>OU015439.1:4812500-7212500 GCA_907164795.1 Hemaris fuciformis
ATTTCAACTCTCTATTAATATTAAAAATGTAATAAAACAGGCACAAATTAAACTCCGGCTACGGAAAAAGTCCAATAAGCATGAATATAGCTTTATTAAAATATGGATTTCTCGTTCAAACAGCTATAATTGACGAATATTTAAAATATGTTAGGTATATTAAAAGTATCGAACATAATTTTTATCAGAATTATATTATTAAAAGCGAAAGGTTGAGAGTGTGTTTGAAAGGTTTTTATATTTCATTGTTCTAACGGCTGGACTTATTGGTTGGATTAACACGTACGGTCTACACTGCTTTTTATCTTGGAAATTTTTAATAGATGCGTTATAAAAAAATATATCCTTTTTAGTCAAAAATTGATTCAAGCGAAAGTTATTGAATTACAATATTATTTCCTTGCTTAGGTTATTATGCACTTACTTGCACTAAGACAGAAGGTCCCTTAATTGGGGACTGAATAAATTCATCGACTTGGTATCACATGGATCTCACAACTTTTTACGGTAGAATAACTGAGCTGCGAGATATGGTTTTTTTTACAAGTTTTGTTTACATTGTGAATACAAACATAAGTTCGCCAAATAGAGGTGTGTGCCACGAAACCCGTGACTAAACCACGAGGCCATCACTTCTTCATTTATAAACTTATAATTAATAATTTACGTATACAAATATAACAGTAAATTATCAATTCGTAATAGCTGTAAGTTTACAATGAGATATGCAATAAATGAGTCAGGCTCAACAATTAATTAGAACCCTCTGTGGCATAGCTGGGTATAAGCGCTCCGCGGAATGGTGTCTGCATTTAATAGTCTCGCAGTGGAGGCTGTCTTTAATTACTTATGTACTGTCTTGCACGTACCTTATGTATTTAGAAAGGGTTCGCTGCTTGCTTAATTGGGGATCACTTAAATATTTTGAGGACGGTTGGTTACTGGGATTTCAGGGTAAAGAATCATGGTTATTGGTAATCTTTTTGGTTTATATTTTCTTGGTTGGCCTTTTCATATTTGTATTTTTGGCACAACCAAGTGGCTGTATTGGTATTTGATCGTAAGTGTAAAATAAAAATTCTTTGAGTTGACATTATGTCAGAATTAAGCAGTCTACATGGACACAGACTTTCTGTCTTCTTCTTCTTCTGTCTTTAATATTCTAGTTTATACTTGAACATTCTTAATCTTAGGATTATTCCTAGAATAGCGCTCTTTGTTCGTGGAGATTATCCTCATTTCTTCAATTCACATGTGGTCGGTTTGGCGCCACTATTGCATCGTAAACACTGAAAATAGTTATACCGGCACATGTCATCTTTACTGCTTACATTTTTTTATCCTTTTAAAAAAAATACTGTATATATTATATCAAAGCGTTCATTGTGATTTGGATTTTAAATATGTCCATTAAACTAGTCCATTGCCAATTTCCGAACAAGGTAACTAAAAATAAGCATCATAAGTTACACCGTGGACTCAATTTCAAGGCGTTCAGGTAATACGGCGGCAGTAAGACAGTTTATTATTCGTCTTCCACTACTATCTTGTTATTTTTATTAGCAGCATTTTATTGCCGCGCCAACAACCAGTATCTGTCTCAACGCAGCGAAATTGCACGGAAAATAAAATTTCATCCACTTTATTCAGAACACCCGAGGCGGAAACCGTATTGTACAATATAAAAATATTTACTTCACTCCGTGGTGAAATGTATTTACTTCGATTAACTTGTCCGTCAAAGGGACAAACTGTTACATTTCACCGAAACGGATACGTCAATTTGTCTCCAAAAGTGTGAAGAGAAGAAAATACCGTAGCAAACAAACTGTGCGACGCAATTTATCAGAATAACGAGCTTTTTCGAATCTCCTTTAGGTGACACTCGGTTCATTTATTTTTTTCTTATCCATTTCAGCTCGATCACATGTGGGATATTACTCTTGCTTGGCTCCTTTAAAACGTTATCGCGTCTTGTCTTGACTGTGAAAAAGCGCTATTTGTCAAGTCGAAGGGAATATTGGAAGGGAACGCGCTGAATAAAATTACGCTGCGCCAGGCCGCGCGCCGACAAGTGATTGTTGTGCATATTGTATTCGCGCGTGATGAGTGTTTGTTGTGTAATCTGACTTATATTTTCTGTTAGGTATGCTTTTTGTTGGTATAAATTTGCTAAATATACATGGTGGTCGTATATCTGTATGAGGGTAGTACTACCGTTTCAAAGCATACTATAGTGAAACACGCAAAGATGATGTACATACATAACCTCACGCCTGTATTCCCCGAACGGGTAGGCAGAGGTGCATTTCTGCACCCATATTTCGCCAGGTACGAGTATGTATCAGTCCCACGTAATAGGGGGTGAGCCTGTTGCCATTTTTCGGGCACATTTTCAGACTCCGTGCTGCTACTAAGAATTTCCTAATGGAAAAACCCAATAACACTTTGCACGACACGGGAATCGAACCCAGGACCTCTAGATCACACGACACATACTTGCGCTGCGAGACCACGAGGCAAAGGTGGTGTGATCTGTGATTAAGTTATGAAGCATCTGAGAAATAATTCTGATGAGTGAGATTGTCGTCTTTCACTGCTTATTACTGTATTTGTATAGTACGTAGCGTGTATCATCATCATCAGCCCATATAAGTCCCACTGCTGGGCACGGGCCTCCTCTACTACTGAGAGGGTTTAGGCCTCATTACATGCAATTTAATAACAGTGAGAAGAGAACAACTTAGCTTACAAAACAATCAATACACTTAAACCCGTTAATAGAAAGAATAAACACTTATAAAGACCGCAACAATGGCAATTTTTTTTTTTTTTTTTTTTTTTTTTTTTTTTTTTTTTTTTTTTTAAACTGGCACGGCAAAGTGACTCCACTGTACCTGATGGTAAGCACAGTGGAGTCCAAAAAATTAATACCGACCAGCGAGAAACGAAGGTCACCCGCTGGTCGACACAATCATGCCGGCCTGCACAAATGCTTCTTCACGCTTCGCTTAAAGGATCCAGGATCATAGGAAGGAGGGAACACGTGAGCCGGCAAACTATTCCACAGCTTGATGGTGCGGCAAAGGTAAGAGTTGGCGAACTTTTTGGTTCGAGCCGCGGATGTTGTGACCACAAAGCTGTGGCTTCGCATGCCAGCACGCGTGGTTCTGGTGAGGAAAGGAGAGGATGGGACAAGCTTAAACAATTCTTCAGAACATTCACCATGATACAGACGGTAGAACACGCTAAGTGCGGCAATGTCCCTGCGCAACTGTAGCGGCTCCAAGTTGGCTGTGACGTCTGCATCATCCACAATGCGGATGGCACGCCGCTGCAATCCATCCAAGGCATCGAGAAGGTATTTGGCGGAACCGTCCCAGAGGTGCGAGCAGTATTCCATGCCCGGCCGAACCTGCGCTTTGTATAAGCGGAAAAGCTGACCGGGCGTGAAAAACCGGCGCACTCTGTTCAGGATTCCGACCCTGCGTGAAGTGGCGGATATAATGCCCTCGATGTGAGTCCTTGGATTAAGATCGCAGCGGATATCCACACCTAGGATATTAAGGCCGTTCCGCATTGCGAGTGAAATGCCCTGAAAATTGGGGAGAGGAGAAAACGGGGATTTTTTGCACGAAAACGCACAGACCTGGGTTTTCTTGGCATTGAACTCAACCAGATTCCGGGTACCCCATGTGGAAATGAGCTCCAGGGTCCGATTGAGCTCAATGACAAGCTCCTCGCGTCTACTCTCAGTATCCGCCCGGCAACCTGGTGGCTTACTGCAGTACCGCCCATGGACCGTGCTGTCATCTGCATAGCAATGAATGTTGCCAAGCGGCAACATATCATTGATATGCAGAAGAAACAGGGTGGGCGATAGCACAGAGCCTTGTGGAACCCCGGCACTAACTGACATGAGCTGTGAAGCGTGCCCGTCGACGAGGACACGCATTCTACGCCCATGCAGAAAGCTCGAAATCCACAAACACAAGTTGCCGGGAAGACCGTATGCCGGAAGCTTGGAGAGAAGGCCACGGTGCCAGACCCTATCAAATGCCTTGGCTATGTCGAGACTCACGGCAAGAGCCTCGCCATGCCGATCAATCGCCTCCCCCCAGTGATGCAAGGCAAACGCTAGAAGATCACCCGTTGACCGGTTACGGCGGAAGCCGTATTGCCTATCACTGATCAACGAGTGATCCTCCAGGTAGCGGACCAATTGGATGTTAATGATCCGCTCCATCACCTTGCAGATCACTGAGGTTATGGCGATTGGGCGATAATTGACAGGGTCTGACCGATCACCCTTCTTAGGAATCGGTTGCACATTAGCCTCTCTCCAAGATTGAGGCACCACACCTGAAAGATAAGACGCGCGGTACAAGCGTGTTAGTGCAGGAGACAACTCGGCTGCGCACTTTTTAAGGACAACCGCCGGGATACCATCAGGACCACTGGCTTTTCGGACGTCGAGTGACTGCAGTTCACGCCTCACATCACAATGCCTGATACGGATATCAGGCATTGTGTGGCCACAGCTAGGCAGCGTAGGTGGCTGAGAACCGCAGTCATCGAGCCGAGAATTGGCCGCAAAGAGGCGCGCCAGTAGACTGGCTTTCTCCTCCGGCCCATGGGCCAGTGATCCATCCGGATATCTCAGCGGGGGCAGCGAAGGACGACAGAAATTGGATTGGACAGCCTTAGCAAGACTCCAATAAGCACGGCTGCTCGTCGGATGGTCTGCCAAGGCACGTCCAATCCTGGAGACGCGCTGAGCATCCGCTCTCACATAAGCCTTCTTGCAGGCCTTGACGGCACGGTTATAAGCTGCCTTGAGTGAGCTTAAATTGGGATCCTTTATTGCGCGACCCCTGATCCAAGCGCGGTACGCCGCCTGTTTATTACCAACAGCGTCGGCGCACTCGCGATTGAACCAGGAGCGTCCGCGTCCTTTGCCGGCGATCTCAGAGGAAGGAATATAGTATTCCATTCCTAATCTGATCTCGTCGGCAATGGCGTCGGCACTCGCTGAAGGATCCAAGCCCTCAAAGCAGCGCTGCCGCCAAGGGATGGATGCGAAGTATTCTCGCATACCATCCCAATCTGCTGACGAGTAGTGCCAGACTTTGCGCTTAACCTTCACGGGTAGTGGAGGTGCAGCGCGCGGAACTGACGTCCCAACCAGGCAATGGTCGGAGGAACCCAGAGGGGCACCAACCGTCACCTGATACCCGGCTGGGTGACTCGTCAACAGAAGGTCCAGCAGAGAAGGCACATGACTCGACACGTCTGGGATCCTGGTAGGCTGGTTCACCAGTTGCGCCAAATCATGAGTAAGAGCGAACGCGTGGGCAGCCCTTCCAGCATGGTCAGTCTTGGAGGAACCCAACCACAACTCATGATGTGCGTTGAAGTCCCCCAAAACTACCAATTCCGCTGTGGGGAACTGCTCCTGCGCGGCGTCTGTCGCCTGGCCAAGGTAGTTGAATAACCGGGTTGTCTCATCATCCCCGTTATGAGATCTGTAGAGGCACACGTAGACACGACTTTGACAGCCGAGGTCAACGTGTACCCACAGAGTGGAGAAGGAAGGATCCTCCATGCAGCGCAGACGGCGACAACAGACATCCGACCGAGCATACAAACACACCCCGGCCTTAGGCTTGAAGTTCTCTTCAAGCGAATAGCCGGGGTAGTGCAAGTACGATAGATCGGCCGGACAACGAATCTGCGTCTCCGTCAGGAAGAGCAAAGCAGGCCGGGCCGTCTCTAGATGGTGGTGGACGGCATTGATGTTCGAATGGAGCCCGCGGATGTTGGCGAACTCCATTGTGAACGCGGTGGTGGGGTTGTGCACCGCTGTAGAACCTGCTCTGATGTGTCGCACTGTCATGGGTGAAGGAAGGAAGTTGTGAAGAAGCTAGGGGGACTTATGTCATGGTAGTAAGAAGATCGCGACGGGAAATTAGCCACATTAGTGCTGAATGGAGGCAGACTGATCCATCGGACGGAAGGGCCCCCGTACCCTCCCGGAATAGGCCGCCGGGACCCCATATCCGGTCACCAACCGGCACGACGACCTACTCCAAGATTATGCGCGGCATGGTGGGGCAGCCTCTCGAGGTGGTTAGCCACGATTGGGCCCCTGTACTATACCGCGGGCGGCCAGCGGGACAACCGTTTCTACGGGTCTCCCTGGCCGATGGGTCAATACACCTCCAATCAGTCGAGGCAAAAATACCCGCACGGTCATCCACCTACCACGACTGAAGTCCCCCGAAAAACCGGATGTACACTGACTGATCCCGGAACGCGACACACTTGCATGTGTCACTATGGCGGGTTTTACGTCCTGTGCACGGTGGTCGCTATCCGGGCGGATACGAAAATCCTACCACCAGCAAATAAAGTATGCCGGCAAATAATAAACTATTACAAATAAAATACGTCTAGGTAACACTACGGCACCCAAGGGAACCACATTGTTTTTGCTCTTGACGCCGTTATGAATCGAATATTATACTGGTTATATTTTTTACCTGTAATACTTCCTTGAAATGGAAGAAACAGAATCGTAGTTTCAAAGTTGTTGAAGTTGGAGAAAAATTAGGAGTTTTCTTAATCAGGATCATACGTGCCTCAACTGCTTAAACGATTTTGATCAATTTTGTTCATGTCATAGATGGGAATCTACTTTTACTTCATTAGAATCTACTTCTTTATTTAAAATAACCCGGCGAACTTCGTTTCGCTTAACAGTCGATTCTTTTATTTTTAATTTTTGTTTTTAGCCTAAGTTACTCCTTATTACATCAGCTATCTGCCGGTGAATGTCCCGTTAAAATTGGTCCACCCGTTTCAGTGATTAGCCGGAACAAACAGACAGACAGACAGAAAAAAATTGTAAAAAACGTTATTTTGGTATATGTACCGTGTATACGGTCCATATGAAATTATTAAAAAGCGGTTATTTCAATATTTGTCTGTATCATGGTGAGTGCTCTGAAGAATTGTTTAACCTTGTCCCATCCTCTCCGTTCCACACCAGAACCACGCGTGCGGGCATGCGAAGCCACAGCTTTGTGGTCACAACATCCGCGGCTCGAACTAAAAAGTTCGCCAACTCCTACTTTTGCCGCACCATCAAGCTGTGGAATAGTTTGCCCGCTCACGTGTTCCCTCCTTCCTATGATCCTGGATCCTTTAAGCGAAGCGTGAAGAAGCATTTGTGCGGGCCGGCATGATTGTGTCGACCAGCGGGTGACCATCGTTTCTCGCTGGTTGGTATTATTTTTCTGGACTCCACTGTGCTTACCATCAGGTACAGTGGAGTCACTTTGCCGTGCCAGAATAAAAAAAAAAAAAAAAAAAAAAAAAAAAAAAAAAAAAAAAAAAAAAAAAAAATTACAAACAGACACTCCAATTTTATTTATTTGTATAGATGTATAGATAGATTAAGTATGAGAAAAGATTGGCTACGGTTCAAGTGACTAATAATAATAAAAGTATTCCATGTTAAAAGCTAAATATGTGAACTTGCAAAAGATGACGCAATTTATGTCGGTAAAATTAATCAATCGTGACAGAAACTGTATTGACATTGGCTGATTCCGGAACGTGTCATACTATTGCGGGTTTTACGACTTATGTGCGGAGGTCAATAGGTATGTCTATTGTTACGAAAATCATATCCATAGCCAAATTGTAGGCGTGAATTAAAAGGGTTAAATTAATGTGTATGAGTAGAAATTGATAAATAAAACGGTAAAACGAAATATCATACATATATACATAACCTCACGCTTGTATTTCCCGAAGGGGTAGGTAGAGGTGCATTTCTGCACCCACATTTCGCCAGGTATGTATCAGTCCCACGTTATAGCGGCCGAGCCTGTTGCCGTTATTCGGGCACAGTTCCAGACTGCGTGCTGCTACTGAGAATTTCCCAATGGAAAAACCCAATAACACTTTGCCCGACCCGGGACATATAGATCGCACGGCACATAGGACAGCAGCGTAGGACGTCCACCAAGAAGATGGTCCGATGACCTGGTAAAGGTCGCGGGTCGTCGCTGGATGCAGGCTGCCTCCAACAGGCCACTGTGGAGATCATTGGGGGATGCCTATGTTCAGCAGTGGACGTCTTTGGGCTGATAATGATGATGATGATGATGATACTTGTGCCGCGAAACCACGAGGCAGAATATCATATTCCTTAAATTTGTATGTTTGAGAGTCCTCTATGTTGATCAAATATTTAATCCAGGTAGGTGGATTAAGGCGCATTTGTACAGCTGGTCTGTGTCCAACAATTACAATTAAGAATGCTAATATACATAGTACATACATACACATTTGCGCCTGTATCCCCGAAGGGGTAGGCTGAGGTGCATTTATACACTTATCGCCATTTTTTTTTAGTTCACTCAATAGGTTTCGAACCTATTACACTTCGAACACATGTCCGGTCTTCGAGCTGCTGCTGAAAAATATAGTCCAGTAGAATATAGGTATAACATTCCAGAAAGTTGTCTAAAACGGGACGCCAAATATCAGAATGGAAATTCAACCCGCATTTGTGCTGCAGAGCCTCTAGTTGTACGGTGCAAACATGTCAGGAGGCATTGGGTATACAATACCGCAATTGACCCACTAAAGCCCTTTATAGGAAACGGGTTAGAAAGCATTCACAGCGTCAGCGCAGCCAATACGATCTCAATAAATAATGTTATGATATTTACGAGAGTGTGAAATTCTGGCCGCAATTAAAAGCTATTCTTGAGTAGGCTGATTTATTTGCATAATTTATTTGAGGATATTCATGTTCTATCTAAGTGATAAAACTACGCTATAGCAAAAGTAGTGATTGTCTTGAGGTTTAGGCGCGTGGTCGAGAATCTCGGCGATCGAGAGTTGAAAGCCCAGGCACACACCTTTAACTTTTTCGAAGTTTTGAGTATATGTACCTATATTTCCAATGAGTTATCACGTCCTTTAATGGTGAAGGAAAACATCGTGAGCACACCTAAAAATTCTTAGGAATTTCTAAGATGTGTAATCCGTCATCTCGTGCTAGGTCATCGTTGTGGACTAAGGCCCAAATTCTCTCAGTTGTAGAGGAGGCCCGTGTCCAGCATTGGGACATACTATAGGTGTTGATGATGATGATAGAAAGATTAGACAACAGTTATAGCCCAACTCAACTGGAGTGAACTCGCTTAAAAATATATATAAGCTTCAAAGTTAAATAAAAATCGTTTAAAAGCATTAAATGCAAACCTACCTAGAAAAATAAACTCAATAATCTCAAACCGAGTAATTAAATGTAAAACGTATTAACTCCAATCTTATTCTAAATATTTATTCAAACAAGTTTTAAAACCTCGGAGTATCTGAAGCGATTTGCGGAGTAAATTATAATAATCTCTCAAAAGAAGACGAATTGAAAGTATGGATCAGACGGTATTAGCATTTATATTCAGATTTTGAGGTAAAAGTTACTTATCGTTGCTTAGCATTCACTTTGAGCCTCGGCTCGGAATCTCTTCCATGTTTATTTGGATCGTTGTATTTACGAGGCGTTGTCTATCCGTGTTGGTATTTACAACTTTATATTATCAAAACAGAAACCGGGCGAAAAAAAAATGCGAATGCGAAAAAAAATAGAAATATATGATATAATTAGGAAATACTACAAATTATTGACTGTTGTGGTCTTGCGGTACAAGTGTGCCGTGCGATCTAGAGGTCCTGGGTTGGATTCGAGAGTCGGGCAAAGTGTAATTTTGATTTGCCATTGAAATGTGCCCGAAAAATCGCAATAGGCTCGCCCTCTATTACCTGGGACTGATACATACATACTTGGCAAAATGTGAGTGCAGAAATACACATACATATTATGTCACTTCGGGGAATAAAGACGTGAATTTATGTATGTATATAAATTATCTTTAGGGAGAGAATAAATTAATCTTTTGCATTTATTTGTTTTGTCGTCGCTGTGTTGACAAAAGATGTTATAAACACTGATATCTAAAGTTTCTCGTTCCTCATTTTTGGGGAATTAGGAATTCCTTTATCAACTACAATATGAAAATTGAGAGACCTCCGTTTTACCAATTTTTTTTTTGATCTGAAGTGTAATTTACCACACCAAAACACTACACAAATAAAAAAAAAATTAAAAATCCCCGAATGATATACTACTAATTACAAGACAAAGGAGATCACAGCCACCCCAACCATAAGGGGAGAAACAGATCACCCTTGAAGAAACTAATAAATCTTGTAATCCAATGCTTGGAGATAACTCTTTATCCTGTTCCACTTACAAGTGGCTCAATAATAACACTCACTTTATTTTTCATTGCGCGTCTCAGGCTCTGAGGGTCCGTCTACTCCAATTTGGGCTACAATTAAACGTAAGCATTAATTACATTGTCTCCCTTCCCCCTGAGTTTCTGCCTTATTTCCCTTTTGCTTATTCAGCGGGAGATATCGCGATGCCACCATAATGTTCACTAGATGCGTCTTGTTTACTTTTTAATACGAAGAAAAGCGATGTGTTAACCGCTGGGATATCAGTAAAATATAAGTTTAATGTTAAAGAATACTTCGCGATGCAAGACTTATAATATTAATGTTTGGTCATAATTATTTGAACGTATTAGTAAAGATGATCGAATGGATGCTAATTCACCTGACAAATTATGCTTCAATTGGTTTATTTTCCGTAGCTTACGTTTGAACCTAGTTTTAATGAGTAAGACTTCATATCGTTCTAGTAATATACAACTTTAGGAAAAGGAGGAAAATTTATACATGTATCGATAAAGTATCGCAAATTCTCTGTTTGTAAGCGCCGATGTAACAAATTACAAGTTTATATTGTGATAATTTGGGCATGGATTTCATTTTTATGAAAATCTTAATATTATCCTGGATATAGCAGAGACAACAAAAATATTTTAAACTGCCTAGCCACTATTAAATGAAGATAAAATTTCAGAAGACAACCTTTCAACGTTTGACACCATTTAATTTTTTATCTACCCATATAAATTATTGTCAAGTTGAGTTATTACAAATTGATAGGAAAATATATTCAAAATCAAGACACATTCAATCGACGTTAAGACAATATTAACCTCTGTTGCATTCACCAAAAGTCCCTTCTAGCATCCATAGGAAGCAACAATGTTACGATTTTATTGTAGGCAATTTACGGCACGATATACGGGTCCCTTTAACGCCGACCCTCGTATAATTTGGATTGTGGGACTAATAAGAAAGAAACAATGCTAATGAAATAATATCCATTAATGAAGTGTTTATAAATAATTTTAATTTTAATTCAACGACAAAATCGTAAATTTGTATTGTTATAGAGATGAGTAAAAAGATTTTATTAAATTCTTCTCACGACGAGACGTTTATGTTAACTACAGAATTGGGCTGAGTAAAATATGTGGTCATACATATAATTTGTCTTGTAATTCTTTTTTCAAATATCTCATAGAAACCATTCCCATCCTGTTCCTGTTTTTTAGTGTAAAAAGTATCCTACGTTTTAATCCAGACAAAAACCAATTTGTGTACCAGTACAATCGTTATAGATTGATTGTGCGATAAACATCATCATCATCATCAGCCCAATACGTCCCACTGCTGGGCACGGGCCTCTTCTACAACTGAGAAGGTTTAGGCCTTAGTCCACCACGCTGGCCTAGTGCGGGTTGGCGGACTACACACCTAAGAAATTCCTAAGAACTTTTAGGTGTGCAGGTTTTATCACGATGTTTTTCCTTCACCGTTAAAGCAAGTATTCATTGTGAATAACATAACTTCGAAAAGTCAGAGGTGTGTGCCTGGGGTTTGAACCTGCGACCGCCGAAATTCTCGACCGCGCGCCTAAACCTCGAGGCCGTCACTGCTTTTTTTTGCGATAAACATATAAAGATGAAACTTTCAGATACATATGCACATATTTTGTTTGAGTGATATATTTTCGTCAATTATCTAGAAGAACAATCATAGTCTGACCACGACTTGGTAATATACTATTTAAAAAAATCAAAGTCTTTATATAGTTAAAACAAGTCATGTAAACAAAACAGAAAACCTTTTTTTTACTTTAATTGTATAATCGAATAAAGGTTTCTCGAATTGTAAACAATTTAAGCTGTTTGCCGCTGAATTGGCTGACCTTGTCCGCTCGCACAAATTATTCTTAGTAGCCGATAAATCACGTCCCACGGGTGCCAGTAACTGCTCCTAATTGTATTATTATTTATAGGCTATAAGCAAACACTGTCCTGTTTGCAATGTTTTATATAAATAATCTGCTGGTTTGTTTAATTTAAATTGCGAGAATTTGATCTTATAATGCAAGTTATGGATTTAATTTTAAGGTTATTTAAGTTCAAAATGTTTCGTATCGGGTCAGTAAAATTTTTTTATTAATCAAGTTGGTATACAACGCGATAACATGCAATGTGCAGAATAGGGTCCTTTTTATTGAAAAATTATGAATTTTAATAGAACACGAAGTACATAGATAAAAGATAGACAGCGAGACAGGAATTGTTGAAGTGATGAGTTAATCATCTGATGGTTTTTTCTGCTTTTTTTTTGCCGCAATGATCCAATGCGTTAAAATGTGCCTGGACGAAATATTAACATTTCTGCTGCGTATATTTTATCAGAGCACTTTGAATACCATCAGGTGCAGTGCATTTTCCCCTGTCATTATAGAAAAATCTCTTTTTAATATTTCAAAATATCACTCGAGTAACAATGTCTGAATGGTGAATAAATGTCCCTATAAAAATATTTAATGAGAGCATTTTTTATTTCGCAGTGACCTACTTCGTATCCAACCTTGGATTATTCTGTGGTTAACCGATAATAAAAAGAAGAAATATTATAGCGGCTAGATAATCTAAATTAAAAAAATATTCACTCGTTTCTATTTAATTCATTAGCATTTCACAAATGCTTTGCTTCTGTGGTGCTACTTAAATAGAATTCTTCAGCTAACCTTGGTTTTAAGTGGCATTTGTATTTTCTGCCAGTCTTACTGACTCTTTTCAAAAACTCTTCTTTTCTCTTGCCTCTTTTTTATATTTGTACCTACAATCTAAGCAAAGGCGGTTTATCTGTTGGCCCGTTTTTCGAAAAATATATTTAAAACACTTAAATTACTTGCTCTTCAATTGATGACAAATATAAAATCAATATACATAAATAAAAACAAAACGAGACAAAAGCTATAATGACTCATTTGCTCAACGTTAATTAGTTAAAGCGTGAGATTGGCCGGAGCCATTCCAAGCGTGATATTGATATTAAATTTAATAATCTTAGTTGTGAATTTATCTGTACCCTCGAAGGGCCCGAAATTGTCACTTACATTAATAAATTTGTTATAGATTAATTGAAACACTGGGTTTAATATTAAACATTAATGTATTTGACTTGTAAGTCGTCTAAATGAACTAGTGGTATAGGTTGTGTATTATATTAGAGCTCTGGTTTGAGTAATTAACAAGTCCCAGACGAAAGGACTATGTGCATTCTGTACCCACATTATGCTAGGAATTTTTGTAGGTGATCCCATCTAAAGGAGATGAGACTGTTGCTGTTTTTCAGGCATATTTCCAGACTATGTTCTGGTAATGAGAATTCATGAGAACGAAAAAATTTAATAACACTTTGCGCGATCCAGAAATCGAACCCGGGTCGTCTAGATCGCATGGCACATACTTGAGCCGTGAGACCACGAGGCAGTCTATTTAATTGAATAATAAACCCAAGATATTATAGAGAAGCGATGGGGTATTTGTTCGAGGGGTATAAAAAAAAACATCAACCCATTGGTAAGGCGTGAATACAAACGTTCTTCGTAAATTCATAAAATATTTTTTTTAGATATAAAGCTGGCAGGTGAAATTATGTTAAGCCTACGACGATATTCACAAAAATGTCACGAAATATGCTAAGAGAAATGACCAATTCCGTTAGCATTTCCAAAGCAGGCGACACTAAAACCAATCCAAACCAACTCCTGGCAGCAAAGATAATAACTTTTTGTTAAAACTAAAACGGGCGACATCGAAAATCCCCGTTTGAAACGACAAAATCTACCGTGTCAGAATTATCAACGTTGCGGCGGTTTCGCTTGCGGTAGAGATAAGGCTGGCGGCACGCTTGTCGTGCTCATTTCCACTTCTCCTACGTGCCCGCTGTACTGAACGAAATTTAATGATTACAGTCAGCAGAAAAATATTAGTTGTACTATTTGGATACAATTGATCTGATGTTTGATTGATTTTATTGTCACTTTCAGCTGTGGATAATTGGACTTTGACGTCAATATTGCCTATTGGTATTCGTCTTGTATGGAAGAAAGGTCTTCTTTATTTAATTGATAGTCTTCATTTACAGGATAATGACCTTAGATTTTGAATTGAATGATTTTTTTTCCGTGATACTGACGATCTCGGTATAAAATATTTTTAGCAGCATTCATAGATGCTGGAAAATTCCTGAGAAAAATAAGTTCCTTAATTTAGATAAATCAATTATCAGATAAATTTCCTTCTCGATCTTACTGCATCATTGAATTGTCATATGTTATACGGATTTTAGCTCGGAAACAAAATTTTAGTTGTAATTCTCAATACAGAAGCAAAAGAAAAGAATTTAAACCACATCGACCATGACGCCACTTTTTCGCACGAGAAAAAATCTTGAAAGCTACATTACTGAACTATTTCATAAAGTTTTAAAAATATTGTCTACAGTTTTTTAATCTACATCCTTCTATGGAGATGTTAACCATAAAAGAATATTATAAAGTTTAAACACTACAACGCATCCTTAGCCTGTCTTGGAGAATAACGTGAGGGAAATATCTATAAATTTCGAAATTCACCTTACGCGCCGCTCCGAGACGGAGTTCTATAAAACCTTCCTTAGCTGAAGTTTTCCAACATTTCTACTAGAAGCATTACTTAATACTAGCTTACCTGTATTTAGACGGATTCACACGGTTGCGACGCGAGAAACTTCAGAATTAAATATTTGAGCTTTTAAAAACATTTAACGGGGTTTAGTTTTAGGTAGAAAAATAAATCCTGTCAGGTTTTTATTAATCTATAAGAATTTATTTTTATTTATTAATTTATTTTTATTAATTTTTTTTATTAATCAGGTGAGAACGAAGACAAACGCCTATTCCATTTAAACTATATAAAAAAAGCCTCTTAACTACAAAAAAATCTACACAATCATTTAGGCCATTGCGCGTTACAGAAAAAAAAAATACTAGTTCTATACGGGTATACATACATACAATATACATACATACATATATTGACTGGCTGGTTCGTGTCACAGTGTAAGCGTGTTGTCGAAAAGTTACACTTCTGGCTGTGGTATAGCATTAATAAGTATTTTCCATAGGAAATTCTCCATAGAAGCATGATATCTGCAAATAAATTCGTTAAAGATTCGGACCATATTACTTTGAACTTGCAACACAGCTGTCTAAATTACCATTTCAGAGATGCAGGACAAAGTTATTACTCGTACCTATATATTTTAAAATCCTTATCACTCAGACACTATACGATAAAACATACTCTACCCCTCCGCATGTGAACTAACCTCTATTAGAATTTAAAATAGAAATTACACGTAACAAGCTCTCAGTACGTCAGATAAGCTCTCGTTGCAAGTTGAGTCTTTACCGCGGTTACATTACACGCCAATCGGGGTACGAATTTACGGAGAAAATCAAATACTTCGGTTCCTAGAACTTTGGAGTGAGTTAAGCAAAGAACGTGAGCTAAGGCGTGTATGTTTGGATACGTTCCGCTGTGTGTTTTTGTGATTCGAATACTGAAGGAGTTTGACTTTGTAAGAAGTTATATTATGATTGCGAAGCATCGCTTCATTCATATTCTGATATCGGATTAATTAAAACTTTGAAATTCGTTCCTTTTATTTGCTAAAAATTTCAATGTAAACATCTTAATGTATTATCTCAGTATAATTTTAAGTATTCCTTCTGTGTAGTAAGAAATGGGTCAGATAAAAGGTTGTGAGTAGTTGTGAGTAAAATTTCAGATTACTACTACCGTCGAAATAATAAAAGACGACCAAATTTAAGGAGGCTCGTCTCCAACAGGAATACATATAAGTGCTGATGAAGACGACAACTCTCTTAAGACGCGGAGAAATTGCTAGCTGTAGGAAATGGACGGAGAAATAAAAAAAGGCGATGGTTTGATAAATGAATCTTAAGATCCCATCAGCGTCAATGATTAAAACGATGGCAAGGTTTATTCTACACAAAGTATTTCTGTAAACTTTATCAATATTATGATTTAGTTAAGCTCGCAGCAAGTTGAAGCATGCAAGCGATTACAAAGAGGAGTTCTGAACTCATGTAAGCCGCTTACTTAATTAAGTCTCTGTATCAAAGACGACGCTCCGTAGTCACACAATGCATTATGCCAACATTGGTATAATCATCAAGATACAGCCAGGTGTAGTATTACGAAGAAATTCAACGAATTTGGAATACACACAACAATCTTTATCCCTTACGCTTTATTATGCTTATCCGGATAAGCAGTGATGTATTTCTGCACTTTCTTTTTTCTAGTTGTGTTTCAAGTCCCACGTAATAGGGACTGAGTCTATTGCTATTTTTGATCACATTATCTGTTTTCATATAGATACTGAGTATTTCTTAATGAATTATCACGTACTTTAACGGTGAAGGAAAACATCGTGATGAAACCTGCACACTTAAAAAGTTCTTAGGAATTTCTTAGGTGTGTAGTCCGCCAACCCGCACTAGGCCAGCGTGGTGGACTAAGGCCTAAAAACCCTCTCAATGGTAGAGGAGGCCCGTGCCCAGCAGTGGGACGTATATGGGCTGATGATGATGATTTCTTATGGCCTAATACTTTCTGTACTGTGTGTATCTGAAGCTACGAACTCCAATTTCCACACCAAACAGACCCGAAAATTTATGCATTTTAATAAATGATTATAATTTAAATACCGAGTTAATATACATTTGAAATCACAGAATTATTGAAATCCTCGATCCAGTCGATGACAATCAAACTGTCCCCGCGTTTATTATCAAAATCCCATCTTAGTAAAGCTATCGTCTCAATTTGCAAGCACGCCGGCACAGTACGCGGCCGTGCCGTAATCTTGCGGATTGGACGGATTCAATTTGCCCGTTGCAGTAACAAAACAATAACCCACACGCAAACTTTGGATAAACCGATATAAAATGAAATCGCTGTTCGATTGCTAAACGATTTGTGCTTCGTGTTTATTTTTCATTTGTATTATTGGGAATAAATAAATTGAAAATAGAAAATATTTTAAGTAAAAAAAATGGTAATTGGTTCTCCACAAATTCGTTAAAGTTTACACACCGCGTAGCAGCAGGTTGATTTGAATTTGAATGTAAAATAATAAAACATTAAAATATAATAATATTCTAAGCCACCTTAGAAACCTAAAGGGACACTTTTTTTACTAATAAACACCACTTGCGCCAATACTGACTGTTATGAATAATGATAACAAGAAGGAATAAAGGATATGATTGAGTATTGTTGAAGATCCAATAGTTTTATTAACCCCAAAACAGCTTCATTGAATCGATCGTACCAGATACAATCTTGTTTAATTTTATACGTCTGTGTGAAACTGTCCATATCAAACTAAATACGGTGTTACTCTACCAACAAAAAATTAGAATTTACACAGAAAATAACACTTCGTACATCGAATAACGATCAATTCAATTTAAAAAAAAATCTAATTTCACCAACGCAAACATTGAACTAATTAAGTGCTAAAAAGGCTGTCTAGAATATTCCTGAGCGTACGTGACCTAATCTAAGTAAAGTTATATTGCCTGGGTGTGAACGGTGAATTTTTCACTACCCAACGAAGATTTTACGTTCAAACTTAAATTGCGTATTCCGCCGGTGACAATTTAGATAAAATTTTAAAAGGGGGCGGCATTTGGGCATTGGGAATTGCCGGTTTTTACAATCGCGGAGGGGAGCGCTTGTTTAATTGTAAAACTCGTGGGATTTTTATTCTGCGTCTGTTTCAAACTCTGAATACAATTCTTGTGTTGATTGTGTTTTAGTGGTTTAGTAAGCTTACGATGTGAATGAAATGTAGGGATTATGACAGTCATACATTTGAAGGTCTTTTTATCTTACTTTAAACGTGTTTTGACTTCTACTATTCTATTGCTGAAAGAGTAAACCACGTTCAAGGTGTTGTTAACCACAATTTAAACGGATTTGAGATCTAAATTTATACCTACTATTTTTTTTTTGTTAATGCCTATAGTGTAAATGGTCTTTTTTGAGCCGAGTGGACTCTAAGTCTAAGTCTATGAAGCGCCTCCTTCGGTGGTGTAATGATCATGTAAATGTTTGAATTTTAACTTTGAATATTGAATGTTAGGAAATCGTCTGTTAAAGAGACTCAATAAGACCTGCTGCCTTTTTGTTATATAACATCAAATAGCCTAACTATTTCTCCCCTTTCAGTAAAAAAATAACATCTCTGTCAAAGTAATCATAATCCATTCACACAAAACCCTCATATAAATATGGAGGATGTAATAACCGTTCCGAATAATAAAAACAAATCACGCCCAATTATTGGCGCCCGACACTTAATCACAGGGCGATAATAGTGGCAAGTAAGACCCGGGTATACGTGTTCGTATTATCCGGGTGTGCGGATATCGCCTCTCAAATTATCCGTTGACCGCTTGTAATCCGACGGCCGCACGTCACGCTCCGCCGGGCAAGCGGATCGATGCTACATCGGATATCCTGTTAGAAATGTAATGCTTAGTTTTATGAGGTGCAAGCTATTTGACTCGTGTCAACAGCTGAGACATAAATTTTAATAAATAATAATTTAAAAAAATTAAAACATGTACTTGTGAATTTAAAAAGATATTATATCTATGTAGAATATCTAATATAGAAGTTCGATTGAAAATTTAAAACGGTTAGATTACGTAGATAGTAAGTTAGGTTCAGAGGGCTTATTTCAATTAAAATTTTCGAAATAAGTAAATGCTTTAATTAAAACTTTCAGAAGAATTAATCTAAGCTTTTCGAAGAAAAGTGTATTGATACCACGAAGCGGAAGCCATAATCAACTTTCCATGTTACACTATCTTCACATGTGTACTATAACAAATAATATCTTATTGTATTTCAAGGAATCTATTACTGGCCTAAATTTATATGAAGCTATTAATTTTAATGATTTATTTATTAGGTAATAATTCCTTCAAAATCCAGTATAGGCCCTTATGGGATTAATTTCCTCATCTTCACTTAGCTAAAGGCACAAAAATTTGTTTCGGATGTGGCTGTTTGTGAGACCGAAAAGTCTCTCGTAGTTTTTGTTACTCACGATACAAGACTCGTATCTTAGTGAGGTCAGAACTACCTATGTGACTGTTGGGTGTATTTATTTAAGACGTAGGCAAGCTAAAGTTCAGTGGCTTAAAGTCTAAAAAGCGTATTTTAATTGTCGTTATAACGCTAAAAAGCCAATTACACTAAGGTTATTAATTTCTCCAACTACAATAAGCCAGAGCCAATAATAATCACGTTCCATAGTCATAACGTAGCTTAATGTCTAATATCATTAGAGGGCGACATCAAATCAGTAAGTATGTCATGAACCGTGACAATGTCTAATTGATCGACTAATAAATACATTATGCACATAATGACGATCTCATCTTGTGATAATGACTTTAATTACTGAACCCTTGGGTTTGGTAATATGAAGTGTCATCACTGCATTGAGTTATCAAGTATGTAGATGGATAATAGCGAGGTTCAAGATAATCATGAAATAGGGTACTGTTATGAAAACTGATTAGAATTACTGTCGAAAATAATGGTATGTACCATCATCATCATTATCAGCCCATTGCAGAGCACGGGCCTCCTCTACAACTGAGAGGGTTTAGGCCTTAGTTCTACCACGCTGGCCTAGTGCGGGTTGGCGGACTACACACCTAAGAATTTCCTAAGAACTTTTAGGTGCGCAGGTTTCATCACGATGTTTTCCTTCACCGTTAAAGTACGTGATAATTCTTTGTGAATACACACATAACTTCGAAAAGTCAGTATGTCAAAAAAAAAAAAAACGTCATTTTTTTTTAACGGCAATGGGTTTGTAATCACCGTAGCTATTACCTGCCTTAGTTTTCGATCACGGTCTAAATACACCCTGTACCTATATAACCTCAATTCTGTATTCCCCGAAGGGAATTTTTCGATGAAACCAACAAAATAAACTAATCAATACACAAAATAGAACGAAATAAGGATAAAAATACACAAGGAAAATTCATGATTCCAAAAAAGGCACCTGAAATACGTCAACGCTCCAATGTCAAGGAGAAATGTCAAGTTTACCGCAACAATACAGCCTGTTCTACCATGGTACCGACTAAGTAGATACATATTTATTACGAGGCCTGTCGTAAATATGTCTCAAGGGCGAACGTTATTCGTCGGTGTTGAGTTGCTAGTCTGAGTATTTAGAGGACACGGTAGCTAGCTTCTTCAAATCTTTAGGTCCCTATTTATATTAGTTTCATAACCTAGTATTAAAATACTAGATAACAAGGTCTTGAGGGAAAGAAAAAAGCATGCTCTTACCTAATAAAAAACCTTTCCTAAAAATGTGTTGTTTTCATCTAATTTCTTCGCACCCTTTCGACAGTTAGCCGTGATTATTCAGGTCCAATTATCACTTTTACGGTACGAGTATTACTAACGTCGGAAAGTGTTTCATAGTTTCGGACACTACAAGGATTCACATTGTTGTGAAGTCATGGCTATGTATGCAGACTACGAGTACTTGTATGCACTTATTAACACGGGAATGCTCATAGAATTTTGAGAACGATTATACCAAATACGATCGATCAATAATGAAACGATAATTAATTAAATTATACAATGAATGTGTACAATAAAGTAATAAATCAGATAATCTAAAATTTATTAACAAAAACTCATTTCACATGCTGATAATATTTTTAATTTATGTTAAGTGTAAATCTCGGTTTATTGATGAAGATTGTAGTACCACTATCACTTAAAGTTTATGGTACATAAAACGAGTGAGTGCGCTTGTATTGCTTTTTGTCGTTGTAAAATCCTGCTGTTTTTAAATTACACGTCATATTTTGCAAGTTTTATGATTTGCTTAGGAATCCACGAAATACTAACAGTCTGAATATACAAATTAATTCTTTATTAAGTTTAATTCATATACTTTAGAAAATCATGAAAAATTAGTTATGCATCATCAGCCCATATACGTCCCACTGCTGGTCACGGGCCTCCTCTACAACTAAGAGTTAAGGCCTTAGCCCACCACGCTGGCCTAGTGCGGGTTGGCGGACTACATGCATACTGGAAGTTAAATATTAGTTTTAGTTGAATTTATCGCTTCCCAAAACGACTTTTCTAATATGCCTATGACCACCTACCAAAGTACCCGAAAAGCGGTAATGCAATCTCCCTAACTAACGTAACTTTAACTAAAAACTAAGCGAGGATGCAGAAATTCATCTATACTTACTCTTTCATCATCATCATCAGCTCATATACGTCCCACTGCTGAGCAAGGGCCTCCTCTAACTTTGAGAGGGTTTTAGGCCTTAGTCCACCACGCTGGCCTAGTGCGGGTTGGCGGACTACACACCTAAGAAATTCCTAAGAACTTTTAGGTGTGCAGGTTTCCTCACGATGTTTTCTTTCACCGTTAAAGCAAGTGATAATTCACTGTGAATACACACATAACTTCGAAAAGTCAGAGGTGTGTGCCAGGGGTTTGAACCTACGACCGTCGAGATTCTCGACCGCGCGCCTAAACCTCGAGGCCATCACTGCCTACTCTTTGCCTTCGTAAATGTTTGCATAATTTATACAAAAGTAGCTGGTGTGATCGTACATACCTATGTACGACTCGTACTTACGAGTCCCAATATTTTCCGTGAAATCGTTTATATCTAAGATGATTCTTTTTAGAAAAAAATATATAATAATTCTGTTTATGTGGCTTCATAGAAATTATATTATCATCCTTTTTCCGTGACCTACAATTCTGATTCTCATCTTCCAACACCAGTAACCCAAACACATCCCCAACAATAACAAGTTCCACCACAATTCTTACTTAGTTTCGTATTCTCATTGAATTTCGTTGGGTACAATGACCGGCAAAGCCCGTGTTCACGTGCAGGGCTAACTAATGTCGACTAAATTCGTTAACTGTTACGTAACCAGATTCGAACTTAAATCCGATTACAGTCCTCGGCAATTAGCCCGGGCCAGGTGAGGACGTGCGCCAAATAAACCGGTTAAATAGTGTGTATGCAGCTTAAAGAAACAAAGCAAGTGTGTAACATGTTAATTGGGATCCTCTGAGCCCGGCTAATGTGATACTTTAATTGTTGCTGTTTAAGTTATTCGCTGCGGACGGGGTTCATTGTGATGGGGATTTGCTGAACCGCTCCTCATGTTATTTAACGGTGCTTTTATGCTTAGTTTGTGTTTTAATGAAATATACAGGGTGTAAGAAGACCGTGATCAAAAACTAAGACAGGCGATAGCTACGGCTATGACAAATATTGACGTTAAAAAAATCCCACAAAAAATAAATAAATATTTTTTCTAACAACTATAAGTATTAAATGCATGTGGTGATTAGAAACAAAAAATCTCCGTTAGATATTGGATTAAGTTCATTTTATTTCGTTCTTCGTTTTCATAGTCTTGTATCAAGTTCGATTGACCCCCTATGACAAGATAATCGCAGAAGGTTTATATATGATGGAAAAAATATGCTCTAAAATCCGTTTCGGCTTACGTGTTGGCAATTAATTTAAAAAATGTATTTTAATGTGCCCTAAGACTAAAATTTGTCTTAGTTCAACTCGATAAAACAGGTATACCTATCTGATACATAATAAAAAATTTGAAAAAAAACATCCGCGATAATAAAACGAATTCCAAGAGCTCACAAACACTAAGAGAAATAAAGTAAAAGTTAAAGTGAATATTATATAAGCTAAACGCTTCCAAAGCCCCAAAACCGACTTCAATAAATCGGTCTTTAGCAAGACAAATACAGGATAAATCTGTAAAATAAAATCTTGGAAATGTTTAACTCTTTCTGTCTAAGCTGAACTGACTGGGCAGTTTTGGGCTGGAGCCAAGTGGCAGATTTTTCTCTGACTACTGAATCGTACGTAAAATGTCGAAGGAAAATCGCGTATTCTCAAAACAGCTAGAAATAAAAACGAGTTCTAAACTCTCATGGTAAATTTTAAAATAAAAATAAATTTAGTTCATTGACTCAGTGACCGATAAATTGTTTTTGCACTAGAAAATGCAAATTCATTTCATATTTGTGCTGCAAATATTTGTGTTTGCGTATCTGATTTTTTTGTTTGTAGAGTTCATATCAATACAAGAGTGGTCGTAGCGCGATGTCAAGGTTAAAAAAATACACTACAGTTAGGTAATTGTACAGTTTCGTCATATGATTAAGGTTATTAAAATTCTTAAGTAATTATTATATACATTATTAAAAGAGATATTATTCTGTTAGTGAGGTGTCACACATTTAAGCTAGTTGTATTTCTAAAACATATTTTGCCACGTATAAACGAATCGTTTGGTTTTGATATTACTATTCATTCTTTAAGCCACCTCGTAATTTTGAAGCACTAGTACTCCTAGTTTCGTTTTCCTAGTCGGACAAATTGTTATTTTACCTTTCTAATATAAAACCCTTAGCAGAACAGAGTCTGAAAATATGCACAAAAATGGCAATAAACCCACTCCCTGTTAGTGGAATTTAAAATACAAATGGCAAATAAACTTAGAATGTAAAAAAAATAAAAAATTGGCAATTAGTATAGAAACACACCTCTGTTTACCTCTGCAGTGATTCAAGCGAGAGTGTATACGTAAAATTGCACTTTTACCCTATTTAAAACTAAAGTATAATATATGTTTATTTTCGTAGTAAATTATTGCATCCCACTCAACTGTTGAAAAAGTATTTAAATGGACAAAAATATTTTTATTCCACGATTTATTGAGCGATATAAACTGTTACTGATGTGCATCCAATGGCACTAATGTCGCAGCGGTTTCATAAAAATGCAAATTCTGCAACAACTCAACGCGTCTGCATTTTCTGTCTCCTCATTAAATTTAAATTTTCAGGCATGTTTTCCTCACTCGTCCTTTATTACATGTTAGGGTTATTGTTCCGTACAGCTTTAACGATGGTTAAAATTTCAGTTGCAGATACCTACTGTAGGATATTTTGTCCGCCTGCATAACCATTATACATACACAAAGTATAGAACCCGGCAAACAATAAAAGAATGTGGCTTACCAGTTTCGTTAAATTCTTTTGTTTTGGTTATCAGAAGCTACAAGAGACCCGAAACAAATATTTGTGGATTAAAACAAACGTTTGTCAAACATTTATCGATCAAGGTAATGTATACACAACTGCGACACAGAGGCTTTCAAATATTATTAGTCAAGGTAATTGTAAAAAATTCAGCTTTGTGTTTTTGTTAATTTTTTGTATAAATAGGTACTACTAAAGTTTAGTTAGAGCATAGTGTAAATCATACATACATACATAAACTCACGCCTGTGTTCCCCGAAGGGGTAAGCAGAGGTGCATTTCTGCACCCACATTTCGCCAAGTAAGTATCAGTCCCACATAATAGGGGGCGAGCCTATTGCCGTTTTTCGGGCACATTTCCAGACTCCGTGCTGTTACCGAGAATTTCCTAATGGAAAAACCCCATAACAATTTGCCCGACGCGGGAATCGAACCCAGGACCTCTAGATCGCACGGCACATACTTGTACCGCGAGACCACGAGGCAGTCTAAATCTCATAGTGTAAATCTCAAGTTAAAAAGATTTTACATGGAAATTGCATGTGATTTGTTTTCAAAGTTATTGTCGATTGTGGTGTTACAATGTTATCAAATTAGTTAATTTATATAAGCTGAAAAAATGAATTAAATAACACATTCATGATATTAATCGACATATCAGGACAATAATAATAATATTGTAATGAATTAAGTGACATTAAGTGATGATTCTGTTTCTAATAATATCATACATACATACATACATAAACTCACGCCTGTATTCCCTGAAGGGGTAGGCAGAGATGCATTTCGGTACCCACATTTCGCCAATGTATGTATCAGTCCCACGTAATAGGGGGCGAGCCTATTGCCCTTTTTCGGGCACATTTCCAGACTCCGTGCTGCTACTGAGAATTTCCTAATGGAAAAACCCAATAACACTTTGCCCGACCCGGGACTCGAACCCAGGACCTCTAGATCGCACGGCACATACTTGTACCGCGAGACCACGAGGCACTTATTAAAATTATAATATCACTCTCACTAAACACGGTCTGACACTTTATAAAGATAGAATTAGTATTCAAAGTCTGCCTAAGAATACTTCTACATTTCGTAACCTTTGAACATCAAAACAGTTTGAAAATCAGTAAAATACGGTTCTCACCAACAATTCACCTGATTTATCTAAAGCTACTTAAAATATTTCACCCTTTTTATCACAATGCATAAGTACTGGTATTCTTTTTCAATGACAAAAATGCGCGGCTTGAATAGCAAAACAGTGAATCTCTCTTTTTCAAGCGGCAAGGGTCGTTTCGCCTATCGATCTCGTATCGCGTACCGTGATGGAATCACAATGAACTTTACGATGAAATTTCTCCAAGACGTATAGGTTTTTCTCGGACGTTCCGGGTTCTTGTTTAAGTGTGGTTAAAGTGTGGTTGTTTTGATCGAAAACGTGTTTTGTGAATCCAGTTATATTGCAAGGCATTCATTTCCTACTGGACGTTAATTCTCTCTAAGTCACTCCTAGTACTAATAATGTATTTCTGGAAGATATTAATGATTGCCCTGATGAAACATCCCATTTCATATTGATGCATCTATCGCGTGCGCTAAGTTCTCTCGGATTTCCACAGTCTAATTAATTTCAACTCTTCCCATTACACTGAACGTCGAAAATAATTTGAGACAATGAAGATTTATCTATTCCAAGTGTAAGCGGCAATGAAAATCAAATCTCTCGAATTGTCAAATTGTCATACAAGCGAATTAATGGCCCAAGTTGGATGACAGACGCCGATCTGCCGTAACGGTCACGTTCCAATAAACTTGCCACGATAAATCCTGCCAGGATCCACCTGGCGTTTGGTAACGTCTGGGTTTTAATAAAAGTTGTACGTACGCCTACCGTGTCGAACACGATGCGGCACTGTGTTTGTTTTGTGTTGAGGAATGTTTGCGAGGACGGGTGTTGTGTTTGTTGTTGGAAAACTGTCCGTGTTAGTAAGACAACTATGAAATGAAATGAAATGAAATGAAATGAAATGAAATGAAATTGCTTTATTTGGTCACGTAGGCAATCAAATAGCACTTATGACAAGTCAATACAGAAAAGAAAAATCTTTTATTATTACATTATAATTTAACTATGGTTCATTTTATATAATTTGTACAAAAATATTTACGGTTTTTTTTATAATTTATTTTTAGTTTTCATCAGGAAATACATAAAATCTTATTATTATTATTTTAAAGTAAATAACGAGATGGACCTTGTGTATTTCCGAAACGTCACGTATTATTTTAATGGTACCACCGGATCCAAACGCGACCCTGACTGAGAAGACCCGGCGAAACAAACTCAGCGGGCTCACTTTACTACTGGAATTTACGCGGCGCGACCCACACCTGAGTAGATCCAGCGAGTCCAACTCAGTGGGCATGTATTTGGTCCAGTAAGGATAACATAATTATATTATATGACCTGCCAAATAAAAATTGCCTTCTTATTATAAATTTGCTCGAATTATTTACTCGATCGGTCGTCATTTTATTTTTATTTTATTTATTTTGTGCACAGTTTATATTAGATATCAATTTGTATTTGATGTTTTTATAATAGTTTAAGTTACACTTGGAGCTTTGGGTTAATTTATATTTATTTATGTATTTATTCAAATGATTTGGTTTAAGAAAGAAGAATGTGAAAGGTACTGGGTTCCAAGATGTGGTGATGGCGATGTGCGGGAGAGATCTACTGCCAAATTTCCTTATCCTCTAAATACTGATTTATATTGTAGTATCCCCTTGTCATCAGAACACGTTTAATGTGCACCTTAAATGAATTATCTGATAGGTCAGTTACAGATTTGGGGAGCTTATTGTAAAATTTTACGCAGTTGCCTACAAAGGACTTACTGGTTTTTTCTAATCTTAATGAGGGTATCACAAGTTTATGTCTACCCCTGGTATTTACATTATGTATATCACCAATTTTACTAAAGCTAAATACATTCTTACGTACATACATAATATTTTGATAAATGTATTCAGACGGCACGGTCAGTATATTACAGTCCTTGAATATGGATCGTAAGGAATCACGGCTACGTAGATCATAGATGGCGCGGACTGCTCTTTTCTGTAGTATGAAAATGCTGTTAATATCAGCCGCCGATCCCCACAATAGAATGCCATAAGACATTATACTGTGAAAGTAAGCAAAGTACACTAACCTAGCCGTTGAAACATCCGTGAGTTTTCTTATTTTACGAACCGCAAAAGCTGCGGCACTCAGTTTACTAGATAATCGCTCTATTTGCGGACCCCACTGCAGTTTACTATCTAGAGTTATTCCTAGGAAAACAGTTGAAGTCACCAAGTCAAGTGTTTCTGCGTTTAATGTAACAGGTGATATTACATTCCTAACATTTGGTAATGTAAATCGAATGCATTTTGTCTTTCCTGCATTGAGTAGAAGATTATTACATGAGAACCAATTCAAAATTAAATTAAGTACATGATTTGGAATAGCTAGATCTTTATCCTTACGATTTATTTTAAATATTAGTGACGTGTCGTCAGCGAACAAAACTATGTCTGTAAATTTCTGTACCATGTAAGGGAGATCATTTATATAAACTAGAAACAAAAAGGGGCCCAGAATAGAGCCCTGAGGAACCCCTATTTTGACTGTTGATCCTACTGAGGTGACGCCGTCCACACATACTTTTTGTTCACGACCCGATAAATAGGACATTATAAGTTGAAGAGAGGAACCACTTATGCCGTAGTAACTCAGCTTCGTAATAAGGGTCTGGTGATCAACGCAGTCGAAAGCCTTCGAGAGGTCACAAAAAACCCCAAGAGCATCTTGTGACGTCTCCCAGGCTTCCAGTACAGATTTCATCAATGATGTTCCTGCATCTTGCGTAGACCGACCCTTTGAAAAACCAAATTGGCTACTATGTAATATCCCATTTCTATCAAAATGTTCCTGCATTTGAGTGAGCATGATCTTTTCGAAGACCTTACTAAGAGCTGGTAGTATTGAGATGGGTCTAAAGTTTGATGGATTGTTTGGACACCCCGACTTAAATATGGGCACAATTTTACTGATTTTCATTAAGTCGGGAAAAATACCGTCACTTATACAAGAATTGAATATTACCGTCAATATTGGAGCAATATTAAATATAATAGCTTCAATAGCCTTAACCGACAGTCCCCATATATCTTCAGTAGCCTTAATTTTAAGATTTTTAAAAGCTTTTATTATTTCGGAACAAGACACTCTTTCAAAACTGAAAATGGGCATATTTCCTACAACATTTTCTTTTAAAAGTGATTCAGCCAAGACTGCTGATGATTGCAAGCATTTGGTTATATCTAAAGGTATATTTGTGAAAAACTTTTCTAGGTAATTAGCAATACTAACTTTGTCTGAAACCAGGTTGTTGTTTATAGCCAAGGTTATCTTGTTATCAGTAACCTTATTTCTCCCAGTTTCTGTATTTATAATTTGCCAAGTTGTTTTTATTTTATTGCTAGATAATCTCAGCTTTTCACTAATATAAGCTGCTTTAGCTTGCATGCATACTTTTTTAAATATTTTAGAATATTGTCTGAGATAGTTCATAAAATTGACATCAGGTGTATAGGACCTTTTGTCATACAAGTTATATAAAATTTCTCTACTACGTCGGATGCCTTTGGTCGCCCAAGTACTAAATTTAATGTTAGAATTAATTTTCACAGTTTTAATTTTGCACACTTTGTTGAATTCTTTGCAAATTGTATCAAGTAATGAAGAATATATATCGTTGGGACTGTCAGAATTAGGTTCTAAAATATTAATTTTTGATTTCAAGTTAATATTAAATTTACCTAGGTTATGTCTTGTCAATGGCCTGTACTTAATCATTTTTTGGATGTTTTCTATTCTATGTTTCAATTTGACTAACAAACATTTATGGTCCGATCTAACTCCTATTTGTGTATACTTTTCAACTACTTCGAAATTGGTTATGATATTATCAATGCAGGTTGCTGTTTCAGTAGTTATTCTAGTGGGTTCAGAAAACAAACAAGTATAATTAAATGAGCTAAATAATGACACAAATTTACATTTATCAACTGTATTAACCATTAAGTTAATATTAAAATCCCCACATACTAAAACCATCTTATTATTTTTAATTTTTTTAAGAATATCCTCCATTGTGGATAGGAAAATATTAATGTTCGACGAAGGAGGCCTATACACACACAATATTATATATAAATCAGTTTCCGCACATGCAACCTCACACACTCGTTCAACAGAGAGGCAGGAGATGTCCTTCCTTTCTTTGAAGTTAATGTGATTTCGGATAAGAATTATCGAACCACCACCTTCCGCCGAGGTTCTATTAAACGAACTAGCGACCCTGAAACCATTCACATTAAAACTCATAAGGTGTGCCTTCAACCAAGTCTCAGTAAAACATAGTATACTTATATTAAATGTGTCACTAAAAAGTTCTATTTCTAATATTTTGCCAGAGAAACGGTTTATATTTTGATGAGATAAAACTAAATATTCAGAACCGTCTCCTTTTGTCATATCTAAAAGTTTAAATTATTCACCACATTAATTTTAGTAACATTACTAATTGTGGGGGTACAAAGGGACTTTGTCATACTACTTATGACTGTGTTAATATAGTTAGCTACAGGTGTAGCAATAAGTCTTAAAAATCTATTTGGTAGATACAATGTATCTCTTGTCAATTTACAATATTTTCCAATAAATATATTGGTGTCAAAAAATGAAAATTTGTCACTATAGTGACTAGTTAAAAATTGCATATGTCTATTTAACACATGAATATAATTATTTAATTTATCTGATACATTATTTAGGTATGGGAAGGCACACAATATGATCCTAGGTAAATTAAGTTTTAACATTTTTTCAAAGGCTTTAGTGACATCATTTTTCCTTAAGTTGTGGCAACTTCCTACAAGTACTGTTAGGCATGAATTTTCATCATATATCTTTTCTGACAACATATCTACAATATGATTGAAACTAGATCCTGGTATACAGTAATTGATCAGTGTGTGACTGAGGGTATTCTTTAGAAGAACACCAATACCCTTTCCTACTTCATCAGTAACAATAATTGAACTATGCTTGGTATTATTTACACTTGGAACATTATGATTATTGCAGTGTGTGGTAATCTGGTTTAATTGATTTTGTGATGTGTGCAAGATATCCTCCTCTGCATCTACAGATTGGTTAACTAACCTACTTGCAGAGTCGGACAGTGTGGAAACTGTTTGTGTGGAAACACCGCTTGTGTTATTTTCTTCACAATCATGGAGCAGTGTTTTAATCTGAGTCTGTGAATCTAAGTATTTATTATAAGTTAGACTTAATTGTTCCTCCAAGGTTTTAATATCTGATAGCAAACGTTGGGTATCAATTTCATAAATTTTTATGCTGTCCTCTAATTTTATCTCATAGTTATTAAGTTTTGCCACTAAAGCCTTACGTTCTTTCCTAAGCACTAAGTTATTCTTTTGGTAATTTTTTTTAGATTTAAGATATTTGAGTTTTTTAATTTGTCGGTTTATTTTTATGTATTTTTTTATATTTTTATGGCTTGATTTGTATATACTATGTTGATACTTTGGTGAGTCACCTCCTGTAAGATCTATAGTGTCAGTTATTTTAGGAGTGTGCTCTAGAGTATCACCTATCAATTCATTAAACAAACTTTGGTTTACAACAGTTTGAGAGAGTTCGATTTGGTTCTCCAAGTGTAACATTTTATTATTAGCTTCATTTAATTCTATTTCTAGGTCCCTAACCCTACATAGGGACTCCTCATATAACGTGGAACAATGTATGAATGACTCTGTCACCGCTTGAAGTTTGTCCCGTTCCTCAGTCACCAAAAGATAGTTGTGGTGTAATGAAGCCAACTCCCTTTTGAGTGCCGAGTTCTTGTCCACAACATTCTTCACTTCATCCTCACTTTCCTCTCGCTCTTGTAGAAGCTGCTTGCATTGGTCTTTGTATGCTTTGAGTTCCTTGAGTGCCTTGCTCAACTTAAGCTCAGCCTCCTGAGAAACAGCTCTACGGGTCTGCATAGTTGGAGGTAAGTGCGGATTGACTGGAAAATAGCAAAAGCAAACAGAGGAGTCTTGATTGTAAACAAAACTTAAATTTTATATTTATGACAAATTCTAATAAAGTTTATTGTTGTGGGGACTAATAAAGTCTAAAATTTAATTCTAAACTGAGAAAGTTTTTTTATAAAATTGTAAGATTAATAAATTACGAGGTACTTTAGTGTCGTATTGGTGAAATATAGAAAAAAAAAAGTGTAATTCTGTCTGGGGCAATAAATGTTCGTCGTCAAGTTTGCTTCCACTTTTAGTCAAGCAAACTGAGAAATGAACGTTGCCAATGTGTGTTGGACGTGGCTCACAATAGTGAAACAATGTACAGTGTAATGTAGTGGTACATGAATAAAAACACAAAAGTACTCGCCGTGTATCCGTTAAACATTCGAATTTAAAAACTTCCTCAGCGGTGACAGTTGACACTCGGTTAACCTCAACTTTATATATTAATTTCTTATTTATTTAGTCACAACCACTATTTAGTGATAAGATATTTATACTGACGATAGTTTTAATTAGTTTTATTACAAATTTTGTGCACTTATTTCAATTTTATTTAATTTTATATTAAGAGCTACAATTTGACGACCGATCGTACCGGTGTTGCCAGAATAGTACTATTTTTTAGGGCAACATTTTGGATGGCGTCTTCTTTTCATTTAGTTGTTTGTCTGTAAGGGACGAAATAAGTTTTAAGAAAAAAATGTGAATATAATTTTTAATCATATTCATTTGGTATACAGTTAATAGGCCTTCATAAACGAGAAATGGAAATGAATACATTTTATGTTGTAAATGAAAAACAAATTCGTTAATGAGACACCTTCATCCCATTGCCCCGTCACCTAAATAGGAAACACTGACATATTTTTATATTTCAAACCGATGTTGAGTTTAAAGTATTAAATTTAAAAAATATGGGTCGTATTTTTATATTTTTATCTGGCCTACTATTTCAAACCACGCAATCCCATTGCTCTAAACTGCAGTAACCGTGTCAAACGGCGACGCAACTAAAAATCATAACTCAGTGGTCATGAATGTACCATTAATACCTAGCCTCGGGGCAGGCTCCAATTTGTTCCAATTCCGAACTTTAAACAAACTTTGTGAAGGAAACTTTGCATGATTCCCGTGATTAAATCGATTTGAGATTGCCGGTGAACGAAATTTCGAAACTGCCGATTTGTCGTCAGGCTCCTGGTGTCGCGAACTTCAGCCCGCGTAAAAATTTAAATTCAGACTATTTGGTCTGGTGCTAAAATTTATTCTGCATCCTACTGGCTGGGTGAAGTGCTCTTTTTAAATGAGGAAATGAAATCAAACGGTGTATCCGTGAGTGCTACAATTTGGTATGCAAAACTGGGCAGGGTTGCTGTTAGGGGGAAAAAATCGCGGATGCGAATTGTTGAAGGGCCCTGTATTCGTTGTCATTAATTTGTTGGAAATGGTTATAGGTGTTCTATGTCAAAAGCCCTTTAGAATACGGGTTTGGTGAATTAAACGATCAATTTTATCCATGTTATGTAGTATTCTAAACCCTTAAGACTTTTTATAACAGTGGAAATTAAATAGAATAAAATTCATTGCAGTCAAGTAAATATTAACATTTACAATTATTTTTTTCAATAAGTAAGTCGTTTTGGCCTCGAGGTTTAGGCACGCGGTCGAGAATCTCGACGGTCGCAGGTTCAAACCCCAAGCACACACCTCTGACTTTTCGAAGTTATGTGTGTATTCACAAAGAATTATCACGTACTTTAACGGTGAAGGAAAACATCGTGATAAAACCTGCACACCTAAAAAAGTTCTTAGGAATTTCTTAGGTGTGTAGTCCGCCAACCCGCACTAGGCCAGCGTGGTGGACTATGGCCTAAACCCTCTCAGTTGTAGAGGAGGCCCGTGACCAGCAGTGGGACGTATATGGGCTGATGATGATGATGATTTTTTTTTGTGTAAATAAATACACCCAATAGTCACATACATAGTTCTGACCCCACACTAGGATACAAATCCTGTATCGTGGGTCTGATACCCGAAACGAAAACGAACCTGACTACGAAAGACTTTTGCGGTCTCACAAACACCTAGATCACACAAAGATGACTCGGTGCGGAGATCGAACCCACGGCCTCTCGTTTTGCAAGCTGGTATCTAGCCAACTGCGCCACGGGGCTGTCGGCTTTCGATTAATTTATTTATAATTAATCGGCTCATCGAGCTTGATGCCAAATATTTACTAAATATTTTACTGAAAACAATTTGCCACAAGCGACACTATGTGCCAGAAAATTACTAAAAGTAAATCCATTTCAAAACTTACCCTCAATCGTGAAATCGTGAATTCATGAATTAAACCAAGAGGAGCTAATAAAAGAAGTAACGGTTAAATAGCTCATACAACTTTCGTACAGCATACCTATTCATGAAAACAGAATCTAGAACTCTAGACACAAGCGCGAGTTTACTGCCAGTTTTATTTTCCTACGTACATTTTATCTGATAATAAACATTTTGTAGGTTACGCTTACCAACAGTCGACCTCATAAACCGGAGGACGGATGAATAAAAGTTAAGGTATATTCAGATTTGAATAGAACTTCTCTTTCAAATTTTAATTAAAAATGTTTTAAATCCGTGCCTATTGACTTTCTGATATGTCAGCATGATTATTGCAACTGCTTTTTCCTCAAATTAAATAATAATAATAATAAATAAATAATAAATACACCCAACAGTCACATACACAGTTCTGACCCCACACTAGGATACAACTCCTGTGTCGTGGGTATCAGAAACTACGAGACTTTTCGGTCTCACAAACACCCAGACCCGAAACAAATATTTGTGGATCACACAAACATTTGTCTCGGTGCGGGGATCGAACCCGCAGCCTCTCGTTTCGCAAGCTGGTATCTAGCCAACTGCGCCACGGGGCTGTCTATAAATAAAAGTTTACATTCACAAAAACACAGAATAAAAGTTGATGTTACAAGAAATCAGTCACACTAACCGCGTGAATCATTCCTGAAGGCCTTCCTTTCGTTAAATCCTTTTTTTTTGCTAATAATTCAAATCAATGTCTATAAAGCTATCACTTAAATCTAACGAGTCTTACCCGCAATATATGCGACCACTGAGTATACTTATTCACCGCGATCTAATTTCATAAAGCGTGGTAAAAGAGTAATGTTGTTAAGTGTCACGAGGTAACAATATATCCTTGGCCAGCATTACAGCCGGCGGAGTGCAGCTAAACAGCGCTTGTGTGCAATTCCGTAGCATCACGTATGTACTGCCCTCTACAATTCAGTTACCAGGCGATCCCAAGTGGGAGTCATAGAACGTGAGACTTTTACACCAACTCCAACGGACTTACTTTAAGTGAAAGATTCCTTTGCCATTCAAAATATATTCTGGAATTGCATGTATTCTCCCGCGGCTCTGCTTTTGATGAATTGTTCGATGCATTGCATATAAGGTGTAGTGAATTGTGTTAGTTGAAAATTGCATGTTCTGATATTTTTTATTTTTTTTCTAACTGCCTCGCTGTCTCGCGGTACAAATATGTGCCGTACAATCACGGTGTCCCTGGTTCGAATCCCGGGTCAGGCAAAGTGTTATTGGGTTTTTCTATTAGGATATTCTCAGTAATAGCACGGAGTCTGTAAATGTGCCCGAAAAACGGCAATAGGCTCGCCCCCTACTACGCGGGAAAAAAAAATGTTTTGGGTCTGTGTGTTTGGTAAACCGAAAAGTTTCTTGTAGTTTCTGATAACCATGACACAAGACGTGCATCTTAGTATGGGGTCAGAACTATGTATGTGACTGTTGGATGTATTTTATTTATTCATTGATTAACTTACACTGCCTCGTGGTCTCGAGGTACAAGTATGTGCCGTGCGATCTAGAGGTCCTGGGTTCGATTCCCGGGTCGGGCAAAGTGTTATTGGATTTTTCCATTAGGAAATTCTCAGTAACAGCACGGAATAGGCTCGGCCCCTATTACGTGGGACTGATACATACCTGACGAAATGTGGGTGCAGAAATGCACTTCTGCCTATTCCTTCGGGGAATACAGGCGTGAGTTTATGTATGTAATATTTTTTGAAAAAAAAATAAGCATTATGCTATGCTAAAAAGACTCGTTGGCCTGTTATGCCTTAGTTTGTAATAAAATTTGCTTATGCTGTGCTTACAATTAGGCATAAAAGTAATGAGAAGCCAAATCAAAAATAAAGTATATAGCAACGTGTCACGATAATATCAGTATCCTTATCCAGAAAAGGATTCTTGACAAAAATATAGTCTTTTTCCAGATAAAGCAGAAATATCTTCATCAAGCATAAATGTTGTTACATATCTCTTTGATTTATAAACAAAAATTCCCCGTCGCACTACACAAGGAAATTTCTACAAGTCAATATCGACTCTGTTACAAAAGCATAAGGTCTAAATTAGAACGACATGGAAAACTACGACTATAATATATTAACATACCTTAATATTCACAACGAAATTACATTACCCAAAGGAGCGTTACGTTGGCTCATTTCTTTTTACACTGGGCAACTCGGCTGCAACATCAGTTTGCTGTGTTAGCAGGTTTCCCCTAGTCCAGAAGTGGTAATATTTTCCGACGATAAATTTTAAATACCCTCATTTTGTGCTTTCCTCAGTTTACGGGATTAGGAATTGAATTTTGGCCTCGTAAAATTATATGCCGATGTATTATTATTATTTTGTATTATATTGGTAATATAAATTCAATATAGGTATTAAATGCAAATTTAGTTTTTATAAAAAACCACATGACTAACGTGGTTATTTTTAAAAAAAATATTGAAGTCAAGCAAAAGTTTTGCTCTCACTTATCGTTTGCTGAATTTTAGAGCTGCGGTTCAACAATTTTTACTTCTTCTTTTCTTTTCTCCTGTTTATGATTTTTCAATTTACGTACCTTATTCGCCATGGTTTTCTCGATACAATCGATCATTCGTGATAACGTGAACTGCTTTCTTATTAGTAATAAACATACGCTGTTCTCTTAAACAAAATAATCATCATCATCAGCCCATACACGTCCCACTGCTGGGCACGAGCCTCCTCTTCAACTGAGAGGGTTTAGGCCTTAGTCCACCACGCTGGCCTAATGCGGGTTGGCGGACTACACACCTAAGAAATTCCTAAGAACTTTTAGGTGTGCAGGTTTCATCACAATGTTTTCCTTCACCGTTAAAGTACGTGATAATTCTTTGTGAATACACACATAGCTTCGAAAAGTCAGAGGTGTGTGCCTGGGGTTTGAACCCGCGACCGTCGAGATTCTCGACCGCATACCTAAAACCTCGAGGCCATCACGACTATACATTATACTATACATACCAAATACAAAATATTAAAATAGAGCTATTCTATAGAGAGACAAGTAAATAACAAATCAAATTCCACCATTCCACGAATTGAATCATATTAACAACAGCCAAACCTAAAACAGAGCTTCATTCATAATTTAATTCATCCGACTGAAAAACTAAATTCCATATTCATTTACATAATATAATCAGTTGTCACTCGACAAGTCTGGATGTAAATGGGCATCAACAATAATGACCATAATCGTGTGTCACGTATGAATGAACTGGGTAACATACGCCAGTGGATTTGTAGCGCTATTTATTTTAACATCAGCTTAAATCCTGACGGACGATTACGACCGGGATGCACACTGACCGTAAATATTTGTTAAAAAATAAAGAATAAATAAACAAAATAAACAACAATTGGTGAGAGATTTACAATGGGATACAGATATATCAGTCGCTCAGCAGTGAAAGCTGTTTTCGAGATTTTTTTAAATGTAGTGTATAAAGGACCCAAAAGAGAAAATAAATACAAACTGTAAGTTAATCAATGAATAAATTGTGTATTTTACACCTAACAGTCACACACATAGTTTTGACCCCACACTAAGACGCACGTCTTGTGTCCTGGTTATCAGAAACTACTAGAAAATTTTCAGTTTCATAGACACCCAGACTCGAAACAATTTTTTTGCGGATCACACAAACATTTTACCCGCTGCGGATCGAACACGCGGCCACTAGTTACGCTACCTGGTGTTACTTGATTAACCAGCTGCGTTACGGGGCTGTCTATGAAGTTAATCTAACCTTTCTTATACCGCTCTGTCTTGACATAACGCAAAAGGGAAAAAAATGATAGTTTTCATACAACTAAATTCCTCGTACAAAATTGTCAGCCTCTTTGATTGCCCAAAAATGCGATCTATCCCGACTGATATACTACGTTTAGGTGTACGCCAGTGCAAAACGAGTTTCAGGACTACACCGACTTTACCGCCAGGTTTGTTGTTGTCATTTTGTCGAGGCAATAAAAAAAGTCAACAAATGTTTTCTACCACGGAAGTAAAGCGCGTTAAGCTCGCGTGGTTAGAACTGCTCGCGTTTGCCATAAAAAGTTAAACAAACACAGCCCAGCTGCGCTCGTCTCGTGAAACGGACGCCTCCAAAAAATTCCTTTTGATGTAAACTTTCCTTTTGTTTTTCGTCAGAGACAGATTTCCTCGCCATTAGACAAATTGTTTTTAAAAGTTGCCAATTCAGAGTTGGCTCTTGTAATGAAGAGTATTAATCAGTCAAGTGTTACGAGAACTCTCTTTGGTTTGAGTATTTTGAGACGGTCAGTTTATTATTGTAATTCTTTTCGTTGTTACAAAACGTAAAAACTAGGATTTTTCCGATTGTGGGTGCGGTTACTGGCTTAATTTTTACGCACTCAGGCCCGGCAAATAGGGCACAAAAGAATTGGTTCGAGAGCAGATCGAATCCGCAATATTTTTAGTCTTGAAAATTAACCAGTTACCCTCGAGACCAATGTCGTCATCATTCATACTGATATAATTACTAAATCCATCAACAATGTACAAGTCCACAATTTCGATAACCTACATGTATATAAGCAGTGATGGCCTCGAGGTTTAGGCGCGTGGTCGAGAGTCTCGGCGGTCGCAGGTTCAAACCCCAGGCGCACACCCCTGACTTTTCGAAGTCATGTGTGTATTCACAATGAATTATCACTTGCTTTAACGGTGAAGGAAAACATCGTGATAAAACCTGCACACCTAAAAGTTCTTAGGAACTTCTTAGGTGTGTAGTCCGCCAACCCGCACTAGGCCAGCGTGGTGGACTAAGGCCTAAACCCTCTCAGTTGTAGAGGAGGCCCGTGCCCAGCAATGGGACGTATATGGGCTGATGATGATGATGATGACATGTATATATCTGTAAAATAAAATATCAAAATAAATTTAGCATGAACCAGAAACAAATTAAAATGAATTCATTTATTTCAGTTCCATATCCATTTCAATCATTTAAGGCTTTCCAATCACAGCAACATGAAATATTTTTTACATTCAGTCCTTTGGCATTACGCAAGTGGAACACTTAAAAATTCGCGCTACAGACAGTACGAATGTTCCATAAACATAGACTATGAAAGTTGGATTATACGCATTCAATTTCTTTCAACCGTTAATTGGAATTGCAATTCATACTTTTCAATCAATATTGATTTCTCTGCAGATTATCCTCTTAAATCCTCCATTCTATAATTGGATTTTTATGTCGACGCAAACATATTTTCGATGTTTCAGTAATTTGTATCAGCTTTGCTATTTCATATTTTACTTGTTATCTGTTTTCTCAAATATTGACAAAATCTTGATTATCTAATTAAGATTTCACGGATTCAATTTAGCTGGATTTTTATTGGAAATACTTAATCTTGATTGATGACTTTGTAGAATAATCCAGCATACATTTTACAATATTAAGTTGCCTTCTCACAAGTAGGTACATCTACTGGGAGTTGGTAGCTGTACTTCTTTTAAAGCTTGAGCCGCAGGGAATAAACCCTTGAAATGATTTTTAGGGCTTCCGTCACGTCATTAAATAAATATCACGTTACATATCGGTGCTCTACGAGATAACGGTTCCGTTTGCTTTGTATCATATACACATATATATACATAATTTGTGGGTTTCATTCATTTCATCATTTTGGCGGACTACACAACTAAGAAATTCCTAAGAACTTTTAGGTGTGCAGGTTTTATCACGATGTTTTCCCTCACCGTTATAGCAAGTGATAATTCATTGTGAATACACACGTTACTTCGAAAAGTCAGAGGTGTGTGCCTGGGGATTGAACCTGCGACCGCCGAAATTCTTAACCGCGCGCCTAAACCTCGAGGTCATCACTGCTTTGTGGGTTTATTTTCATGATTTTTTTTAAATTTAATTTAATAATCAATTACCTTTGTCTATGGATCTATCCAAAAAATCAACCCATCATAACAAGTATCTCATTTACCATGAGGAGTGCTCTAATGAACTTTTTGGTTTAATACCTACTGCTAAATTTGACTACCGCACCACACGCCAGAAATTGAAGTTCCATTCCTACCATATAGATGAATGCTTTTCCTTAACAGTGAGATTCAAATGGTGTTTCCTTCCTAAATAAATAAATACAAACATACATAACAGTCACATACATACATAGTACCCACACTAGGATACAAGTCCTGTGTCGTGGGTATCAGAAACTACGAGAGACTTTTTCGGTCTCACAAACACCCAAACCCGAAACAAATACTTGTGTATCATAAATCATTTGCGGTGCGGGGATCGAACCCGGGGCCTCTCGTGTCGCAAGCTGGTATTTAGCCAACTGCGCCACGGGGCTGTCCCCGCGCAACATATTTGTGGAATCAGCTTTCCTCAGCGGTATTTCCAAATGGATACGACTTAGAGACTTTCAAGAAAAGAGCCTATATTTCCCTTAAAGGCCGGCAATGCACCGATGATTCTATTGTAGTGTGGTTGGTCATGTGCGGTGTTGACCACTTTGATAAATAAAGTTTTTTTTTTACTTAACATTAGGTGGCTTGCTAGCTCCTTTGCCTCCTTTCCCATAAGAAAAGACACGATGAGCGTTTCTCCCAATTATTCCAATATTGTGATATATCCGCAGATTAGAATCATGGTTAATTATAATATATTCCGATCGTATAAAGCAAAAGTATAAATCACTTCTTGAACTATATTATTATTAGATGTAATTTATATATGTAGGTATATTTGTGATGAAATGTTAAAAAAGATATAAATAGCATTGTCGAACAAGAAAATCCACAATAAGGTGTGCAAACACGTACGTGGAGCCATTATATCGGCTAATAAGAGCCGGCGAGCGACCTCAATTTATAATAAATCGAACAAGCGTTATCGTCACTTCGCACACAATGAAAATCCGGCTTATCTACGTTCACAGGGTCCAAAAGACCCAACACCCTCCGGCTATAACCTTGAGTGATGACCAACGATTTGTTAAGACCCCGTCCTCGGTCGTTAGGACCTCTTTTCAGTTTTTATTCTCCTTATGATGTTTCATTTTATGATTGTCTGCATTACGCCGGCACGTGATGCAATCTGTTCTTTTGATTCAAGGAAATGTTTTTTGGTCTGAAATTGATCGCGTCTATAATTGGAAATGGTGTTAGGTCTTCTTTTATAACAAGAAGTGGTTGTTAAGCACCTTCTAGTGAACATAGGGAATTGAATGAATTGAGTCGATGTTACTGGTATATCTATCCAACTCATTGCCTGGTGACTAAACCGGGGCCCACAGAACTCTTTCTGGGCAAACAACCGAAAGCTTTTGGTGCTGTCAAGCACTTTGGTGGCGGCGTGATGTTCATGGACAGGAAGCTATAATACTCCTGAGTATTTCCCACGGAACACCGATGAAAACTGAAGGACTTGGAAAAATAATTCAGAAGATATATTTTGAAGGTATAGAAAATGGGTTTGAGCCCGCGACTGTCGAGATTCTCGACCGCGTGCCTAAGCCTCGAGGCCATCACGAAAATAAAATATCCTATCTTTTGCTTAACCCTTAAAACTTGCGAAAACCGTTAAATAGGTTAAACTCATCGAGAATTACATAGTGGGAGCACCAGCGCGCCGTATACATAAATCCGTGTGGCTCGTAAAGAAAATTGTACAATATTTCACCATGTTAACACCGCGGCGAGAGCCCGTATATCAACTCCTCTAATAATATTCCTTATGAATGTTATTCCATTTATTTTTTAAACTTTGTTGACATAATTTTCTTGTCAGGCTGGTGTCTTGGGAATTTCGTTTAGGTTTATTATCGACTAGCTGTGGCCCGCAGTTACTCGCGGCAAATTTATATTTTTGGGATAAAAAATAGTTTTTGTGTTAACTCAGAATATTACCTACCTCCACACTTAATCCTTACTAATATTATAAATGCGATTGTAACTCTGTCTGTCTGTCTGTCTCGCTTTCCTGCTAAAACTTCTGAACCGATTTAAATGAAATTTGGTACACAGATAGTTTGGAGCCTGAGAAAGAACATAGGCTACTTTTTATTGCGGAAAAGGGGTTTTAAGGGATTGAAAGGGGGGATGAAAGGTTGTATGGAAGTATTGTCATTTTTAAAGCTAGAAACTTGAAACTTATTTTTTAGGCTGTTGATTAGATATAAATAAAAATGTCATTCAAAATATGTAAAAAAATTACCTTTAAGGGAGTAAAATAAAAATAGGGGATGAAAGTTTGTATGGAAATTCGTCATTTTTGAATCTAGAATGATGAAACTTTTTTATATGGCTTTTATTACATCATTACATCATATATATGATATATATATACACAATATAAGAATTATATTAAAAGTTTTTTTTTTAAATCCCTTAATTATGTTATACATGAGAAAATAACTATAATATGACTGTTACGCTTTCACGCCTTAATCATTTGACCGATGTGAACGATTTTTGGTATGGACATAAATGGGACTCTGTGGAATAAAATAGACTACAACTTATTTTCTTTCTGAACCCAACCCTGTAGTCTACGCGGACGGAGTCGCGGGCAAAAGCTATTTCATTATAATTGGTCTGTGCGTTTGAACGTCAAGAAGTAACAAATATTCGAACAAAAAAACACCCTCACAAACTTTTGTCTTTATATTATTAGTGTGTTGCGATATAGTGAATACTCGGGCCGTTCTCAAAGACGAAAATAGGTGGTATTTCTGATAAATTTCTACGACCTTTTTTTTTTTATTAGTTATATAATTTATAATTTAATTATGAAATTACTTCATCGATGGTCCTTTCGTATAAGTACGAGGTTCCCAGGTTCGACTTTCGATTTAGGTAAAATTTAATTAGAATTTTAAACTCTTGGTAGTACAAAGAGTTTAAGCTGCAAACTTGCAAACTGCAAAAGGCCACTCCACTTCCACTCCCAATAAGCCCAATCCGTCTTAACAGTTGACAAAAATGTGGGTTCTAGAAATACACTTCCGTCTATCCCTTCGAGGATACAACAATAAAAAAATCTGTTTGTCTCTCAAATATATCTAGCTTTAAAAGCTATCTTAATAAGCAACATAACAGGTAAATTTCATAAATTCTAAGTAAAATAAAGATTTGATTATTTTTTCTGTTCTATTATACGCTCTCAGGTCCAGGAAACGATAAACCGTTACTGCTCCCTTATTTCACGACCTTCTTTGCTTGTTGTTTTCTTTTTCCCGTAATCAAAAGATAACATATTATATGGACTGAAATAATACTGTAGGCATATTTTGTTTAGGTCAGTTTATCATGTTTTTTTCCGCGCAATAATAGTAAGCATTTGTAAAATATAACACTCAAAATATAAACATACATATTGGTGATTAAAATATTTGAATATGTCTTTTTTCGTGGTTATTAGGAGCCAGAAAAAACATCCCACCACTCAAAGAAGCAATAAGTTTGCACCAATTGGTTAAAATCAAATAAATAAATCTAATTTAAGGATTTAAATTAAACGTTGTAAACAATATTATATTTTTTGAGATTATTTCGAGGTAAATGTTGCAAGCTGATATGGGATTGTTCTGGCAGTGGTCGAGAAGTTAAAATATTCTTAAGTAGGAGCAACGTACCGAATATCGCTGCACCGAAAGAACCGAAAGATTTTACCTTAGCCTGAGAAGTCGTTGGATGCAGGCTATTTCTAACAGTCGATAATAATAAATGCTGGATATATTTTGGACTAAGATTCTTAGTGATGATAATAGATTTTTCTCGATCTATTTACATCGATATCAAACAAATGATTCCAAGTGTACCCCTACATCCCAAAATCAATTACACTACACAAGTATAGAATGCAGGTAAGTAAGAGCTCCCCAATTTTCAATTACAATTCAGCGCATGACGTTGAAGAGGGTTCTAAAAATTCAATTATTATGTTTCTCGCATGTTTTCTTCGAGATATGTGTTTTATGGTACGTTTTACAATATTACATCGCTTACAACGTAGATGGCTTGCAATATGGCATTGTCTGTATTACCCTTGGAGGCATACTAAAATTTACATTCGAATAAAATACAGATAAAAATAGAGACATTTTTATCTCGCTTAGTTTTTTTTTTATTACAATTGTATTTTCGCAATTTTATTTCACTACCAAGTTATAAAATGTTGAAGGGAAATCCGAAACACTGGATAATTTATCTCTTGAATTATGCAGCTGCAATTCACCGTGAGGAAGCTTTGGGAAGATTATTTTCTCGTTTCATATTATGCTTAGCCTATTAAAGGTTGAATAATAAAATGTTCTGAAGAGCGGCGGGGTTATTACTTTGTTACAGGATTTTATACTTTGGTTTTCATTACCTATTTTGTCTAGCGTGAAATGAAGTATATTTTGAAATGAAATGAAATTAAAATTGAAATGAAATGAAATTGCTTTATTTGGTCACGTAGGCAATCATATAGCACTTATGACAAGTCAATACAGAAAAGAAAAATCTTTTATTATTACATTATAATTTAACTATGGTTCATTTTATATAATTTGTACAAAAATATTTACGGTTTTTTTATAATTTATTTTTAGTTTTCATCAGGAAATACATAATATCTTATTATTATTATTATTTTAAAGTAAATAACGAGATGGACCTTGTGTATTTCCGAAACGTCACGTATTATTTTAATGGTACCACCGGATCCAAACGCGACCCTGACTGAGAAGACCCGGCGAAACAAACTCAGCGAGCTCACTTTACTACTGGAATTTACGCGGCGCGACCCACACCTGAGTAGATCCAGCGAGTCCAACTCAGTGGGCATGTTTTGTTGTGTGTTTTGCTGGTGGTAGGATATTCGTATCCGCCCGGATGGCGACCACCGTACACAGGGCGTAAAACCCGCCATAGTGGCACATGCAAGTGTGCCGCGTTCCGGGATCAGCCAGTGTATATCCGGTTTTCGGGGGGGCTTCAATCATGGTGAAAGGATGACCGTACCGGCAATTTTTTAGGCCGGTTAGTCGCGGTCGGTCCTTTGATCGCCATGATTGATAGTCCCCCAAACTTCTTCACAATAAGGTGAAGAGGTATTCGGCCGGCATGATTGTGTCGACCAACGGGAGACCATCATCTCTCGCTGGTCGGCACTTTTTCTGGACTCCATTGCGCTTACCATCAGGTGCAATGGGGTCACTTTGCCGTGCCAGAATAAAAAAAAAAAAAAAAAAAAAAAAATGTATTTGGTCCAGTAAGGATAACATAATTATATTATATGACCTGCCAAATAAAAATTGCCTTCTTATTATTTATTTGCTCGAATTATTTACTCGATCGGTCGTCATTTTATTTTTATTTTATTTATTTTGTGCACATTTTATATTAGATATCAATTTGTATTTGATGTTTTTATAATGGTTTAAGTTACACTTGGAGCTTTGGGTTAATTTATATTTATTTATGTATTTATTCAAATGATTTGGTTCAAGAAAGAAGAATGTGAAAGGTACTGGGTTCCAAGATGTGGTGATGGCGATGTGCGGGAGAGATCTAATGCCAAATTTCCTTATCCTCTAAATACTGATTTATATTGTAGTATCCCCTTGTCATCAGAACACGTTTAATGTGCACCTTAAATGAATTATCTGATAGGGCAGTTACAGATTTGGGGAGCTTATTGTAAAATTTAACGCAGTTGCCTATAAAGGACTTACTGGTTTTTTCTAATCTTAATGAGGGTATCACAAGTTTATGTCTACCCCTGGTATTTACATTATGTATATCACCAATTTTACTAAAGCTTAATACATTCTTACGTACATACATAATATTTTGATAAATGTATTCAGACGGCACGGTCAGTATATTACAGTCCTTGAAAATGGATCGTAAGGAATCACGGCTACGTAGATCATATATAGCGCGGACTGCTCTTTTCTGTAGTATGAAAATGCTGTTAATATCAGCCGCCGATCCCCACAATAGAATGCCATAAGTCATTATACTGTGAAAGTAAGCAAAGTACACTAATCTAGCCGTTGAAACATCCGTGAGTTTTCTTATTTTACGAATCGCAAAAGCCGCGGCACTCAGTTTACTAGATAATCGCTCTATTTGCGGACCCCACTGCAGTTTACTATCTAGAGTTATTCCTAGGAAAACAGTTGAAGTCACCAAGTCAAGTGTTTCTGCGTTTAATGTAACAGGTGACATTACATTCCTAACATTTGGTAATGTAAATCGAATGCATTTTGTCTTTCCTGCATTGAGTAGAAGATTATTACATGAGAACTAATTCAAAATTAAATTAAGTACATGATTTGGAATAGCTAGATCTTTATCCTTACGATTTATTTTAAATATTAGTGACGTGTCGTCAGCGAACAAAACTATGTCTGTAAATTTCTGTACCATGTAAGGGAGATCATTTATATAAACTAGAAACAAAAAGGGGCCCAGAATAGAGCCCTGTGGAACCCCTATTTTGACTGTTGATCCTACTGAGGTGACGCCGTCCACACATACTTTTTGTTCACGACCCGATAAATAGGACATAATAAGTTGAAGAGAGGAACCACTTATGCCGTAGTAACTCAGCTTCGTAATAAGGTGGTCTGGTGATCAACGCAGTCGAAAGCCTTCGAGAGGTCACAGAAAACCCCAAGAGCATCTTGTAACGTCTTGTGTCGTTTTAATAAGGATGTTCTTAAATTTGATTCATTCCAAAGTGAAAATTTCTTGATTAACTTTTAAGCTTGTTAGCACGTTATTTTAGTTTTAAGTAAAATACTTTATTCAAATAACATTAAAACCAAGACTTTCTTATTTACAAAATCAACGATATACATTTATCCTATATCAATATAATGTAAAAAAATCACATTGATGACCCAAAAAAATCAAACTAACCAAACTTAGAAGCCCATCTCCCTTAAGATAATAATGTATATTATTTATTCATTCTGTAGATGTTTAAGTGGTAAATGCAAAAATTAGCTCCATTTCCATAAAAAAATATTAAATCAACGATAAACCTTGATAAAAAATATTTCCATAACAAAAAGTCGTAGATGAATGGAATATAAAAACAAATAAAAAAATCACCAAGCATAAAGAAATTGTTAAACAAAACCCGCCATTACGAAACATATCAACGTTTAGATGAATTCGTTCAAACGTATAGGCAACACGCTACGTTCCCTCTTCAATTTGCGACTGGAAAATTGGATTTGATCCTCAACACTATTCGGTAGGTCGTTTATCTCAATTCCGGAGGTACAGACAAAGCGAGAAAACTTGGTTTTGATGAGCCAACGGCTCTGTGTACGGGTGAAATAAAAATTTTGAAAAACTACAATTGGGTTATGTAGGCCTAGTGTATGTGGATGTGGTATTCTTGATACTTTAATGAACTTGATTTATTATTTATCGGAATTAAAACACAACCTGCAGCCTGCGAAACGTAGATGTAGAAATGCATAATGATCTACAGGCGTAAGTGCGAATTATTCACTTATTTCAAAAATTTAGATAAAGAACTTCGCTAGTCTGTAGTTAATATAAATAGACAAGTATTTCTCCCTCAATTTCTAGTAGACAGGGGACTGATTAAATATGAAGCACTCACGTCGTCATTGCATGTTAATTGATTGGAAGTAATGAGAACGAATCCCGGTCAATAGGTGTATGTACTTTTAATTGGATAAACTGCACTACCAGATATAATTGGATAATTCAGCGCGTTTAATGACTTGGTAAACAAGTTACGTGTGATTGAATTTATTTCGTGCCGGGCCGCAAAATGTTTTACAAAGATAGCGTATGATGATCGATAGGTTTAACGACACGTCGACGGTGTATCAACTGTCTTTGTGTAAAGAAAATATATTTATTGGTATTATGAAAAAAAAAAACAAACAAATGGAATTATGCTCTAAAGGTATTTTGACCTACATCAAATATGATTTTATTTTCATAACTTCGTTGAGGTAAGACGTGCACAATCACTGTGTCAGTTCAAAAGACTTGTTAAAAAAAAAAGACTTGGTCTATATTCTTATGTTATATCTTATATGTATTCATGTATGACTTGTATGTTAATGTAAAATTAAAATTAAATACACCCAACAGTCACATACATAGTTCTGACCCCACATTAAGATACAAGTCTTGTGTCGTGGGTATCAGAAACTACGAGAGACTTTACGGTCTCACATACACCCAGACCCGAAACAAATATTTGTGGATCACACAAACATTTGACTCGGTGCGGGAATCGAACCCGCGGCCTCTCGTTTCGCATGCTGGTGTCTAGCCAACTGCGCCACGGGACTGTCAAATGTAATAATAATAATCCTCCAACCGATTTTCGGTCATGGCGACCACTTCTGCTCCGTTAAGTCCCTCGTCTTGCAAGTGCTCTAGCATGGCTCACGTAGCCGATTATGTTCACAAAGGTGCGCGCACACTGCGGCCACGTTAGAGCACCATTTCTATAATTATAGGTGATAGCCACTGGTGGTCGGGCTTTCAGGTTAATGTATATTATTGACAAAGACTTATGTAAGTAACGTATATCTATACTATTATTTTTATCTCTCATTATATTGTTCACATTGACTACCCTGTCATTTATCCTGAGTGATAAGATCACCAATGGTACTTTCATTCCCTTTGTGTTTTTGTTTTGGTCATTTGCTTTTGTTGTAAAATAAGTGTTTACAATGTATATTGTATAATTTGTATTGCCCAAATAGGCTACGTTAGATTCGCCATATACAGCTGAGATCATGATAGACTGTTATTTCGCAATCACTTTATTTATCAAGTAGACTACTTTAGACTTATTACATCTGCCTAAAATCAGAGCAGGTTGTTAATTTATAGTATGTATCCTATCCTACTTAGGGTTTGGCAGAAGCATTATCTTATAGATATGTTTCTTCATTTATTGGTTTCAATTTGTTATCAATCATTGTTTTTACTTTTATTTCTTGTAAAATTAATAAGAATTGATGGCGTTGTCATTATTTAAGGCTATTCTTAATATGAATCCAAATGAAATCCAGATTGTCTCTTTCAATATTTTTAAAATTTTAACTCTAAAACTGCTTTTTACTATACGAGCCAATAAATTTACCATAAATTTAATTGCAAGGCAAGTTGCCCAACAACTTTGGTCTACCATCTGAGAATACACAATCTGGCCAAATCAAGTCCGTAATACAGTTGTAACACGTGTAAAATGCATTCCGTATGCAGACCAATTGTTCGAGTAACTCGTGGAATCTAGAAGTTGCCGCCGGCCGCCGCAGCACCGCTGTGCAAATTATTGCGCGAATTTAATTAATTACACATTGTTCTGCTGTTGTGTAGTTGGGATTAAGTTTTGAGTGTTCGTTGTCGCTTCGAGTAAATGTCTATCGACGGCTCATAGTTAAAAATAGTGGTGGTACTTTCATAGAAGCCCAAGTTGCCTTACAAAATTTTGAATATTAAACTTTAAGCATTAAATCTTTATTTAACAAAAGTAATTTGACATATAAATGAGAACATCCTGACCCCACAATAATCAATTATAAACTAGACATGGCAAGCAGTGATGGCCTCGAGGTTTATGCGCGCGGTCGAGACTTTCGACGGTCGCAGGTTCAAACCCCAGGCACACACCTCTGACTTTTCGAAGTTATGTGTGTATTCACAATGAATTATCACTTGCTTTAACGGTGAAGGAAAACATCGTGATAAAACCTGCACACCTAAAAAGTTCTTAGGAATTTCTTAGGTGTGTAGTCCGCCAACCCGCATTAGGCCAGCGTGGTGGACTAAGGCTTAAACCCTCTCAGTTGTAGAGGAGGCCCGTGCCCAGCAGTGGGACGTATTTGGGCTGATGGTGATGATGATGAAACTAGACATTACAAATTAACGTGTAACGCTTTTGGGCTTCTATGGAAATACCGCCACTGGGTAAAAGGTACCTATAAGAGATAGCAAGCCGTCGTTCGAAGCTAAAAGAAGGGTTTGATTGTCACACATACTTATTTTTAAAGTGCCTTTACTCTCGCCAAGATACCAAAAGCGTAAAAAGGTGATATTCTATACGTGCGATTCGCCACCTGTTTTCAATCCTATATTGCGGTTTTTAGATGATATTTCCAGAACTAGTATTGATGCTTAAATTTTTCCAAACGAAAAGTCCAAAAACACTCACCCTGACCTGAAATGAAATGAAATGAAATTGCTTTATTTGGTCACGTAAGCAATCAAATAGCACTTATGACAAGTCAATACAGAAAAGAAAAATCTTTTATTATTACATTATAATTCAACTATGGTTCATTTTATATAATTTGTACAAAATTATTTACGGGTTTTTTTATAATTTATTTTTAGTTTTCATCAGGAAATACGTAATATCTTGTTATTATTATTTTAAAGTAAATAACGAGATGGACCTTGTGTATTTCCAGACCTTGAAATAAAACCGGGACCTCTAGATGCCACCGCGCACACTTAGCAAGGAACCAACGAGGAACCTATTGACTGATAGTTGGTAAGTTAAATATTTGTCTATAAACTCGCTTAAGCTGTAGCAGGAAAACCACTTCAATGAACCACGTAAATATAATGCCGTGCCGACTTTGCTTTTCCAATCAAAATTTAATCATTATTTCGTAATGAAAACCAAATAAAAATAAGATTAAAAATATATTCTACGCAAAATTAAATATTTTCCAAGCAGTTAAAGACAGTACGAAGGTGAACCCATAGCAATCAAGACGTAAATTAGTTCCGTTCGGTCGCCCCTTAACCACATGAAAGCCCCAAGTACTGACATGTTTATATTTAATTTCTGAACCGAAATAGAGTCAACAGTGCTGTATTTCTGAAATTAATTGTAGCCTCCGTTTGTCCGCTTTGCAATAGTATACACGTTACAATGATTTTCATTGACTGGAAGTGATGCGAGTGAAGTAACTTTAGTTTTGCATTAGCTCCACTGGATTATTAAGTGTGTATTTATATATATTTATTTAATTATCTTAATATTTTCAATAAACATACATACATACATAAACTCACGCCTGTCTCCCGTCAGGGTAGGCAGAGACTATAGAGCGCCAAATGCCGCGGTCCAAACACACCTCTTTCGCTTCCTCCACTGACATTATCCTCTTCATGCATGCACGTCGGTTTCGAGGACTCTTTATATATATCTTTATATAAACTATCATCATCAAATAATTACTCAGTTGTAAAACAAATAGTTCTGACCGCAAATAATACATAATGGAATTCGGGAAAATTCTTACAGTCATCAGCAAAAGTTTTTTTTTTAATTCACAATTTTAATTAATGTTCAGTATATTTATACTTTACGACTTCGTAAAAAAGTTGTGTATCACTCATATGTGACTAAAACATAATTTATACACACGGACAAAACCTAACGTAAAACAACAAATCTTACCTTAATCTTATCAGGAAGCACAGAGCAGGCTGGAGGACTGTTTTGCGACGAGGATGAGTGAACTTGAAGCTCAGCTTCAGACCGGAGTACCTGCTAAAGACACCGTTGCACGCGTAGCCGAGGAGTTTAGAACATTCAGAGAACTAATGTTCAAAATCACCACACTGGAGGAATACAACGCACTGTCACAAAAGCACAAAAAGGCAACAAACACCACAATGCATGCGACCAAACGCGGCACTGATCGCTCAGTGACCTCGAATTTAAATGCGAAACCGCGAAAAACTTAGCTTCATGCGAGTATACGAAACGCGTATATCTCAGTGCCATTCAAGTTGTGTACTGCGCTAGTCTTGTGTTTTTGTTTGTTTTTACATTATTTTTTTTTTCCATCTACCCCATATGTCATCCAGATATTATAGTCTTAATGTTGCGTTCGTCGTAAAAGTCGTGATGGCCTCGAGGTTTAGGCACGCGGTCGAGAATATCGACGGTTGCGGGTTCAAACCCCAGGCACACACCTCTGACTTTTCGAAGTTATGTGTGTATTCACAATGAATAATCACGTACTTTAACGGTGAAGGAAAACATCGTGATGAACCTGCACACCTAAAACTTCTTAGGAATTTCTTAGGTGTGTAGTCCACCAACCCGCACTAGGCCAGCGTGGTGGACTAAGGCCTTAACCCTCTCAATGGTAGAGGAGGCTCGTGCCCAGCAGTGGGACGTATAGTATGGGCTGATGATGATGATGATGATGATGATGTTGCGTTCAGAATCGTTGTTATGTAATTACGTTTTGTTTTTAGTTCTTCGTTATTATCGTTATTTTGTTTTATCGTTTTTTTTTATATTATGTTCTTAAGTGTAATGACTGGCGGGTGGAGCAGAGATTGAAGAAAACAATAGTTGGTACGTTTTATTATTATTATTATTTAATTTATGTATATAATTTATTTTATATATTTTATTTCATAGTGTTTTAAAGCTTGTTTTATCGATATATTATATTGCAGTAGTTATATATGATATTTATGAGACATAATGATATCTGATAATGAATCTTTTTATTCCGCTAGTAATTATCATTCTTCAAGCAATGATAGCAGTTTTTGTTCTGTGACTGATACGCTGGGTGATTTATTAATTTATTGTAATTTTTCTGTAAAATTAAGAGCTATTTTTTAACAGTGATTTGGATAAATTAATTTAAGGGTTTTTTAGTTATAGGGGGAATAATATTGATTAATCAATAATTTCAATCGTACAAGGAGAGTAAATCTGGTTAAAATAAAGCCATTATGGTTAATAATCCCGGCAAAGAAAAGTAGGTTTAAAAACAAAAAGGTTTTTATGATTTTTTCTGATTATTTTTAGGGTATCTTCAACTAAATCCACGGACTGACACAAGCAGCCGTTTCCTGTGCTACCTTATCTCTTTAAGTGCAGTGCGGGCGACTTTAAAACGCCTAAAAGTAAAGCTAGGTTTCCAAAGATTTTTCCAAAAAAACCTAGACAAACAAGCGGCTCTTTCAGTGTTAGTGTGTCCTTGTAATTTGCAGTGCGGTCGACATGGAAATGCCGCGGGCGGTAAATCCGCGAGCGCCACGTGGCGGGCGAACCGCAAAAGTGCTTTTTGATAGACAGCCGCGGCGAGCCCGAACATTTAATGTCCCGTGTCGGAAACAGTGGAGAATTTTTCATTTAACTCAATATTCGTATTAATTGCACGGATAATTGTTCTCAATTAAATTTTGATGGCTTACATTGCTGAAGATATTTTAAAAGTTTATAGTTTGTGTCATGACTTTGAATATAATTTTATTATCTATATTCAATAACCTAACATTACAACATTTTATGATGGTAGCTAAAAAAAATAATAGTGTCAAATGATCAAAACGTCTGATTAGTTTTAAATCCGTCTAAAAATATATTTTGTTAAGCATAACGAGTATTAAGCTGTTAATATAAATAAGTATACCGAAGAAAGCTTTCTCATTTCATTTGTGTTTGTAATATTCATGTATTCTTTTTTCGAAATCAAGCAAATTACTTAAAATAGACGACTGCTAATGCATCACGTTCACACCCATCTTAAACTTTGAAACTCAATAAAAATACTCTCCTTACAAATATGTTTTGAATTATTAACTCGTAATATCAATTCATACCAACAGGTTACAACAGCAGCAATATTAAAACATTTTATTAGCAAAGGAAAACGAACACAGCCCGATGGAAACGATGAGGCGAGAGAAAACTTATCGCGTTTATCTAAGTTAACATAAACTGCAATTACCAGTCGCCAAACGTCTTCGGGAAGGAAGCGAACGCAACATTCGACTGAAGAGCGGGGCAAACGGCGGACTTGGCCTATATAGAAAAAGCTAAATAGATATTTTATCACTTTTATGGCCCCTCAGTTTGAGCTCCGTTTGAGTTAGTGCCTCGAGTTACTCGTTGTCTGGCGTTCCATGTGATTTCTTCACGTTCTGTTGGGGCATGAATATTCATTGTCTTGTGTTTTTAACGTGAAAATTGATACAATTTAATATAATTTTTCAGCACAAAAACATTTATGAGTATAAAGTGAGATAAATGTTGGAGTGGAGACCGCGCTTAAATAGACGTAGTGTGGTACAGCACAATGGTCCGACGACTCAAAACTGACGATTCAAAAGTACTTTTTTTTTATACTGGCACGGCAAAGTGACTTGTCTTATTGAAGAAAGTTTATTTTGAATTTTAGTTATTTAAAGGTTGATTCCCAGCTAGACAGAGTGACATTGGACTCTTTTACTAAAATGTCTCAATAGCAAAAAAAAGAAAGTATTAATTAAATAAAACACAGGCAGAAGAATATGGACGTGACATGCACCTCTGCCGTCCCTTCTCGGGTATACGGGCGTAAGTGATTCTATAGCTATTGGCTATCCAGAGAATTTTTTCTCCAGTCTATGAATGTATTTCTCCACAATTTCGATAAAATGCTCTTATAGTAACACTAGTTGACCCGGCGAACTTCGTTCCGCGTAATAGCCGATTTTTTTTAGCCTTAGTTACTCCTTATTACATCAGCTATCTGCCAGTGAAAGTCTCGTTAAAATTGGTCCATCCGTTCCAGAGATTAGCCGGAACAAACAGACAGACAAAAATTTAAAAAAAAACTTATTTTGGTATATGTCCCGTGTATACCATACATACGCATTTATTAAAAAGCGGTTATTTCAATATTACCAACAGACACTCCAATTTTTTTTTAATAAATAATAAATAAATACACCCAACAGTCACATACATAGTTCTGACCCCACACTAGGATACAAGTCCTGTGTCATGGGTATCAGAGACTACAAGAGACTTTTTCGGTCTCACAAACACCCAGACCCGAAACAAATATTTGTGGATCACACAAACATTTGTCTCGGTGCGGGGATCGAACCCGCGGCCTCTCGTTTCGCAAGCTGGTGTCTAGCCAACTGCGCCACGGGGCTGTCTGTTTTATTTGTATAGATAGATATAGATGACCGTACCCGTCACAAAATAATTAAAAGCTTGACACCACTAATTTATCCCACAAATTAATCCAACGATATAGCACTTTCAGAACTTGTACGTAACAACAAAGTGTCGCATGCTACCTTATAATTTGTAATGTTAGAGCGAATAATTAGTAGGAGGGAGACCCGTTGGACCAACTAATTTGGAGTCACGCACTCGTTGTACTGAAATACAACCTTTTAGGGTACCGTTCCCAAAGGCACAGGAACCTTTATGTTTTGTCAACGTTTCGTCGTGCGTCAGTCACAGACTTTAAACGAATAACTAATTTTGTAACTGTTATGGTATACGAGTACATAACAGTAGTATACAGGATGTATGTGTGTATTTATAAAAATAAAAATTTTGACTTTTTCCATACAACAATCGGTATTAAATGTACGCGGTTTGTATGGAAAACGACAAAATTTTTTTTTTTTGTCAGAATTTTCTTTAACGCCAGGGGGTTTGTAATCACCTTAGCTATTATCTGCCTTAGTTTTCGATCACGGTCTGAATACACCCTGTATAGTAGTGATAAAATATAACATACGAGGGCAGTCCGATAAGTACTTAGCCTCACCGCCCGATGGCACCACTATCGTAAGATAAATTTACCATCATGTAGCACATCTTCGTAGACGGCTATTGTCAAAATTTCAGCCGAATTGGATTTGTAGTTTTGTTTTGACCGCGTGTGTAAGCGGACGTGTCCGCGGATTTTCGAAAAATGGAAAAAGAGCAATATCGGCCGGTGATTTGATTCTTGTTTTTGGAAGGGAAATCGCGCAGCGATATCAAAAAGCGCTTGGATGCTGTTTACGGTGACTCTTCTCCTTCAATGGCGACCGTCAAAAATTGGTTTAACGAGTTTCAACGTGGTCGCACGTCAGTTTTTGATGAGCCACGCCCAGGTGCCCCAAAAACGGCTACCACGGAGGATAACGTGAGAAAAGTCCCGATCTTGTATTGGCAGACCGCCGATTGAAGGTGCGCGAGATAGCTGAGACAGTAGGCATCTTAAAAGACCGCGTGGGTCATATCCTGCATGAAATATTGGGCATGAGAAAGCTGTCGGCTCGATGGCTGCCGCGTTTGCTCACTTCGGACGACAAGCGCATCAGTGACACAACTTCAGAGCAGTGTTTGACACTGTTTAGGTGCAATCCGAAGGGGTTTCTGCGTCGTTTCGTGACCGTCGACGAAACATGGATTCACTGGTACACACCAGAGACCAATAAACAGTCGAAACAGTGGACTTTACCCGGCGAATGTGCTCCGAAGAAGGCGAACACTGTCCCATCGGCCGAAAAGGTGATGGCCACCGTTTTCTAGGTTTCACAAGGTGTGATTTACATCGACTACCTGGAGAAGGGCAAAACGGTCACAGGGCTCTACTATGCCGAACTATTGGGCCGATTCAACGCTGAATTGTAGAAAAAACGGCTCCATTTGGCGAAGAAAAAAGTGCTCTTCCACCATGACAACGCACCGGCTCACACCTCCGCCGTCGCAACGGCCAAATTGGTCACATTAGGCTACGAACAGCTGCTCCATCTACCGTATTCTCCAGATTAGGCCCCGTGTGACTTCTTTTTGTTTCCAAACTTGAAAAAGTCCGTCGCCGGACAGAAATTTGAGTCGAATGAGGAGGTTATCGCCGCCACGGAGGCCTACTTTGTAGACCTCCAGAAAACGTTCTTTTCAGACAGCTTAAAGAAGTTGGAGCATCGCTGGGTCAAGTGAATCGAGTTGAAAGAAGACTGTGATGAGAAATAAATCGCCACTTTTCCAAAATTTTCGTTTTTCTTTTGTAGGCTAAGTACTTATCGGACTGCCCTCGTAAGTCGTGAGTAAATAGTAGTGATGGCCTTGAGGTTTGAGCATGCGGTCGAGAATCTCGGCGGTCGCAGGTTCCAATCCCAGACACACCACTCTGACTTTTCGAAGTTATGTATGTATTTATAATGAATCATCACGTACTTTAACGGTAAATAAAAACCTGCACACCTCAGTTGTAGAGGAGGCCCGTGCCCAGCAGTGGGACGTATATGGGCTGATGATGAATGCTATATATTATACTTACACTCACAATTTATGCCTGAATGGGTTAGACAGAGTTGCATTATTGCGCTTTTTCGCCAATCGTATTGTAAGTCCCACATAATAGAGGAATTTACATATTAATGATTTTATGACATATTTGTAGAACCTGCGTTGTTTACGTGACCTGCCTCGTCATCTCCCGGCTCAACTGCCTTGAGATCTTGGGTTCGAATCCTGCGTTTTTAACTTGTTTTCAAATAATAATGGAAAAATAACATCTTTAAGGATCTTGATATATGAGAGTGGGACATTTATGAGCTGATGTTGTTAACACTATGTGTTCTTATATTAATAAAAGTCATGTAGGCAGAGATAGTGACATATGTTTTTGCAGAGCATTAACTTATTCATAGAAAACAATGTTAAATTTTTCATTTTTTCCGGAACAGAAATTTCTCTTTGTACTTGTTAAAATTTCTAATGCCTTCCTTTTACATACGAATATTTCTACAAAATTATATCAAGAATATTCTTACAAGACCATTTAGTGAGTAGAAATTACAGTCAACAGCGTATGGAAGACCACGTACAGAGCTAAAATGTAAACATTACCAATTCAAACAGGAATGTATTCATATAACGGAAAACGTAATGAAAAAAGTCAATTGAAGCACGAAAGTATTAATAAAAACGAAATGAAAGGGAGACTGAAAAGAGACATCATCTGAGCCGAGCACAAAGATATTAGGTCAGCAGCAAAACGCCACGATATAGCACTGCGGGAATAATTTCGACGCCGAACAATGTTACTTCGTCCGGTTAACGGCCACCAAAGCCTTTTTTATACAACGTTTCCTTCCGTAGGGTAGCAAGAATAAATAAGCGGTTATCTTTGCAGAGTCGACACTCTGTTTTCCAAATGTTTGAATAACCTCTTTATAATCCTATTGGTAATAACATTTTGCGCTGTTTTGTCAGGGTTGTCATATACCGAAATGTAGCGAATATTTAGCAGACATTTTTTTTGAGATATCATTAAGCACTTTCCCCATAATGATAGATTTTAACCGGTACGCTTTTGTAGCTTTAAGATTAAAAACCCAGCTGGGATGTTACACTCGTATGCCGGAACGTCGGTGAATCCGTAATATACTTTCCATCTACCCCCATGGCACGGTAAAGGCAGCATAAACGCTTTACTATCATAAAAAAAAACAATAAATGCTATCAGTATATCCTGACGCGTTACTATTTTACGAAAGACCAGATCATATATTTATTCTCAGCCAGGAGCATTCCCTCTTCACTTAATATGTCTCTCCATTTCTTTAATCATATATCATCGACGTGGGTAGTTAGTCCGTAAGGCTTTGTAAATAATACATATCAAAACATCTATAAGTTATTTAGAAGTCTAATAAACAAGGCAATAGAGTGACCTATCAGCCATACGAGTTCCCGGTAAGTTGAAACAGTACAACTTATAACTTGGAAACTGTAATAGCGCCTGCCAACTTTTAGACAGCCAGTAACGTTTCTTTTAAATGTATGGATAGTAAGAGTTGTAGGTTCCTGACCGCTGCGAACAGGTTTTTGTTTAGAAGTTGAGCTCTCAAACTGAAGTGTTAACCAGATTCTCATAAACACTCAAGAAAGGAGTGAATATATATCATAAGTACGATATTATATAGTTATGCAATTTCACACTGCGGAGCTGTGAAGGGGAAAATTGGAAGCGTAGCACACGATATCATTGGACATGACATCCGAGTACCAATAGTGCACAGATCAATAGCCCATGTTAACAACTTAATATAGTTTGCTTCCTCGCTTACGTTCCGACGTTATCACTGAGCCGGCCAGTGTGAAGCTTTTGAGTGCTGTGTCAAAATGGATGGGACAGCTTAGAGATGAGATATTTCGACTCTTGTTCGTTCACGTAAATTTTGTGCGATGGGATTTTAACTGTTTTGTTTTTCCTTTAACGTATTTTTCTGAACGCATTTCTGTGAAGTTCCGGAAATTGGAAAGAAATTAAACAACTGTTTGACGTAACCACAGCTATGAGCTGAGATGTTTTTTCATCTTCACTAATTGTAATTCAAATAATGTCGGTTAAATAAAAACGGTTACGACTGTTTCCCGACAATCGAGAGATTTATATTGGATTGTCTGTTTTTAGTTTTACCTAGATGATTTAGATAAGAGACTTTACTAGACAATTTTTTTCCAACTCGTGAAATACAAAATGAAGTGAATTCCAAATATCGTTACTTTCATATTTATAATATTGGTAATATTAAGTCTAACCTTCTCGAACTCTAAGAATCTCACTAGAAATATTAAAGAAATAAACAAATTTGACATGCCTTTGCTGGAGTATTTTTAATATATCAAAAATTAAATAAAATAATCTTCGTAGACAAACAATCTTTGATATTCGCAGAGATTCCACTCTTTTTAATTCTTTAATCTCAAAACAGTGTTCTGTTACTGTAATTGCCGTTTGTGGGGGGATGAATAAAACATTTGCTTACTTAGATTTTCTGTTTGATTCTGGTTAACATATTTCTCGTTTAATGGAGATGGACTGTGAATATATTCTTAGCTGAGTAATTCCGAACGTGTTTTACGATCACTACACGAGAAATCTGGAATCTTTGCTTTGTTGAGAATAATGAGGGCGAGACCGCGATACTATTCGTCAGGCTTAAGGATGCGTAATATATTCAGTGACCGTGTAGGAAGATTTTATTACCGCGCGGGTATTGAGATATATGCTTCTTTGGGATTTAGTGCTCTTGCATCGGAGTTCATAAATTTGGTTAAAGAAATGCAGCGACGCTAAGTACAGTTATGTATCATTTTAACTTGTTATAACAAAAAAAATATATGTAATAAAATTGTGAGGTAAGATTTTGGGTTAGACCTTGGTACCTTAGTTCGAATCATACAGCATTAATGATTAAAATTATTTATGACATCGACAGGATATTTCATTAATGTCCACTTCTTAATCAACGGCCCATATAAAACCACCGCATCATACACTTCTGAGCGACAACGTTGAAAAATAAACACTGCCGTCAGCGAACCGATAGCAAAAACATTTTAAAAACACATTTAAAAGATAAAAATAGAGGAATTTCGGTGACAAAATTCAAGCTCCATAATTTGAATTCGCGTCGGATGTACAGACAGATGTCGTTTAAGGCACAGCTCGGCGAATGCACGAGTTCTGTTTTAAAATATACTTCCAAATATACAATTTGATTTGATTTAAAGAGAGCGCTAACAATTCGAATGACAATAGGATTGTCAGGTGTCGCTGCATTTCGGGCGAAAGGAATGTTTTTGTTTTATTTCTGTTTGTTTTTTTTTTTGTTTTGGGCATAATATGTGAAATTTTAGTGCCTACATAGATTCATTATATGCATACATATACATATATGCCAGTTAGGCTCGCTCTCTTTTACGTGAAACTTAAACATAAACCTATCTGCCCAGTGGAAGTTTAATTACGCCTCTAAATCTTGATTATCTATGTAACAGACAATTTGCCTGATCTTGGTAGTCAGTCTTCAGTCAAAGACCTCACAATCGCACCCGTTTCAATATACTACATATTACTATAAGATAGAACGTTAGTAATTCTTTATCTGACATACATTATATCAACTTACAACTAAATTATTTTAATAAAAATAAAAATATTTTTTTTCCTAAATCCTGTCAAATCGGCATTCCCTGTATTTGTAACAATTTTATCAGCGAAAAGTAATAAAATTGTGCATGTTGGAGTCTTTAACTCTCGACCTGTGACGTAATCAAATGAATGCCATTACGGGGTAGTTTGACACGGGTGCGTGATGACCGTCGTGTGCTCCCCGTGGTGGTCGCATTGACAAATGGCCGAAACAACCGCGCGATAGGACTTCCACCCACTGCCAGATTAGATTAGAACTATGGTCAAATTACAATTGAATCAGGAAAAAAAAATGCTGCTTTCATTTGTTTTTGAACGGGATTCGATCACCGTATACCTATTATGTACCTATTATATGTATAACCTGTCATTGTTTTATAAGACAATATTAGGTTCCAGAGCTATCTCTATCTGGCTTGCATCAGGCATCCATCAATCTGACCATCTATACCAGTGGTACTCAATCATTTTTCCTCAAGTGTCGCAATAAATAATTAATGATTTCTTAAGTTCTCGCGATTGTTCCTTTGGTTAAACATTTATGAATGGACTGATCGCGAATATTTTGAATATCATTTCTTGTTGCAAACACATTCATGTTTCCGCCGTCACAAGCAGTTGTTAAGCCAAAAAAAAATCGTTTTTGGAAGTATGGGACTGAGGACTCGCTGGTTCAATACGGAACAACAACGAAACAGCAGTGTTACGTAGGATCTTTTTATTTAGCGCTCTTTCAATTTTTCAAGTAGGTGCGACTCTATAAATGATTTATAATAAGTTATAGTACCAACAGATGGACCAACCACAAAAGCCCGGCGGCCCACATGCGACCCGCAGGCAAAAGGTTGAATATGGCTGCTTTAGACCCTCGTAACAATTGCCGATTTTAGGGCATATTTCCAGATTTCGTGCTGCTACTACTACTAGCGAAAATACCCAAAAACGTTTTCGCGAATATAGAAATCGGATTCATTTCATCGCTCACCGTTACATAATATTAAAAAAATCACCGTTACAACCGTACACAGAAAAAGCGACAAAACAAAAACGTTACAGATACAAAATAATAAAAATCGTTCATACCGTTACGACGCTTCATAACATTATAGCGTTAAAAACGCGTTATAGCGGCAAAAATAATGCTTTATAACATTATACGTGTAAAAATAATGCTTTATACCGCTCAAAAAAATAAGAGAAAATAATGTTATTTTTTAATTTAATTTTTTACACCACAATTTCAATTGAAAAAATAACGCGTTGCCAACACAACAAATACATAAATTATTCCTACTTTATAAATAGAAGTCATGTTCTTTCCTGTAGTTGTGTTAATTCCCCTTTTAAAGTAATACAAGTATAAGCGACTTCTATTTTTTAAATACACTGGTAGTAATTAAAACGATATATTATACTAGCATTCATTTTGCTAGCACTGGATCACGAGCCCAACAACACATACCAAGCTTTGTTAATAGAATTAACTACTGTGATTAATTGTCTAGTGGCCTAGCGGTGGCGAATGTAATGGACCGATTTAATCATCGCTTTTTTAACGTTCTCATTTGCACAGAAAATTTTAAGTTACGTTGAAAACAAATTAAGTTGTAGTGGAAGAATTATTGCCGAGTTGATTAAGAAAATTAATATTACGGAAAGTCTTAGTTATCGGATGATTTATAAAGGGAATTAAATAACAAAGGACGCCAATCTAAAGAAGAACTAAGGGCCGACAATATTATAACTCCGGAATTCAATGTATGAGGTGACCCGGTAAATAACTTCGAAATACTAAGGGTTGCTCAAAGATAAAGGGAGGGATAAAGAAAAATATTTAAATGAAAACGTGACAAGCAGATGCTATTCATACGGATGATCGTAATTCTGGAAAGTTTTGCTGTATGAAATAATCAAACGATCGTGTAGGCGACGGCGAACTGAGCTGAGAACATTTGTCATCAATAATGTATGAGTTTCAAGCGACAAAGTATGAACACAAACACAAAGCAGCGTTTGTATGGCGGTTCATTTGCACGTGCCAATAGAATCGGACGTTGTTCACATGTTCAACTTGTGGCGGCGGGTCGGGGCACGGATCACGAGATTAGCGATGATACGCCTGCATCCATAAAGAGGAAGACTTTATAACCAAATCGTTTCGCTTTTGTTATTAACTTACGGGAAGTTTAGTGGCGCTGCCTATTCAATGAATTCCAACTCTGTTGGATCAAATATTTGATAATCTATATCTATCTAGTCCAAGTCTTTTTCACTTGCAGATATCTCTTAATTAATAGGAATATTGCTTGGGTGTGGTTGACGAAATATGTATATTAGTTGCTCGGTATGAAGAGATTAATAAATTAAATTCTTACTTCAAAGTCCCAAGTAGAATATATTTCAAAGTGACAACCTTTTGAGAGCAAACAAGGCTAGACTATTTTACAGAATTACCCTTTTTTGTATAATTAAAGTTGCGTGCCATAATATACAAAGCCTAGTTGTTCCATTGTGAAGTTTCGTTTTAACTTGATGTAATTATAAAATAACACGTTCATTGTGAAGGGCTGGTACATTGAAAGCATAATAAATGAAAAGGAAAGAATAGGGAATTAAATTAGTTTCAGGACTTATAAAGTCAATTACTATGAGTTATCAATTAAGTAGTTAAGATAACTGGATACAACTGTATTAAAGTTTTACATTAATATTTTCTATGTCGTAAGTGACTGCTTTTGCATCTAAAGGCCTAATATGTAAGGCACTCCAAATAGAATATTGACCTTAGACAATCTATGTCGATTATCTTATACCAGTCGTCCAAATTTAAAAAGCCTGTTCATAACCTTTATACAATTTCCATAACATTATTATTTATATGAGGAAAAATAAAACTATGTTGTGTTACTTGGTACTATGAATGTTTATCAAGTGACTTACAAGAACCCCAACTTTCTTGAATGAGTTGTTGACAAATCCAGAACCTTCCATGGATCAAGCTTATCAGCGTTCAAAACGACTTAAATAAATCGCTAATCGCTATCTCTTATCTAACACATCGCAATAAAAGTTGTTCGCAAGCAGTCGCGACGAAGCGTGCCTTGCATGTCTAATGTCGGAAAGCGGATTGAATGAAAGTATTGTTCAGGAACAGATAAAATAAAAAAACGAACACGGGGTGGGGGCACAATGCTTTTCAGACCGAACTACAGTTGTCTCCGCAGTCAAATTGAATAAGTTTACCCGCCGTGCATTGTTATTGGGCGTCCCATTGAGGATTCGGAGATCTCACATGTTTGCACAAAGAAGAAGTGCCAGTTGGAGACTCCTTTTGGTTATCAGGCTTATTATTAATATTTATTGTTATGTGAATTGTAAGTACTGTTGCTAATTTGTAATATTAAATTTATCGTCTTCCCATTTACCACCACTGATTTACAGTCATAATTGTTCCTCACGATGATTTCCTTCAACGCTGAATTTCGTGATAATTGTATGTATGTAAATGTAAACGTATGAACGTAACGTACACGAAAATATTTCAAAGTAATTCAATAGTTCAAAAAAAAGTTGGTATTCTCGATGGATGTAATTAAAATGTTTATTATCTACAAAAGGGATCGCGAAATAAAGGGCTGCCGCAGCCATGTCTTCGTCTAATAAATTGTGAAAAGCAAAATGTCAAACCGCTAATGAGTGCCGGCTTCACCTGTGACCTGAAAGCGACGGCTAATTGTAAACACGCCGCCCCTGAGTGTAATGAAGGTGAAAGTGCATATCACTGTTGCTTGTACGCGCTGCAGGGTTGACATGTTCGCAAATAAGTAACATAAATTTACACATACATACATACATAAACTCACGCCTGTATTCCCCGAAGGGGTAGGCAGAGGTGCATTTCTGCACCCACATTTCGCCAAGTATGTATCAGTCCCACGTAATTTCCAGACTCCGTGCTGCTATTGAGAATTTCCTAATGGAAAAACGCAATAACACTGCCCGACCCGGGAATCGAACCCAGGACCTCTAGATCGCACGGCACATACTTGTACCGCGAGACCACGAGGCAGTCAGTAAATTTACAATATTGAAATATTCTTTTGCTTTGACATCTTTTTATGTCAGCCCGTGTGTGTTTAATTAGTAAGTTGATGCTTTTTAAGGTTATGAATAATGGAGCTTCATTTAATTAGAGACTATCGCCGGGATCAACAGTAACAGCACAAAAATAACAAGAAACTTGTCTTTAACCCTCAACTAAATTAATCAGATGGAAAATAGATAGGAGTTGGAAACATATAGCTTTACAGTATACACTTTCCTCCATTACATAACCAGAGATAGATATTTGAGCTAACTACAAACCTGTACATTCTTAATTCTATTGGTAATTATGATGCGCAGGAGTACTGACCGTGGACCACTTCAGCTGACCTTTTAATTGTTATTATTATATTAATATATTCCAAATTAAATTGAAAAGTCTTCTACATCTATGTATCTCCCACATATTTTCTATGAGAGCAAATTTTACCCGCACTGCGCCTAACCAACCTTAAATGATTACTTACTTTACCGCTTAAGTTGCTTCAATCCTAAGGCTTGAGGTATTATATAATTCTTACGCCCAGTGGGGCGGACAATCTTGACAGCCTTCACTGCTGAAGTAATAAAGCAATAATGCATTTTCTTAAGACTGCCTCGTGGTCTCGCGGCACAAGTATGTGCCGTGCGATCTAGAGGTCCTGGGTTCGATTCCTGGGTCGGACAAAGTGTTATTGGGTTTATCCATTAGGAAATTCTCAGTAGCAGCACGGAGTCTGGAATTGTGCCCGTAAAACGGCAATAGGCTCGCCCCCTATTACGTGGGACTAATACATACTGGCGAAATGTGGGTGCAAAAATGCATCGCTGCCTACCCCTTCGGGGTATACAGGCGTGAGGTTATGTATGTATGTATGTATTTTCTTAAGTATATTTAAGTGCAAATTGTTTACGACCTTTTACGATAAATTATAGATTAAAATTGTTATAAATTATTTACATGTTAATGATTAATGCAAAAATTAATGCAATATAATGATTATATCAAATATCGCACTCCCGAATTGTAGAGTGCGACTGGCGACTTTGGTTTGATCCATGAGTCGGGCAAAGCTTTTTTATAAATAAAAGTTGTGCTTAAAAACCACCAATGGGTATTACTTACAGTTTGGAAAAGGTTGAAAAAACGTAGGCTTTGGAAGACAAGAGCATACATAAAATTTGTTCAACTGATGTATACTAAACACATTAGCCGACAACCCTACCACGAGTTGATGTTTGGAAGGCAACTTCTGCCATTATTTATTATTGAGCCGTTGTCCCGTTGTGTCGGACGTTGTCATGGCCCATTTGGCGTCTTTATACTCAACTCGTGTGACGTCATGGAACACGTGACTTTCTGCAATGATATTGCTCATATCAACGTTGTTTGTTGTAACATAATGTTCTGTAGTATTCTAGACCACGTTTCATTCTTATGATTCATTAGTTAACCCAGACGTACGCAACCTTTTATTGTGTATGTGTCTATATTAAAATAAGTAGACTGTATGCGTCTTCCAAGCTTTGGATTCCGAAGTTATTATATAAAACATTAAATACAATTCATTTGTAAATGTAATTCATGCTGTACAAGTGTGTATTGAGCGATCGTGACATCTTAGGCTAGTTCACAGATCTGTTTGTGCTATTAGAGTTTTCATTGCGGATTTTTTTGTACCAGAACTAAGTTTGGAAATGTGCTCGATAAACGACAATAGGCCTAGGGAGCCTATTACGTGTGATCCACTTACCTATTACTTACCTATCCTTTCGGGAAGAAATGTATGATCGTTCGGTTACATTTGCCATTTAAATGTTTTAAATAACAAAACATGTGTTATAAAAATGCTGAGTAAAGTTCGGTAAACCGGTACGAAATTTTGAATAGTAAAGTAATAAGAAATGGAACAAACAACCGTAGTTAGTCGTACATCTTTTGCAATTTCACCGGTGCGTCGTCAGGGTGTATGGCCGCGTCAAAATACGATGATATATAAACGAGCATCGTGGCTTTATGCCAGGCCTGTCCCTTGATACACAATGCTTCAAAGGATTTCTAGCATAACAATGCTTTCAATGTTTTTGGAAGGAATGGAGCCACGGGCAGTCAACTTGGACAGTGGTAATAGACCGTCGTGGCACCAGAGTATCACAGTAAATCGACGTAAAGCAATACTTACGTTACGTTTGGTGAGTGTAATTGCTGAAGATAGCGACCTTCGTACAGCCATTGTACCACACGCCTTTGACTGCCTCGTGATCACCACAACTATTACCTGTCTATGTTTTCGATCACGGTGTTTCTACACGCTGTATATTAAAGGTACTTATGAAAAATACTAATATTATCTTTCTTATTATGATGTTGGGTGACAAGATTTGAATTTTTATTTTGATATAGAATAAAAAATAGATTGCCTCGTGGTGTCGCAGCGCAGGTATGTGCCGCGAGATCTAGAGGTCCTGGGTTCGATTCCCGGGTCGGGCAAAGTGTAATTGGGTTTTCTTACTAGGAAATTCTCAGTAGCAGCACGGAGTCTGGAAATGTGCTCGAAAACAGGCAACAGGCTCGCCCCATAGTTCGTGGGACTGATACATACCTACCTGGCGAAAAGTGGATGCAGAAATGCATCTCTGCCTACCCCTTCGGGGACTACAGGCGTGAGGTTATGTATGTATAAAACAACTTTAAAGCTGTGGACGATGTCCATAAGTTGTTCTTTGAAAGCGATGTCCGTGTGTCAACAGCTTATAGATTCGAACATAAATCCGTTTGCGAAACGAGAGTACTACACCGTATCGATGTGTACAGTTTTGGCGCGGTCTCGTGTTTTGTAATTCATGACGCAAATGTGCCCGTATCCCGCACGACACAAACATATTGTCTCGCACCACTAATATAATATATTAAAACGAGGATTTTGTAGGTAGGTAACTTAACTATCTTTTCTTTATGTTGATGGCAAATCTTTACTGTATTCGTAACGTTATTCATGTTTTTAGCAAATCTATAGTTTATTCGAAATACTCATGTCCTCGAGGTCGATGGTCGACAATCTTAGCGGTCGCGGGTTTAAACCCCATGCACACACCTCTGACTTTTCGAAGTTATGTGTGTTTTCACAAATAATTATCACTTTAACGGTGAAGGAAAACATCGTGATAAAACCTGCACACCTAAAAAGTTCTTAGGAATTTCTTAGGTGTGTAGTCCGCCAACCCGCAAAAGGCCGGCGTGGTGGACTAAGGCCTAAACCCTCTCAGTTGTAGAGGAGGCCCGTGCCCAGCAGTGGGCCGTATATTGGCTGATGATGATGATAGTTTATCCGTGCAATAATTTTATGAGATTAAAGATTATAGGGTGATATTTTTACAGTATGCATAAATATTTTTGTATTCAGCGCAGTTGCAGGCTGAATTGCTGTGAAAATTGACGCTCCAAGTTCATTTTATAATCACACCACCATCAGCCCAAATACGTCCCACTGCTGGGCACGGGCCTCCTCTACAACTGAGAGGGTTTAGGCCTTAGTCCACCACGCTGGCCTAGTGCGGGTTGGCGGACTACACACCTAAGAAATTCCTAAGAACTTTTTAGGTGTGCAGTTTTTATCACGATGTTTTCCTTCACCGTTAAAGCACGTGATAATTCATTGTGAATACATAAATAACTTCGAAAAGTCAGAGGTGTGTGCCTGGGGTTTGAACCTGCGACCGTCGAAATTCTCAACCGCGCGCCTAAACCTCGAGGCCATCACTATTTTTTTTATAAAGAATCAATTTATTTTGGCATGTGACTTTAATAATAGGTTTTGATATAACTGCCTATGACACTTCGTGGCGCAGTTGGCTGGTGATCGAAACGAGAAGCTGCGGGTTCGATCTCCGCCACGATATTTTCTAGTTTGGGTGGTTGTGAAACGTCTTGTGCGGAGCCAGAGCTATATTGATTATGATAAATATTTTTTTGCGAATCATGTATTATAATTTCTGATATAAAATTATTTTCTCTCTTTTATTGAGATCACATCTGGCACAGTTAATTCGCAGCACCATTTAAGTACAGCTATTCAACTAATTTGAGTAGGAACGCGGATTCGAACTACAAAAGGGACCCCTACAAAAAACACCCGGCCATTACAGGGTGCTTACGTTTATAAATGACCTAACACGCGTACCGGCAAATCCGGATGCACGCCGTGCCGTTTTGGACGTTCCGGTCGTTACGGCGCCGGCCCGTCCGGTAGCCGTTACCGTGCCGCCCCCGTGCTCCTGTGTTCCGGTGCATCCGAAATTTGCCCCCCTGCTCTTGTGTTCCGGCGTTTCCGAAATAAGCGACATCGTCAAATTGTTTGTGAAATTTAATCTGCAACGTGGAATTTTAAAATACAATTTTTTGCTTATTTCGTTTTTTGTTAGTCTATTAATGATTTAGTGTTCGGTTTTATATCGAATTTTGTTGGTCCTGATAGTGTTCGGAGGTGCTAATGTTATGTTGCTTTAGTAATTTTTTAACAGCTACCGATAAGTAAATAGAAGTCAGTGTTTATTTGAATGTCAGTAACGCCTGATTTACCTTGCAGTTGTCAATACTAATGAGCCTTCTACTTGACTCGGTTTCCTCATTTATCTTAAGGCTAAAATAACATATCATCATCACCCCATATACGTCCCACTGCTGGGCACGGGCCTCCTCTACCATTGAGAGAGTTTAGGCTTTAATCCACCATGCTGGCCTACTGCGGGCTGGTGGACTACACACCTAAGAAATTCCTAAGAACTTTTAGGTGTGCAGGTTTAATCACGATGTTTTCCTTCACCGTTAAAGTGCGTGATACTTCTTAGTGAATACACACATAACTTGTTTTTCAAATAAAACAAGACTACATATAAATAACATATACCTAACCCTACCCTATTAACACTCGCATCTAATGGCCAACGCGGCGATCACAACAATTTCTAGCCATTCGCCACAACTTAATATGTATTATGTAGGTAGGTATTATTACAGTCTACTTCCAAAATGCACTTTGCGTAGCTCATGTTCCAACCAGCATGTCGTATGTATCAAAGTTTCACTCACTTTTCATCTTTTTTATTAACAAAACTCCTATAATAACATCTTATATTGATTACAAACTTTAGCAAAAAAACATAAATAGCTCACATCTCAAACGTCGATGAACCAACAAACTGCGGAGCATCGTGACGACGTCCTTCAGTAGAATTCCTGTGTAGCAATTTAAAGTTATCCCAAGTCGGCAAGTCACTCTCGCGGGAACTAACTTAAATCGTTTCGCTTATCGACGGTGCACAAGCGATTAACCTTGTATCGCCGTTTTATTACCTCATCCGGTATGGCGATGCGTTCTCGATGCTATGAATATTTATTGTGCAAGTTCCATTGCACCGTTTATACCGCCCTGCAGGTTTTCTTTTGGGGAATTTGTGCTGAGTAATTTTCAGATAATAGTCGTGATGGCCTCGAGGTTTAGGCACGCGGTCGAGAATCTCGACGGTCACGGGTTCAAACCCCAGGCACACACCTCTGACTTTTCGAAGTTATGTGTGTATTCACATTGAATTATCACGTACTTTAACGGTGAAGGAAAACATCGTGATAAAACCTGCACACCTAAAAGTTCTTAGGAAACCTAAAGGTTCTTCTTGGTGAATTTTCAGATGTGATTGTGGAATACTTTTTAAGATATTTTTTATGTTCATTTATCATCTTCACGCCAATATCGCATATTTTGGTTGTATTAGCCCATATTCCTCGATGTGTCGCTATCGTCAAAGTAAGCTGTTCTTTCATAACAGTTATTAGCGTATTTATAATAAATGAACTTATGAAGAATAATAATTATTTATCTGACTCATTATGATGTTGGGTGAAAAAAAAATATTATTTTTGATACGAAATAAAAAACATTGTTTCTCAACCTTTTTTAATGATCTCTCATCAGCCCACGTACGTCTCACTGCTGGGCACGTGCCTCCTCTACCATTGAAAGGGTTTAGGGGTAATTAACGATAATTTAATTAAATCCGATTAATATATTGGGATTTATTTTGCCATAAATAAAATATTTGTGCCATTAAAAAAATTATACTTATAAGTGAATCAAGCAAGGTGACATTAAGAAATTGACTTCGAAGAGTGGTCTATCCTCGTCTACAAGGCGAGATCAAGCCTTCAGAAATACCAGAAAGAAGTCTGATCCTCTGCGCTAGTAACATGTTCACATCAAATAACACATTTAATATTCTCACAACGCAGCTTAACTATCTCAATGTCTTCATCGATTCTCGCATGCGAACAAATGAAAATAGAACTTAATGTGTTCGTCTGGGAATGTGCAATTGTGTACACAACTTTAGATTACGCTGTATCAGATTCAATTTAGCATATTGCATCTGGAATGCGATAAAGGTATTTCAATTCGCTTTAAAACACGTTTTTATTAGTTCAACGATGAGTGAGCAGATCGTCTAAAGAAAGGTGATTACAGTTCCACATAAAACCTAGAACATCTTGCGTTTCGTTGTGTTAGTATGATTAGAGTACATCTACTTAAATAAATTACCTTATAAGTGGTACGATAACACATTGGGGGAGCAACCTACATCATCAGTCTAAATACGTCCCACTGCTGGGCACGGGCCTCCTCTACAACTGAGAGGGTTTAGGCCTTAGTCCACAACGCTGGCCTAGTGCGGGTTGGCGGACTACACACCTAAGAAATTCCTAAGAACTTTTAGGTGTGCAGGTTTTATCACGATGTTTTCCTTCACCGTTAAAGCAAGTAATAGTTCATTGTGAATACACACATAACTTCGAAAAGTCAGAGGTGTGTGCCTGGGGTTTGAACCTGCGTCCGCCGAAATTCTCGACCGCGCGCCTAAACCTCGAGGCCATCACTGCTTTACGAATATTTATCATAAATGCACACAGTATGTCCAAGATCAGCTTATGTATTTACTCGTATATTCGTTTAGCAACAGGCTAGCATACTCGTAATTGAGTCGACTTGTCAATAATCATAGTAGTTGTTCTAACTATGTGACATCGAAATGAAATGAAATAATATTTATTACATAACCTCACGCCTGTATTCCACGAAGGAGCACGCAGAGGTGCATTTCTACACCCACATTTCGCCAGGTATGTATCTGTCCCTCATAATAGGGGGCGAGCCTATTGCCGTTTTCGGACAGAATTTCAGACTGCTACTGAGAATTTACTAACGGAAAAACCCAATAACACTGCCCGAGCCGGGAATCGAACCCAGGACTTCTAGATCGCATGGTACATACCTGTGCCGCGAAACCACGAGACAGTCGTTTATCTATATATATTGTATCTATTATTATTGATTATTAATTGTATCTATAAAATGTCAAATACATTCAAAATTTTGTTTACCTCCATGTTCGGAAGGCAGTCATCACTAAAGAAGAACGGATAAGAAAGTCTAGTTTTGCTCTTTGTCAATCAAGAAATAGTTTACAATATTGATACAAAAAAATATTTTCCGAATTCTATTTTTGCAACTACCATTACTATCAGGTGCCGTGTTCTATTTTCATCAAAAAATATTAGTCTTGGATTATGTGGACATGCTTGTTTTGAAAAATACGGAATGAAATGGAGGTTAAAAATATTAAATGCCAAACAAATATGTAACGTATGATTTAATTTATTTATAGATTCATCAATAGATATTGCTTACTTGATAGTAAGTGTTTACTGTTACCCCTACCCAAATATAAAATAATGCGTTGCGAATCTAGGATGAAAAGGAGATAACTATTATTCGGTTTTCTTCCCTCCGACAATCTTAAAGCTCACTTTACGCCGATTTTCAGTTTCACTGTGGTAGTACTTCGATCTGACATATCTATTCAAACTATATGCAAAGCTGACTATAGCCTTTTCCTGGTGCAAGCGCTAATTTTTATTTATATTTTATTTAATAAACTTTTTTGTAAACTATATAACTAACTAACTACATAACTTAATATAACATAAATAACAAACAACTTTAGAAAGAGAAGATTTAATAAAAATAAATATAGCTACAACAGGCGGTCTTATCGCTAGCTGCGATTTCTTCCAGACAACCCACGGTACCGGAATGAAAAGTTGTAGTTGTGGCAGTTGTCTTGAAAAATACATATATAAATAATGTATTAATTGAATATACATACATAAACATACTATATGCATAGACATATAATATAATAAAAAGAAAATAAAAAAATTGGATATTTAAATTTGAGAGTAGTGAGCTCTGAGAAGCCATTTAAAAGTGGAAAGCGATTTAGCTTTTTGTAGTTAGTTTGTTCGGTAATATCATAAACATAGAATTTCATACATGCATGGGACTAGAAAAAATATCCAGAATGTAAATACAGCGGGCATAAACCGGCGGTGTTATTGCGATGCGCTGTTGTTTTAATGCGAACAGGCGAGATGTTATCGTCGTATATAATTGAATTCTGCCCGCTTGTACCGCCAGATGTCTTCGCAGTAGCACCGCCCGCGCCGGCTACGTTGCTATGAAATATTTGATAGGCGCTCCCGTGGATATGAAACGGTGGAATGAATTCGGTTGTTTTGTTAAAATTGATTTTCGGATAACAATGTACTGTTGTTAGGTAAATTGTTTTCTTTTGTTTCGAGTGCTTTGGCGAGTTTTGTTTTTGTTGTAAGTGTGCGGATTTGTGAGGATTTTTGGCTCCTTCGTTAATTTTTTTGCGTTAACAATTTTGGTAATGGCTCCCTTGTAGTTGAGCCTTTTTCCAATAACGAAAATATTAGATCTACACGAGTAGCTTATTTTTTTACTGAGGTAGTTTTTCTTATAGTTATTATCGAATGTCGATATGTATCTAACCTAAAACGAAACTTTAGAAACATTAAATGCTTGATAAAACATCAGAATCACAAGTTTATCGATTTGGAAATTCTCAGTAGCAAAATGGAGCCTGGAAACGTGAGTCCCACTGCTGGGCACGGGCCTCCTCTACAACTGAGAGAGTTTAAGCCTTAGTCAACCACCTTGGCTTTATGCGGGTTGGCGGACTACACATCTAGGGAATTCTCAACCTAAGGAATTTTTGAACCCGCGACCGTCGAGATTTTCGGCCCCCTTGCCTAAATTACCAAGAAATAGCTAATATTCATATCCAATGCAAAAATGGAACTCATCATCATCAGCCCATATACATCCTACTACTGGGCACGGGCCTCTTCTACAACTGAGAGGGTTTAAGCCTTAGTCCACCACTCTGGACTAGTGCGGGTTGGCGGACTACACACCTAAGAAATTCCGAAGAACTTTTAGGTGTGCAGGTATTATCACGATGTTTTCCTTCACCGTCAAATTACGTGATAATTCTTTGTGAATACACAAATAACTTCAAAAAGTCATAGGTGTGTGCCTGGGGTTTGTACTCGTGACCGTCGAGATTCTCGACCGCGTGCCTAAAGCTCGAGGCCATCACGACAAAAACAAAAATGGAACTCAAGGCCTTATTATTTCACGCTGCACTCTATCGTTGGTGCAAAAAAGAAATCGAATAAAAATCATTAACGACAAACAAACCTATGGCCACGCGAAATCATTTTATTTTAATATCGAGAAGTATCTACAGTAAAAACTTATTTAAAACATCAATCTCTAAAATATGTAGTTTCATTTTCCAAACCGAGTTCCGGCACAAAATTATATTTAAGTTGGAGTCTCCCTATTGTATGGTTTTTACTTAAAGCGAGCAGTAGGATGTACCTACATACATGCTAGTGCTCATGCAATATAAAAACTTCCGTATATACCTGTTTATACTTTTAGTCATTCCTAGGGTGATCGCAGAGTACCTACTAACCTGGTGGTATCAAGAAAAAAAGGAAAAAAGCAAGAAAGAACCATTTATTGCTAGCATAATTAATAATAACAAATAATGAAAAAGAAGAAAACAATAAACATAATTAATTACGCCAGCGAAGATTTCTCCCATTCAGCTACATGCTGCAGTAACGGTATCTCCTAGTGTCAATATGAATCCACTGATCTAATGGTAAATGCAGTACTTTTGCTCAGCTTTTCTCCATTCACCCGCAAACGTGCAAGCTCCACAAGCAAGCGACAATCGTCATTTACCCCCCCTATGGGACACATATTACGATGGTCCTTACAAAAGCAAATTGGACTTAGGGGCATCTCAAGAAACGAAACAGCACTGCTTGATTTCAATTTTCTGTGGGATAAGAGTATCACCCAAAGTTGTTCAATCGTACCACAGTCCAAGTTAAATATCACGCACTCCTACAACTTTGAAAAATGCAATCATTCCTAGAATCTTCATTGCAAAAAAATATATATTGTTTTAGTAAGAATTTAGGGTGTTCAACGTCTCACCTTAGGAAGTTAGGCTATGTAAATACTCGTATTGCAGTGTTAATATATCTTCAAATACATACATAAACTCACGCCTGTATTCCCCGAAGGGGTAGGCAGAAGTGCATTTCTGCACCCACATTTCGCTAAGTATGTATCAGTCCCACGTAATAGGGGGCGAGCCTATTGCCGTTTTTCGGGCACATTTCCAGACTTCCTAATGGAAAAACCCAATAACACTTTGCCCGACCCGGGAATCCAACCCAGGACCTCTAGATCGTACGGCACATACTTGTACCGCGAGACCACGAGGCAGTCAAATGTATTGCACATTTAGGTATTTGCTGAATGTATATTATGCTTTCTAGTATCGTTTGGTTGAAGTCTCAGTGTTGTGATTTTTTTAATTCTAAAAAGATTTTGTATAGAATAACATTAAAGATTCACGAATCCTTCCTAAAGTCTAAGCTGGAAACATTTTGTAAAAAAAAACCCTATAAATCATAAAAACTGTATTGAAATTCCTTGCATAGATTTAAATAAGAAACAAGAAAATGCAGACGCGCTGTTTGTTTACTTAGGGATGATATTTACAAAAACACATCTTGGTGAGCGAAGTAAAGCATATGTATTGCAGCACCACAATCCCCTCAAGGCAACGTGCATATTACTCATAAAAATATCTCACAAGAATCACGTACATACTAGCGCACGGAATATTATGATTTTCAATACTGCACTTCAAAGAAAAACTAGTCATGCATGAATAATATATGGATGTACCGTCGCATTTTCCACGGTCAGAAGATTCCAATTCAACCTCGCAGGGGATGTTCAATTTTCCAGTATTCCATTTTAGCAAGCACCGTGCATGGTTTCTTTTATGAATTGCACTTGAATTTTTAAATTTTGCTATGCATGTATGCGGCTTTTATTTTGTATATAAAAATTTGTTACTAGATTTAGGTCAAAGATGATTTCGTAACTTCATTTTTATACTTTATATGCTGTTATTGTCACATTAAATTTTGTGATATCATACTTGTGCTGATGATAGAATTAATATTTTATTTATTTACGTATTTTTTTATTGATAAAATATTAGAAATGGGAGCATAGGTACCTACTTATTCATCGAAGAGACATAAAAAAAATTGCTACTTTATTATCTTAAGAAGCATTATGTAGTATCAAAATTTAGTTCAATTATCAACACGATAATCTTATAGTGTGCTCAGTCGCAAATAGATTCAAAATTTGAAATTTGTTTGTTTTCAAACCTAATTCCCTCGACAGATATGAATTTTGGTAGGTTATTGGTTATTTGACGTTGATTGATAGTTTGAATTCACGAGAAAGAGCCACAGACAATAACTAGAAGCAAAATAGCTCAACTGCAATTTATCACGTTTAAGGGGCACTTATTCCCGTGAGACATGAAACTTTGCACTAAGACAATTGCTTATTTGCATGTCGTATCCGCACGGTGATAAGTTGGCTTTTGATTTTAAAACAAAATGAGTTAGGAGTAAAATATAAACGGTCCGTGAACCGCGGTAAGACTCTGCTTGTTGTATACAATCGTATTTCTTTCCTAAAATCTTATTGTAGTACAATACAAGCGAAGCCGTAAAGCTAGGTTTTACAATGCCGAGATTTCTTTGTCCGGATGCGGGTTTAACTCGACGTATCACGCTTTAAAGGACATTTGTCGCTTTTCTTATGTGATTATAGATTTAAATGTTGGCTTTGTAATCGTCTTGTATTTATTAACTTATTGTTGCAAATGGGAAAATACTAGATCAATGGTATAAATTTCAGTATTATTGCTCTGGGAGTTAATCATCATTGCCATGGATATACAAAGAAAACAACCAGAGAATAGTTTATAAATTAGAATGTTTTCCTTTTTTTGAAATTTTGTTTCATAATAAGGCACTAAAGCATCAATAAATAAATTAAATATATATTTTTCTGTTTCGGCTTCTGCTTTTCTTCTAATCTTGATTCCATACGAGTATAGCGACATTAAGTATACTTATACTTAATTGTAGATAATAATATTATGATCATTATGAGCAAAAGTCTTGCTTGGTAGGTACGAAACATAAAATCCTCGCGAATTAGGACAGCGCGTGACTTTTGCCAGTATCTACTATTTAATTAAACTGAACCCCATATTGCTCCTTTGTCCCGTTCATAAATTACACATAGACAAGGTGTGAACCCTCGTAAAAGTTGTGTTAAAATGTCTCACTAATTCACGCTTAATTCGGCCAGCGGAGCAGCTGTCGGAATTGCTCAATAAAAGTCACCATATCGCCATTAGGGGTCGCATCGACCCCGCTGGAGATTTATCTACGTGTCCGTATTTGTCGATCACACGCCCATCAAGGTCTCGGATATATCGGCCAAACGCGCACCGAACTTCAATGTTGGCCGGATAAAAATATTTTTTATAAATTTACTGTACTAAGCCAATAACAATTTAATATAAAAAGTTAAAATAATTTATATGATAACGGTATATAAATACCTATATACTATTCAGGCTTGAATAATATAAAAATACAGAAACGAAATTGATGATAAGAATAGACATAATGACATAAAGGATGACTTAGTTAACTGGTGAGAGGTAGGCGTATTTGGTGAGTCGTAAGTCGTGATGGCCTCGAGGTTTAGGCACGCGGTCGAGAATCTCGACGGTCGCGGGTTCAAACCCCAGGCACACACCTCTGACTTTTCGAAGTTATGTGTGTATTCACAATGAATAATCACGTACTTTAACGGTGAAGGAAAACATCGTGATGAAACCTGCACACCTAAAACTTCTTAGGTGTGTAGTCCGCCAACCCGCACTAGGCCAGCGTGGTGGACTAAGGCCTAAACCCTCTCAATGGTAGAGGAGGTCCGTGCCCAGCAGTGGGACGTATATGGGCTTATGATGATGATGATGAGGCGTATTTGGACAGTCGACGCTATTTGGACCGCAACAAACATTTTTCTATACTTGTATAGAGTAGTGTCAATATAAGGTCCACAACGCTAGGTTAATTGAGTACATAGGTCAAATTCGCTCTTAAACCATTGTCGTAATCTGCAGTGATATTTTTAACGCATAGGTTGTTCGGTTGTTAGGTTGTATTGGAACAACGATGGTATTCCACATTGAACTAGGAACTGACCCTTAAGTAAGATTGTGTATCCTGGTATTTTTTTTCTTTATTTAAAGAGCTTAATCTAGCGTGTATCCTGGTATTGTACTTAAGGCTAAGATGTGCATTAATAACTTCAATACTTTTGATAGTAAAATAAAATAAAAATCATCGGAAAATAATCATTATGTCCCTTAAATTAAACAGTTCGGCACTGTTATTACAGTTTTATTTATAAAGATAGTTTTTACTATTTTTAAATTATTCTTCGCAAGGATACAAAATTAAATCACGAATATCACCGGTAATTTTACAACATTAAAATAATTTGATCTCCCAAATAAATTTAAAATGAAAAAAATTCAAATCAAATTAGCATCAGCTCCAAAGGAGTATATTTAAAATGTCACTCAAACTATCTGAAAATTGAAGTAGCCTCTCAGAATTGTATGTAAGTCCAGACTCTCATAGACAACCGATGTAATTTCAAAAGTTTATTGTCTCTTTTCACGATGTATCATTGATGTACTTCTAATGGTAGATAACCTCGGTGTACCACACCTTTTTCTATTGGTATTATATTTATAGCTTCATCTAAATACTCAGAAACAAGGAACTTCACCGGAACCGAAAATTAAACTCAAGACCTCTCGATCGCCACTGCACACATATGTATGCCTCAAGACTTACGAGTCTTTCAATATGTAACATAAATAAGAGGTATTTTACGCCACTTACGTTTCAAAGAACATAATAGTAACTTGCTAACATAATGGACTATTTGTCAACCCTCAAAATACCCTACACCGGAGCTAAAGAGTTTTAATATATCGTGCGCTTTACAACAATTTATTCAGTTATTCACTATGTCACCGCCCGTACTCTTAATCCCCATTTATGGTTCCCGTCGGTTATAATTTTAACCTGGTATTATTTTATATCTTCCACCATTATCGTGGATTAAGCTGAATATAACATTATGTATGCATTCCACGTGCGTGTGTTTTGTTTGTTTAATTTTATTTAATATTAAAAATAGCTTTGTGATGATTTAGAATACAGTGATCTATGAGAATTATGTTTTGTTATTGTAGGATTGAGAAAAAATGCTGAAAGATAATTAGGATGAAGATAAGATGGATCTATGATTGGTACTTATAACTATAACGGCCGATGAATAAATAAATATAGTAGTAAACAATGGTGACGTTGATAAGGATTTTAAAGTGAATCATCTATCAGTAATTAAAATGGCAACAATTAAAACTACATGTTAGCATCTCATTAAGTGATCCATTCACTCCATTATAAAAGCATTACCAAAGCAAATTCACTTCAATAACGACAACATCAATACAGACTTTAATTAGTAGAAGACAACGAGAGTCACATCAGCCACGTTCAATTGATTGAGTGTTAAAGATAAATGAACCTATTTTGAAACGAAGCGCGGCCATTCGTCGGAGTATTTGTTACGGGGCATTAACAAAATCATTGCGAGACAAATGATTTTAGATTTACATCGAGATAGTAATTACGGCGCTGTCATAACTGATCGTGAAAAGGATGGAAATAATTAAGCTGATACTATATTAATAACGGTGGATAAGGAAGGAATTCTGTCTCTTGCTGAGACGAATGTTGTATTAATGAGTACGTCGCTTACAATATCCATAGAGTACACAATAGATGCAGATCTTGCAGATATAATTGATTTGAATTAGATAAGTATTTTTTTCAGTAGTAATTTTTTTGATGAAAGCAGCAAAATTTGTGTAAGATGGTTAAAAATGCCAATGTACTTTATAGCTAGTACCTATATATCATACAAAGCTTACCTTATGGAAGATCGTGATTCTATAGATCCGTATAAATCTTTACATTGCAAAAATTACTTTGAGAGTTCCATAATATAATTAAGGCAGTAGATATATTTTGGATTATGTTCACAATAAGAATCGTAATAATCAGCATTACAAGTGCAAGAATAATATGAAATAATTTAATTGGAGACAGGTCTGATAACTTATCTACCATTTTTTATGATGCTATGGTAATTTTTATTTTACATACATACATACATAGCCTTACGCCTGTTTTCCCCGAATGTATGTATGTATCAGTCCCACGTAATAGGGGGCGAGCCTATTGCCGTTTTTCGGGCACAATTCAAGACTCCGTGCTGATACTGAGAATTTCCTAATGGAAAAACCCAATAACACTTTGCCCGACCCGGGAATCAAACCCAGGACCCCTAGATCGCACGGCACATTTATTTTATAATTTAAAAATAATTTTCGAATGTTTTTTTAAATATACTTTCCAATTATGTATTATATTTGTATGAAATCTTGAAACAAAAAACATTATAAGTATTTTCTTTGATGACTTTCAGTGCTTAGTACAAAAACGACGTAATGAAAACCTGAAATGAAAAAAAAAGTTCTAACAGTCACTATTTTCATAATTAGGTAGAGTTCTGTGTTCTTGCATTAGTCTATCCTCTCCGTAGTCCGGTAGAGGCCAACACGCGTGTGACGTTTAATTTTGTTTGGAAATGATTGATGGCCCACCGGGCGCGCATCGCGTTCATTTTCATACTTTTGTGCACGTCCATTGTCAATTTACCTTAAGCCTGTGCGTTTGCCAAAACCTTTGTAATCATTTCTAACTTATTTGTTTTTAGAAGTCTTAATGAACAGTCTAACCTCCAATTCTTGTTTTCGTCATGATTCCAATGAAACTGATTCCAATGTACATAAGCAAAAAATATCGTTGGATGAAGTGCTCATTTTTATTCAAATTAAAATTTTGATTGCCTCGTCGGACCCGCGCTACAAATTTAAGTGGGCAAACGAAGAGTCTCGTGTTCGATCCCCAGGTCAAGCTAAAGTATTAATGATTTCCTAATAGATTTTCATTAGCAACACAAATTCTAGAAATGTGAATGGAATACCCGCCTATTACGTGAGGCTTAAAACAAAGAATGCAAAAAGAAGGTGCAAAATACAGCTGTTCTTAACCCTTACAGGGGTAAAATAGTATTTATTAATATAATAATAGAGAAAATATTATTATTATCGCACAAAACATGTTCTCTTATCAATAACTGTGTAGATCGTTAACCGCACGTCTTGTTTTTAAACCTACAAACAACTTCATATTGACAATATGACAGATGTAATGAGACATTGGGCGGGACCCGTATATCTGTTATACCAATATTAGGTTGTTATGTGTACGTTTAGTTATTTGTATGACTGACACGCCCGCATACAACTATTCCTGTGATTAGTTCATTGTGAACCACTATTTTTCAATTGATTTTTATGTATGGTTCGTCATTTTTAAATGTGTTAAGGAGTTGATTTTAGTGTAAAAATATGTACATATAAACATACATCTAATCAGTATTAGTTTTATCAGTTTTTGGGAAAAGGTTTTCTATTCACGGTGTATAAAGACCGTAATGGACAACTTAGACAGGCAATAACCACGGTGATTACAAACACTGACACATTAAAAAAATCCTGACAAAAAAAACGTTTTCCTGACAACCATTAAATGTATGTAGTAGTTAGGAAGTAGTAAAATAATTTTTTATTGTTGTTTTTTTTATGTCGCGGTATTTGTAATCACCGTGGCTATTGCCTGTCTTAGTTTTTGATTACGGTCTTTATACACGCTGTATACTTGCGAAGAACTAAGTTCACGTCTTTTAAGTACTAGAGACTCGTTTTAAAAGTTCCTTTGTTTTAAAGCCATACATTAATTACTTAATCACATTTAATTCCACTGTATCTAGTTGTCAGCATTATTTTATTACATGTGTTTCACTCTCTTTTATATTAGGTAACTCAAATATTTTTCTTCTAAATTCAGAGTCCACCAGATTACACCCCTAAAATGCTGCATAAAGTGCATCGTATAAAAGTCGTGAAACGCCGAGCCACACGTATTATTTGGGTTGCCTCGCCTCAATTTGACCAAGCTGTACGCTAATGACCAGTTCATTAAACGTAAACCGTGAATTACACGTCAAAGCACAACACTGTGCACAGTCCATATACGAACAGTAGGTCAATTGAATAATGCTGCGGATTTAACAGCGATACTTAATTTTTATGGTATTGTATACTAAAAGATAAAAGCACAAAATATTTTTAAAAATGTTATTTCTTTTTGACTGTAATCTTGAAAGTCTGATCCTGTTTAATAATGGTACATAAATAATGCTTCATACTTAACAAAAGCAGAACAAAATATGTTTTCTTATCTGTTCTCTCACAACTTGAATAGTCAAATCAATCAGAAATATTAATTAGGTAAAGTAAAATCGATAATTCAATTGGATTTGATATGTATAGGAGAATACCTCTTGAATTGTATTTTGAATTTTAGCCTCCCTTTTCCTCTTAACGTATTAGGTACTTCTTATTTTAAACCCCAAAAACTCATACAGATTTTTTGGACATTTTAGTTTTATATTTTTAGTCTTTATTCTAAAATTGCTTATTCGTTTACATGACTTATAAAGAAGACATTAAAAATTAAAAATCAGGCGTGCAGCTTGCTTACTTACTGCTTAGCTTACTGTACCCATTGCAGCATAGCGTTATTAAGCCCTCGTATGAGCAAGATGTCCGTCGTGGGAAAGTCAATACCGCTTGTTTACACAACCGGCGCTTTATTTAGAATAAGCTGAAGATAGCCGAATATGGTAATCTTGAAGAAGTCTACTACCAATTGAGTGAACAACGGATTACGGATTTGCTTATGAATACAATGATGTGTCACATAACGAGGGTGTTAAGTGTGTATTGACCGCATGATTTGAGTATGAATGTTTATTTCTTGCTTTGGGAAAAGTTTTTATAATAAAATAGCTAGTAAAGTTTGTGTTGGCTTACATACAACCCACTAAAAACATTTATAGGCCTTGTACTGTCATAGAAGCTTGGGCCTTTGGCAACCGTCATTTGGGCATAATATAGTTATGGTAGTATTGAAACTAACATTGATTTTGAAGCTATTTTTATAACACATACATTATCATCATCAGCCTATATACGTTCCACTGCTCAGCACGGGCCTCTTCAACATTGATAGGGTTTAGGTCTTAGTCCAGCATACTGGCCTGCTGCAGATTAGCGGACTACACACCTAAGAAATTCTTAAAAAGTTTTAGACACGTAGGTTTCCTCACGATGTTTTCCTTCACAGTTAAACTGACCGATAATTCATCGTGAATACACACATTCACAATATACTTAAACCGAGATTTAAAGAAGTTACTCGATATTAACAAAAGATTATTCTCTCCCCGGTATTGCTGCTTAGAAGGTGAAATAAGACGGTATGCCAAAATCGAATATGCCAATTATAATAAATTCAACAAGCAATTATTATGTCAAGTGACTTGTCAGTTGCAACACAGTTATCCAACCAAAGAAAATAAATACAATGTCTCGATTTCATTTCTGAGAAACGTGCAATTACGATTTATAGCCACCAAAACAGACGCCTTTAACCTTTTCGTTTTATTGACAGATAAAAACAACGCTTTAGCAGAAGAAACAAATGTGTCAACGCATCTCGTATTAAAGTCAGCTGTCGCGTTGTCGCCCTGTCGTCTTGTCGCCTTGTTGCCTTGTTCTCAACGGGTTCCGTACCTGTTCCAGTGAATTTCGTTGCCAATAATATTCTTGTGCAGCGAATTTTAGCTCGGATTAGTTTGAGTGTGTGGACTTTTTTGACGATTTATTTTATAATTCTTATTTATTTTTATACATAAATAATGTTTGCACAGCTTCATATGTCAAATAAAGAGTAAATTGTTGAGCAACAAGTATTGTTGTGGAGAGAATGAAAAAATCTAACATATAGGAGCATTTAACGGTTACATAACAACTGCCGTCTTCGAAGCGTAGGCTTAGTGTGAAACCAGTGCACCCACACGCAGCAGTAATTGCTCGCCATGAATTAGTAGTTATAGATGTATGATAAAACTCCATAGTCATAATATGATATACGAATTTCAAAATTTCTTATGTAGTATTGACATCATAGTTTTGATTGATTTTTCTTCTCCTATAAAGTTAATCACGTGAAACGGAAAGTTGTAGAACCATACTATCGAGATTCAGAGATTCTCGATTCTCGATTCTAGGCTATGTTTTATTGCCCAACAAAGTATTTCGTTACATAAAGAAAAAAGGCTCGATGTCGCCCGCCATTATACGGATCGCTAAGACAAAAAAAAACACAAGGCATTCCTGGTATTAAACGAAAATCTGTACCAGTAAATTTGTCGTCATTTAAAGAGATTAAAAGAGAATGTAGCGTGAGATTGAATGGCGAATTCATTTGAGCCCTCCCCGCTTGGGAAAATTTATGGCGGCTTTGACGTTCGTCTTTGGCTCGTGTGAGCTGCTCCGGGACAAGTGACTCTGCAAAAATACTCTTCGAGTACATATTTAAAATTATTCGCGTAAGTGGCAGGAGGAGTTTCAAATAGCGTCAAAACCTTGCAGTTATTAAGATGATTGACATGACATACCAATTGGATTAGGGCTTATATAAATGGGTTCGATTCCCAGTTCAGGCAATGTTTTTTTGGGCAATTAATTTTCAGTGGCAAAATTGACTCTGGATATGTGCTGAAATGCTCAACTTACCCCTTCTGATATAGAGGCGATAGAGTATTTGGATTGAAAACATTACTTTACTCCTTTTTATTCAGGTGTAAAACAAGGAAATGAATACGTATGCAAAATTATCGTATCGCAAAATAATTACGTTCGAGCGAGGACTTATTGATGAAAAGATTAATGAGAATGAAATGGGACGGCAATATAAAAGCCTTGATGGATGTCCAACAGGTCAGAAGAGCATGTATAATATGGAAAACGCAGTAGTATCACAGATTTTTTTTTATTTAAAAATATATTCTGAAGGTGTTATTAAACAGTGATTAATAAATCGATTCAGTATTTTTACTTGGAATTAGATATTCGCACATCAATACATACATTTTGCACCTACATTTCACCAGGTAGGGCCAGTCTATTACCGTTTTTCGAGCACATATCCAGACTAAAAATTTCCTAGAGGAGAAACCCAATAATACTGCCCGACCCGGGAAACGAACCCGGGACCTCTACATCACACGGCATACAAACTCAATTATCACTTCTCTAATTTGGAAAGTCAAGAATTATTTCTTAAATTTTTTGCATCAATTTAGATACCATGTAAGTACCAAGATAAATAATATTTTACTTCGCTCAGGTTTAGATATATATTTTTTTATGAAATACTAATGTAAATCATAAGATGAAATTTATAACAAAATGGAAACAAAAGGAATAGCTGCAAATTAAAAATCAACATTTGCAAGCTCAACCTCCTGTCGTATTAACTTAAATAAATCATTAACAACAATATTAATAGCAATTTGTCATGTTACGCATCTTGCAGAATCCAATGGATCAAAAGCAGATGTACCCACAAATGGGAGCGCGACCGTGTCAAATGTGATGTACGGGCGCGTGACACGCACAATACAACTGCAAGTATTGTCGCCGATACTACACTTTGGCAATAAGTCTTAATAATTTAATGCCTTTTAATAGATGTGAATCACGTTCCGCATGGGTTTGTGGTGCGGAATAATTGCGGGATTGCATGAGTTTATTTTAATCTTTTGAGCGATATTTGGAGTCACATAAAGTTTGTAGTAATAGGTATGTATACATTCTTGTATTTATCTGTCAGGTAGGTAAAGGTGTAGAAATGCATCTGGATAAAGATAGGTATGTTTTGCTTTCTATATTTTCAAACGTATGTATTAGTTGTAAATCCAATAATCTATTAACGAGAACATTTGCAGACTAGGTGAAGAATTCTTAAACTGAACATCTAAATCGCATGTACTTTTTACGCTTTGAGAACAACGAGGCATTTAGTTGTTTTCGTAACGTACCTTGTAAATGTCATAAAAAAATATATCGTTATGGATACTATATAGATATCAAGAATTTTTGTCTAAGGTACCAATTAAAAAAAAACTTGTGACAAATTTGCAGGATGGTTTGGTAATAACGCATAATGTTTTAACTGCCAAGTATTGTTGATTTATGATTTTTGTTGTTTCTTGCAATCAATTGGGTATTGTTTGAAATATTCTGTTTGTATGTTATTTATCACATACTTTTTTTTCCATTCAATCTTGCTAATTACCAAGCCTCAATTGACTGGGTGCTAATTGTCAACTTTTGAAATTGCGTAGATTGGTTAATTAACTTAATTCTTACATAATGTATGTATATACATTATACATACATATTTATACACATACATAACCCCACGCCTGTAGTCCCCGAAGGAGTAGGCAGAGGTGCATTTCTGCACCCACATTTCGCCTGGTATGTATAAGTCCCACGTAATAGGGGGCGGGCCTATTACCGTTTTTCGGGCACAATTCCAGACTCCGTGCTGCTACTGAGAATTTCCTAATGGAAAAACCCAATAACACTTTGCCCGACCCGGGAGTCGAACCCAGGACCCCTAGATCGCACGGCACATACTTGTGCCGCGAGACCACGAGGCATTCTCATATTTATATACTACCTATTTATAGTGCTATGGGCAATAAATTTGAAAATTAATCACAGCACACATAATAACTACTTCCAACAAATATTGTATCAACATTAGGAGCGCAAAATTTAAAATTAATATCTAGCAGTTTATCTCGCAATCAGCATAGCCAATTCAGCGGCTACGAAATATTTCTATTATACAAACCATTATGTTTTACAAGCCATAATTTATTCGTAATGCTATAACACAAACTGATAATTATATGCAATAATATCATGGAAATATGTCTTTGTCCCAGAGCAAATGCCAGTCCGATACACTATCAAGTTAAATTCACATAGCTCCGGTATCAGAAAATAGTCTTAGATTTTGATCTTTGCAATTTATCCAAGCCGAGTCAGGTTGAGCCAACGTTAACGCAATCAAAGCATTATTCAAGTCGGCTTGTCAGCCAAGCTGTTGTACATGTATTTTAAGACTTTTACTATGCCCACCCTCAATAGAAATGTATATTTATGTTATGAAAAGTCGGATTTATGATTTTTCGGTGGGTACCGATACGAAACTGTTATAATTTTATGTTCGGATTATGCTTTGGATCGTAAAAAGGTTTTACGATTCTATAAATATGATGCCCCATATCGAAGCTTTTTTTCGGTAGTTTAGAGCGTTTAAATGAAACAATGATCACTATAAATAGGTTAAAACGTTCGTGATACTGTTTAGTTATGAATATAAAATAAATATGATCAGTAAAATTCAACTAAAGTGGCACAATGTGCTACAATTGTCATATAACAATTGGCGTCATATCTGATAATATTTTAATTTCTGGCGGTTTTTCTACCTTAACACGTCAAATTAATTTGTGACAGATACTTATTTGATATGCTTGAATTAAAAAGGTCAACGAAAATTATGTCCGAAAATATTAATGCTACAAATTAAGTTAATTTCATAAAATGACGAAATAGTTAAAATGCTAAATTAAAGTACCACTCCTATAGAAAATCTTATCTATGCATTTTAAATAATGAGTCAATTATCGTTTGCAACCTATCAGTCGGTACTTATCAAATGCTCAGGATTGTCAGGTAAAACCGTCCAGAAATTAAATTCAGACTTTATTCGCATACCCATTCAGTTGATTTTTGATTGTAATTTTTCCTAAGGTGGTGAGGAATGATCTTGGCAAAATACATTATCTCCTTAGCTTAGTTTCGATCGCTGCAAAACTTTATAACTCAGCCCATGAGATTTATAGTAATGAAATCGTAAGGATAGCATTTTCCTCCGGGTGAATTATAGACGATGACAATACGAATCGTAAATAGTTCGCTTGGATTTAATTTAATGTTTCAGGTACAAGACCGTATATCGGACTTAATTCTTAGAAAGGCGATCATCAATATTGATTTATTGATAATCTTAAAGATAATGCTTAGGCAGACACCAAACTTATAATCATATACGCTTTATTATCTTTTGGCATAATGTTTTCGTTAACGCACTTTAAATTAACTCGATAATAAATCACGAATGTACATAAATATTGACACCACTTTATATCTTATGTGGTAATGCCGGAACATCAAAATTAACAAGAAATATATGACGCAGAGTAGTGTAGTAAAAAGTAGTAATTCTTGTATAGAGACACTAATTGGACAAATCGTGACAATCAAAGCTTATGCTTTTAGTCATTTTTTTGTGTGAACGACCGTCAATTCATGGAGTTAAAATATTGTGTTATGTGGCACCACCATTAAATTATACTTTTAAGATAAATATAAGTAGATCACTGGACAGCGTGAAGTCAACAATGGCATGATATCCTGTTTCTATTTTTTCCCTAATATAATTGTACCGAGAAATGAAAAAAAAAACAATCTTCTATGAAAATTAGCTCTTAATTCGTCACGTCATTCTAATGTCAATCAAAATTTCCATATTCACTTCGTGTAAAGTTATATGCTTTTCGCGGCTTCGCCTTCCTAATTGAAATAGAGTTGCAATAAAAACAGTTGTAAGTAATATGTACGTCTTGAAAACTATCCTCGAAGGAGTAGGCAGAGATGTATTTTTTTCATCCACGTGTTTCCGACTGCGGTTCAAGTCTAACTTTTTTTATCGGAATTCCCATATTGAAAGATCCAGTATCGTCATATTTTATTTCCTATTTGCTCGACGCGCTAATGTGTCCGGGGACCTCTTGATAGCACAAAATAATCTGTTATTAAATAATCTTGTGTAGTCCGCCAACCCGCACTAGGGAAGCGTGATGGACTAAGGCCTAAACCCTCAATTGTAGAGCAGACCCGTGCCCAGCAGCGGGACGTATATGGAATGAATGATGATGAAAAGAATCTCACGTGTTAATCTAGACAAAAAAACTTGGCCCCTTTTATCCTTTTTGTCGTAGTTGAGCATCAAACATACAAACTATCACATTCACAATATAAGTCGGATTCTCGCCTAAATTTATTTTGCTCCAGACGGGTTCGGTGACGCATTTATCACCGTTACACTCAATTCACACGTACAATGGATATTATATGCTAATGATGTCGAGATTTCGTCACGATATTTTTAGCCCGCCGAACACGAAATAAAATCAGATTTTGATCATTCACCTGCATGCATTTAAAATAAATATGAATTTATATCTGCCCCAATTTCGATGTGAATAGCCTACTTGTGTTTTTTTACGATGACAGAAACCGCCGATTTGCATCAATTAATATCCGTCAAAGCGCGTAGGTTTTAACAGTTCCAACTCATTTCTAGCAACTTTATTTACGTCGTCAATTTAAATTTGACACCGGTGTGCACAAATCACGTCTTTATTAGATTCTAGGGAATTTATCGCGTCGTCGAACACTAAAGCGGACAGATCGTGTTCCACCGTCTGCCGTGAAATGTTGTTTCACTCACGTTTCAATCTCCTCGGTTTGAAATTTTGAAATATTTCGCACCGTTGCCGGTGATTAAAAGTTAAAGTTTGGCGGATGATTTTGCTCGTTCTTGCTTTGTAGAATAACTTTTGTGTAATGAACGGACTTGTATTTATTTAAAAAAAAACCACTGCAAGCCCGTTCTTAGTAATAAAACAGACAAGAAAATAAGCATAATGTAGGTATTACAGTTGGAGATAAAGTCTCTTTACAAGGAACATTTGTTTCGTATCTGTTCCTTGAATGATACGTTCCAACAACAGTTTGAAACTTTCTTAATATCAATGAACGCTTACTAAATTGGCAAGATGTGTTAAAAATTGTCGATCAAATTTTTATTTATAAAATCAATTTACGAACCAATAAAAGAACTGTAAAAATAAAATAAATATAAACGACGACAAATTTATGAAGCCATTAATTTGTCAAATCAAATATTCATAAATATGTCAAAGATCTCAAATGTAAAAAGCAAAACATTTTAAGCTTGAATCAAAGTATAAATCGAAACGTCATATTTTCAAGACGCAACGAAATATTACTAGAACGCTCCCGATGTCGTCACGTTCTAAGATCATTCTTTACACCGCGTGACATTTTGAGCATTTCGGGAAAACAAAGGTTACCTTTCCAATCGCGGTAAGCTAGAAAGTCTATAACGGCCCATAGACACAAGAATATTTAGACAAATGGATGAGTTAATTAATAAATACACTTAATAATCACAAACATAGTTTTGATCCCACACTTGATTCGTAGGTATCGGAATTCGTGAGATTTTTCTTTATCATTAACTTTTTTGTGGCTGAGGTGATTGAATCTCACTGTCTCTCTTTCACCAGGCGATGTCTTAACAACGTGGTCAAAAAGGCTTATTCTATCATTGCAAGGAATTAATTCTTAGTCAACTATGTTGCCTCGAGCGTGTTGATATATAAATATAATCATCTAAGAGTTCTAATAAATTGAAGATAGACTGAATCCTGATGTGATGGCCTCGAGGTTTAGGCGCGTGGTCGAGAATTTCGGCGGTCGCAGGTTCAAACCCCAGGCACACACCTCTGACTTTTCGAAGTTATGTGTGTATTCACAATGAATTATCACTTGCTTTAACGTTGAAAGAAAACATCGTGATAAAACCTGCACACCTAAAAGTTCTTAGGAATTTCTTAGGTGTGTAGTCCGCCAACCCGCACTAGGCCAGCGTGGTGGACTAAGGCCTAAACCCTCTCAGCTGTAGAGTAGGCCCGTGCCCGGCAGTGGGACGTATATGGGCTGATGATGATGATGAGACTGAATCCAGATTTCCCTAATAAAAGAATCTGCCAACTTACATGATAGCATAGTCGTGGAAGCCTTGCTATCCTCAATCATAGAAAAGCCATATCTCTAAAATTGGGTAGGTTTATTTATAGAATTGACATCACTACTTTTTTCAGATAAATAAAGACCTTCCCTATACATACATATATAGTCAAAAGACTTCTCTGTATCATGCTATTTATAAAACAGAATGTGAATAGAAAATACGAAACGAGTGCCCGTGTAATTCTATATTGCAGAGGGCAAACAAAAACAGAGTTTGAAACCTTGGCTCGCTTTGTCGTTCCACAAATTGGTAAACTTTTTGGAGTAACTAGGGTGAAAGGAATGAGCCAACCTGTTTCGGCACAAACTGGCCGCGTGTGTTTAATTAAACATATTCTACATAACATGCAAAGAGTTGTTCTGGTATTGAGCATTCCTGCATAGCGAATTTTATTTTATCCTGGAATGACAGTGACCGCAGTGACATCTGATGTTAATTGCAGTATGGTCCAAAAAGGATATGGCCTGGCAGTACACGATAAAAGATAACCAGTTCAAGTATAAGAAAATATATTTGATCTTGAACCTGGGACATTATTAAGGAGTAACAAAGCTGTATTTTGCACAGAATAATCGCTTGATATAATTATCGACTGTAGTATAGTTTAATTATTATTATTATTATATATTTTTTATAGTTGAAATGGAATACACTCCAGATACTAGGTATATACTGTTTCTACCTATCATCACTTTTTTAATACGTCACTTTGCCGTGAACCAAAACTTTCCTAGGCATATTTCTATTGCCCGATCAATAAATCATTATCGAATAATATTATATTTTATCGTCTGATACAGATCGCGAGCGCCCGTGAACAAGTAACCAACAATCGTAGGCGTATGAATATTTTACTCACCTAAGGTCTATCATCATAAATGATTTAGATATGTACATGTATTCAATTACACATCGGGCTTAAATAGTGTCCATTTGTTAAGTAAAGTAAGAAATATGTCTCAGAAATATAATCTCCGAAATGCGTTAATTTTGAATGTTTGTAATTTGAATATGACAACGTGATTGATGCTGCCACCTTGTAGTTGAGAACTGAATGGGCTATTTAGATGCTATGGCACTTGAATTTTCAAATTAAATAGACAACGGTTTGCTTTAAGTAGTGATGGTCTCGAGGTTTAGGCGCGTGGTCGAGAATCTCTGCGGTCGCGTCATTCTGTCTGTCATTAATCTGAATACTTCGAGACATTTAAACACAAAGAAGAAAAATAAATAGGCCCGTCGAAAATTAATCGCGCCCGAGCATAACATCAAGTTGAAAACATTATTTATTGTTCCAAGTAAAGCGCGATAAAATGTTTTACGACGTAACAAAGACGATGGACCTTAGCGAAATATATGCTTTCAAAATTTATCGGCGGCCCAATTGAATTTATTGTCAAAACTAAAAGTTTTATTAGCGAATAAAAAATAAAAATCTACATACACGACTCTTGTACGGTATTCCGATAAAGATCCGATTTTATTTATTAGTTTCGCCCATGACTTTGTACGTGCGGAATTCGGATGCAAGACCGGCTTTTTTATTTGGAACAAACAAGTGCAACTGATGGTGTGTATCGAAACTGTAAAAAGCGACTGAACAAAGACAAGTATGTTTGCGAGCTAACATCAGTTTTATCTCTGTGTCATACCCTGATACTAGACGACTAGAATTACCAGAAAATAAATTTTCATTGTCTATGCAAAGTCTAGCTTGAATTCAATTGTATTTTATTGTAAGAAAAGTAATGTACCTATACATGAACGTTCATGAAGATTTTTATTTTTCGTACAGCAAATTTTAAAATATTTTTTTTTTTTTTAATATTCTACGTTCATTCATTTGTTCAGGATTTAAAATCCTTTTTAAATCTGACGATGTTCGGAGATATTTCCTGGCTTTATGAAAAAATACTTGATGAATAAACAAAATATTTTAACGAATTTAAAAGCAAATCTAATGTAAGTGTTAATTTATGCATTCTCACAGACAGAGTACATCGTAAAGAGATTCTACGAAATGCTTATAATGAACCCGATATTCTCCAGTCGTTAATGTGTCCATCAATTCTCTCGCAACCCAATCACACTGTTATAAATCAAAGGTGTTTAAATATTTGTTTCTCAATCAAACTGATAACGTAAAAATATAAGAAACGATTTTATTATATGAATAGAAAACTTTTGAGACGTGTTTTTCTTCTATTGAATTTTTTTATAAAATAATTTCTATAGGTAAATTTTCGTAAAATGGACGTACGTATAACAGAGGCCATAACAACAAACATTTATTGAATAACCGACGCTAAGACGCTTGAAAAGAAATAAAGCCAGTGTATAAAGTGGCGCTTGCAAATCCACAATAGCTGCCCGTTGAATCCTCTCATTGAATTAAGCGGTCGCGGTGCTGACACCTCGAGCCACGCTCGCACGTGTGCTGCACGCCTTATGAACAGAACAGGGGAATGTGTTGAGCCGTTCACATTTATTAGTGATTATCAATATTATTTTAATATAACGATACTGGTTTATGTATCGTACGATATTTTTTGTTAAAAGTGCAGTTTGTTTATGTCAAATGTAACATAGAAATATTAGAAAAGTTAAAGAGCTTAAGTAAAAAAGTCAACAAAGAGAATGAAAACAGCGCATTTATATTATTGTTCAGTAAAGTGAATTAAATATTAAACGTCCCTGTCCCCCGTTTATAGACCGTATAATCCGCCGTAGAAAATTTTATTGTCGCATTTTTTAAAATCATAAAATAATATCTATTATTTAAAATTAAACCATTTTAATTGAAAATACATTAATTGAAATCAAGAATAAGTCCGATCACATAATGTAATACGATTGAAGTTACTGAAACCTGGAAATGTTGTAAGCAATTCCATCACAATAGTTTTCTGCTGAATCCGCTCTCATTGAAGTAAGCAATTGCGGCACCGACATCTTGAGTGCATGTATGATGCACGCTCTATCTATAGAACTAAGAAACTGTAGAGTCGAAAATGAATATATAAATTTTTGAATTGAAGAAATTAAATCAAAATACTTATTTATTATCACTTAATTGTGGTGAAAAAGAAACAAATGACAATTTATCTTTTTTTATATAAAAATAGAGTTTACGTAACATTCTTATACAGCCAGCTTAATATATTGAACACTATTATAACAAGTACATCGTGTTCAAAATTGTTCAAATTGTGATATGTATTGTTAATAGTGTTAATTATATTATGACAGCAGTTCAAACTTGGAGTTTCATAATTATGATCCTTAAAAACGAATAACTCGTTTAACTGGTAGAAATTTTCTTGCTAAATCCCTTAATGCAAAATCTTAAATAAATATTTGTATGAGTAATCGGCTTTTATAAACATGTGGAGGTGTAGTGGTAGCAGCAGTTGATTGTTGCACTCGAGCCCTCCACTCAACTCGGGCACAACAAAAGTGAAGGATAAGCACAGTGTGAAATGAACAGGTGAACACAAGAATGAAGAATGTTATTAAGAGTTCGAAAGATGATTTAATGATAGATGAAGTTTAACAGTATGGTAGAAGATAGTATGAAAGAAGAAAGAGTGTGTGGCGTGGAATCGCTATATCAACCGCTCCGCTTATGCGCCTTGGGACAGCCGGCGTAGCGGTGACGTCGATGCGCCCGCGCAGCGAGCCAGTGAACCGCCGACAACTGCCGCGTGTGCTTCTAATGACCGTCGCTTGTGTTGCTATAATTACTTTACCTAGTTTCTGTTATCTTAGTGCCTTAGTTTCACTCTTTCTTCTTTCATACTATCTTCTACCATACTGTTAAACTTCATCTATCATTAAATCATCTTTCGAACTCTTAATAACATTCTTCATTCTTGTGTTCACCTGTTCATTTCACACTGTGCTTATCCTTCACTTTTGTTGTGCCCGAGTTGAGTGGAGGGCTCGAGTGCAACAATCAACTGCTGCTACCACTACACCTCCACAAGTGAAACTAAGGCACTAAGATAACAGAAACTAGGTAAAGTAATTATAGCAACACAAGCGACGGTCATTAGAAGCACACGCGGCAGTTGTCGGCGGTTCACTGGCTCGCTGCGCGGGCGCATCGACGTCACCGCTACGCCGGCTGTCCCAAGGCGCATAAGCGGAGCGGTTGATATAGCGATTCCACGCCACATATTCCCCCTGGCCAGACCGTAACTACGGTCGATAGAAGTCAGGGAAGCGTATTCTTCTACCGCTGCGTGTGTACTTCTCTTCTTCTTCTTTCACTGCAGATGGACCAGGAAGAGAAGTTGTTGGCGCGATGTCGTCTTTCACCATGTATGCCGGTTTCAGCCTGTCAACAGAGACATTAATCTTCTTGTCCTTGACTAACACGGTGAAAAATTTTGGCTGTCGTTCTATGACTTTGAACGGTCCGGCGTAAGGTGGCTCTAATGACGCGCGAACGCGATCTTGCCGCAGGAAGACGTGGGAAGAAGTAGGTAGGTTGCGCGGAATGTAAAAGGGTGACGTTGTATGCCACGATGTAGGTTTGGGAGTTAGTTTGATCATATGTGACTGAAGACGAGAGACGTATTGCGTTACGTCGGCAGTACTGCAGTCATTTTTCGGAGCGAGGAACTGGCCTGGCAAGGTCAATGATTCGCCGTAGACCAATTCAGCTGGAGATGCACGAAGATCTTCTTTCCAAGTGCTGCGTAGACCAAGAAGGACGAGGGGAAGAACCTCAGTCCATTGTGTGGAAGCGTGGCACATGATCGCTGCTTTGAGTTGGCGATGCAGGCGCTCAACGATTCCATTGGCTGCAGGATGGTAGGCGGTAGTGCGTAAATGGCGCGCACCAACCAAGTTAGTAAGAGCCTGGAAAAGGTGGCTCTCGAATTGGCGACCACGGTCTGTAGTCACCCGTGCAGGGCATCCAAATCTGGCTATCCAGCCAGACACGAGGGCAGCAGCGCAGGTCTCTGCAGTTATGTCCTTCAATGGAATTGCCTCGGGCCAACGCGTAAATCGGTCGATGACTGTGAGGCAGTACCTGTAATCATAAGAACTTGGTAAAGGTCCTACGATGTCGAGGTGGATGTGTGAGAACCTCGAGGAAGGGGTAAGGAAAGGGGAAAGGGGAGAGATGGTATGGCGGGAAATCTTGCATTTTTGGCATTGTATGCATTGCCTCGACCACTCTCTACAGTCCTTGCGAATCCCTGGCCAAACAAATCTCTGTGTTACCAGTCGCACTGTAGCTGAACAACCGGGGTGATGTAAGTTGTGAAGCATGTTGAAAACAGTTTTCCGGAGTTCTGGCGTAATATACGGTCGCGGGGGCTGAGTACTCGTGTCGCAGTACACGGGCAAGTCAGAATCCATAGTTGGTATCCTCTTTAGTTTCAGAGTGGAACCATGTCGTAGCAGGTTTTGCAGTTCTGGATCTGAATCCTGATATCTTGCAAGATCCTGGTAGTTGACGCTGGATATCTCTTCCACCCGAGATAGCGCATCAGCAACAACGTTCTCCGGACCAGGTATATATCTCACGTCCGTTGTGAATTGGGAAATATAATCGAGATACCTATACTGTCGTGGAGAACATTTATCCTTGCTGGTTGAAAAGGCGTAAGAGAGAGGTTTATGATCCGTAAAGACGATAAAGTTCCTGGCTTCGACCATATAACGGAAATACTTGATAGCTTCATATATAGCTAATAATTCTTTGTCGTATGGGCTGTACTTTCGCTGCGATGGTGAAAGTTTGTGCGAATAAAAACCTAAAGGCTTCCAATCTTCACCGCATCGTTGTTGGAGTACAGCTCCTATGGCCACGTCTGAAGCGTCTGTGATTAAAGCCAAATCAGCTTCAGGGTCAGGATGGCAGAGTAAGCTGGCTTGAGACAAGGATGATTTGCAATTATCAAACGCTTGCTTCAAATCCGGTGTCATTTCGATAGGTTGCGATCCTTTTAGTTGTCGGCCTGATAGAAGAGAATTGAGAGGCGCTTGAAGTTGAGCTGCCTTGGGGACGAATCGGCGATAAAAATTTAGCATGCCTAAGAAACGACGAAGTTCTTTGACTGTTTTTGGCACAGGATAGTCGATGATAGCTTGAACTTTGCTTTCCAAGGGCTTCGTCCCAGCTGCCGAAACGGAATATCCTAAGAATGTTACTTCAGGCTGTCCTAGCGTACATTTTGCCGCATTCACCAAAATACCATACGACTTCAGGCGCTCGAATAACTCACGAAGATGAGCTTTATGTTCTTCTACCGATGACGAGAAAACCAATATGTCGTCGATATACCCAAAACAATAGTCAAGGCCAAGTAAAACTTCGTCGATGAACCTTTGGAATGTTTGAGCAGCATTCCTAAGACCAAAGGTCATGAACTCGAATTCAAACAATCCGAAGGGTGTCGTAATGGCGGTTTTGGGAAAGTCTTCAGGGTTGACAGCAATCTGGTTATAGGCCTTTATTAGATCGATGGTTGAGAAAACTTTACATCCTGTAAGGCGATTCGAGAAGTCCTGAATGTGGCGTATGGGATATCTGTCAGGGATGGTTCTGGCATTCAGGGCTCTGTAATCTCCACATGGTCTCCATCCGTCATCCTTCTTCCTGACTAGGTGTAGAGGAGAAGACCACGGACTTTCGGATCGTTTGGCTATGCCAGACTGAAGCATGTCCTCGAATTCCTTCTTTGCCGCTTGGAGGCGAGCAGGATCGAGACGTCGGGGCTTGCTTGCAACTGGAGGTCCTGGTGTAGTCCTAATGAAATGTCTAGTCTTATGCTTAGTAAGACTGATCATACCTGCTGGTCTAGTAAGATCAGGAAACTGACGGAGTATCGCGTGGAATTCAGTGTTTCCTGTGACGGATTTGACTGACGAGACATCTTCCGGCAAGTATGAGCAGATAGCGTCGACTGAAAGTGAGGTTATTCCATCGATTAAACGCTGGTTTTTGCAGTCTACAAGTAAGTTGTAGTATGTGAGAAAATCTACTCCTATTATTGGCTTGGTAACATCGGCGATTGTAAATGTCCAGACGAAATCACGACGAAGACCAAAGTTGAGGTGAAGCTTCAAAGGTCCGTAGGTATGGATAACCGAGTTATTGGCTGCTACCAGATCATACCTAGACTTGCTACAGGGCGTCTTGCAAGCTGATCGTGGAAAAACACACAAGTCTGAGCCAGTGTCCACCAGGAACTGTGTTTTTGACGTACGATCTGTTATGAAGAGACGGCCTGTTGATGGAGAGGGACAGTCATTGGCCGCTACTTGCGACTGCCCTGAGCGTTTCCCGGTGAGAAGCTGCAAGGTTCCTTACACTTACGTGCTTTAGAGCCATACGTAAAGTGATAAAAGCAGTGCGGATGATCTTTTGGAGGTTGTCGTGGACGTGACCGGCTGCGGGAACGGTTGTCTTGCTTACTCCTAAATCGAGATCGGCTATTTAATGAAAGTCTGTCTACCTTTTTGGAGAGCTCGTGGACCATTTTCGTTAGTTCTTCCACCTGAGAGGAGTTGCTGGAACTGCTAGCAGTGCTAGTCATAGCTACCGAAGGAATGGTAGGTGCGATGTCGTAGACGGTATCAGCTAAGTCAGCCTTCTTCTCCAAATCTAAATCTGCCTGCGAAGCGATTACCGTTTGGATGTTCTGTGGTAGACGACTGACCCAAATTGTCGCGAGGAAGTCCGACAGAACGGCTGGACCGGCGAGTCCTTGAAGGTGACGGAGAAACTGAGACGGCTTCCTGTCTCCAAGTTCTTCGTACATAAGTAACTGCTTCACGCGCTTTTCCTTGGAAGCAGAAAGTCGTTTGATTAGTTCGTCCTTCAGTTTGTCGTACTTATTCTTGCTTGGCGGCCTAGTTATAATATCTCGAACCTCTTTGGAATATTGCTGATCCAGTTGCGATACTAAGTAATGAAACTTAGTCTCATCAGTAGTGATCCGTGAGAGAGCAAAATGGCTTTCGACCTGGGCGAACCAGATCTCAGGATCTTCAGGCCAAAAAGGAGGTACTTTGACGCCTACACGTAAGACGTGTTGCTCTACAGCATCACGAAAATCTTCGCCGTCACCACTTCCATTCTCAGTAGTCATGATAAAAAAAAATTAAAATCGCTCACCGCTTTTGACTTGGACCACCGCCTTAGATAAGATGCCTTTGTTCGATGCGGTCTGAGGTGATCAGCTGTAGAGGTAGTGAGATGCTTACCCACACTTATTTTTTATTATAAAATATGTTCAATCCAAGGATTTTTCTTGAACGTCGGATCACCAGTTGTGTGTCTTGAGAAATTTGTACTTCTCGGGCTCACCAGTTGTGGATTTCGTACCTTTAGTCTTTGTCGGGACTTCTTCTTGTGTTGTCGGGACTTCTTCTTGTGTTGTCGGGGTCACCACTTGTGGAGGTGTAGTGGTAGCAGCAGTTGATTGTTGCACTCGAGCCCTCCACTCAACTCGGGCACAACAAAAGTGAAGGATAAGCACAGTGTGAAATGAACAGGTGAACACAAGAATGAAGAATGTTATTAAGAGTTCGAAAGATGATTTAATGATAGATGAAGTTTAACAGTATGGTAGAAGATAGTATGAAAGAAGAAAGAGTGAAACTAAGGCACTAAGATAACAGAAACTAGGTAAAGTAATTATAGCAACACAAGCGACGGTCATTAGAATCACACGCGGCAGTTGTCGGCGGTTCACTGGCTCGCTGCGCGGGCGCATCGACGTCACCGCTACGCCGGCTGTCCCAAGGCGCATAAGCGGAGCGGTTGATATAGCGATTCCACGCCACAAACACAAAGTAGATTTTAAGAATTGTTAAGACTGGAATAAGGATTTTAAGAATTGTTAGGACAATATTATTCACACAGTAAAATCTGATAGCAACGCTCTTCCTTTACATCTAGACAATGGCAACACCTTAATTGAGGTGATCTCATAGTGTATTCAAAACTAACACGTACCTGTGGCTCTACCACATACTCAAAGCACAGATGATGCAAGAATATTTTTCTTTGAATACTATCTGTATAAAACTTAAAACCATTTGTGCGAATATAAAACTAATTAGCATTTCGTGTGCCACTGTGTACAAAGTGCACTTAATTATATTAATTGTTATCTGCACAGGTACAAAGAGGGACGTTTATACTAAAGTATTCAAAGCGACTGTTTTTGAAATGTACACTAGATGGTTTATTTATTCCACCTCGTCAGAATAATCTCTTGAACAAAGCATTATTAAAACGTGTTCATAGTGAGAATGCAAACAATCCTTGTGTTAGTTATTTTGTTCGCTACTAACGGTTTTCTATGCATTCCTTATGAACATTTTTTTATTTTACTCATTATTGTATATTGTACGAAAAATAGTAGATGTTAATAATAGTTTGTTGCGATATTTTTTAGAGTATTTGATAAATAAGAGTTGTAAGAAGATGTTATTGTAGTGGAAAACAGGGGTTTTTATTTTTGGGTTTCTTAGTGTCTTATTATAAATCTAAGTAAAGAAATAAAAAATCTTGTTTAAAAAAATCAACATAATTATTTAAATATATTATAGTTGAATTAATGAAGATAGTTATCGAAATTTTTAAATAATTGTTTCTTCCAAAATTACTTATTTCCGTTACGCCCGAGAACCAGTGGTAATTCACGTAATTTTCAAGAGCAATGCGAAAAGAAGACAAGCATATTGTATTGAAATAGTTAGCGAGTGCTTATTCTAAACTAGATATTTTAATTTGTTCAAATGGCACAAACATTCCCCTTTGTGTCAAAGGAAAAGTAAAAAGGGCAGAAAAAATTAATTAAAAATTGTTTTAAACAATTGTTTTCAGCTTCGGTTTATCTAAATTAGTTTTTGAGTGAAACGCTTTCATCCACGTTTTATACATACATACATAACATACATAAACTCACGCCTGTATTCCCCGAAGGGGTAGGCAGAGGTGCATTTCTGCACCCACATTTCGCCAAGACTATGTATCAGTCCCACGTAATAGGTGGCGAGCCTATTGCCGTTTTTTGGGCACATTTCCAGACTCCGTGCTGTTACCGAGAATTTCCTAATGGAAAAACCCAATAACACTTTGCCCGACCCGGGAATCGAACCCAGGACCTCTAGATCGCACGGCACATACTTGTACCGCGAGACCACGAGGCAGTCAAAAGTAAAAAGGGCAGAAAAAATTAATTAAAAATTGTTTAAAACAATGGTTTTCAGCTTCGGTTTATCTAAATTAGTTTTTGAGTGAAACGCTTTCATCCACGTTTTATGTTTTATAAAACTGTTTACTCTTTCATTTTTTAAATTAAAAGGATTCAGTAACAATGTCGGTTGATTTTATCACATTCTCCTTGGCGTCCAATATTAGAAACAGGATTAGAGAGTAAAAAATGTACTGAGAAGTATTATTTAATAAATAATACTGACTGCCTCGTGGTCTCGCGGCACAAGTATGTGCCGTGCGATCTAGAGGTCCTGGGTTCGATTCCCGGGTCGGGCAAAGTGTTATTGGGTTTTTCAATTAGGAAATTCTCAGTAGCAGCACGGAGTCTGGAATTGTGCCCGAAAAACGGCAATAGGCTCGCCCCCTATTACGTGGAACTGATACAAAACCTGGCGAAATGTGGGTGCAGAAAAGCACCTCTGCCTACCCTTTCGGGGAATACAGGCGTGAGTTTATGTATGTATGTATATACTTCTCAGTTAAGCTAAGACGTATTATTTATGAGATGGTTCTTGGTAAAGTTACCGTAGCAATATCTGACGCTATATGCCGAGAAATTACTAGGTCGGGCATTGTGATAGATTTTTTACTTAGAAAATGCTCAATAGCTGTACGGATACATAGTAAAGGGGCGGCAATAGGCTGGGGACTATCACATGGGACTTAAGAAACAACTGACGTTATTAGAGAATAGAACAAAATCTCATGATATGAGTGTCATTATGACTGTTCAGGAAATAAAAACCGCAAAAATACCTTTCATATTTCATCATCATCAGCCCATACACGTCCCACTGCTGGGCACGGGCCTCCTCTACAACTGAGAGGCCTTAGTCCACCACGCTGGCCTAGTGCGGGTTGGCGGACTACACACCTAAGAAATTCCTAAGAACTTTTAGGTGTGCAGGTTTCATCACAATGTTTTCCTTCACCTTTAAAATACGTGATAATGCTTTGTGAATACACACATAACTTCAAAAAGTCATAGGTGTGTGCCTGGGGTTTGAACCTGCGACCGTCGAGATCCTCGACCGAATGCCTAAGCCTCGAGGCCATCACGACTTTGCCTTTCATATGTTTTAACTTAATATGTATAAACAAATTACTAGAATTACTTAATGGATTGGAGTTACACATTGCACTTGCTAAACTTGTCCCCTTGTCCTAATTTTACTGGAGCGTTGAAGTCACAAAAGCAAATTCTCACTCAAACATGAAGCTGAACCGTGGCCTGCATTTCAGTTGAGCAAACAAGCTCAGGTGAAATCAAACAAGAGGGAAGCTTTAACTTGCACAGCGTGAATTAAGGCATTACATTCGTACGGTTATTCACTCTTTACCAGTCGTGGTCGTTTGCAACATTTCTTCTAAAGTAACTAAAGATAAGTCGCATAGTTAAGATATCAGAGGATTTTCAAATAGGGGAAATTACAATTCCTTTTTGCGACTATCCGTAGTCACACATCCCCCAGCTGAAATTCTTCTTCAGAACATTCTTTAAGTACGTTAAAATGCAAAATGCGCACATACGTACATTTGCGGACATTTTGGTTTTTGCTGCGATGAAGATGACCGTAAAATAACTCATAAAATAGAAATGGCATTAAAACGTTTTAATGTAGTCGTAAATGATGGAAGCGAACGGAGTGAAGACATTTGAGAATATATTTGCCAGTAGTGATAAGCGATCGTTTTGTTCAACCTTGAAGTTTCAGAACAAATATTAGTAGTTACATAAACAACCTCACGTCTGTATTCCCCTAAGGAGTAGGCAGAGGCGAATTTTCGCACTTACTTTTCGACAGGTATTTATCAGTCCCACGTAATAAGAGGCGTGCCTACTCGTATTGCCGTTTTTCGGCCACATTTCCAGACTTCGTTCTGCTAAGTGCTACTGAGAACTTACTAGTGTATAAACCCAATTTGCCAGACTCTGGAATCGAACCCGGGACCTTTAGAACGCACGGCACATACTTGACCACGAGACAATGAAACTAGTCAGCTATTACTCATTAATTAAAATTGTTTCGGTATAGATCCTAATACTAACGATAGCGAAATTTTAACAAAAACCGATGAAAGTTAAGCTATTAATGTTTTGCAAGAGGTGAAAGAGATTTTAATAGAATGGTCACACCCGTTGGCTATCTTGATCTAGGCTCGACAGACTACAAAATGACTATATTGCTGTGGAATGTAATATACCTGTAGTTGGAATAAATCCGTTTTAATTTGTAATTACTTCCATGCATGTAGATGAATATTTCAACATGTTTGTCTCAGCAGGAATTATTTATATGGCTGACCGAGTTTCATTCAGATTAAAAACTAGTTCAGGCGCAAACCGTGACATGTCACTGTATTAAAAGTCGAGTAAAAATAAAAATGAGAATTTGTATCGCTTTCTTGTGGGAATTCGGCCTTGTTCGTGACTTCCTGCTAGTCCTGCCCTATTTTGAGTATTTAGTTCACTGTGATCTTTTGAATGACTTCCAACATCATTTTAAAATTGTGTTATCAGTAAGTATTAGTAATTAACGTATTAATATGTATTGTCCTTTTATTCGTTCTTTTCGGTACCTGCTATCTGACTATGAAACACACTGCCAGAGAAGAGGTCAAGCGGACCAAAAAAATACAAACATTTAAAAAGATCGTTTGGACTCACTAACCTGTCTGATTAGGATTACCTACCTTTTATCACGTATTATATATTTGTACATAACCGTAAATAAATTCTATATTTTACTTGTTCTTCGAATATCATCAAAACCTGAAAGAAATAGCTTTTAGCGGTAAGACCACCGCTTTGAAATATATTCCTTTTTTTCTATTTCATTTAATGTATTCTTCGTTGGGTTACAATAAAGAGGTTTTTTGGGTCGTATTGTAAGGTACATGATTTTGTTAAGTTTAATACACATCACAGTAATCCAAGCAAATATGTATGGTCGCGTTCAGTGATTCAAGGTTAGCCTGTGTGTATCCAGCAAAATTCTTATTAATAAAATATGCTAAGCGTAATATGTAAATACTTTAAGAATATCTCTCTCCGTATGGCGCTAGTTTATAAATTCTTGACTTGACTTGACTTGAAGTAATTTTATAAATGTGCTTTATAATTTTCTACGCTCGTTGTCACATACGTTATACAATATATATGTTACATTTAAAATTCCACGTGTTGGCATTATTTTGTTGCGTGACAACGAAGGCACGCGCGACTTTGCTTCGTATACCTTGGTCTAGGTCTCGAATACCATGTCTACATAGGTTTACGAATGTAATGAATACGTATTTTTATGTACTGTCTATTCGGAATATTTTGTTTCGATAAAGGTATATAAATCTTCTTTGTATTTTTTAACTTATAATTTTAGAAAAAAATATACCTACATAAAAATACACTCATATAGCTCATACTACACAATAAACGATTGCAGACGTTGATCTCGCGACATGTGGTCGAGAAATCGACGGTACGATTCTCATGTCGGAAAAAAGTGTTAAGGTTTCCCATTACAAAATTCTTAGCACTAGCATGGACTATAGAAACGTGCCTGAAGAACAGCAACAGTATCTGCCCTTATTATGTGGGTCTTAAAATACAGCGACGAATTTTAAGAGTTCAAATAACCCGTTTGCCTCTTCTGGGATACAAGCGGTCTTTCACTTAATATGTGCGTTGCGATTCCCAAGAAGATTCAGAAGACGAGAACTATGATGAATGTTCTAGAAAATAATATTTCAGATAAAAGAAAGCAAGACAAAGCAACACTATTATGCTAATAACATGTATCGCAAAGTGAACCATCACTGTATTTCCCCTAACATGTTGCCGCATTAATGCAACTCAGCATTTCCCACATTTTCTCCATTTTGAACGGGGAATAGGTCGTTTTGAATCGCATTAATAATAAAGGATTGTTGATATATATAACCTACATTCGAAACAGTTTATTAAACAAATACCGGTGAGTTAAAAAGCGTTTAGAGGCGACGTGAAAGGGCGACAAGATTAATGAATGCGCGAATCGAAAGACTTTAAGGAAAGAGCGTGCTATTTCCTAGCTGACGTGAGAAATACGACGTTATGGAGAGCAAATAAATGTTTACATGAATTACGCTTGCATAGGAAAAATGGTGCAGTTGCATCGTGCTATAGCGCGTACTACATGCCACGTTGATGAGAGCAGCTTAAGTGTGAAACACGTTAAGCTAGAGGCAGAAATTTAGCTGTTTTTAATATATTAACTTATCTTTTATATTAAAGTATCGTCATCAGCCCATATATCGTCCCACTGCGGGCACGGGCCTCCTCTACAACTGAGAGGGTTTAGGCCTTAGTAGTTTGAACCAACGACCGTCGAGATTCTCGACCGCGTGCCTAAACCTCGAGGCCATCACTTCTTGAAGGCTCAGGCTCTCTTCTTGAACGTCTTGCATTCACAATTCGCCAAGTATGTATCAGTCTCACGTAATAGGGGATATCACATCAAAATTTTCTATAAAACAAATTAGGTACTTACTCATCCAAAATAAATTACCAAAACCATCCAACACAGGCGACCAGTTTCCAACAATCTACAGGTGATGTGACCTAATTCCGGCTCGGTTGGACACTACACGTAATCAATCACCGGCTGTCCAAACTAGGAATACAATTATGAACTTAGCTCGTGTCACCGTACACCCGTCATGTACTGCGCTTACATTGATTAATTAGTTGCGGCATAAAATTAGGTGGAATATTTTATGAAGCGGTTTGTCTTAGATCAAAGGATATGGTGTGAACATAGATTAGCTGACACCGATTCTGTTAGGTATCACAATAGTAATGTGATGAAATGTCTTTTGATGGGATTTGTAGTTTTAATGATTATATTTGATTGTAGTTTTTGAGTTAAGACGTGGCATCATGAACCCATTCTCTACGGTATTTCTCATCATCAGCCCATATACGTCCCACTGCCAGGCACGGGCCTCCTCTACAACTGAGAGGATTTAGACCTTAGTCCACCACTCTGGCCCAGTGCGGGTTGGCGGACTACACACCTAAGAAATTCCTAAGAACTTTTAGGTGTGCAGGTTTTATCGCGAGGTTTTCCTTCACTGTTAAAGCAAGTAATGATTCATTGTGAATACACACATAACTTCGAAAAGTCAGAGGTGTGTGCCTGGGGTTTGAACCTGCGACCGCCGAAATTCTCGACCGCGGGCCTAACGAGGCCATCACGACTTGTATTCGTAATATAGTCCTTTTAAAACTTTACTTTTCTTCGCAAATGCATGCAATGATTTTTCAAGCAAAAAAAATCTAATTGCTTCTACATGTGCAGAACGTACGAAAAGACCTACCGTCAATGTACACCATAGACAAAATAATTCCAATCTGCCGAAATCCGACTAAATCAAGAACATACCAACCACCAAAGCAATTAAAAGCTACGAGCGAATATCTCGAAATAACGCATAACTGTAGGAGATCCACATAGTGTGTAGAAACAGCCGAAAATCTCCGGTCGTACCTCCTACAATATCGGGGATTGCTAGCAAACGCTGGTTTAGCAACACTAACTAGATATTGGCTAGTCCAATATACAGGGCGTCGGATTATACGCCGTGTGGGAAAATACAGCGCAACACAAGAACGTACAGTGGCTGGAAGAGTTACTCTTAATTATATTATTAGTTTTAAAGTGTATCATGAGTTTTCTAAAATGAACAGTTCTATATGTGTGTATTGTATATGTGCAACTTTAACGGTAAAGAAAAATATCGTGATAAACCTGCACACCTAAAAGTTCTTAGGAATTTCTTGGGTGTGTAGTCCGCCAACCCGAACTAGGCCAGCGTGGTGGACTAAGGCCTAAACCCCTCTCAGTTGTAGAGGAGGCCCGTGCTCAGCAGTGGGACTATTGTGGGATTAAGTTAAATTAATTAATTCAAAAGCGACCCAACTGTAAAATTCATTAGTGACCACCTGAGACGGTATGTACACAAGTTTTGTAAGATGAATGCAGCTCAAAAATTATCCACATGTTTGTTATGTTGCTTCCAGCAGGTTTATAAAAGCAGAGCATGCAAGTTTCCATGACGCGAGCCGCGCTGAGTCGACGATATCGCGTCTGCCAGAAACAATATTTTAGCGGTTTAAAAGTACAAGAGAACGTGAGCGCCGTGTGTACCTTCTGCAGACCTTTGTTTGCAACGCTGCCAACGAAGCTGCGCTTAACCGTGTGAACTTTAATATGGATGACATTTAATTTTACTTATTTCGTCTGTTTCATGCTCTTTAATGAATAAACTGGCTTTGAATTTATCGCGTTTCAGTTGTTTATTTAGTTTAATATATTGTTCTTATTTGTAAATAAATAAATACACCCAACAGTCACATACATAGTTCTGACCTCACACTAGGATACAAGTCCTGTGTCGTGAGTATCAGAAACTACGAGAGACTTTTCGATCTCACAAACACCCAGACCCGAAACAAATATTTGTGAATCACACAAACATTTGTCTCGGTGCGGGGATCGAACCCGCGGCCTCTCGTTTCGCAAGCTGGTATCTAGCCAACTGCGCCACGGGGCTGTCAGTAGTAGTTATTTACACATACATACATAACCCCACGTTTATATTCCCCGAAGGTGCAGAGGTGCATTTCTGCTCCAACATTTCGCTAGATATGTATTAGTCCCGCGTGATAGGGGGCGAGACCATTGCCGTTTTAGGGGCATAATTCTAGACCCCGTGCTTCTAATGAGATATTCATAATGAAAAAAGCACAATAACAGTTTGCCCAGCCTGGGAATCAAACCCGGGACCTCAAGATCGCGCAATTCAAATCTGTACCGCGAGACTACGTTATTTATTGTCCCAAAAGTAAAATAAAATATTAATTCTTTAATACGTACTGTTATAATTATATAATGCTCTCTCATTTCCTTTCCTTGGCTATTCCATTGGTCTACTCATCATTCCTAACAACTATGAATATCGGCCTCCTTCAAGTCAGTCCGTTTCAAGTCCTAACCCAAAATCCACGCGAGACAACTGTCTCAAAATTAATCTATGTATTTATTTATTTTTAATCCTGTTAGTACGTTATAATTTTTAAAATGGATTTAGAGATAGTGCTAACAAAAAATACCAGCGAAAAAAAAATTAAAATAGGCTCTTTTTTATTTTATGCTTTTATTGGAAATTTACTAGCGATAAAAGTTCAATACAATAAAAAAACACCATTAATCTCGAATCCATACGTGTTCTTTATAATTCCAATGAAACTAAAAATATTCTTGTACATAGTTATAACGTCTAGAGAACGATGCACTGTAAGTATTACGTCACCTTAAATCATTTTAAAACAGTAAGTAGTAGACCGGATAATTTTTAATCCTGTCTGTTTGATTTACATCAAAGTCATATAGCACGTATTTGCTTCTCAATGCGTGTCCATTCAATTATGACACTCATTTCAAATCCTTAAGGCTTATAATCGTTTGACTACACTGAAAAATCACTGACACGTTAAGCCGTTCATTACCTAATGATTACAATTAAAAAGCCCGAAGCGTTTTCTTAATGAAGCGTCACGGAAGAATGTTAACAGCTACTAATGTACTAAACGACCAAATAAAGAAGACACTCTATTGTCCCGCTAACGCTCAACGTTTACACTCTGGTGGATATCTTTTTAATCTGGCGGTTTTAACGGGAGAGCAATATTTCACGTCTGGATGAAAACAATCGGTAAATATTAAAGAACAAACTGATTTTTTTACGCCTCCAGTGATCTGATTTATTTTAAGGGCCGGCTGAATCAATACTGTGCAGTCAGGTCTTTGATTACTCGCCGCCTTTCATTTGAATAAATTATTTTTTCCATTTGTTAAAAATAAAAATTGTTTTTGGCGCTGTTTGGACTCTTTTGTGCGTTGTTTTTAATTGTTGTCATATTTTAACACGGAAACGTAGGATCTTGTCTGTCGATAAATCAAACTTTGCTAATTAAATTTTTGAATATTAATAGATAATAATACCTTGACTTAAGGTTCGAGTGCCAGGCAGATAAAAGTTTTTAGTAGGCATATGGAATACTTAAAAATTATAAGCCTGAAGTCGTGATTTCAAACAATGTTTGAAACAAACATGTCAAACTTTTAAAAGAACTAAGTAGCTAGTCAGTGTCTGTCTACAAGGTCTTCATCTCAACCTTTATCAAAATCATCTTGTTAGGTTGATAAAGACGTATGTACAAAGAGGATTTATTAAAAATATGAATTTTGTTTGGGACTGAAAGCGTCTCAAAATCAGCCTACTAAAAACAAAACAGTTAGTACAGTATCTTCTTGTTCATTTTGATAAAAGAATAAACGTATTGTTTTGTATGATTATTTCATCCATGGCAAGAAACAATTATAATAACCTTACATTTATAATTTACGTCGTCAATCAAATTATATCTGAAAAATAAAATATACTCTTGTGATGAACAGTAATTACTTCTTCCAAATATTTAATAGTAAAGTATAATAAAGATATCTGCGAAAACAGCCGTAGGTCTCCGAAAAAACTTATTTATCCATCAATTCAACATCCCTCACCCTATTGTCTTTGTATTTACACAACCCTCGCTCCCCTGCGATTTCCTCCTAACTATGCACTTCTTGTATAACATAATTACATTGTACGTGACAGTACCTACTCACGTACTTACACACTGTAAAAAGTAATAGAATATAAAACTATGACTTGTGATAGTTTATAACCGTCTTACGTTTTTTGAACCGTCCATTTGTTTGATTACGCTCATATTTGGATTAAGTAAGAATATATAAAAAAAAATGCGTGCAATTCACACGTGATAGAAGTGAACCCTTCAAAAATGTTGGCTTCAAGTTAAAAATAAATTTTATTGTTACGTTCTTTACAAAATTATTTAGTGGCCAAGTATATTAACGGTAAAACCTTTACTAAAAAGTGTCTGTCTCTTTTTACTGACGCTTTTTCGTTTCATCGACTTTCAAATCACAACGATGCTAAAGAAGATTTCACTTCAAAAATAAACTACTTCTCGTGTACGGAAAATCCTTACCCTTAGTATATTTCAATTGTATTCATTCATTTCATTGTTATTTTACAAAATTTTATCGGTTAGAAAATGCTGAACTTAGTACTATTTCAGTGAAGCGAATAGCGAAGCGAACAAATGGTGATTGCCATTCATGGCTGCATTGCACACCGAGGTCTGAGCTGGTCGTTTCTCCACATAATTTGCAAATATTGATCAGTATACGTACGCTTGGAACATCGAGCTCTAAAAAACCTTTTAACCTGATTTATTTATAAGTAGGGGTAGGGGGTAGGGGGACCATGGGGTTTCAGGACGCGGTCGAGAATCTCGGCGGTAGAGGGTTCAAACCCCAGGCACACACTACTGCCTTTTCGAAGTTATGTGTGTATTCACAAAGAATTATCACATACTTTAACGGTGAAGAAAAACAACGTGAGGAAACCTGCACACCTAAAAGTTCTTAGGAATTTCTTAGGTGTGTAGTTTACCAACCCGCACTAGGCCAGCCTGGTGGTCTAAGGTCTAAACCTTCTCATTTAAAGTACTGCTTTTGTTTTACACGTAACAAAAATGGTTCAAAATGAACCCATTAGCGAATGCATATTAAGATCGTGACTTTAATAGCTCTATAAGAAAATATAGATGTATTATGCCGCGAGTGAAGGATGTTATCACGTTTCGTGTCCCAAGGGAGGGCAGGCCAGAGGGCGACAGGTCCGACTAATGATGCCAGCTTACTGCTATTTTTCTCTTTAATCGAAACTGTCATTTGCTTTTGTAGATTTGTGTTATTTAATTAGAAAGATTAATGGCCATGGACGTTCTAAGCTCGATTCGTCTTTCTTATCTAAGTTTGCATTAGTTTTCTTAGGCATTGAAAGGCTTATATTACTTAGGTATTTTCGTAAAAAATCAGAATAATTTGCTTTTAATTTAATTAATTTCACTCCAATTTTATTTAAATTTAACAAAAACGTCGTAAAATCGCAAAAACGAAAAGTATAAACAATTTTGTTGATATTTATCTAGAAGCCAAGTCATTTCATGACAGATAAGACTTTGATTTCATTATTTGTAACCGTAAAAGATTTTAAAAGAAGGTTAAGAGTAGTATCAAAAAGAAGGATTAAGATTAAATATGTCCCCATTACTCAGATAAAAACAATTCCCCTTTGCCAAGAGAGACCAGTTTTACTTTGAGATATAAAAGCTGAAATATTTAAAAAGTGGAATGACTAATGAACTTGTTAATTAAGGAAGACGATAAACGGTCAAAATAAAGAAAATGCAATAAACTCTCCGTACGGCCATCAAGAGAGGAATTAAAATAAGGCCGGCTGCAATTCAGTCTGACGTTAAATTTAACGGATCTAGGCGGTAAAGAGCCAGGGGACGGCCTTACACGCAGCCTACTGTTCATTATGGACTATAAAATAAAGTCAGATTATGGAATTTAGCGACAATTGCTGGTTTTACGCGCGAGCCTTGAGGCTAAAACTGTTGACAGCCTGTATAGATACTTGAATTTCATATATACAATGATATAAATAATGTACTAATTTTCTGAGGTTATATATTACTGAAACCATGTCATCAATACATACACCTGCAATTCCTTTGAACGGGACGTTGAAGATGATCATGATTTATTTTTAATGCGAAAACTACTATTACTATCGAAGTGTAACCTCGTGGTCCCGTGGCACCTAGAATTTGCCGTGCGATTTGGATGTCCCGGTTTCGATTCCCGGGTCGAGCAAAGTGTTATTGGATTTTTCCATTAGGAATATCTCAGTAGCAGCACGGAGTCTGGAAGTACCTATGCCCGAAAAATGGCAATAGGATCGCCCCTTATAACGTGGGACTGATACATACTTGGCGAAATGTGTTTGTAAAAATACTCCTCTGCTTGCTTCCGAGTAATACAGGCGTGAGGTTATGTATGTATGTATGTATATACATATGTATGTATGAATTAATAAAACCACGTTATGGATAGTCATAATAATACGATAGAAACAGAGTAATTAAATTTACTTTCAATGCAGTATTAGTATTACTTAGTACCTACTGATAATAATAACTTGATGTGAAATTAATAATAAGCAATCTAAATAAGTGTATTGCTATTGATATATGAATAACCTAAATGTTTGATTCTACCTATAATTAAATATTGGTAGTAAATTTATATTTATTCATATCCTTAGTCGTGTGTTCAAATCAGTAAACAAAAATATTTGAGTTTAATGTAAGCATTATGATATATCTACGTTTGACGTGGCACAAGGCAAGGCTTTGGCGCTAAGTCACTGGTTGTTCGACAAGTAACTACTAGTAGCACTCATTCGAGTTGACAGCCAATACTTTACTCACTAACGTGAATTAATTTAATGCACGATAATTTTAGTAGCAGCATGTCAGGAGGTCAAGTCAAAAGTGCGTGATCGGAATGGTCGTGGGTTTGAAGCAAGACACAAACATCTGGCTTTGCTAAGGTGAACTGCAACCGCACATTTTAATAAATCTCTTACGATTTATTAGTAGACAAAAAAAGGGTACATACCTGTTTTGAGGATTCACTTCAAGGTATATCATAAGAAATTCTGAAAAATATCTTACTAGGGCCGTGTTTTAACTTAGGTCTTATTTTTATCAGTAATATCGGGTGATAGGGCACAGTAGATATTATTTATTTAAAACTTTATTGTACACATAAAATAAAAACTATGCAGTACAGTAGACTAAATTATTATTTTTATTTTTAGCAATAACTCAATGAATACACCAGAGTAGCCACCTCTACCTAAAATCATTATGAAGGAACGTAAGACTATTCCAAAAAAAATTCAAGCACTTTACTTATCACAACACAAAAAAGGAGTAACTTAAAGGACAGGTTTGGCTACGACTTGAATAGATCGGTTTGTACATACATATTATGATCAGACGTGTGTCATGGTCATTAAAAAAATATTTGAATGAGGCTCAAATTTATGAAATCATTATTTCCAAATATTCGGATCAGAAAACTTTTTTATGCACTTCTATAAATAAAAAATGATATAAATAATATGAAGAGGTTTAATATGTCCTTTACTATTTTTAGTAGGTATCATGTCTCTAGAAGTCAATGTATAATTCTCTGTAAAATAAATAAATCTGTTACGGAGGTACGAAATTATTCAGTAATACAGAGGCCTTCAGCTAGGGATTACGAACATTTTACAAAAACATATTGCGACCTTGAACGACAGAGCCATGCGTCGACGTCACACAATCCGCTCTAAATCTTGGTAATTTATTATGATTTTATGTCGTTTTTTCCAACGTCATTTTTATAAAACCCCTTTGTGGCTTTATAAGCCAAATTATGTTTACAAAAACGGAAGATAAAATGTTCACGGCTAAAATGTTGTTTATACCTTCGTTGTTATGTTTTTCGTTTCACGTGGGATCCTTTTCTTTTGTAATGTGTAATTTTATTTAGAAAATACTCTATTTAGAATAAGTTTTTTTTTTTGCTGGGAAAGTAGGTAGTACAGATAATAGAGCCTTCTAGTAACAAATATGTATATGTCGGAATAATTAGTTCGCAATTATTTAATTAAATATAATGTTTTTTTTTGTTTACCTTTTTTTGAAATGTCAGTTGTCATTGTCAATGTCAAATACGTAGTTGTCAGTCTGTCAAGTGAGTTAAGAGATGCAAGATGGAAGAAAAGTAGTTAAGACGTGTATTATGAAGTAGTCCTGTTTAATTAAAAGAAAAATAGTTAAAAGTGTTTATTATTTGGTCAATTCCCCACATATATGGTAATATTTTTATGTCTTTTGTCCATGTGTAGGAATAATTTTATAACTTTATGATCAGTCAACTATTTGACTCATTTTCTTTTTATAAAAATATTCAATTTATTGTGATTGAGAACTTATTGTTTTACATTGCCTTTTGTATAATTTTAAAAAATATACATATATTCAAATGAACATATTTTCCTTATTTAAGTACGACATTCAGTGATTGCCATAAAGGAATTTATTAAGATTTTCAAGTTGATTACTGTTTAAACAATAACAATACAGCCAATTTTCTCTACAACCCAAAATCACCTAAGAGCTTCAATCTACAATCCGAATTCTGAACGCACAAGTGCTCCAATCCTGGATCGAATATCGATAACACTAGAAGTACATAACATCGAAATCCTATTAAGAAAGAGAATATTGGTATAGGGAAGCACACAGATACGATACAACGTCCAGAAATCATTAGGTTAATTGAATTGGCGATAGTATCTCCCAATACTGGATAAAGCTTATCGGAAGTATTGCTGTCGCTGAGATCAATCGTTCTTGTTACTGCCTCTCTAACGACCGACACTAAATCGGGACGTCTGCGATGCTTCACTGACGATGGTTTTACTATGAATTTCTTTACGATTGGCGATTTGAGATCGAAACATGCTTTTGATACAATTTTGGACATTGTTTTCTATGTCAGAGAGCATTGTTACATTGTATAATATCAGTTTGGCTTCTTCATTCTAATACCAATACTTTGTTGAATCTAGTATAAGTCCAGGACTCTAAAAGTTTGGGAGCTACATCTAAAAACATATGACCTACTGGTGATGTTAATAATAAAACAAAAATAACTCTAGTGTTTTCTAAATAAGGCATTAGTTGGTCAAAGCGTGCTATTTACTATACCCAGAGTATTTGTAAAAATCGTCAGTAATAACGCCCATGATAAAACAAAAATCCAAGTGTGGAGTCACACAAAAACAGGACACACATCGGAAAAATCATTTTAATAAAGTATTAATAAAAACAGTATAAATAAAGAATATATACAATCTTCATCCTGTCATTTGGATCGTAAATAATTTAAATAGAAAAAAATACCGATCATTGTCGAAAACCATTGAGTGATATTTATCGAAACAGAGAAAGCCGTACTACAATACTATCAAGATGGCCTATTTAATGGAAAGCAGGTTATCTTCATCTATTTAATTATGTTTTTCGTCACAGAGAAGTAGTACACAATCCTAAAATTACTTGTGTATTTTGCACTAGCAGATAAAAATATATTCATGTCCATATAATTGAATACATTAACATAAAATTCACGAGACAGCCTCGTAACATCTTAATAAGTTTTTTCCAATATTGAAATGTGGTTTGTCAGCACCCGGATCACAGAAATAAGTAGGGTACCGTGAAAGCGAAGACCTTCGTCAAGAAGTACTACTTGACGTTGCACAGAATCTTTTCAATTTGATCCGAGACCCTCGTGATACCTATATTAAGTCTCCAGTGCCCCCTGATTTGCATGAAACTTATTAAAAATGTAACTTTATAAGGCAAGAGCCGCAATTGAGTGAGTTATGAAAAACGGAATAAATTATTCGCCAGTGTCGATTAATATGCATTGTCGTTTTCTTTTATGTGTGGATTGTGCCTTTGGGTATTTGTCTTTGTGAGGGAATGAATAAATGATATACGGGAATATCTTTTATTCAACATTACTACCTCGTGCTTCAAGAAAATATTTTACATTCGAAATATTTGTACCGATATTTTTCAATATGTATGCCTATAGATGCCCTTTATGTAATAATTATTTACAGATTAACCTATTTAACGGACTCTACTTTATTTATATTTCAAATTTTATTTAAAAATAGGTGAACATCACACCGCTTGAAATAAGCCAGGAAGCGAGCTATAAAATAGAAAGTGACACAGAAATGGCACTTCCTCAAAGTCGCCAGCAAAAACCAGTAAAATCATTTCAATATGGTTCCACGGCAATCTTTCCTCCGAGTTTCGTTCGTATATGAAAGAAGTATGCCGTTTTTTGTACATGTAATCTGAAGCAATGCTTCCAAATCAAGATTCGAGTTTGTTCCATAAATTTTTATAATGTCTCCGTCTGCTTGAACCTAGTAGCTTTATTTCATCTATTTATGATATTTTGGCTTTACTACATAAAATTGGTTTATTTCACCTTCTGTTGCATAAGATTCCTATTTTGAGCATGTGTGTGTGTTCGCCGTAGTCGAGTAGATCAGAATTAGACTGTGACACATATTACCTGGCTAGATTGTGGTAGTTCATCTAATAGAAATCTAACGTGAAGCAATAGTGTTGCATTTTGTTTTATGATGAGTTAAGAATTCCCGAGGACTAATTTAGTGGGTATATGTTCCTTCTATAGCAACAACATACATTAGTTGTAAAATTCGCGATGATGAGTCACTTAAGCGTATCGCTTTCTGAGATCAGTTACCGGTAATCAACAGGTTGTCATATTTAAGTCAACTGTTGAAATATTTAAAGTATTTGCCAGTAAGTTTATCAGGACCGCACACCACTTACTATCGGATACGCTCAGTTGTCCTATTAGTATAACAACTGTTATTGAACATATAAAGGTAAATTCATCAGCTAGTTTCCCTCTAACAAACTTGTCATTAGCTTCGCTAGTTTTATCGGTTAACTGTCATCTGTTTTCGCAGGTCATCGCTCCATCTAGCCTAGAGACGTTTCATGCTGCCTAGACCTTAACGAGCTCAATGTAGAATTCGTTTACTTCAATGGAGGTCGCTGCGAGATATGAAGTTGGTTCACCATACTTCGACTTGCTAATTCCTTGAGCTGTATTATAAACATTTGTTCTTTGGTGACTTGTGGAATAAATTGAATGTTAATTTGTTTTTGTATACTTTTAACCTACATGCTACATCAAATGAAATCCTTTTGAAGTTAATAAATGTTTATTAAATATGGACTGCCTCATTGGTCCGCGGTGTATGTGCTCGTTCTGCGATCGAGATGAGAATATAATTAATAAGTTCAATCTTCAGAAGCAATATTATTACCAGGAACTCATCCTTACCTAAACTCATTGAGGTTACTGAGAATAGTTTATGTATAAATGAATACTTCATTTATTATTTCATTCATATTCACAAGTATTTCTGCTACACGGGTGTTGCCAATAAATAAAATGGTACGAAACAAAATAAATAAAATGTTGGTACATTCATAATTTGTAATTGATATGCGTTGTATGGTTACTTGAATACATGGTACTTAAACACGCATGATCATTCAATATGAGACATGATTCGTGTTTGTGAAACCCAACTTTCTCTGAAGCTGTGCCAATAGATGGTTTACGTTATTTAAACAAATACATTACATACATTATTACATCAAGGTTATAAGGAGTTTTTTTTTTTTAATTAGCAATTTATCGTGTCTTTAAACTGTGATTTAATGACAACTTAAGGACTAAGGCTTTAACCGTTTCAGCTGTAGGAGAGACCCGTGCCGAGCAGTGGGACGTATAAGACTAATGTTGATGATGATAATCTTAATGATCTATTTTCGATACCTCCACATTCGTAAATCCTTCCTTATGACACTTAGAGGTACGAAAGTTATGTCTTACATTCTGAAGTAACATCCGAATTTCTAAAATTTCACACACATATAATTTATAAGGATACTTTAGATACTTGGATGTGGAATTACAGTAAGCGTTACGATAACGGTATTCTGAAATGTCGAACTTTCTTATCTCTTACCCTTGGAGCACGGTGGCACAATTTTACAACCTGTATCAAAGGTTCCAGGTAACCGTTTAGTCGATTAAACATCGCCGCTTTCCAGTGCATATGGCTTTTAAATTATTATTGGTTTATACCGTATTCATTTTAAAATTTGCAGTCGGATTTAGTGTTCTTAAGAATGGTTATTATTTTTTGGAAGGTTTTAATTTTTTTATTAAATCTTTAGTGCAGTAATTGGAACTGTTCACTGTGTCGTGTCCAGAGACAAAAGTGTGTACCATCACCATCAGGCAGTATTTTAATTTGCTGATGGTAGATTTTAAGTGAGAAGAAATCTTTCTTAATAAAAATAGAACTGTGCTCGGACGTCTAGAAACGCCTCATAGCATTCTAGGTCCATGATATTCTCCACACTTCTCTGTCAATTAACCCTCATAAACTTTCGCTATGACAAGTTTAAATGTTGCAAACCATAAAGCAACTCCGTCACCGCGCCTCACCGTAAATTTAAAAGCCTTCGTTATTCGCGGGTTGTGCCGCCCCTCCATTATCATAAAATTACTTGATATCACTTTCTTTTGATGTGTCGTAAAAAATAAATATACGTGCCACGTTCGTGGAACCTTTTCGGCGTGGTGTAATGTTAATAAAATATTATTCAACATGTTGAGTTTTACAATTAACCGGAATGAATGGATGTTGTTAAATGCAAGTTTTTTTTCGTATATATTTTTTAATTATCAACAATTTAAATGTAACATTAATTTAAAGACACAAAATATGATGCATATCTTCACAATCCCTAAAGTATTCTTATTGACTGCATTTTTGTTTTAATAAAATATGTTTTATTTTGGTGGAGGCAGCATGTCAGATACTGGCGCGGCATTAAGAATATAGTGTCAAATGTCGACTCATGAGAGATAGAAATGAAGGATTTTTGATAATCGCCGATCAATTTAGGCCTATATTTACCTATATTTTTTTACGAAAAAAAAACCCCTGTTTCTTGTCTATTATTTGTAGTTACAAACAAGAAAAACTCCTAATCATATAAATCTTAGGAATAATAATAAAAATGAATGTAATACTAATAAATTAATTCATAAAATGTAACATAATAAGACAATAAACATTAAATAAAGCGTTGAACTCGTTTCGCCCTTCTTTACTGTAATAATAATAAGATTATTATATCATTAGACTATCTATTAAACCCTTTACTAAGTTCCTTATTTGGCTTCCTAACCGCCGAATACAATGGCCAATGAAAGCCCAGGCTTGTGACTCATTCCTGTTAATACCATATAGGGTGCAGATCAGTGTCTATTCACGCGGCATAACGGTAGAAATTGTTAAAAATCTCATACTTCATACTTTTGTGTTTATTTTATGTTAGAGAAGGCAATCGAGTAAAGTGTCACCTGATAACTGGTCTTCACCATCAAACATACGAGTATAAGACTAGAACAACTTGTTTCTTACACGTATAAGTTCAAGAAGAATCCTATACACCCGGTAGAGAACTTTTGAGTATGAAGATTTTCCCACATCTCTTATATCTGGTACCTCTTTTTTCAACACGTGATAATTGCACATATCTTCAATCAATTCATACTGTCTATGGAATTGACAGCTTAGTAGCGCATTTAGTTAGAAACTAGCTTGTGAAACAAGAGGCCTCGGATTCTATCCCCGCTTCTAGACAAATGTTTGTGTGATCCACAAATATATGTTTCGCGTCTGGGTATTTGTGAGACCGAAAAGTCTCTTGTAGTTTTTGATACCCACGATCTTGACATAGACTTCATCTTAGCGTGGAGTCAGAACTATGTATGTGACTGTTGGGTGTATTTATTTATTATATTTACAAAATAATCCTTAAAATACTTTTTTACAAATTACGCTCGTCAAAATACCAAATGTGCGGTATTAATGTCAATATGGCGGCTCATTTCCAATGCACTCTGATATAGCAATAAATTGCAGGTCACGTGTCACCACTTTCCCGCCATACGGTTGACCAGGGGCGATAATATTTTATCGATTCTGACGCCCGTACGGTAATGTTGGGCACTTCATTTTAACTACTAATCGATACGAATTAGTTCGGAGATTTTTGAAACATTGTGTACATAACAGTACCTTTTTAAAAAAATACCTGTTATAAAATTATTTAATCATAATTTTATTATTCTGAATTTATTTAATTATTATGAGAATCTATAAATATAATGCCATTTAAAAGTATGTTTGGTATGTTTTCAAAGCTACCACTATTTTTTAATGAGTTTAAACATACTTAAGAAAACAGTTAACAATTTTTAAAAAGAAGTTATTTAAAATTTATCTCTCCATATATTCCAACAAAAATAAATAATGACTTCATACGACACAAGGGTTTTACCGTGAGGTTTTTAATTACAGGCATTCGTATAAAAATATTATTATCATTCCGCACACGTATAACGTCTGCAAACTCAAATGAATGTAATTTTCGGTGCGCACCCCATCCTAGATTATCAGGCCTGTTTACACAAAACTCTAAAGCCCACAATGTGTCTGTTTGTACTCTAAATAATATTTCCATCGTTGTAAGCAAATGATAAAGGTTCCCGCTCCGTACATTTTTTAAACAACAAACATTTTCGCGTCCAACTGCAAATAAATGTTAACTTAAAAATGGAAATTGGTACGCTGACACGTTCCCAACGGTAAATATTGTATGCAAATAAATATATTTTTTAAATTCTCTTGCCTACATTTTAATGGGCATTTTATTATTGTTTATTCGTCCGTAAATACGGTACAGCCGGCCGGGCACTTGGGTTTTGGAGCGGTGATTTGCTAAATAATAAAAGAGTAGAATTATTGTGCTACAAATCTGAATTAAGCTTTTGGAAACGGAATATCTGCATTCCCTTATACTGTTTTATATTTTAGCCATATACTACTTGTCACGGCGATGCCACCATTGATCTGGCTCAAAAGGTGTAGTACCATTGTCCAACAGAAAATCGACGTGAAGGCATGCTGTTGCGTTTGTGCTACGTTCGGTGAGTGAGATTGCGGCATGTCGGTTTGCTGGTAAAATATTCGTAGCCGCCCAGATAGCGACCACAGTGTGAAAGAGTAACAAGCAACTGTTTTATGTTCTGCGATCAGACTGCGCATATTCAATTGGTATCAGGCCGCCTCAAATCCAAAGAAAAACTAATAAAATAAAAATAAAAAAACACTTTGCTTGACTCAGGAATACAAAACTGAGATGAGCTGATTAAATTTATTAACATTTTATAAAATACATTTTACATAATATATATACAAGTAACATAATCTTAAATTGATATGAGCTAATTTAATGACCCTAGCTACTTAACTCCAGTATTATAAGAAGAAAAAAACAAAATACGCAAACAAGGCACTCGTAACCTATTTTCCCCATCAATATCACTCTTTTGAATTCGGATTTATGTCAATGAAGTAGAATTCGTTCCCCCCAACGCTGAATATCAACGCGTCAATATATCACACGCGGACGCCATTTGTCAGGCCGTTTGTATTTATGGAGGCGAGCGATACGCTGGCCGAAGTGCTGGCAGAACAATAGATATATTTGTATATAATAAAATTGGGAGATGACAGAGCGATTTATTGCCCGCTGTATTTAGTGGATCTATTTTTGTGGAAGTATTTTTGTTGTGTTTGCTGATTGACTTCTGAAGTGTCATTGTGGCTAGTTATAAATACATTAAGTAATAAGGTCGTCATGATTGACCGAGGAGTACGGAGATACGTATTCTGTCTCCATAAGAAGTAAACGGATCATTGGCCTACATTAAAGCAGTTTTAGAACAGTAAAGATGTCGAAAGGTAGATATGTTATGGGTCAAAAATTTACTCTAAATAAATTGAAATATGTTCAACTTATATAAATCTACAGCAGTAATACAAACACATAGCCACAGATTTTAGACAAACATTAAGACATTAATGAAATTATTATACAATAGACATGTTGCTTAAATTAGTCGCCTCGAGCTGTTGCTAAATTATACAATTCCACTCATTATTTTGAAAGAGACGTAACTGCATCCATGGGTTATTACTCTTACGACATTATCAAACTGATGGCTACAGTAGCGCAATATATTACGGCAGTAATATGAGCTATTAAGTTCTGAAGATGTAACACATTGATTGCACTTAATGGCTGAGATGGGTGTGTGCGATAATTAGTTTGCGACTCCAAAACTTATGGGACCTGACGTTGGTCATTTGCTTTGGAGTTCGATTATTTATGGGAAGGATTGCCACTTGGCCATGATAGCGTTAAACTGCAATATATTCAAAACTAGTTCCCATCTGACGGTCTACTTGTGCGCTACACTCTTATCTGTGAAACGATGAACGGCCGGAGCATGTTCGACCATAATTACTTTATATGGCAGATAGAATCTATTTTTTAAAATTATTCGATTACTTATACAGCAAATAATAATTATAGTAAAAGTGTTGTGAACAGATATGTTATGAATTAAATTTAAGTGAACAAGTTGTGGACTAAGGCCTAAACCCTCTCAGTTGTAGAGGAGGCCCGTGTCCAGCAGTGGGACGTATTTGGGCTGATAATGATGATGAACAAAACCTAAAATTAAGAGGGTGAAATAATAGATTTATCTAGGAAATATATCTGCACTATAAAGGCACTATTAAAAAAAAAGAGTAACATGACAATAGTTGAAGAACTTTTAATAATAAATTGAAGTCTTTACGATTTTGTGTTATATTCTCTTATTCATAAAATGTATTTCAAGCTAGCCAGTATTACAAAAAAACAATCCTATTTTAACCACCATTCGAATTTGCAAACGTACACCGATGCCATACAAAACCAATTCAACTAATACAACTTCGAGCAGTAATTAAACCTTATGATTAATCAAAAACCGCCCCTATCGAACATTTAACAAACCCAAATTGGTGTGAAAGGCTTCCAAAACTGCGATCAATTAGGTTGATCGCCAATTGAGTACGGCACCCGTGTTACTGTTACCCGTACTCGCAGGATGAATGTGACCGCGGAAACCTCCGAATTCCTTCCGCGTTCCGGCCCCAATGGAACTTTAATTGTCTTGTATACCACGCTATATTTTGCGACTAAGTCTACGCTATTGAGAAGTGGAATCGTCAAGTTCTTGCGGTTTTTCGTTCTACAATACGCTTTGTTTCCTTTAATAGTCTTAATTTTATAATATTTGCTGTCACTTTCATTGTAATTAATACTTTTTAATGTTATTTCCGAGCTGCTAGCTCAATTCGGTCTTTATCCAGCGAAATTATTCTATTGAGAAGTAGTATTATAAAAATAAATAAAACCCCAAACACACAGCTTCTTAAAATACTTTTTTTATCTTAACTTACCTCTCTGCATATTGTTATTCGACAGAAGGTGTGGAGAGCTCATAAAAGAACTCCTATAAACCACCAACAACAATATCTCTGCAAATTCCACCAAAAGAAATAAAATAAACGCAAATTACTTGACTCAGATGTGGCTCCAATAACATTGCATATTGCACACATTTCATAAAAAAAGAACATAACATACAGACACGATATTGGCGTGAGAAACTTTTTTCAATTTAATACAAACTTTATACCAAAACGTGGAGTTCATCTCTTTTGTGATGTATTTCTAACCGCACATGTTTACTTTTTGCTTCCTCGCCCGGCGATTTCCCAATTGCTTTGAAGTTGCTAGGGAAGAGGCGCCTAGTTGTTTACTTCCAGTACAATACAGTAGCATCACTGTGACTTCAATTACTCTGGGTAACACTAACATTTTGTTCCGCAGACAAGTTCGGCTAGGGGACGGGCCAATAAACCATAAGGTTCATAAAAGCGAAAGTGTCGCAAAGTACACAGGGCTACATAGAATCGGTGCCAATAAAATAGCATGGCCGACACCCTATGCAATAAGCTGAAGCGAAATAGCGCGGAAACATTGGGGGAAACAGTATTAATACTTATGGTTAATTGTACTGAGGTTACGGCGTCTTAAAATGACGCTCATGCTAGAAATAGTTTATTCTAAACAATTTATTCGACTACCTAACAATTAGTTATTTTTTTCTACATCTAAGTTGGTGGTGTGGTAAGTCATGATGGCCTCGAGGTTTAGGCACGCGGTCGAGAATCTCGACGGTCGCGGGTTCAAACCCCAGGCACACACCTCTAACTTTTCGTATTTATGTGTGTATTCACAATGAATAATCATATACTTTAACGGTGAAAGAAAACATCGTGATGAAACCTGCACACCTAAAACTTCTTAGGAATTTCTTAGGTGTGTAGTCTGTGTGGTGTGTAGTGGTGGACTAAGGCCTAAACCCTCTCAATGGTAGAGGAGGCCCGTGCCCAGCAGTGGGACGTATATGGGCTGATGATGAAAGTTGGTGTAACTAGTCCAACCAATATTATGTTTAATACATAACATGTTTGATTTTCAATAACGATTTACGCTCCACTTTCTTTAATAATTACTATAACTAACTACACCCACCAGCCACGTACATAGTAATGACCCCACACTAAGATACGAGTCTTGTGTCGTGGGTATCAGAAATTACGAGTGACTTTTCGGTCTCACAAACACCCAGACCCGAAACAAATATTTGTGGATCACACAAACATTTGTCTCGGTGCGGGGATCGAACCCGCAGCCTCTCGTTTCGCAAGCTGGTATCTAGCCAACTGCGCCACGGGGCTGTCTAATGTTTACCTTATCATTGATATGAAGGTACACAAAAGTAAAAAAATACTCCTATAAGTATAAGTATCTACACTTTTTCAAAGCATAGCATACAGTCACATTTAACAAAAAATGCACCGTGCGATTTAGAGATCCCGAGTTCGACTCCCGGGTAGGGCAAAGTGTTGTTGGGTTTTTCCATTAGAAAAATTCTCAATAACATCATAAAGTCTGGAAATGTGCCCGAAAAACGGCAATAGGCTGATGGTTTTTAAAAATAGTACACAAAATCAAAACAGACGAAAACGGGCTAATTCGTGGGTGAGCGCAATTTTATCACGCCTCCATTGAAGGGTGACTCCGCTGTCTTCCCTCTCTGTTACGTGTTCGGACTTGACAATTACTCCCGAGGTGAGATACAGGCAGTTCATTAGAAACACTGTGGGTGCAGACAGACAAAGCTATCGACGGAATCATCTCAACTGCGCCTGTAAACTTGCTGATGCATGATGCGTTCGCTATCTTTGCATCTCCCTTCTTCGTGAATGCAGATTATGTTTGATTTCGGGTTACGTGTTTTGATTGTATCGTTCATAGCACTCAGCAGTTCAGCAGTATTATATTTTGGATTCTTGCGTTTGATTTTAAGTCGTCTAATTATTTTTATCAGAAATTTTGGGATTTCTTAATGACTGAGTTGATCTACAGCAGGTTGTATGAGCGTTCGAATATTATTTCACCTTTTAGAAGTTGTTTTATTAATTACCTACATAAAAACCTACATACGAACTTACACTTGTATATCTGAAAGGGTAGACAGAGCTAAATTTCTGCATCCACATTTTGAAAGTAAAATTTTATAAAATTCTTGAATATAAGTATGGAAATCGGTAAACTGCTGTATGCTGGTGGTAAGAAGCGCACATACATATTTCCATATATCGACCACTGTACTTAAGGTGTAACGCTGTAGAGACTGTAAGTATTAAATAATAATATAGTCCGCAGTAGGCTGTCGGGATCGTAACTACTGGTCGATATAAAGAACCTTACTACTTTTCACATCTGTCGCCAGTGCAGCCATTTTTGTACTCTACACTACATTTTAGCTTAATACTGCCTATTGGATAAAGTTATTATAGAAAATAAAGAAAACATAAATCAAAGCTACCCGGATTAGAAGACTGACGTCACATTTTAGATAAATCGATTGCTGGCTAAGTGAGTTTCACTAGTTGACTTATTAGATAAACTAGATTCGGCTTGATAGATATTGCGTAATCAAATATTGGATAAGTCTCCATGGACATACTGAATGTTGTTAATTTGTAGCTTAGAAATCCAATTTATGCAACGTTTGAGTTGGTTCTAAATAATTATCCCAGTATTATTCAAGTGGTTGATTGCGTAGATCCAGATATAGGATAGCCAATAAATGATCAATAGGTGTCTCTCCGGGTTACCGGATTTAATCTTTGTAAAACCAAGGCAAAAGAGAATACCTATGGCGTCTATAACAAATTAGATGGCATACCGCCTGCAGTAAAGAGAAAAAGAGATAGCTAGACTAGATGTGGCGCATTATTAATTCAAAAATTCGTTCACATATGTGATATGATGACAAAATGTATATTCCCCAAACCCGGCACACACTCTTTCAAAACTCCCCAGTTAGAATGGCTACACATAACAATATGCTTCAATTTGAATAGGGAAGACTAAGTTTTGCCCCCGGCTGCAGCCGCATGAGAGTGCTACCGCTTCCGACATCGCAGACGCCTCATTTTTTTTTCGTTTCCATAGTGTTCCAGCATGCATTTGGTACATATTTAGTTTTTGAAATAAGATTGTTGGAAAAAGTTTTTAGTGGGACGTGGGGATCGGAAAGCATCACTAGAAAGTTCTACGAAGATTTTTTTGTCTTATCATCGTCATGAGTCGTAACCTCTCTACTGCTCGACATAATATGTATGTTTTGCTTATTGACAAAATCTCTGACATATAATGTTTGGTTGCATATGGCTTCAAAGAATTCAAAAGTGATTTATCAGATGCGGTCTGCATCCAACGACTTCCTAGGAATTTTACCAGTTCGTCCATCTGTTTTGTGATTCACTTCACATTCGTCCAGCACTAAGATTGACGTTTCTCATCTAATAGACCACATTCATCATCATCATCATCATCAGCCCATATACGTCCCACTGCTGGGCTCGGGCCTCTTCTATAACTGAGAGGGTTTAGGCCTTAGTACACCACGCTGGCATAGTGCGGATTGGCGGACTGCACACCTAAGAAATTCCTAAGATATTTAGGTGTGCAAGTTTCATAACGATGTTTTCCTTCACCGTCCGACCACATCGTCTATATCTTATGTCTTCTGATCCCACATATCATATGCTTAGACAGTACCTTCGCCATGCTGGTATATGAAATACTAACCGACCCAAATTCTCCAGCAAAACTAACACTATTTATTTTATTATTTCAAACCAAGAATATTAATCTCAAGATTCAAGCAGACAATAACATTAATAGTTATGGACAAGACCAAGGAACACGAACAGAACTCTGCCATGGGGAGTCGGCTTGACAATGTGTTAAATTAGTTGCATACGTGCCCGCCATCCATACTGGTTATATTAAACTCCCTACGTGAGATGCAAGCGATAACTACCGAATATAAATTAAACGCCATTATTCTTACTGGAGGAAGATATTTTCTTTGAGATGCTATTTGATGAATTGTTATGCGTAAAGATGGAATGAATACGAATGTATTTTTGTAATTATTTCGCGTCATTGAGTCAAGACTTTTGAGTTATTAAGAATTGTTTTGTGTTTAAATTTTAGAACATACGTACACATTTTGAGCATTTAGTTGTTTTCTTTTTAAGAATTCTGACGTCAGCTAAGGCAACCAGTTGTAACAGTATAATAATTTTATACAGAACATGAAAATTGAAATTTGTTTTTTTGTTTTTTGCATGCACCTCTCCTTGACGTTTAAAAATATTTTTTTGTGAAGAATTTTGAGCTCATAAAAGTATTTTTAACAAAATTGTGTTCATAGTCTCGAATAAACAGGCCAACAAAAAAATCTAGACCAGCAGCATTAAAGGTGTTCAGTATAATGACGACAAAAAATCGATCAACTGGAAATACAAGACCTATATTAGAATAAAAAAGCTATAAAGCGTAAAATCCCACAAGCAAACTTTAAACCAAGCCGCAATTCATCATCAAAGGAAAGCAATCAAAACGCACATTTCAGTTAAATTGGTACAGAACCCGGCGGTGCATTGTTTCTCTTCAATAACAATGGGAGATTTAAAATAATCGAAGGGGTGCTTTTCGTATGAGGTCCTATTTCAATGGACTTTTTTACGACCCAATATCGCCAAGTTATTTTGCTTGAGCCGATCATTAGTTCGCCTAATAACTGGAAGGGGCCCGTGGACCTTTTATTATCACCTGATCGAGTTATCATTGTCAAAAGGATTGGTCATTATATTGTAATGTAGTTTGTTTAAACACGGCTTTCCGGGTGCGTGTAGTTAGTTTTTTGAACGAGGGGACCGCGTAATTTATTACTTTGAATGATAAAATATCCCTAATGGATATTGTTCACGACACTGCTCTATTTTATGTTCATTATGTACTTTATTGGATTTAGCTAAGCAATAATTTGTTGGGATAAACTCTCATCTATCCCATAATGGTTTGATGATACGCTTTGTATAAGCGTCATGTATTAAGGTCTATATTCAAAACTTTAATTTTTATTGTGTATAATTTTTTTGTTCGTCATGATGTCGTGAAGGGCGTGATGGCCTCGAAGTTTAGGCACGCGGCCGAGAATCTCGACGGTCGCGGGTTCAAACCTCAGGCACACATTTCTGACTTTTCGAAGTTATGTGTGTATTCACAAAGAATTATCACATGCTTTAACGGTGAAGGAAAACATCGTGATGAAACCTGCACGCTTAAAAGTTTCTTAGGTGTGTAGTCCGCCAACCCGCACTAGGCCAGTGTGGTGGACTAAGGCCTAAACCCTCTCAGTTGTAAAGGTGGCCCTTACCCTGCAGTGGGACGTTTATGGGCTGATGATAATGATGATAAAAAAAACGTTAATATATTCAAAGAAAAATTCAATTTATAAATTATTTTTTGCCGCTGTATCGCCTGTATTTATTAGAGTTTCCACACGAAATTCAGTACAATTGATTTGAAAAATTGGGTCTTAAATAATATATGTGATAATTCCTAGTAAAGCAAGGGTAGCCTTAAAGTGATCTTTCCCTGAAATATTCAACAAAGTGTACAATTTTAATACACAAATAAATACGCGGAATAAATATTTTAAACAGACGAATAATCGGTTTTAAAAGCGGCCGAAACTTTTAATCCTTTAAATCCGTTGAGCACGAATGAGTGACAGCCGCGTTACCCGGCGTCAGATTTACTTTTATTTAGCCCAGTTAAAATACAACACGTTTGATCTATAATGTTAGTGAAGCTATTGATTTAAACGATGGTTTAACTTTTTTACCACTAAAACCACCGCACTAGAATTAAATAGTGTTGACCGGTACTAAAGGATTATTATTATCTCTTGCCAGTCCACAATATTATGCCTGATCTTTTCTGGATATATGAAAAACATAAAATTGTTCCCGAAAACAATACAAGTAAAATGTGTGTGCAGAAATGCACCTCTGCCTGCACCTTCGGGGAATACAGGAGTGAGTTTATGTATGTATAAGCCTGTATGAGTCACTACGACCGGCCGACACTATATAATTTATTGTATTTATAATTTTATTTAACTGAGTACCCAGAGGTATAACATATGAGAAATTATATAATATTAGCATTTAATCTCTGCCAATTTCAATGTGTGTTTATGTATGTACCTACTATATAATTATATAACTAACATAGAAAGTAAGAAATATGTAGTACCTACCAACAATTAGGCAGTTCGATCTTCTATAACCACTAAACTATCATCACTGCCATACTTACACAATATCCCCACTATCAAAGCTTAGTACAAAAGGAACCCGCCCATAGTCTCAAGTACAACGTAGCTTTATTATAATGAAAGACAAACGCGCCGATGACACGCGGCGGTTACGCACTATGTAAATGTTACGCTGCACCGCTAAGTATGGAGTATAAAAGAATCGCGCAGTCCCCGCTTCCTGGGCTCTACAGGCGTCTGTAATAATGGATTACGAGTCTAGACTCGAGACAAAGCCGTTTCGAGCCCTTTTGAGAGTGAGAGTTCGCTGTCGAGCGGGGCGAGTGATAGAGAAAATGTGGCTCGACAATTTGCTGATTCGTTAGTATTTTCATCATCATTAGCCTATATACGTCCCATTGCTGGGCATGGGCCTCATCTACAACTAAGAGGGTTTAGGTCTTTGTCCACCACCCTGGCTTGGTGCGGTTTGGCGGACAACACGCCTAAGAAATTCCTTAGTACATTGTAGTTTAAAATTTTAAAAAAATATTTATTTTCCTGCACTTCATCGACACTCATAAAATTATGCACATTTCAAGGAAGGTGTCAAATACGTGAACCGCAACTATTTAATTGTATTAAACATATCATAGAATGAACAATTGAACATATAATAGAAATGAAGGTGGGTCGTTTTCAAATTGAGGGCCTAAAAGGCATAAATTTCATGAAAAAATATAAATGAGATATTCGTGTTTTTTATGACACGGGTGCGTTTGTTTGTAAATAAAACTCATTTTAAACAAAAATACCACTTATTTATTTGAATGTGGTAGGCGGGGTAGTAGAGAGGTTCCAATTATTTTTTATTTGAATTTGAAAATGTAACACGATTATTTAGCTGTAAAATCTTGTTTTTTTTTTATAATTAATATTGTTTTAAAGATTAATATTCTTCCTAGAAAACTATATTAGACAATGGATCATTGAAAAGTGCAGTTTTCAGTACACATTTTTTATTTATGAAGCAATTAACGAATAAACTTTTAAAAAACAAACTTTGGCTAAGGTCACACTTCTGAGATTTGAGTTAGTTTTATGGGTAGATCTTCGTAATTAATAGAGTTATGGGATTTGTTATACTCAAAGAACTTGTTTATTAATAGTAATGTTAATTTTGATAGCAATTACAACATGGGAATAAAATTAGATTATATGTTTTTGGCCCTCAATTTGAAAACGACCCAGGTATACCTACATACATATAAAACAACATGATAATTATATTTTTTATGTTATATTCATAATCATTTATTAATAGACTGCGTAACCATTAAACTTAATTTAACTATTACTCAAAAGCCGGATAGCAGACTAACTTCAGAAAAAAAATTAAACTCATTTACACAATCGCTTTTGCACCCGCTGTTCTTATCACCAAAACATCCCCCAAGTTCTTGCGCTATGCGTGAGCCGCGCCACCGACTCCAAGATTGATAGCAGGTTCACATGACACGGTTCGCCTTGGAGCGAAAGCTGTACCCTTTTGATGACTTCACTAAACGTTATTTATGGTCCGGCTTTGCGTTGATCCCTCGAAATCCGCGCTCTCCAAAATTTTAAAACCGTTTTCGAACGCTTCCCGACGCGGTTCGTGGCTGGCGTTATTTTTAAACTTCGAATTTAATTGTTTCAGGATTATAAGAAGCGAAGTGAAGGGTTGATGAATTGTCAAGAACTTTTATATGAAACTTCTAAAAAAAAAAACACTTTTTAATATCTTAAAATTGTAAATTACTTTTTAGTGTTTCACACACGCAAAGAAAATTCTATATAGCGTTCTGTTCCAACAATTTGCTGCTGTCATTAGTTCATTACTTGTCAAATTTTATTTTTCTAGTAATTTACGAAATATCAACGATGCACTTTGGATCGAACCGTATGCACCATTTTTGCACCCACGCTTAAAACTATTAGGCTATAATGCTACTTGAGTACAATCTGTAAAATAGTGAATTCATTCTTAAATGGAAATACCCGGCATGGTATAAACTTATAAAAACATTACGTTAAAGAAAACATAATTTTACATACGAACGTTGCATTTCAACTTGGTAATGAAATTTTATATACGCAAGATAAAGTTAAACTATGCAATCCCGCGACATGCCGGCACAAAAATTTAAATTACAAAGAAAATGCAACTTACTTACATTCACAAGTTACAGCCTTGTTATGAACTTTGCAGAACGTAGTGGGACCATAAACACTACTTACTGCTATCGCTTATAGATAAGCTTTTTGGAGAATTGCAATGTTATCCTCTCTACATTTACGGCAAATGTAATTCGCCTTAAAATTGAACTGTATTCCACATACTTTTTAAAGCATATTTAAAAAATCCTCTTATCTTTTGACAGCCTGTATGGCAGTTCGTTTGCTGCCAGCTTATAAAACGAGTAGTTGCGGTTTGACAAATATTTGTTTCGGGCCTTGGTGTGGGTGCGACCTAAGTTTTCCGAAATTGCTTTCTGTTGATATCCGTGACATAATACTTGTATTTTAGTTGGGTATTAGTACTATGTTATGACAATTGGTTATATTTATTTTCATTAAAAAAAATACGTATGCCTACTATAGTTACAGATTAAATAAATATAGCTACTATCTCACACAAAAGTTCGGCGCTTTAAGACCAAAACGTATTTATTTATTTCATCATCAGCCCATATACGTCCCACTGCTGGGCACGGGCCTCCTCTACCATTGAGAGGGTTTAGGGCTTAGTCCACCACGCTGGCCTTGTGCGGGTTGGCGGACTACACATCTAAGAAATTCCTAAGAACTTTTAGGTGTGCAGGTTTCATCACGATGTTTTCCTTCACCGTTAAAGTACGTGATAATTCATTGTGAATACACACATAACTTGGAAAAGTCAGAGGTGTGTGCCTGGGGTTTGAACCCGCGACCATCGAGATCCTCGACCGCGTGCCTAAACCTCGAGGCCATCACGACTTTATTTATTTATATGTTTAAAACTTTATTGTACACACAACACTAAAACTAAGGAGTACAGAGGACTAGAAAAGTACAATGGGCGGCCTTATCGCACAAGGCGATCTCTTACAGGGAACCTGGGATGGAGATGCAGGAAGAGAAATGAAAGGTAGTCGAAGTGTACTGGTAAAATTAAAAGACATCAACAATGGTAAAACATATCGTGAAATAAAAACGTACTGCATTAGAAATCTCTTATCAGTGTTGTTTTTTTTTTGTATTTTATATATTATAATCAATTTTTTTTGGAATACTGTTGAGGAAGTCTATAAACGTATTCCCAATTATAAAAGGCTTTATTTCTCCTCATTCATCACAAAAAAAAACAACATAAACAGCCAGGTATTACGTTTAAAACCAACAAAATAAATTTAAACATCGAAAGTGACACTCATCGAGCTAACATTTGAAATTAAAAAAACAATAGTTCGATTTCCACGTTTAAACTCATTGCATCGAAACAATCGCCCTTGGCGTGGGGTGAGTGGGTGACGGCCAGTGACAGGCGGCGGCGCGTTCACTTTAAACGCGATAAGTCCACGATGACACGGCACGCGCTCTTTCGTGGCCAACACTGGGGACGGAAATAATACGATTTTAATATTCAAAAAAGGTTTTAACCTTTACTATTATAATTGCTCGACGTTATTTCCCGTTGAGTGAATTTTGAAAATTATTAATTTGCATAAATGAATTAAACCTGACTTTGATGATATTATTGCAGAGTAAATGTTTATAAAGTGACGTGTAATTTCTTTATGCTAGGTTAAGTACTAAGATATAGATTATAACTAGAGGCTCAATCCAATTAAATTGTGTAATATGTCTTTGTTTACTGTATACGATTAATTCATTGTCTATATTTCTCGTACTATGTGGTAAATCTTCTTTACCTTTCATTTTATGATAAATACTACTCTTATAAAGATATTTAAAGCAGGCGGCTTCCTGCAACTCTACAAGTCGTCGGAAAGCATGTTTTGTTTTAATAAAGTGGACAAGTTATACATCCAATTTGTAACTTCAAATAGTTATATTACTTGTTCTTATTTGTCAAGAAATTTTTTGTGGTTTGCGCAAATCACACAAATGCAAACCAATAATAAATTAGTAGCATTAATGTGTTAAACTATTTAAACCAATAATTTTTAATGATTGGATATTAATTGTCCCGTGGTATTGCGACACAAGCGTATGACAGGCGATTTAGAGCTCGCGGACTCGTTCTCCAGTTTATTGGATTTATCATTAGAAAAATTATCAGCAGCAAATGGCTAATAATACTATTGACAGCCCCGTGGCGCAGTTGGCTAGACACGAGCTTGCGAAACGAGAGGCTGCGGATTCGATCCCCGCACCAAGACAAATGTTTGTGTGATCCACAAATATTTGTTTCGGGTCTGCGTGTTTGTGAGACCGAAAAGTCTCTCGTAGTTTCTGATACCCACGACACAGGACTTATATCCTAGTGTGGGGTCAGAACTACGTATGTGACTGTTGGGTGTATTTATTTATTATTGGTAGAATGTGGGTGGAGATGATCTTGGTGATTTTAAATAGAAAAAGCTAAGTTGTTTCAATGATTTAGTAGATTTACAATAAATTTTGTAAACATACAAATACCGTTTTAAGCATCGAACGCATGTATTTCGTAACAGCCACCGTTTCAAAACGAACATGCGAGAAATATTATTTTGAAATTACCGCCACAATTCAAAATTACAGTTGCGACCACAATTGCGTCTGGGCCGCGCGCCGAGTTGGACGTGCGTACGTGTGCTGCATTCCTTCGCAGCTCGTTTGCCCGACAGAATTGGCATGTTATAGGTACGAAAGGCGACTTCGGATTGCACACGTAGGGAGACAAAGTGTAGCCATTGTTACTGACAACGTCTGGTTCTAGATTCATTGTATCATTAAATATTGATTATATTATTTAGGTATGTTAACTTGTTTACAATTGTTAATTCTGACAGCGTTAATATTGTAGTCGCTTGTTATAAGGTACTTCGTCTGATTTACGATCATTTTTAAGGTAAGCATAGCATTCTCCGAAATTATATAAGTTACATAACACAGTGTTTTGTTTATGATTATCTTAAAGTATAACAATTACTGAATGTGGATCGCCAAACTGTATTTCAGAATAAATAGACTGGTTAATTATAAGCAAATCTAAACATATGAATAGTACAAACTTTTTGCTTCTAATCAAAAATTCAGCGTAATGTTATCCATATTCCCAACATAACAGAACAAAGTATACAGTACGAACCGTGATATTAAAATAACTTACACAACATGACAGAGCAGGATAATTATTAGCAGGAACTCTGAAAGAAAAGTTTAATATGAAACGCAGCGGTTTGAATGGAATAACTTTCTCTCATATTTTCTAACTAAATGCATTTGAAATTGCAGTTAAAGAAGTCCACCAAAAAATCCTAATTTTAAAACTCCCAATCCTCGAGCCAGACAACTCGACGGTTGTCAAAAAGCACTCAAACAGTTTAACGTTGAAGATTAAAGCAACAACTTAGTGGAGACAAAAAAGTAAAACCGCAAGAATCAGCTTAGCCGCCCCTTTTACGTCTGTAGATGTACACGTTGTATGTTAAACCCTTGTTCGCGATAAACTAAGATTGTGCGATTGTAAGACCTCTAGTGTAAATGCTAGACAATAAATATATTCTATTTTAACGGTTAAGGAAAATATTGTAGGGAAACCTGCACACCTAAAAGTTCTTTGAAATTTCAGGGGGGCCAACCCGCACTAGGCGAACACTTTCAGTTGTAGCGGACTTAGGCCTAAACACTTTCAGTTGTAGCGGAAGCCTGTACCCAGCAATATGAGCTGATAATGATGATTATGACGAAATGGTTTCTATTGCTGTTTAAAGAAAATCAAAAGGAATTTATAATAACGCTATTCAATGAACTTATTAGAAAAAAGGAAAAAATTTCTCTGTTAATTATATTACATATGTGTATATTAATCTACGTTCTAAAACATCACGAAAGACTACCCCGTTGGACCTTTGCCACAAATACGTGTGTTCCCGAGAGGTCATGGGTTCGATTCCCGATTATACAGGCGTGAGTATTTGTGTCTAAAAGTAAATTTTTGAATTTCCCAAACCATTCATATCCAAAACCATATGTTTTATAGAATATATCATAATATATTCTGTTTTAATAGTACCTAAATGTGTTGCGAATCGAACCAGTAGCATTTCTTTTAACAAAAAGCTTATGTTTCTCTACTTTATAGACTTACGATTTGTCTGCCTTTATTATATAATAAGTCTCAATGTATTATACACCCTGTATTTAGACCTTAATTGGAAACCAAGGCAGGTAATAGCTAAGGTGATTACAAACCCCCTGGCGTTAAAGAAAATCCCGACAAAAAAGAAAAATTATGAAGTCTTCCTAACAACCATAGGTATAAAATATAGGTATGTGGTACATACATACATACATAACCTCACGCCTATAATCCCCGAAGGGGTAGGCAGAGGTGCATTTCTGCACCCACATTTCGCCCAGTATTTATCAGTCCCACGTAATAGGGGGCAAACCTATTGCCGTTTTTCGGGCACAATTCCAGACTCCGTGCTGTTACCGAGAATTTCCTAATAAAAAAACCCAATAACACTATGCCCGACCCGGGAATCGAACCCAGGACCTTTAGTTCGCACGGCACATACTTGTACCGCGAGACCACGAGGCAGTCAAGGAGGTATGTGGTTGTTAGGTAAAACCTGTACATATGTATTAGGGGTATGGTCTGCCTTTTTTGCCAACGCGCCACAAATATGTTACAAAAATCCATTACGATTCCATTAGCCAAGAAGTGACCTAAACTACAATTTTTATTGCCAAAAGCTGTTTACTTTTCTCCCGCCGCATATTCTCCCGTGGGACTACATTTGAGCACAGAGACAGTGCAAGACAATACTGTTAGGATTTTAATATGTATAAATAGTTACTGTCGCCCGCTGACCATAAGTTACGTCTACGCTCGCATTTTATTTCTCCAGTAAAGCGTAGGAAATGCAAGGGGACTTGAAAGAGAGAGAGGGGAAACGCAAACGCTTACTTAGATTCCAAATTTTGGTTTAGGTTAAGTAAACTCGGTTTTTATCCCTTTTTATATATGCTAGAATAAGCAGATGCTTAAGGAAGATTACTCTATGGCCGGAATGAGTTAAATCCAAGTCGACAAATTGGCCTAATGGAGATGAATAGACTTGACATATCCCAGAAATTATTGTACAAAACTCACAGAAACGTAGCGAATATCATATTTTCCTTTATTATTCAACTGAATGATAGTGAATTACTAAAAATGTAATTTAAATTTTATCTTTTCCAAGTTACTTTTGTATATAATCACGTACTTCAAAACATATACAAGTATCCAGCAATAAAAGTGACATTGACGTGAATTTGCGAATATTTATGTCAATTCCAAATCCAATATATGTATGTATTATATTCTATTATGATTTTCCCAGCGTGTCTATTACGCATGATTGAAGTTTATAGGAGGAAAAAAGAAGAATAAGAAATGTTATCCTTCAACTTCACTTTCGCATTGGCTGCTTAATCTATTGACTCTACTATCATTAGCTTTTTAATTTGGACAGTTCTTGACGTGCACCAGACCCATACGATACAGGTATTCGAATTAAACGCACCAAATCCTCTTCAGGTATGCAGTGCGAATCGAGAGGCCAATCAGCCGTTGAGAAATTATTGAGCTAAAAATACGAGCCAAACAGGTTTTGGGTAATACTCATAATTGTGCATACTTGTGTAGACATGGGCGAAAATTCAACTGAAATTGATGATTGAGTTGTTTAGAGTATGTTCAAGCGTTTCGTGTAAATGGACGCCTCATTAATTTAGCGGGCACGAAGGGTGGGATATCGGTATGATTGTCTGATTAAGCAAAAATATGTTAAGCATTTTTTCGGGAGCAAAATAAGGAAAAGTTGGCTGGCTTATTGATGGTAAGTATGTATGTAGGTATATCGCAACTCAACATAGTAATGTATATCGCTAGTAAATTTTATTACAACGGTATTCCCAAACATGTTAGTTTCAATTATACCATGTTGTTTTAAACAAAAAAAATAAATATATTTATTGGTTATCAAAAACAAGCACACGAGTATATTTGAAAAAAAATAATATTTGATGCTCTCTGAAAAACGTTTTCACTGAATGAAATGGAGAAATATTTTGAGCCATTTATAAATTGATTGCCCGTTATTTTACTACGGAAAATTATTGTTTATCGAAAGTTCGACTTTATTCGACTCGATCAAATAATGACTATAAAATATTGAAAAGAATATTTTTGCAATATCCAGTGGCGTTTCAGTTGTCCAACGCAATAAAATAGCAATGGAACATTGAAATTTGTTTCATGAATTAACTTACTTGTGAATTGTGGTTTTGTCAATGAATATGTTGTCATTCTTAAAAAAGTATACGTTTTTAATCCTATGTTTTTATAGTAACTTTTTAATTATGTACCGTTTGAAGATTTATTTACACAATATGTTAATTATATGTATATAGGGTTAAAAGTTTGGATTTTAGGGTACAATGCCAGCATAATGCGTACCTATCACCATTTCCATCACAAATCAGAAAATTTTAGGTTGAAAAAAGACGCAGATTTTCTTCTGAACTGATCTATCTGAACTAAAATAAAAGTATGATAAATGATAATTAATAATTATTATTTGTTTGTTCTTGGCCTTGCTGTTGTGATTCGAAATCCCGTATAGTTACGTAGTATTGGTTGTTACTGAGGAGTCGGACTGTGAGTGCGTGATTGTCGGATGTACATATTTATTATATTTTATACAGGATGTATTCAGACCGTGATCGGAAACTAAGCCAGGCAATAGCTACGGTGATTACAAACAAATTGGCGTTAAAAAAACCGACAAAAAATAAAAACTTGACGTTTGCCTAACAATCATGGATATTAAATGGATGTGGTTGTAAGGAAAACGTTCATTTTATTTTTAATGTCACGTTTTTTGTAATGGTCTTTTGAAAGTCTATAAGCACAGCAGAGTTAATTACATCAAAAACACGTCTCTAGGACAGCATGTTCAAACAATAGATGCGGATTAGTACAACGATGGATGCACTCGGAAGCGTACACAGGTTTAAATGATGCGAGCGCGGATGCGAACCGAGATCTTCAACATCCCTGATTTATATTCCTTTGTTAAGCATACGCGTACAGGCCATTAGCGCGTGCGAATCGCGAACTATTCAAATTAATTAAATTTAATTGTGTAGAAACGCGCCCGTCTCACAGCCACTCGTAAATGTTGAAATAAAATATGTTTGCAGTGAAATAATTGCGAATTCAGGAATGGGTGAACTATCAACATTAATAGGACATCCATTGCTGGAAATAAGCTTCTTTCAAAGGTTGTAAGTTCAATCAGAAATGGTGGCGTCATTAAGCAATTTACTGCTGCATTTATGACTTCATCTATTGGCGTTGATGGATGTTACATGCTGTACTTGCCGATATACGGCAAATATAATTGAAATGCTTGAGGACCTTATAAACTTAGCATCTCTTGTCATTTTTGGTACACCGCCCATTCCTACTTAAGCTTAGACCATGGGATGGCATGGGCAATGGTCGCAAGAAATGGCAAATTGCAGATCATAATCCTTCTCTTAATTTGTGCGTCATTTCATAAGAAAAATTGTCGTTTGATAGCCGTTATTGGTGTTTAGCCTGAAGTAATTTTATTCATTCATAATAGACGTAAACTTTTAGCTTTGATTACTCAATTCTACCTTTTTAACCATAAAATACATTTTAAATTAACCAAATGCATTCCACCGTCTCTGAACATATAAAAATAATCCCCGTTTGCACCGAATACCTGATGTTTTTATCTGTTTTCACAGCGCCAGCCACACACGACGTCTGCAAGGTACGTATTTTGATCTCCCACAAAAATATCCCTCTTATTTACTTTAGTTAAGTTGAAAAACAAATAGTTCTACGGTTTTAGATCTATATAAATCTTCTAAGAGCTAAATTGGATGTGATGAATATTCGAGACTAATGTGAGCTCACCGCGGTGGGGATTTCATTATTGTGTTTGTATTTCCGCTGCAATTTTATGGCTTACTGGAATTATAGAGGATATTGAGTTAATCTAATCATGTCTGGCTTGATTTGCTCGGACTGTTAAAGGTTCATGTGTAATATGCGGGATTTTATGTCTTCTTGTGTATAGTGTATGACAGCCCGATATTTTTAATTACAAGTCATGGCATTTTTTTACGTTTATTGCAAATATTTGTTTGGGGTCTGAATTTGCTTCAGCGACCTATGATATACTCGTATTCTTTAGTGTTGAGTTGAGATAACTATGATAGTAAAAAAAATCCTCTAAACATAGGTACATAGTCTGGTTAATACAGTATCAGTATCAACAACTAGCTCTGACCATTTACACAAAAAAAGATTTATCACCCTTTAATATTATTTTTTTATTTTTTTATACTGGCACGGCAAAGTGACCCCATTGCACCTGATGGTAAGCGTAATGGAGTCCATAAAAAGTGCCGACCAGCGAGAGATGATGATCTCCCGTTAGTCGACACTATCATGCCGGCCGAATACCTCTTCATTATTCTTGATTACTTTTCTATACCATATTTCAGGTCATTTTTATACCATAATTAAACATTCGCTAAAACAAAACCTTGCTTATCCTCATTCTGTATTCTATTCCGTCCTATTCAAGTAATCTGTTAAGCGCTTGTGCAAAACAGAAAATACCAATACTCCAACCAATTACACCTGTAAAAGGGACTAGCTAAACACCAGCCCGGGCACAAACGTATCATAATAGTGGAAACTGATTCCAATCTACTAGAACAAAGCGCTGAAATAAGTCCACAGTGCTGTGCGGTCACAAAGTATTAGGGGCGCAGTGAAAACCGGTGGAAAATTGAACCGCCAACGATATGCTTTATTCATGACAGTTGTACGGAACCACTGCACTGCAATTGTATTTTGCACATTTTGCTCACGCTCTTATTTGAATTTTGATGTTGAATTTACTTGACACTTCGAATATTGTACGTACGCGATTTGTTAGTGGTTTCGCTTAAATGAATTCAGTCAACGGTCGGTCTGGTTGATTTTTTTCTATTTCAAATGCAAAATTGCTCTATTGTCTGCGGTGATGTTATTGCATGTCGTTATTTTTTAGTACTAGTGTTTTTATTAAATGGAATTTGTGTTACAAAAAATACTGCACTTGATAACATTCGAATCTGATATTTATAAGCGATATGCAGTAACCTATGATTCTATTGTATTACGTAAATTTTAAATCAAAACAGAAACATTGAGAGATCTAAGATAAAAGCATTCCATTTTGTAATAAAATAATAGCAGACCGAAATTGTGTTGATACAAAAACGTTATATATTACATTAATATTTACGTATCGTTCCAAAATACACATTTAAATGTGGAAATGAAAAATATAAATTTCAAACTAAACCGAATAGCACACAAAAAGGCGAGCATAAAAATGCTACCTCAAAAGTTGTCAACGCTCCGCGATTCAGTGCCATATATCAAGACGATTTATTCTCTCACCTTAGCTCCTTTCTCGATTTCCAAGTAACGCCTTAATTTAATATTAAATTTTGCTCTTTCCCCCGTTTTCGTATACAAGCAGATGTCTTTACGCGTTTTGTTATTCATATTTCACATCCAAACATTACATTCCGCGAGTAAAAGTTACAAGACGGAGGGCGCGCGGAATCTTTAAAATATTGAGCGTAAACCCCGACAAGCATGTTTGTGAATAAATAAAGAACGCCTAAACAAACGACTAACTAATACATAGTTAATTATTAGCTCTCAATTCTAGAGGAGGCCCGTGCCCAGCAATGAAATTTTAGAACATATATGCGACCGTACATGAGCTGATGATAATATTTATGCTTGTGATTGTGAAATAATAAGGAATACATAAGCTTAGACACTTTCATGCCAGTTTGTGTCAATTCTCTTCGTTGTTCGTCCTATTGGAATGGTTTTTTTTCTATTTGAACTAAAACAACCCAATCGATGACGGCAACCTAAAGAGATCATTAAGCATTTATTTCTATATTACAAAACAAACTAAAGTTAACGATCAATAGTTGTGAAATAATGCTTGGTTAGTGTGGCGAGGCAACACAGGATTATACCGGGAAAATGGAAAGATCCCCGGGGATAAATGTCATCACCGGCGCAAAGCCGCGTATAGCAATTTCCCACCTAAACGCGCTATTGTTTAAACGCATAGCACCATCAAAATAATGAATTTGTCAGTATGAAACCGTTTTTTTTTTTGTTGCAAAGAGACGACGGTTTTCGTTAATGAGATCACTCTGCTTTTATGGCGTAAAGATATACTTTATCATATAACAATTTGCGAATGCTTTTAGCAAAATAAAAAACAGTTTTTCCTATTAATTGTTTCGCAGACTTTAAAAATTTAGCAAGTTAAAAAGTTTGCCCTGAAGGTATATGACGTATCTGCGTTCAGTGTAAAGTGAAATGGCCTAAGCATTTGATCTATCAATAGTCATATACAGGCAAAGCAAGAAATCCATTTGTCTGGTGTCAAAGGATTTTAAAACAAGTGAGGCGAAAAATTCAATATCGAAAAAGGCAGTGCATTTTAATCAAAACGGCATTAGTATAATCGCATAGGAATCCGCTGAAGGACCCTGACGATGCTATCTACACACATGTCAGTAAACAGACCAACAAAACAAAACAAATGTTAGGTATTATATAATTTTTTTAAGTATTTTTTTTTTAATCTATAAAATTTCTTGCGTTGCAATGTCACTGGTTGTATTGTTGTGCACAATAAAGAAAAACAAAAAATCATAGTGTACCTAAATATACTTTAAAGTAATAAAAACAAAATTATTGTAACTAATTTTAAAGATAAATAAATTTAAAGACACGTAGGACTGAGAAATCTTGTAAGTATAATAGATAATATAAAAATATGTATATAAGCAGGTTCAATGATGTAATTGCAAAGAAACTTTTTCACTTATTCAGTATGATAATAATTAGAGTCTAAGGCAAAGATGAATGAAGTGTAAAGAGTAATGTCGGGGATCAACATTATTCCTTATTAAGTAAAGGTAGTTTTTGTTCATATTCTGAAACTTTTTGTTTAAGTAAGCGTTAAGTAATGTTATATTTTAAAAGTGATTTCATAAATTCCAAAATATAATTTTAGTCGAACACGTCACGTCTTAATTATTTTTTTCAATTCGTTTTATGATAAAAGTGAAGCAATATGAATTTTACTTACAACTCAATTCAAAGAAAAAAATACTTGATAAACTAAACATCTGTATGTAAAAAATAAAAAGCATAGGGTGCCGCGTGGTACACCCGGCTTGTACCATAATATATATATAAATAAAGGGGTCCAAACCCTCCGTACCAAGTTATAAGCAGTTAATAAATTGAATATTATATTTGTTGTTAGCAATAAAAGAATACTTAATGACTAACTAACAGAAAAAGGGCGCGAGTAAAGACCACAGCGTTTTTAAACATGAAAAAAAATGTTTCTTAGTAACTCCATTTGCGAACGAAATAACAAAACCCAGGACCTCTAGATCGCACGGCACATAATTGTACCGCGAGACCACGAGGCAGTCCAATATTGACTGCTTGGTTGGTTGGGCTTGGTTTTTCCATTAGGAAATTCTCAGTAACAGCACTGAGTCTGGAAATGTGCCCGAAAAACGGCAATAGGCTCGCCCCCTATTACGTGGGACTGATACATACCTGGCGAAATGTGGGTGCAGAAATTATTAGATACTCCCTACTTAGTAATAATAATACGGCTTAGTAGCTTAATACTTAGTGGCTACACCGACCTCACTACTGCAATCGGGTATTTATAAATCCTAAATACTCTAAATAGTTTTAGGGAGACCTACTTAGACTAATAAAGTAGTGATCTAATAATTCAATTCAGTAATACACGAATATCATTACAATTTAATTATTTATTTATTTTTATTAAATATGTCAAATCATTTTTGTTAAATAAATTTACTTCTGGGTCACACACAATGACGTTGAAGACTTTATCTCCTAACGTTGTGAAGACATTGCATGTACATTTTATTATCCTAATGAAATGCAAATGGTCGCACATTACGCGGCAGGTTTGGCGTCTTAACGCTGTTTTCGGTACTTTGCGAGACGTAAAGGCGGATTAGGACTTTTACGGGTACTAACCTTTAGTTGCGTAAATATGTCTCACATTATGAATTTATTTGCAATGAATTATTATGCTTATGAAAGTCGTGATGGCCTCGAGGTTTAGGCATGCGATCGAGAATCTCGCCGGTCGCGGCTTCAAGCCCCAGGCAACACACCTCTGACTTTTCGAAGTTATGTGTGAATTCACTAAGAATTATCACGAACTTTAACGGTGAAGGAAAACATCGTGATGAAACCTGCACATCTAAAAGTTCTTAGGAATTTCTTAGTTGTGTAGTCCGCCACCCCACACTAGGCCAGCGTGGTGGACTAAGGCCTAAACCCCCCAATTGTAGAGGAGGCCCGTGCCCAGCAATGGTACGTATATGGGCTGATGATGATGACCAATTATTTTGTTACTTATCACTACATTATTAATTAGCGATTTTTTTGAATCGTTCAATCTCAGATATTTATACATTTGATTTATTCTATTTCAGTTGTGAATTCAACCTAAGAGTCTCTCGCAAATTCGGAGTGTTCTAAAATGAGGCGGTGTAAAACTTGTTTCAAAAATTTGTCTGTAATTGAAATTATTTCTGGTTCATATTTAAAACATATTTAAGTTTATTATCGGTAAATTTTGAGTGTCAGAATGGAGTCCAGACTTCATCCAGAAAAACCCCCTTAGTGTGTCTCACTTGAAACCGTCTGGGAAAACATGGGTAAAGTAATGCAGCACTGCTTGCCTTCCCAAGGATTTAGGCGTGAATGTCTTTATTTTATAAACAAAATTAAACAGCCAACAATATATCCTTTTGTCCTACATATTTAATTTAACGTCATATGAGTTAACCACCTCGCTTTAATTAAACCCCCGAAATAGCTCGTCTACATTAAAATCCCCTTTTTAAATGGAACTCATGTGAATTAGTCCTAAAGTTGCGATCACCTAACTTTTTAATGAAAAAATGTTGGCACTCGAACGTGCGCCTAAAATATTTCAGACGGATTTTTTGAGTTTGGATATAAACAGATTAAAATTAAAAGCAAAAGGGACGGCTGATGAAATGTTGTATGCAGAAAAAAAATCATCAAAAATCGGTCAGCGTGCTTTCGAATTTGCCATTTCAAAGGGGGGCTTTAATCAGAGTTACAAATTCAATTTGCTGGGTCGGAGGCCGATTGGGTACGATATCGGAATAATTTGCATAGTTATTATAAACATGGGTCAACTCTGCATAAACCGTGCCCGATGACAGCTCCCGTCTCTGGAATGCAAATACGCGTAACTCGTGATGTGGAACACATAGAAGTGACGTTGATGATGACGCATTGTCTGTGTATTTGCTGTTGAGAGTTGAAGTTGTAATAGTAACAATTATGTTTGTAATCTAGTGTAGATTTGCTACTTCACATTACTAATGGACCAATACCTAATAGGTAATAACTTAAAATATTTCAATATAAGGAAAGAACGAGAGGCCAAGGGTTCTATCCCCGCACTGAGACAAATTTATGTGAGATCCACATATATTTGTTTTGGTATGGGTGATTGTGAGACCGAAAACTCTAGTAGTTTCTGATACCGATGACGAAAGACTTGTATCTTAGTGTGGGGTCAGAACTATGTATGAGTATGTGACTGTTGGGTGTATTTAATTATTTCTTTTTACAGGTGGAAATACCAGCCACAATTCGTCTTGTTATATCATCTACTGTCATGATACTCAACAAAGGAAATGTATGATCGGCCTTAATTTTCAAATTCTAAATAGCATTCGTAAAATAAATAACAATATATATTTTTGAGTCACTGCGCTCAAGACGGTTCCATCCACTTGGATTTCTATGGACGTAAAAGGGACTGAAGCTCTTCAGGTGAAAATGTCCAATTTCTGTTGAGCCGCGATGGAGCTTTCCATCAACCCTAATTCCTTTGTAATCCAAAGACGAGGGAGGGGTGTAGCGGATCTTGCACTGTGGTTAGTCCTAACAGTTAATACATGGACTTACTACGCTATATGATGTTTAGGAACGTATATTTACTATTATTTCTCAAGTCTGTTGCATATTTAAGGTAAGAGTAAATGTAGTTTTATGTTTCTTTACTAGAAAATATATTTGTGATTTTTTAGTTCCATCTATCTATAGAGCACGGGTCATGTCTCCTTTTCAGAGGAATTAGGCCAAAATCCACCACGTCAGCCTTGTACGAATTGGCTAACTCCAAATACCAATCTCCAATTTATTGGCTGACGTATAAAGACGCTCTGAGCAAAAGCTGGTTATACATACAGTCCAATAAGCCGAAATAATTATAACCAAATGATTTAGTCTCATCGAACCCAATTATAGCAGGATCCCAAAATACAACAGTACTGCGTACACACGATGTAACGCTAGTCGATAGGGATTAAGCCGAAGGTCCAAGCTGAATAAACAATGCGTCGGATACTCACCCCTCGTCGCATTAATGTAAAAACGGACTAAGAATCATTTATTTATATGAAAACAAATCTTATCATGATACACCTTTGAAATCATCAAACCATCATTATACTAGTTGCAAGTTATGTTAACGTAATCTGGTGTGTGTGCCTTGCGATACGGTTTGGATTGGATACCCGGGTCGGGTAGAGTGTTATAGGTAAGGTTTTTCCTTTAGTAGCAGTACAAAGACTTCGACCCTCTCAGTACGTACTGAAACCAGCTGGCGCAAGGTAGATCTAGAATTACACTTCTGCCTATCCCGTCGAGGAGACAGTAGGAAAAACTTTCGGCCATAGACCATCAAGTCAGCCTATTTGGTAGGCGTTTAAAAAATATATAGCATTCTTGGACTTGCCCATCTCTTATAATGCGAAAGTAAGTAATGGATATCAGTTTTTACCTTACATTATGTATTATATTTTTACCAAATGCAGCCCTCTGCGCATAAACACTTAGAGCTGTTAATTAAATGAACTTAGTATGGTGGTAGCTTGTTTGACATGTAATTAGACCCTTATGAATAGATATTTGTCGCTGCAATTATGTGTTCAACTAGTGTTTGTTTAGTTGTTAAGAGAAGGTGAATGATTGCGTACGTTTATGTAAGTATCCAAACTGATGTAAATGACTGTATTCATTGATATTCTTCACTTACATAACACATTTCTTTCACATTTCGGTTGTCGCCGGTTTAAGTCCTAGGCATACACCTCTGACTTTTCGAAGTTATTTGTGTATCTACAATTAATTAGCACAGAGTTTAACGGTCAAGAAAATATCGTGAGAAGTGTGTGGGTTACACTTTTAAAAGTTCTTAGGAATTACTGAGTTGTGTCGTCCGCCATCCTGCAGTAGGCCAGCATGGTTGACAGCAGTGAGACGTAGGTATATGGAATTATGTAGATTACTTACACGCAGTAAGCTTAACGAAGTGAAGTAAAGTGTAATTTGAAGTGCATTTTATCGATAGATATATTTATGTATCCATCCACTTTATTACTCTGTTAAATACAAGATTACCTTGTTTAAAAGTACGTCTTTTTTTCCATTCCCACAACAAATCCGCGTCTTATCACCTAATATCTTAAACTAAGTGTACGTAGAGATATTGTCATGTAAATTGGAGATTTACGCGTGCCGTAAATCAGTCAGGGATCGCGGTAAGCCCACCAATACGTTACGGTAGGGACGACCGACCGCTGTCGCAATGCACCGCCTTGCCTAAAAATAACAACGATCACAACCTTCAGATTTGCATTGAAATGTTTAAGGCGTTTTCCTTATTGGCATACCTTTTGCTTCAGTGTTGGACTGTTAGGATCGATTCTGTACGCCTTATTCGTAAAGGTAAGGGGTAAGGTAAACTAACAAGTTTACTATGTAGTGTTTGTAGTCTCTTGTGATGACATACATAAATAATTCACGCCTGTATCACCCGGAGAGCAGACAGAGGTGCATTTCTGCCACGCATTTTGCCAAATCGAGTGATGTGTATCTCTTGGGATAACGTCATATGGTTATGAGAGATGTAAAAATGTAAAAAATTACACCGTATCTCTAGTAGGGCTTAAGGGATTGAGTACGATATGCAGGGTTTACACAGACGGTGATCGAAAACTGAGACAGGTGATAACGATGGTTACAACACATTGTCGCTAACAAAACGCAAAAAAAGAAATATATTTTTTACGTTTTCCTAATTAGCATAACTATTACCTTGTTTAGTTTTCGATCATTATCTATTTACACGCTTTATTGTATAAAGTCTAGCAAACGACGAACTAATATAAGTTTTATGATTTATTGATATGATTATTGATTGAGATGATTATGATATGATTTATTGATGATATGATTATGATATGATTTTTTGATGATATGATTATTTTTATGCGTTATGTATACCTTTAAATAATCATAAGTTATATTTACCATTAAATAATCTAGTAGCCCTAAAGCAGTCTCTCATTACTGCAACTAAATTATATTATGGACGAGTAAACTAAAAGTGATTCGTATGCAAAAGAGGAAAGTATTCTAGTCTGAGCATAACTTTTATACATTGCACACAAAAATAAGTTGTCCTGTTTCTGAACCAACAAATCTGTATAAAAAACATACAACTATATTTACAAGGAACTCGGAAACGCGTAGGTTATTAATACGTGTACCTACCTATAGAAGCCAAAAATAAATTAACCCGAACTGATTTTGTTGTGCCGTCATTTATGGATCTATTTTTGTAGCTCTTTGCTTTTATTGTTTTATTGTATACAATAAAGAATGCCGTGGCCTAAATGTGCGAATAGCCTAAAGATACTGGGTCAAATTTTGTTTATCAATTGCTGTACAACGGCACGGACTTCTCAAGTATATCCTAACAGCGACTATATACCCCTTGAGAACTTACTCTTAAGAATACTTCAGTTCTCTCCATCTGACATACAAAGGTAAGTGTAAATTATAATACACTTATTATATTCTAGCCTGTATCCCCGGAGGGATAGACAGAGATATATTTCTACACTCATATTGTGCCATATGCCATTTTCGAGCACATTACATACTTATCTGGTACTAAAAATCTCCTAAAGGAAAAAGATAATACTACTTCGCCACGTCTGGGAATACAACCCTCACTTCTAGATCGCACGTAAAACATTTGCCACGAAACCACGAGGCAGTATAATGAATGTAGGTACAGTAAAGAAATACATATAAACTTGTTAGAAGGACGGCAAGCGACTGTCATACGTGATACGCACTTACGGGGAGAACAAGGAACGCCACTCCGCCCCTCATTAGAGTTTGAGAGCTTGTTGCGATACATATTATTAAGTTTCACCCATGAACTTCGCTTTAACTTGTGAAATATATCTCTGGACTTCCACGCAACGCATTTCTTTAACATGTTCTCATTTCTATAAATTTGGAAGTAAATTTTTGTATAGTTTTGTTATGTGACTAAATCAAAAATTTCAATAAATATACACATAACAAACATAGTTCTGACACCTCGCCATCCGGGAATCGAACCCGTGACCTCCAGATCGTGGGAAAAACCACTTTTGTTGAGAAACCAAAGAGAAAGTCTGTTAAATTTGGCGGACTTAACACATGGGTTACTTATGATAGGAAATTACCGAGCATGGCCCTGCTAGAGCTACTGAAAAACCTCGAATTTTTCTAAGGTCTCTTTTATTTTGCAGTGACTACCCAAATACTACGGCACATTATAATTATTCATAATAAAACGGTAGGCTTGTTAAGTCATAATCGTTTGTCAGTAACACGACAAATTACTCTTGAACAAATTGAGCGACTGAAAATATCATTTCAGAATATCAAATCTCCTACAAATATAAGCGAGACACTTGACAGTGTTCACGAACAGTATCATGAATCACTTGCACAAATTGCGATAGCCTGGATTAACAACGTCTCAAATTGATTGTACAAACGTAAATATTGTCGCAGTGTGAATAGTATCGGCTGGCGATACTATCGATTCATCTCACTATTTACGCGAACAACTTTATATTCGAGTTATCTAATGTATGATCGATATGAATGCGAAAGTGATAGACCCGTCGTAATTTGATTGCCAAAAGTTTTTGTTTTTTTAAGTAAAGTTTTTCATCAAGAAGGTTTTCCTATAAGAAACATGTCAGTAGTAGATTGGAGATAAGAAAACATTTCCGAACAACGGCAAAAGAATAACTCTTATAACGTGCGACTTAAAGGTGAAACGTGGGTGAATCTCTGCTCATTCTAGGGATGCTGGTTGGAACAAGTATGTTAAAAACATTATTTTAAAGCCTAATATTGAAGTTTTCATTCAAAATACTACTTTCATGACTTGTCGTAAAGAGAAACATATTTTTAAAGCTTTCCTTTCAAGTTTTCATTCAATTCATTTGATTTCATTGTCGTAAAGAGGCTAATCGAGATACCGACACTTAGTAGGGATCCCATAACTTTTCGTTTTCCATAGCTCGTTGTATTAACTATAAATAATGCATCGGGCGCGTTTAATGGTAATTACTTCATAATGAGTGGAACAATAATTATTTATTATTCCGTGTGCTCGCGTTGATCGTGTTGTGCGTGATGCGTGACTACAGCAAACACTTACATTATACAAAACTTTAGAGCCTCCAACTTGTAAGAACTTTACGTTTACACCAAATGTTAGGCAGTTGGTTTGGACGTATTTACAATTTATCGGTTTTCTTAGTTGTGTTGGTCGGTAAATTCTTAATCTAACATGATCTGCTAACATTGAATTTCATTCTCTCGAAATTGGCCACCGCCTATGATCTTATTTTGGTTAGTTATGTTATCGAAAATCGTGATTAACATAGATATAAATTAAGATCGGCTTATTTATAGCACACCACAAGGCCTTCTTAACGTTAGAGAGTTAGATCTAGTCCTAGTTCTTTTCTTTCAGACGCCTTGAATACTTATGAAAATATTTTTTTAGAATTTCATAAATGCTTAATATAAAATACAAATTAATCTATTCAGCAATTACAAATAAAACAGCGTCTTTATGAATTTGTGTAGTTCTCATTTTCTCACATCTGTATACATACATGTACATATGTACCTACAACAATATCAGATACATTCTACAGATAGTCGTGCTTTTATCCGGAAAGGGGTGGGAATGTGTAATCTTACTTTTCCCCAGCAATTTAAGCCCCTATAATAAGGAATGAGTCAATTGCCGTTTTTCAGGATTTTTTTTAGACTTCGTGCTGCTACTGAGAATTTTCAAATAAACAAACTAAAAACACTTTTCCTAATCACACGCTCCGTGGACGCACGAAGCAAAAAATAATTAAATCACTGCGATAATACAGTAAAATCCTACAATAATAAACTGTGTAAAGAAAATATTAAACATTTGTTGAACCCAACGACACTGTGTCAGATATTTTCGAAGTGTTGTTACAAGAGGCTCGCGTGACGGCCTCCTTTTTGTATTGCTCCTTTTTGACATAAACCACTTCGAAAGTAGAATCTGTTTCCTCGAATATAGCTTTGACTACGTACTAATTACAAACACATATACATACAGTATATTACATTGAATACACAGATTTTATTGTTTGGCGAATGCTGTGAAGAATGGTAGGTAAATTGTTATCCAATATTAGCAGGTAATCTATATTTGTTTATGTCGTATTTCCATGCTCTAAAGCATTGAAGCAACAAAAATCATTACTAAACTAATAATTTTGAATAAATAATTTATCAACTTCAACAAGAAAATTAAAAAATATATACCGCTGCGAATACAATCTATCCGCGGATTCATTCGACGATATCCATTGGAAACTGCTTATCTCTACATTCTGTCCTATGCATATATAGATCAGTTAGATAAAAAAATTGTTCATACAATATTGTAGATTGAGGAATATAATTTTCAGATTCGTCGATTGCAGCAGTTCCTGGTTTTGCTTCAAAATAACATGACATTATTTGAATAAAAGAGTAGTCTAGATAGCTGGAGAAGATTGCGGAGACATATCTAAATAAGGCCCCAATTTAAAAGTAGTATATATTTTTAAACGTCGTGATGGCCTCGAGGTTTAGGCGCGCGGTCGAGAATCTCGACGGTCGCGGGTCCAAACCCCAGACACTCACCTCTGACTTTTCGAAGTGATGTGTGTATTCACAAAGAATTATCACGTACTTTAACGGTGAAGAAAAACATCGTGATGAAACCTGCACACCTAAAAGTTCTTAGAAATTTCTTAGGTGTGTAGTCCGCCAACCCGCACTATGCCAGCGTGGTGGACTAAGGCCTAAACCCTCTCAGTTATAGAGGAGGCCCGTGCCCAGCAGTGGGACGTATATGGGCTGATGATGATGATGAATGATGAAGCAAGCTTCTCTGACTAATGCTTCAGGGATACAGGCGTGTGTGTGTGTGTATATGAGACAGAGAGAGAAGTAAAGAAAGGGGAAAGAAACACTACTACTCAATACTCATGTTGATGATAAGGAATATTGTGCTTCATGATCACATAATATGTGAATCAATAATTTATATAAGTTGACCCAGCTAATAAATAGTTCAATAGTTTTCTGTGAGACAGCTATATCACCCTTATGGAGACTATATATTGATACTGTGATTAACATTAACTTAGCAACTGAAGTGCTGTTTCTAAACTATCACCAGTTTAAAAAAAAACATGTGCGCAATTCACACGTGGTAGAAGAAGAAAATGTTGGCTTCAAGATAAAAATAAAATTTATTTCTGCGTTCTTTACAATATTATAAATTAATATATTAACGGTAAAACCTTTACTACAATGTGTCTGTCTCTTTTCACTGTCGCTTTTTCGTTTCATCGACTCTCAAATCACAACGATGCTAAAGAATTTTTCATTTCAAAAAAGGAATTCTTCAAGATTGAAGAAGAGAAATATAAAAGAATAGAGTTTAGAAAAGTTTGGTACTGCAGGCACCAATCAAGCCGTCTACTTACAAAGTCGATTGTACGTTCTACATTAAAACAAAACTTTTCATAGTAAGCTGCAATTTAATGCAAATATTCCTTCGTACCTGTCATGATGGAGTAGCTTCAAGCGTTTTGTTTAAAATTCCCAGCATATTTTACAAGGCCAATTTGAAGAATAAATTATGTGCGCAGAAAAAAGGAAATTACTGGCTTCGTTGTATGAAAGTTTTATTAGTAGTGACGTGGGTAAAAACCGTTCGTTTTGAATTTGTGAATGTGAATTACTGCAGCTCTTTATTATTTGCTAGTTGGCGTGTTCTTATTGCTACCAACTATATTTTATTCTTAGTCAAGGCAATTGCTATTATTATTTTACTCAAAACAATAGAGCTTGTTTCTTGTATTTTTAACGCAAAATTACTCTCATGCATAATACGATGGTACTCAGAACGTTGTTGTTGTTTTGGGTAATTTCGTAATTTCTTACTTACAGCTATATATTAAATGATTGTGTTATTAATAATTTTCCTCTGTTACTTATGACATTCGTATCTAACCTACCACTGCAAAAAATATATCACATTCACTATATTCTGGAGTCTTCCGTAAATCTCGATGTACAATTGATTTGCGCACCGGCCGACATAAATGCATTGACGGTTAGACATGGTTTTAACTTATTATCATATTATGATATAGTTATAGCCACTTGAAAGTGCATTAATAAATTTTTATCTTTCAAGTTATAATATTCTTAGAAAACGAAAATACATTACGAGGAAGAGTGGATTAAAACAATGAAATGATAATATTATACATACCTCACGCCTGTATTCCCCGAAAAGATAGGCATTGGTGCATTTCACCAGGTATGTATCTGTCCCACGTAATAGTGAGCGAACCTATTGCAGTTTTTTCGAAGACATTTCCAGACTCCATGCTGCTACTAAAAATTTCCCAATAGAAATAAAAAACAATAACACTGTCCGACCCGGGAATGGAACCAGGGACATCTAGATCGTACTGCATATACTAATAACAACGTGTAAATCAATAAATTGCAATGAAAACGTTTCTTGACAAAAAGAATAAAATTGGAGTTCCATTTTCAAAATTTATGCTCAACGTATTTATCATAAAAAGACACCATATAGCAGGTTGTAAATTCTTAACGACGCCAATATTTTAATCACTGCTAGCGTTGCATGAAAGCACTTAAAATTTTAAGCACGAAGAAGCTCCGTGTAATTAAAATAATTTGCAAGGATAATAAATAAAATTGACAGCATGATCATTTTAAGAAAAAAATAAAGAAAGAGGCCAGTACTGGTTCGCATAAATTTATCAGCGACACTTCACTTAACCGATTCGAGAAATAAAAACAAACCAGCCTCATTATTTTTGAGCTCGATTAGGCAGACATATCCCCATCTGCAGGTGGAATTAAAATAATCTGAGACAAAATTTTGACTTCGATAATTAGGTGTGGATGAAACATCCGGATCTGTAGTCACATGTTTCAATGCAATGTACTTGCAATTAACAATTTCAACTTTATTGGTATGCTTTCAAGAGTTATATTCCTGGAAATGCTATGCAAAGAAGGCACAAAACGCGTGTCAAGCAGGTTCTTTGCATTTGCATAAAAATTATGATCATCAGAAATCGACCCGGACAGGCCAACAAGGGTCGGCGTGGTAAATGAAATTTCGCCCACACGATTTTTTTGCAATCAGATATTTGGATACCCGTTGTCTTGTCACTTGTCCAAATTTATGTTGTGTGCTTTCAAATACTTAGTTTATGTTTTTAAATACAATTTAATCTCACCAAGACATCAATAAACGTATTTATATGAAAGGCTAAGGAGTATTGGTAAGTCGCATCAAAAGTAACATTTCTTTTATTTGAATATTTGTGGAACTTTCTTTTATTGAATAATTAGAAATATATTTTCTGCACACAACATGCATATTAAATAAATTTGCTTATAAAAATAAATAACGTTTCTTTAAATATTACATGTGTTATCTGGCTTTTTCTTAAGTCAAAACTCAATAGACATTTATTTATTGGTAAAAGAAAAAAGGTCAATTAGTTCATTTAGATGTTGTTTGGTATGTACGCTCCAAATCGAAATGTGATCAGGTGGGCAATATTATTTCCAAATGGTAAAATACGTCAAGACAACTGACCACAGTCCCGCTATCGAAACAAGTTGGTTCACCTAGACAATAAAGTGGTTGTCCATAGAGACATCACAATCCACTAAATTGACTACGACAGGCTAAGGAATTAGGGTAAAGTGCAACTCCGCAATAGCATATGTGCCTCACGCTTGCCAGCGCACGCGATATTTCGCGGCTTGACGTACGTCTAGAAAAAAGCATCTGACGACAGACTACAACGATAGAAAATATTACAATGCAAATGAAATATAACAATACTATAGGTATATTAAAATAGCAGCTGTAAGCAATGCAGCTAGAAGGGGCGTAATTGACGTTCCTGATTAAGATTGTGTGATAAGACAAAATTTTATGTAAAATGGTGCTTTATTCCAATTCCCGGGTCAGGCAAATTGGGTATTTTCAGTAGGAAATTCTCTGTGTCTGAAAATGTGCTCAAAAAACCGGGGAATAGATGTACATGTTTCATTGAACTACCAATCTGCTTCCCTATCAGAACCAGGATCCTCATCATTGCAGTACACCATGCGTGAGTTGAAACTATGTCAGAGGCTATAAATTCGACAGTCATTTGTTTTCCTTTTTAGAATCCGATAAAAAAACAACGTCAAGTCGAGAATTGAGCCTCATACAAAGCTTTTTGTACAACACGCACTTAATGGTACGTGAAATTTAGTTTGACAACATTCGCGTATATTCCGAGAGTTCACCTGGTAGTTTCAGTGACATGAATGACGCTGGTAAATTTAACGCCTCTACAAAATTGATACTAAATACAATGGAGATCGATAAAGCATATAACAGAGGCATTGTGCGACATCCATTCATTGAATTGGGCCATTCGTTTGCTATTCTTATTCAGTTCGCTTCCGGATACTTTACCTTTCAAATATTTATAGAGTGAAAACGTCTGTTCTAGCTGTGGCTCAGTTTTATTAATACTATTTCAAGGAAGAATAATTTAAGAAGGCTTTTTTATTTAGGAAATAAAATACAAGTGAATATATTGAATTTGATAGAATTTTCATGCATCTTTTTGTAATTTATTTGACGCTGTTACGCTTACTTTGTAATTGTAAACATAATACTTATATTCAAATGTCAACTTTTGAGAAGTTCTTGTTAAGTTACTAAATGGCACATCTATGATGGTTTGCTAAAATTGCACTTCACGCTTTAGGCCATTGCTTGATGATTCGACTGAAATAAGAATTTGTGACTCATTTAAATTACATTTCACATTTACAAGCATGCGTTAGGTTTCAAGCCAGCTCACAAATGTTTAAAACACCCTTCACGACATCTACTGTGATAGAAACGGGAAAATACACTTAGCAAGTTGTTACTAATTTATTTTTCATACTCAATTATGATTGTCTTTAATCGGAATAGTCCAATTATGGTATTTTTTTCTGTCCTTTTCAGGGTAAACCAGGATAAACACTAAAACTACGTATAAGTCATTCCACCTTATGTTCTTAACTTTCAAGTGTGATTTAAAGTAATAACTGATAAGATCAACCATTCAATAAGCGTAAAGAAGAAGTAAAATTCTAGGAACAGGCTGGAGTTTGATAATTCTCATCAGTGTAACATGCAACCGCAATGCAAATATTTTTAATCATCATAATCCAGCTGAGCCACGACAGTGGACCAGTTAACAAATTGTTGATCGAATCGCCCGCTAAACTTGTTTCAGGGCCGACATTCAGTTGAATACTCTGCTGACAGTTGTTCGATAATTGAACGGGGAACAATTAACCATCGAGTGGTTAATATCCGCGATGCTGTCACTACATGATTGGGTCCCTTGGCAATGGACACTTGACTATGTCGAGTGTAAATCGATTCCTCGGACTGGATGTAAGCGGTGACAAGATGATTTGGAATTGTGCTACCGGGCCTTTCATTGCGCCTCAAGTGTTTGTTTAAATTTCAATGACGATTGACTGAAGATAACTGTTGGCTCATGGGTCGAGAGGCACTCTTGTGGCTCCTTTGAGTTTTTGCTGAAAATGCTCGCCAAATTATAAACAAAACTCAAGTTATATGAAGGTTTTCTATATTAGCAAAACTTAATGACTTAACTTGTTAAGATGCAGATTATGTAGCTAACATTTTTTTCATTAAGTATTAAAATCTAAAAATCCCCAGATAATAACAAAGCTTTATAAATTATATTAAATCTTTTACTTTACTTCTTATCTTTCCTCCTTTTGACTTTCGTAAGGAAAAAATAAAACGTTAATTCCGAACGAATAAAGACTCGCCAGCGAAGCTTTATAAAAAAGTACTAATAACTAGTAGCTAAGTACTTATCTCGGCAGGAGTTCTAACTTACGCGATTTTTCATAACTTTAAGTCGGTAGAACTTTGTAGTGACCCATTTGAAACTCTCACGTACGGGGTATTTGTAAAAAACCTTTTTTGGAATGTAACCTTTATTGTGAGAGCCTTTTATTTTATTGGCGCGGTGAGGCCTGCTTTATATCGTGGAGAATCCATGCAATACGTTTTATCCTATTTATCTACAAATCTTTTGCCCAAAAGTGATCTTTTGCTCCTGACAAATACAATGTTATTCGTTATAGGAAAGTGGAAATGGGCCAGCCATGTCTACCGAAGGACGGACGGCCGGTGGAGCAGACAAGTTTTGGAATGGAGACTGCGCTCAGGCAGACGTAGTGTAGCACTTCCGCAGCGCGATGGTCCGAAGACTTGGAAAAGGTGGCGAGAAGGATGGATGAGGGCTGCTCAAGACCGGGATAGTTGGCGCTTACTTAGAGATGCCTACATTCAACAGTGGCCGACGATACACTGAGTATATAATTATAAAATTAAAGTAAATTTCGAGAAATTTATATTTTTGTATTTGCTATAACATTATCAGGTAATACGAAGTTTGCCTTGTCGTGACTGTGCGCACATCGTCTCTAAAATCGGTGCATAATTGAGAATAAGGAGGAAGTCGTGGGATTTTAATTTTAAACTTCTTTGTACTGTTTAAATGATTATTGAGTAAGTATCTTATTCATACATTGAACCCTCCCACGATTGCCATGTTTTCAAATGGCAACACTGGTCAAGCTAGCTCTGAAAACTAGCGTTAAACACCGTCAACGAAAAAAAAAAATCAGATAGCTAAAGTGGCTCATGTCTAAAGGTTCAATGAATTTTGCTGAGCAAATCTGTGATTATATTACTTTTTACGTGCGTGTCGTACCGAAACATGTAAAAAGTTAGCATTTGCATTCTCAAATGCAAGCTAATGTTAGGGTTGCACGATGTTAATACCACTAAATATTGAGACGCAGACATATCTGACACTTTTTTACTTACTTTTACTTTGTTTAGGAAGTCTTTGAGGAGCCTATGTGTAACAGTGGACGTCTTTTGGGTGATGATGATGAATTAAGAAATATATTTTTTTTAGGAAACGAACGGGTGAAGAGAAGGTGGAAAACCATCAGAGTGGCTAAAACAAGTAAGAAATTTGTCTGTATTAAACCTAGAACCTCTCGCTCTAACACACATTTATACAACGGAATCTACGCAGCAATCTTATCGTACACAAGAATAACAAAGAAATAAACTAAAAATATTTTTTGTTCATTTAATTATATTTGTTCCCTATCCGTGTATTATCCTACGCGCTACCGTTAATAGTACAATAATTTGCTGCTTGTAAGTTATTTTTATACAGATTCGCGTAGGTTCAGAAATAGAACAATATATTTTTGGAAGCAAAGTATGAAAGTTGTCCGTTTTGAATACAAATCAAGTTTTTTTTTAGTTTAATTGTCCATGATATTATTCAGTTGCAGAAATGACAGGCTACGTTTAACCTATTCTTCTGGTATACCTAGTGGTTGTTCATTGGTGGTGTTGATCACTTAACATATGGCTCACTTGCTCGTTTGCCTCCTTACCCAAAAAAAAAAAAACATTTTATTCAAATTTACTCCAATGCATTTAGTGTGCAGGTTTCATTATGATCTTTTCCTTCGCCGTTAAAGTAAGTAATAATTCATTGTGAATACACACACAGCTACGCAAGATCAGAAATATGTACCTGGGGTCTAAACGAGCGTTCGCCGAAATTCTCCACCGGCGCACCTACACATCGCCTCAGGAAAAATACTTTTTTCAAAAAAATAACGCCAATTAATAAGTAGCAAATATTTTCGGCCCTTACTAATGTAAACAGTAACCGACAACCCTAATGTTCACATACGTCTTGGGTGTACGTGCGAGTACGAAGCGTTAACAATGAGCAGTCCTCTTTTTCTACAAGCCCGGTGAATACCGTCGAGTTGCGAAAAAATACAAACAATAAAAATCTAGCCGAGGATACGAGACGAGTTTTCACGCCGCCCTCGCCATAAAATTAAATGGGAAGAGGGCTTTTTGCTAACGCTCCGGCGAGTGCCGACTTTGGTCACTAGGTGGGCTGTGAAATGCGTCAGTTAAACTTACTTTGTTTGAATTGGAGTTTAGGTAAAAAGCAGGTTTTAGTTACGACGAAATTACTCTGGTGGATGTTATCTGGATTGTGAAAAGGGTGTGTAAAAATGATGGTTTTATTGCTGTGTATTTTGGCAGTGGTAGGTGGGTTGAATGTATTTTTTTGTGTGGTTGCATGTTTAATACCATATTAGGTTAATGAAATCTACTGTTAGTTACGAGGTATCTAGATTCAGATTATTTTTTATTTTTCTCACCAAGAAAACCAAATATAAAATTATATAAAAAAATTGCTGTCTAAAATAAAAAATGCAATAGAAAGACAAGGAATCATTAAAATAAATGTCTATATCCTTAATTTTATTAATTCGTTGTCGATTTCATTGAGAATAAGGTACATAGCCGCTTTTAAACCTTTGAGGCTTCAAAGGCTTCGCTTGTTTTTCCTTAGATCCTTGTCACTAGCGCAACCCAAAAAAGTCAGCCCGGATCGCTTTCGACGGGAAACATGTAATCGTCATTTGGAATGATTTTCCTACGTCTCACGTATTGATCCGACATCTACCTGCTTATCGAAATGTTTGTACATAGATACTTTTCGTTAAGAAAGATAGGACATACATAAGCAAAAGATAAAATCACAAGACAGGTTAAATAACGCATAAGTTGAAAAAAAAAATCAACATTGTGACATATATTTAAACCATATATTTGTAACGATAACAACTAACTATATACAAAATTTGAGCAAAATTCGACAAATAGTTTTTACAAAAATCGCGATTTAAACTTTCATAATTTACGCACTGTAGTCCAATCGCGGGGCGCTTCGCGGTTATATGATGTCCACTAAATCACACAAACAACATCAATTGATGATAAATATGCCGTCACTCAAGTGTGTCAACAGCACATATATTTAAAGATCACACAGCTTATGCCAGCCGAGAAAGCACACATATTACAGAAAATTGGCACTGACTCCGTGATTTATCGAAGTAAACATCGATTAGCGAGATCGCCGACCGGCCTCGGAAATTATAGCCGTGGAGACCACCTGCAAACTGACGGGATGTGGCCAATAAACGAGTATAATTAAATGATTCGTCTAGACTTACTGTGACGGGGCAATGATTTGAGCAGACAGGTATATTTCAATCAGCCGTTTTACTGATGTTCGTTAAGGCCACACTAGATTATGGGATATAATATATATATTCTTTACTAGCTGTGCACGCGACTTCGTCCGCGCGGAAAATTATTTTTTAATAAGAAAGTTTATAAACTAAAAGAAGCCTAAGTTACTCCTTATTACATCAGCTATCTGCCAGTGAAAGTCCCGTTAAGATTGGTCCACCCGTTTCAGAGATTAGCCGGAACAAACAGACAGACAGACAGACAGACAAAAATTGTAAAAAACGTTATTTTGGTATATGTACCGTGTATACATATATTTATTAAAAGGCGGTTATTTCAATATTTCAAACAGACACTCCAATTGTATTTATGTGTATAGATGATTATTCTTTATGATCTGAAATAAAAAGGAATTTATGGTTATAAAATAACAATTGCTACATTGGAATGGAAGTATTGTGATGTCTTTTGTGTCCCAGATTGAAAATTATACATTTGTAAGAGTTATGACTTAAAACTTACTTTACCCAGACAATATTTACCCGCGATAGAAAAGTTTAGGCAAATACCTATATTTTTACTGAAACTAAAATTATCTCATTTCGACTATTGTTCGACAACCTGCTATGTTGTTACACGAAAATAAATTAATTATCCATTGATGCAACAAGTGGTTGAAACTAATATTTTAATAGCTATTGACAACTTTGGACTTCACCAGCATTCAACACACGCGCGGGCCAATCAGAGCTGGGCTATTTATAATAATATGTATTTTAGATATGTGTTCAACGTCATATTATGTTGCAAGACTTGTACTACAAAGTAGGATTATTATTATGTAAACGCTATAAACATCAACTTTATATTAATCCCAAGAAATAAAAAATTATCTTGTTGGAACTGGGCAGAAATTCTTACACAGCAGTCTTATTCCACGCTTGTTATTATCCACAGATTGAAAGTACTTTATAATGGTCAGTTTTAACAAGACTTGTATAATGCTCCTTGAACAGAATAAAAACTCCATGGCCAAGCTTGCATGTCAAGTATAATAGAGCTGCTCTTTTTATAGACATTCAATAACTCTCGACAAAGCGACACTCTCATTATTCGAATGAATGGTCAAATGGAATGTAATAATAATGAAATTGAATTTTCAGATGAGTGTTGGCAAATTGCTTTATAATAAGCCGCACTTCGAACGCTGCTTATCTATTCAAATGTGTAGTTATTGTCCGGACGTGTTTACATACATTATTTAAGTTTGAGTGCATTAACATTCCTTTTAGACCACCTGCGAGGGCCGGCAATATGCAATTACTGAGTTCTTGCCGATGACTTCTAGCGCTACACATTGCCGTCTTCTAAATGCACCATATTTCCCAACAAAATGCTTGAGTAAAGTTCGTTGCGTTAGGGTAGATAGGCTGTTTATTCTTGTTATACGTAAAAGGGTCTATGGTAAAAGTAAAGCCGAGTTTTACATGAAATACCCTTATCTGTGCGAATTTTTATACTTCAGACTTTGAAAGCATTATGTTTTGAAAATCTGACGTGAAATATTTTTTTAATGCAATGCGATATTATCCATTAAAATAGTACAGCGATCGTTTTACAAGAACATTAAATATTACAGTGAGATAATTAATTCATATTATGTTTATCAATTAAGCCGCAAACCACAGATTGCCGAGTATCATTTTGAAACGGTATTGAATATATATATATGAGAAAATAAACACATGCATTTATTAACATTGATCATAATTTTGCCAATAAATTTTTGATCTTCATTCAAATGAATATATATGAGAAAATAAACACATGCACGAATTACCTGTAATTAGGTTTGCCTTTTTTTTATTTCAGTGGGAATCATAGATGTTATATGGGGAAATTGTTCTGAAGATATATCCTGTAACGCGTATAGCGGTGAGTGAACTTGCCACAATCTTAATTTGATAGCGGTATGGTTTTCCCTTCAATACCGTTGTTAAGATAACCCGCTATTTTGTGATACATATGTAATTGTGGGGATGTTTTTTCAAATGCTTTATTTACATTTTGTATGTAAGGAATGATGCTGAACTCACAATATCAATTCGACTTGTACGGGGTTGTTACATTTACCAGTGGAACACCTTACGTCATCAGCAAGCGTCGCGAACAACTTCATTACCTTCAAGCTCAACTCCAGCTATAATAATTATATTAGTATATATGCCTAAATATGTTCGGAAATTTGTGGCCTTTATATCAAAACACACCTACGCTTTTTTCCCGAAAGAGTCGACAGACAGGGCACTTTCTGTAGTCCGGGCACTTTCCCGAACCCTTGCCGCTACTGACTTCGCTTCCTCACGGAAAAACCTCTAGATCGCAAGTCACACTTGAGTACACCATAAGCATAAGGTAGTTAAATAAAAAAGTTTTGCAATTTATGTGATTAGTTTTTTTTTTCTTGCAAAAATAAATAATATTTTGGTTTTCGAAGTGCTCGACAATGTGTGCCTCACCAGACAGGTTTGGCGGATGTTCTCTTATTTTCAACAAGTAATGCAATCTTACTTTAAACTCGCACAAATATTTAGACATTAATACACCGCGTTCGGGTTTATTTAGTTTTTGAACATCTTGTAATTAAAACGTGCTTGTGAGCTCGCGGCAAACATTTTCTAATTACGTTGGGATTCTTCGTAAATATTTAAAAGGAGAAAGTAACACGGATGCTCTTTGGTATTCTCCCGTGTCTATCTGTAAGCGTTTCTCACGGTGTCTAAGATTTTTGTCGCCTTTGTCTCAAGGCGGATTTCGTTTCCTAATTAGCTTGTGCAGTTCTGTTCAAGATAGGAGAAATATATCATTTGGCCCTAATAATATACAGTTGAATACAACTAGTAATACTTAGTTTTTAGGAATGAGCGTTTTTAACTATCTTATCATTTGGCTAGTTTGCTTGGAGATAAAAATATTAGTTTCTAAATAATTATGGTCTTAGACAAGATTCATTCCAGTAAAATGGAGTTTTAAGTCAAAATATTGTGAGACAGGACAGGATTGTAAGCAAGGTAAAAATATCTACATTATAAAAGAAACCAACAAGAAGTAGTTGTACCATTAATTCATTTATTGATAAGTTGATCAAATAACTCTTCGAGTACCCCAACATTTGATTAGCCTATAATATTTTTTCTCGCCTTGACATCGTCTAAATTAAATCTTTTATATTTAAAATAATACGAGTAAATGTTTGTGGGAGATATCTTACCAACAAGGTAGCTGTTTAAAAATATTTACTTGTACCTGAGAGAAATTTTATACACTATAAGGTCCGTAGTTGTCTCGTATTTCCCACGATACAAGGAAACGTAGGGGACATTATTGTAACTGCATCGTCGGTGGACTGATTGCGGATCTCAGCATGGGGTGCCTCGAACTGTTGGGTTAACTATTTACCAGTAAGAATACTTCCTTGTATACTTAGATTGTTTTTTCACATTTAATGATAGGTACTGGCTACTATGGAAGGTAATAAATGGGAGGTAGGTCGAGTGCATTACTGAAATAAAAAACCGGTTAAGTGCGAATCGGACTCGCGCACGAAGGGTCCCGCGCAATTATTTATACAAACGGCAAAAAATTACGTTTGTTGTATGGGAGACCCCCTCTTTTTTTTATATCTGTTTTTTAGTATTTGTTGTTTTAGCGGCACCAGAACTACATCACTTGGCAAATTTTCAAGTGTTTATCTATCACGGTTCATGAGATACAGCCTGGTGACAGACGGACAGCGAAGTCTTAGTAACAGGGTCCCGTTTTACTCTTTGGGTACGGGACCCCAAAAATAACAAATTAATCAGCCAAGGCTTAAAGAGACTAGCAATCTTTAGTAAGTTAGGTTGCCAATACCTACTGTATTTTATTGTGACCATTTTATCACTTTACCATCAGTAAGGTGAAGTAGGTACTTACCACAGTAATTTTAAGACATCGTTTAAAAAAACATTTAAGTTATGAAAGTATTAATTTAGGATAGTTTCTGCCCATTTCGCCACTGGCACATTTAGCTGACAAACAATATCTATAGATTATTTTCAGAACTTTTATACATTCTATGCCATAATATCAAAACAAGTTACTTAATTAAAATTTTATCTTCCTGTAATAATGAGACGTGATATGGTAAAGGATAACTAATTTCTTTAGTAAAACGAAACGGCTTTAGAAGCTATAAGATAAAATCGGTATTTAATTATTGGATCGAACGCAGACTCTTTACGACCATGTTAAGTACTCGCAAGCTTGCAGTAATGTTCTGAAGAAATCCTGTATCTTATTAAAGTCAGTGCTAATTATTCATTAGCTCTTTGCGGGATGGAAGACGGCAATGTCGTAAAAAGGCAATTGTAGGACATCGCCCACTGAGTCAGGTCATGTATGCACTATTTTAAAATGAATGCTGTTTTTTTTTTTTGTTGTGTTCAAGAAGTTTTACAGGCCGTTTACTGTTTTCCGATGACTTGACATAGGCAAACCAAGTTGTTTCCCGCTTTTCTATGAATTTAGTCAGGCAAACCAGGCCGCTTCTTTCTACTTCACTTGATCTATGGAAAACATAATTGTATGTCCATATGCCTTGGCTCCTCTATGTTAATTCGTTTTCGACAAACACCTTCGTTATTATACAAAGCGACACTTCTAACCTATGCCGCCACGGAAAGGGTGCCGTCCTTACTTTTTTTCCAGGAACGAATTAGTGACAAAAACCGCACCTCTTAGAAGCTATGTGCTTATATAAAATCTGTGTTCTATTTCAATTCGTAAAAAAAATCTGAAAGAAGAAGTCAGTAAATGACCACTAGTCTTTACCGTTGTTTATTTAAAACGCGAACCGCTAGTCCGTTGGCTCGATAGTACCTATATACTCTGTCGATACTATTTTCGGTATAGTGTAGTTGGTACATGGCTCGGTTACTCGCGTTAACGACACCGACATCGTAAACTGACACATAAGGGGCCCTTGTTAAGTAGCAATCTACTAGATACAATGTGTTATGGTACAAACTCGTCGACCGTAACTGAGATGCTGCGTTCGTGTATGCATTTGCTAAATTGACCGGGGGCCGTTGCATTAAACATCGTGAGCTCCTGTCTCTATCAGATAGCTTTATAGACGAGTTTTTTCATGTTGGTAATGTTTTTTCATCCCTTTATACGTGTTATGACTCAATTAGCATAAAGTGACTAAGGTTTTACGTAGCTAGTTTTTATTTGTGAAGTGTTTTACCTATGTAATATAGAAATAAAATTTGTGATTGGTTATTAAGAAGCAATTGCGATACAAGTTTTAGAATGTTAATGAAAAAAGCATTTGTTACATACATTTTTTATTCTCAAGATATTTTCTCTCATGGTTACTTTTGCTATGCAACAATTAATAAACTGTACGGAGTTATTAAAACAGAATCGAAGACTAAATGGTGGCATGCTTTTTTCTTTCTCAAATCGGTACATACATACGTAAAAACATAACCTCACGCCTGTATTTCGCCAGGTATGTATCAGTCCCACGTGATAGGGGGCGAGCCTATTGCCGTTTTTCGGGAAAATTTCCAGACTCCATGCTGCTACTGAGAATTTCCTTATAAAAAACTTTAGATCCCTAAATCTCAAACTTTTATAAATAATTTAAAGTAAGTTCTTACTCTTACATATATTTAGCAAATTTTATTTTCTTTCTCGACAATTTTTAATCTTCTTTTATACATATCAAAATTTACTTAATAAACGCAATATTAATTAAATAAATACCTTGCAATTTTGGCGGTGCTGTGTTCACTAAAATCAGATAATATCATTATGGCGGCATCGCAAACGCCTAAAACTCATTACACAAGAACCGGGTCAAAAGGTTTTGCCTGTGCATTTTGTGAACGCACCCTCAATTTGTGTGTCGAAAGACCGTTGCTGTTGATATAATAACATACAATCTGCTAGCGAATGCATTGTGTTATGATGCTCATTGAGATAGCAAGCAGGGACAATTTTAACAAAGGAATTTTCTTAATAATACTTCATTTAATATGCGTATGTGCTTGAACTTGAACAGCTGACGTTACGGATGAAAAGTCACTATCTCGCAGAAAATCACCATAAACTTTTCTAGCATATTTTGCACAACTTTTAAGTCCATAAGTGATATAGCCTTTAAATTCTCTACTGCCTAAAATGTCCTAGACTCTAAAGCAATCATTACAGAAAAAAATAAGCGTAAAATTTGGGTTACCCTAAATAAAAATATAATAAGTTTTTACCATTATTTTAGACTCATGACATGATACTTATTATTAAAAAAATATTGATAATGCTAAAAGAATACAATGACGCAAGCTACATATTCCAACAAACAGACCTGGTAAACAATATGTTGACTAATCGCATTAAAACCACCTAACAAATATTTATTGGCCGCAAACATTAGTTAAATGCAGTTCCTCGAACACATAAACTTATATACAATGCAACTTAGAAAACATTTAAAAATACATTGTCCAACATTTACTATTTCCTAAATTGGAAGAAATGTTTGACCCGTAGTAATAATTGCAAGAAGGAAAGCAATAAAACTTTTTTTGGCGTTGGGTGTCAAAACGTATAGACGTGTCCGTAAATCGACTGATTTTAAATTCACCATTTTAATTAATTTTCAGTATATTTATACTTTACGACTTCGTAAAAAAGTTGTGTATCACTCATATGTGACTAAAACATAATTTATACACCACCTGCCGGCACATACACGGACAAAACCTAACGTAAAACACCAAATCTAACCTTAATCTTATCAGGAAGCACAGAGCAGGCTGGAGGACTGTTTTGCGACGAGGATGAGTGAACTTGAAGCTCAGCTTCAGACCGGAGTACCTGCTAAAGACACCGTTGCACGCGTAGCCGAGGAGTTTAGAACATTCAGAGAACTAATGTTCAAAATCACCACACTGGAGGAATACAACGCACTGTCACAAAAGCACAAAAAGGCAACAAACACCACAATGCATACGACCAAACGCGGCACTGATCGCTCAGGGACCTCGAATTTAAACGCGAAACCGCGAAAAACTTAGCTTCATGCGAGTATACGAAACGCGTATATCTCAGTGCCATTCAAGTTGTGTACTGCGCTAGTCTTGTGTTTTTGTTTGTTTTTACTAATTTTATTATTTTTTTTCCATCTACCCCATATGTCATCCAGATATTATAGTCTTAATGTTGCGTTCAGAATCGTTGTTATGTAATTACGTTTTGTTTTTAGTTCTTCGTTATTATCGTTATTTTGTTTTATCGGTTTTTTTATATTATGTTCATAAGTGTAATGGCTGGCGGGTGGTGCAGAGATTGAAGAAAACAATAGTTGGTACGTTTTATTATTATTATTAAATAATAATAATAAAAATTATTATTATTATTTTTATATGTATTTATATATGTATGTGTATTACATGTTTTATATGTGTATTATATTATATGTATTTTGTCAATAGTACTGTTTTGATATTTTACACACCTGCCTCATCTCATCTCTGCATCACCCTAGGTTCGGCTGGAAGAGAATGCCTTAGGCATTAAGTCCACATATACAAACTTTGTATAAAGTGTAAATAAATAAATAAAACTGAATTGTTCAACTTTCATTTTACTAGAACTACGTTGACTTTATTGTATGTTGAGTGCAATGTTTTATTAATACAATTATATCAATATAAAGTTTCTCTGGTGGATAGAATTCGTAATTAAGTTATCTGCCAGAGAACCCGAGTCATTGACATTGCCCGCAGGATTAGCACGCTAAAGTGGAAGTGGGCCGGCCATGTTTGCCGACGGATGGACGGCCGTCGGAGCAGACATGTGTTGGAGTGAAGACCGCGCTTAGGTAGACGTAGTGTAGGACGTCCTGCAGCACGATGGTCCGACGACTTAAGAAAGGTGGCGGGTAGCGGATGGACGAGGGCTGCTCAAGACCAGGATGGTTAGCGCCTTCTTGGGGAGGCTTCGTTTAGCAATGGATGACGATAGGTTGAGAATAAATCAATATAAAAAAAACTAAAGTTAACTAGAAGAAGGAAACATGGAAATAGTAAGCTATGCTACAGCATAATGACAGGGAATGAATTTGCAACATTTTGATTTAATAATGGTAGCCCTATTTATCAAATTAGCAAATTCTATTTAGTGTAGGTATTTATGGTCTACCGTAATAGCACGCTAAAACAGAAGTGGGCGGACCGCATGCGGTGTAGAACAGATAATTGTTTAACCAGCTTACATTACAAAGCAATAGTATGTAAGTAGTATTTGCTTAATCGTTTAAAAGATCTTTAGTAAACCTATTTAAAGTAATACTATTTAGAATTTATTTTCAGGAAAAGATCAATGGAATAGCAACCAGCTCTGCCCGTAAGAAAATATTTTGTGTGGATAAGAACTGTGAGGAAAAGACTAAAACGCGTAGGTATATTGCTGATTCAGATATTACTTTTCTCGCAATTTGTCTGATAGAACACTATGTTTTTTTTTTAAATTCCATATGTTTTCATGAAAGGGTTCGAAACATCATTTCGTTAAGCTAATGTACTATTTAACTCGTTGATGTAAATAAACAGGTACCCAAGCTACGGGCTTGCCTATATTGGGACCTGTTGATACTCAAAAATGTATATGTTTTTACGAAATAAATTTCTAATTTCAAATTCAAATTTCATTTTGATATTTTTTGTACTTCCTGGTTAGTTTCGAGCTTGTATGCCGCTCATGCTTAGTGCTCCGCGCTTCATTGCTTAGTTGTCGAAGCAAAGCCTCGGTAAAAATGATTGATTCTTGCATGTCGTAACATGCTATCATGTGTGCGTATTGATTTTGGATCTTAATATGTTGTGAACCATTACTTATCAGTGGCGGTACTTCCATAGAAGCCAAAAAGCCCAATTTGCCTTACAAAATTCCGAATAATAATCTTTAAACTTTAAATCTTTATTTAACAAATCAATTTGACATATAAATGAGAATATCCTGACCCCACAATGAACAATTATAAACTAGACATGAAACAATTAATGTGTAACGCTTTTGGGCTTCTATGGGAGTACCGCACTGTTACTTATATGTATTTTTTGGAATTTTCAAGAGTTGAGTGTATAACACAGTAGTAGTACTCACAGTATAGTGAGTAGAGGACTGACTGACTATTTACTTTTATTAACTATCCGTTTTACCACCACATTCTTACCCATGCACTATTTGCAAAGGGCAATGCCCAACTGACTATACAACTTAGTATCAGCACAAATATTTTTGTGCCACAATGAAAACTTGCACATAGTTTTTTTTTTTTTTTTTTTTATGGGAAAGGAGGCAATCGAGCTAGTGAGCCACCTGATGTAAAGTGGTCAACACCGCCCATGGACACCCACAATACCAGAGGAATCATCGGTGCGTTGCCGGCCTGTTGTAATTAACATACCCTATCAATAAAACTAAATAGTACTTGCATAACTTGCGGGGTTTCATGGTAACCAAAGGGTCAAAGTATAATAAAACCACATAAGTAGGAAGTCAAAGTAAAGTTTTAATATCATTATTATTCCATGTACTCTGCTTCAAAAATATTGTCTAGGAATGGCGCTGGTGTAGTAATATTATTATGCCATCCCCAACTCAAGTACCAAGCAATAGTCATTATGTGGGCACAGCAGCCGACTGTGTGTTTGCCCACTATGCAGCTAACCAGAGATAGCCCTTAGTGTATTTGCTGTATTGACACATGTAAAACTGGCACATCTTATATTGTTGGAGCATCTAAAGCATGATCTAAATGATTAGCATCATACTGTAATTGTCACTGTAGTGTTCTCCTAGCTGCCATCCAACAAGCTTTGCACACACATTTTAGATGTGAGATCTGGAAAATGGATATAATTGTTAGTAATGTAAAATATTTCATAAAAGTTAAAACAGGGATTCTCATAATGTTCCTTTCTTGACAATTGGGTGGTACTCTTTATGATTGTATGCATAGTACAGATATACCACATATAAAACATACATTTCAATGTCTTAATATAGGAGCTTGAAGTGAGCCAACTTGAAGAACAGCATAACACTCCATGCAGAGAATGCCATCCCGTGAAATCTGTGAAAATATATGTTTACAATAAGACTTTGAATTTAAATTCAAAGGCTAGTATTATACTACCTCTGTGAAGCAGTTGGTTGTGTATTGCTTGTTAGGTCAGGTTTAGTTCCCAAGTTAAAGCTAGTAATAGGTACCAGTTTAAGTATTTGGGATTATATATCCCTGTGTCTTAAATAGCACATTAAAGCAGGCAATTAGAATAGTTATAAACATCACAGTAACAATAGTTAAAACCTGGCCTAACAATAAAGTATTGAAAATAAAAACCTGAAAATCTTCATTGGAGCATAAACAGAATATCTATGTTTACATATAACATACAATGTAGCTGTTAACTACATTGTTGACAATGACTGTGTTGTAGTCACCACCTCCAGAGAGAAGACAGAGTTCCAACAGTTTAAACACTAATAGTAATACATTTTTAGATTACTTAATATTTAATAAGAATACAGTTTTGAATTCACTTACCGGCGAGGGTGAAATCCACATAGAGTATTGTACATGATTTCATTGATTTCTCTCAATGCCTGCAAAGGTCCATAACGTAGCCGAAGGGTACAATTAACACACCGGCGAACTGATATTACCATAATACGAGAACAGTGATATAAGGAGTCTGTCTCACAACCACTTTTCACAATAAATTGTACAAGGAGTCTCTATCTCGATTATAAAGTAAGTTACCTATATGGAGTCTCTTTCTCAAAATCACTACTTATTAATATTATATAACTAATAACCACACTTGGAATGTTTACTTTTGCGAAAAACATACGTAACGGCCGTTCTTGCATAAACATAATGACATTATCCCGCCCGCCAACCAATTTCAATGTTGCCAAGTGCATAAGTCGATTTATTATTCTTATAATCGATATTTCTCATGACCATTCTTTTTACAGAAAATATTTTCGTGTTATCATTATACTGTCAGGATATGCAACGTATGATTAAAAATATACAGCAGAGAAAAATATACACTATTAGAATACTAGAATACTTGCTATAATCTTTTAATGAAAATAAATACAGAGCTATTAAGTAATTGATGTGATTGTTGCAAATAAGCACTTTGATAAAAGCAATGTGCGCAAAGCATAAATCTGTGAAGTGCTTTAAAAATGTTTGCGTATGGTAGTAGAAACAGAAACTTATAGCAACCACCACCGAGCATTGCTAAAGAGTAAGTTACTTTTATTTGAATAAGTCTTATTATTAACTTTTCAAGCTAGCGAACTCACTAGCAAGATCTAGTGACAGCTTAAAACAATATAATAATTGTATTTTGCTTAACAGTAAATGATCAAATAAATTAAAGGTCAATTAAATATATTTTTTTATCATGACAACTTTATTACGCTAATAAAACGACAAACAGAAACTGTAGGTAGTAAATAATAAATAGAAATGCTATTTATCTTTGTATTTTTTAATCCGGCAAATTTAGGATTAACTAATACGATATAAAATCATTAAAATTAAAGACAAGAATTGTTGATATTACTAACTTGTGGCACAACTTAAATCATGCGATACTGCTTATGGGCTTTTTCTACAAAATGAAATCATTTCGTAATCGTGATTGCAAAATGTTTATAGTCAAGTGGAACATATAAGGCTTCTAATTAATGCTTAAATCATTTTCTACCAGATATTTTTTTTATATTTTAAATTTTGACACGAATTTATGTCGAGTCGAAAACTCCACTCTATTACTATAGTGTAAATGTCCCGCATGAAAAAACCCCCAACATTTCGCGGGCACTCAAAGCAATAAACAGCGCGTAAGCGTCAGACAATCATCAGCTAGGCAGGTAGCGGGTATAAAAATAAAATGTTAATTACAGCGCACACTGCACCCAGGTAAACAAGTCTGGACACCCGCGTGGAGTTCATATGGCGGTGTAATACTGGCGCACTTTGTACTGTCGGCAAATACAATTTCAGCAGCAATATTTTACTATTAAAATTGCCATCGGCGTGTTCGGGCACAGACAGGACCCGTGTTAATGTCAACATGATAGCTTTTGGATGTAACATGTGTAGTGTGCTTAATGAATAAATCTTGCATCTACAATTCAGAAGGAATTTGGTGGCGTTTCTTAAATCTGAGTAGGTAGTCTATTTTTCCGAATGAAGTTGTTGTCTTTCTGATACTAACTTAAAAATAGGTTCAATAACATACAACCAAATAACACTTCAAGAAAACAGATTCGCGACTGTTGAATTTTAATTTTGGAAATATCTTACAATTTTAAAGCGTGATATATTTTTTATCGTTTTTATACATTTCGAGCCAGTATTAATGCTAATTTTAATTTTAAGAATTTCAAAACATCCTTTAGTTTTAAAGTTTTATTTATACCTTTTGTGTCGTCCAATGAGCATTTGGACATTTATGATGATCGTAAATAAGCCGCAAGTCGTAACCGGGTTCCTGCGTCTGCGTTTCCATGTCGTGTATACTTTTGCACTTTTTAAGTTTATTCGATTATATCTTTATAGGACATTCTGAAATCGATTAGGTTTTTGATGTCATTTTGCATATATTTTTTTCAAGTACCTAATTCTTGAAATTTCAACTCTGCTATAAATGGTTAAATAACGCATACTTACATCATAATTTAGTTGTATACTCTAGCTGCGTTCAGACCTCATCAATTTTTAGGGTATTTTATTTATACATCGCTCATTATGGCAAATCTCATTTGTTACAGATATTTCTAGATATTGTGTCGACTCATGTAGCCTATTTTGTACTTTGTCGATGATTAACTGTTGATTACTTAACTGTTTTTTGCTCCAAGAAAAAAAAAAGGATGTATGCCATCTTTTTTCAAATCTTAGCTCTATCTGTGGACTGTCATCTTTGTGGAATGTTAAGAACATGTATGTGAATGAGTTGTTGTTACAGTTGTTTGGTTTAAATTATTCCAAGGAGTAAAATCATAGACAAATAAATTTTCGGATTTATTTATTTAGAATCCATGTCTGTAAACAGATTTGTAAACTTACAAATAATGTTCGTTTTAAAAAAATATAAATATGGCCTACAAAAAGTACATTACTGCAGTATATGGCTAACACAAATAAAAAAAATGTGTATTGTACACTTAATTATAATCACCATAATCCAATACTATCTGCGTAAGAGAGACTACTAGAGCGGAAAACTAAATACCAATCGGAAATAAAAATTTAAACATTTTAATAAAGAATTTAATTTTACCGTTCGATATACAATTTTTGAAAGAAAATATTCTATCTACAATATGTAACAAACATTTATTTATATACATTTATTAGTTCGGACTAGTTCACGATCGTAGTCAAGAAGGATTTTAGAGGGTATTTTTAAGGATTTTTTTACATAATTTACAAGAAACGAACACCACTTTTGGTGGTGAGTACATATAATATTTCTTTTTCACATGTGATTGGGTTAACTTATTTAAATCTGAAAAGGTCCTATGACTTAAAAAAAAAAAGCTTTCTAAAACATCTTTCGAATTCAGAAGACAAAGACATTCAAGTTACGAATAGTGATAAAAATTACGTCCAAAACACTAAAGATATTTACATATTACAACGTTTTCCATATAATCTTTGTCATTATTTCAGATTTTATGTATTATTACCTCATTTTTAGCAAGTCACTTTTCAATACTATTCACGTTCACGTTTCTAAATCACATCGCTGTAAATCTAATCTTTTCCTTCAACATAAAAAGGTCGAGAGTAAAACTGTCTACACCCATGTTACAAATGAACATTACAAGCAGAAAACTAATATTAGTTACAACCCCGAGCCATGTTTGGCGGCCCACACGGATTTTTACGAGTAAACCCAGTCACAAGTGCAAAAGTCGTAAAAGTACCTCAAACAGCAATGACTCGGAAGATCTCGGCGAAATTCAAAATTTCACACTAACTCATCTAAAATTTCTAACCTGTACATACGGCGGACCGCATAAAGCTCTCTTAAAAAATTACAAAATTCTCAACATATAATAATTAACCTATCTATTATGTTATATACAATTATTGCTATCGAATGTTGCGCTTTAAACGCCCCAGTTGCTTAAGTTTAACTGACTTATTGCTTTCGCTACTAAATAATAAATACATCATAAATGATTTACAATTTTATATTCTGTTCAGAAATCCATAATAACATTCTAATTTTATTAAAGTCATCAATATATCCGATTAACTTTATGGGAATTTAACTTTGATTTTTATATTAGAGAAAATTGTTATTCAATGGAATTCTAAACAGAGTACACAATGATATAATAGCAACTAAAACTACAATAACTGCCTTAGTCCGTGATATGCCTTTAAGTTCATTAAACGGAATGATAAAAAGCATTTCAACACATCACCAACTTCGAGCCCTAACAAGCAATTTGCATAAATATCATTTATAGTTAATAATATTGTTGCATTTCAAAGTATTGCCATTTCAAGAATACACGTCTGTAGTTTAACATCTTTGTCGCACGGGAAGGAATCGACCGTATCTCTTGTTGGTACGAAATGATGCGTCGGATCAAAATAAGTATATTTTAATTCATAAAAGTTCTTAAATAATGTCTCAACTCAAGTTCAGTCTTTCAGTAATAAAAAAGTTCCTCCCGAAGGAAGTTTGGGTGGAAATCGTAAATCACTCCTTAATCATAGTTATAAAACGCGATTGCTCAAAAGATCCGAACACAGGAGAAACTAGTACGTACGTCAGAAGACTAATAAAAGTTAGAAATTCAACACCCACACCAAAATACTAAAAGTAGCGCGCTTGAAGGTTAATAATTCGAGTAATGTAAAGTAATTTTACGGTTGATCAGGCAAAATTCTCAGTCTTATGCCAGATTTATTGAACATTAAGATGTAAGAAGTTGGCGTTCAAAAATCTTATTTATGTCATAGTTGAAGCAACTCGTTTAGTCGCATTGAGCCGGCGCGTGGGGGTCAGTATCGGCAAGGTGTGCGGGCGGCGCGACCTGCGCACGCGCCCGCGCTAACGTCTATGCGAGCGCGGGCGCGCCAGGCCTCGCTCAGGGACGGTGTGGGTGAGCCGAACTCAACGAAGAGCTACTCACTCCTGAGTCACTGCTCTTCTCAGAAGCGCACGGCTCACCACCAGCTACAAACTTCACGACGTTCAACCTGTGATCAGATTCGCAGGTATCATCCCTAGCACCGCCTGGAAGGCCTCCGCTGCGGGTTGTTGCCCTTTCAGTTATGTTTCCCGGATAGCGTTCAATTCTGTCGCATTCGGCGTCGTCGGGCTGTCGTCGCCTGATTGAACGTTTAGTTTGAGGCGCTGGTTCTGGTGGCCGGTGGCTAGGTTCATCAGCACGATGAACTAATGGTGATGTGCGGACACGAACCCCTCCTACTCCGACGCCTGCCTCGTAGCAGCCGGAGTCACGAGGAAACTGCCGTCTTCCAAAGGGCGAGTCACCTCCTTCTGAGCTGGAACCTCCTCCGTCGCCTTCAACTTCTACTTCCCCACCTAATAGTATGTTAATTATTTTTTAAATTAAAACTAAGGTTTAAAGCATTACAAAATGCTTTTGATATGAAACGTAATAAGTACCAACTCACATTCAAGCTGATGAAGAAGTTGCACGGCAGCTAGGATACGCGTGCGATGTTCAGGTGTCATTATCCCCAAATAGTCGAGATCAGAAGGCTCAATCTCTTTAAATAGTTCGATATCTTCATAGCCATTGCGGGCAAAAGCAACAGCATACTCAGGCAAATCTATTCTCCTGAGTAGTTCTTCCACGGTTCTTGGTCTTGTTTCCCAAAGTCGTTCGCGGCTCTTGCACCATTTGGCTGATCGAGATCGAACTGTATCACGATCAGAGAGCACTTCGACGGTTGCGAATTTGAAGTTGCCGACTTTATTGTTGAGCACACCCCGCCAAATTCCGGACGCGTTCATATTAATCACCTCGATGATGTCTCCTTTCTGCAGACAAATACAGTTATTCGTTGAAATTTACTTCCTCGATAAAATAACTAGTTGTAAGTTTGCTATTAAGATATCTTACCTTGTATCTAAGGGCATCTTTCTCATAAATATTGGGTACGTAATCGACGAGTGCTCGAGCCCGACACAGCATTTGCGGCACTTGTAAACTCCGCCCGGCAGGACTTAATTCTATGTTTTCTTCTGCCGAGAGAGATGAGTGATTACTACCGGCGCGAACCAATGCCTGTGTGCCTGTACATAAATATTTATTGACTTAGCAATTCTAAATAGCGTTATTTATTCCCAACACACAGAATGTAGCGATACCTGCGGGTATGTACATTATTGTTTGACTGTGAATAGGCAGGTTTGTGTTACTTTATTGGCTCATGGCGATACTATTAGTAGGATTAGGTAGCGCGGTGCAAATTATATTGGTTGTGTGTGGTAGTGTAATCTGTAAGTAACGTTTGGGGCGTTATGGTTTAAAGAAAGGAAAGACAAACATATTTACAAAAACATTTATATTAAACACAAACAAATAGCTCAATAAATCCACTCACTACTGCCTGATCCGCTGGGAAGACTTTCGAAAGAACTATTAGAACATGGAAATGCTTGATCGCCACTCGTCCGCCTGTCGCTGCACTCTGGCCCGCACTCTTGTCTTAACCTTGAAATTTTTCTTTGGACGTCTTGTCTAAGACCTCTCACCTTTCCCGCCAAGTTAGACACACCTTCGCATTCTTCTGCGGACTGAAAACATCGTTCAGTATTTAAAACATATACGGGATTAATTTATTAAAAGCAACATTGAACTAGCAGTCTACATACTACCTACTCTATTAAACACCGACGAACACATACATTTTGATGACGTCTATGTTTGTAATAATTTACCTTATGGACAGTAGCTATGTGTTGCGAATCTGTTTCGCTTTCTTGGTCTTCATAATCAGACGAAGCTGGCGAAAGCGGATCACCACCTATCCGGTACCCTGACATCTGCCGGTACCCTCTTCGAGAATCTCTTTCTGATCGGTTGGAATCCAACGAAATACCAGATAATCTAGAGCCAATAGATTGGATATCAGACGCGGCGTAATCCCCGCTCTCGCGATCTCGGGCCGTTCGCAAGGGGATAACAGTTGTTGGATAGGGACCACTTTGGGGTATTATTAATCCTCTTCGAGGGGGCCTTGCTAGGCTGATGTCTCCGGCGCTTCTTAAGGAAATTACTCCCTCGCCTCTCGGTTCGTTGCGAAGGTTTAGTGTGAAGCAAACGCGCCCATTCTGGAACGAGGCTGCCGGAGCTCCTCCACCCATTAGAAAGTCCTCAGGATCACTCTCATATGGCGGTTCATCGTACCAATGTCCTCTACCGGAGAGTCCTCTCGCTTCGTCGTCGTACATATATGTGTCGTCTGTAAACGAGTCTCCCATTAGTCCCGTGCGTTGCTCAGCTCCCAGTAATGCAAATAAAAATGTACGTGCTAACAAAATTGCGAAAAAAGTTTACCGTAAAAATGCCTTCCACATAGTTGCGGTTTCACTGACAACACTGCAGTAAAAGCTGTGTACGAACATCGTAAAGCCGTGCGTGGTTGCAAAATATTCTCTTTTTTTTCAAAACATGCACATTTTTAGCGTATCTTCGCAAAGTAAACATTCGATGGAAATGATGTTTTATGCACACCTATATGATAGTCAAGATCACATCTGATGTACACATTCTATTTGAACATGGCACCGAGACACTTAACTACGCCCTTTCATAACAAAAACAAAATGATGAATGAAAGATGCACATGAAAAGCGTACCGTATGGAACGACAAATAATAACAGTACTTAATAAAGCATTCCGCATAATGATCCAAATAATTTCCAATAAAACGTCGTGCAGGCAACATGCGGAAATGTCACGATAACTCATTTTAGAACAACTTTCCAGACGCTCTGATAGTTTGAACCTGCTCTTGGTTTAATTGATTTAAAATAGACTTTTGAATTTTATTAAAAATATAATCTTTTACTTAAAACTATTTATATTCCTCGTGCTAGGAATAAATGCCAAGTTTTGAGTAACAAGTATTATTTATGTTACTACAGTTTTAAATATATTACTTAAAGCTATGTTACACGTGTTTACCTTTAAATAAAAATCCAATTTAAATAAAAAGAAATTAGAGGTACTCTTATTCAATATTATGACAGAATTGTCAACACATTGAAATAAATTATTACTATACTCTTCAGTGAAAAAAAGAAAAGAAAGTAAAATCAATTAATCTTGTGTTGAAGACGCATTGATTTCTAAATAAAAAAATATGATATAACACAAAAGCTGCAACATAAATTGAAACAATTTCAGCAAAGCATTTTGTATTCAAAATACCAGAAAGCGACCAGACTTTATATTCAAAAGTTAAAATCCGATTACGTATGTGAAACAGATTTTAACCTTCATGTCCATTAATATTTTTACATACAACATACCTCCAAAAGGTCCCCTGACCCCATCTCTCCCCATGTTCATAAGCCCATGTCTTATGTCCCGTAAAATCTGAAACAAAATGTGAATTTTATATTTCTGACAGAAAAACTTTAGGTATTTTGCGCTAGGGGTTTTTAATTCAAAGAAAATTCACTCGCACCCTAAAAGATTATTTTGATTCAGCGAGCGAACTGCGTGAGCTATTTGTAGGGGAGTGAGGAAACAAGATAGCAGAATTTAAATCATAAAAATAATAACCATTTTAGCGGAATTGCTTCATTGTACGTACGTGTACAGTGAGAGCTGTATTTTGGTTCTTGCGTTTTTTGCACAAACAAGCCCATCTACCTACCCTACTTTCTTGTTGCCTTAAAAGTGTGGCATAAAAACTTTACGGTTTTTATAAGGAAATAAGTATAGGGTTTTATTCGTCGCAATGTGTGTCATGCGCAAAAAATTATACAGCATATTTTAAGTACGATCCGTATTCTTTGTGATATTTAAGTTAAAGCACAAAAACGGTGAAATAAATATTCAAGGAGTGCAATAAAAAGACCAATTTCACTTAATGAGAAAGGTATTGTTGAGAAAACGTTAATTTATGCACACTTTGTTACCACAACGACGACGGCTTGGCAACACACGAAAGGGATTTACATGTCGAGATGTTCCAGAAAATGAGATTTTACATCTACACTCTTAAGATATACCGATAACATTAAGCTGGGAATTTAATAAAACGCTCGGAAGATACGGCTATGAGACAATGTTGGAAACGCATTACTTAATATTGTACCAACAGCAGACATCCCATTTATCCTTCAGTTCATTTCGCGAGTTTAATATCATGATATGAGGCCGATATATTTACATACAAAAGAGATCCAAGACGTCCCTGACCTCTGTAGGATTTAGCCTGAGTCTACAAACCAGTCTGTATACATACGAGTATAACATTGCTTAGGGCGACGACGAATGTCTATTGGTAATAAAATTGGTTCTTTTTTTTTCATGGGAAGGCAGCGTTACTGTAGCCTTACATTCTGTGGGGTAATTTTCTGAGAGTTCATAAAACCTTAACCTTAAAATATAACTCCTCTTTCTCCCTTTCATAATTTTAAAACCTAGCAAAATATTTATGATTATTTTTATGGTGTTAGTAAAAATGAGCAAATATGATCACTCTCCATCAATTGAGTTCGTTGAGCTGATATAGTACCAAATGAAGTAAAACAGTTATTATAGTCAAGGTGATTACGCTTATATTTTATTATTATCTTATCGATCAAACGCGTCTTGTTTTTCTGATCGTGTAATGCCAGTATGATTGTAAACCAAGATTTCCATTTCTCGTGTTTAAAGAATGTTAAATACTGTTTTAAGGAAATTTAATTGATACTAAAATAAAAAACAAAAGAAGGTTTAAACTGTTTGCGTGGCCAACATCACTAAAAGCCGACTGATTATATCGACAAATTGACAAAAATGTTACCGAACCGACATTCGTTTGTTCCGCATCACGTCACCGATATTCATGCGGCAAACGGTTTATTGCCGTAGTAAAATTTCAATGTTCAATATTACAAAGTAGCGCGCCCTATCCCATAGTTTTACGAGCAAAATGTGCTGGGCAAGGGGCTTCCGAAGTTTCGTAGGGAAGCGATACAACTGCCTGTAATAGGCTTAGCTTGAGATTAGGGCGCGATTAGCCAGTGGCTTGGTTCGCGTCGAATGCTCGCCAGTCGTAAGATTACAACTTGCTGTAACTCTCACAACAGATTAGTTGCCGATGTGTGCGTAAGATAGCGCCGTTCCGTGTACCAAACGCCATCGCAGAGGATTTGCTAAATGGACGCGGAGGAACGCACTTAACGAGAGCATTAAAATAAAATGTGTTTGCACAAAAACAAAGAAACGGGATGCGAAATTACCTCCTCTTGCTCTCGGGCCAATTTGTCTTTTTTCTTCATTGCTTCCTGTACTTTTAACTGCAACAAATCAAGAACACGCATCATTAGATTAAGTGCGTTGTATTATTTCTAATTTTAGCTGATACCGTATGATTGCTGAAAATGACCCAAATAAATAATATAAAATAAATAAATACAGCATAAAATAAATCGAAATATTGATGAATGTTTTCTCATAAAATACAAATCATATTGTCATGCAATACATGCATTTTACGGAATAATCGTCGTGCAAAATGATTTTGCGTGCATAATATAAATGTATTGTGCAAAAAGTGCTTGTGATGGAAAATAAATAAAACGGATTCTGTTGTAATGATATTAAAAAATATCAATATGTTCGAATGGTACATAATTTTGCTTGATCCACCTCCAATTCTTTGAGCATGCCGATTAAAAATGTAAGCCAAAAATGGATTGTAAAATTTTGAATTTTGGATTATAACCTGTTATGTCTCTGTTGGCAAAATTTATAATCCGTTATCAATACATAAATAACACATTATAAGATAGATATTATTTTAATGACATAATTATAATTTAATTTACGTAAATATTTTGAAACACATTAAACTTTTGATTAAAGGATAAAATATGAAATTCTCTTAAATATAAACAGATCGAAAGCGTTGCCAAATTACTTTAAATTTACGTATAAACATTTTGAAGCAACATAGCGAGAATGCGATAGCCTAGTTGACGTAGAATATACCAATACACAAATATCATAGCGGCGGAATATAGTTTGCCATCCAGAGCATAACAGATTAATGCCTTCCCGCCGCAACTTTAGCGTACAGCACTTTTATTGTACAATTAACCAAACAGGTTAACGATACAATCTTCGTCATCATGAAGACTTAACTGGTGTCGTAAAACTTTATGGGAGACTGTACGTCAAAGATGTTACAGCGGGCAAGCGTGAATCTCTCACCCTATGTATAGTCTCTTCGAAGGTGTTTGGTTGGGCGGCAGTCATTTGTAAGAAGCGGAGGCGGTCATAATCTCTTGGGTCAACCATGGACCTCAAAGCCGTGTCGGGGCCAGGACCCAAGCCTAGGCCACTTTGTAGCACGCTGTCCGGTGTGTCAACCTGAGGGAAAGTTTGTAAATTTATCGCTGGGAAGGGTTGGTAAAGTTCCATCGCTCGGACCCTCTCTTGGTCGAAGTTGCAGCCCCATGCTCGTTCAATGTTAGTTCTTTTAATCTGAATGCTTTGATGTACGGAAGGGATTTGTGCATTTCATACCAAACAAAATCATAGATACATACTTTCATTAGAGTATTAATAACAATAATTTTATAAAATAGACAAATATAATTAGATAAATTACATAAAAAATAATCATAAAATATTTACAAATATTATATTACAAATAATTTATATATCTTCGCAGCAGCTTGCCTGGAAAGTGAAATCCATCTAAAATTCAATGAAATTTATTAAATCCATACGAAGTTTGCATCATTCATCATTTAATCGACTAGTCATTTTTCTTTTGAATATTATTCGCAAATACACCAACTAAAATTGCCGCTTTCTTGAAAAGTCGAAGTTTTTCGCCAATCACTGTATTCGGGTATAACGTCCCTATGATAAATTATCATGAACCCAACATGATTTAGAACTTTTTGAACTAAGTTATATTCAGTTTGGTAACTACATACATATACCCACAAATTTATGGATGTTGCTACAGCATTGCTTCCGAGACTTCGTATGTGTTTACGACGCGTATTGCCGTAGTAGGGTAGACTGGGTACGGTTGAAACGGTGGACGGTTGAAACAAAGTGAATATCTTGTGAATAGTGCGCGATGAGGTGAGGGGTACAAGGGGAGTATGAAGCGGGCGACAGGTCGAAACATGAATTTTAGTATTGCGTCGCTCTTCGGGCGCTGTGCTTGTCTGTAGAAGGCCCCATTGTGTTTTTTAACGGAAAAGTAAGTATTTCGATATCTACATTTTTGCAATTATTAAGATTTCATTTATAGTTAGAGTATTGAGAGTTATGTTACAGTTAAATTGAAGGTTGTACAATATCGTAGTATGATTAGTTTTTATTTAAATTTACTGTCATTCTTACTGTGAACCGTTTTATACCAAGATGGGGGGGTGGGGACAATTGAAACATTATTTGTGGGTACGGTTGAAACAGTTTATTTATTACTTTCTTGTTTATTAGATGCCGAGGGTACGCCAAAGAAAGACTACAAAAGGTCAAGCCGACTTATCAACATACCAACGAGCCTATGAAATGTAAAAATGTCACGACTTCGACTATACCACCTTTATTTTCTCCGGAAGCAATACGACCACTACCAAAAGCACCTCCAAGAAAATCAACAAATAGGGCCGAAAAACAAGGAAATCTACAATACACACAGACACACCTGAAAAAGAAGAGATAAGAAGAGAACATGAAATCAGAATGGAACGAACCAAAGCTAAGCAAGTTAAGAAAAGATTAGATGGAGAAAAGAATAAACGAAATACTACAAACAAGAAAAAAACTAACACGCGACAAGAATCATCATCAGAAGAAGAAGAGTGCCACTGTATTGTATGTATGTCAGCATATTCAGAAAGCAGACCGCAGGAAAAATGGATACAATGAACAGTATGTAAAATGTGGGCGCATGAAGAGTGCACAAAAGGTAGCCTTAGTTATGTTTGCCATAATTGTGACTCCGAATGATCTCGTAAACGTTAAAGTATTTTTGTTTAAAAAATTACTATATTTTATTTTTCATTTTTATTTAATTGATGTCTTTTGTTTGCATAGTTTATAATTAAAAGTGTCGATAGTTGAGAAATATAAAAGCATGATTGCTTAGTAACTTACATACATACATAAACTCACGCCTGTATTCCTCGAAGGAGTAGACAGAGGTGCATTTCTGCACCCACATTTCGCCAGGTATGTATCAGTCCCACGTAATAGGGGGCGAGCCTATTGCCGTTTTTCGGGCACATTTCCAGACTCCGTGCTGTTACTGAGAATTTCCTAATAGAAAAACCCAATAACACTTTGCCCGACCCGGTAATCGAACCTAGGACCTCTAGATCGCACGGCACATACTTGTACCGCGTGACCACGAGGCAGGCTTAGTAACTTTATTTAAAATAATATATTATCGCTACCAACATCTAATTATTATTTAGTTCAAGTTATAGGTACTTAAAATAAAACTGAAGGCTGATTAAAAATAATGTTAGATTATAAATATAGTCAAAGACTAGAATATTACTTAATAAAAATATTTGTGATAGTCAACTGTGCCAATTACCATTCGAAACATGTTATTAGAAGTTTAATAAAAGATGATAATTGATTATATTTTGTATTATTTGCATGTGTTTCAATTGACCCCAGACACTGTTTCAACCGACCCTGGCATGGGGACGGTTAAAACAAATTACTTTTTTTTTTTATTTGATTTTGCTCAGAAATTACTATACAGTGATCTTAAATAACATTGCCCTATAGTAGACAGTTAAAAGGTCTTTTATTTAGTATGTTTCCGATATCGCTCGCTTAACAAATCCCGATGCTATGCATGATAAATGCTAAAATGTTTCAATCGTACCCAGTCTACCCTAATTTTGTGCATAATATATAGGTAGAGATAATAAAAAATATTATTGATGTACAATTCTTGAAATATAAACATCAGTAGTCTTTTTTTAGACTAAACATTATAAGTAAATATTTTTTATATTTATATTTTTTTGGTCATGATTATTGAAATTTTGTTTTAAGTAATTTATTTTTCATTACTTCAAGTCTTATATAAATTGGTAACATCGAAAATTTCCTCTTGCTCTTTTTTGGCAATAGCTAACTAAACGTAGAATGAAGCAATCAATTTCATGTACAAAATCAGTGACCTTGTGGTTATAATAAAGCAGCCTCATGAATAAAATGCTAAAATGACAAACTGCGTTCTGTTTACGGACAACTATTGTGATGCTCGTACAATTCAGGTTTGTTTACATTGACATTCATAACTTAATTCATTATTCACTGTTACTTGTTGGCAAAACAAACGAGTGAATAAACGAAATCACAACACACTAATTACCATACATTCGAATGCGATACGAGCACAATAGAAAAAACTGGTCAAGAGACAGCATGGCCTACATGCGAAATGGAGCTTTAGTACGGAATGTTTTATGATTTTTTCATGTCATGGACATTGAAGCTTTGTTCTGTATTGTTACTTTTTCATTTCTATAGACTAACCTTGCTGATGAAATGGCTTTTCTTCATACAGTAATTAAAATATATATTGTCTTACCCAATAAATGATAAAATTCCCTATCATTATAATGTATTATATTTGTGCAAGTTAAATACATAGACCTACATTAATCATTACACATTTTTTTAAGAACCTACGATTTAATAAAGATAATTTGTAGATAATTTGCCTTATGTTCCTAGTTTATAACTTTTTTTCTCACATTGTGAGACAGACAATCTGTTCAGTGTGGCTTCATGTGACATAAAATTCACTGAGAACAAAAGAACTCGCAAACCATTTAATTATTCATCACCACTTGAGTGTGGAAAAAGCTAAATATTCTCAACCACAATGAAGGCATGTACGTAGAAATCAATTAATCATAGCAGTCACAAAGCTAAGCCATTAACTTCGAGCTTGATAAGGGAATAATGCCCAGTACCCACAATAGCCGCTTCTATAATGCGACAACCCGAAGGTCCGCTCTCACAATTTATTGACCCCTTATCAAATTCACACACGTTTTCATCCTATACAAAAATAATCTTTTCTCAATTGGCTTGCCTCTAAACATATAATCTTTAAGCCCTTTCATGGAGTACGTCCGAAGAGATCCCAATAAATCAATTGGAAATTTCCTATTAGACATAATCTAGCTAAGTTTGTACTGCTAGCTTTGTAATTACTATAAGAGTATGTAACCATCTCTGCTTTATTATTAGTTATATAAGTTATCAAATCTACTTCAATAATTCTTTAATTGGGACAGTAAAAGTAGTACAAAACGTATCAAGAAAATCAAAATGTCACCAATGAAAGCATCAGCAGTTTGATCGTTAAACAATAATTAGCAATTGTTGTTCAGAAACATGACACAAACAAGGTTCCCCTCTTGATTATAATCTCCCTTGATAATGGAATTCCGTGCCACTAACATTCTGACGTAATGTGGAATGTATTTGAATCGAGGCAAGATTTAATTTTGATTGACGCGTCTAACGTCAATATCCGATATGCAGCTGACACTATAATTGGCAGAGCTCTGTGAGAGACATCCAATTATTTTGTTAAATTCATTGTTTCCTATTATCTGTATACCGGCAATCAGCAGGTACTGTAAACAAACAATAAATTGTTCAGAACTTTTATCAGTTAACGAACGCGGAATATGTATATTTTATTTTATTTTCTGTGTGTTTAATATTCTTTACATTCTTTAGTCTATTACTTTAGGCAATATAAGAATTTCGATCGGAATCACGTTTGATTTTATTTTTTAAGTATTTATCTTCATCCAGATTTTTACTGTGCACCAGTTAATTTAATTAATCGATTAATATTCTTATGTTAGTGAAACAAAAAATATTCCTATTTAATTTTAAATGTTCGCGCAATTTCGTGAGAAAAACAAGAATATGCTACAAAATCGCATAAAAGTTACTCGTAGCACAAGCGCAAGAAAAATTATGTCCGTCAAAAACACAGTTTTGAATATAAGCCGTTGTAACCGTGATAAATGTGGCGCAAAGAATAACTTTCCTGGTGGCAACTTTAATATCGACTCTGTTTTGTTCATTTTGCCACGTTTTAATCTATTTTACGCGAAATTCTCTTTACGCTTCATTTGAATATTCCGTGTTCAACGTTGGGAGTGGATTGGAACTATTTAGTTTTATACAATTGAATACTAACTTTATACGTTGCTGCTGAATATAATGTTTATTTATTTATTTACACTTTATACAAAGTATTACGACTGCCTCGTGGTCTCGCGGTACAAGTATGTGCCGGGCGATCTAGAGGTCCTGGGTTCGATTGCCGGGTCGGGCAAAGTGTTATGGGGTTTTTCCATTAGGAAATTCTCAGTAGCAGCCCGGAGTCTGGAATTGTGCCCGAAAAACGGCAATGGGCTCGCCCCCGATTACGTGGGACTGATACATACTGGCGAAATGTGGGTGCAGAAATGCATCTCTGCCTACCCCTTCGGGGAATACAGGCGTGAGTTTATGTATGTATGTACAAAGTTTGTACAGGTGGACTTAATGCCCAAGGCATTCTCTTCCAGTCGAATCTAGGGTGATGCAGAGATGATATGAGGCAGGAGATGTTTAATTTTCCTAATTTTAGTATCTATGGGCCGGTGGCTATGTGAACCTAACTAGTCCAAAATGATAAGCGAGATCAAATACATAAATAAAACAATTTTTATTTACTTTGTAAATTTTGCCATTTGATATTTTATTCATCATCAGCCCAAATACGGCACGGGTCTCCTCTACAACTGAGAGATATTTTATACCGTAAAATAAAAATAAAACATCTGTTGTTGGGGCTCAATCCAAATTTATACAACACACGTTGATAGTGACTGCAATTGCCTAAGAATAAGCCCTATTTCAACGCGGTGCTCTGTTGCGGTAAGGTAGTATTCACACACCAACCTTTTACACAAATAAGTCTTATGTATGTACATTAGTTCCATAGCAATATTTTCTTTACAGCTTCTGGAAAATTATTATAAATGTAAATGGCCGTAGATCGAAAATTTACACTATCCCGTTACAATTCACTTACAATGTACCACATATCGTAATTTACTAACAATATAGCGTGCAATAACATCTTTATATACAAGATGTTACTTATTTACGATCTACAAAATGCCAGCAAGATCGAGGCAAGACTATAACATTTTATTGCCCTGTATCGGGAGACTGCAAAGTCATATTATACGTATAGTGGCTGTGGCAGTAATACCACACGCAGGAGACCAGTTACGATAGCAAGGTGCCAACATACAGAATTCAAATACAGCTGAACTTTGCTAGCCAAATATTGAATAAACTACGGCAATGAGTGAAGGATGACACGGCAGTATTCAGTAAGATATACAGGAAGAAAGATGTACAAATGTTTTTAATATCTGACACTATATCGGTTTTAAGATCTACCATATTAATTATTTAAATAAACTATAATAAATAACAACCTGGTGATAAACGTATAAGCGTAGAGACAGTGTTCTATTAAATAAAATAACATATTTTTTACAGTAAAATGATGAAAATGTAATGTAATGGGTGTTAGTTTCCTTGAAGAAGAAATCGAATTAAAAAGTGCAAAGTCGACAACCTTAAAGATTCAGAGGTCCCGCTCGGTCAATAGTTAGAAAAAAACTTTTGACAGGACTAATCCTAAGTGCAAGTTGCCCGATAAGGATTATACCGGGCGCCCTAATGGCCTTTATCCGTTGGCTCAACAAACGCTCATAACTCAGAGCCGTCGCCTTGGCTCAACCGACTTAACTTTGGCAGGCGTCATTTCTCAAAAGGCATGAGGTGACGTACCCCTCCCCGCAAGGAGATTAATAAATATAGGTGGACGTGGAAAAATGCTGCACTTAATTCGGTAGAAATGAGCTGCGTATCTAATGCGAACACGGCTCCAGTTAACATCGGCCTTTTGATAAGGACTATTAATAGAGTGAGATGGGGTGAATTTATACGGCGCGGACGGAATTAATTCACGTTAAGTTGAAGGTGGTATCGGGCGTACGGTCTTTATCTGACTCACACTGAAAGCTGGTTCTTAATCGGTGCATGTACGTTTATTTAAATTGATCTCGTTTTATTTACGTTCCAACTAAACTAAGTCTATTTTTGTGTGGCTATGTGCGTTGAACATCGCATTTTGGTATTTATAGGTAAACTAAAAATAAACAAAAAAAATATTGAAAACTATATAATGACTGTCAGGCACAAAATAATAAAATTGTATTGGATATCATAATAAAACATATACTGTCTGATAAGAAACTTGCATAACTATAAAACTATTCAAACATTGTAGAAGGTGTAACTTCCTATTGCGATTGCTATCGCACTACAGGCTAGGTTTATTAAATTACATTATGTTTCAATTAATACTACTTTTTTGGCATTGAATTCTATATATCTATTCTATATTTTTAATTACATTTAATTTATCGCTCATGATACAATAGAATAGGACGAAAATATTCTAGTAAAGATGTACACAAAAAGAGAAGCCAAATATAAAACACCGGATAAATACATATGTGGTTAAGCGAAATCTCCACTACGTACAGCATTCATCAATTCATATCACACAGCCAAAAGAAATCCACAAACTATAGCCCGCAGCACGAAACACGACATCTCATAATCCATAAAAATCAAGCAGAACAATGGAGGCTCAAATCTGCGTTAAACGCATATACTGAGAGTTGTATACGCGTATCACCCGTCTCCATACGAAACGCGTCGTACTAATTGCTTGGAGTGCATGTCAAAGCACACCGGCGTCGCGCCGGTTCAACATAATGGTGGATGGGGGATAGCAAAAGGGAATGTATGAAAAAAAACGTGAGACAGACGCCGGCGGCATACACTGCAGACTAAAACTAAGATTTGGTTACTGTTGTTCGGCGCTAACGAGAAATCGCGCCGTCAACAATGCGCTTCTAATAGTAGATGAGGCTGTAAGTACTATCGATGCTACGATTCAAATCTTCGATAAAACTTTTATTTTTCTGGCAAGATTGAGTTCTGATTCCTAATTGCAATGTTATGAAAATTAAAAAAATCGTTTTACTTGACACGTCTAGAAAATTCGACACAAAATTAGGTATAGGAAAAAGACATAAAGCTAATGAATTAAGTTAAAGTCTAATATAAGATACTGCTAAAGCTAAATGTTTATTAGTAGTGTAAAGGAAAACTCTAAAGGTTTTGTATAGCTCGAAAAAATGCAAAAGTAGACAATTAGTTTCACATCATCGTTACTAAAAATCTACATAAAATACAGCCTCTACATGTCGATTTCCATATAGAAGTCTTAGAAGTATTTTGCATCATGGCCTATTTTCTACCAAAATTAATATGATCTAAATACGCTCTAAAATGAGAAACTATACATATAGGAAGGAACTCATTAGGTCTTGTTATAATTGCTATGATTATTGCATAATTGTTACCAGAGTAAAGGCAGTGTAGACGCGTGCTGTATTTCATAGGGTGATGCAATACAAAGGGAACGATGGCGAATGCGGTAGGTGTAAGGTAATTTGAGTTGTAAAGGGTTTGAGCTATAATCCGCCTGTGCATGGCTTTGTTCAGAATAGTGAGCGTATTTACTAAATATTTATGTGTAAAAACAAAAGACTTTAAAAACATACGATTCATTTTATCATTGATCGAGCTTCGCTTCAGCAACAAACGATAAATATACTTTCTTTTTATAGTGAATTTAATTTTTGAAAATAATAGATATCATCATTTGTTAAAGCTGGTACAAGAAATAAGTAAAGTGGTGTCGTTTGGGTTTACTGAAAATTTTACGTGTCTAAAACGGATCATGAATTTAAGATTATTTTAAGTTACATTCACGTTAATATCCCTATGGGATCTTTAATATATTTTTTTATGTGACCACGCCTGCGTGTTCACTCATACATAATTTCCTAGCAGTAAGCTGTGTGTTTTGAATACGATTATTCATATTCCTTAAACATTAAAATGCTTAAGGTAATTTAATTTTATTACTCGTTATCTGCATAGTAAAACAAAATTACATTAACGTCCCTCGACAGTGGTAAATTAAAGTACGTAATTATTTCATTTCGGTATAAATTAAAATGTAAAAATGGCAATTGTATTTGAATGAATTGGTGACCTTTTTAATGTAATTACTCGTAATAACAATTATAAACCGTTAGCCACCATTTTTAAATACTACAAAACGATGTCGGAAAGTGAAAATAAAAGATCCAATTACAATTAATTTTGGATTTTCATCATCAAAATTAATTGAACAAATGATATGCCACCCACATTTCATCGCGTGAGCTTTTTTTAGAGTACAACTCTTGTTTCTTGTTCATAGAACTTGTTTTCCTTGTCATATTTATATTCAGTACTTTTTGAATTATCACCAAACCCACAGAATTGACTTTTTGATTATAAAGTTATTTTTGTGTATCTATTTCATACCGACGTGCGATTCATATTCCTGAGTAGTTCAATCGTCAATAATAACCATCAAAATGGAATTGTTTAATAACCGTTGTTCATATCGTTTTTAATTGTGAATTTGCTTTAATTTCTTGTACATTTAAATCAAGTTTCAACAACACCACAAATTCCGCATAATTTCTCTTTTCATTATTAAATTTTGGTTTCCGTAAAATTTGAGTTTACTTTAGTACTTTTTTTCTATCAAACTTACCCTTTGAGGAGGCAGCACTTGTCTTGGGCTGTGGCTGTGTTTTGGAGAACACGATCCATGCTTCTCTTTTCTATGGGACTTGAGTCCACGAAGCAGTCTTGAGAATGTGGTCACCTTCTTCTTAGCGGTGCCGAGGCAGTTGTCTACAAAGAAAACTTTATTTTAATAATGGCTTTTGTTCTTTTTTATTTGATTTCACAGCCATATAAATTACTAGCTTCGGACACGTAAATATTTTTGAAATGTAATGTTATGAAGTCCCTCTGCAAAGTTCTATATCTTACCTTTGAATCCACGATAATGGCTAAATTAGACATTGTAAAAAAATCAATCAATTTCACAGTCGCATTTATACCTTTATTAGGATTACCTAACTTCTTAAACTATCTAAGTTTGTGATTGTGTAAATTAGATTAACAATTTCGATATTATACTAATCTTGTAATATGGGCAGCCTTGTCTATAATAACTTTATTGATATGAAATTTTAGCTTCTAAACATTATTCTGTATACGGTAGAACAATGAAATTTCACCATAAATAAATCCTAAATCGTATTTATTTTGGGATTGTTTTGAATAAGTATGAAATCCCCAAGCTGTTGCGAATATCGAAGCTCGAAAATAGCTTGAGAGCTCTTCTGGATGCAGACATCAGCTTGAATCGATCTTAGGGGCGAGGGGACGCCCTCTCGAGGTACGGCTCGAAGATTCGATAATAGATATTACAATGTCAGGATATTCGTGCATAGTTGCAAGAATAAAAATTTTCAATATTTCTGTTTTTATTCAATATATTTTAATCCTGTAGGAGATATTAGAATATTTGGTAAGAAATAAGAGTCACACGTGGAAAATCATTCACGCTAAGGGATAAGAGACTGTTATCTTAGTTAAGCATTTTTATAGATGTTTCTCTTGTGGCAGAATCGTGGAAGGGAAGGTGGAAGTTGTAAAGCTGTATAAATTATCCCTTGTAGTTAGGTATAAAAAGAAGTAAAATAAGAGAAGGTACAATAATATTCATCATCATCATCATCATCATCATCAGCCCAAATACGTCCCACTGCTGGGCACGGGCCTCCTCTACAACTGAGAGGGTTTAGGCCTTAGTCCACCACGCTGGCCTAGTGCGGGTTGGCGGACTACACACCCAAGAAATTCCTAAGAACTTTTAGGTGTGCAGGTTTTATCACGATGTTTTCCTTCACCGTTAAAGCAAGTGATAATTCATTGTGAATACACACATAACTTCGAAAAGTCAGAGGTGTGTGCCTGGGGTTTGAACCTGCGACCGCCGAAATTCTCGACCGCGCGCCTAAACCTCGAGGCCATCACTGCTTAGCATAATACCATCACTAGCATAATGCCATCACTGCACAATAATATTAGAAAAGGAAAACACGAAGTTCCAACCTCTTTATAAAATGATGTTTTGATGAATCTATATAGGTCATGGTACAAAAGGTGTTGGTATCATTAGAGGTTAGCGGGTTTTATTATTTACGTCTGAATAAAATCTATACATCAAATCGTGCAAATCTATTGTTTTTATATCTCATTCATTGTTATTGTTAATTAAGCTAGCGACATAATTATGCTTCTTTCTTTCTTCTTTAATTAATGAGATAGAAAAAGCAAGAAATACCACGTGACATAATCGTGTATCGTGCAAAAATTCCTGAATCGTTCCCGGAATTGACGCAGCTGTTCCCCATGCACCTTAGATGTTTAGTAATGTGGTTGACTGTGGGTGTGTTTATCAGAAAGCCTTATTAATTTAATTGATTCTAGCCACGTATGTTCCCACGATACTGCGTAATGGACCTAAAGTATGCATTTATATGCAACGTCCAGTTCTTCAGCGCATACTTAACATTACTTCTAAGTATTGCAAAGCCATTTTTAGATTATCGACTTGTTTCGCGGCCAATTTATGGAGTGGTAATTACTGGCCTTCATCAGCTACATTACGAGTTTGTCAAATTTTTATAATTCGTTTTAAAATTGTAATCGTTAGTCCCATAACGGTAGGAGGCATTATTTAATTCAGGTACATGAGACGTTTCTCTGCTTTTAGATCTCACTTTACGTTACATAAAAAGCAGTGCTATTAATAGTGTCTCTAGGGATAAAACATAACTTTTGGGGTCAGAACAATGTATGTGAATGATGTGTGGTATGATATTGCAAGAGACCAACATCTGTTAATAGTTACATGACTTTAAAACCGATTTAATCGAACTAATATTTTAGGGAAACTAATTCATAAAAAAACGCGTTTAGTAATTTTATTTCAATGACCACTTGACTAATACCAAATTCATTTCCATAATTTTCATAAATCATTCCATACCACGAAGGGACTGATCAAAACCGTTATTAAATATTTTGCCTGATTTAATTTCATATACTCCTAGAGTAGGATAACGAAAATCGGGGAAATTATTTTAACGAGTGTTTGGATAGGACGATGATATAGCATTAATAATAATTTATAGTTGTTTAACGAAATATATCTTTTAACTTTGCTTTGGCCTCATCATAAGTGTTATATGTCTCGTTGGATACGTAAATGTGCGGTATCTAATGGGAGGTCCGCAGTTCGATTTCAGGGAACGCAAAATTTTATTATGTTTTTCATTAAATTCCCAGTAACGACTGCCTCGTGGTCTCGCGGTACAAGTATGTGCCGCGCGATCTGGAGGTCCTGGGTTCGATTCCCGGGTCGGGCAAAGTTTTATTGGGTTTTTCCATTAGGAAATTCTCAGTAACAGCACGGAGCCTGGAAATGTGCCCGAAAAACGGTAATAGGCTCGCCCCCTATTACGTGGGACTGATACATACCTGGCGAAATGTGGGTGCAGAAATGCATCTCTGCCTACCCCTTCGGGAAATACAGGTGTGAGGTTATGTATGTTGTGGCCGCTCAAGTGTATAGAATTAGGTTCGTGCTCATGTGAGCTTAATTTTATTACCTACATTATCTTGTCTATATAACTTTATACATAGCAAGGAGACATCACACATTACGTCATGAATACAAGAGGATAGAAATCATTATTAGTAGGAACTTGCTATGGTCACCACAAATCGCACTTCACATGGACCGGTACGATCATGTCGGTACCATTGTCTCGCAAAAACTGTCATTATATTGTAACAACTTAATTGTTTCAGCTGTATTATTACGTATAGTATATACGTGAATGGTATAAATAATGACGCGATATTTTTAAATTACTGATTAAAGGTGCAAGACATTTGTCTCATTGTTAGTAAAAGGTGCCTAGCCTTCCTCGTTTCGGAGCATGTTTTAATATGCTAGTAATACTATTTATACTTACAACAGTTACACGCTTCCTTCATATATGACATGGTCTAAATATTGACCTCAGTTGTAGAATGTTCAGGGTGTCAATACCCTTTCTAATGGTTATTAAAATAAAAATTCTGGTCACCCTAAGGACGTAACTAATGTCGTTTAGCGTAAAAAGCTGTGAATTTTCCCTTTTTTACACCGCAATAAATCGCGTGTTACAAAAGGTTTCTAATGGGCCACTTAATGGCTTAATAATAAAGAATAAACGTATAACTAGAGGTACACCTACGCTTTATGGTCTAGAACTATCGAATTTCACATTACTTTCAAGAGCACTTGAATTAATGGAAACCATTTGTTAGACTTAATATAGGATGGTTTATATTTATACCTGTATATATACAGAGTGTATTCAGACCGTGATCGGAAACTAAGGCAGGTAATAGATAAGGTGATTACAAACCCCCTGGCGTTAAAGAAAATACCGACAAAAAATAAAGAAATTTACGTTTTCCTAACAACCACATACATTTTATAACCATAGTTGTACACCCTGTATATACGCCCGTATTTCATACTGGTTGACAGATTGTAGAGTGGAATGTTTACGTACCTACAGTTAATTTTAAAATTGTAAGTTGGGGAATATTAATTGTGATTTGTTGTGAATATTACAGGGATTAAAATAGATTTTATTAACCACTTAAAGAATGTCCTGTTACTAAAAATCGTACATAGATTTTGAGCTGTATTTAAGATCGTAAAGAACATTGTATTCACAACTCCACGAAACTACCCACTAATAAAAAAAATACAATTTCAAAAGTTACGAATCGCCAATCAAAATGAAATTGATCTAAATGAGGACATGAAAATGATATAAATTGGAATGGAACTCAATTACCCAAATTATATTTTAGTTAATATGATCTCCTCGCAATATAATTATTTCATTCTGCGTAATCTAATGAGAAATATATTGGATTTTTCGTCAATAAAAACAGCGCTCCACTTTGGAAACATCAATTTCTGTTCCAATCTGATAACAAAAGCGAGCTTGGATTTGACGAAATCATTCTAAAAAAGTCTAAGCCTAAATTGCCCCGAATGGGGTTCGCAGAACGCCTACGGCAACGACACGATAATTATTTGAAGATTAAAGATTAAACGGGAAATTAACGAAGCAATAAATTACGTGCATAATTTATTTGAGTTTCTTTTTTACAATTATTTTTTTAAGCCTTAGATATAGCACGGCGCAGTACTTGATGAAATAACTCGCAGTATGATTTGTAGCTAAAAAATTACTAATTTATCAAAAAATAACAAATTTTATGAAGCGTTATTTTTTTTAAAGTTCATTCATAAACTTACCACTAGGAGGGAATTCGTAGAAATACGCCGAGCGCGGGCTGAGGCAACTGAAACAAAACATAATTATTAACATCCATTTTTAAATTAATATTAGACATTTATTGGACATAATATCGTTGACACTCGAGACAGGGTGAAATCTGCTCCTGCGAAACTTTAATAGCTACTTCAAAAATACAACGAACATGGCCGGGCAGATGAATACCGTAGTTATAGACTTCCCCTAACGTTGACTTAGCTATCTCGGTAGTCCACTATAGTCCATTCAAAGTATTAATAAAAGCGAGTAAAACAAACAAAGGAGGAGAAAAAAAATATTGAAGGTGAACTAAAGATAAATACTCATTCAGACAACAACGTAATTAACATTTAGAATGGAAACAACGGTCTCATTTAAATTAACAACATTGTGGACGTCGCGCTGAAACGGCAAAGTGAAAAAATCCACACAACAGCGGATACTCGGAATTCGGTAAATGAGAAATTAATCGACATTGGCATTAACAATACCGCGCTAATGATGATCGTGGAAATGAACAAGCTCCGATGAAAACGTAAACTCATAAAGGGTTCGTTTTAACGCTTTCGTTTTGTATAACTTTGGATTGGAAATTCATCTCGCGGATCCTGTTTTGATGTTACTCAAACGCCCTTTATATTTACCCGAGAAATTACATTTACTTCATAAATTTTAGCAGTTAAGTCTCTTTCGTAGTTTCTGATACCCACGACACAAGACTTGTATCTTAGTGTGGGATCAGAACTATGTATGTGACTGTTGGGTGTATTTATTTATTTACACTCTTTAATTAATAACTCTCAATTAGGTACTATTGATATGATCTTTTGTTATTTTGGGAATGAAACCATGTTATTAATTTATTAGTAAAATATCCTAAATTTTCTGGCATGATCAACAAAGTTCCTTAATTATGATTTATTTTATTATTTCACTCAGCTATTTTATTTGTGCAATTTTCTAGCTTTTAGGTTGTAAAGAAAAATAATAAATCTCATAACAATTGAATTGAAGATTATGAATATGATGTTTTAAATTCATTCAATCCTAATCGATTTCGATGCTACTAAAACATTGACAGCATTAATGATGTTCCTAAGATAAAGCACAAACTTCATCAAAGGACATCGTCTGTACACAATACCTTCGTTAGTTCGCCGTAACTCAATACGTGGCGCTTTGACACACGCTTGGCAAGCAGGTATGAATAAATGTCACCAACAAGATGCTATCCGTTAGCTCGGACACCTGTAACTTATGAGTTATGGCCTTCGATGACACTGATACATCACAAGGTTCAATATCAAAGTGATCGAACGGATGGTTAAATTTGAATATTGTGTGTAACAAGTAGTGTATGAGATTGATAGCTCGTTTTATACTCAAATATATTGTGGGATTTTAATTTATGTAGCAAATATACATTTATTTTCAATTTATATTCATTGTTTTTGTTAAAGATTTTATGTATAAATTATGCGTTTCTTTTAGACGATAAATTTTATTTTTATATGTTTCGTCATTTTATCCATGTAAGAAATATTAAGTATTCGTTTTTTAAAAAATAATGGCTCTATAAGTCATAAGAAAAATAACGTAATGCATTTTTTTTTTACTTCCTACGGGGTAAGAATTATCTTATGAATAATAATAATGTAATAATAATAATAATAAGCCCCTCAGAAACCTAACGTCACGTCCGGCACGACCATCTGTTGCCACGTGGGGGGCGGACATTGGCAGTCACTGACTAAACACTTACCAATGACCAACGATGCTCTAGTATACCATTTCATACATGCGATGCGCCTAAGAAACAGGACAATACCCCAGGCGGGTACCGGAGCAAATTGCGATGGAGAATCCCGCCCCGAGTCCTCGGGCTCGGGCTGCCCTACGTATTCTGGGGAGGGCACCGTATCGCAACAAACTGCCCAGTTAACAACTGTTGCAGTTCCACATGTCTTATTATCATCATGTTCTTCACCGCCGTCATCATTATTCTCATCCATACCATCATCACCACCATCATACGTTGATAATATCTATAACTCATCTGAAAATTCTTCATCACCATCTATCGACAATTCCCCTGAGGATGTTATGCAGGAGGCAATATCTGCCAACATTCCTGTGTCCGCCCCAGGAGGAACAAAAAAGCGCAAAAAATGGTCCGAGGAGATGAATATCTTTATTTTGCGCACCTATTATATCATCACATCATTGGAATCAGACGTTAAAAATTACTTAACACCATTGTATGCAAATTTCATTGAAAAGTATCCACATATGCAGGCAAGTAAACAAAGACTAGGAGACCAACGTAGAGCAATAGTTCAAAAAAATTTACTCTCTGATGATAAAATCAAACAAATTAAATTAGAAGTAGAAAATTACCTTAAAATCCATCCCGGGACTGGCATTCCACCTTCCACAGATACTAACAATGAGAGACTCAGGTGGACTACTGACATTAATGAAAGTATCATCAAATCATATTATCGTATTACAAACCTGGAAACAAATTTAACTGCGTACCGCCAACAATTACATCACGATGTTATAGCTTTACACCCAAGTATAGCTCACGTTTCCGTGCAAAGAATCGCTGATCAGCGCAGAGTTATAATAAATAATAAGTACATATCAGCAGAAAGACTGGAGGAAATAAAAAAGGACGTAATTTTAGAAGCAACAAGAAATAGAGAAAATGAAATTCCATCTGACACAATCTTAAGCGACCCTCAAGATTTCACGCCTACTAATCCCATGACTATACACACTAATGTAATTGAAGGCCAAGATATTAATGAAAGTGTTGAAAATGACGGAGAAGTAAATTCATCATTGTCCAAAGAGATCCAAACTGAAATAGAAAATCGTTTTAACGAAACCATAGCAGAACTCAGAAATACTGAACCCAACCAAAGGGTACCAATCCCCAGACAAAAACCATCCCGAAAATTTTCTAATATTGTTCATTTCATAAACACAGTTGTATTACCTAAATTTCTTAGTAATGAGACCAATTTTGAGACTCTACAGCTTATCATATACTCTGCGGCATTTACAGCGGTTAGTCAAAACGGAATAAAAATCTCGAATTCTCTTTCACGACCCAAAGACCAAATACCTAAATGGCAAATAAATATGCACACTAGAATTAATAAACTTAGAACAAATATAGGGAGATTAACTGAATATATTAAGGGAAACCAGAGCCCACGTTTAAAAAAGAAGGTAGACGAAATAGTAAACAGATTTAAAATTCATTCAAAACATGAAAGCCCTAATTTTGATTTATCACATTATCTTGACACGTTAAAACAAAAATTAAGTGTGTTGTCCAGTAGATTACGAAGGTATAAACAAACTACTCTTAGAAAAACCCAAAATAAGTTATTTCTTAAAAACGAAAAAATATTTTATCGAAAATTAAATCAGAATAGCATTAATGACTTACCTTCTAATAACCATACGAATCATGTACCCAGCAAAGAAACGCTACAGGAGTATTGGTCGGGTATTTGGTCTAACTCAGTAACACACAACTGTAACTCATGGATCAAAGAAGATAAAAATAGATTAACGAACCTACCTGACATGGTATTTGGCGAAATCAGTATAGATTTATTACAACGAGTTATAAACAAGACCCATAACTGGAAGGCTACTGGATCAGATAAAATTCACAATTACTGGTATAAAAAATTGACAAGTACGCATTCAATATTATTAAAACATATTAACAATTTTGTCCAAAATCCACACTTTTTACCGCTATACATTACTGAAGGTATCACTTATATGCTATCTAAAGATCCGTCCGATACTATCAACCCTGCCAAATATCGCCCAATAACATGTCTCCAGACGATTTATAAAATTATGACATCGTGCATTAGTGAACTTATTTATTCCCATGTACACAAAAATAAGGTCTTAGCTGAAGAACAGAAGGGGTGTCGCAAAAATAGCCAAGGCTGTAAGGAACAGCTCACAATTGATGCCGTTGCATGCAACCAAGCTCGCGCTACAAAAAGAAACATGTACAGCATGTTTATTGACTACAAAAAAGCTTATGATTCGGTCCCACATACCTGGTTAATTTATATTTTAAAACACTATAAAATCCATCCACAAATAGTATCATTTTTAGAATTTGCCATGACACGCTGGAAAACCGTTTTAAAACTATACATAAATAACCAAACTGTAGAAACTGATTACATTAATATTAAAAGAGGAATCTTCCAAGGAGACGCACTTAGCCCTCTTTGGTTTTGCTTGTCTCTTAACCCCTTATCAACGCTTCTAAATAGTACTGAAAAAGGATATAAAATAGAATTCGATAACACCCAATATACACTTTCACATTTGCTGTACATGGACGATATCAAACTGTTTAGTACCACTCTCGCAGACATTCATACACTAACAGACATAACACAATCCTTCTCATCAGACATTTGTATGGAGTTCGGAATCGATAAGTGTAAAATTCTTTCTTTTAAAGATGGCGAAATACAAAACGATAACTACAAACTAAATGATAATAGGCTAATAGAATCTGTAGATGAAATTGAAGGTTATAAGTATTTAGGCTTTTACCAAACTGGACAGATACACCACAAAGACACTAAAAATATTCTCGCAGAAAAATTTAAATCAAGAATTCATAAAATATTAAACACCTATTTAAATTCACGTAACACTGTTAAAGGTATTAATACATACGCGATCCCCATTCTTACATACTCTTTCGGAATTATTAAATGGTCACAGACAGACATAAAAAATCTACAGAGGAATATCAATACCCTGATGACTAAATACCGAAAGCACCACCCAAGAGCTTGCGTACAACGGATGACATTACCCCGGTCTGAAGGTGGAAGAGGAATAATAGACCTACAAAACCTATTCAATAAGCAGATCAGATCCCTACGGGAATTCTTTCATTCCAGGACACCTGAGTCGAACCTACATCACGCGGTAGTGAAAGCTGACCGCAAGTATACGCCACTTAATCTATCAGAATCATTTATGGAATTAAAACAGATTAGTGATAAACAAAAACTGGACGAATGGACACAAAAATCCCTCCATGGCAGACATCGCCTCGACTTGACTAACCCAATCGTTGACAAAAGTGCGTCAAACGCGTGGCTCAAGCGAGGAGAGTTGTTTCCTGAAACGGAGGGATTCATGATAGCTATACAGGACCAGACCATAGACACCAAAAATTACCGCAAATACATAATTAAAGACCCAAAAGCTCAAATCGATTTATGCCGCCATTGTCATAGTAGTCCTGAAACAATTCAACATATTACCGGAGCTTGCAAATCCATTACACAAAATGATTATAAACACCGTCATGACCAAGTAGCTGCAATAGTCCACCAATATTTAGCTTACAAATACGGATTAATAACCACTAAAACTCCGTATTACAAATATTCACCCAAAATAATTTTAGAGTCGGATAGTTATAAACTTTACTGGGACAGGACTATTATGACCGACAAGACCATCCACCACAATAGGCCTGACATTACCGTACATGACAAGAAAAATAAAATTGTTTTCCTTATCGACATCTCAGTACCAAATACACATAACCTGCAAAATACATATACAGAAAAGATATCTAAATACACCGATCTAGCAATAGAACTAAAGACGCAGTGGCGGGTAGACTCCGTGCGTACCATTCCTATTGTTGTCTCCACTACTGGCGTTATTCCTAAATATTTACACAAAAGCCTTAAAATTCTTCAGATACATCCACTCACTTACACACTTTTGCAAAAAGCCGTTATTCTGAATACTTGCCGAATAGTCCGTAAATTTCTATCAATTGAAACCTAAACCCATATATCATCTTTTCATGTCATCAATTTAAAATATTCACCCTATCATCATCAGTTGCGTTTTGGTCACAAGCCTGCGTAATTGGTTGTTTCGCCAGCAATGGTAGAAATATTAAAAAATGTATATAATAATAATAATAATGAATGATATTAATCGATGAAATATGACAAATGCTGAGCATATGAATAATTTAACTAACTTAGTAATTCGTAGGTACGTTGCTGAACATTGAAGAAGCTTAAGGAAAGAGAGAGAGGAGACTTGACTTTCTATTTCTAAGATATTGTGATAAGCAAATAATGTCACAACTTTCTATCCAATATGACCCTAGCCATATTCGTATTCTCAGAACATCATTTTTTCATGACTAAAACCTATACCTATGTAAACAAAGATTTAAGCTTTTCAATTATGCCTAAGCGATAAATTCACTTTATTGATCACCTTGGCAAATGTCTTAAAGCCGTTAGTGACCCATAAAAACACTAGTAGCTACATCACGACAAGTCTTGAGCTACCGTGGATCATCGCCGCAGCTCGGCTCATTTAACTTGGAAACCATTGCAGATGTAATGCTACGGAACGGACGCAGTTTCACTCTATCTTTATGGGAACATCGTCCAGTGTACGTTGCACTAATGACTACACTCCCTAAGATCCTTATCTTTGTAATAATTATTTTAAAGGGAGAAAGCGCCACGCGCCTTTTGCGGTGAGAATTTGCTGATCTGGGGCTCTTATCTGTAAGCAATTTGGTAGCAATGCATGGTACATACAATTTTGAAACAACGAAATTAGAAGATAATATTAAACAGTTCTAATGTTCCAAAGTTATCTACATATTGCAGAAGATACAGGCACAAAGATATCTGAAAATTGTCGTAGAATTATTAGAATCATAGTATTTTTTTCCTAAAAACCCTTAAATTTGTACAGAAAACTCGTTTCCTCGTGTGTGAGACTTGTCATTTCAGTTAAGTCGATCCAATTGTAATTCAGGTGGTCAAAGCTGGCTGTAGACTGACCCTATCACTTAAAGATATATTACAATACAATATGAATACAAAAATATTATATTTTTGTTGAATACACATATCAAATACATATTATTCATCCTTATTTTTACCAATAAACCATGCCTATATTACAGCTATTTGAATACCTATGAAATCATTTTAAAGCATGATTATAATATGCACCTAAATAGCGAGGGTAACTGGCTCATAACCCAATTTACTTCAAGCCGTAATGATAAAACATATACATATGTATGAGTGGAGATTACCGTGACATGTTTGTGTACAGCATATACTATATTGCAGGACCAAAAGCGAGTGCACAGTACAGGGCAATAAATCAGAATGAGCGGTATCATATCGGTACCAATGCAATACCGCGGATGCAATGAATATTGATTTCCCTCCAATTTAGTTCGCACAATATAATAATTTTCTGTTCAGGCGCACTTTATCAGGTTAGTGACAGTTTTATACAACTTCTGTGTTATGTTGCAATTTATTTTTGAATTGAACGAGGATTATTTTAATATAATACTGTTTTATATGTTTCTATAAACGATATAAAATATTATAGGCATTGGATATTGATGATGTATTAAATTTGAGGAAGATATTGAAGGGACACTTACAACTGCAGATGAAGAACATGCTTATCATGCTAAGTGACGAAGTTAGGAAGGATAATCTAGTTAGGACAGCGCCATGTAGCAAAAACGAGGCCGGTATATTATTGCCAAGCAGGTGACAGGTTTCAGTCCTTAAGAAAAAATTTATAGTCCATTCTACTAATGCCACTCAATTCATATTTTCTTTTGAATATGTCTTCAGTGAATTTAGGATTCAGATATCGATTAATATTTTTTATTATTTATTTTATTTACACTTTATACAAAGTTTGTATAGGTGGACTTAATATTACAGCTAAATTATTGATATTATATTGATTAATATATACCTATATAATTATATAATATTAAATTGCAATGGTTTCCAAGTTAAATATAACAGTAAAATTTTAAAATTATTAAATAAAAACAATTCCAGTATCTGCTTACACATAGAAAGTTACCAATCAGCTATCGTGTTCAGTTGTTACTAACAAACTCGGTGTACTTATAGGCACTAAAATAAATCCAGACTAGTTAAACGACGCATCACACGGACATAGCGCGCCCGTATCTCGGCTCTCTCGCCATTTTCTCGCATATAATCTCGAGCACCTTGTTAGCCGGATTCCCGAAGCGCTGTTAATTGAGTAACGGCACCGTATATTGTGTTTAATGTCACCTTTACAGTGCGTACGTACAGAATTGAATTAAAGGCTTGATTTACGACATGACTCTTATGCAAATTACATTGTACGGCAACAACAAATATTCTAATAAGGATAATTTGCGAGGGGTTAGCTGTATTCGCCTTGAATTTAAAGGCGTAAACCCATTCCGGGCATGATTCCGTTTCGTATATCAAAAGGATCGTTAGAGGCTGTCATTGATATGAAAATAGTTTCCTTTGAAATGTTAAGATCCTCAAAGTCTCGAAGTTATGTATGCACGAGAATTATATTTTGTTAAATATTTAAAGTCACTTTGAAATGATAAATCTATTAAGTGCCATATCATGTTTAAATTTTGTTGTTATTTTTGTAACATAAATATAATAAGATTTGTTAAAACTAAAAAAAATAATAGCATGACGCATTTGCTTGTTGGTTATTTATTTCTATTTTTAATTGCTTTTATTTTTTCTCTTGTATTTATTATGTACTCAAGCTCAAAAATCTAAAAAAAATATGAATTGTAGGATTGTTGAAAGAAAACTTATCACTGCTCTCCGTCTTAAGAATAACACACTTCATATCCTGTTGCGGATGTCGTAAAAGGCAACTTTGGTCTAAGCTACACAGTCTCAAAGAAATTAGATGGATACTGTCGATACATATCCGGTTGGGTCAGCTCATTACTTAAGAATTCGCAAGGCAAAGAGGCGAATACTTCTTGCACAATTATATTGATTTAATAAATATTAACCAACAAAGTATTATCAAAACAAATGGTATTTAAGAAAACATTTTTTTTTTTACAAATTCTAAATATTTTGTTAACCACCGGTAAGGAACTTGTCATCAAACACGATCCTCTCAATCTTTAACTATATGACATTAATTGCTTGACAAATGCATCTCCTAGAAACTTCCATACCGATCTGTGTGAAGATGTCTGCAAACACCAAATTATTGCAATAAATCGAAATAATCAAAATATTTTTATGAAACCACACTATTTATCAGTACCATTGACTATCTTATGAATAGTTTTGGTAGAAAGAGTTAAGCGTCTAACTTCCATTTTCTGTTGGCTAAAGCTAAAATAATTTCAACGCGCTTCTCACGTTTGCTAGAGACTTTGATTGCATTAACTTACGTTGACGTTAAAGACTTATGTTTGAGGAAGAGCATATCATAAGCGTTAACCTCAAATACGCCAGTTAACTATCGAAGGTATAATTTGTGTAATTCCCCCGCGTACGTGCATTTACATAGTGTGTAGGTTCGTTAAGAGACCGCGCTTGGCTTATGTATAAAACATGAAACCCAAGATCCGTAGGTGTTTATTGCTGGTTCACATACTTTTAAAATTCATCGTGGTAAGGTCAAACGTGTGAAACTTGACGTTAAATATTGTTATGGTCTTAGATTTTAATTCAGTCAATTCTATTCGTTTCCTGTTCTTTCTTTTATTATTTCTTTATTTTTTTAATTGAATGCTGTTTCAAATTACTGTATTAAGAGAATACCGAATGCATATAACGGGTTCTTTATCTCTATACACACACGTAATATATCAACGTGTGTAGTATAACGTAGATCCTTTTGAAAAATAATTGTTTTTTAATACATTTAACAGATCTGTTGTGTAGAAACAAAAAAAAAGTTCGAAATAAACGACCAAAAGTAGTCCCCACATGTAAATAAATATTTAGATTCGTAATGTTGGTTGTAATTCTGGGATAGCGACCTAATTGTCGACTTTTAACAGAAAAAATACGAAACATAAAAAAGTTTGCTACAGCTTAATTGGGACCTTAAAAAAAATACCTTACAGAAGTTTATACGATTAAGAGTTATTACAAGCCTATTTCCTTTAAGCCGCATCCATCTATATCCGGTATTCGGTGCGCGTAAAAACTCATCGACTTTCTGAGGAAACGCATTAACCGGCTTCCTTATAATCCCTTGTAATTTCAACACTTAATGCTCGAGACGTGGTGTCCGTTCTTACTGAGTTGGTCTAACAAATTAGGTAGCTTTGCTTATAAATAGTTGGATTAAAATCTATCGTGGTCATCATATCAATTAAGAATATACTGAGCGTCATTAGTAGCTTATATGCTGAGTGATACGAATCGATATTGACAATAATGATTTCGAAGTGAATAATGTGGAGTCAACGACAGACAGTTAGCAAAACCAACCCAAAATCCGAACAGGATGCATAAGTGACGAAGGAAGGTGTGAAAACTAAGTTACTAGTAACTCAGGATGAAAATTAATATTTGGAGATAGTCAATCTGCTCCTAACCATCATGACGACATAGAAATATTTTTAAAGTTACCAGGTCTTGTTAGCCCAAACTGAAGCTGACATTTACATCAAGAATAAAAATTCAATCAAAAGTGCTGTTATTACCTCCCAGCGCGTGTTAGGTTAGAAAAAAGACAAAGTATATAACATAAATAATAAAAATATAAACCAAGCTTACTGAGTATCATTTAAAAGGCTTTTCCACTTAACTTGAAGTATCTATATTTATACTTATGTATACGTTTATATCCTCGTTTTTTAACACGCGCAACAAATTCAAAAACTAGCAACCATTCCATACCGATGTTGCTTCTATTGATAGTCCCATCGTTTATAACAGAGGTTATATGACAATTTGAAATTACTGCCATGGATTTATGCAAATTAGGTATAGCAAGTTTAATGTATACACGTCCAATTTATCTATGTTTGCGATCGACCACTTTTACTGGGTAATTCATTAGGCAAACTAGCATTCTGTATATAATTAGCACCGAGCGACACGCCACGATTAGGTGCGTGGGCGGCGGTTGGAGAGAATTATAGCTCCTCAGCTATTTATGTGACATTTGTATGGGACCGCTTTACTTGAAACGATGGAACTGAGCGAGAATGTGATGTGATTTATGCAAATATTAATGTGGAATTATTTTTTATGAGGCGTGTTCCATTGAGGTCTGGTTTTCAGGTTATTTTTTTATTTAAATTGTTGATTTCATTGAATAATACATTATTTATAGCATTTGCTAATATCAATGATAAGTCAAAATTTTAAGTACCATTATTGACCACTGGCGTACGTTACGGTGTACGTTAAATTTAATATTTTTTAATGGATTGTTAATTAATTTGTATTTCCTTTTTTTTAGTTGCAAATCATTAACCTTTTTTACTTATAGCCATACTATCACTGATTATTTTATTTCAAAACATCTCCATATTTTGAAATTAAATAACTATTTAGTTATTATTCAATCAATGAATTATAATCTTTAATGACGTTTGCTCTTAGAAAAAAATTATTCTCACTCCGACTACCATGTTTTTCTCTATTTAAATACATATTCTCTTCTATCTCATTTCTCTTAAAATCCATCTAAATAGTACTGCAATGAGCATCAATGTGAGATGACGCTGTCACATTCCCATGTAAAAAAACTAATCTAAATATTTAGGACCCTTGTTACTCTTATCGCAATCTTGAATAAATTTTCTTAGCTTGTCATGCAAAAACATACAGACTACAAGTGTATAGTTGCAATGAGAACACGTTTATATAAATCCGAGCAGATGTTCTCATTTGCTAGAAACGCAAACGAGCTGTCCGGACATATCCATCAGAAAGTTAATTTAAATTTATTTTAACAAAATCCACTGAGAAATAATGAGAACTACTCTTGGATGCATACTCGCGACACACGGGCTTTGTGCTACGCTGATTTGATGTGAAGTCTATTAAGTTTCAATACAACCTCTTTGTTGCACATCCTTTGTTCTGTTTAAAGGCGTCGAACAAACTTGCTTTCTTTGTACACTTTGCATGTAGTGTATTACTTGGAATACTTTCAAAAATATCGTAGACTAAGGCTGAACGCTAAGCATAATAATTATATGTAAATTATAATGTTAAGAATTGATTAATTAGTATTCGAACTTTCAAGTAAATAAATCATGAGGTTGTTAAAGGTTCATTAAAATAAGTTAATACCACTTACTTATGTCACCATCAGATCGCATAACAAGGTTTTATTTTTTTATTTTTAATCACATTAAACTCAATATTAGCCTATTTACACCCTAATTCAGAGTACGGTCCTTTCTAAATTTTAAATAAGTCGGGACTAAGACTTCAAAATATAGATATTTTTAAACTGTTGTGCTATCATATAAGTTCATAAAGTAGCTCACTTGTGCATTTAGACAGAAACATGAAGTTAATATTATAATCGTGCAGAATTCGAAAAGTATAAAAAATTCAAAGATTTCGTTCTTCCAACATGTTGGTACATTTGCTTGCAAAAAAGTTTTCCGCACTAGCCATCTGTAAGTCACACGCAACTATTCTAAGCGCGGAGGCTTCTGTCGCCAATCGAATGTCTGATTTCAATTTAGATTAGAGACTAAACATGCAGCGCAAAAGCTTATCTAACGAGTACACCTGTTAAAGTCCAAATAATTTATGACTAAGTCTCGTCGTTCTTATTAACGCTTGTGTACTGAGTCGACCGTGGTTTTTCAACACAATGGGGAAGTGTTAACTATGTTGCTATGCATACAGTTGTGAATGAGTTTCTGGTCACGTGAGAAACAGCGTAGGATATTAGCGAGTTTGTTTTTTGAATTGTTTATGGCGCTTTGTGTTTGAAGTTAGAAATGGAGTTCACGTTTAACATTTAGATTGAAATGACTAGGTTTTGCTGAACATACTCTTGAAACAAATGGTACTCGCTGTAATCGAAGTTTCGTTGGAACGACCTTTAACAATATCTTATCATTATTTTTTATCTCTCAGAACTGTGGCTTACAAACCTGGCTATTTTGTGTAAACTGCTTTCATTCATTTGTCATTATGGTTCGCATTAACCCGGCTATCACCGATAGATTTTTTTCAATTGCTTTTTAGACCTCACTGAAAACTGTGTTCTATTGACTATCGATAGAATGTCATACTGATACGATCAAGCCTTTGCTGATCAAACTAAATACGGTATGGATGCAGTTCTAAATCTACTCACCTCTGGTAGTTGTGTTGCTGGTTATGCATCAGTGGCTGGGTGGGTTGGGCCAGAAGAAGTTGTTTTTGCTGCTGTTGCCGTTGCAGCATTTGTTTTCCGAACACTCCGTACCCAAAGCCATAGATCTCATCTTCTTCTTTGTCGGTGAGACAGCTTGATGGCTACGAACACAGAAAAAAAAATGTAATAACAAAGAGTCTCAATTCTCTATTTAGACCCTATTGAAAGTACCATCAGTTCCAAAACAAATTTGCAATGCTGTGATAAAAAAATACTATTTACAAAGTTCTAGCACATTCCAAATATTTTGGTTCGTAGCAGTGGGATGTCACATTCTGGTAACTTAATATTTCATTGCAATTCCACGTAGAGCTACGATTTGCTCCGGCTAGTCCGATTATTGTGGTTGATCCTATCGTTTATTCATGGTATTAATGTGGCCAGCGGGCGCATCATTATATTAAGTCCACCCTTTTACATTGCTATACAAGCGTACGTTTGAATAATGCAGGTGAAATTCATTTTTATCAACAAACGATTGGCGAAATGTTAGTTCTGAAATGCGTACCCATTCGCGGCATACAGGCGTGAGATTATGTAAGTTTGTGTGTAAGTTTAATATATTATAGTTTCCAAGAACGCATCTTACAAGCATATCTATTTCTCATATTACGGAATTAAATTAATTTGGAAACACACAATCCATCATCAGCTCATATACTAAGTCCTAATGCTGGGTACAGGCGTCCTCTACCACTGAAAGCATTGAGGCCATAGTCCACCACGCTGGCCTAGTGCGGGCCATGAGCCCATGACCGCCACGATTCTGGACCGCGCGCCTAAACCTCGAGGCCATCTCTACTGTTACAGAACACACAACATAAAGGTATTTCTTAATAAACTTTTGCAAAACAATATACTTATAAACAAAGCGTCTCTAAATTTCTCTAACTTGATCTCCACAATGGCAACAATAAGCTGCCTTAAATAACGATGCTCAAAGTTCTCAGCGAGAGTAATCTGTCTTTAGAAACACGATAAACTTAATCAGAAGAAATAACAGGAAGACATTTGACCGTGTTCACGTAACAATGCTAGACGGACGGCAAAAATTTAACAGCCAGCCTCTGGGACTGCGAGTAAATTGTGGAGACACAAAGACGGTAAATTGCTAAGACCTATATACCTAGTTAATATCTTGAAAGGTAAAGTTTACGAGCTTAAACATCGTGAGCCTAAATCACGGATAACCTTTGCAAAAGTTCTATTAACTTTGATTCAATAGTTTATCGCTGAAGATTCTCACATAGGATCTGATTAATAATTATTTATGGATACCTTGCGAAATATAGTAAACGGAAAAATTATACTTGTACACAATTACAATTACAAATATTACAAATTATACGGAATATCGGATACATATTTATGTAGTTAGTATAATTAAAGGTAATCAATTAAAGTTGAGAGAAATGACGTAACATCGACCTTGAAAGGCTCAGTCAAACCAGCCTATATAGTTTCTATTCCCAAAAATATAAATTATAATTGATAGAAATCAGCAAAAACGAATATGGTTATTTATTTTATGATAGACACTTTATGTATGGATGTATATATGTATTTGTATTTTTATGTTATTAGTATGTAGTTCGTGTGTGGTTTATTCAAATTAAAATTGTACGTGACATATGTTATTTTATATATATTTATTACGCACCTACCCGTTTTATTTTCTGTTACATTCCAGTCCATCCTACGGTTGTCTGGAAGAAATCGCATTCAGCGAAAGGACCGCCATTTGTTGCACCCTTTTTTAATTTTTTATTTTTACCATGTTTTGTAAATTTCTGTGGTGTACAATAAAGTGTAATAAATAAATAAAAACCAATAATTGCTCAGGCTAAAATTTAGCACGGTACTAAACCCATAATGCAACACTATATCAAACAAATCTTACGTTCCAGAGCTTTACTTGCGTATATACAACTACTTATAGCCATGTCTTTATTGAAAATAGCAGAGAACATGTCGCATTATTTATAATTAAGCCTCGTCTGGTAACTTCGGTGCAACTATAGCAAATAACACTACATCATCCGTAATCTGCCTCTTTATCATCTGAAATAACATTAATTCTTCGCCCGCACGAAATTGTTAGCATTACACGACATTTACTTTCATTCACGAACAACCTTTTAGGCCCTCGATGGAATGTTAACAAAAAAACGCGAGTACCCAAATAAATTCCGCCCCAACCCCGACAAGTGTATTCCAAGCACTAAAATCTGGGTGTAAGGATTAACATAAATACTCACCGAATATTTTCCGGGCACGTAAATGGGTTGGGAATGTGACGTGGTCAGGTTATTCAAAGCCAGCGATCCGGGACTGGCTGATGGGGGGGTTTGCGGGGTGCCTGGACCCCCCAGCACCCTCATTCTGGGTGACATCTCGTCCCACTCGTGCCTCCTTAGTTCTTCAAGATGGTCAAGCACGTCTCCATAGTGCGTTGAGAAGAGGTCAGCGTAGCGAGATGCGAGGCCTTCGAGATATCCTCGGTCACCGTCCTGTAAAAAAAAATTTTTTTGGATCGAAATTTTCGTAGTAATCATAACTTCGTGGCATCAACTTTGGATGAGTTACTGTGGGATAGAAACTAACTGATAAAGGAGAGACCGTAAGTACAATTGCCTCATTGTGCAATAATTTTAAGCCGAATAGGTAATTAAGTTTTACATAAAACCTTCTGAGTGAGTGATTACGTGATTATTAAGTGCACTTATTATTAATATCTCCCAATTATGTGTTACTCTGTGAAGGACTATTTTAAGCACGAATTTTTTAATTTTAATATAACGCTGCGGTTTATCACTTCTACTACCAAAACGTGCTCACAACGCAAAGGGTATTTTTTTTCTTAAATTGAAAACCAAAAAAATATAAAAATATTCCGTACGTACCTAATCGGACATTAGACCTTCTGGTTGGGACATAACGTTCTGAATCGAGACATGTCCTAGATAGTCGGAACGAATGGCAACCCTAATCTAGACACTTATTTGCCTGAAGTGATCCCTTCCTTCCACGTAATTTCCGGCCACTCAAAAGGGGTAAAAATACTCAAGGAGCCGCAATTAAGACCAGCAATTTAGAATTATGGACTGATAATTATTTTTAAATTAGTGTTGCGTGTTTTACGTTATTATTTCTTAGGTTGTTTTTTTGTGTACCTAAATTATTTTAAAAACGTTGATTCAAATTTGAATTGAGTCCCTTATTGAATCAACGTATTATTAAGTTTCACACAATAGGCAGTCGTGAAGTCAAATCTTTCTTCTATGTTATCGAACATTTTCAAGGTATGTGAGTATCTTTAACAAACTATAAAGCAGATGTAAATTAATTTTATTCCATATAATTTGTTAAATCAGTTAAGTGTTCCTTAAGAGTGAAATCTAATGTGAATTAGGGAATATGTTGATAAAACCGTATTCGTCATTCATTTTTAGTTGAGATATACAATAATTAACTATGTTAAAAAATCCGTGAAGTGTCAACGTTCTTTCTGAATAAAAATCTATAATATGAATAAAACATAAAAAACAAAATCATCCTGGATGGAAATTAACACAAAGGAAAGTTAGGCTGAGATACAGCCAGAAAGTAAGCAACAAAATAAACAAACTAGAAATAATCTCGGCGCAAACGAACTCTTTCATTAAGACTTGGGAACCAAAGACATGGACCGCGGGCGGGTAATTCCACGGGTTCCCTAGATAAACACAGTGTATACAGCGAGAGACTTCCACTCGCCTGTACAACTGTGAGAGATAATTGAATGTTTTCTTTCGCTCCAATAGGAAATATAGCGTGCAATTTATGCTCCATTATCTGTTTCCTTACAGTAGTGATTTATAATTTCATTGAAGCTAAAGAATTAGAATAAATCGAAGACTCAAAAGAAAATACATACAGCGCTTTACAAGGTTGATTAGTGTCCCATATATACCCATGGCATACCATTGTACGTTCTGAATTTAAAATACTGAGCTATTTTGCCCTCGATATCTGAAATTAAAATCGCCCCATAAAGAGTTCACGGCCAATGTGCTTAGAATTCGTCGCAAACGTTTTTGTTACAAACAACAACTAACTCAGAACACTAAATCCTGTTCCCCAGATCGATTCATCAAAAAAGAATTGAAGCTACATTGCTGGAGAGACGCACTTAGAATTCAACTAGCGGTCGCGCGTTGAGTCAAAGATGGGCGAGAGTTTATTTCCATTTTTAAATGAGAGCGGCTGAGAGCTTTGTCGGCTACGAGTTGTGCTCTGCGTTTTAAGTGGATTAAATCGCTCCACGCTCGTAAAACCGACAAGTGCTTCGGCCAAGAATTAAAGTAACCGTTCGACTTTTGCATGAGAAAGTGCCAGGAAGACCTTGCTTCGCACTCGCTCAGGCCGATTTGATGCGGGCTTTATTTATTTTTACTAGTAAAACTCCGTGGAATTCTGTACTAAAAGTCACTGCTTTGTGAATGCTCAACTAAAGAAATTCATTAGCACCGTCTGAGCACAAAGAAAGCTTTGGAAAAGTCAATCGCTAATGCTGATTTAAAAGTGTTCGGAAAAGAAAGAAAAGTTAAAGAACCACAATGGAAGACAACAATAAATAGCTCGTGATGCTTCGGCAGATGGCAGAGTAACTGGTCTTGAATTTAAATGGTATATTTAGATTACGTACAGTCGTTTAGAGCATAGAAACGAGTTCATTGAATATCCCGCCAACGATAGATGGAATGCTTACGAAAAACAATCCACCCAAAAGTTAGGTAATAGAAACAAAACAGTGGAATTCTAAGAATTGTTTTGTTTCGGAATGGGTTTTGGGATATCTTTAGTTATAAGGATTCTCAAGTTGTACGAGTATCATTTATTCCTGGTAGCATGCTGACAAAACTATTGCAGAAATTAGTTAATGTATTTTAAATGACAGATTTAGTTGCAATGACATGGAGGCTTATAGTTGTCTATTTCAGACCACGAATTCATAATATCTTGTATCGAAAAACTTAAAGTAATGTAGAAAAATTCTTTAAAAAAATCCAATAACGATCCGACTTAATAGCAAAGATAAATGTTCCCTTCGGCAAAACTGAAACGGCAGTGAATTAATCAATTCCATGGGACCTGCCGAAACGTCTGCTCCGTCGGAATTTATTTTAAAATGAGTATAAATTGCAAAACTTTGGAATTATTTGCGTCTCTTTCAGTGGCAATTTACTCCGTTTTTCAGAGTGTTTCATTATAACAAGTTTAATTGAAGACCGGCGTCCGGCACATAAATTTTGTAACTTTTCGCATGCATTTTAATCTGCTTACCAATAGTTAGACAGGTTAATGGTCACTAAATGAGTTTGCTATTTACATAGTTCACTTATTAATAAAATAACCTTTTGTGATGGTTTTAATACGGCTTTTGTGGTGTGTGTTCAGGGCCTTTTAGTATGATACGATACATCCTTCCTTCCGTTTTCCATTACTCTCATATGGGAATTCTTTCAGGCAATTTAAGAATGTTTTATACCTTAAAATTTTACTGCTTAATGCGCATTTCTCATTTAAAAAATGTTGTTTAATTCGTTATGTGAATTGCGCATTTTTCAAACCTTGTGCAACAAAATCGTAAGTTTCTTGATATGTAATTTATTGTGGAGTAAATTCACTTATTTATTATATTACCTGATACTTAACATTTCTATTGGGATTTTTTATTTGCTTCGAATTATCAGTGTAAAAAACTATTGTGGAGCCTTAAAAGTAACCCTAAAATCTAGTTATAATTAATCATTAGATGCAGACATCACACTGGCAGGCCAACTGCGCCCTTGAGCCCAATCACTGTGATTATGATAAATAACAAAAACCTCTAGAAGTTTTGCTCAAATCTATTGCAACTTCCACAAAAGTTCCCAGACTTAAAAGTTATAGCGGTGCAAAACTTAAGCGGTGTTCTCCCGCGAAGCACTTGAGTTCCAAATGAGTATAATGAGCGATGAAAGTACTCGTTTAATCGGTAATTTATGCTCATCAAGGAGACAGATGCGGACTAGCTAGAGGTTACCATTAAGGCTGTGTCATAAAACAGGTTCCTGGTGGCCACACGGTAAGCGTAGCTGAGATGAATAACAATTCAATGTTTGTAAAAAAACGCTTAAGATGTCCGCCTTTGTGATTGCATCATGCAATAGCTATTTTGTTTTTTTATTCTCAGATACATTTACCTTAAAATATATACATCTAACTAAAATTGTTTCATTAAAGTTTAATGTCACTATGTTTAATAGATGCTTTGTATATGACGTTCATTTTTCTGCTGATAAAAGTATATTGTTGATTAACTGGCCGCATGAGAAGAATAATACTTAATGAGCTATATTTTAGATTCACTCGGTTGAATAGCTGAATAATTGGCAACGGAATAGAAAATCCCAATTTTTGCTTAGCTGAAGTTTTTGAATGATTAGATTTGCTTATAGCTGTGGTAGAAAAGCAATCAATTTAAAATAGTATGTATTAGTAAATTCCATAAACTGATATCTATGTTTCGTTTCCTAAATAGTTCAATATAATTCATTGATACAAAAACTTTGATAACGAGTTCCCTTCTTCTAAAGCGCAAGGGAGTTGTCGAACATTAAGAGCATTTCAACGCGCATACCGATCACTTACCACCACGCAACACTAGTTAGCCGCGGCTGTGACAGTCCAGCTTTGTGAGGCAGACGGCTGTCGGCCTCACGATACACCATTACTTCCATTGTATGCGTCGAGTTCAACGCACTGCAGGTATCTGTGTATTAATTTGATTTATACTTGACTGAATGTTTATGGACGAGGTTGCGCATCGCGATCGCTTAGGAATGTTATCCGCGGTCAGTTCAATGGCAAAAACCAGATACACTTCATATCTGACAGTCCGTTGAGTGATTTTCTACATTGAAGTTGTGACAGACATCATATTAAAACGGAGCGGTTGCTTATCACAGACTTGAAGTCTCGCTGTTCGATTTTATTTTTATATATATGTAATGTACTAAAGTGATCAATACGTGGTTTGTTATTAATTGGCAGGAGATTTTTTGTTATTCATCCAGTTAACAAGGGAATTGCATGTTCGTATTAAAAAATATAGTAAAATATCTAAAAATATCCCATAAGTTGACGTAATAGATTGTCTGATGATGATGATAAACTTTATATAACAAATAAATAATATACTGCCTCGTGGTCTCGCGGTACAAGTATGTGCCGAGCGATCTAGAGGTCCTGGGTTCGATTCCCGGGTCGGGCAGTGTTATTGGGTTTTTCCATTAGGAAATTCTCAGTAGCAGCACGGAGTCTGGAATTGTGCCCGAAAAACGGCAAAAGGCTCGCCCCCTATTACGTGGGACTGATACCTGGCGAAATGTGGGTGCAGAAATGCACCTCTGCCTACCCCTTCGGGGAATACAGGCGTGAGTTTATGTATGTATGTATAATATGGTGCAATAAATTCTGATTAAAATTGACCTGAACAAATTAGAATTTGAGTCATCAAAAATATACAATAATGTTAGAAGACTCACTAATAAAATTCAAGAGGAGGGGTATTCTCGAAAAGAGCTATATAAGCGGGTGCGAGCACAACGACGAGTGATTATTATACGTGACTTTGTGCGGAGCGGACCTCTTGTCAGTATACGTCGGGATTTCATTATTATGTTGAATCTTTGCTTGTAATTACTTTATATGTGTAAAATTAAATCGAATATAGTTTAGTGGTGGTTACCGCCACCACGTGTATATTTTTTTTTTTAAATAAAACCGCTTCTGATAGCTTATATCAGAAGTGGGATTCGAACACTGCTCACTTTAAACGTTAGTTATCGTAAAAATTGTTTTGTTTATCCCTGTTCAAGTGTCCGTGAAGTGCAAGGTTACGATTTAGGTTATTTCTGGTAAGATCGTTTTGTGTTTTTGTGTGTGTGAATTGTTGTCTCGTGTGTCTTAAAATAGTAAGGAAATGGGTCGATCACGATCTCGTGAACGGCGCCACACCTCTAGAACCCGCAGCTCACGTGTCGAGCGCTCTGCGAGTCATCGTTCACGCAGTTCAATTAGGGGGTATACCCCTCCGGTAAGAGAACGGCACCTCACTAGGAGCCGCAGCTGTAGCCGGAGCCGTAGCCGCAGCCATGGTCGCGGTGAACGCCATCATGTACGTCATACGCACCGTGACCATTATCGCAGCTTTAGCCGTAATAGTAGCCAGACTGATGACCAACGTCGTAGTCGTAGCCGCGACCATCACCGCCGTGATCAAAGCCAGTGGAACGACAACCGTGAGTTTATCAGCCATGGGTCATGGCACACTATTATGTCACGTCTTCAGGCTTTGGAATCGCAGGCGTTTGCTCCACATTTATCAGACCAATTACTCTCTGCTGGTCCATCCTATGCGAATGGGACTGAACAGATTGTCGAAGCGATTCAATCACTGAAATCGGTAAGTACACATGGCTACTATGTGTCTAATTTTGATCCTAACGTACACGACGTTGACTCCTGGTTTGAGGAAGTTGATAGGGCCAAACTTGCCAATCGGTGGGACGAACGGGAGTGTCTCGCCCGCGTTGGTAAGTGTTTAAAAGGTGACGCGAGGTCATGGTTGGACGAGTGGGTTACCAATGACCGATCATGGTCTAATTTTAAAAGAGATTTTAAATGTTTATGCGCTAGGAAGGTAGATAGAGCAAACATTTTGTATGAGGTAATGTCCACTAATTCTAATGGTTTTCGTACCTATGCTGAATATGCACGCAAATCATTACTTCGGTTACGAATCGTTAAGGGCCTTAGTGATGATCTGATCATTGATATTGTGCTGCGAGGAGTTACGGATCCCCAGGTTAAGGCGGCGGCTACAAACGCGAATTTAGCCCCACAAGATCTGGTAGGTTATCTGGCTACTTTTTCGAAACCAGAAAATGTAGATCGTGCATTGCGCCGTCCGGTCACACAAAATAGCAGCTATAAAGCATCAATTATCAAGCGACCGACTCAGGGCTCTGGAAATAGTACAAAATGTTATTTATGTGGTGATCCAGGACACAAGCAGTTGCAGTGCCCCAAAAAGCAGAAACCCGCTGCTACCGATTCCGCACCAGAGCCAGCTCGGAAACCGATCGCAACTAAGGTTGATCGTTCTATTCCGTGTGCGTATTGCAAAAAAATAGGCCATCACATACGTGAATGCTTTGCAAAGCAACGAGCGGATTCAAGCAAGGTAAGCTTCTGTTCAGGCATTCCAGCTCAAAAGCAGAATGACGTCATTGTTGGTGTCATCAACGGGATCCCAGTTGACATTCTTATAGATAGTGGTGCCATAGATGTGTCACTTATCTCCTCAGTAGTAGTGGATCACCTTTCCTGTACCAGGAAACCCACCACTCAACAAATAAAAGGAGTAGGTAAGTCAATTACGCACATTAATTCTTACGTGTCTCTCGTTGTTCAGCTGGAAGACATTTCGTTAGACATAGACTTCTTGGTTGTTCCTGGCGAGTGTATGAATGCTCCTGTCATAATCGGCACCGATGTACTCAATCGACAGGGTGTGATTTACGAGGGCAGTCCGATAAGTACTTAGCCTACAAAAGAAAAACGAAAATTTTGGAAAAGTGGCGATTTATTTCTCATCACAGTCTTCTTTCAACTCGATTCACTTGACCCAGCGATGCTCCAACTTCTTTAAGCTGTCTGAAAAGAACGTTTTCTGGAGGTCTACAAAGTAGGCCTCCGTGGCGGCGATAACCTCCTCATTCGACTCAAATTTCTGTCCGGCGACGGACTTTTTCAAGTTTGGAAACAAAAAGAAGTCACACGGGGCCTAATCTGGAGAATACGGTAGATGGAGCAGCTGTTCGTAGCCTAATGTGACCAATTTGGCCGTTGCGACGGCGGAGGTGTGAGCCGGTGCGTTGTCATGGTGGAAGAGCACTTTTTTCTTCGCCAAATGGAGCCGTTTTTTCTACAATTCAGCGTTGAATCGGCCCAATAGTTCGGCATAGTAGAGCCCTGTGACCGTTTTGCCCTTCTCCAGGTAGTCGATGTAAATCACACCTTGTGAAACCTAGAAAACGGTGGCCATCACCTTTTCGGCCGATGGGACAGTGTTCGCCTTCTTCGGAGCACATTCGCCGGGTAAAGTCCACTGTTTCGACTGTTTATTGGTCTCTGGTGTGTACCAGTGAATCCATGTTTCGTCGACGGTCACGAAACGACGCAGAAACCCCTTCGGATTGCACCTAAACAGTGTCAAACACTGCTCTGAAGTTGTGTCACTGATGCGCTTGTCGTCCGAAGTGAGCAAACGCGGCAGCCATCGAGCCGACAGCTTTCTCATGCCCAATATTTCATGCAGGATATGACCCACGCGGTCTTTTAAGATGCCTACTGTCTCAGCTATCTCGCGCACCTTCAATCGGCGGTCTGCCAATACAAGATCGGGACTTTTCTCACGTTATCCTCCGTGGTAGCCGTTTTTGGGGCACCTGGGCGTGGCTCATCAAAAACTGACGTGCGACCACGTTGAAACTCGTTAAACCAATTTTTGACGGTCGCCATTGAAGGAGAAGAGTCACCGTAAACAGCATCCAAGCGCTTTTTGATATCGCTGCGCGATTTCCCTTCCAAAAACAAGAATCAAATCACCGGCCGATATTGCTCTTTTTCCATTTTTCGAAAATCCGCGGACACGTCCGCTTACACACGCGGTCAAAACAAAACTACAAATCCAATTCGGCTGAAATTTTGACAATAGCCGTCTACGAAGATGTGCTACATGATGGTAAATTTATCTTACGATAGTGGTGCCATCGGGCGGTGAGGCTAAGTACTTATCGGACTGCCCTCGTACGTACGAACAAAAGACCGGCAGCGGATTATACGATCTACTGATCGTGTTGTTTCATCTGTGAGCGGTAACAGTAAAAAACAACAACGCACCTGTAATACCTCTTTAGACGGTCCCCTTTTGGCTGACCTCAATAAGATCCTGGACGAGTTTGCTGAACACATGATTTCAGGCACGGCTACTTCAACCGTCACAACAGGCACCATGCGTATTCGTCTGAAGGACAATACCCCAGTTCATTACAGACCATACAAGATGTCCCACGACGAAAAACTGAAGGTACGTAGCATCACTCAAGATTTACTTTCAAAAGGCATCATCCGCGAATCAGAGTCGCCTTATGCGAGCCCAGTGTTGCTTGTTAAGAAGAAGGATGGCTCTGACCGGATGTGTGTGGACTTCCGTGCATTAAATGCACGAACAGTTAAAGATCGATTCCCACTACCTCTTATTGATGACCACATCGACCGCCTGGGTAAGAGCACTTATTTTACGACCCTAGACATGGCAACTGGTTTTCACCAGATAAAACTTGATGAAGAATCCATGCCACTTACTGGCTTCGTAACCCCAGAGGCCCATTATGAGTATGTAAAAATGCCATATGGGTTAGCAAATGCACCAATCGTCTACCAGCGCATTATTAGTAAAACTTTACAGAAATTCATCACTGTAGGGAAGGTTCTGGTATATATTGATGATTGTTTGATTTTGTCTTCCTCTATTAAAGAGGGACTGCAAACCCTCCGGGAGGTGCTAAAAACACTAACGGAAGCTGGGTTCTCATTAAATTTAAATAAATGTTCTTTTTTATGCACAGAAGTAGAGTACCTGGGGCGGGTGATTTGTAATGGGGAAGTCCGACCTGCTACGGGCAAGATTCAGGCTCTTGCAAGTTCCGTGGCACCAAAGAATGTCAAACAAGTTAGACAATTTCTCGGACTAGCGGGGTATTTTCGAAAATACATCCCCGAATACTCCACCAGGACTGCTTGCATTGCGCGCCTAACTTGTAAAGACGTACAGTTTCACTGGACCACGGACCATGAAAATGTACGTCAAGAAATTATTAAGATTTTAATTAGTGCACCAGTGCTTGCAATATTTGACCCTAGTTTGCCTACCGAAGTGCACACCGATGCAAGCAGCCTTGGATTCGGCGCGATCTTACAACAGGTTCATAAGGATGGTAGTCGGCGTGTGGTGGCCTATTATAGTCAGGTTACAAAAGGTGCCGAACCTAAATATCATTCTTATGAGCTGGAGACTCTTGCGGTAGTGAAAGCACTGAAACATTTCAGGCACTACTTAATTGGTATACAGTTCCAGGTGGTAACCGATTGTAATGCCCTAAAATCCACCCAAAGCAAAAAGGATTTGTTACCGCGTGTGGCAAGATGGTGGATTTACTTACAAGATTTTAATTTCACTATTCTTTACCGAAAGGGTGCCATGATGCCGCATGCGGATTATTTTAGTAGAAACCCGTGTAATGTGAATAATATTGAACGCCCACGTAATTGGGCTCAAATTGCTCAAGCCGGTGACGAGGAGGTTCAAACTATGATCCGCTCTCTTGAACAAGGTCAATTAGATGCATCAAGGTATGAAAAACACAACGACATACTGTATTATCGATATACACCGACAGGTGAAGAGCCGAGGCTTCTTTGTTATATACCTAAAGGTCACCGTTTGAGTCTCCTCCGCATCTTTCATGATGAGCATAGCCATATTGGTGCAGATAAAGTAGTAGACCTAATTTTGAGACATTTTTGGTTCCCGGGTCTTAGGAAGTTTGTTTCTAAATACACCTCCCATTGTTTAACATGTATCGCCCACAAGCGTGTACCTCGAGCACCCTTACAGCCTATCACATCTTGGGACAAATCCGAAGTACCCTTTGAAACTTTACATGTAGATGTTCTGGGGCCTCTCCCCGTGTCAAAGGGTTACAAGTTTGTCATGATCGTGGTCGATGCATTTACAAAATATTGTTTGATGACACCCATATGTCGCCAAGATTTTGAGGAACTGAAACGGGTATTTAAACATGTAATGTCGTTGTTCGGTACTCCTAAGTTAGTTGTATCAGATAGGGGACGCATGTTTGAGTCAACAGGCTTCACTTCGTGGATGAAGATACTTGGCATACAGCTCCATTTCATAACTCCTGAAATGCACCACGCAAACGGTCAGGTGGAACGATATATCCGCACAGTTCTGAATATGCTCCGCATTGCAGTGAACCATCGGAAGGCCGAATGGTCCGAAGAGTTGTGGCAATTACAATTGATTTTAAACCTGACAAAGCAGAAAACCACGCAGACTTCTGCTTTAAACCTTTTAATTGGCCACGAAAGTGCCACCCCTGCAATCCGAATGTTGATGCGAGATGTTGCATCAAACCCTACTCCAGGAAACCGAGAAGCGAGACGTGAAATGCTGAGACAAAGGACGGCCGAACGGTTGAGAAAGAACCAGATTCATCAAGACACTGTGGTCAATGAGCACCGAAGGCCTCCTCGTGTTTTCCAGAATGATGACCTGGTGTTTGTTGTCAAGTTTGCTCAGTCTCAGGGTAAACTGGATCCTGGCATGAGAGGGCCCTATAGGGTGGTAAAGACCCTCCCTAACCACCGGTACGAGCTGAAGTTACTTGCCGGGTCATATGGGAAGTCTACTTACGCGGCTGCCCAGTACATGGTCCCATGGAATGGCGAATGGACCCCTGAAACATGTGAAATGTTTTTTGAAGGTGCGTGTTCACCCTTTTAGTACCTATTCATAGATAGATGCTGGTACCTTAATGAATCCCTTGTGAAAGCTTTTCGCTTTGCGAAGAGTCGTCGAGGGAGTACAAACTCTTTTTCCCTCGATGTGAAAGCTTTTCGCTTTGCGAAGAGTCGTCGAGGGAGTACAAACTCTTTTTCCCTCGACGTGAAAGCTTTTCGGTTTGCGAAAAGTCATCGGGGAAGTACAAACTCTTTGTCCCCGGTGTGAAAGCTTTCCATGATACGGAGAGTCACTGGGGGCGGGTTATATGCGCCTTTCCCCCTGGTGTAAGGTTATTTCCTCGGTAGGGGCCCATACCGAGGAACCTGTTTGTTTAATTTATTTGTTTCCTTTACTTGCTTCTTATAACAATAACTAACAAACTAACTTTGTTTATTTGTGACATTGGACCCTTGTATAATTTAATCTCTTGCTTTAGATATCGATGGCGATGTTGAGGAAGACTCCAATGTGGCCAGGCCATCTTCGGCGCCTGATGGAACGGCTGGTCCTTCCTCGGCGCCTGATGTAACGGTTGGGCCTTTGCCGCAACTGGTTCCAACGTTTTTGGAGGAAGAGGAATCCAACGAGGACGTCGTTGGAGCAGCGGCCTCACCACTGCGATCACTACCTCGGTTAATCCCTACATCATCAGATGAAGATGACTAAGCCTGTCGAGACGCCAGGGTGTCAGGAAAGGCCGTGTTAGAAGACTCACTAATAAAATTCAAGAGGAGGGGTATTCTCGAAAAGAGCTATATAAGCGGGTGCGAGCACAACGACGAGTGATTATTATACGTGACTTTGTGCGGAGCGGACCTCTTGTCAGTATACGTCGGGATTTCATTATTATGTTGAATCTTTGCTTGTAATTACTTTATATGTGTAAAATTAAATCGAATATAGTTTAGTGGTGGTTACCGCCACCACGTGTATATTTTTTTTTTTAAATAAAACCGCTTCTGATAGCTTATAATAATATATTTTAATTAATTGCAATAATGTTATCACAAGTCGTGATGGCCTCGAGGTTTAGGCACGCGGTCGAGAATTTTGACGGTTGCAGGTTCGAACCCCAGGCAAACACCTCTGACTTTTCGAAGTTATGTGTGTATTCACAAATAATTATCACGTACTTTAACGGTGAAAGAAAACATCGTGATGAAACCGGCACACCTTAAAGTTCTTAATAATTTCTTAGGTGTTTCGTCCGACAACCCGCACTAGGCCAGCGTGGCGGACTAAGGCCTAAACCCTCTCAGTAATAGAGGAGGCTCGTGCCTAGCAATGGGACGTATATGGGGGGTGATGATGAATGTTAAATTCATAATACTAAATAATTCCCAAGACACGTAATTACCGTATTCAAACGTACGTTTGCTTATTCCTTTTACCGACGTAAGTTGTTTCGAAAGCTCCTTAGCAAGAGCATAAGCGCTTGCATTGCAGAAACAAATATTGACATAAATAATAATGTGCGCATGAGCCTTCCATAGGATATACCATTCCGTCGTATATACCACAGTATATTACGACATAATCAAGCCTTATTAAAGGCGGAGATTAAATATTTTTTTATGGGCGGCAGTGATATTTCATCAATAGTCACGTGGTCACAGAGTTTCCTAAAATAATTTGGAAAATGTGACGTGGTAAAACTTTTATAAAGCTATTTCTTTGTAGGTATACAAGGGATTCTATGAACGAATTTGCAAGTCCATAATTCTTAAGACTCCGAAAGGAATTCTTGAAATACAAAGTAACCTTTACTAAGAAAATCTATTGCACCAACATGCAGGGATAAGTGTTCTGAGATATGATACTGTTTGTCCACAAACTATTTTCATCCGACGAGACAAGAGGCGAGCGTGCTTCGTGCTTGACATAATACAAACACGATATTCTATACCATTTGAATGCGGGTTTCCTGAATGTCAAGAGAGTATAAATATTAATACACAAAATATCTTACGTAACAGGTTTCAATATTTTTGGTGTAGAATTTCAATTTCCTACTACTTTCGAACTTTCAACTCTAAATATTGGTTAAGCTACTGCAGATATTTTTAATTTAAATAAAAATATTTATGAGAAACTAAATAAACATTAGACAGTCCAAGTAAGCGTTGAATATTTGGGCATAGCCTTGAATAAAAACAGAATTCTGAATTAAGTTTGGGGATATTATAAAGACTTCCTTTGTTTTGCAGATAAGATCCTTTTCGGGGATTAAACTCTTTTGTTAGGCTTGTAAAAAATAAACATATTATTTTAGTTTTCTGCATAAAAGACAGTTGCTGTGCGCGTTGTAAATAGGGTCAATTTTTACACCGATACATAAATTTGTGTGATCTACACGTATTTATGTCAAGTATAAATTTTGTGGAACTGACAAGTCTAGTAGTTTCTAACACCCACTGCTCAAGGCACGTACAACCTTTATGTAACGTAACTGTAACGTAAAACTTCTGGATGAAATTATTTATATTTTTTGACGTTTGTCAAACTATATAGTCACATATCATTAGTCAACAGACTTTAATCAGGCAATTCGAAAGCATTAGTTTCCTTAAACGTAACATGCATTCGTAAATTACTATAGTGATTTATCATACGAATGACCATCTTTTTCCATGGGGTTACTAATATTCCTGGCAATTTACAGAAAAGGGTAAACAGTTACACAAAAACTGTTTTCTTTCTACCCTTCAGCAGATCTCTACTATCGCCATATAACCTCATTTTTGTAAAACTATAACATAACTTTTACAAATTTATTCATCGATAAATAATTAAGATAAATTTGACGTAACAGAATCCAGTACGAGCACCATTAACATGCTTCCAACTTTTCTATAATCCACACTATTACGTAACACGAAAGAGTTACGGCGCACAATTTATAATCATTTACGATCATTAATCTCTTACTTAACAGTTAATAATGCTGTGTATCAAATTGAGTTATCAATGATTTAATTTGACCAATTAAATTATTATAATTAACACAATTTACATACATGTGTTAGGTGCACCGGATGTCGATGGATAATAACGTTCACAAACTTACTAGGTTATGTACACTTTTTGTTTCACACGACTTTGGTTGAATTGTAGTAAAAATTTGAAGTTTTAATAATAAACGTACATACATCACAGGCTGCTACCCAAAGGCTTCAAGCAAAGGTAAAGTAGCCAATCTTGTAATTCAACAAAATTATTTAAAACAGCTTCTTTTAAGCTACCGGTCTGGACCAGCCCACTCCATCTGAGTTTGTTGGTAAACAGGATGATAGTAATAGAAGTAAATCCGGTATACAATTTTGAACAAATATTTTAAACTTAAACTGTCGAACGGTTTGCTAGTCCACCTATTCCCATCCGAAGATACTTAAAACGTAGCGTGAAGCAATTCACCGATATACATTAAGTTGTTGATTGACGGGAGATTGACTTCCTTCTCTTACATACATATATACATAAACTCACGCCTGTATTCCCCGAAGGGATAGGCAGAGGTGCATTTCTGCACCCACATTTCGCCAAGTATGTATCAGTCCCACGTAAAAGGGGGCGAGCCTATTGCCGTTTATCGGGCACATTTCCAGACTCCGTGCTGTTACCGAGAATTTCCTAATGGAAAAACCCAATAACACTGCCCGACCCGGGAATCGAACCTCTAGATCGCATGGCACATACTTGTACCGCGAGACCACGAGGCAGTTTCCTTCTCTTATTGATTCCTTATTTACAGACCACCGTACTTGCAATCCGATGCGATTTGACCACTTGACCAAACCGATAGAAATAAATATGAATGAGGCTTTATTACAAAAAATACTTTAAGAAAAAGTTGGTAAGATCAATACGAAGTTAGCTCCCTACACTGAAAATTTTACTCCTGCATTCCCATACATCAATGTATTTGTATGGCTTGCAAATATTTGTACGGATCCTGCATGTTTGCGCATGTTACTTGTGTTTGTAAAGAAACTCAATATGCAGTAGAAGTTTTCGTGTAAAATCGTATATTCATCGTACTGGACAATAGTAAAATAATAGCAAAATTAAATAATTGAAGAGGTATACTACTTGCAAATATTTATACTTAACAGGACAATTGTTTTTCACTCAAAGGGAAACTTATATTATAACTTCCTTTAGTGTACTTTAGTTTTGCGTGGCGTCTCTAAGTATAACAACTAAATAAAACATAATATGAATGTAGTGTAAAACAAAAAAAAACCTTTTGAAAAAATTAATGGTATAAAATCAAACTCTTCCGAAAAGAGGTCCAATAAATCTGAAATTAACTATTCAAAGCGATTTATCTCGAAACACAGATATCCTAGGCGAGTTTATTCAGTAGCCGGTATCGGAAAGCGAATTCTATTAAGAGATCACGAATCTAAAATAGCATTGCACAGCTTACAACGCAAGAACAAAACAAGAAATGCAAGAAACACAATGGCTAATGCGATGCCATTTAGCTTGCATTAGACCGACGATCGGATCCCGCAATGCTCTGTGCTAAACAGCTCTTTGCAAAAGTGTTTCTATGAAAGTGGATAATAAACTTGACATTTGTTGGATAACGCGGAATCTGATAGCTGTGTCGATTATCAATTTCCTTTTGCGTGCTTGGAATTGTTTTATATTTCTAGCTTTTAATTTTCTACATGTTATGTATACGATTAAAAACGCTGTTTTCTGCATACTAAAGTATGACTTTAATTCTATTTGCAACCGAAGCCTTGGCTCTAACTTTCAACTGAATTTTATTAATTTCCTTCTAGAAATGGACGCTGTTAAAATTTTACCTTCTAAACAACAACGAGTTAAAAAAAACATTGTACCGTTTTACAACACAATACAACATGCTAGCAACCTTTCTTCATAAAACTCGAGTAACAATTCCATAAATAACTATACCTATCGTAAAACCATTCGTATTCTACCCCGCCAATAGAAGCTTTTAGAAAGGCAGCGCAGAGTCTACCTAATAAAGCAAATATCGAAACACAATCACGGAGAAGTCGAATCGGATATAGAGATCGCAAATCCAAAATAACGCGTCCCGTCGCGAGGCGAACAAAACGAATGCCACCACAATAAGACGAGGTTCCGCGTGCCACTGCGGAGGCGATGCGACCGTCTGAACAGGATTTATGTGCAACGCTGTCACCTGCCCCCCTATTTCGCTAAATCTGAACAAGGGTAGATAGTTTCATTCATTGCCCTGTTGCTAAGCGCTGGAATACGATTGTGCCTGTTTAATTTTCATTGAGTCAGTTTCTTATACAAGACGTTGTGTCGTCACTGTTTATATTGAAGAAGGTATGGTTGGGCGTAATCTGTTGGTACTACTTCAAAATGAGATTGATGAAACTACAGACTAAGAGACCAAAAATTTCATATATAAAATAAAATAAAATAAAAAAGGCTTTATTATTATAAGCTCTAAAAACTATTGTCTATTTTAGATGTACCATGAAATACATACATACATAAACTCACGCCTGTATTCCCCGAAGGGGTAGGCAGAGGTGCATTTCTGCACCCACATTTCGCCAGGTATGTATCAGTCCCACGTAATAGGGGGCGAGCCTATTGCCGTTTTTCGGGCACATTTCTAGACTCCGTGCTGTTACTGAGAATTTCCTAATGGAAAAACCCAATAACACTTTGCCCGACCCGGGAATCGAACCCAGGACCTCTAGATCGCACGGCACATATTTGTACCGCGAGACCACGAGGCAGTCATATGTACCATGAAATGATAAACATTACTTGGTTTGAAAGTAGCTGGATTTAAGTGCGACGGAATCGTTTCCTTTCTTGCCGTAAAAACGGACAACATGGTAAATAAACTATCAATCTTCTTCAACCCCGGTGGTTTCCACGAAATCGAGACAATTTAGTGTGCGCTTGCACTAACAAAATTTATGCCTGACACTATCTCCCGGCTGGATACCGCTATACACTGATTTAGAAAACACGACTACTGGGAAGGGGACAAAAAGTGAAACGCGACTGTCTTGTAGCTTACATCCTATAACATTCCGTGTTTTTACCGTATACCGTTTCTAATATTACATGCACAATTCCATTTCACTTTATTTTATGAGTAATGTCTGGGGAAGAATAATACTAACATGCAATATAATTTTCTTTGGCAATGATAATATCACTGCGTCTTCAATTCCAGGAAACATAAAGGACGTGTTATGTCATTTTACAGTTTATATTTAAAAACAGTGTCAAAAAATTACCGCCTATTAATGTATTTAAGGTATATGGCAGGTATATATTATGTACATGGAAGGTAAAGGCACTCACAGAACGTCATTAACAATTAATGCATACATATGAATTGCCTTGAAACAGACAAGTAGACAGTCTGTACAAGCCCGAGGGAAATAAAATGGAACCGCAAATAGCTGGCAACAATTCCCGAATCTATCCAAAACCGCCGCAGCAGCAGCCATATTAGAAGCCGGAAAGCCATTAGCCAAGGATTACCCCTACAATAAACGATGAAATACAAGGTTACCAGAGACCTCGTAAAGTTTAATTCCGCGACAAATATTTCGAAGTCAATGCAAGAGTTATATTCCTAAATATTATCCAGGCAGATCGCGTGGAAGCGCTCGAGTCGGCAAATGTAAAATCTATAACAAATGTATCAGACGGATATTGAGTTTTGATGTCACCGTATGATGCGTGTCTGCAGCATTGTCACGGTAATAAAATAATACATCCAGGCTCGTATTGTCTATATTGGTTTACGAATTTTCTTTGGAGTATGAATAAATCTCACACTTTGAAATACCTATTATGGTGGATTTTATTTGATAGACAAAATATAATTCTATCTGTTTATTTTATATTTTTCTCATTGTTATACAAAGCTGTTTAAGTACTTTCCACTGGCGTTTATCGGAATTCTTTTAGTATTGAGAGCGGTAAATTTATTTGCACGATCCTGGCTTAGTGTATGCTTTAAATATTTTTAACATTTTAAATAAATCTCCATTAGCATTGCTTAGGGGAGTTCATTTTTGAAATAATGCGTCGAGTATTCTTTGCATATAAAACTACAGCTCTTGATTTCTAAGTTTCCCACTTATTGTTTTTACACTCACATAATCTATGATATCTTGAACCGCGTTCACACAATGCATTCATCAAAACAAAACCCATAACAATTACCAAAACACAAAAAGGAACGAAAGTGTTCGTTGACAAACCAAAGGTTTATTTAATTGGACAACTCGACAGATTGACAATGACGAATTATTTCCTCGAGCATCTGAAGCCCGAAGCCCGGCATAAAGCACGGTGCATTTTAATATAAACGTGGGCGCTCGACACAGCCGATACCATCGCAGTGTAATAATACCCTTGTAAAATAACATAGGATTACAGTGTGAGTCATGGGGACTTTGACAAACTGCGCGTACACATAAATACTAATGTTATCAAAATATTGTATGATTTAACCTGCGTCTTACAAGACAGTTGAGCGAATAATTCAAGCAAATTGTTGCGATTAGTTTAATTTGAGTACAAAGTTGGACAATTGTATGGCATGTATGAAATTAAAAATTTGTTAACGCGATGGAATCATTTTTAAACACGACTAAACATTCAAACAAACTATTGATTTGTTATAGAACCTGTATGACGAAATAAAAGTGGTCCAAGTAGATAGAACCTAAATCTTATAATATAGGTACATACATTTGACAAAAAAATATATATAGATAAACTTTTTGTGAACAGCAACAGTTTTTATGGCAACGCAGTACGCCTTAATTCGATTTTCGCTAGGGCACAAAGACTTACCTCTTGCAAAACCGTAGTTGGTAACATTATACGACGTCTACCAAGATTGCAAAGAGCAATTTATCTCAGACAAGGAATAAGAACGGTATAATGTGAAAATGATAAAGTGCTCCATGCATTTTATTGAGGCAATAGTATAGAAGTCGCGGGCGTCGCCGTAAACTCCTTAGTACATAAACAAAGCGTTTGAATGTACGTAGGCGACTGACACAAGTACATATCACAAGTTTTACGAATATATTGCCTTCGCGTCGAGTAAAACATCTTGTTATGAACGTTGTGTGTCAAAACGTGGTCGGACTCCGTTAGGACGAAAATCCAACCAACACGGCGAAGCTGTGTATTTGGGAGTGTAATGCTCTTTTATTTTGCTTAGAATATTCTGAAATTTAATACGCTACCCTTCTTTTTAAATCAAGAAATAGTGATAGTAAATTTTATTTATTATAACAATAGAAATGTGCGCTCGTATAGATTAACAGTACATCCTTAAATAGACATAGAATTCCATTGACACAATACGATAAACAAAGCACCTCATTCTTGTCTTTATTTATAGGTTCATTGAATTGTATGTAATAAGAAGATTGCGTTAATATCGTACGACATACATAAATTCGGATATCGTATGAAGTCACGCTCATCTAAATCAAACGAAAGATAGAAATCGACGCAGCAATATTTCATTCAAATACCAAAATAAAGGACGTGTGTTCTAAATTTAAAACGTCCAATCTGTCAACGGTCGAGCGCGCGTGTTGTGCCACGACGAATGGTTGCAAACGATACCTACATCTGTTGTCTATTTTGAAATTTGTCACCGGCGAGACGACCGTCTGCACCGGAACTGGAAAGATAACTCTTTTTACACGAAAAAAATCAAAGGAAATCACGCAATATCACAGTCTAGAAGGAAAGGTATTTGTGATTGGATTTCGAAATGTTTTTATCAGTTCCGTAGCTGCGGTAGTCTCGACGAACGGAACGAGCAGCGTACCGCCTCCGTCGCTTATCGCAAAGCTTTGTACTCCACGCATTAAGCTAATTTGAATGGTGAAGGGCCGCTCAAAAAGCCGTTGTTCGAATTCTTCTCTTTAGTCGGGCGGTTGCCGGCCCGATTGTGGGAGCCGACGTTGCATGGATTGCATTCTGTTCGTCGCGCAAGAAGACAGCCGCATTGACGTCGGCTTTTTCATTTAACTGTTCGCTCGCCGGGAGCTCTGTGTTTGCTTTGTTTTAATGCGCTCATTACTTTCCCATATTTCATTTCACCTTATAGAGGCAATTATTGCATGGCAATATTGCTTTCAAAGCTTCTGTTTCAAAATTAGGTAGCGACGTTTGAGTTATTATCGCTACAGACAAAAGTGAACATTATAACTCAAAAATATCTCCTTGTAAAAGATGAAATCAGATAAGGTGACAATCTTGGGTTGTCATCACGTGATATTTTTAAATTTGATCAGGGACTTACACCTCTAAATACAAGAACTGAGGTGTCAAAATCCTTTTTAAGGGCGTCTGGGGTGACGAATGTCCAAGACGAAACGTCGTGGGTGAAACCGGTGACAAACGAGCCGTTCTGTCACATCGGTGATAAATAACTGATTATGTTACACCGTACTTTGCCTTTATTATTAATTAACAGCCCTTATCCTGGCGGTCCTTATCGCCTTTGATACTAATCGAATCGTTTTATAAGTTAAAATTTCGTCTTTCAATAGCATAATTATCACCAATTACAGAATGGAGGCAATTTAAGGCCATCCGCGTCTGATACGCGTACCCTGTAGAGTTGAATTTATTTTTTATTGCTTTATTATTTCATTGGCGTTGCAAGCGCAAACAGCCTCTCGTTTTACGGTTCACTTTTGTACCAGGTCCCCGGCTATAAATTCCGCTGGGTTTAAATGAACACACGCCTCGAGCAAAAGTAGCTGCATTAATATCGGTCGGGATGATTTGTTTCCGCTCACGACTGTGCGCTTCTTGAGCCTTAATAACAACGAGATTAATGTCCATGAATGGAGCACCGGTGGAATACCAAACAAACTGTCCAATCTGGTACAAAGCATTCCCTTTGATGTCGCCATAATAATGTAAATACCTATTCGGAAAGTATTTGTTGACGAGAAAAAGAAACGTAAACATTCTAAAATAACGAGCGAAATGATCGTTGCACCGAAAATAGTGACGTTTATTCTTGCCCCGACGTCTGGTAGTTAATTGCTGCATTTTTTCCGCGCCCGACTGCCACGGATTCCGTAATTTGTCTTCTCAGAAATGAGTCGCGTCGTCGAATGCAAGCGACATGTAGATAGACTTTCGTTTTTTTTTTCTGTAAAATACCCCTCGGATTTCGGGTGGCGTAAATTACGTTTTAGTAGAATACCCCGGGGAAACGTTAGACGGGTTCTTTCGTAATTACCGTTTTAACTGCTGGGACAGAAATGTCAAACGTAACTTATTTTTGTGGTTGAAATTTCCGTTGATATTTTTTATCCAGCTTTAAAGTTTGTGCTGTGATTGTTTTTTGTTAAACAAATCCCGCGATTAACTTGCATCAACACAAAACTAAAAGAATGCCGTTTAGCTTTTTAATTTTATTTTCAAACTATAATTATTAATACGAGGATAAACGTTGTTGTTATTATGTTAACGTATTTTAATGTATTTTAACTTAATGAAAACTCTCATTATTTATTTGTTCCTTCGACTTCTCTCTTTATATCAAAATCATCTTCCTATAGATAAGTAGTGACGGCCTCGAGGTATAGGCGGTCGAGGATCTTGGCGGTCGCGGGTTCAAACCCCAGGCACACACCTATGGCTTTTCGAAGTTATTTGTGTATTCACAATGAATCATCACTTACTTTAACGGTGAAGGAAAACATCGTGATGAAACCTGCACACCTAAAAGTTCTTATGGATCTCTTAAGTGTGTAGTCCGTCAACCCGCACTAGGCCAGCGTGGTGGACTAAGGCCTAAACCCTCTCAATGGTAGAAAAAGCACGTGCCCAGCAGTGAGACGTATATGGGCTGATGATGATGATGATAGATCCTATAAATCGGAACGTAGGTTACAATTCTATTGTTTCGTAAGGAGTACACGTGTATATATTACCATCGTCTCCTCAGCAGTTCTACGGTGGATCCAAGGTCTTCTCGAAACGGTATTTATGAGTGATACGACACGATACGACATGAAACGATATTTTTAGATTTAAAAATCTCCCTATCACATTAGCTTTTTCATTATCGTTTTTCGAATCTCCGCTTAACTGTTTCCATTTGCAAATTTACACAACAGATTTGTATGTTAATTAAATTACCAGAACAAGCAAGTAATAAGCGATATACTAGCTCTGAATTACCGCACTCAATATTTACATTGTGGTATAACCCGCGTTTCATGTTCATTTAAACGCAAATAGCCTGGTTTATACTGTGGCCGTGACCCACGCACTCAAAATACGACGCCTTAGAAACCGCTATGGCTTGGCGTAATAAATTCTATGAAACGCAAAGCGTACACACGTATGTAATTTATAAATCTGGTTAGCCTTAAATCTATACCATAATCTTACAAATGCGCAAATAACTCAGACCGAATTACTGTGTTTTCTAACCTATCGGTTTGCCCCGTTTTCTATCTGAAACCGTAGGGACAAATTATATTATTTTTGATATGGATATTGATGAGATATTGGAAAAGGACAAACGCTGGTTTTTTATACACAAATCCGCCTATATAAAACTGGGTCCAGTAGCTACTTATATAGTAAGTTCCATGTAATAGTACAACGATCAAATCTAGAAACTCTTGATTGAAGATTTGTTATACATTGCGATACGCATTACGCATGCTATTTAATATAGAAATATGAAATCAATGAATAATGCAAGTCTTGAATAATACAAATTTGAAGTGGAAGTTGGTGTTGGCGGTCTACCGTATCCCTGGCTAGGTGGGGTGACGATATTTGCAGGGTGGCTGACAGCGGTTGGATGAGGAGGGCCGAAGATCGAGCCCAATGGCGTGCCATAGGAGAGGCCTATGTCCAGCAGTGGACGTAAGAAAGGCTGCTGATGATGATGATGAAAGTGGATGATCTAGTTAACAATCTTGTTCACAAAAAATAAAGCATTGTAATAGTCTTAAGTATGATTTAGCGACATCTTGCGGCACACAGCTAAATCGCTAGCTAAAGATGATAATACAACTTGTCAGCATTAAAAGCTTTCTCTGTCCAGAGAAAATTAATTACGAGACCTCCCTCGGGTCTCATACATTTAAGTACATACGTAATGAAACAACATTGTAATTCAATGTAATAATAGAAATTCATGTATGAGAAATATGAAATCTGAATTACAGATGTCGCCGTGGCACGGTTCAAGTGTTTTGCAATTAAAATATTTACGAGTTTCTGCTTTGATGTCCGCCTGTGTTTTGTTTAGTGCACACCACTTGAAATTGATGAATTGCTTCTATTTTAAGTGGTTTGTGCCGGTGTTATCTTTAAATGCATTATGTTTTAAATAAAATGTACTTAGTAAGCTAGATAAGTTTCAAGGTGAGACGTTCTTAAGTCGTGGTTTATGTTCCATTGACGGGAATCCATTTATTGTTGAGATTCAGAACGCCATGCTGCACGGAATTATAATGGAAATAAACCCAGACGTAAAGCAAGGCATCGGCAGTTAGATAATGAAGTAACCTGAAAATAGTTCAAGTAAAATCCTATTTTAAAGACTCTAATTACAATAACACTAATCAAAATTATCTCAGTATCCAAATATACAAAATTTGAATACGTTTGTATTCATACATCATTACATCTTTATCATAAGATTTATTGATTAATTTTTATAATATATTTTTCATAATGACTACTCCAATCTAGTATTTTAGTCACTCGACATCATTAAGATTGTTGAGAAGAGATCGCAGTCAATGATACGCATCACTTATTAATATGGTTTTAAAAAAAAGAACCTATACAAATAAATAAAGGTAACATTATCGAAAAAGAGATTAACAAATCAAATTCAAATTGCGAAGATTCTGTTCAATTCTTACAGAAATGCACTTCTACCTACCCCTTCGGGGATACAAGCATGTGTATGTTTGTACCTCAGTTCACTGAACCGGCAAACCTACCTGTTTCAATTGGCCTATTACCGTGAACTCTGCAAATAACTGTTTGCACTGTACAACCTATCATTACTGTAGAGCGTTATCGTTGTTTCTAATCGACATAACGACACTACACAATTATTGTGTGCTATCTGCTACTGTATTGATGGGTAGAATAAGTGGATACTCCGATTAACGAACTTGTTCGAAAGGATACGAGAGACAATGCTTTTAAAAAAATACAATGACAAGATTATAGTAACGATAAGCAAGTACGTAATATTAATGAAATAAAAAAACAGGGGCGTAGATTTTGGCCAGTGGTGCTTTGAAAATGGAATACGAATTCAGTTAAAAATCTAGGCAGCAAATATAAGTACCTCGGGCGTAACATGTTACTCGTTAAAGTTGAGTAGAGTATAGAATAACTCCTCATGAAGGAGACATTCACTGAATATTCACGGTACTTGAACTTTTATCATAGGTCAACTCGCCATGATTTTGAAATAAAGGTTAGAAGCCAGAGATAAATTTAACTATATGGTAGTATATGGACCGCCCTGTGGATTGGGGGCGTAAGAATTCCGCCACAGTATCCCCTACCTGTCGTGAGAGGCGACTAACAGGGGCCACTGGGGAGGCTGGGCGTACTGCGGGGGCGGTACACAATGGTGACAGCAACCCCGAGATTTGCGGCAGAGGGCGTGACAGCTTGACTGTCGCGGACGTTCACAAGAGGTGAACGTCCATAAAAGCGTAAGTGGAGGGCATCTCAAGCCCTCCCATTTGGAGGAGTCCACAATAGTACGGTGCGCTGGGCGGAGGCGGACCATTTAGGGCGCTTCTCGCCCTGAGATGCCGCAAAACCGCCTTAACCCTTTTCTTGACAATGTATCTGTGAAGATACATTAAATTTGAAAAAATCTGGTGCTATTGGTATTTTCCGCAAGCTTAATATTTTTGTATGAATGTTAAGGTAATTTTATAGTTTTCGAACCAACGTTGAATTTTTTCTGTTGGCCTCACTGATGAGCTGTTAAACTTTAATTTATTTCAAGTTCTGCCATGTTGCCACGCAAGAAGGTAAGAAAATTTATCAATATATTTTTGTTTTTACATTTTTTATGAATGGGTGCGTAAAATTATGAATTATAAGGATATACTGCACTAATGTAATTACTTTGGACTTTCTATAATTGTCTGGTTGATGCTTCATTTGACTTTGTTGATGGATGTATCTCATAGTGCACACTGCCAAGTAACTAACAATTTTGTGTTTATTTGACATGTATCTCATGGTGCACACTGCCAAGCTAATGAAGTGTTTATCTGCTTATGCATAAATAGCTTATTTTCTATTGGTTGTAGTTACATGTGCTTTCAAGAGCTTGCAAAATACCCACATTGGAGCAAAACACAATCAATCATCAAATGACGAAGGAAGTTTGGATTTTAGTGGTCAAGTTGAAAATTTTGATTTTCAAAAACGTGACGTTACTGACTCTTTACATGTTCCTTCGCTTCCTTCTTCTCTAGAAAATCTTCACATACTCTCTGACCATGAAAACAACCTGACGGTGCCCCAAATAACTCTAGTATCAATGAAATCATCTACTGAATACATTTCCTTGGATTATTTAGCTCAAGATTCTCCTTACTCTGTTATACATACATTCACTTCATCGACAATTTTTTATGACGGTGATCGTTATTTCAAGGTCAGACCCCTCATTAAAAAAGTACGTGCCAATTTTGGGAGAGTTCCTCATGAAACCAGTTTCAGTATTGATGAAATAATGGTACCATATAAGAGCAAAAAAGCCGGTAATCGAAAATAGTACATAAAGAGCAAGCCTCGCAAATGGGGTTACAAAATATTTGTTAGAGCGGGAGTTTCAGGCTTCATATACGATTTTATTATATACCTATGGTGGAAAATACACCTTCAGATATCACACATTTTCGTCAGAAGAAATGAGTTTGGGTTTTGGGTCAAAATCGTTTTATCTCTGTGTAAAACTACTCCTGATTCAGCATGCTTCGTTGTTTATATCGATAACTTTTTTACCAGCATGGAGCTTATTCATATGGTGCGATATGATATGAGAATATTCTCTTTAGTGACAATAAGATCGCATCGACACCGTGGGGCAGAATTGAAACTGTTATCAGATAAAGCCGTCAAGAAAAACTGCTGAGGGTCTTATTGACGAGTGGTATGCAATAAAAACAAGGTGTAAAAAAAACACCTTGTAGCGTAAGGTCAACTGCAGACGTAAAATATGATGGGTACAATCATTTCCCTATATTTGGGTCCAAAGGACAACGCAAGCTATGCATCAAAGGCCAGACTACTGTTATGTGTATAAAATATGGTAGAGGCTATGTCTATTACCGGATAGAAACTGTTTATTTCAATTTCCACAATATACATTTCCAAAATTAATGTGATTTTGTTTTATTATTTTCTAATAGTAGTTATATTTGTAATTATTTTTATTAAAATTACATTTTAATCAAATCATAGCTAATTTGGCAATGTATCTGTAGAGATACGTTGTTAGCGTAATGTATTTATTAATGGTCTTGGCAATGTATCTCACAAGATACATGTGGTTTTTTTTAAACTACCCTCATGAGATTTTTTTAGTTATTTTTCTAAACATCCTTGGGTCATTAGGATTAAGTGGTGTGAATATGATCTGGATATTCAAAAATATTAAACTCTGCCAAGTTAAGGGTTAAATGCGCGAGATGGTCACCGACAGGTTTTAGTCGGTATGCCGGCGTAGGATTTTGGTTAGGGACTCAACTCAGCTAAGCGGACAATTATTGTTCTGCGCGCCGAGTTGGAAGGCCAGAGACCCCGACATACCCCTTTTGGCCTCCCGAGGTACCGAACAGGGGAGCTTAAAGGGCTTCCCTCTCGTTAAAAAAAATAAAATAAAAAAATATATGGAATATCAATATCCTAAAACCAGTGAATGAAAGTTCTATAATCATAAATAAATGTTGGATACAATTACTGAACGCAGTAATATTTTTGAAGATACAAAGGGAAGGGTAACATGTGCTACTACTCGTATATCGATCGATACCTCGGGCATACGTTTTGTAAAATTACAGGAAATTAGATACAATTTCACACACGCAAAATGACTTTAAGAGATATTTAACACAATTGCACTTGGTTTACAAAATTATGCAAAACACCGTGACTGTACAGTTAAAGATTGATAGTTATTCAAGACCCCACAAAATCAATCAGAATTTTCAAATCTGTAGAAATATCAGTTTGGAACTATTTCTTAACAAGCGGCAGTGTATGAATGAGATGTTTGAACGAGGTTTCAGTCTCAAAGAAAACGGATGTGAAGTAACAGCATTGCCCTTAAAATCTTGGTTAGATCAGATCAGATCTTCAGATTTTGAGACGTTAAAAATTCAAAAATCAGAAATCTTCAGACTTCAAAAATTCGTACATTTTAAACAATCGGTGGTACTTTTGTAGTGTCCTTAAACTCCTTATGATGAAGAATCCCCAAGAACAATTATGACGTTATTTATTTAATTTGTTCCGTGTTGGTTTACGTTTAATATGGCTGTCATGACATTAATAATATAATAAATAATAAATACACCCAACAGTCACATACATAGTTCTGACCCCACATTAAGATACAAGTCTTGTGTCGTGGGTATCAGAAACTACGAGAGACTTTTCGGTCTCACAAACACCCAGACCCGAAACAAATACTTGTGGATCACACAAACATTTGTCTCGGTGCGGGGATCGAACCCGCGGTCTCCCGTTTCGCAAGCTGGTATCTAGCCTACTGCGCCACGGGGCTGTCATTACTAAAACGAGGACGAATTATACCTATATTGCTTACAGGTCCTACTTTCAGGCGTTCTACAGACATTTATTACGAGGTAAGCACCACAATAGTCGTAATGGCCTCGAGGTTTAGGCACGCGGTCGAGAGTCTCGGCGGTCGCGAGTTCGAACTCCAGGCACGCACCTCTGACTTTTCGAAGTTATGTGAGAATTCATAATGAATTATCACGTACTTTAACGGTGAAGGTAAACATCGTGATGAAACCTGGACACCTAAAAGTTCTTAGGAATTTATTTGGTGTGTAGTCCGCCAACCCGCACTAGGCCAGCGTGGTGGACTAAGGCCTAAACCCTCTCAGTTGTAGAGGAGGTCCGTGCCCAGCAGTCTGACGTATATAGGCTGATGATGTAGCACGACAAAAAGTAAAAGCGAAAGAAGCCTACCATTATACGTAATTGTGTCGTCTTTTTGCTCACAATATGTGAAATAGGCGTGGTGATATGATGATGAATTACGAGTAGCTTATTAAATATCAATCAGGCCAGTTAGCAAAAACATAATTCAATTACGCGCCTTAATGGAAAGCTTAGGTAAAGTGACATGTCCATTTAATGGAGTATTATTAAAATCTCATCATTAATTTTCTATTGCCACAACGCTCAAGATATACGTTTTTATGTACTTTTTTAATCACGGAAGCTTGGGAAATATTGTTTGCTATAAGATCTTTTGAAACCCGTATATAATAAGAGAAAATTCTTGAATAGTTTCTGGCATCATTATGATATTTGGGGTTCAGTGTGGTCAGGCAAATTAAAGCTTGGTACCACGCCGAAACCAAAATGTTTGTCTAGGTGTTATTTTTTTAATACTCAGACAATCAAAGACTCAGGCATACATAAACTAGATCCCTTGTCTCACTTTAATTACATTAAAAAAATCTAAATATATTACAAATAAGCCCTTTGTGGGTAGACACACAACAATCACAAGGTAAGGTAGACTACTATCAGTTTGCGTTCTCTTCCAAGAGATATGAATCTCTTTGATTAAATCTCGGTAGACAATCTCGACAGCTGCCAGCACATACGCCTATTGTAAATAAGCCCTAATGACCAATTATTTTCTTTATCTCATAAAATATATCCCGATGTCTGTGACGTCAATAAACTGCTAGACATATGTGAATTAATTTGAATAATTTAGCATCAATATAAAACCTATTTGTAAGGCGATAAGTTATCTGTATCTTAATGACTCCTATCCGTCCTACACGTTTGATTTGGTCGCGTTTGTAATAACTGCTATAAATCTTGTATAAGGAGAAATCATTTTTAATTGAGAATAGTATGTTCGTTAGTAATGGATGTTAAAAACGACATGAGTTTGTTTATATATTAACTTTTAATTACGCATCCAAATCTAAGAATATGGGCATGCCTAATACGTCAGAGCTCTTACATAGGTATATTTTTTAATAAATAATTAAAAAAAAAGTCTATATAAATTCGAATGAATAAGTTTAAAGTTAAATAATACAAACAGGTTGAATTGAAATAATAATAAAACAAAAGATAAATAAATTATTGTTCTCTTGCTTGTAACATAATCGAGTACTGTTGAGGATTTGAGAACTACTTCAATATGAAACGATTCAATGAAGTGGCCTCTGTCTGAAGGGTTTTGCAATACTCTCGAATGGAGTTCTCCTTACGCTGCTTTTCTTAGATATCAATCAGTCATATGGAATTACATTCTAGGTTAAACTTTTCTATATTCTTTTATAGTACCTACCTTACTAGGATTTCTGATTTAAATTTATCGTACTCCATGTTTAGTGATAAATAACATTAAAATACTCAATGGAATTTCTATATGCACGTAAATGTTACAAATAAATTAGTTTTCGGTAAAATCGCGTTCTTTTTTAATGTATATGTTTTGAAATTTTTCTGCCATATTTTCACTCCGTACTGCCAATGAAAATTTCCCAAAAACATCTTAATCGACCCTGTAATCGAACTTAGTACTTGAACGAGGCAGTCTTCAAAAACATACCGATATCTATTTAAAAATACAACGACCCTTAAACAATCTAGCTAGCTAGCAATATAGCTGTACATATACGTGTATATTGTTCAATAAAAGTGGCCCGAGAGGAAGCGCCAACCATAATGCCGATGCGGCTAGACGCATTAAATATTGAAATATTAACGCTTACCAACGGAGCAACACAGAGGAGCACTTGCAAAATTCAGGTGAAACTTGGCAGACACCTTGGAAATGCTTGCTCCTGATTCTGGAGGGTTCTTCAAATTGAATTTGTTATAAATGTTATGAATTACTTATTTAAAAAATAAAACCTTATTATTTATTAAAACACATTTAACAACTTCACAACTATGCAAAAAAATATAGCCTAGTTGATTCCGCGAAATAAATATGTGCATACGAATGAAAATACTGCAGGCTTCATTCCCGAGCAAATGTTACTGGGTTTTCCATTTTGAATTTCTCAGTAGTAGTTTTGAAAGTCGGAATGCCTCTTAAAGTGAGCCTCAATTAATTACTTCTACACAGATAGCTTCAAAAAGTCAAATTATCTCTAGCCTCTTACCCTCATCTATCGAGTTTGCGTACACACTATACACTATCACTTTAATTCTATAACACAGTAGGTTATATGCCAGCCTTCGAAAAGAAAGGCCATTGTTAGTATTGTTTGCAAACATTTTTGTAAAGCCTTGACCACACCAACAAAACATCCTAGGCTTAGAAATCTATTTTACTTTTGGATTTACATTATTTATAATAACTATGTTACATTTTAAAGTTTATCCAACCGCGCACATAATCCAGAAAGACATTAAATTTAAGTTTACGATTCCAAAGGTGCTTGGCAACGTTCGATAACTAGTTCGTATCCCGTGGAGTAATAGCATCGGCTCAGCGGAAGCCTTGCCAAATCTCTTAAGTTGTTTTGCAAGAGCGCATAACATAAGAATTTTCGTCGCTGAAAGCTGTAAAGACATAAAACCATTGGCAGAAAATAATGGTTCAAGTTAGCGAAACTAGAGGATGTTAGTGAAATTGGATCATTGTTTGGGGTTTGATAATTTTGGCGCGGAGTGGAGCATTTATGATCGCAATTTGTTGTCGATATTATACATATATTATTATTCCTTTTTTAATCTGTTGTCGGTTACTTTTTATTTTTTATTATAAAATGTATTTAGAAGTTATGTATGTACATGTAGTTATGTATGGTATGTACCATATTTATGTAATTATTATTATTATTACATGCCATATCTTCGAAATCCTTTTCATCGTTTTACGTCGAATATCTACTTCTTAAGTAGGAGGGGCGGGGAAGGCGAGTTCTAATGGATCCTAGCAGATTGATGATATAACACTAAAGTATTAATCAATTCAAATTTCTACGTTCGCCCAAGGCAATTGTTAACTCACTACGGCCCAATGGCTGTGTTTGGAGTTTTTTGTATGACGGCCTTTATTTCATTAGCATAACAAGGCAAAAAGGCTTAATTGATTCACCACACCCATTGCTGATTGTTGTCGATACAGCAGAATGTTAATTTACATAAATCCAAACACAAAATATATTGGAATTTTTGTAGAAAATTCTAGCTTTATTTTTGTTCAAAATAAATCGCTTATAAAATAAGAGATTTAAGATACGAGAAGAGCGGATAGATTGGTTATTTTCTCATTTTAAAATTTAGAACATCTAGTAATAAAGAAATTGGTATTAGCTTCAAGATTAGCTTAAAGATGAATTGATTCGTTTTTTAAACAGCTTTTGTTTATGAAGCTCACGACGGAGTATCGTTCTCCAATATTATAAAATGGAAAAATATTTTTAAGAAATATAAAACTGCCTCATAAAATTCTAGGTACTAGATCTTCAGTTTATTGGCCTTTATGAAACTATGTATATTTTAATTCCTAAGAGAGTGTTACTAAACAATTTTCTGCTAGTAAGACAAATTAATCGGATTAGATTTACCTAAGCCGACACCTTAGAGATGAGTTTTTTTTTATTTTTTTATTCTGGCACGGCAAAGTGACTCCACTGTACCCGACCAGCGAGAAACGATAAGATAGATAGTTGTGTTTAGACATAACTACAAAATTATTATAACTCACATGGATTTATAATGATTTTGTAGTGTTTCAAATTTAAGTGAGTTGTCATTGATAAACATCTTATCTTAGTAATCAATCTGTTATGAAATCAAACTACAAATGGCGTATCACATGTTTTTTTTTAATGAGATTTAAATTCAAATAACGGCTATTTCTTGGGTATTTGATTCTACTAATACATGATTTCATAAAACAAATTATGAATGCTGTATAATTATAAATCATCGAAAACCTTAAAAACTATCAATATTCTCTTCTAACAAGGCAACTGTGAGGCTTAAAAACAATCGACGCAGAAGTAGTCTAAAACTACAATGACATGGTACATGTGTAGACTGCTAGACCTATTAAAATCTGAAAATGACTTATAAGATCACTAAAGATTCAAGTCTCAAGACTTTGTTGCGCTACCGAGAATTTTATAACGAGAATACCCTTTTACATCTTGACCAGAAATAGGAACCAAAACCTCTCTAACTGCGTGTGCTAGTTTGCATCACATGACGAGGCAGTAAACAGTAATCGAGATTTAAATTAATATGCAAAACAAATGATTTGATTAAGTCAACAATTGTTTTCTAGCCTGGTATACTTGTTCCGAAGATTTTGATATCTAAAAGCACGTTGCGTAGGCGTTGAGTACGATTCCACGTCGCCATACACTCCACACAAGTAGATAAGCATATCTTGTTTGTGCTTTGTCAAAATGCATCACCGCTTTCAGATAAATATTAAATGCTGTAATTTGTCAAGATTATCTAGTGTGTTTCTGATGTTTAATTTGACAGTTTATGGCCTTTTAATGATGATGTAGTATTGTTTTATAGACTTTGGGATATACATATAAGTACTGGTTCGTTGAAGCCATCGTATTTATAATTAGAAATAAAATCAATAACAATCGCAACTGAATTTTAGTGATGACAAATTTCATATTAATATTTTAATTGTGATAAATGCATACATAAAACTGATCGGTGAAATATTTTCTATAAATCCATTTCATGTTATAACAAAGCTATCACATTTCCTAACGACACAAAAATGCAAATGCCGGTAAAGAGCTTTGCCAACGAAAAATATAAAAATATTTTACGTCAATGCTTCAACAATACGCTGTCAATAACATCCTTATCCAAGTCCAAATAGCCTTATAAAATTACGTAAGAGGTATTGTATGTGAATATTACAATAGATATTACATCAATCCTTTCCAAATATTATTTTCGCTGGAGCAGCCTTCTTGGTGTAAGCTGGCGCAGGAATTGCTGCCAAATTGCTCTGAGTTGCTTTCCACGCGTCATTTACCATGCCGCTCTTATATGGCCCGCCGGGCGTCCCAAGTGAAGGGATGTGGCGATAATATACGAACAAGTATAAAAGTCGAGATGAAAATCTTTACTTTCACCAGAAAACTTATTGGTAACATCTAATGCTTGATGTATAGGTAAACGTATAATGTTAGGAAATCTCGTTGTTTTAAAATGTTAATTGCAATATTTTAGTACAAATCTTGGTGGAGTTTTGTGATGTTTATTAAATTAAAAATGTAGTTTTTCTTTCAAAGTATATCAAAATCATGTCAGTGATTGCAAGTAAATTTTGAAATATTAAAAAAGGGTATATCAAGTTATTGCCTAGCATACATTAACTATTCGACAGTAGCTCAGCACAACAAGAAAATAGAAGTTTTTGCCAACTTTTTCATAAAGAAAGTAGGTTACCGGTCCGCATTTTCAATAAACAGTTTTATAGCCAAGTGATTTGTAAGTCTCTTCAGATCGAAATAAAAATAAACTGCTATAGTTAAGTGGCTAGGAGTGAAAAGTGTTCTAAGAAAAAATGCTTTTATTTTATAAAACGACAAAATCATCGTTACACTAATTGTTTACGCCTTCTGCCTAAAGACGTCGGAGGACTAAATTGCCCACAATGGTTGCGGATGTACGCTCCGACGCCACTTCCTATCACCACTATGAAGAAACAAAACTTCATCGCTCTCTGTCATTGTGTATAAGACAAAGAGGAACAGAAACACTGCCGTGCACCTGGCTAATTAAATTTTAATGCCTTAACGCGATTCGATAAAGAGAATCGATTTAATGCAGACACCGATTGTAAAAATGTCCAATGTTGGATTCTTAATTAAAAAAGCTGTTGCAAATCATTCGTGCTAAGCGTGTTTATTAATTCACGTCGCACTTTGTTAGAATGTTGTTTTTATTCAACAATATTTTCAAAGGAAAATTGCATAGTGCGCTCAAATTAATACGTCTTTGTCAACGTTGTGTGTTTTCCATGCATAATTTTCTTCACCGCTTGAACTTAATAAAGCATTTTACTTTGAGCCGCACTCTTACCGCGCGTTGTTCCAGGCTAGCCTGATGAATCTTTAAGAGCTGCGACTGATTCACTTTATCCAGTTTACACTTTGAGTGCGTTTCATTTATATCCAAGAATATTTTTATTTCAAATGAGATTAATGATATTCCGTTGGTTAAACTTCGTAAAGCAAGAGGTTGGATCACGCATCGAAATATTTTTTTACCGATAATGAGGGTATGTACCTACTATTACCTAAAAAGTTGCTAGTTGTTGATATCTACGACATCAGTCCAGAAAACATTTACAATATCTATCCTCGGATATATTTTGATACCACACCAAACGATGTGTTTTACCTTAAGAACAACTGTGATATAGTGACCTCAATCACGTTTTGCGAAAAAAAGGAACAGGATGCGGTGACACTAACAAGCTTGAATTGACGGCTCAGAGGAGGGTCCCCCAATGCATCACGTGGTAAGCCTACAAAAATAAGTCTCCTCATTATTCTATTAAATATGTGAAATTACTTTCGCATCCTTTGTGCTCGACGGCCACCCAGTTTTTGTCACATTCTAATAGTCAGTAAACCTATTATGTCGGAATTACACAAATTATGGGTAATTTAAAGTTAATGTCGTGGCCCTTGGCTGCTCACTTAGATGAACGATTAGTAAAATCAAAAAATACAGGCGATATTTTTTTTAAGCAGTGATGGCCTCGAGGTTTAGGCGCGCGGTCGAGCATTTCGGCGGTCGCAGGTTCAAACCCCAGGCACACACCTCTGACTTTTCGAAGTTATGTGTGTATTCACAATGAATTATCACTTGCTTTAACGGTGAAGGAAAACATCGTGATAAAACCTGCAAACCTAAAAGTTCTTAGGAATTTCTTAGATGTGTAGTCCGCCAACCCGCACTAGGCCAGCGTGGTGGACTAAGGCCTAAACCCTCTCAGTTGTAGAGGAGGCCCGTTCTCAGCAGTGGGATATATTTGGGCTGATGACGATGACGACGACGATTTTTTTTCAATTTAGTTGTATTACTTTGAAATTGAATATTTGTTAGGCAAAGGTTTATTGTAGATGTGAATGGAAGAATGATAGTGATTGATTCGTTTAAGAATATATTAATGGAAGTCTGGATAATTTTCACATTTTGCAAACGTATATTCTAATAGAACATTAATTTCTTATAAGAATTAAAGTATGTACTATTAAATTTTACTTATTCACCATTTTCTCTTCTTCCAGTCTACATATTAATGAACCATCACAGAATCATTCAAGAGCTTATTCATTAATAATATATTATAGCAAACATAATAAGCCTCTAAACAAACTACGATTGTTTAATAATGCACAAAAGACATCATCAATTACTTCGTGTCCCTCGTCAAGTACCTGGGATCTCTTTGATCTCGACAAAAGGGATAGTTCTAAGTTCCCATTACACGTGTTCGACGGTACAAGGAATTAGTTGGGGCGAAATTAATATTAACGTTATGAAACATATGTATTTACATTATGTTTTTATGTGATCAAACAAACACGCTTTAATTAATTTTATTGCAGTAGAAACTGCAACGAATGATTTCTTTGAAAGGATCTCTAAAAACACGGTAAAAAAAGATTGCCAATCGTTTTTAATATTAGAGGACGACAATAAGCAAAATGTAAATAAAAACACAATTTATCATAAAATAATAAATAAGCAATTCGTTAGGTTAGAATTTAGATATCCCATATTTGTCATTACTACACAATTAGTAATGTCCGATACACTTTGATTTTCATATTCGATTGGATGACCACAGCTATAGGAAAGGTGTAAAACCCACCATAGAGCCAGACTACTGTCTACATCATTATGTTCACTGGGTGTGGATTTATTGTCATAGATTCACACCTGTATACAATTTATTTGAACCGCATTATTCTTAACGTCCGGTGTGTGGATCCCGGTTCCATACCTGACAAAAGCTTCAATTTCATAACAGCGTATATTCAACCCAAACCTACAAACAGCCCGCCCATGCCTTGCACCTCATTAATAAAGACAAGTACGTGACTAAACTATGATCAATATAGCATCAAAGTAAATGACAACGAATGGCCCGGCCGAAGGCACGTTCGGTGTTACGCACAATGTTTGCCAGTCACATAGTACGTGGTATGGCCCGGAATGTAGTCTACATCCCAAACTCCACTTGCAAATGGGCTTCGATTGCCAAAGATAAGATCCTGTTAGATCTCCGATAGAAGCGTCGACGTTTTATTGCTGGGTATTGTTAAATTTTGTTTCCAATTTTAGAGAACACAAAAAATTGTACGTAGGAGATGTAGAAAAGTCTGAATAAATTAAATTATATTTAGACATATACCCCTTATATCGATAGTCGATCGTTGTGATTAATTTATTAACTATGCTACAAAAGAACAGGACTAAAAAAATAATGTATTTTTTTCAATGACATTTTTTTTTAAACAAAAAAACATGCAAGACTGTTCTCAATAACTAAAACTGTTTACTTATTAGCTTTAATGCGTGTCTCTATATAGTTTCTGTCTTTGGGATACCTACCATCTTTTTTATTCAGCATTAGACAAAAAAGATCGATCGAAATCGTTTCTCAAGACTTCTAAGAGAAACAAAAAACCAAAAACATTTTCACATATGTAGTTAGAATACTCACGCACATCCTTAACGGAATATATTGCACATACGAACACAATCGAAGGCAGATTTCCTCATGTCTTGCTCAGATTCGTATACATAACAGGAGGGGAGCGTCGGCAAAATTAACATTATGTGTGAAATCACATAGTGGTACATCGATACGCAATTTACTATCGGATGTGGTTCCTAATCGCATACTTAGCGATACGCGTCGTACCGCGAATACGTAAACTTGGGATATAAAGTGATATTACCGCAATATGTACGATAACGCGCCAATATTTGCTTGTACGTGCCGGAGAAATATTTGATACTTTTAGTCACCGATATCTGAGATTAAGTGCGGCGTAAGATATTTCTATTACCAATGGAAAGGCGATCGTATTTGTATTCATATTGTATTCAACGTGAAATATATACATATGTTTTAAACAAGAACTAAATTAAATCTTTACAAATATTCCAAGCTGTTGAAAGATTAATTACAAGACCAAAAATGCCTTAAAAAACAATTAATAATATGATTCATAAGACACTGTTATTTGATTTAGTTAATTCAGCTATTTTTCTCTGGCTCACAAATATATAAATCCGTCTCACATTCTCGATTGCAAATATCTAAAAAACTTATTAAAATGTAATGTAAATTTTATAAATATAAAGACTCAATAAATATTCCAACCACATCCTCATCACTAATTTACATAAATAAATGAAATAAAAACATGAAGTTTACACTAAGTAGGTTACAGTAACAGTTTACGCAACGAGTATTTAATCTCACAAACACCTTAAACAAAAATTTGAAGTTCACATAAACATTTGTACTTGAATGAAATCTGCTTCTCTGTTCCCACCAGCACTAAACGCGCGGCGGAGGCTGCCAAAGGATACCGTAGATAAATTTTGCATTTACAACCACTGTAATTAGTGTAAATGCATTCAGAGCAAAACTTAAACAAATGACATCAACTTGCAAATGAGTTTCTCCATTAGAGTTGTTTACCAGAACTTCACATTTTCTCATTATTTCATGTTCAAAGAATTTCGACAAGTACAGTTAATGGCATAAAAGTATTCCTCGTTATTTTTAATGGCATTTTAAACATCACAACACCAGATAGTTTATCCATCAATTAGAAAGGTGTCTCGAAATTAAAATATCATTTGGTAACAGCTACAAAATGACCACCAATTTGAGTGAATTTTACGACAAAAACACAACCAGCTGTCCCTTTTAATCACGTAAAAAGCAGCTATAAAGTGTTTTATTTTTTATTTCTCACTTGTGTTTATCAAGCTAAAGTGGAAATTCCTTTGATACGAAACTTAGTTCATGGAGTAATTACTTAATTTTTTGTGTGGCAAACGTTGGTAAATTTACAAGAAGATTTTTTCCTTTTATTTTGCTTTCGTGAAGTGTGATATTTATTTTCAGTTTCAAGCACTACAGAAATTCCAAGATCGTTAGGAGTAATATTTTATTCAAAATATTGTTTTGATAAAATATCATCAATTAGTTTAGGCATCTATTTCAGGTTCATTATAACCAAAATCATCTATAACTTGTCTCATGTTGTCACATCCTATTTACTACATAGTACATACATTCATACATAAAGTCACGCCTGTATTCCCCGAAGGGGTAGGCAGAGGTGCATTTCTGCACCCACATTTCGCCAAGTATGTTGCAGTCCCACGTAACAGAGGGCGACCCTATTGCCGTTTTTCGGGCACATTTCCAGACTCCGTGCTGTTACCGAGAATTTCCTAATGGAAAAACCCAATAACACTTTGCCCGACCCGGGAATCGAACCCAGGACCTCTAGATCGCACGGCACATACTTGAACCGCGAGACCACGAGATCCTATTTACTATATCGGCCAAGTCTCTAAAACAAATTTTCCCACGTAATATTAATAACCTCCTGATTGTAGCCATTAGGCCGATTACATTTCCTTAGATTGCGCCAGTATATCATTGCATAAGTTAGAGTCTCGGTATTTATTTATACATTACGTTCCGTGAAGTGCTCGTTGTAATATCACGGTATACATAATCTTCAGTGGATACGAAAAATTTCACGGGCTACGTACATCAATCAGCGTTTATTCTTGAACTTGCTGAAACTCATGATTCATTCATGAGGATATAAATCTAACCGTTTTAAGCCCGTCAACTGTATTATTACTACTTTTAAAGGTACAAATACACTTACCAATCACATGCCTACCTTTGATACTAAAAATCATAATTTTAATAAAAGGAATCAGAATAATGATCCAACAATACCCAGTTACGCTCTTACAAAGTACGGGAATCGCAAACTAAAAGCTGCTCGAGTAGCGAAGCATTAAAAGCCAGACAATCTTTGCTATTAAACTGGCATTTTACTCACCGCAAAGCAAAAGGACGAACTCATCCAGTTTCAGAAAATCCTTTTCCCATTTATACAATTAAAATCATTTTCAACCAGTACCAACAGTTTAATGTAACAAATTAAAATGTTTGACGACCGGCTCGTGCATTTTTCCCTGCGGTCCACAAGTGTGTTTCCGTCTTAATAACAGGCTTTAATACGAGCTAGCGCGTTCACAATGACCATAAAACAATCGTTATAATTACCGCTCGGTTTTTACTGTTGACTGTCTTCGGTCGCACAAACCGCCGCCGGTATAAAATATTTTGACGTCGCGATAAGAACAAAGGGCCGATGAGCGTTTATCTTATCGTCGCTGAGTGTTGGGCCCTAATGACCCCACCGTACCCTGCGCCCATTACTTATGTACTTCCGAACTCGGTGACAACTTCATTATGAAAGGAAATGCTTTTAATCCTTTTAGTGTACGTTGAAATTAAGCGGCTTAAGTCGCATTGCAGCGGTGCGACTGCGGTGCGGTGAAAACATTAGAATGTGTGTACTTGTAGTGTTTTATACTGTGAGCGAACGTAGAAAGAGCGTTAAAAGGATGATATGAATGGTTGGTGTATCGAGGTTTCCGCTAAACGAACGCAGACTATGCTATGAATACGTATTGGCTGCGTAAAAAAAATCTCTTCAAGTGCTTTGAATCATGCTACCACAGTAATAAATTCAAATATGCACGGATTTGTGACGTATACTCTACATATTGATTTTTCAACTGCCAGAAAAAAAGGAGTATTTATTTTAAAAGTAAATAAAAAACATTTTCGTTCTAAATTTAAATTCAGTTCTGAACAAAAAAGAACACAGTAAAAAGAATAATTGCAGTACACGATACTGACTTTAAGATCGTAATTATCTCGAAGACATTGCGTGATGTTAAGCAAGCAGGAATTATTTAAGTCGTGACTGCAAAATTGGGTCCATTATCTTAAACTGAGATGGAATTTTCGCGGTCCGAGGATTCGTGCAGCGTAAGTCGGTCGGCTGACATGTGATTTATTCCTTTTATCTCGAGGCCAGTGGGCTTTTCATCTGAGATAAGAGCCGGCTTACCTAAATCAAATCAGTTGGTGATTGTCCGGCGAATGCAGCTTAACGTCCTCTGTTTCCAATTTGACTATTCCGTTGTACACATAGATAGTATTGTACGTAACAGCACTGATTTCTGCTTAAGGTAATCCCCACGCCTAAAAGCCGGAGAGACAAATAGATTCTAAACTGAGATTGTTTACTCGTTTGGTTTTAAGACATAATAAGTAAATTAAGCTTTGTTTGCACGCCGCTTTATCGTTCGTTTTCTGTTCAACTTAATATAATTGACACTAAATTAAGTTAATGAGATTATAACCGCCTCTAAAATTGATATGTATCACGATAAGTAGCGGCGGTAACATAAAGTTTCTTATCGTGGTCAAAGGTCTAACAATCAACAAATATAAAGAAATAATCACCCGACTGAAACGCTGTGGAAACTGCTCAATAAAAAGTTTATAATAAAATAACGTATACTAAATGTTACGTCACAAAAACGTTGAATGTAAGTATTGAAAACAGGTACCTCGTGCATAAAGTAACAAAACCCACTTCAATAACTTAAGTACGTGCCTTCAATCATCGACCCATAATGAAATCCCACGGGAACTGTTAACCATCCACATTCACGACAATACCTCGAGCTCGTGAGCAGGAAAAAACTGTTGGCATGCGAAAATAACTCTTAAAGTTGTGAATGACGATTATAAAAAGCCACATTTAGTAGGAGTTAGTGAAAATGATTGGACTTAATAAATTTTGCCCTAAATAATGCCAAGCATTTCCGGCTGCGATCTAAAAATAAGTTCATGAATATCGAAGAACTAACGGTGGTTTATCTCGTGCATCCTCTTTGGGGATGCTATGGAATACACTTGAAAATTATTTTTTATTACATATTTTAATCCTACCTAATATCTGAAGCTTATAATACTGATAAATTATTAATAATTTTGATGATACATATTACTGATTCCCAAACTACGAGAGACATATCGGTCTCACAAAACGAATTTTGTCGATCATACAAACATTTGTGTCGGTGCCGGGATTGAACCCGCGGCCTCTCGTTTCGCAAGCTGGTATCTAGTCAACTGCGCGACGGGGCTGTCCCGTCCAACATTTATAATAATAAAAATAATAAAAACACCCAACAGTCACATACATAGTTCTGACCCCACACTAGGATACAAGTCCTGTGTCGTGGGTATCAGAAACTACGAGAGACTTTTCGGTCTCACAAACACCCAGACCCGAAACAAATATTTGTGGATCACACAAACATTTGTCTCGGTGCGGCGATCGAACCCGCGGCCTCTCGTTTCGCAAGCTGGTGTCTAGCCAACTGCGCCACGGGGCTGTCAATTTAATTATGCTTACGTTATTATGTCGAGTAGTGAGAGTCGATCGTCATAATTTTGTAACAATTGATGCTTTATCAGCCCTCAAACATATTTTATATCAAAATATATGATCCTATTACGGAAGCAAGCCTGGCTTTCACCCAGTATACTTTATGAATACAACTTAGCTCAGGAAAATGTGATCTCATAGAAATGTTTTACCTTACCAATAATTGTTACGTCGTGTGAAGAATTTCTTAATTGATATAATAAATTAAATGCCTCAGTGGATACTTCGGCGCGTTTGTGATAACGCGTTTGGATTACAAGATTTATTATGAGACATAAACTGCGTACTAATTGGCGTTTTATTACCTTCTAACGTTGGGAGGTGTTTGGTTATTGTTTATATTTCGATACAGTTATTAAAATAATTTTACATCATTCGGTTTTATTGCCGGCGTCTCGAGTCCATTAAGATCACTAGGATTGTAAGGCTCCATGTATTTTTTTATTGGATAAATATAATGGGGCTATGGAAAAGCTTAAGGAGTAACTTTTCAAATGCACAGTATTTACCACTTAACGCAAGTTAAAAAATATATAAATATCCCTAAAAAGACAATATGTCCTGTAAAGGCAAAGAAATGTCGAATTTAGTCGAATTTATTTTAAAAAATCGTAGAAAAATATAGATATAAAATATGTAAAATGAAAGATGACATGATTTTTACTATAATTACGTTAATATATCCAACTATTTAAAAATAAATTACGTTATGTACATTACATAAGTTTAAAAAATATATATACACATACATACATAAACTCACGCCTGTATTCCCCGAAGGGGTAGGCAGAGGTGCATTCCTACACCCACATTTCGCCAGCTATGTATCAGTCCCACGCTCCCACGTAATAGGTGGCGAGCCTATTGCCGTTTTTTCGGGCACAATTCCAGACTCCGTGCTGCTACTGAGAATTTCCTAATGGAAAAACCCAATAACACTTTGCCCGACCCGGGAATCGAACCCGGGACCTCTAGATCGCACGGCACATACTTGTACCGCGAGACCAAAAAATATATAGTAATACAAAAATAATGTTGGGTTTTTTATATAACTAAAAAGGCCGTCTTACCCGTGTCTACTTCGAAGCGCAATCATTAATATTCGACTATTAATATGAACAGTTAGCATATAAAAGTAGTTTAGTGAACACCGTTAAATCATTATGACATTTTTACAATAACTAAATATAACTCGTTTGTATCAACACATAACAGCATTACGCTTTATTTATTTTTTTCATTACAAATAAAGCGATATGTATTATAAAAAATAAAGTATATGTGAAATAAATGAATAATCACAGCTGTTTTAGCAACTGAAAAAAATATAAATACACTAGGATTAATGATATAAAAAAGCATATATGCTTTGTCATCTATCTCTACATCAAAACTGAACAGTCTTAGTAGAAAAATGTCGGAGTTAAGGTTATTTTTTCATTTACTTTATTATTTCGCCAGGTATGTATCAGTCCCACGTAATAGGGGGAGAGCCTATTGCTGTAATTTTCCTAACGCAAAACCCCAAAAACACTTTTACCCGGCAGCGATTCCCGGGACCTTTAGATCGCACGGCACATACTTGTACCGCTAGACTACAAGGCAGTCAATAACATTGAAAAATGTTAGATATTAAAAATGAATTTTAAAAATCCACACGACTAAAATTAATTTTGAAATACCGCAGAAATCTATCTTGATACAGTTTTCTACGGAGTCGCACCACCGGAGTCTTATTCGACAATCCATAACGTTCGTTACCCGTCTTCAAAGGATATTAATAAAGGGTGTATTAAATGGCTTGCCATTTGCTTGAGTCATACGACATAATTTAGTGACGTCAGTGGATATCCTGTAATGGACCAATGATGGGACAGGATATGATTATTAATTCTGATTGCATACCATTATATAATTTAAGTGCCATTCCGTATTATGTCGCGAATATGTTTTCAGCTTTCTGAATATTGGCTTTCTCATTTAATTGTTCATTGATTCATTGGTCCTGCCGAATATTGACAGTAAATCTACGTGAAGAATAGTAATACCTGTAATATTGGTATATAATTAATACTCTAAATTCTAGGTAATTTATTGTTGGTGAAACAGATCACGAAGGAGTGAGTCGCGTAATCCAGAGGTAATTTATTTCAAACAATTAACTTCTTTCCTCAGCTACTGTTGCCAAGAAGCACAAATAAAACAGCGGGGCGCCAATTTGTAAACCTCGTTTAGAATTTACTTTATTCCATCCAACATAATAATACCGAGATGAATGAACTGGATTGAAGCCTGATCATAGCACCAGATAAGATGTTTTTCTACGGTATTCGATGTCCGCACGAATTAATATTTCTATCGTCTTAGATCTGGATATTTTTATAGATCTAGGTGTGAAATTTGGTTTTCGTAGTCAAAACTTTGTTGCAGTACGAGTATAAGTGGTATCGTGGAATAAAAGAAAAAAGGATTTAAGACTTACATAGCTTCAATTTACCATTAATTTAGTAGCAAATATTTTTTTACTATTCACAAGGTTTTGTTTGATACAAAAAAGCGTTCATATTGTCACTGTGCAGGCAACAAAAACAGTGTTAAACAAACCTTTGCAGGTAAAAATTACGGCCTCGAATAAAAAAGTATTTATGAGTACCAAAAAATCGTTGTGGTTGGTATTTTTGTGAGGATTGTGTCAGCCTTTTTTAATTTGTTGATTGGTTGCTTGGAGATGTAGGAATGCCTGTTATAATCGAATTTTACTTATCTTATAATAAATCGAATACATCGTTAGTGTAACTGATCCCCAAGTAGATCCCATATGAAATTTCTTCAAGAGGTAAATTTCTCAAAACCACAGAACGGCAAACAGTAGGTTTTGTGTGGTTAGCTCCTCCAACTATAGATTATTTGCCTCAACCACATATTGGTATAAATAGATTGATATACAGTGTTTTAAAAGCAGTGATGGCCTCGAGGTTTAGGCGCGCGGTCGAGAATTTCGGCGGTCGCAGGTTCAAATGTGTGTATTCACAATGAATTATCACTTGCTTTAACGGTGAAGGAAAACATCGTGATAAAACCTTGCACAGCTAAAAAATTCTTAGAAATTTCTTAGGTGTGTAGTCCGCCAACCCGCACTAGTCCAGCGTGGTGGACTAAGGCCTAAACCCTCTCAGTTGTAGAGGAGGCCCGTGCTCAGCAGTGGGACGTATTTGGGCTGATGATGATGATGATGATGACAGTGTTTTAGTTATAAAAAGACCAATATAGAAGTGAAATTCCTGTACACACCGAAATATAATTAATTCAAACACGATAACCGCCTAAATGCGTCGTTTCGTTCACATAATGTCTCTCATGTTTGTTTATTACGGATTTAAGAGTATCTAATTCACTGTCACATTAAGTCTCAGCCAGTTGACAACTGTATACGATTCGCTTTTTACGAGTTCCCAGTATGGTATTTATTGCGTTTGTCACAGCAATGGAGGGAGGCGATAAACCCGACCGTGTTTTATTTTATGTAACAGTTATTGGATACGAATGTGTTTATAATACGCGACAATTATTTATTTAGTTGTGCTACCAGTTGAATTAGTCGTGTCATCAAAGAAACTTCTCATCAGATTTCAATATTTTACCGCCAATGTTTGAGTTGTTATACACGGGCATCCGGATTTGGGACTCTGGATATAAAATAGAACAGTTAATATTAGTATATTAATTATGTTATTATTTTATCGCTCTAAAGCATTTCTGTCCTGTAACGAGTCACTGACCGACTATTGTCAACACTTATAAATGTTCATTATATATTCCTTATTTAATTAATAAATGACGTAAATCTTTTTCCTTATCACAGGTAAAATACTAGTTCAAATTTTACTTTGCATTCTTAATATAAATAAAAACAAATATTCACCCCAATTTTGTAACAAAACATCTCACAATGTAAGTGGATACACTAAAGATGAAAAGAATTCGTCAATACACACTTGGGAGAGGTCCCGTAAGTGATATCTGTTGACTCACTACGGCCTACAGCTTGTTTGCTCTCGCCACAATCTCAGATTGGTAATAAGATGCGACACATGTATTATCCCGATTAAATCCCCTTTGGAAAGGGGCTTATATGTAGTGATGACTTTATGCAGCCCCTCAAATGATATGCGACGGGTATCGATGCGCAGAGGTTTTGTGAGAACAAAGATACACATGGTCTTGTAGAATTAAGGGTTCTATATACTAGAATGATAATTTCTTGTTGTGCCATAGCAGCGGAATGTGTGCAGGAGTTATCTGAAAAGTTTAGCTATCTAAAGTATCTTATAATTTATATTTGACATTTTTTGCTGAGATTTAATTCAAATTATCAGTTTGTTGGCAATGTCAAAACTTCATAATTGAAATGATTTTGTCAATCCAATACGTATGTATATGTAATATTGTTACAGAGAATAGAAAATGATAATCTTAATACATAATTGTGATATAAATGAAGATACATAATAGAAGTGAATGGTAGCGTCATATTTTTTATAATTAAACATATAAACGTACCAGTCATTACATAAAAAAATATATGTAGGGTTGTGGAAATCTGTTTTAGAGTTAAATTAGTGTGTACCCAACCCAACAACGATAAAACTCATTACACTGCTTACGTGTGTATAAAAGTTTTAAATATTACTATTGTATAAGCATTTCTTTAATTTTGTTTTTTGTTTTTCACTAATAATAAACTATTTACGTGATACATCAACGTGGAGATAATGTGGCATGCCTCTCATAATATAATGTTTATACATTTCAGAAAAACTTTAACTAAATACAGATCCGACTTCAAAGATAGGAGGCACTTCATAACAATTAACATCATTTCCAATATTTGATGAGATTGCACTCCACAATGTACTCTTCTTTGATAGACAACGGTAAACATCACTCGCCCTCATTTAACGATGACTGGCCTAATTTTGGCTTAATAAAACTTTACATCTCTTTAGTGGCAAAAATTAGAACAGACTAACTAATAACTAGAATAGAATCAGAGATTAGTGGTAGCAAAATGGGCATGATTGTTTTTGTCCATTTGCACTTTTTGGCTGAATAACATTTTTTAAGTAAACTTTTATATGCATTATTTCCTGCGCGCCTTTCTTTCTGTCTGCTTTTGTAACTTTGTCAGGTACTTTTATTTTAATTTGGATTTCTATTTTAATCTGACACTGTTTTGTACACTTATTATTATAATTTTATGAAATAAATATTGTTAAATCTGCGTTCAATACTATTTTATTGAATTACAATAAATCACAATTGCAATAAACAGACTCAACAGATACACAGCTCACAAACTCGTATCGATACAATCGATAATCGTAGCAACTGGGCAAATGAATCATAATTATAATAATCGATGTCTGCAAAACACAACTAATTCATATCGATAGGATCTACAATCGAGAAATCAATTGGCACAACACTTCGCTATGATTGATCACCGCGGCTTCCCGCTTGAGCTTGTCAAGCCGAAGAATAACATTGTTCGGGCACTTGTAAACGTCTCACTGACGCGAAATCCTCTTAAAAGCGTGCCTTAGGTAACTTGCGTACGAAAATAGACGAAATCGTGTTGGCTCGGTTTAAAATCGATACTGGTTGATAAATGAACTTCAGCATTACTCGTGCTAAAGTTGCTAATGATGTCTATGATATTTGGTAACGTTTTTTATTAACTTATTTGCGGTTTGGTCTGGTCTAGGGCTTTTTTTATCGATACTTTATAAATTCTAAGCCAGTTCACACGTATGAAAATTTTGTGTAGACAACCAATTTATGAAATGAAAATAATAAATCATGTATATTTTAATATATATTCTGGTACAAATTATATATGTACGTACAAAAACTTTCACAGACTCCATTTCTAGCCATCATGACTTAGCACTGAAACAGAAGACCATTTGTTTGAAAATAAATACTTTCATATGAAAACAAGCTAAGTTCTAAAAACAAGAAAAATATCTAATGTATTTATTCTATACACTCCATAAAGACAGTAAACAACGCATCACGGCAAAGAAGCGCTCAGTCTGTCATTAAGGCCACATACAACAAAACATAAATCTTCACACACGATTTCCCACATAAATAAAATAAAACGCATTCGCGAATAAAAAGAACGATAAAACAATAAAAGTCGACAATCGTTTAGCATAATGTGTACCGTAATGGACACAGAAATAGGACGGAAGCTGTACGAGAAATAAAATATAGATTGTAACACACTAAACAGCTGGCTTGACGAGTTTGCTTGATCAATATTTATTGATTTTTTTATGCAGACACGCAAAGTGACAACACTAAAACTGTTATAAGTATAATACTGCGAAAATAAATAATTTAACATTGTTAGTCTAACGTAAATGTAAACAATGCTTAATTTTCATAGCCTTTATTAATCCGAAGGTATGTTTATATTCTATCATAAAAAGTATTAAGCTTGTTCATGAACTAAACATCAAAATCAATCGATATGCAGCAGGGTAAAGTTTTTTATAGACTAAGTTTAGATAGACATTATTTTATTATAAGGTTAAAATATTTTAATTTTTAAGATTATTAATAATTATTATTGTACATGTATTAGGGTACAATGAAACTGACATATCCATTGGAATGAAAATTCCTAAATTAATAAAAGAAAAAAAGAATCAATTGAACAACTAAAACATACTTATTTGGACAACCACCAAGTATCTTAAAAGTTCTAATCATGGAAAAGGCATGAGCGTAATACAGACGGTCAAGCTTGCTTGAACTAAACAATCGGACATGCTCGTCATAACGCAGGCGAGTGTGTAGCTGCGTCACAAGACCACCGGGCAAGGCGGTTCACATCAAAGGGAATCCTCTCACTTAATTCTCAGAGTGTAATCGCGACAAACATGTAAATATTGTGGCTGGATGGGCTAAACTTAATACGGGCTGTAAAGTCATTTGTCAAAGTCACTTTACGCTCCCAAGGTAACACAGTATATTTAAACTTTTGTTACCGAATTATTATGTAAGAATTCTAGTAGAGTACTAAAAACATTGATTTGATGGTTTAAGGAATTTATTAGTGAATATAATCCATGTTATTGGGCAAAACCAACGACATTATTTACACATGTCTAATGGTTGTCTTTCAAAGATTGCCTTGAGCGATGACACTGCCACTTGTACCTTTTTTGTGTTTCGTCTATTTCTCATTGTTTATATATATGATAATGAATAAAAATAAATGAAATATAAATATACTTAATACTTATGTCGGTTAAATATTTTTAACTAATAATGATATTATCTTGAGCTTGCTATGTAAGGGTAGGGTTGGAGAGGCCTAGTTCCAACAGTGGACCGTTAAAGCTTGACAATGATGACCAATGATAACGCTATACAAAAAGTGAACAGCGCTATAAAAACGTAAAAATATATCACCAATAAACTTTTTGATTCATTTTCATAACGCTTCGCCGAAGCCCACGTCAACAATCGCGTAATAAAAATATAGAAACCCCATATTACAAAATTATCATTGAAATATTCCGTAATTTTGTGATAAAACATGAGATAGCCATGAAAAATTTATAGAAAATAAAACATGAAATAAGCATAAACATTCTTGATGACTGCGCAATAAAATGTTTTAATAAAATAAATAACGGCCACTGTTCTATGCGATGTAATACAAGAACATGTTATTTTGTGCGATGTCAAACCTACACTTTAATAACGTAGATGTTTTATTGAGTGATGGTTTAAGCTGTTATAAGTGTAGAAATTTATTTTACTTACATACATACATAAACTCACGCCTGTATTCCCCGAAGGGGTAGGCAGAGGTGCATTTCTGCACCCACATTTCGACAGCTATGTATCAGTCCCACTTAATAGGGGGCGTGCCTTTTGCCGTTTTTCGGGCACATTTCCAGACTCCGTGCTGTTACCGAGAATTTCCTAATGGAAAAACCCAATAACACTTTGCCCGACCCGGGAATCGAACCCACGACCTCTAGATCGCACGGCACATACTTGTACCGCGAGACCACGAGGCATTCAAATTTATTTTATACTTTCAAATGTCTAAGATATTACTGTAAATGTTACTGGAGATATCTGAAATAATTTTGTTTGGTTTTAAATGTATTATTTTTTACACTAGCATATTAGAAGTATATATACTCGTAGTAAATAATCATTCATATAAAAGTTATATTGTATTTTTTGACTTTATAATAAATAGTTTTCTTAAGGCCAAAAATTTTGCCAATAATTGCTAAATATAATTTACTATTTACTCTTAAATTCAAAATGTTAATTTTTAATATTATTTTGAGAATACTTTACTGGATAGTGAGTGATACAATGACAATTTGAATGAATAATAAAAAACGACGGTCTTATTCTGGACACTCATTACATGAACCAATAAAAGTGAAGCTTCCTAATTGATACTGAATAATTTAATGAGAATCGAATGAATAAAATATAAACAGAATAATAAAAATGCATCCTGCCTTTGAATCCAACCAAATAAGTTAATTATTGACAAAAAGAATGTTATCAAATATTCTAGGACTTCATCAGACCTTAATTTCGCTGTAGTTATGCTTTATCAAAAGGTTAGCAATTCCTCGTATTGGTTGTGCTATTTACGAAACGACGACATTCCGCGAAGCGAATAAAAGTCAATACGGGTATGCTCGCAAAACTCCCTTTGTGCGTTTCACGCCGTTTAAAACGAGTAGAATAATTGTGAATGTGTGAGCGTGTGGATACTAAAAAAACACTATTCATAAATAAAAATATCTATAATAGTTATTCCACCAAAAATATATGGATATTTTAATCACTTATGAAGTCGAATTGATAGCAATATAAAGTGTCTTATTCATAGTTTGGAGTGTTAATAACGTACCATTATCAAATTGCGTTATTGTAGTACTTTACTTTAGGTATATGTGTCCGTTTCACTTGAGACCAATTTTAAAAGTAAGTTTTATTTATGTCCATATCAAGGAACCATCTAAGTACTTTTTTTTATTTATCCGTCATCAATAATTTTACTATCAAATTTCCTCCTCATATACTAGAAGATAAGTTATATCAAACAAAAAGAGATGGGAATGATTGGAAATTTGAAAAAGATAGCTGTACTCGCTGTTGCCGTCAACGATAATTAAAATATGAATGCGTCACTAATAGCACTGTCACGGGCTTTACTCCTAAAGCATGGATCAAAGAAAACGTCACCGTTTGAGTCTCCTAGTGTTCCGCGTGCTCTCATTGAAATAATTGCGGAGTCGCTCTCCTTACGAGTTGGAACTTACCTGGAACAAATAGGACATTTTATTTGTATAACAAGAAATATAAATTAGAAAATATCTCGAAGAACAGAGATATATCTAGAAAACAAAAAAGTGAATATGATGATTTAATTTCACTGTAATAATAATAAAATAAAATAAAAAACAAAATTTAAATTGCCTTAGTCAAATCAAAGTAGTTATCAATGACTATAATATGGTTCATCAAAAAATTATGAGACTCGTGTACACTTTCAAAACTATTAAAAGTTTTCTAAATAAAAGTTGCACCAACCAGTTTAACAAATGTTAAAGTGCTAAACATTACACCAAGTGCAAAACGACTAAAACTTTTAAGAAAATATCGCCTATTCTCCCGAGTACATAAATCAAACAGCGTCGACAACAAAAATTAAAAACAAAGTCGTTGCCAAGAAAGCACCTCTAAATCCTCAGACTAGCGAAGTATTATAGAAGTTACCTGAGTGAATTCGTGACCAAACGTTAAATAACCGTATATTTTTTATGGCACCTTATACCGAATTATTCGAATCGAGGTAGTTAAGGATTCATGTTACGCATGCAAATCGGCATTCCATCGGATGGAGCACGCATTTTTTTTTGTTTCCAACCTTAATTTCGTTATTGGAATCCCTTTTCGGTACCGTTACTCCGCTTTGAATAAAACATTTCAATTTTATCATTAAAAAGTACAAAAGTGTTGATGTAATGAAAACTGATGTACCGACTTGTGGTTTTTGCTTGAAATTCAAATGATATCGTTTATTTAACATCATTTATATTAGAACAACCCTATTTAAAAATAAGCTATCTATTCACATCTGGGTAATGTCAATTAACAGTGACAAGTCACTGGAATAACGAACTGTTCGCCTTTTAGAATTGATCAACAAATTGCTTGCTTTTAAGGCTACAGTTTTTCTATATCTCCGTCGACATACTTTTAAACTGTCATAAAAATTACAATAAAGAGTATTATTGCATAAATAATCAACAGTAAGGTAAAGAAATACAAAGCTATAATTACCTATCATTAAGTATAAAATAAAATACATTTAAATTATAAAGTAATAAAACCCCGTAACAAAGAGATGTTACCATGTCACACATGTAATTAAAAATGTGTTATTCCAAAAAACAACAACATTAAGAACCGCCCATCCGCCTGGAGCGTTCATTAATGATTAAAAACATTTCATATAAACCATAATACAAATACTAAAATTCACCAATTACCCTACTCGTAGATGTATTATTTTAATATGATAATGAAACAATAACACACAAACAGGCTTTTGAATGTAGCATGGTTGTGTATCAGATGCAGTTCATAATCCGATAGCCAATACACGGAACAATTCAAAAGGAAGCAAAGAGTATAAGCGTTTTATAGCGATAATCTTAGGAGTGGCCTTTATTGCCGGTGGAAGAGGCGACAAGGCCAATAAAACATTTTCTCAGCCAAGAACCATTATGGAACCCGATATTCGTGATACCGTGCGTACACGAAGTCGCATCGGCGTGGTCGATTTTTGAAATTAAATCTCCTTGCACAACAAAAATTGTTTTGGTATACCGATTACGTGGATTTAAATGCTGGTTTTATGATGAAAAGTGAATGGATTTAGAAGAGCGTTTGGAAATTTGATTTAGGAATCTTTCAATCAACAAACATTTTATTGCTTGAACCGTTCTAGATCCTAACGCTGCAGGTCTAGCAAATATTTAATAGATTTCAGCCTTTTTGCTACGAATAGTAAAAAAGAAAAAAAATAGTAGTAGTAGTAGTGGATAAGTTTTCCTGACAACCATAGGTATAAAGTATGTGGTTGTTAGGAAAACGTCAAAATTTTTATTTTTTGTCGGTTTTTTTTAAAGCCTGGGGGTTTGTAATAAGCCTTAGTTTCCGATCACGGTCTGAATACACCCTGTATATATTTACCTAAGAAGTAGAGTAATAAAAATAATTTTTTTGTCAACGCTACCGTCATAACATTTGTAAATTCCATTCGCAGCCAGCGAGTTAGTGAGTTAGGTTGGGTTCAATCGTGTATTGCATGTGCAAATAGAACAAAACGCATTAGCCTCCGATTTAATTGGCACTGCCGCCTGACCGGTGTTACAAGGCCGTGACTTCTGAGAACAGCGCCCGTATCGCATATGAGAATGTGTAAGTAACTAATGTTAGAGATTTTAATGCTGGCTGTTATAAGGAATTGAGTATTTGCATAGGTGCGTGTAAATTGAAAAGAAAACCGCATACTTACTGCCATAGGTGCTAACTTTATACAAGTAGCCAATTAAAGTTAAATATAACATGAAATGCTAATTAATAGGAATACTCGCTCGATGCAAATATTTATCTTTATATTATCTTCTGTACCTAGATACCTAAATTATAAAAAGCGCAATTAAAAGTTGAATTTTAAATTTAAACTAAGAGTCTCGCCCTGGTAAGCAGAAGATCCACTCAAACAAGAAGAACGGAAGTCTACTGAATTTAAAAATCCAATTCCAAATATCCCATCTCGTAACACAAAGAGAATGGTACCCAACCAAACGCGAAAACAATTGCAAAAATATGCAAGTAAACAAATACGATGTTGGATAAAGTATAGGGCTAAACCATTTCACGTGTCAGTCAAATCTCCATATCCAAAGTGAAAAATAAACTCCACAACATACGGCACATTGGATAGAAAACGCCATTTTCAGTCCGCCAGTCCATTCGTAGACAGTCTAGTACATCGGCGATATCGCATCCGTCGTCTGACTGATTGGATTCCGCCGCTCCGCCGCTCTCCTTTGCCATCGTGTGAAAATAACACGTCACTCAAATACAAGCGATAATAAATTCAATTTTCCCTCTCTCTCTCTGCCTGGAATCGTCGAAATGACGCCGGGAGTCCGCCGGACAGGATTAAACGCGTTCCGTTCGACTTTTGTTCCCGACAATTCCTCCGTGCTGTATTTTTTTATTCTGCTGTTTTTCGGTGCGTAGCTCCCCTGTGGAGCGGTTTTCCGGATGGTAAAAATAAGCTTAATGTTAATGAAAGAATAATGAAACGTCTTTGTCGAAAATCAGATATTTCCGAGCGCTTGGTTAATTGGATTTTAGTGCTGTTTTGTTCTATTTCCCTAAATAATTTTGAGAATGATATAGACCTTTGATGTTTTTTGTTATAAATATCATTAGAGAATAAATTTCGAACTATGTCAGTACGCCACCTAGACGTAGTAAGGCTTATTATTAACTTATACACATGTACTCGTAGGACACGATAGCAACTAGTAGTATTTCTGCAATGTTGTTTACTGTGGCATGTTGTAAATAAATATCAAATGTGGGTTGATTCATATTCTAATTAAAAATTAAAAAAACAATGAATGATTAAGTTTCCATACTTTACAATTATAACCATAATATTAATGCGAACATTTCCGCGTCAAAAATAACTGTTACACAACTTAACACGAATTGATAATTAATAAATTCTTGGAATTTATTATTCCAAGTTACTTACAACAACAATGAATAAAAACAACTGATAAATGATTCCAACACATAAATCTCGACAACGTCCAATATCTACTTAATTAAGATTATAATTCAATAGACAGATAATATTCTATACCAAATAAAAATCACAACATTACTCCTTTCCTGTTAAAAATGTATTATAATATGCATGCAAGCTTATTTGTATCTCATTAAAGGTATGAAGAGTGTAAATTGATTGGATCACCACTATGCAGTGCTTACTTACTTGTTGTGTTTTTGCATCCATACCTCTGTACCAATTAGCTTGCAATATTAAGTGATTAAGTCCGGTACCTCCCCATTACAACCCCGCCCTCGAGCCCTGCCCTGACAACTAAATAATGGTATATACTATTGTTTTGTACCTTTGGTTATATTGCTTTTATTAACATTCCATTTGGCTCGTTAAGCCAGGAGCGTGCAATAAAGGGGTTTGATGCGTTGTTGATGTGTTTTCTGACCTGAGAGCAAGAATGCCAATTATCTTATTGTGTTATATCACAATGAATCATGCAATTAAAATGAAGTTGCATGAAATAGTGAAGTTTGTGTTGTATCTGTAGTAAATGACTGATTTTTGTATTATGATGTGGAATGTCACTACTACCTAAAAAATCTTTATCGTAAACAGCATAATGAGTATCGTATAAAATCTTAGACGAACAAAATGACCAATTAAGTACAATTGTATCGTTTATTGCTTAGTCATATTTTCAACTGCATAATCCCCGAAATATCATCTGCCCTCTTTTACCATATATGTACCCTCAAATTACAAAGACCATTTTTTGTCAAAGACGCCTTTGATTTGGTTGGTTTTCTAGGGCATTGATAACTTTTGACCCGTATGCTAGGGCCGTAGTGAATACTTTTTATCTTTTGACCTGTATACAGTAAATAAAAGAAAAACAAGTGACAAAAACGTCAGATAGCTTTCCACGAGTCGTATAACTAATCATTTTGCTCGCCGACACAATAATAGTGATTAATGGAAGTTTCTCACCTATCGCTGTTCTGTCTTCAAATCATTAGCTTTAGTATTTCATGTACAGAATATTAATCATATTAAATAATATTTCTGAATATTGCCGTCATATTTACAATCAGTGCAGAATTTTAATAGAAACAAGGAAATGGCCTGGGCTAGCGATTAAAGAATATCTGGGGAATCAAAAATTAAAAAAGATAGTTGTACCATGACAGTTCTGTTGATGTATCTGCTAAAGTCATTGCTATATTTGTGACTCTATAAATCCCTGATGATGAATCCCAGTTAATTTATTAATATACATACATACATAACCTCACGCCTGTATTCCCCGAAGTGGTAGGCAGAGCTGCATATCTGCATCCACGTTTTGCCAGGTATGTGTACGTCCCACGTTATAGGGGACGACCTTATTTCCGCTTTCTGAGCAAATTTGCAGACTTCGTGATGCTACAAAGAATTTTCTAATGGAAAAACTAAATAACAATGCACCACTCGGGAATCAAACCCTAGACCTCAAGACCGCAAGGCACATACTCGTGCCGCGAGAGGACGAATAACTCTAAATAAAAAATGCAAAATGTTGCTAACAATGATATAAGATTTAACAGAGTTGAAGAAAAAACTAATCAAGAATGCTCATATAAAATTAAAATAAATATAACTTTAGAACTAACATCACTAAAGTTAAATTGGCTGTAACTTTTGCTGGCAAAACTTAAGTTTATAAGAAAAATTCATTGTCAAGTCACGTATTTTAGGCGAAGTTCAGTACTTCTAGAGAAATTTGTTGGTGACTGTGGTGGACCTTTGATTTATCACTTTGTCTAAATAATAGGCGCGACGTCGGAACAAAACCTATCTCATGTATCTCTAATAGAAATAAATTGACTGCCGCCTACATATTACAGCAAATAGCTATGTATTAATTTTAGTTTGTATACTGTCGCCTTTTGTTTAGAAACAGATATTGCCGGAGAACCTACAATCCTTCGATGTTCCTTCCTCCATAGTTCTTAAAAGACGAGAAAATCATAACGATATTGAAAGCTGTCCAAATTTCGCTAAGTTTATTTGTAGATATTAGTTTCTAAGCCCATGATCTTTTTGAATAACTCTCCCTAAGGGTTAACATTAATTGAGCCAAACGGAAAATAATTCTAAATTTTCCAAGTCATGGCATTTATAAGAGAATCTCGTTAAGAGTTTACTGACAAAAACTAAGATAATATGATTAAAATCATAGTTTACGTTTCCAGGTTGCATACGTTTTGATATTGAAATATCGACACCGTAAATGATACTTTAAAAGCACGATCATAGCATAATCTGGTAGCTCGCTCAAAAAAACTAAATAAAAAATAGCCCAAAACAAAAAATAATTTGATGAAAAACAGTAATTCGAATATCGAAAAGCAAGGAGAGCCAAGGACAAAGATATATCTCAGACGACACAAAACCAATTAAATCATTGCCAAGAAAAACTTAGCGATTTAATTTAATTAAGCAATTTATTTTTGTCATTAAATTGGATATCGGACCGCGAACAAAAAGCGCTTATACCCATCGAACAAAAACTAGTTTAATAACTTTGTAATGTGAACCAAACACTATGATTGTAAAAGCGGTACAATTTCAAAGACCGCGAGTATTTCCAAGCGACTGATTACAAAAATGAAGCCAGTTTTATCCGGTATGATTTACATAAAACTTGTTTAAATGTTAATCTGTGAGCTTGGGTTGGATTATGACGTGCCCTCTGACATGCGGTGTGGCTGGGGTTGCCAGATGCTTGGCAGGTCGGCAATGTTTGTATTTTGTTTATTTTCATATTAACACTTAATAATGTAATAAAAACGTATGATTTTAATGAAACAAATAATTGTAAGTTTAAATATTTTCCAGACACTTTTTTTTCTTATAATTTTCTCAGAATATTGAAGTTATTTGCTAATACAGAGTATTTCATTTACACTAATTTGCGGGGTTAAATAGGAGTTATGTGTGTATTTATATTACACATATAATTTAATTCAGGCTAAATTTAAATCGTACTAAAATTATATTAAATATTTCTCCACGAATATTACGAAATAAAATGAATCGGCTTTACCTTCACCAGGTAAAAGCATAAACAGGAATAGATGTAGACAAGTAGTGTCATATCTTTGTACAAAAGTTCAAATAATCACGTTCGCTGTTCTTCAAATAACAATAGTCTGTGTTTGACATGGCAACCCCGCGTCTGACGAACCTCAGACCTCAGTACATGAGCACTTTAATAATTTATACCCCTTTAGAAGGGATACCAAGTTTCGTAATAGTTAAAGGGTGTGGGCCACTTACTCCTACAAGGCTCGTGTAGGGTTGCTCCAAAATTCGTAACGACGACAAACTCTTTAAGGGCTCATTACGCGAACCTTAATAAAACCGTAAATGTATGTACGGCAGTGCAGACTTTGAGTTATTTATGCTTACTTTGGTACTTTAATACTCTCGCGTATAGTTATGAGTAGGACAGGGAAGTTCCATCATATTAAGCACTTAGAGACAACCTCAGATGAACCCTGTGGCATTAATAAAGTTATAGAATATCAGTTATACAGAAAAGGTGTATAGTATCCCTTATTTGAATTTGTATGTAGTAGAGCCATACTCTAAGTAGATCACGGTATGCATTGACAGACCATGGCTTTACCACTGTGTCAAAAAATCTCTGCATATTCATGAGTTTGGTTTCTTTTTACCCCAAATTCTATGGATTTGATCTTCTATCTACGTTACTAGAGTCTTGAGGGTGTTAATAGCAAGCAGTAATTAATAATCTTCATATGAGTCAAAGTCTTGTTTTTAAACCTAATCTGTACCTACATGATTCTATTTGAGTTTGATTCTTAAAAAAAAGATCTAGATCCACATATGATCTCTGTTTACATATTAAGTGTGTCAAATGTATACAATTGATCAATATCTCCCTGTGATTTTTAGCCCCTTTTTAGGAAGTTACTTTGACGCATTTATAGACCCCATGTGTTGGAGTCTCATAAATGGGTGACCTTCCTGCGTCGTTTATCACTCAACAGCTTAGCTATTGTTATTCTACTATAAGTCATTCATCAGTGAATTGTTGAAGCCAGATGTTAGATAGACAACACCTTTAACGCATATTGTGTAGCGAGGAGTGATTTCCAGACAATATCATCATCAGCCCTACCAGCATACGTCCCCCCGCGGGGCACGAGCGTCCTCTACAACTGAGAAGGTTTAGGCCTTAGTCCACCACACTGGCCTAGTGCAGGTTGGCGGACTACACACCCAAAAAAATTCTAAGAACTTTTAGGCGTGCAGGTTTCATCACGTTTTTCTTCACCGTTAAAGTAAGTGATAAATTATTGTGAATACACACATAACTTCGAAAAGTCAGAGATGTGTGCCTGAGGTTGGAACCTGCGACTGCCGAGAAACTCGACCGCGCGTCTAAGCCTCGAGGCCATCACTACTTCCAGGCGATGTAGTAATTTTTAAATGGAATAAAATCCTATCGTATCTATAAGTGCCTTAGGGGCGCTAGAGAAGTGTGCAGGGTTGCTCGTGTACAAATCCTGTAGTGATACCGATAAATATACAGGAGGGTTAAAAATCCTCAGGGAACTTGAACATTATTAATTTAATGCTGCTAATTGATATTACGGTAGATATGCATATTCTTTTGTTGTATACTTGGGTAAAAAGTTTTTATAACATGTGCAGGGATTGTAAATAATAAAATTACTCTTAACAATCTAGTTATAGCGAAAACATTGGCTGGTGTTTTAAAAGGGTTGCTAATAAATATCAATCGCCTAACAAGTTTGACTGGAAGAAATCGCAATTAGCGATAAGACCGCCAATTTGATGCCAATTTTTAGATATGTTTTCTTTGTGCTTATATTTTATTATTAATTATAATAATAGCAACCGCGAATATTTGCTGTATACATAAGTGAGGAAACTTGACCAAGACAGTACCAATGAACAGAAAACAGACGCTAAGAAACAGCTTGGCTTCTAAGACTTATTCTATGATGTGTTTATGTGAGCATTACGCCGCTCCGCTTGGTTTCGCCTAATGCCGGCCTAAGCCTCGGTCGTGAATATCACGTTTCCTCAAGCAATTTATACTACTGCCAAGGTGATGATGCGACATGTGACTTACCAATTTCTAGTCTTACTACCGTTCCACTAATAAACTATACAATAACGAAATGTCACGCAATACTTTTACACTTTTCTCTGTTAATCCAGTAGGTGAAATCCCACGAACTTACCTGTAACAAATAAAAATAAAATTAAGTAAATGAAAACATAGCATGACATCAGAAGTAAGTGAATCTGACACCTCTGTCGTAGTAGCTGTACTAAATGAAATCAAGGAAAAATTAAAACAATACATTTTTATTGTTGTACAAGTTTTAGAAATTATAAAACGAAAGAGAAACGCTCTTTTACCAAAGTTAGTTCAGTGATTTAAGGCGTAAAAGAGGAAAAAAATGCATTTTTGTTACAAAGATCCACCTTATGCAAACATCATTTCAAAAACTAATTTTCATTTATAATATTATATATTATTAAGGTATATATTTTTACTGCCAGATAACTTATATTGCGGCCGAAAATAATGTTTCAGTGGCGCGTAACAATTACGATTGTGCCCCAAAATAAAATTTATTAATGCGTTTGTTTCAAGCATTCGATTCTCACGTGCCCCACCGTCACTAATAACGAAATGGGTTGATATTTCGTTTTAAATGTTACCCACGTGACATTTACAAATGATGTCTACTCGTTAAAATCTGTGAATAGGGTGATTGTTGGTCACATGATAACTTGAATATTAAATGTAGCTTTGTGGAAAATAAATATGTAATTTATTCATTCAAAATCAAGCATTAAGCATGGGCAATTGTTTAAAACTTTGATAAATAAACAATGTTTAGTTTTGCTTTGTCAAATGACCTTTGGAGTTTGTATGCGTAAAATATAAAAATACATTTAAAAAAAAAACTTAATTAGCATTTATACCTTTATATCTGAATAAACAAATGAAATAGCCACAAAGGTACTAAGCATTAGTCGTTATTAATAATTGTATTATTATTTTAAACGTTATTTATCGTATTCTATGCCAGGCACAAAAAAGTAATTGTTTTCAATGTATCTAAAAATGTTACACACATTGAGATTGAGTGACAAAAATGCATCAAAATTCATATCTCGTAAATGCCTAGGAGTAAAGCCCTCTCAATTCTAGAAGAGGCCCGTGCCCAGCAGTGGGACGTATATGGGCTGATGATGATGAAAACTAATATTTCATATTTTATTACGGGTTTGATAAAACATACTGTAAATAAAATTAATTTTGAAGTTTATACAACATACATCAATTAATATTTGTAATAAATTATCTCGTAATATTTTTCGACTTCGCCAATCACTATTAACTCGCGTGATTCAAATAGCCTTAAGATATTATTTTGACTTGACAGACAGAAGCAATTCGAAAAAGATATATGTTCGTCAAATAGACACATTGTATGTTTTTGTCCGTGAATTGTAACGAAGCATTGAAAACCATCTTCGCAACAAAAACATCTTTTATTGCACACGTATCGAAAACACCAGATTAATAATTGATGAAGTGCTTTGTATGAGTTTTATTAACAATCTCAAATCAATGCAAAAAAATGTGTTCAAATTCTCTAGTGATGTTCATTAGCTGTAGTACCTAATCAAGTTTTAATTATTTTTATTATCGTTTTTAATCAAGTACTTGCTCATTTAACGCTGCAATGAAAATTCTATGTTTTCGATCGGATCGACAACTACTAATTATGGGTTTAACTCTAATGTTTTAACCGAGAAATGGTTTACATTGCCTATTTTATATAGAATAAAAAAATGACATTTCGTGTTGCTGAGGGAGTTTCTTTCTTCTCCACAGCGATAACACGTTTCGAAGCGGCAATAATTTAAAATTGACGATTTAAAAGAACTTGTAACAGTCTATTTGAATAAAGATAAATTGATTTATACTTTGACGTACCTATATTTAATGTTGGTTTTCTGTGGTACATACTGATCGAGACGTATGGGTAGTCTGACTGAGACGTTGCTCTTTCATATCTAGAACCCGTTTCTTCCCTATTTTTTTCTCTGCCTCTTTACAAAGACCAATAACACGTACTATTCTAATTTGTTGTGTATGGGCGGCATGACATTTACCATTATTTGAGCCTTCTCATTTGTCGGATGTGTCTATAAAAAGTCGGTTGCGTTTTATTTCTCAAGCCTCAATTTAGCAGTCCAAATACGTAGACAATTTGTGGCGCGCCGGTCACGCGGATGCTACTTATAATGGAATATTACAAATACTAAATTACTGTGATCTCAGCCAAATTACGGCGGTGAACAACGCGTCTCGATATAATTGGGGCGGTCACTTAGTGTGTGGTTTGAGCTAAGAGCGCCCGACGTGGTGACCGGAAATTAATTTCAAAATGATCCCAAATTACATACGAAGTGGCAACGAAAAGTACCTTCGGAATTGAATATCATTGGTTAATGTAATGTGTTGTTCGATTTAACACGTGTTCTGGTTGAATAATGAGGCTTTGAATAAACTGTAGATACTGATCGATTGAATGGTGTTGGCGAAAGTGAAATAAGCGAGATACAAATGCTAAGTAAGATATTATGTTGTTGCTAAATACGTTACAAATTCCAAATCAGATTGCCTATAAGTACTATCAATATGACACTTCTCCTACAAACTGTTCCGCATCTATAATGTGGTTATAACAAGAACCTGCGAACACTTTAAATTGAGTTTAAATAGTGGAGAGACAAAGCCGCGGTTTTAAAAGTCACCTCGTGTGTTACAGTTGTGTAAATGTAGGATATTGAGAAGTCAGCGTAAAACTTTATGCATGTATGAATATTATGGTAAACTCTGCCATATTTTTTTTATGAATTACGTTTGGTCAATGAAGAAACAGGTCATCTGAGAGAGAGAGATGAACAGCCAAAAATACTTACGAAAATAAAAATTTGGGACAGTGCGTGTGTTCAGTAGAGATTGCAACCCGGTATGTTTCCCAACCCGGCCGGGCCCGGTTGCATCCGTCGCCAACCCGGCCGGGTCCGCCGGGCCCGGACGGGTTTCTTAGCGATGAAACATTTAACGTATTTTATGAAAATTTTCTATATATAAATGGAAAAAGACAATGATTCAAGGTTAATATTCATTTCAAACTGGCTTATGGACAATAATCACTATAATTAGTCTCAAAAAAATGATAACTTTGACTTATGGACAGAAAAGTAATATTAGTATATTAGTAATTATTCATTTTTATAAGTTTAAACAAGCAAGTCTTTCTCTTTACTCCTTATCGTGTCTATTTGAAAACATTGTATTATAATAAGAAACTAATAACGCAGTTTAAAGTACTAAACGTGTCATAACAACTTAAATTAGATAGATCAATAAAGTATGCTCTTCCCCCCGGACCGCTGTGGAGTTCATACGTGTTTCGAGTGTATTTTATTTTATTAAAGTAAATAAAAAGTTAAATTAAATTAAATAAATTTTATAAATTCACAAAAAGCTACCAGAGCCGCAGCAATACAAAAGAGTGTACGGCGTATCCATTAGATCAACGCACACACGGATACATCAAATTACTACAAGTGAGTGCAACTACATACACAAAAATCTGTAACAATTGCTAGAGAGAGAAAGTATTATCTTAAAGAGTTGGCGTAATCTGAGACAACTATAACGTGCTAACTATTTATTATTTCTTGCGCCCTGGTACTTTAAACAGTAAAGCAAGTGAATCATGCCACTCAAGCGCACACCCCCCGCCTCACCTGCACCTCTTCCTCCACCGCCCTCGTCATCGCTCGAAGATAACGCGCGCTCTATTGTGATTGAGACGCCACTGCACCAATGTTTGTCTACCCCCGATCTTTCAACAACTGGTACCTACCTCGCGGATCGTAAAAAAAGGAAGTTCGAAAATGACAGATTAAATGGGGACGTGGTTACTATGAACGTATTCAGTACTTTTTCTACACAACTAGAAAACCGTTTTGAAGACTTACTGCTCAAGATTAATGATATCTTACAGCAAAACAACGATCTCAAGAAGAGTGTTGAATTTATGTCTGCAAAGAACGATGATTTTTTAGCGCGTATATCGTTCCTGGAAACTCAACGCAAGGAGGACAAAAAGATCATTCAGCAACTCGAGGAGCAAATCGATCTACTAGAGCGAAAATCGCGAGCGTCCATCATTGATCTCAAAAACGTTCCCATATCTAAAGGCGAGACTAAAGAAGACCTCTGCAAGATGGTTCTGAGTCTGGGAGAAGCTATTGGTACTCACATTGAACCCTCAGAAATTCAGGATATTTACAGAATAAAGTCCAAAGACAACACAAACCCAATCAGAATAGACTTCAACACCGTTATTGTTAAAGACAAAGTTATGTCAAGTGTCAAGAAATTCAACAGGACAAAGGAAAATAAGGATAAACTTAGTACCTCACACCTTAAACTGCAAACACCAGCCCAACCTGTGTACGTTTCCGAAACGTTAACTAGAAAAACACAGCGAATTTATTACGCGGCAAGGCAGTTTCAAAAGGCACATAACTTTAAGTACTGTTGGACATCCTACGGCATAGTTTACTTGAGAAGTAATGAAGAGCATCCACAAATACGTATTAACGCCGAAGCCGATCTAGACAAAATTAAATTAACAATATGACTATGTTTATGTTTGCTACTTTTTGTCTTGTATGTTCTTAATTTTTGTTATGTCATTTATAGCTATTATCTTTTTACTGTACTTACGGAAATCACTTGCTTTCACTCCACACAACATATCTCCTGTATAACACACTGTCGCAAACACAAAATTTATTTTGTATATCACTTTACTCATTCTCATATATATTTATCACATATATTAAAAAGGGTACTATATACACAGAAAGGCAATGAATACTTTAATGTATCATTAAAAGATGCCATTCTCAATGTAAACAAAGGATCAACAAATTTCAAAAGTTGGATTAAAGTGGTAATTCTTATGTATAATTTTAAAATTCAATATTAATGTGAACAGTGTCGCCTCTGAGATCGATGTATCGGGCATAGTTAACTGTTTACCTTTAAATGATACAAGACTTTGTTCCCAGGTTATAAACTATGACCCAAATAGTGACTCCTTGACCGTTATCTCTCTGAACATAAGAAGTATCAATAGCAATTTTGATTTATTTTTAGCTTTTGTTACTGCCTTAAACATTCCTGTAGATGTTATTGTGCTTACGGAATGTTGGACTAATGAAAATACCACACCCCCGAGCTTGCATGATTATGAAATGTCTTGGACAAAGGATAGCTACAACCAAAATGATGGTGTAGTTGTGTACGTGCGCAATACATTATCGGTCAATGTATCAGAGCCAGACTTTCTGGAGGGTAATTGTCTCGTTGTCACTATAAAACCTGAATTTACAATCATCTGTACATATCGACCCCCCAGTTTTAGACAGATAAGCACTTACCTAGACTCTCTGAATAAAATTCTAAGTAACACTAATACGAAACACGTCATTCTAGTGGGGGATATAAACATTAATACTTTGCCTGATAACTTATCCAGTGCTGCACAAGACTACCTTAACTTGCTGGCTCTCCACGGACTTAAACAAGGCATTACATTGCCAACACGACTCAATGCATGTCTTGATCACATAATGCTTAATTGCTCCTTATCCTGTAAAACTATTGTGTTTGAACAAAAACTGACAGACCACTCACCAATACTACTACATATAAATAAAACCAATGTAAGTATAAAAAACCATTATTGCAATAAAAAAAAAATTAACTACACGAAAATTAAGGAAACACTAAATAACATCGATTGGTCGGACTTGTACCGTTCTGACACGAACCTAGCGGCTGAACTTTTATCAAAAATATTAATCAACACTATTACTACAAATACTACAATTCTTAAAATTCCTAATAGACTTAAACCGATGAAACCTTGGATCACAAAAGGAGTGGTCAATTGTATTAGGAAAAGGGATAAGCTTCATACTCAAGTCAAAAAGTTACCCAATGACATAGAAAAACAGCAAAAATACTTAAAATACAGGAATATGTGCAACAATATAATTAAAAATCTAAAAATTCGATATTATCAACAAAAACTTGGTAAAAGCAAAGGTAATACAAAAGATACTTGGCAGATTGTAAAAGAAATATGTGACCTTAATCGCAAAAATGAACCTACTGAAGAACTACTAAACATTTCTGACTCTCCGAAAGAAGCTCTTAACAAGGTCAATAACTTTTTCACCTCTATTGGCGGCAGCCTGGCTAATAAAATACTGACACAGATGGATGTATCCGAAAAAGATCTTACACGGCAATCTTCAAGTAGCACCTCGCCACTTCGATCTATGTCTTTAACCCCCACAAATTCATTTGAAGTTCAAAGTATGATTCTTGGGCTTAAATTGAGCGGTGCACCAGGCTGGGACACCATAACTGCAAAGATATTAAAGGAAAACATTTGTTGCCTTGCTTCACCTATTGCTTACCTGTGTAATCTTAGTCTGGAAACTGGTATATTCCCATCGGTATTTAAGAAGGCTGTGGTATGTCCAATATTTAAGTCTGGGGATAAAAGTGAACCATCGAACTACCGCCCTATTTCCTTACTTTCTACGTTATCAAAAATACTAGAAAAAATTGTGAATAAAAGAGTAACAAGATACTTAGAGCTGAATAATCTACTCAACAAACATCAATTCGGATTTAGGGAAAAGAAATCAACAGAAGACGCTGTCCTAGCACTAACATCAAAAATAGTTTCATACCTAGATAAGAAGGAGAAATGCTTGGGAGTCTTTTTAGATCTTCAAAAAGCATTTGATACAGTGTCTATACCAATACTCCTTAGGCGCCTAGAAAATATGGGTCTGAGAGGTCTAGTTCTGGAATGGTTCAAAGACTACCTTTCAGGTAGGTCCCAATGTGTCAGACTTAATGGAACTGTGAGTGACGAGTCCATTTGTAAATATGGCGTACCACAAGGCAGCACTCTCGGCCCAACATTGTTTCTCATTTATATAAATGATTTATGCAATGTTGCCAAAACTGATTTTGATATAACCATGTTTGCCGATGATACAGTCCTTACATTCCATGGAACCAACTGGAGCTCAGTATTCCATAAAGCTGAAGAGGGCCTCGCCATAATTTCAGCCTGGCTAGAGGACAGCTTGTTGTCCCTTAATCTCTCCAAAACAAAATATGTTTGTTTCAGTAAAACAGCTGTGACTAAAGCCCCTTCGAACTACACGTTGAAAATACATACATACCCGTGTAATCGAAATGATGATAAATCCATCTGTTATTGTACGACCCTTACCAGAGTTGATTTCATAAAATATTTAGGCGTGGTCATTGACTATCGTCTTAACTGGGACATGCACATTAACACACTCACGGGTAGAATCAGAAAATTAATTTTCATTTTTAAGAAATTAAGATCAGTAGGTGATATGAAACTCTTAATTCTAACCTACAAAGCACTGTGCGAATGCCTTGTACGATACTGTATCTGTGCATGGGGCGGAGCTGGTAAATCACGTATTCTGCATGCGGAAAGAGCACAACGAGCAATTTTAAAAGTACTACTTTCTTTACCGTTTAAACATCCCACCAATGAGACTTATGAACAGGCCAATGTTTTATCAGTCAGAAAAATATATATTTTCGAAGTTTTAAAAAGGTTCCACGCTAAAAGTGTGCCATACTTACCCATACAAAACAAAAGACTCCAACGTTACCCGGTCCCAGCCCAAAAATCAGCGTTTGGGCAAAAGCATTTTAACTTTGTTGCCCCTAAAATATATAATAAATGTAACACACTACTAAAAATCAGAACATTAAATAACAGGAAATTTAAATATAGTGTACTTACCTGGCTAAAAAAATTAGGATATAATGAAACAGAAAATCTTTTATTTGCAGTAAAGTGATATTCACACACGCACACATACACACACACACACACTCACACACACACACACTCACACATAAACACACACACACACACACGCACACACACTAAAGACAAATTATTATTATTATTAAGTGTTCTCATAGCAAGTGCTCTCCAAAATTACATTAATTTTATTTTTATTTAGCTTTTTTTATTTAGCATTTAGATTTAATTGTTTTTATTACGTTTTTTATTTTATTCTTTGCTTTATTTTGTTTTGATTTTGTTTGCTTCTTTTAGTTTTCTTTAAGAATTGTTGTCACTCCACCAGGGCCAATATGATAATGGTGATAATTAAAGGGAAGACACTGACTTCTGCAACACAGTTTATACTAGTGCAGAAGTCAGGGAATTCTTTTATACTTTATATTTTGTTTGTGACCAATAAAGAATTTATTTATTTGGTATAAACAAAACAAATTCTTATTTGCTAAAAGTAAAGTATGTAAAAAAAATTTTTCTTAAACTTTGGCCATTAATGTTATTATTACTAATTGAGCAAATAGCGAAATCTTATTGGTTAGGCTGTACCTACTGTAACGACAAACAACCAAAATTGTTTAGTCCCAACTAACAAAATGTAACGTAAAATTGGTTGCGATACGTAGGTTTCATAAGTACCTATAATATAACAAAACAAAAAGTAACAATTATTATTCAGTCTGAAAGAATGATTGATACGAGTATTTTACAACAGTAACTACTACGAGTAGGCGCTCCCACGTCGCGATTTACTTATCGGGTCCGCTGACCGGGCCCGGTGACCGGGCCCGGTAAGAATGGCCGGGCCCGGTGGGTGCGTAAAAGGGCGCCGGGCCCGGACGGGCCCGGCCCGGCCGGGCCCGGTTTGCAATCTCTAGTGTTCAGTCATTGGTGTTTACAGCTATGAAATAGAATAGGGGGAAAGAGAAAAGGTAAAGAAAGGTGTTGGCATAATGTACCATCAAAAATGTTAATCATCGAGCTCTGCAACTGTTTTTTTCGTTGCTTTTCTGTTTGAAAACAACTTGAAGGTCAGTTTGCAATACACATAGATCAGAAATAAAATTGAGTCCTAATCATATTCAAAATATTTCTGATGACATTTATGTATTTTTTCTTAATGTGCAGTCAAATAAATGTATGGAAAATACTAACAAGCTGCGAACACCTAACACGATATTATTGTTGGTATCGCGGAACGTCAATAACTTGGGATCATTCGTAATCAATCTTAGAAGGATACCGTATTTGTAATGACGATGATTCTTGCCAAATAAATAATGACCGCTAGCTGCACCAATGATTTGCTGTGATGGATGAATTTCTTATGAACGATGACTGCCTTTCATTCAAACTCGTGTTATAATGTTTATGAAATATGTACGTTTGCAAAAGTACCTCGCAACAGTATCTTGCCGGTCTGTATAGGTATGCGGATTTGGCAATATCTATTAGGTTATAAACAAATCAGAAACCTACATAGTAAAAAATGTTTAATTATTTTATATTTTTATATATGTATATTCAGCGAAAAAAAAATTCATAAATGTTATATCTGACCAATATTCAGCTCATATTTATTTATTTATTTATGCTTTTTATACATTATTCAATTGTTGTAATTGTTTGATTTAACTATAACTATATTTTTGCTTGTTTAAAAACTCATAAAAGGAAACTGCCATTTAAAAAGATGATTTAATATAGAAAAACGGTAATTCTTCACACCGACCTGTGCTTTTAATACCTAAAATTGAACACTTTCTACTCAAAGGCCTCCTGACCTATTAGGTAGCCAATACACTATCGGTAAATCTATTCTCCGCTCAAGCAATTTGAATCATTCGAATCATACGTCGAGTTAAAGAAAATAGAAACGTCAGTAAGACATACATTGATGAATTGAGTAGCACAACTCGTGTTTATTCAAGGCAGTCTCTTTAATTAAAAGCCAGTTTTTGTCTAAAACAATCTCAGGAAAATAAAGTTGTATTTTTGCGTTACGGTATTCATTAATACGAAATGTCTTAGTTGAGAATTTGTTAATAAATCGATCTGTTAAGGTCAATGGCAACGGGTAAAGAAAAATAACATTTTAAGCCTTGCATCAATAAATCATAGCACCCGACAAGCAACTATACAGAAGTTGTGTCCATTGCACGACTGTACTCACCTATAACCACTTCACATAACTAAGAAAATCCCTTTACTTTTTATATTAAAATTAAAGGGAATACAAACAACGTCAAATAGCTGTACATTAGGTTAATACCGCCTGGTACACCGCGCACTAAAAATATTGTCACAAAGATAAAATGTAAAATCGAACTTAACTATCTATAACTGTTGTTGTCACTCCGGAAAGATAAATTCCACGCAAATATTATTTATACACAGATCAAACAGAAACGTACATTCACAAGTCCCTTCCAGATAACACTTTGTTTTCGTCCTGATCGTTTACCTCTGACCACGGACAATAAATTGGATTGGAAAGCAGCATCTCGCCAGTACTAAATCAATCAAGTGGCCATGAAATATGATCGTTTGTAATATCAATAACGAACCCCAGAGCTCAGTATTCTGTATGTTGATTAATTTCTTTTGTTTCAGCTATCTCGATGTTCAATCGATTTGTAACCGTTATATCCGGTATTGAAATATTGATAATGGATTTTAAGATAGCTCTGCTGTTTGCATTACGATCCGAATAGTTCGCAGGAACAGGAATTGGTTTTGCTTTTTTTTATTTTTGTCGTGGCACGGCCGCCCACTCGCGTGGAATGTTGCTAGTTGTTACTTGACTCCGGTACAGTGCGGGAGCTTGGCCCATTAGTACTGTTTACATTCAGATTAAATTTGTGTTAATAATATAAAAAAATATGTCCTTTTAGAAGTAGTGTTTCGCCGTACATTCAAATTAAGAATTATTTCTATTAGTCACATTCAACATGGTTTTAAGAACATGTTTAATATTACACATTATGCCATTGTATTAAACGTCGATGGAGACCCAAAAGTAACAGTAGAAGATGCCGCGTGACTGATGAAGACGGTAGTATTGATTAAATTAAAAAATATATTGTAAAAGACTGCCTCGTGGTCTCGCGGTACAAGTACCTATGTGCCGAGCGATCTAGAGGTCCTGGGTTCGATTCCCGGGTCGAGCAAAGTGTTATTGGGTTTTTCCATTAGGAAATTCTCAGTAGCAGCACGGAGTCTGGAATTGTGCCCGAAAAACGGCAATAGGCTCGCCCCCTATTACGTGGGACTGATACATACCTGGCGAAATGTGGGTGCAGAAATGCACCTCTGCCTACCCCTTCGGGGAATACAGGCGTGAGTTTATGTATGTATGTATATTGTAAAAAAAATATTATTGTAGTAAAACTTACACCTAGCCAGGCGTTTATATTGTTTAAAATTCTTGAGCTCCTACCGCCTAAAACAAATCTTACAGATAACCAACATAAACATTCACAAAGAAATAATAAACAACAGGTAAATTGGAAAGTTCTTTGCAACGCTCCTCGCGCTAATTTGTCAGCGGTAGAAAAGTTATTTATCCACTATAATGAACGGCCGGCTTATCTCGGTATAACGCAATAGTTTTGACGTCCGCGCCAAGTTCTGATTTATTTACTTTGTGCCGAGTCAGAGGTCGAGGGAGTCTGTTGCTTTGTTATTAGTTGGTAATTTTTTGAAAACTTTTTATTTATTACATCACATTGAGGTATTTTGTTGTACATTCTTTCCTTTTTTGGACAAGATAATTTGATGATGCGAAGTGGCAAATGACTAATGATCATCATCATCATCATCCAAATACGTCCCACTGCTGGGCACGGGCCTCCTCTACAACTGAGAGGGTTTAGGCCTTAGTCCACCACGCTGGCCTAGTGCGGGTTGGCGGACTACACATCTAAGAAATTCCTAAGAACTTTTAGGTGTGCAGGTTTTATCACGATATTTTCCTTCACCGTTAAACCAAGTGATAATTTATTGTGAATACACACATAACTTCGAAAAGTCAGAGGTGTGTGCCTGGGGTTTGAACCTGCGATCGCCGAAATTCTCGACCGCGCGCCTAAACCTTGAGGCCATCACTGCTTGCAAATGATCCCAGCTACTTATTGACAATTTAAAAATAAAAAATAAGACATACAATTATAATTAGGATATAAATATTGCTTATTTGGATCAGCAAAGGAAGTAAATTTAATTAAAAACTGATTTTACAACAAACATAATTAAGATTGCATGACGTTGTTGAATGCAATTTCAACAGGGAAAACTGAAAGTCTTTGTAGGAAACATATAACTTGTAGACTTGTAGAGCATGTCTTTCGGCTGACGAAGACTATGAAGTAATGAACCAAAAATGGTAAAACTATTTTATACATTCAAATAGTAGGTAGCATTTCTTCGTGACGCGACTTCAAAGGTCGTAAGGAACTTGCTTATATGGTAATCGTCTTACAAGTTTCACTAAAGCTATTCAAGAATCTTTTAACGTTTTATTTAGCATTTCTCTTAGCTCAGGCTTGGAATTTATATACCATTCATTTCTTTCAACTTTTATAGTTGGTTCTATAGATATTGCTTTAAGCATTAAATTCATAGAAATTTTATAAAGTATGAAACTGCAACAAGTTCCCAAAACTAAGTAATTAAACACAACAAGTTTTCCCAACGAAGGGTTACGTGGACTCTCGCAGGACAAAACAAAAACTAACCCGTTGCCATGACAACGCATAAATAAAGAATTCGCCGACCACAACGTATCATTAACAAGAAATGTTCAGTCATACTGTAATTGAAGCGTAATAAATGATAATACAATTTTTTATAGCATCGTAATCGGTTTATTTTAATTGGACGAAGAACTGAACTTGTGTAGTTCAGAAAATATGTTAATTGCAAAGAATACGTTAGGTATCTAAGATCGTTTTTAATTGAAACAGCAAATTAAATTTTATGTGAGGCACTAAACAACGTCATTGGGCCTTATTTTTCTAATTATAATGTTTATTGCTAAATGACTCATATAATTCAATTTGGATACGAGATCTTTGAGGTACACCCGTCTTCAATAATATCATTCGTGAATCAAGCATTTACGACTCTAAAATATATGCCCCCAAATTAGATACGGAAACATATCAACCAACCGAACATAATGAATGGTCAGAACAAACACAATAACGATTTATTACTAATAACTAAAGTGGTTTATTTAAATCAATCAGCAAACCAAGCTGCCACTCGAAATAACAAAACTAACGACAGGTAGACACGAAAGATCGATTTGGTTCACCAATAACAGAGAGCGATGTCACTGCAAAGCAGAATATCGACCGTGTGATGATGTCGTCTAGATATACCACATTACGTAAGCACATGAGGAGTTCCTAACCGTACGACATAAAGTCGAAGATGTAAGTAAAGAAGTGCATGAAAGACTTGCGTGGTCTACGTGCTTTGCAAATCAAGTGGCTTCAAGAGCGGATGGGAGAACCGCGTCTAAGAAAAATCGTGACGGGGGTGACACAATAAGTGAGGAAAGGGAGGGAGTTACACAAGGTGCTCTAATCGGAAACGCACCCTTCGTTTGAGGCCGAGCGAGCGAATGTTGGATCGCGCGATAATTCAATGTCACACGAACGTTTGCGAATAAGATTTTCCATGTTAAACGACAAAGGTTAAGTGGATAGAACGTCGAATGACGTTCTGAATTATTAAGGAAAAATGTATCGTATTGGTAAATCTCGCATATTGTATTGAAGGTGAAATTGCCGTTGCTGACTTATTTTATTTCGTATACGTAAACGGGGTTAATATTCATACGATGATAAGCAATTTTGTTATAACCTATACCGAGAGTGATAAGGCTTGTGACTGATAATATTGATTTTATAATTTAAACAATACTAAATGATCTAATAAAAACATCTTCAACCAAGATTACATGTTCACAGCTAATTTTTTATACAAAGCAATAAGTATATAATCCTTACGTCGCTAATTTTTGCAACGACATCACGAAGCGTCCTGCCGGATTATAAAATATCTTTAATACCCAAATAAACATTTAATTAAATATAGTCTTTCCGTCTTCGATGTAAGTTCAAAAATCCCAAATGCAATCTCATCACACGTAGAGGTCGGTCCCCACTAACTGCTAATGAATTAGCCCGTCAATAATATCAAAGCAAAACGCCAGCTGTCAATTTTGAAGTTGACGCCTATTCGAGGGTGGCTTATTTAAATTTACATATTGTAACCTTATTTCCAAACACTTAAGTATCAAAATCCTTTGACAGATAGCTTCTGTCGTTTTATATTAGGTGTAGAGATTTTATTTGATTGATTACAAGTATAATGTGTCAATTGCGTGCGTACCTAATGAATTATTAGATTATGCTACACTGATTTTTAGGTCGCTGTAAGTAAAAGCAAATTTTGAAATAAACGACCTACAAACAAAAGTATCGCATTAATCTAATAAGACGCCATTATATATCAATAATATTTCAAATAAGGTATTTCCTTTTAATCAGTGGTTATTATAAATCTTACTGAGTTTCAGACACTATATAATTCTACACATGGAAACAACTCCTCATTTCTGTTTGAGCTGTTTAAGTAATAATGTCACTAAAAACAATTTTAAAACCAAGTGCGTGGCACAACTTGGCACAGTCAAGTCGTCGACTATAAAAATAAAACCGAGCACCAAACGCAAGTCGCTCGGAAGATTCCAGTTTAAAAATGCTACAAGTTGTGTAAGCCAATTCCTCGGTTGAGATACGGAGACCAAGCCCACTGAGAGCTACCAATATATTTTTGTAAGAAAATTTATCCGATAGAAAACTTTTATATACCCTTCGGTGTTGAAATCGCCAGTTTGTTTAGAGCGTATTAGAATTAAATATTCAGCATATAAAATAGTTCATGTGTATGAAAAACAAATAGTATGAGCTACATGCATCATGCAACTAGGAATGTATTTAGAGACAACAAAGTGAACTGTAATGAACATATCACATCAGGTGCTTATATAAAAGTGGTCGTCAAATGTAATGGTTACTCTAACTAGTTTCATAGCTCTTTGCTAACAGGCCAGCGGTTGGCGCGGCGTGCGTCCCAAAACGCCACATGTTGCTGATCCACGGACATTTGCATATCAAAGGCCATTCTAACTCTCAATTACAGCATACGACACTACTGCTATCGCTTTTGATGGCTTGCTCCGAGATCGTTTAGCCAGATAAAACACATCGTGAGCTTCTCCAGTTACAATGTTGTCTATAAGTCAATAACTTTCTACTTTCAGTTGTTCGTGTCGGCACGACCTGTTGTTGTTTACAAACGCTGTTATGAGTCGAACTATAATGATGGCATTTTGGCAAATGTGTTCAATTAATTTGGATATAAATTCCTTGAATAGACTTAAGCAGACGTAGCATGCACAGCTCTTGAACATGTAGTCTTTATCCTTCAATTGTTTTTTCCGGGTCTGTGAAACTAGAATTTTTGGACTCTGAACTTAGGAAGACAGCTTAATCTTAGGACATTTTCTGTGATGAAATACGAAACTTGATGCCTAAGAGGAAAATTTAAAAAGGTTTTAGTAAGTGTGACAATTTCTCTTGATCAACGACTCTGCGCATTAATATCAATCGCTCGAAACGGGCTGGCAGATATGTCCGAAATTTAATACTGTTGCATGTATAAAATAATTGATGACAACTCCGCATGAGATCATCCAATAGAGCCCATTTTAGCAGCAAACATTCACATTGTACTATAACATTCCAAAGCATATACTACGACATCAGAATCTACTTGTGGGAACATTTTACAATGAAGACGCTTTGCGAATTGCGTTTGTTCCGTCACGTCAGCACAACACATCTTCACTGGTACCATAATAAGCAACTGATCTCAACGTCAGTTATATTTGCGTACAGTGATAGTCGTTTCATGGAATGTTGTGAATAGAATATAAATCAGATTGTTGGCAGAACGTACAAACATAGGTACTTGATGTCATTCAGGTGGAGTCACTTTCGATCGTTCATGGCTCACTGAGTTCAATACTCGTTGTTATAAATCACTTGAAGTCAAATGTTTCAATTGGACTCTAGTCTAAATAGTAAAGTAGTCTAAAGACTTTTAATGTAAATATGGGCCATGCAGGAATATAAGCGAATGAGAAATGATTTCACCGCGGTATCATTTGTCCGTCATAAAAGACGAGTTATAGGAATCTGTAAACTTAGTGAGCGTGCTGCCGTCCGTCCTATCGTAAACTATATTACAACTACATAGAAACCAAAAATTATTAATCCCTTTGATTTCTTCCATAAAATGAAAAACAGTTTGCAATGTAAAAATTATAATACTATTTACAATGCAATTTTACACAAAGAACAAATTTCCTCTCAAGCTCCCATCACTGCCTTCCATTCGTTCATTTCTTTTAACCATATTATTTATTCATGTAAGTACAAAAAGGAATGACGGGCTCGTCATGAGACCTTCATTGTTGAATAGCTATGTCTCCCAAGTCGTCTTTAATTTATGTGTCATCGCTACATCGTCAAGGAAGTAGAACAATTGGTAAATTTCCCACAGAACACGAATGTAACACATGAGCATACCATTGGATGTGAAAAAAGATTTTTTATTGCATTTTGTTTGTAATATTTTGCCATTGTGCATCATTCAATACATACTTAAGGTTTTAATAAACAGTAAGGATGACCTCGAGTTTTAGGCGCGCGGTCGAGAATCTCGGCGGTCGCAGAATCAAACCCCAAGCAACGCACCTCTGACTTTACGAAGTTATGTGTGTATTCACAATGAATCGTCACTTACTTTACGGTGAAGGAAAACATCATGAGGAAACCTGCACACCTAAAAGTTCTAAGGAATTTCTTAGGTGTGTAGTCCGCCAACCCGCAATAGGCCAGCGTGGTGGACTAAGGCCTAAATCCTCTCAATTGTAGAGAAGGCCCTTGCCCAGCAGTGGGACGTATAAGGGCTGATGATGATGATGATGATTCTAGTCAACTAAGAAATGAAATACAGAGTAAAATACAGTTATAGAATCAAAAAGAGTAATATAAATATGTTCCCAACTTTTCGCTCTAATTTTATTTTTGCGACAAAAAGTAATGCAATTTTTTTGCAACTTCTGTATAAAAATTATTCCAGCAGTTGCGTGCGTAGAACTAACAGATATTCAGTTCCTTTCACATTTATATTATTATCGTATAAATTATGAAAATACATGAGTTTCCTTCTAAAAATGTATTTTCCTCTGCTCTAAATTTTAATTAAACAGAGCGCTATTTTAAAAGCGCTAGTACAATACAATTACATTACGCGTATCATATATGTTGCGGTTATTATGGTTGAGAGCGTCTAAAAATCTATTTTCAGTAAAACAGATATAATATAATTATTAAATTGTACCAATAAATATTTTATTTATCGCTTCAGTGGATGAATGAAGCCGCGATCGTACGTTAAATTAAACATCATTTACTAATATTGATTTGGGAATGTGATAATATGGATAACTCATTAATTATTTTGAAGGAAGGCGCGGTTCAATTGTTTTTTTTTTTTTTTTTTCTAGTGTGTTGGATCCTTTACTAATTATTATCAAAAGCTTAGAATGCTGTAACTGACGAATGGTATTTTTTTCCTCGGAAATACAATTTCTATGAAACTCATTTTAGAATTGGTATTTGAAATATCACTCTCAGCAGATCATTGGTGATTGTTGCCGTCATGGATGTTGAAGTCATGGATTACAAAGAATACGTGGAAACGTAAACCAAAGTTTAAGGGGCAGTTGTTAGCAATAGGATAGTTCTCACTAGAAATTTTCAATATATTTTCTAACAACATGTTTCAAAGTGGTTTAGTAAGAGTTTAAAGCTCATCTTATTGACATAATGAAATATACGATCAAAACAAGTCTTGTTAGTAAGACCATCAGGGTGTTGTGATAGTCTCTATAGTACTAAAACCATCTGCCAAATATTCCGAATATTGGCGACGAAACTTCCTTTTCATCTTTAAATAGGTTAATCCAAGCAGTAAGCGCCGTGTAAATTTATACTTTTTAAAAACAAACTGGAATTATTCCACAATTTTCACAGCAACAAAACCGGAAGCGTATAGTGGAAAATGTGCGAAAAACGAAATTAGTGCGAAATAACGCTACAGGGTGTGTGTCTCTTTATATGGAGTTGGCGCAGCGCCACGCACGTTCGCGGTCGAAATATCCAGTAACTATAGCCTAGGTCTTACACTAATGCGGTAAAACAGACGGGACATAGTTAAAGTGGTTAAGTCGACGTGTTAAGTAAGTTATGGCGCAGGTTACGTTATAAAGTCCGCATTGTGAAACTATTTACAGTCACATGACGGTTGTTCATGTACGCGCCCTATTGTTTTAGAAGTGAAAGTAGAGTAAATGGTCTTTGCTTAAGTTTAGTATTATCATTCAATATTAGCCTGCTATGATGAATGTAATTACCACACACATACATACATAAACTCACGCCTTTATTCCCTGATGGGGTAGCAGAGGTGCATTTCTACACCCACATTTCGCCAAGTATGTATCAGTCCCACGTAATAGGGGGCGAGCCTATTGCCGTTTTTCGTGCACATTTCCAGACTCCGTGCTGCTACTGAGAATTTCCTAATGGAAAAAACCCAATAACACTTTGCCCGACCCGGGAATCGAACCCGGGACCTCTAGATCGCACGGCACATACTTGTACCGCGAGACCACGAGGCAAGCCCGAGAATGTAATTACCCTGGATAAAAAATAGCTTTGGCTCTGACAATGTGTGTTTACTGCGGTTCAAATGGTGCTAATGTTGTCAGTATCTTTTTCTGTCAGCCATTAAATTTTTTTTTTGGATACTGCTCTCGTTTACAATTAACAAGCCTAATAGATTGACTAGTATCAATGGGACTTAATTCGGTAATATTCAGTTTTTAGATTACTATTAGTATTATATTTGCATCTTCTTTCAACTATATGCCTATTCTATTTGCCGGCCTGTTCATTTCTAAAAATACTATTACCCATAAGGTTGGTGTAATTATGAAAATCATAAACAAAATATGTAATATTTTTGAGCTAAGACCTAAACCCTCTCAGTTGCAGAGGTTGCCCGTGCTCAGAGGTATACGGGCTGGTGATTATTATATTTTATAGTTCTGTATTATCCTCCAAGCAAAAAATATGTTTAAATTGCCAATCCATCACACAATACAGTAAACTCCTAGCAGCGACGTATCAATTCATTTTATCCAACTTTCGCATGCAAAACATTGTAACAAAAAACTCGTACGCCGGTTGAAATGAAGCCCTACCAAGACGACGTCGGCGGACTTGGCAAAAGTAATTAATCGCAAGCGCGCAAACTCGCTAGCTGTCGCCACGTCAGGACGCATCAGTTGCGAACGCGAACCGCTCTCTTGGAAAATTGGACTTGCAGCGGCGATCCGACCGCGAAATACAATCGCCCGCCAAATAGATCAAAGAAACTACCACTCGCCACCGGCATGCTGTCGAATTGACAGGTGCGGCTTTTTTTATATACTTGCACGTCAGCGCTGCCACCTGATCGTAGTTGTGCAACTCAGTATTGAATGGCGAGAAAGGGTTACTTTTACCACTAGTACGCAAAACTTGCGAATATGTTTGTTAACATTTAATCGCTACTATTCATGGCGATCTTCGTTGTCGCTTTGTTATGTATGTTTCAACTTTATATGCTGTGATTAGTTATCAAAACATAAACAAATGCTTATTTTAGATTTCCCATTTTATGTCACGGCAAAGAAACTGGGTTGGCACGAAAAAGTGCAATACGGTCTAATTAGAATATTTATAGTGAGCACAATTCTGGAACAAGGTATTCTTGCATAGTTCCATGCGCCATTTACGCCTAATATCGTCATTGTCAGGGAAAAAATATCCCGTCATTAGCAAGTTACAAATATCTACAGTGACCTCAGACCGTCAGTCCGAAGCGGAACTTCTAGAACTTTATTGTATTTATGAAAAACATTGTATAATAAAGAAATTCCATTCAAATTATTTCCGTCTTCTAAAGTATTCTAAAACGCGGCATTGTAGACTATTCCAATATTCGTTGAATTTACTGAATCGGTAGCGAGACACCGCACTTCATGATTCATGATAATAGAATTAACTCGAATAATTTATATACCATTGTTGGTTGCGGGTAATAAGAATTAAATAGGAATATATCTCTGTCGTTTTGTTATTCATATTACATTACCGTATCTTCCTTTTCCAGACGTTTTAAGCGTTGATTATTCAGCGCTATCGCTCCGTACCATCTGTTGCCTTCATTTTTGCCATTCAAGCCTTTCTGTTGTTGGAATAAAGAATGTTTTCGAATGAATGCGCAATAGAAGAAGGTTATAGTGAGGAGACATTATTTTGTCACAATGGTGGGTGCCGCCCACGCCACGGGCAGCAGCAGCGTCTTCGGTGATGCACTGCTTTAGGGAACGAATAAATTACCGGAACGGTCCGACCAACACTTACACCGCACACTTTCACAATAACTCCTGAATAATATTACTCAAGCGAAAAGTATTTTCAAAGTTAAGATTGTATCGCGGAAATTTTGCATTCAGTCCAAGTCGGGGTATTTATCACCAGGCATCGGTAATAGAACGTAAGTATGTTTTCATGTTGTTTGTAAAAATATCTTTGTTCTGTTGCTTTTAAGTGTCAAACTCGCTTGATAAACGGAATAGACTGTATGTAATTTATGTCACAATACAGCTGTGACAAAAACAGGAAATTTTACCAACAAAGTTAATAAGGCGAGGTTTCTATCAAGTGAAACGATTGACGAGTGTCACCCAATCAAAGATGTCGTCGTTCCAATACCAGGATTGTAACACAACCAACCAGTTAGAACTAGTTAAAGTAGAACGTGTTGGGATGCCTTACGGTTGAAACAATAGAAGGAATTCGGATTAGACACGTACAAGCTAGAGCGGTGCCGTGAGAAGCTTTGAAACCACAATGCTCATGGCGTTTCCACAAACCGCAAAGAGTTGGTAATCTAATACACGAAGCTCAGCGACACTGGCGTTCATGGCCGCAAGTCTCATATTACAATACGGAATATGCCTCTGCAAGTTCAAAAGTGAACGATAGTCGACCCAAATTCACGGTAATAAACAACGTGGCCGAGTTATTCGGCCGTAGAAGTATTGTCGACAGCAGTGGTCGATTCATAGATTGCTTTTTTGCCGAAACACGAGCGAATAAAAAAGGTATTTTAACAATCCACTCTGCGACGTATGTAGGTGTATCGTGTGTCGTGTACCGCAAATCTGCGTTCAACTTTCACAAGATTCAAATTGTTAAATTGAAAGCGATTTTTCTTTTGCTCTTGATTTTTGCTAAATTTGTAGTGTGCTGGTCGTAATTGCAAATAGTTTATTTTTTGCCCTACGCTTGATAAAAAAACAAACGACTGACCTTATATTATTATTAATACAGAACATGTCAATTGGTGTTTTATTTTAATCAATTTTTCTACAATGCTTTGTAAATTTATATTCGTAAAAATATTCAAGTCTTCTTTATCTGATTTGTTATGTTTTTTGATTTAGTTTTATGGCTAAAAAATATTATGGTGAAAACTCAATGTTGCTAATATTAAAATTGAATTGCGAAAACCTGATGTTATAATACAGTTAAATTCCACGCTACCATTTATTTAATTAATACTTCAACGAAACGTTTTTGATCCGCGTTAAAGTGCTTTTACTAAATGAATATTCATTCTATGTTCAATGACTCATTATAATTGAGATTTATTATAGGTGTGAAATATATTTTATCACTGGCTTTGTATAATAAAACCGTATTAATTGATATGGCCATATATCTCTCTTTGAGATGAAATAAATTTTATTCAGGATCTTATAAGCGTGATAGATCTTATGTAATAGGATTTAAATCTGATTTCAATGCTCACAATATGATACCTTCATATATGTATTCTATGTAAATATAAGATTCTAAGAACATCGAACCACATTTTTTAACGGCAATTTCATAGATGTGAAGAATACCCTCATTCTTCAAGTTTATGAGAGAAGAAATTATAACAAAGCCACATGGGATGGATATTCCAGAAACCAAAAAAAAACTTTAATCTCGAAAATATGTAGGTACATTGTATATAGGGACAAAATGATGGTCGACGATTTAGGTAATTAGCGAGACCTATGTCCAATTTAGGCTTTATACATGCATAACCTCAAGCCTGCATTCCTCGAAGGGGTAGGCAGAGGTGCATTTCTGCACCCATATTTCGCCAGGTATGTATCAGACCTACGTAATAGAGGGCTCATTTCCAGACTCCGTGCTGCTTCTCTGAATTTTCTAATGGAAAAACCCAATAACACTTTGCCCGACTCGGGAAACGAACCCAGGAACTTTAGATCGCACAGCATATACTTGTGTGTGCCGCGAGACCACGAGGCAGTCAGTTAGGATTTATAATGGTACCCAAATCAATTATAAAACTCACAAAAAGTTAATCCTTCGTCCTCGAAATCCAATCTATAAATTCAAAGCTAACTAACACTACATAGAAATTGATCTTTTAGCCAAACTTTGTTCCATTTAAATTCTTACGTTAAAGAGCGGAACCAAAAATTAATTTCCAATCCAGTTTTCAGAACAAAGATTAAACTTTGGTGATTTTTATTAATCTTAATAAATTTTCAAATAACCGAAGCTAATTACAAGTAAACAAACCCCTTAGAGATAACAAAGCCAAGAATTAAACGAAATTATTTAACCCGCGAATTGGCTTTCAACTGAGAACTTCAATCAAGAAGCGAGTTCACAAGAAAAGCTTCGGCCCCTTTAATATGCACCTCACAATAGCAAGGGTTTGAGTTGTGAAGAGGTAAGTCCTTGTAAAGGTACTTTATCTCGCCGCAAGCTAAGGGACAGACCGACCCGAGTATTGTACGATTTGATGTCTTCATCTTCAAGGGAAAGTTGTGATGGTCACGCTTGTAAATCTGATGAATTCAAATAAGAATTTTGTAAAGTAATTACGTTTGAGGTTTCTGATGGATAACAACATTTATGAAGAATTAAGTTTTTATATTTTTTTGTATGTTGTTTAAATATAATTTTATGAATGTACTCATTTATTAACTAAATTAACATTGAGAAATGGGTATACCATCCGCCAATATAATATACATATGTACATTTATTAATAGCGCTTATTTTACTGCCTTTTACTAAGAGTCTATAATATTTTACAACAGCATTTCCTAATCTTTAACAATATGATACATGAAAATATTTGTTGTGATAAATTTTACAACTCGCAGATGTTTATGGTTAAACGTCTGCAGTCATAATTACAAAATAGAACAATGCCTGTTTATAAAGTTAAAAAAATTACAAGAAATGGATAAAAACAATTCATGTTTAAATAAGGGTAAAAATACTAACAATTAGCAAGTAAATATAAAAAACTACATCTATGTTGGCGTGTTGCTACCGCCACAGATTAATCGTTTGCTTTATGGTCTTTCTTCAAAAATGTAAATATTTCTTCATAAAATATTGCGCAACAATATTGTAAGTTAATGACTTTTACCGTTTTGTGACACCAAATCGGGCCCTTTTTCTTCAGCCACCGTTATGTGTGTTCCTCAAAAAACAAAATATTTACACGAGAGCCACTCGAAACAACAATCTTATCTCCATCGTAATTCACCGAAACCACCTACGTTGAACGGTACAAGTGCAGCTTTTTGCACAGCCCACATGTTGCGAAACTTCGATGGCAAACACGTGACAGTTGTCGACAGATTGCCGAATGCGTTTATTCTCAATGGTGCTCACCGTTTGAACTTCAATGTTTTCCATTTGTCTTCCCGTGCTCTTCGCTCCTCATAAACATTGATAATGAACTGGTAATAAAAAACAACACACTGGTAGGTCTGAAATACAGCTTGTCCTTTGAAGTTGAAAACTACAAGCATAAACTCACGCCTGTATTCCCCGAAGGGGTAGGCAGAGATGCATTTCTGCACCCACATTTCGCCAGGTATGTATTAGTCCCACGTAATAAGGGGCGAGCCTATTGCCGTTTTTCGGGCACATTTCCAGACTCCGTGCTGTTACTGAGAATTTCCTAATGGAAAAACCCAATAACACTTTGCCCGACCCGGGAATCGAACCCAGGACCTCTAGATCGCACGGCACATACTTGTACCGCGAGACCATGAGGCAGTCAAAAACTACAAGCATCGCAATTATTTTGAAGAAATATTGAATTTATATCTGGTTAAAATATAGAGAAAGCGAAATGTTTAGTAAAAGCAAATCTTGGCAAAAATGTCGTGATATCTGTTAATCAATTTGGGCTGTTTATTAAAGACACATCTGTACACGTTCGAAGAGTAAGGGCGATAAATACAAATACAGCAGGAAAATAATTCGATAGGACCATATTTGAACAACCGAGCGCGAGCACTTAAGGCAAGTCTCATAGGAATGGAATAAATCAATTTTTGCAAACAGACAATGATAAACTCGAACAAGTGTTGCTTTACTAAAATGTTGAAGTAATTTATTTCGAATCCGGTGCCGGTTGAATAATTACTAACTAAAACACGTTAGAAGTTAAAATACCCGAGGGATACAAATTGCATTTAGACCATTACAATCGGTAAATAAACGTAAATCATTACGAGCATTTACTTGGCGGTATTAAACAACATGTCATGTTCTGTCGTTGACGTATTTCAGCCAATTATTAGACAGAAACATATTTGATAGGAGTTGTTTCATTAGCAGTAGCAGCATTAAACCTGTTAGCTAACTGCATTGCAGCTATTGTTGGGAAACCAATAAATATTCCTATCAAACGGTCTATTGCTAATAATACAGACGTGGTATTATTGAAATCTCATTGCATTAGCGAGGTGAACCCGGGTAATAACTTTATTGCCTGTCTGAGACTTTTATAAGTGGAAATTCCTTGTCGTAGACAATCTCGTTACGGTACTGATAAAATGAGGTTTCTGATAATAGATGCTTATAATCTGTATTTAATCTAAAACGTTAACTAACTAACTAATGTTTTTGATCGTGACTTGAAACTTAACTAGTTAATTATGCTCTGAAATAACATGTTATTGTTTGCAAGATATTACAGACATTGATTTTCAGGAATGATAAGGTTAAAAAATATGAAAAGAATGCAATTTTACAATATCTTTTTTATAGCTTTAATTGAATAAAAGAGGAAGTGGTTATGAAAGTAAGTGATCGCCATGGTACAGAACTGGCCATAATAATGACAAATCATTGGTTAGTCGTCTTTTGAAAACTGATGGAGATAAAAATAGAGATTATTTATGGTAAACGCAAAATGACAACGAACAACAGTATTATACGCCGTCACCCACGCGTCAACAATCTAATAAAACATTCGGCAGAAATTTAATAATTAACAAAGCATCATACAATTTGCGTGAACAAAAAGTCAGAAACTCAATTACAATAAGCCGCATCGGACCCTATTCAAGCGCAATATTGAAATGCTCCAATTTGCATAGTTATTATGAATACGAGTTTGGCGATTCACATAACAGGAGTGACAGGGGCGGGGGACACAAAAACAGAAATAATCAATGGCCCTGGCAACCCATAACAATAGTAACGAATTGATAACAACCTATATGAAAAGTTGTAACTTGACCCGTTTACCCTGTTTTTATTCATAAAACAAATATTGAGAAGTAAAGACAAATAGCAATGAATTTAAATTACCAATAATGAAAGGTTGCAGTGAACAATTTCTGAAATTAATTATCTCAATAAATCACAGACAAAGAACAATGAATATTACAATTGCAAATTACTTGATGACATACGAAAGAATCTCGTACAGAGCAATCATTTTAAATGACTATAATAGTTAATCGATTATAAAGCAAATTGAAATGCGGAACGTGAACAATTTATAATCGTTTAATTTCACTTTAAGCGTACATATATTTTTTGAACTACAATTTTCTGTGGGCCAATTCACGCATTTTTGCTATTTTTGATTGCTTTTGTAAAATGCCATTTAGCAAGATTAAATTCTTACCAAATTAATATTCTATTGGCGATTCAGCAAAAAATATGTATAGATAAAATAATATTTCACTTCCAATCAAACTTAACAGCCTACACATCCACACGCATATAGTATCAAATAAATGTCCGTGGAAGCCTTGCAATCCCCTGACCCTCCTAAAAACGTCGTATCTTCAGATATGCCAGTATACGTGACGTTGGCTCACCAACTCTACGAGCATTCCAACGATCGATCGGGATTAGGGCCGAGCCCTGCCGTCGGTCGGACTGAATAAACAATGTGACGAGCCTGCCTTCACCCTTTTAACGAAACCCTCTGCACTGCGTGTAAACCTAGTAAGTGTTATTTGTTTCTTTTCTCGCGTTTTATACGTTTGCCCAGCGGATTTCCTGGGAAGCTGATAAAGAACAGAATTGACAGTTCTAAGTAAGCGTAATTTAAAAGTAAAACTTTCTAAGATTTGTTTACAGAGTCCCAATGACCCTTTTGTAGACCAAAGAACGAGATAGATAGATACATCATTATTATTATTTGCCCATATTAATCGCACTTCTAAGCGTGGGCCTCCTTTACAACTGACAAAGTTTAGGCCTTAGTCCACCACGCTGAACTAGAACGGGTTGGCAGACAGAACGAAACTAGTTACACAAACACATGTTTAATTCGGGCACAAAAAAATATTGTACTTGCAACTCTCATACAGAGGGTACAAACCTTGTAAATGTTACGTTTGAAATGTGATCTTACCTGTAACAAAAAAAAAAATACAACTTTATTTTCCACGTAAAAATATCATACAACTTTTACAATAACAAAGTAAGACTAAATCCTTGAACATTTCTAGACGGAATTTGTACGAATTACCGTGCGAAAAATTCACTAGACACTTGAGTTCAAGCTTACAAATGTGTTTGTGAAATGCAAGGTCGCGTGTGTATTGCTCCAAATACGCTGTAAGGTTACATGACAATGGTCCTATTTTCAGCAATGAAATTCCAAGCCTATAAAATTCTCGTTTTAGAATGAGTCAACAATTGGACTTAATAGTAATCACGATGAATTCTATACCTAAAAGTCTTTGGATTTTCTTTCCACAATTTTTACTTTTTATATATATACCAAAACATTTTTGAAATATTGTTGACAACAGAAACAAAACTAAGAAAATTTGCTTAGTAATTAATAACCTGAATTTAATTACTGAACTTAGTTGATGAGATAAAAGAACTGTCACTATAATGATTTACCTTATTCATAGGATTCTTAAAAATATCCTACGACCAAAAATAATTTATAGCGTTTTCACGAATGAAGTAGAACCAAATAGACGTATAAACGCACCATCTTTCAGCGTGGAGCGACAAGATCTACGACCGAACCGAGGAAACTATTCAAATGTGTGAGATATCCTAATAGCGGTATTAACTTCATCTTTCCAACCGATCGGGAATAAGGTCGGGTGTGCATTATCGTTGCCCGAGTGTCGAGAGACAAAGATGTTTATTTCTGGAACTGGGAGATAGAAAAATTGTAACTAAAGCCGATTTTCAAGGACATTGTAATTGACATGAGCTTTCATTAATAGTAACTATAAAACTGTGATATGTATGCAGTATGCTATACAAAGAAAGTCGGAGCGTTTGCAGCTATGACTGGACTGGTACTGAAATAAATTACATTTGATAATTGGGTATTTTTTTATAATACCCAAATTACTGTTCTATACCAAAAGCTTGGCAATAGGTTTACCCCCCAATACGAGGGACTTAGAAAGTCATTTATGTATGAACAATAATTAATTATTATTTTTGAATAACATTATCATAAATATAGAATTTTATTGAGTATTCTATTTAAAAATCTATTTACTTCAGAGCAATAATCTTATGCTGCATTTGAGAAATCTTCAGAATAAACAGTCTGTCGCTTCCACTAACTTTATATCTAGATCGACCGCTTTTTATACGATTTCTTGTAATAGCCCTAGAACTTTGCAATTCAAAGGGCTGCCGGACGACTTCGAATAAGCTTGTCTTGGCTCGTTTGTCACGAATATGGATGAGTGGCCGCCCTGCATAATGCTTTATTGTTTTTGTACATTTTTTTCGGTATTCCTCCCTTATACGTTGGAATTTGAACATGATAGAGTCATTATTGTAACAATGTCGACTTATGTGTTCGGTTTAAGTATATTTTTAAAAGGAACGACTTGAAATAATTGATCAAGAAGTTAATGCTAGTAATTAACTTATGCTATAAATACGAAAGTGAGAGTTTGTTAGGCTTTTAGCAATCAATTGATATTTATATTTTATGGTATATAAATAGAGGAAAAGGTTGTAGACCTTTTGAAAAAGACGCAGAATATTTCCCGATGCATAAATGTAACTTAAGACCTCCAATTGACGTGACACCGATGAGGCAATCAGTGTAGCATATTTTATCCAGCATTTATTTATAAAGTTGTGTTTACATTTATTTTTTGCGCTTGCGACTTTTGAATTTTAAGACTGTATTCTCGCATATTTTAAAACTAACTAATGGTGTAAAGTTTTCTTTATGACCGTGACTGCGAAAGTTTGACCATTACAAGGAAATATGTATTCATCTATTAGAAAATATAACTATAGCTACCGTGTTCGGGCACACTCAGTGGCATGTTTATATTCGCATCGCGTGAGTGTGATGTTAGCGGGCTCAAAAACATCTTTATTATTTGCCAAGAAAGAACAAACCATACAACAATAACAACAAGCTTTAATATCGCCTACCGATAAGCATGTTCAGTAACTTAAAGCTCTAGTAACCGTTATACCTGTCATAGTTTTGAAATACTGGTATTGCTATAACTTTTTTATTATTTATATTAAAATAGGTGAGCTGTGTATAGTTTGTATAAGCGCATGATTTAAATAATGATAATTAACTGGTTAATTTTTAAATTCTTTTATTATTTATGGCCAGTTATTTTAAAACTAATCTAGTAAACTATGAATAGCAATTTTTTATTGATCAAGATAACTGGTATGACTTCTGGGAGCAATAATTTCACTCTTCATTTGCTGTTTCTTATTTTACCATCTTGGTAGATAAAATGTATCTTGGCAATCATAGAAGAGATTTGTGTTAATCGATGAGATGCTTTTAAGGTATAAGGTATGTATCAAAAAAACAAAAACAAAAGGAAACTTTGTTTTTTTGGGATCATATTATCCTGTATAATCCCAAAAAGCAATGTTTCTTTTTGTTTTTTTTTCTCTTTATTCCGCCTTGTCTTCATCCCAGATTACATGTGTATATCGTGCGACTCAGAGATCCCGGGTTCGACTAAAACTAAAATTATATTCCATTTTTCTATTTTTTTTCTGATAATCCAAATTATAGTAGGGATTCTAAAAATTCCCGAAACACATAATTATAGTTAGTACGTGAAATCTGCTTACGGTTTCATACATTGCATATCGAATCGGATACAAAAGCCATACAATCAGCAAGTGGTGTTTTATTCAATTAAAACACGTAGTATTTTGTCCTAAATTTAGGTTTAGAGTTGATATTTTCCGCATATCAAACGTGCAACCTATCAATCAAACGTAACCGAGTTAAAAAAACTTTTTGGAATGTTAAAATGGAAACGCAAACCGATTTAACGATTGGCAAAATATAGCTCGCGGCTAGTTCGAAAACTAGTAATAAAAATGAATACATTTTTTCCTGTTTCAGGCATCACAGGCGGGAATACAAAAGGATCTATGATAAAAAAACGCTTTTTGTTCTAACTTGTTTCAGTTACGGTAAGTTGGTTTTTCTTTCGCCACCTTAATACTGACTGGCTTATATTGTTTTAGCAATACTTCTGTATTTTCCTTTTTAAGAAGAATATGACTGAGGTATTAATCAAAAATAAATAAAATACCTACACATTGGCGAATAAGCTTGACAGCCCCGTGGCGCAGTTGGCTAGAAATGTTTGTGTGATCCACAAATATTTGTTTCGGGTCTGGGTGTTTGTGAGACTGAAAAGTCTCTCGTAGTTTCTGATACCCACGACACAGGACCTGTATCCTAGTGTGGGGTCAGAACTATGTATGTGACTGTTGGTTGTATTTATTTATTATAAACATCAACAAGAAATCATAAAATAGATTTTAAAACTTCTTTAAAAGCTTATAAGTCTGTATGTATGTATAGTATGTTTCTACGCTGAATAATGGGTAAGGGAGACTTCTATTGGATTTTGTTGTAATACTTCGGTAATATGACAATTTTAATTTATTTCTATTTTCATATATTACATCTTGTTGGCGGTAAGTTTTCCCAGAAGACATTTAACCTGGTGGTAGGATATTCGTATCCGCCCGGATGGCGACCACCGTACACAGGGCGTAAAACCCGCCATAGTGGCACATGCAAGTGTGCCGCGTTCCGGGATCAGCCAGTGTATATCCGGTTTTCGGGGGGGCTTCAATCATGGTGAAAGGATGACCGTGCCGGCAATTTTTTTGGCCGGTTTGTCGCGGTCGGTCCTTTGATCGCCATGATTGATAGTCCCCCAAACTTCTTCACAATAAGGTGAAGAGGTAGGTATTCGGCCGGCATGATTGTGTCGACCAACGGGAGACCATCATCTCTCGCTGGTCGGCACTTTTTCTGGACTCCATTGCGCTTACCATCAGGTGCAATGGGGTCACTTTGCCGTGCCAGAATAAAAAAAAAAAAAAAAAAACCTATTCTTTTAACATTAATAGAACGCACTATTTAAGCACACTAATATTCTAACAAAGCATATATTATTTATATATATTATTATTGGTCTTATTAATTGTAATAAGATGCAGTCAAGCGTAACGATTTTTTTGTTCATTCAAAATTGACTTGTATTCCTCTCTTGCTTCGTTAATTTTTTTTTATAGCCACTGTACAATGACAGTGATTGGCATATACATTTTGCTTTGTGTATGATATATTATTTACACACCGGTAGCTGCAAAAAGTGAGCCGTTCTCTTTGCGGATCGGATTGTTCAAATAGTCAATATGTATTTGAATTGAAAGACTATGAGCTACTTTCGCTTTAGTGATTGGTCAATTAAACTCAAATTTAATGACTTCGGGTATTGTATCCTACAAATATTATAAATTGGAAAGTATGTACATATGCTTGTTATATAATCACGATAACATGGTTGAAACATTTATAAAAGTTAAAATAAAAAAGATAGGTTTATTTAAAGTTGCGATGTAAGTTTTAGGAAAGTGATAGTTTCCCGTGGGAATTGGGATTATTACATGAAACTAAAGGACGCCCTTGAAGTCTAGCATAAATGTGTCTATTGTTTATTTTGTTTGATATTTTTATTTTCACTCAGGGTGGTGTTCTGAAATCGTAGTGAGAAATTCCCATGTAATAATTAAATTTTATAAATTGTAATAAAGAATTTATAAATATTTTCTTTTACCAAGTCAACTTGAACAAAACATGCTTGGTGACCTAAGACCAAATCGTTCTAAGTCGTAGATGAAGTTTGTCTCTAGCATTTAGAAAATGTCGACCAAACCAACAAATAATGTTTTTAGATGACGATGATGACAATAAAACCATAATGATGAACAAACATGTTCCTATTAAAACTAAAAAAATTAAATAACCACCATAAACACAACCAATAATGTAACGACATTTCTACTATTACGTATGTATGTTGCTTAACCTCCTTCAATATAAAGCCTTGAGAAAAAAAAAAGACATGGAATACGAGTCGTGTGGAATAAAAGCCAATCGTTAATACACCTGAGTGCCACTGATACGCGGGGTCGATGCCCTTATCAACGGGGTTCAAAGGCGCGCCGACAGTCGGCATGTACGACGTACGTGATGCAGTTCGACTTCCCTTCCGGTCTAATACACGTCATAGAAGTTTATATTGACATTAGGATTAGGTGCAATATGGAGGCGGCAAGACAATACAACAATAGCAATAGTTCATTTATCATTGATGAGTTTTTTTTAATCTTGTCTACACTGCATAAATTATTGGCTGCCATTGTGGTCAAAAATGTAAGCTGTTATCCAAGAAATTCATTTTAATAAGACATTTTAGTTTATATGTTTAAGTTATTTCTAACAAATTTAAAATGATAGAATATTCTACTCTTTTATTCTACAGTTACGATATAAAACAAATAAAGCCTTATGAGTATACATTAATAGCTTTGCTCTACCTTCCACTTGCCACTTAGTTCATGACATATTCTCTTTAACGTATTTTAAGGACGTCGTTTTATAGTCACATTCCTTTATACAAAATTCAGTTCATCAAATATTCAAGAAACGTTGAAACGGCAATGCATTGTGTGCTTTGGCAGCGTATCGACTTTAGACAGAAATATGTGCTGACTTGTTCTACAAAATAAAGTTACAATAAATATAAGGCATTATGGAGACAGTGACAATACTATCATATAATAATTCAATTATTCATGTTTTTACCTTGGTTAAATATAATCATCATCATCATCAGCCCATATACGTCCCACTGCTGAGCACGGGCCTCCTCTACAACTGAGAGGGCTTAGGCCTTAGTCGTAGTCTTAAATATAATCACAATCATATAAATATGAGAGAGCCACTTTTTTGAATAGATAAAAGCTCAGTCAGTTTATCTGAAGCACCTTCATGGTTCAAATACCTATGATTGTTTGTAATGAAATAAAATTAAAAAATACCTAATTATTGAATCTATATATTTCAAATATATCACTTAGATTCAGTTATTTATATAAGGCACTTAAGTACACAGGGAATATACATATCCATATATTATTTTCTGATTCTGGATTGAAACTTCAAAAATGTCTGACGTCGGAGATAGCTTCAAGGATTTGGCGCACTGTCAAGAGAAAATATAGGTCTAGAAAAAATATAGGTTCTATTTACAGACACGGTTTCAAATCGATTCGGATAAATTTATATTAAATTTCATATCTTTTCGTCAGTTTGCTTCTGCTTACAAGAATTTCGAGTTGATTACGAAAATTTTCCTCATTTGCTTCCATTTCCTTTACTTCACGAGCGCTATATCGAAAGCTGTTTGATTAGATCTCGCAGATTTGAAACATTTTCCTCTGTATAACTCTCCATCAAATAAATAATTTGGGATAAACAGACAAATAACCATGAATTGCAACAATTTTGTTTACCTCAATTAAGTCGTTGCAAACTAATAGGATAATAAACAATTTTGTAGAACGTAATTTGAGGCTGTATATTTACTAGGCTGTGTGGCAGAATAATCAATAAATTATAATTTATTAACGCACAGTAGGTACACGATTTCCACGACCTCACACTTAAGAACTTGTCTGCCAGTTTAATATCTAAATCTAATTAATAAAAGACCCATTACTATTTTCTAGTCAACTTTTTTTATAACTATAGAATTTATATAATTTATATATACAAATAAATCGAGAAGAAGAATATAATCACAAAATAAGAGAGTGAATTTAGAATTTCATAGTCATAAAATCTATTTTCGCTAACGTAGTAGCTAAATGTACAAATCGTAAATAAAACAAATTTAACAACGTCATTAAAAATATATTTTTAGACCAATTAAATACCAACCCGTTTTATGGCCAGACGAAAATAAAGTCGAGAAACTCAATTACTACTGAAATTCAGAGAGTATACAAATGTATCGAAATTTCTCAAAAACTTTCGAACAGTCGACAGCCGTCTCAGCGTACAATTCGGTACAAGTTCGTCAAAGAACCCGAACGGCTCGCAAACCTTGAGATAAGAAAACACATTCCTCATTGAGTATTCGAATTATCTCTACTGTGTTGACACAGTTGCGCTTGGGCGTGTGGCGCAGGTGTTAAACGTAAAGCTTTTGTAAATAAATGTATTTTTTTTTTCTAATGCGGCACGAGAATACATGGTATATGATGGATAAACCAAGTTTAATTTTAAAGCTACGTTAACAAAATATTGAAAAGCGAGAGTTTGCAATGTAAAGTTACAAAAATAATCAATTTTAATGATGTTTTTTATCTTGTACTTGTACGGACTTGTATTTCATGGTAACTTTATGTCAAACTAGGGTATTGATACTTTGTACTAGAAAATCTATGTACATTCTTGCCATTCCTATAGTTGAAATAAATTAAACACATACATAATGCACGTTCAAAATATTTATATCTGCGTTATGTAACGTTTAATATTTTTCTTGTGTCTATTAAATTAATTTTAAAATAATAAATAAATAAATACACCCAACAGTCACATAAATAGTTCTGACACCACACTAGAATACACGTCCTGTGTCGTGGGTATCAGAAACTACGAGAGACATTTCGCGTTTCGATCTCATAAACACCCAGAACCAAAACAAATATTACTGGATCACACATTTGTCTCGGTGCGGAGATCAAACCACTGGCTGTCGTTTAAAATGTAACCAGAAATCGCGACCGCTTCTACATGTATCGCTACAACCCTTTAACTCACACCCGAATCATCCGGCAGTAAACCGGCGCGTATCGGAACCGTTGTAGTATTTATACAGCGCTGATTTGTGCCGTCAATGCTGTGTAAACTGAAGGGGAATTACGATAACCTACGACCATCACGCTATTTATTTGTAAACTAATTACAAAACATGTTAAGATTAAGCAACTAATCAAACTCACACATTTGTCGCTAGAATATATTTTGAGTGGTTTATTTGTTTACGAAACAAAGGTTTTTGTAATATAGTACCAAAAGCCGTCCATTAATCACGTGAGATTCGAAAGAGGGGGAGGGGGTTCCGAAAAAGTACAAAGGGGAGGGGGTGTATTAAGAATAATCACGTGTTTTTATTTTTTTCGTATTGAACATACAAAATAAGCGGTGTGTGACCTAGACCTCTACAGGCAAAGAAAAAATAATGACACCAAGGGGGGGGTGAGGATTTAATAGTTGTTAAAAACGCGATTAATGGATGGACCTCAAGAAATTATAATAATCAACTATATTTTTCGGTAGTAAAAATAATAAAATAAATTTGACAGCTCGTGTCTAAACAAATAGCACCAGGCCAGCGTAAATGTGTCGACTGATCTGATCGGAATCGTCTCTTGTCAATTTTATCTGGACAGTACTGGACTACTACTTGGGGTATTGTCATTTAGTCATACCAATATAAAAATGATAAATTAGCTCATAAAAATTCAATTTTAAACATATTTAGTAAATAACACGCTGTCTCCAACACAAATTGATACTTCAAAACCGCAATAGTTACTCGCATCACCGCACCGATGCTAACCAGTCATTTCCTTGAATCTATTCAGCTCATAATGTACGTGATTCAAGCTCAAACACGTTCGAAAACTCGTTTACATCAGTTATCGTTTTCCGTTCCGACTACACTCCATTTTATTGGAAATATTATAATGTACTGAGTGATGTGCTGTGGATGCGTGAGAACACTTCGGTTTTTTATTGGCACGGCACTTTCGCTTGATAGTGTAGTTTCACCCAGAGTGTCCACAGCAAGAAAATATTATCTCTGACCAGTATGAAAACTGATAGATTACAATATGATCGAGATTGGTCAATTCTAATGGGTGAATTGACGTTCATAGGAAAGTAATTTATGTTTTGTATTAAATTGAAAATACTGATAGTACTGTGGCGCAGTTGGCTAAACTTGTGAAACGAGAGGCCGCGGATTCGATCCGCACACATGTTTGTGTGATCCAAAATAATTTGCTTCGAGTCTTGGTATTTGTGAGACTTTTTGTTTGTGTCTCTCGTAGTTTCTGTTACCCACGAGATAACATTTGTATCTTATTGTGGGGCTAGAACTATGTATTTTTATTTCTATATTTATTTATATTATTTTGACGTTACATCGCGAGGATTAAGCTCCTTCTACGATTGATGGAGCTAGTTCCTAGTTAACTACGCTACCATATTGGAAGTTTCAAAATATCATACCGTATTTTAAAAAAAAACACATATTTTTTATTATAACCAAGACGTGTCAAGACAAATTGACGTCAGCGACGAAGATTCTTTGTTAATTTTACATCGCGACCTTCTTTAAAAGGGTTAAAAGATATCTTGTCTATATCCGGCAGAAAAAAATAAAATTTGATCGCAATGTATTGTTTAGACGATTGTTACTTTAATTTTATAGTTTGATGATAAGACATATGTGAAGATGTGTATGTGTGTTTACAATATGAGTACGGAATATATTTTAAAAACTTTACTAAAATGAGCCATATACATCTCGCTGTTGGACAAAGACTTTTCATAATGAACTTTTTTTATGTAAGGCCTTGATTTCTAAAGTCAAATACACTGAATTCATAATCAAACAACCAATTCATATAGTTGTTAGAAAATTTAACTTTATGTGTAGGATTCAGAGAAAAACGGTTAATAACATACTGTTCTAATGTTGACTGCCTCGTGGTCTCGCGGTACAAGTATGTGCCGTGCGATCTAGAGGTCCTGGGTTCGATTCCCGGGTCGGGCAAAGTGTTATTGGGTTTTTCCATTAGGAAATTCTCGGTAACAGCACGGAGTCTGGAAATGTGCCCGAAAAACGGCAATAGGCTCGCCCCCTATTACGTGGGACTGATACATACTTGGCGAAATGTGGGTGCAGAAATGCACCTCTGCCTACCTCTTCGGGGAATACAGGCGTGAGTTTATGTATGTATGTATGTATGTTCTAATGAATTTTATTTCACTCTATTAAGCCGCTCTAGCTTTATTCTACAGATAAAAAAATTTAAACCGAACAGGCAAAATCTAAAAAGTAAATAGTGCTGTATCAGAAACTTCGTGAGGCTTCTCAGACCAACAAACGCTTAGCGAAGCAAATTTTTATGAGCCACCCAATTATTTATCACAATCTTGCTTTTAACAAACAGCACCTTGATGGCTGTCATAAAGATATTTTATTAGACTATCCCACGGTACTCCGCAACGTAATGAACATCTCCTTAATTACAAGCACTTAAATATATTTACGCAAAAACCAACACGAAGGATAAAAACAAGCTGCATCAGAAGATTGATTGACACATACAATCGAGAAATAATAAAAAAACTCAATTGAATCGGTAGATGGCAAACGTAATGGCGACTACCAGAGCCACCTATGTTTATTGCAAGCTATTAATAACGTACTCATTGTGGCCAACTATGGACATAGGGATACAAAACACCATGCGCAGACCGGCTAGACCGCACCAATAATTCTGAACGTCTCTTTTTATTAAGAATGGAAAGGGACAGATATATTACCCCATAGTGAGATATATAAGGACTTCAGCCCGCTAATGGTTTGATTATGCATTTTGCATTCACTTTTTACAATGTTGTAAATAAATGTTTGATACAATTAATGACTGTTTAGTAACATGGAATGAATTTAATTTAAGCTATTAAAAATAGTTCATACAATGATTGACTTGAGATTTAAAATTGCAACAATACTATATGTGTAATGGATTAGTCTATCATTCCTTTCAACAACTTTTATCGCTGTATTTTTTAATGTAATAACCCCACTTTGAGAATAAAATAAAACGCACCCATGTTTCGCATTTTCACTCCTATAGTTCAATGTCATTGGCTAATATTAAATAGTTCACTCAGTGTGTCAGCTATTACTCTTCATTTCCTTACGTATTTCCCTTTTGTTTTGCCATGAAAACAATTCGTCAAGAACAACCCTCACTTTCGGCATTCAAAAGGAAAAAAATGGTAGGCCAAACAAGCGAGCAACGAGTTAGGCCGTAACAAAATTCCAACAAAGGATGATTAACGATTTTTTTTCCACCCCCAAGCTCATTCAAGCCGCGTCGATATTGAATCCGTTAGACGGCGTAAAAATGAAAGTTTTCCTCTTTTCTTTTCCAAACACGTGTGACACACTGACGTCACGCCCGTCAAACATTCCTCAGAACATGTTGAGTAAGCTGCCTTATGTTATCAGACTTTTTTTCGTTTAGATTATGACATATACCATATTTAACAAACGGTCAATGATGTTCTACAGTGGAATATTATAAATATACACATAGAAGACCAAAAAAAAACTATGTGAAAGTCATTGGAGTATTTCAATTAATTGTTATAATACTTCTGATTAATAAATAAGCAGTTTGTAATCATTGGAAGAACATATATGACAGAACAGATTTTAAGATGCATGCTATATTCATACTAATATATTAACACGATGTCTAATAGACATTATGACTGCCTCGTGGTCTCGCGGTACAAGTATGTGCCGTGCGATCTAGAGGTCCTGGGTTCGATTCCCGGGTCGGGCAAAGTGTTATTGGGTTTTTCCATTAGGAAATTCTCGGTAACAGCACGGAGTCTGGAAATGTGCTCGAAAAACGGCAATAGACTCGCCGCCTATTACGTGGGACTGATACATACTTGGCGAAATGTGGGTGCAGAAATGCACCTCTGCTTACCCCTTCAGGGGATTCAGGCGTGAGTTTATGTATGTATGATGTCTAATAGCTGTATCTAAGCTGCACGAGGATAAAAACGGCAAAGTCTATAATTTTCAATTTCAGACAATTTAATAAGAATAAGTTACGTCAAGGTTTGCGATGCATTAGATAATTTTGAACAATGTTTGGTGCTACGTAGTACGCAGTTGTAGAGGAGGCCCGTGCCCAGCAGTGGGACGTATATGGGCTGATGATGATGATGATGATTGGTGCTACGTAAATCACCGGTTGTCAAACGTTACGCCACCTCATTATCTAATATAATTAGATGCACCAACCTCAGATATAGAGTGCTATTTATGATAGGACGAGAAGGAAAGTCTAATAATTTCGTTATTATAAATTTCTTATTTCATTCACCGTAAATTTTTAATAAACACATGTTTATGGTCTCAATATCAGAGTATATTTACTAAAAAAATATTGCAACGTATTCACCGCATAATCATAAGTTTTGTATTACAAAGCAGGTGAAGAAATAAATGACGTGTTTTTAAGTAGGCTCTCGATAATCTCTACCTAAGTCTAAAATATGATTCCGAAATCAGAAAACATGTGTTCATAAATTGTTTTATAACATTTTAAAAGATATTTGATGACACATCACAGCGTTATAACATAACAGTATAAGCAAATATTATTGCACAACCCTGTGAGCACATACAAATATGTATACACAATAAATTGGTTAAATATTTGCTATTGAAACATCAACGCTGTGTGTCCCGTGTTACACAGCGAGAAGCCTGGTTCCGTGATATAACTACCGTAGCAGTTTTTCCTTTAGTTAGTTTTGGAGTTGTTTGAAACAAATGACTGCCATTTGAGTGAAGCGACAACTAACTGAAAGTCGTTAGAAATTTTCGTAAAAATATGACACGTTAAACTGCTGTATTAACTAGTCTCGTGTTAACTTTTGTTCGATGAAGATTGTCTTGAAATATTTATTTGAAATTCAACGCTGATTTATATGACAATGCTTCCAAATTTTCTTTATTGAAAGATCATTGAATATTGCCCTTGCTTTTTGAAATAAAAGAATTCCTCCTTCCTTTATATCTTTTGATATGTACATTGAGAGTCTGATCCAACTGGTATTCAATAGAGCGTAAGTTAAGTGGCTCATCTGTCGTTCGCGGTCACATGAGTTCTCAGGTTGCAAATTAAAAAATAAATGCTGTGCATATTAAATTTCGCGCAGTAGGTACAAAGTGCAGCAGGTGCGTTCACTTCACCTGGCCAGCATGTGTTCTGCACACTAAGTTAATTACTTTTAAAAATTTAAATTAAGAACGAGTGCTCACGTACTGATAGTAAATAAAGTTGAGGGCTTTTTAAAAATAAACTTTTTGAATATTTATAGCAACCCGCATTTAAAGTCCATGATTTAATTTTTATGAAATATAAAATCGTACTGGCCGCTAAGTATAATTTTAAAAGTTTTAGAAAGTAATTTATGGAATAAATTGGGGTCTACTAAAAGGTTCTTGATGAAAAAACGATTTTGTAATAGCGCCCTTGAAAAGGCGTTTTTCCTTTGAAGTATTAACTGAGACGTAATTAAGTTTTAATACAGTTCTAAGTAGGATTTTGATGAAACTGTTTATAAGTATTGTTTAGGAGCTACATTAATTATCTAGGTAAATTAATACTTTTATATTTAGTAATAAAACATTTTATATACTTTTTGAGTTAAAACCATTTTCAACGTAGTATATTCAAGTGCTAAAAATTTATTAGATTAACGACTGAAGTACTTACCCTAATAATTCTTGTAAGTATGATAGGACATTTATTACAAATTCGATTACACTAGAGTTTAGCGTCAATTAAACTTTATATAAGCCTCATATTTGCTTGGATGTTTTTAAACACCACAGGCATCTTCCCGCAATTTGTTGCCGGGTAAAACCTGTTAGTTGGATATTGGAAACTAGTTCCTTCAGCGTCCACCGCAAATAATATACGAGAGTTCTTTAATGAGTTTAAAACCTAACCTCATTTAATAAAACACGGACGAACACAAGTTCCAGATGTATAATTTACGAAGCGCTCTCTATGAAAGAACGACTGATTTGCACGCACGTTCTTGCCTATTTAATGACATAATTAAAAATCCTTAGAGGAACGCAGTGGGAAAGTTTGCTGCTGGGATTACTGATACAGCTTAGCCTACCAGTAGAACGAATAAGTTGGCCCCATTTGCTAATCTCCTAAGGCCAAGTAACGAGGCGGCGCAAGTGATAAACTTTCGAGATTAAGTCAGAGTTAACGTTTAAGAGACGTGCCAAGCGGTTTAATCCTTGCCGTGTGACCCTTTTGTATTAATTTTGATGGGTTGTACTGTATGGAAATCAAGTTTACTACCTTATATTTTTTTACAAAATAGTTTCATATTTTCTTGAAAGTTATGTCGTACAAAATTTAATTGAATAATTCAATAAGTGGTCTCGTTGTCTTTAGTGTGTATCGTTAAAGAAACATACATGCATACATACATAATCTCAGGCCTGTGTACCCTGAGGGAGTAGACAGAGGTGCATTCCTGCACCCACACTTTGCCAGGTACTTTTTTCGGGCACTTTTCCAGACTTCTTGTTGCTACTGAGAATTGGCTGATGGAAAAAATCAATAACATTTTGCCCGACCCAGGAATCGAACCCAAGACCCCTAGATCGCACGGCACATATTTGTAATGAGAATTTCCTAATGTTATTATTTGTTTATAGAAGAAATAATAAAATATACGCAATATGTAAAATGATTATGTACCATTCTACGTATATATCCACGTTTGCTAGTTTCAAATAAATTATGGAATGGCGAGAAATCATTACATCAATCAACATTCTCGTTTATTCAGCCAATGGATTGATTCCAGGACGCCACTTGTATGTGTCGCTATGGTTCTAAGTGTTTACGGGTACACAAACATACCTACATTTACTGTTGAGTCAATTGCTTGTATGCCAAATTATCCAACACGCATGCTCAAGTTAAATAAATAAATACACCCAACAGTCACATACATAGTTCTGACCCCACATTAAGATACGAGTCTTGTGTCGTAGGTATCAGAAACTACGAGAGACTTTTCGGTCTCACAAACACCCAGACCCGAAACAAATATTTGTGGATCACACAAACATTTGTCTCGGTGCGGGGATCGAACCCGCGGCCTCTCGTTTCGCAAGCTGGTGTCTAGCCAACTGCGCCACGGGGCTGTAGTTATAGGGCTTGTGTCAGAAGCTCTAGCGAATCGTTGTTTCTTAAGCATTAAGCCTCAGTAACTAGCGGCTACTGAGAACTAGCAGGTAGTACACCCACGAATACCGTCGAGTAATGAGTTTTGTTGTTCAACAGTTACCGCTGGATTAAGGGACATTGCGACGAAATACGAGCACACAACAACGTTGATGGCGAAATAAATTGCATTCTAGTCCGACAATAACTGCCATCTATTGGAAGAGATAGTATTGCCCTTAAACTGACTACTGGATTGTATAATCGATTTACTTTAACTTCTGTAATGGACTGTAATGATAGCCTGTCTGCCGGACTTTGATGTTGGGTGCGACTTGCAATTAATTTTGCAATCTCCACAATGAGACTATCGTTTGTGTAATACACCTTTTGTGTGGCTAGGTATTAAGCCATTGCAAAGTCACTGCAAGTTTTATATGTACCTATGCTCGTGAAAAATTGGTACATTTATTTCATCATCATCATCATCAGCCTATATACGACACACTGATGGGTACGGGCCTCCTCTACTACTGAGAGGGTTAAGGCTATAGTCCACCACGCTAACCTAGTGCGGGTTGGCGGACTACGCACCTAAGAAATTCCTAAGAACTTTTATGTGTGCAGGTTTCAATACGATGTTTTCTTTCAAAATATGACCATACTACTAACGCAATATGGACTAATTACTGGATTATGAGTACATCTATATAAAAAAAATATCGCTATGAATAAAACTATAGGAAATATCCTTAAAAGCTAGCTAATACGCAAGGCTCAAAACCCATCGGGATAAATTGTGAGTCTCCACCCATTTCTACAAGTTCGTTGATACAGGGTTAGGTGTACGAATATAATAAAAAATATAGAATTTATAGAACTAAGGCACAAATCCCATCGTGGACATCGGAAAGATTGACAAACTGAACACGATGAACCGTACCGTTGTAGTACCGATAAAATCTTGTCCGCAAACAATTATGTGAGTCCGAGAGATTGTTTAGGTCCCGGGGCGATCACAGTAAGCGAGGAATGTTAATCGAACCCTTGGCCGGGATCAGAATAGCCCACGTTTGTACCATTATTATTAACCCGTCAAACATGTGTCGCAATTTTTTTCAAATTCAGCTTTGACTGCATGAAGCGTTTATGAAAGAGTTTTGCGCGGAGATAAAGGGAACCTAAAGGATTATTTTAAATATTGTTCATGCGATGTTACGAAGAATTCTTTTAATTAAAAAAAAACATTTCTATGAAACATAACAAAAACATTAACTTTGAATTGTAAACCTTTTTTTAATTCAATTTTTATTTTAAGAATTGATATCTGTTGCATGTGGAAATTGATTTTCAGTAAAAATTTAGTTTTTATTTAAAGTACCTTTGAATGGAAAATATAATATTATCGCACATTATGAAGTAAATTATCTGTAGTAATGTTTTACGAAACATCGTTTCCTGGGAGGTCGTATTTAAAAGCATACTTCGGTTTCTCTTAAATATCTTGAGTTAAAATTAATATCACAATATTTACCCGGCTCTCGGCTCTTTCGAGTCGTAAAATTAATCGTAAATGTTTACTTCGGCATGCTTACCGAAAATATTCTGCACGCGACAAAATATTTAGTCAACTTACCAACGATTACGAACATGCAATCGAGTTAAACCACATTTCTTGGTTATTCCATTTCCATGTGAATTATTTGAACACCTTAAATGCGAAATGCTGTGCTTTTACCACAAATGAAGTTTTAATCGCAAACTTTCCCGTTTCCTGTGATGTTAAAGCGGCAAAATTATCGGTAGTAAAAAATAGCGGCTTAACAGTTTTTTGTTCGCGTATTTTAAATTGTTAGCTAATTTCACAGCCCCCGTGTTTGCTGTAACAATAAACGCTGGTGCCTCATTTTGCGCTTCGGCATTCGTGTTTCACTATGAAACAAAACAGTTGAAAAAAGAAAAATAAAACAAATCAGCTTCCCTGTTTAATTTAGCGGGGTTGTTGACAAAAAACGGATGCTCTCGTTGGACCTTTTTGTTGACCGAACGTAACAACGCAGGAATGCATTGTTCCCGTTATACTGTCCCTGGCTGCCCGGCTAGCTATAAAAAGAAGAGACAATATTTTTTTCCCGACACAAACTGACTCAGTTTGTTCGGCATGCGTCACTTAGGTCAAGGAATTTAGGCCACTGATTCATGCAGCTTTGATATAGAATTATCGCGACTCACATCTACTTGTAAATTAGTACAGAAAACTTATCACTTAATTGTGTCGTTGAAATTTTAAAAATGTTTTCTGATTAACGTCCAGAACCGCTGAAATGAATTGTGCACAGTTCTTGGCACCAAAAAAGTTGGCAATAAGCTCCTGCCCCATTTTCGCTTTAATCAATTCCAAGCAAACTAAGTGAAAGTTTCAATTTGGACGCCATTAGGGTCTCTTCCGATGAAAATGTTTTATTGACAGCTTATAAAACGGTTCTTTATATTTCCAAACAGTTAATGTGGAAGATAAAATTTTCGATAACTATCACGTTGAGATAATTTCATAAAAACAGGTACAAGCGAAACCCATTAATCGAAGCAACATTTAAATTCTTGATGAGCTACCTTATTCGATAAAATCAGAAGCGTTCGTATTGAAACGGGGCTCGATGCGAACGATAACAAAAATGAATTCAATTTGCTCAATAAAATTGTAGATGTATAAACAAATATTGGTAACAAAAGACGTTTGTGAAGGATTTACTAATGTGCTATAAATTAAAGGAATTATTGGCATCACGAACGCGTGGCTACCTGCTGGGAAGGGCATGGCAGAGGCGCCTTATTTGATGAATACATACATAAAAAATCTTTCCGTACGTGCCTGGCCGGCCCACGCAAGCTATTAACTGCTACATTTTATAGTCCCATTAATTGCAAGTAACATGATCTCTGAGCAGTTTAACCTTTGGATGTAAATCTAATAGTTCATGATGTCAATTTACTATTATTTTGTCCGAGTAAAATTACGTTCATTACCGAGTCGTATTTTCAAGTACTTTATTCTCTGAGAAGCTGCATAATTGAATAAATATTAATTTGTAAAGACATTGAATAAATTATAACTGACTGTCGTACGACTCGTAGCATCATTTCGCTCATGCGAGCGCAAACTTTTAGGTTTTATTCGATTGAAAAAATATTATACGGTTTTCCGTTAGAAAATTCTGAACAGCAAGCAGGAGTCGAGAAATGTATCTGATAAACGATGATAAAATCTTCTCCTTTTACCTTAACATACTTCGCGAAATGTAAGTTTAAAAATGCACTTCTCCACGAATACAAACGTGTTATTATATATACACGTACATTCGTTCTATTTATTTACGTTTATAAAATTCCTTTAAGGCATCTATCTACCTTATATTTACAACTGCATCAATCATAATTTATTCCAAGGCATTTGAATTAATATTTTAATGATTTTGTCTCAACATCTTTTCGGGTGCAGCCGTGATCTTTTAAACATTCATAACTGTTAATATCAAAAAGTTGATTAATTCATAATTTAAAGAACCAGCTAATTTTGTCAAGAAACAAATAACCCTACATGGCAATCCAGGTGGTAAAGTATCTATGTGCCAAATTTTATGTAAATTAATTTAGCGATCTTTGGAGAATTGAGTTCGGAACATTCAAAAACACATATTTTTACCTTATAATTTTAGGAGTTTAATTCGAAGTTCTTGAAGGTCAATATTCAGTTCAAAAGTACTACCGACTTAATGTTATATGTCTGAGCAAAGCACTTTGTGTAAGCTATCATTATTCAACAATTTTGTTCGGCTGCTTTCCGATTCGGTGGTTAAAACCGATCAAGAGTTAATACGAAAATAATAGCATTCGATTGTGCCTTACAAAAAATGGATGTGTAATTATGTACGGTCTATATTTTCAAATTAAGGTAGGTCAGTAAAAAACTGTCTGTAATGTTCGTTTTTGCAAAATTAAGCATGGGATCATCAAAGATTAGAGACGTTTCGATGTTCTGATACCACTATTATAACAAAACAGAAAATCAAAGAAGTTAATGTTATACTAAAGAATTTGAGGTTAATTAATTCAAGATTCATTAGTATTATTGTGTTTAATAAAGCAATAAGAAATTTGAAGCATAATTGATGCATTGATCAATTTCCATATAAAAAAAATACGCAACTCAATAATAATTTCTACGTGTTGTGCTTATGGGCGACAAACATCATTACTATCAGATCTATCTTTAGAAACAAATACATAACTCCCATAAAGACTCCGATTTGTATCGCTTTCGATACAGATCCCACATCGTGTTCCAAATCCTGGATGTTAAGTTATGCAAATGGTATTTCATAAATAAAAACACCGATAATATCGCTAAGTTTATTGTAGTAGGTGTCTCTCATAAAAAGTGTTGGTGAGAACTGATGATGAATACCAAACGAGAACCGACCACACTTTACGACGCACGTGATGCTGTTCCGATTTGGAAATAAAATTTATTTTCGCCGCGTATTCGTGTGTATTGTTTTATTGATTTCTGTTGAATTCTATTAAGGCTATCTATACGAGTTATTTGGATCAACAATTGTTATTGTAAATAGAACTACATACAATAAATTAAATGACGCGTGAAATATATATTTCCAAACATTTTTTTTTTCACTTTTATTCAATGACGCATTTTTTCCATCGTCTTATGCTGACTTAAATTTAGAACTTAAATATAATAAGAAAAATAATGTAACTACATATGTACCTACGCAAGAAATTAATGACTTATCTGTATGATTAATGGTTGACACTTATTTAATTTTAATTACTTACTATTTTTATTCACATTATATAAACGTGTCAACTTATAAACGTTAATTATATCTTTATTAAATAATCAATATCCAGCCTTCTTCAATTAGAAAGGACAATATTAAACTAACACAGTTTTTTTTATATCACCATTTATAAGTTAAGCATTGCATCTAATCATTTTTAAATCATGTCTACCAATTTACGAGCCTACCACATAAATCTTGTCCGATTCTCTCGTCACAAATCACTAAAGCTGTGGGTACCAACACTGTCCCAGCTCAGCGTGAAAGTCCGTCTAGAACCTAATTTGTTATGTGTTCTTAGTCACTAACCTGGTTTTCTGGTCAGCCTTTATAGTGGCCATGATGCAATAAATTAGTATTTTATTATCTTTGGGAAACATACAATACAATTTATCCTTAAAAGACTAAATTTTAAAATAAATACATAGATCAAATCAGTTTCCACTTATAAAATAGAAGTTACATGCAACGGCAACACTAAAAGCAACTAATTAACATTTACATATAATTTAAAGGAAGATTAATTTGCAAATTTTTAATTTTACTAATGATTGTTTTGGAAGCAAATAATAATAATAATAAATAATACAATTACTACGTTTATAATGAGTTCCTTAGTATCTTTCTGTAAGTATTATATTTTTCATTAAAAATATCTATATCCTGAAAACTCTCGTTGTATTTAGGTACAACATACTCGATTCAAAAATGTGTTGCTGCAATATTTAGACTTACAAGTAGGTACATTAAAAAGGACTTGTTTGCGTGAGCTTAACCGAGGACACTTAAATCGTATGTTACTAACAAGAAAGTTACTATCTAAAATATTGTTTAAAATCTTAAAAAGAAACACCTGATCTCTTTTCAGTCGGCGAGTGACTAAAGAAAACACACTAAAGACAAGACTAAAGACAAGTATGATTTACATCTTTCTCTTTATTCTTAAGCATATGGCTTAAGAGTATATATTATGGATAGGATATAATTTACTATTCTTGCGTCGGTTTTTATATAATCTATTTATATTAGTCATGTTTTATATAAAAATATAGGTAAATGTGAAAGTAATCTTCTTGTTACACTTTTACGCACAAATCGCTGAAATGTTTGAATGATTTTTTAGGATGGAGATAGATAGAACCTATAGGGGCCCCCATTTCATAAAATTACTGAGCCCAACAGATCTAGCTATTTATAGGAGGAAATTCAATATTTACATCATACACAACACGTCACATTTTAGCAATATTTCTAGAATTGTAATGTTTTTTGTTCCAATAGTAATGCATGTAATTATCCTTACAACTAATTTTTTTTTTGGTATCTGTACGCACAGTTAACAGTTTTGGTCTATAAAAAGTGTTTGTTTTCAAAACCAATCCCTAAGCCGGTCATTGTTTCCCAGAATGTGTATTTACACAAGGTAGATTAATGGTTTCTTAGAAAATACAATAGCAATAACGTTGCTGTTCTAGGAACATTGTTACAACATTTATCTATATCTTTAAATTTATATCTCCAAGGTTATCTATTCAAGAAAGCGAATTTATATTTTTAGCTAACACTTTTTAATTTTATAAACAATGGAACTACTGAAATTCCTAATTATATATTAAATCTTTAAAGCACAATTAAATATTTAAGATTTTAAAGTTACATCATTGATTATGTAAGGAGTTAAAAAATATACATTATATTCTTGTATATATTCTCCTCATATATCTAAAAAGCTAGGCAAAAGTTCAAATACACGGCTGAACAGCTGATTGCAAACCCCTTGTTACCAGGGTTGCAGTTGTAGCTGTACCTATAGTCGTTTTTGGACACATTTCTGACTCCATGCAGATACTCAAAGCTAGAACCACTCAATGGTACAGCGCTTACCTATGACTCATACCCATAGAGATAATCGTAATAAACTTTATAAAACAAACTTGAATACCATTCTAGTCAGCGATATCTAAAGAAAACAAATTATGTATATGTAGAATTCTTATAAAAGGTCTCATTATTTTACGTTGTCCAAAACAACAATAAAATGAATCAGCGTATATAATTTAAAAATCGTAATAAAAATGCGAATCTCATTCACAAAGCGCTCAAAATTCTGTAGTGAAATTTCGATAAAATTACAACAGATAAAACTGGCAGTTTTAATGAACGCTAGTATACCTAGTTCGCCCCAGTTCAGTGTTTGATCATTGGTGGGTCGGGAACGCTAAAATTTTAACTCAACACGAAAGTGTGAATCGGTGCGCAAATGAAAAATTTCCGCCACGCTTATTTTGCTATTGTTACCAATTTGAAACGCTCACCGGGCCATGGTATTCGTATTTTTTAACTGTATTAGAAATGTTTGTGAGTAAATTTTTTTTTGCTTTCTGTTAATGGAGAAGTTACGAACTATAGTATCGATGTTTTCGTATGTTGAGTCCCGTTACTTAAAGTTGGCTCGTTTGTATTGTGATAGTGTTAGCGAAATTTGTAGTGTGAGTGACTGACGGCATATTATTATTTTTATATAGCGACTAGCTGACCCGGCAAACGTTGTTTTGCCATATACATATATAAAATTCTCGTGTCGCAGTGTTATTTGGCAAACTCCTCCGAAACGGCTCGACTGATTTTTATGAAATATTGTGTGTATATTGTAGGTAGGTCTGAGAATCGGTCAACATTTAAGGGTTTACATGGGGTTGAACATTTTTTGTTTTTATTTTTTTATGATTCAACATTGAAAAATACATATAACTCCTAATTTTCACCCTTCTACACCTGTTTTGTAATCGCAATTTTTATATTTTTATAGCTTTTGCCCGCGACTCCGTCCGCGTAGACTTCAGGGTTGGGCGCAGAAAGATAATAAGTGAATCTATAAATCGTCCCTCAAGTGCCCAAAATGGCACTTACTGAATTTAAAAAAAGGTCAAATCAATTCAAATGGTTGAGGCGTAAAAGTAAAACTCTGACAGTTATTTTCGTATTTTTAATAATATGTTTATCCCAATGAGAACATTACATTTTCCCGGGATAAAACATAGCCTATGTTACTTCACAGGGTCTCATTTATGGTCATACCAAAATTTTTGTTTTTGCGTGAAAGCGTAACAAACATCCCTACATTCACATTTATATAATAGTAAGGATAACCATTCCCACCTATGTTACTTCGGTGGGTCCCACCTATCTGCATACCAAAAGTCATTCAAATCTTTTTTCAATCATTTTTCAATTATTTTACCCTCCGTATTTTTTTTTAATAAGAAGAATCCTATGTCCTTTTTTATATCTCGAAGACTATGTGTACAAATTTTCATGATAATCGGTTAAGTAGTTTTGGCGTGAAAGCGTAACAAACAAAACATTAACATTTATAATAGCTGACCCGGAAAACTTCGTATCCCCTAACAGTCATTGAATGTTACATATTTACATATTACCTGAATTTTATTTTTGATTGTATGGAAATAAATATTAAGTTCAGCACTTTATTGAGATAAAAATACAGAAATAAATAAGTACGAAAATTAAATGCACAATCGTGTCTCCGCAAGTCATGATTTAATTAAACATGTACATATGGGATGGGATGTAGTCGGTTTTAATTCTCTTCATTGAAGCATCAGTGTGGTGGACTGAAGCCTAAACCTTCTCAGTTGCAGAGAAGGCCTATGCCAAGCAGTGGGACGTACATATATGGGCTGATGATGGTATGATGCACCTTGTGATATACATTTTTAATATATTTTTTAATTGTCTAAAAGATCACAAACATCTTTTGTTCATCGTCATTGCGAAGGCATGACGAATCGGGAACTGAATTCGTTTGAACTCAATGGTCATACCCGTTAGGATCAATGAAATCTTAGATCAATCTAATTGATGAATTCTCAAGCACCAATTCATCTCTAAGTTGTCTTTTCAGTATCGTCACGTGAATAACATTACTCAACAATTTTCTTAACACCAAGCGCATTCCATTGCATAGTTGTGGGTGTTTTAGATTTCAAAGCGTGATGACTACCGAACCTGCCTTCGTTTGTAAATCAGGTACAACCAAGGAGTTTAAAAATACATTTCTGAACGCACGCATAAATATTTGACAACCAATAAATATGTCAATCCCTTTTTATTACTGACATTATTCTACATTTTTAAAATCTAAAATACGCAATTATTCGAATATTCTGGATATATGTTGTCGACTCAAAACCTTTATTTAAATACGTTCTTTAATTTGAGGGGACCCTTAACCATATTGACGGGATAAACATAAAATGTTTGACAGAATATTAGGTAGAACAGTTTATATGAGAAAATTAAATTGTTGTTTTTACCATATTCCTCGCAATTTTCTTAACTTTTTCTTTCATAAGATCCTTCTCCTAACGATAGCGAACACAACAAAAAAAGAATTAGCGAAATCGGTGCAGGCGTTGTTGAGTTATGCGCTTACCAACACATTTTGCGATTCATTTTTATATATAAGAAGATTATATTCTCTAAAATAACATTTCAATAAAGGGTAAATGAGTATTATTAAATTACATACATACATAACCCAGTGGCGTGCCTAGGGTCTCTAGCTAGGGCAAGCCCAAATTTTTATTACGGTTTTTATAGTGTATTTTTTTGGTCCAGAAAGTCACTGGAGAACTAATAAATAATATACCTACCGCAAATTATTTACATTCAAGATTTTGACATATTGATGTAGGTATATTATAGTACTGGCCTAACAAAGAAATAATTATTTGTCGCTAGTGATAGTACCAAAAACCATAAAATGTCGGCGAAAATTATTAGAACCATAATATGTCCAAATTGTGCACAAACGTCGTGTCTCTCTAAATTTGAATGCGAGATGTTATAACAGAGACACGGAATATATCATATTGAATTTTATTAGACAAATAACTCGACTCGAATTGGTTTCAAACCACATAATTATAAAGTAAACAGTCAAATTCTAAAAATTACCTATACTCGTAAGTTTATTTTCATGTCGTGACCTTGAATGCAAGTTTTTTTGTTGCACAAAATGACAAATAATATGTATTAATCTTAGAAATAATACGATGATGATCAACGCGAGAGTTTTGAAATTTCGTGACATAATTAACGAGAAATCAATGCGTTGTTTACAATATTTATAAAAAGAAATCAAAGTAGGTATGTGGTTTGTAAATTTGAATGCATTCTACAAGAACCAGATAAATTATTACAACAAGAATTCCACACATTTTAAACATTATATAAAATATGCAACACAAACATAATATAACCTTTTCGTATGGGAACATTCAACTATTCAATTAGTTATGTACTTACTAATCGGATTTATTAAGCGTCCTCATAATTTTTAACAATTAGAGAAATACTCGAGTCTGGCATATTATGTAGGTTTTGGACAAGTTACGAGCCGTTTTTTCACAGTATAATTTAATGAATTTACCTTATCTTCGAAGAGCAAAACATGCACACACTTTAAGTCGCCACGAGGATTAACAATAAACATCACCCATTTTTTATAATCACTGTACTAATATTCTAAATACCACAACAAATTCTATTTAATTTGGTTCTTTCACTCAGTAAACGTAAATACAATTAACAACGTGTGACCTTGACAAAGGTGCTTCACTGCACTCCAGTGTTGCCATTAAATAAAAATATATTGCCGTGTTTTGGATGTCGAATTGCCGTGTTTTGTAGAAAAATTGAGAAATTGCCGTTTCATTTTTTTTCAAATTACATTAAATTCTTAACATATAATTGCCGTGATTTATGACACGGCAATGAAATTCTGCTGTGTACCGTGTTTTTTTTTTTTCCAACTTTTTATGTCCATACTTATTGCTATATAAACGGTATTTTGGTTATAGGATCTATGTTTTAAAATCCAATGGGAATTTCGACGTAGTGCGAAAGAGATAGAGCTAGTAAAGGGAAGCCAGGTTTAAAGCCCACGAGATAGAGGGAGATAGATATTATTATTATGTTCAACATTAATGTTTACTCTAAACTATTGACGTCCGTGCGCCCGCGTTTCGTTTTTTTTGAAATTATATGGGCAGGGATTTGGCGCGCGGCGGCGCGGCTGTATGGCGGACGGCGGCGCGGCAAAAATACGTAAATTTCTGTTTTTGGATATATATTTTGTTGTTTGTAATTGAATTATGGAATATCTAGTTTATGTTTCTTATTCGGAATTACGTAAGTCAAGCTGGGCTTTTGGGCTTCTATGGAAGTACCGCCACTGACATAACCTCATGCCTATATTCCCCGAGGTGCATTTCTGCACCCACGTTTCGCTAGGTATGTATCAGTCTCACGTAATATGGGGCGAGCCTATTGCCGTTTTTCGGGCACATTTCCAGACACCGTGCTGCTTCTGAGAATTTTCTAATGGAAACACCCACTAACACTTTCCCCGACCCGGGAATCGAACCCAGGGCCACGACACATACTTGTGCCGCAAGACCACAATACATTATTAAAATATAGAACCAAAAATTGCATCGCCTTTTTAATTGATATGAAAGGAAATATTAACATGTATCACGACTATCGGCATTCTTAATAACTATATAGGTACATTGGGCGCAATCAGAGAGACAGACATAGCTGTATATCAAAATAAATAAATTCATTCTTTTTTAATTTTATTAAAACCCAATAAAAAAATAGACAAAATTATTTATATTTTAATAAAACGCCTGACAAAGGCGAAATATGCAAACTTGCATTTGCATATAATCCGCGCCCGTTGCTATAGGTAATTAATCTGACATTTTGAAGTTTAATTTGTGCCTGGATTAAGCAGACTAAATAATGTGAATCTATTCACATCTGAACACATTTAGCATGAATTTACATGGATGTTGACTTCAACATACTTTTCCATTTGTCTTCATATGTACATTAGATCTGTTATGCACATATATTATGAAATGCTATTTCTTAAATCTTCTGGATAAGATTAAAAGAAAAGTTATTTTTTTACAAGGGTATTATCACCGTTATAAGCGTAAAAGGTACAAAACTTAAAAAAAAACACTCATATTAGTTCTTATGGTTTAAATAGTATTTAAAAGAAATATAACTTCGTCTTAAGGTAGTCATAATATAGAAACTAAATTAAATAAACAAAGAACAAAAATGCCACCTAAGAAATTAAAACAATAGGCTCAACTGTTTACTGTTGAATGGACCTTCTTGGAAGGCCAGCGTGTTTGATCAAGAACTTATAAATAAATCTTAGCAATAAGCACTTTCTGTGACACTTTATAAGGGTTCTTCAGAGCTCGTGAGAGCATCGCACTCGACTCAAAACTGTTAAAGCTCTGTGTTAAGAACATTCTTCTATAAGTTTAATTCGAAATATTGCAGTTTTGTATTGTAACATTTGAAATAATGATATTTTTTTTATCAAATTTTAATTTTTATAAAGTACTTTTTGAAGTTGGTTCACCCTTAAGTGAATTCTATTTATTTAATGTCTGTTTATTCATACTTTATTAATTTGTATAAAATAAAAAATATTAGAGTGACGTACTTTGTGCAGTAATATTATTTTTATCCATAAAAGTAATCTGATTCGTATCTATACCTCGAAGCTGAGATCTGATTACCACCACACGGTCACTGTCTTCACAAGTCGAATAAATGTCATATTAATATTTGCCTTGTTCAATTCTTAAAAATGTAATTGTATCCGGACATTTCCAAAACAAACTTTCTCTACAAAGTGTGGGTTGATAATCTCTGATAAAATACCACGAGCCAGATTAAGTGTTCATGTAAATACACACTTCAAACATTGATGACAAGCTGACAGTTGCTACTGCCTACGCTATCACGTTGAGTTAATAAATCTTGGTACTTGATCACGTATTTCCGTTATGCTCAAGTGAAATCACCGGAGCTATCAGCATTGATGATACTGTCGATGTATTGTGAAAACAATCACACGGTACGTGGTTTGGCTTTAGGTTTTCGTTGTGAAAAGAATATTTCTACTTAGCGAAGCGTTTTTTTGTGATATAATTTTTGTAACGGAGACAGTAGTTTCAAGATTTTGTATCTACAAACGTTGGCCTCTTAAATGAATATATGCATTGAACGTTACGTAAAATGATTGTCATTCAAATGTTAAAGCTATTGGTTAGCAAATTGTAACATTTTTTTTTCTATACTATCTTATTTTCATTAAAATGATAATCATGACTTCTAAATAAGAATTTAGTGAATTCATTTCGCTCTTCGGATTATAGGGCTGTAGCTTGAAACGAAGTTTAAGTATAAAGCAAAAATATATTTTGTTTAAAAATCTTTCCCTGTTTAAGTCAAACGAATCTTTTCCTTGATGGAACATCAAACTATTATTTACATACTACCCAATAACCAAACAGGCGCGAGTTGTACCAACTCGGCTTTGACTTGAAGACGGCAAACACCCCAAGTGCCAGACTAACTGAAGTTGTGTTGCACCTGAAACTTTGCTATTGGACTCTTGATATGAGTCTAATTGATGGAAGTATGGTCCTCAATTAGTTGTTTTATCCTTTTAAAATTGTCACTAAGTTTAGGGATGTAATAATATGAAAAAAAAACACCGAATACAAAACAAATGATATTTTGCTAGACGTTTATTATAAAAAATATTTATAATATAAATATAATCTCTGATTAAAACCGTATGCTGAGCTCATAGGGTTAAAAAAATAAACAGATTTACTTTTGTTTCACCCATTACAAAATAAGAAAGGTAAAGTTAATGTAATAACAACTTGAATTCTTGAAATGCTAATTAATACAAAATAGTAAACATGGCCTGGTGTACAGCTTTTAGTAGTTATTACGTCGTAGAATAAAAGTTCATATAGCCCAAAAGGTACCTAAAAATATGCGCATTACACACGTGAGCAAAACACAAGACGCACATAAAACCGACGGAGGAATACCAAGGAGCAAGGTCGGTGTGACTACGCACACATCCACGTAAAAAACCTACGAGACAGGTAGAAAAACCCGCTCGGGCAAATATTAAGCCCTGTTTCAAAGCAAACAACACTTTTGTGGTGAAGCATAATTTTGATTAAAACAAATATTGGCTATTAACGCTCAAACAAATTAGAAAACATTGCAGGAAATTGAAGATTTCCAAGTAAAAACATCTAATCACTGATATAAACAAAGGCACTTACAAACAAAATCTTGTATGATTAACAAAAGCTATTTGGATAGTCAAATAAAAATCCGTTGAAGACACGGCCGCTTTCATTTACCGTGTTGTGTAAACACGGCCATGGCCTACGCCTTTACTCAGATAAAAATATGACCGGCGTCTTGTTCGTTCAATACGTTTATACCTCGCTTGACCTTTAAGATATTTCCATTAACATACATAAACTAATTCTTATGAGGACCGTGCCGCGTTTCATTAATATCTTTTTCTATAACGTCGGTCTGTTTGCTTACAGAATATTTAGTAGCTTGTTTCACATTAAAGTGATTTCTAATCAGCGTTGTGATACGGTCTTTAAAGCTTTCTCATATTGGTGGCTCTGTTTAGTTTAAAAGGTTTTAATGTTCTTGAGGTAACATCTTCATTGTTATCTAAATATGCTCTCGATTTAGACATTCAAATGCTTCTTGTGACCTTGATGCATATTTTTGTGGATCGAAAATCAAGTAATGGCTCGCTTTGGTATTATCGTTAAATTTCTCCCTAATGGTTTTCAACTCTGAAAGCGATTGTTCGTATCATTACATAATATGTAACTCAAATGATGTAATTATTACGAATAGTCTATTGGACTTGAGGTAGGTACGTAATAATTGGTTCATATATGAAATGACTCATTTACTTCATAGAATATGTAAATTTTATTTTGTAATTACTGGAAGGCTTTGTGACACAATCAAGTTTTATCGTGCTTGGCACTTTTGCTTTTACAGCGACCTAAGTATTTATCTTTGCCTGCCCAATAAACAGCTCTAGAGGTATAATATACGAGATATAGCGCTCAATCGACTAGTCTTATTTAACTCTTACATCCATTCATTAATTAAACTGCGTTAACGATATTATAATTCGGAACATCCGTACATCCTCACCCTAAATGTATAATAAAACTAAATCAACCAAGAAAGGAAGTAATGTATCATTATTTTCACAATAGATCCGCACAATACACATAAAGACTTCATCGGCGTGAACGTAGTTTTACGGTGCATTCCAACTGTGTATGATTTTCGGGAAGCGGATGCTACATCACAATGGAAGGTAACAAAACAAAAATATTGGCCTATTAAGTCGGAACTGCGATATTGATACCCCCGACGAAATTTGTCAGTCCTTTTGTACAGAGTTCCGGCGGTAATCGCTTTAGCGAATATTCGTACAGAAAAAATGCAGCCAACGGTATTTGTTTGTGAACGAGTGAAAAGGACCGATACCAGGTAGACAGAGGGTAGACCCGAAACAATAGAGACTGTGAACATTTTAAATAACGAATACGACGTTCCATTTGTAACAGAAAAATTGACACGTACGCGGTCATTAATGGAATCAGTGCGGCCGCAATTGAATGTTCAAATCGATGGAAAGTCCGTGTGATAACATCTACAACGTAGGTAAACAGGTTCATAGAGTGTTATACAAACTTTGCGCGACAAATATTGACTGCGCCGATCCTATTCAAGGGCGATCGGCCCGGTCGGAAGATGCCGGTGGTTTTCGATTATTTTTTTGCCGGCGATCCAATGCGCGCTTGTACGACGTGAATTCTCGATGGAGCCGAGAGCGAACTGGTTTCGACGTGGGGACCGAAAACCGGTAAAATTTAAGTTTATCACAGATAATTACTGCGGGCTCATCAGTTTACAACCCCGTAACACAATGGTGCATGTAATTAAAAAATGAACTGATACTTAAAAAAAAACATAAGCTTTCTAAAATCGCCAATACTGGCCGGCAAACGTTTCTGTTCGAACACCGTTTATTTTCTTTTGAAATCCATTCGCGTTTTACAATGTACTGTCCATTGTGGTGTGCCATTTCCAACCACTTGTTAGGGAAATTATTAGAAACAGTGCATTGTGTGCGACGTGGAAACAAAGAAATTCCATAGGCAGTAAAAAGTAAGGAATACGTGGAAGACTAGTTAAGTATTTTGTGTTTTATACTCGCCAGAAATATTAGCTTACTATTAAAGTGCTATTTTAGTTCAGGACAATGACTGATGGACTAGAATGGCATTATGATAAGTGAGTGTAATCACGAATTTATTGTGTATTCACATTCAGTGATAGGAAAAATCAACGAACGATAAGGCATTGAATCATAGCGAATAATCATGTCTCACTGAATTTAAATACTTGTTTTAATTTCGTAGTCATATTATCATCGTCATTCATAATAAGATTGTTGCTAAAAACAATCCTCCAAAAATTGCCATAGAAATGTAACGTAACTTTTTTTTACCAATCCAAGCAAGATATATTGTAAGAAAACTGTAAGAAATTCTTTCATAGTGTAAATCCTAGCAATTGTTGTTATAATAGGATAAAGGGCTTTAGAAGTCGACTTCGACACGAAACACTACGGATTATTTCCCACTCAGTCTTTGTATGAAGTTTGCAAGTTGTTAAATCGTTGTTTTCTATGTATTTATATTTATTATAATATATTTCAAACATACACGCTTCTCTGGTATGTTAATTAATAAATCAATCTGATTACGTAGAAACCATTATTTGTGCGTAACTAACATTGCGTTGATAACACTTAACAAATGTGCTGAAACCTTTGGTCTCTGAGATTGTTAAAATAAGATTCTCTGGTCTCAAATATTTGTACCAACTTGAGTGAATAGAAACTGATATTATTTTTTAAGAACTGAATTAAGCGATAACTTCATTAGTCTTATTATATTTAATGATATTTAAAAGCTTTGTTGTGAGTTTCGCGGGTAGGAATTGTTATTTACTTTTTGTTTTCTCATTTATAACAAAAAAATATATTTTCGTTATAATTTTACGTTAAGCAGACCGGTCGTAAAATCTTATTTTGCTGCTACGATGATTATATGTAAGATAAAAGAAAAAGATCTTGGATGATTAACGTTGAACGCAACGAAATAATTATTCCATCAGTCTTCCTTATATTTTTGCTTGTTCTACATCTATATCAACCCACTAACTATCCAATGTTGAAAACAGACCTTTGGATTATAGACGGAATAAGGATTTAAGTACTCAACATACCTACCCATTTTTTTTAGAAAAACTGTCCATATCTCTACTAAATCTTAACCATACGCGCATTCTAAAACAAAGTGCTCATCTTAAAAGCCGAGTACTTGTAATGATTAATTACTCAACGATGATGAAAACTCGAAGAATTCCATCGACTGGTTCAGTATATCTCCGACATACGTAGCTGACAAATGATTAACACAACATGTAAAGGCGTGCCCGAATATTCCGCCCCCTTAATCACAACTCCGCGGTATAATTAATAACACCTCAATTAAAACATCAACTAAACGCTTCCGCCCGTGTGATGATGATGGGGTTCATTGCAATGTGAATAATTTTTGTTTCATTAATTAATTTCGTGTTTGATGTCAATATTCCTGGTAATTTTTGAATTTAGAATCGGTTAACGCAAAATTTACCAGTATGGAATTTATTAATTCTTTTGTCAATATGCCAATTGATTTCACAATTGAATTTTTACTTCTGTTCAAGTACATTAAAATAATAAAATGGAATGCCTTATATGTTAAGTATTATTATGACAAGAAAAAAAAATATAGCTTAATATAAGATAACAAAACTACAAGAAGGGTAAAAGTAAAAAAAAAATCTCAGAAAAAATGAAACTTTAGTTTTTCTAGGCCCATCACCGTGTCAAAAAATTTAAATCATACACTTATTTTTTTAAATTTGATTTGATGTAAACAATTGAAGATTATTAATATTAAATAATATATAACTGGCGCCTCCAATGTTTTAACTTAGTTAAACAAACTTATTGCAATAGTTTGATTCGCGAAATTTTATTTTCTAAATAAAAAGTTCATCATTTATAATTTCCTAATATAATATTATGTAACTGAAATCGTTCTAAAGAATACTCTTGAATAAAAAAACAACAACAGACGTTTCGTGCGAGCAAAAGGGATGTTACACGTCGCGACCTAATACTCCTTGCTTATTTACGAACTTGGCAATTTCTGTCTAACTTTGCTAAGTTGTCTGAGCGAAATAAATTATTTAAAATATATACTCAAGCATATTTACGAAAGAGTTTGTAACTTTATTCGTAGTAACCTTATAGTAAACCAAGAATGTAAAATGAGTAAATTTGCCATTGCAAATTTCTTCGAGCTAATTCCAACGAGGATCATTAGTTCCCGATAAGCTTCAAATTATGCAGTCACGATATCTTTGTTTCATGTCAGAACAAGTCGTATCACTAATTAACGCCTTGGGGAGCTGGAACAGGTTACGCCATTTATCGTTAAACCCAATTTAGAGCCGAGAGGCACGCGATTACAATCTTCTCACGACAGGAAGGCGCGCAAACTCCTCATCTCGAGGGAAATCACGCAAGCAACAAACTTTATAGCAACACGTCCCGAGGAGAGATTCGCCCGGGGCGGTCGAAGACGGTCCGCACCACACACATACTAATTCAAATAAATAATACGCGGGCAGCGCCTCTACGGCTCGTGCGATCTACCAGCTACTTCGAAACACTCACTTCGGACACTTTTCATTCAAAACCACTAGCACATATACCGAGAGAAGCACTGCCCTACACTAAGGGCTAAACTGACCGTTGTTGAGTATGGCTGCAGGCTCAGCCGGATGCCATCCTGTGCAAGGCGCTCGCGAAGCAGCCGCTTCAGCTGAATGCGTGGTATTTTCACCAACTCCGCTTTCCCCTCCTCATACTCGTCAGCGTACTTTGCTGGCTCCACTGCGACCGTGGCCTGCTCTTTGCGCGCCTCTTCCTCACAGCGGCAAGGGTCACGCGCGGCTGCTGCTTCCTCCAGCGTGAAGTAAACAGCAGCCGCCCCTTCCTCTCTGAGGGATCGCACTGAGTGCAGCAAACGCTGACGATGTGCAGGATTGAGGACCCCGATCGCGTCCAGATCGGGCTCCCCAACTTGTTTGCATATTTCTAAATCATCATAGCCGTTGTCTATGAAACTTTCCGCATATTGGCCCAAGTGGAGAGATCGCAACCACTCGACGACGATGTTGCCGCTCGTGGACGAGGCCATGTCGCGTCAAAATTCGGAGCGCATTACCGAGCGTGCTCGCGGCGCGGCTGACGGCGAGAAACTGGCGGCCAGGCTCCCCTTCGCCCCCCTCCCTGCATAAGCCGCGGTCGCCGCCCCTAGTCCTCCGTGCTTTTGCTTTTTGACATTTTGTAGCTTAATCGTTTCATAGATGTGCGTCAAACCACATGATATGCTTATGTAACTTGGATATAACGTTCAAATATTTCACGACGCGTCGTGCACCACACATAATTTTTATTTATTTATACGAGAAGCTTAATGTTTGTTTTCGTTTCTAAACGGCTGATTAATGTGACAAAAAGCGTTTTTGAAGTCCATAATCATATGGGACAGCGGGTGGTGGCCGCGACGAATGATTTATGCTCGGATTTATTTGAAAATTAATCCTTGAGGCGATTTTACATTATGAATCTGTAATATGGTGTTATTGAGAACAAACTTTTTTGAGCGTTATTAAAAACGATCATAAAATTAATCGGCGGCAAATGGAACAGGTAGACATGGTAATGGAATATTTACTAAAGGTAGCGTTGGGAGGCAAAAGTACATTATTGCATCTCATTATGGGGTAATTTATTTTATTGTCATCCCATTTTCATGTAAAATTTGTTTTTCTCTTTATGAATTCCAAACTATTACTGCGTTTTTATTGGTATTCCGAGTGATTCGGATAATTGCTGTATTTAGCCTACGTTATCAACTTAATTGAATTTCAGGAGGTTGTTTTTAGTAGATGAATTCTTTTTCTTATTTTAAATCTACATTTTTATAATTCTTCCATTCGAATTCCGTTCGAATATAATATTATCTGTATGCACTTTAGGTTCTCTTTACCACTATCATCATCATCATCATCATCATCAGCCCATATACGGTCCACTTCTAGGCACGGGCCTCATCTACTACTGAGAGGATTTAGGCCTTAGTCCACCACCATGGCCGAGTATGGGTTTGTGGACTACACACCTAAGAATTTCCTAAAAACTTTTAGGTGTGCAGGTTTCCTCACGATGTTTTCCTTCAGCGTTAAAGCAAGTGATAATTCATTGTAAATCAGAGGTGTGTGTCTGGGATTTGAACCCGCGACCGTCGAGATTCTCAACCGCGTGCCCAAACCTCGAAGCCATCACTACTCTATTTATTTGTTTATTTACACTATATACATATGTAACGGTCGATTTAATGCCTGATGCATTCTTTACCACTAAAATCTTAGATGGCGTATAGATGAAAAGCGTAATCGTATTGCAAAAAGTAAACACGAAAAATCAGAAATATGATCTACATATGTTTCAATTGATGACAGTGTGGACAGTATAACTGCAGTACCGTTCATTCAAAGAGGAATTGATCTGTGTTTGAAACGAATGTGTACTCAATAGTATTAAGACAAATATTTATACATTCCCTTGTCTGTTTGCTTAACAAATAAATACACCGCACCAGAAATGAGTCTAAAGTGGTTTGTTTGTCAATATGAAGGTTATAAAGAACTGCGGTGTGAACTTACAAAGATAAAGCTGGTTCGAATCCCGATTGACTAATCTATGTCCTGGGGTTCTGGGTTCGATTTCCGGATCGGGCTCATTGTTATTTGGTTTTTTACCAAGGAATTCTCAGTAGCAGCACAGAGTCTGGAAATGTGCCCGAAAAACGGCAATAGGCTCGCCACATATTACGTGGGAAAAAAAATTGGCTAAATGTAAGGCAGAAATACACCTCTGCCTACACGTTCAGGGAAGGTAGGCGTTAGTTATGTGTTAAAATGTGATAAAATCCCTCGTAATAGACCGGTATGGTGATACCGCTTCATGTTCGCGCAACTGGTTGCTAGTCGAGCGAATAATCAGCTAATAACATCGACCGAATGAACTTTGATGCTCTTAATAGGTTGATTTTTGCACATGATTAATTAATAGTTTATATTGTCATATTGTTTTATGTGTGTCCCCGAAGAAATAGATAGAAGTACATTTCTGTTCTGCAACATACAAGTATATTATTCAAATTATGAACCAATATCTTAAAACCTAAATAGTTCTACACGAGAAATCTTTACTTTGAATTATATATTTTTTTTAAGTTTTCTTTTATTAACCCTAACTTGCTTGTTCTCTCAAGACATTCAACTCAATGTACACAGAACAAAACTATTTACTATACAAACTGAATAAGTAAAGTATCTATTTTGCGAAGGTAATTAACCACAAAGGGGAGACTAGGGCGAAGTTTACTAAAGCTGTTACTCATTAAAGTTCTTGAACCTGTTTTATCTCATTTCGGCGGCTGCAACTAGACAAAGTTGGAGTTTATTTAAGTTTGCATAAAGCCAACTCCAACATACGGGATGTGGATAGTTCCAAATATTTTGTTTATTGTTATAGCAGTAAATACGATTTAATAATGTTATTTCGTGTGAAGTTTGGTAGGCGTGTTCTTCTTGAATTTTAGGTGCCTTTTTGTTGAGAAATCAATTGTCACAAGTCACAGATCAAATACAGCCACACAAGAATAAAGTATCACTTTTAATAGACACTATGATCTTCTCGTTTGACAGTCTATTCATGTAAATCCTTACTAATATTATAAATGCGAAAGTAACTCTGTCTGTCTTTTTGTTTCGCTTTCCTGCTAAAACTACTAAACCGATTTAAATGAAATTTGGTGCACAGATACTTCAGACCCTGAGAAAGGACATAGGCTACTTTTCATCCCGGAAAAGGGGTTTTAAGGGGTTGAAAGGGGGGATGAAAGGTTGCAATATATACTATTGCGCTTAGATTAATTATTGCGTGCAAAAATAACATTTTGCACGCAATAATTAATCTAAGTGCAATAGTATATATTATTACATATTTTTATTTGACATATTATGCCATAGTACCAACGTTAGTTATATGTAATAAGCTAAAACACTTTAACGGACTTCGCTCTACAATAGCGTAATATAGGATACTCGGCTGACCAATTTAAACGTGTATTTTTGCCACAAAAATCTACTGTAAAACTTCAGTAAAAAATTGCGATCGCAATACAAAAATGCCATTCGTAGCGTAACACTTGACGACACATCAATAAACACACGCATTTTTTTTATAAAAACATCCATTGATCGAAAGTACGCCGCGTTTCACTATTAAAGACCGTTGACATGCTTTCGTTTTGTAAACGGCAGATTCAAATTTTTATTCGGATAAAATGAAAATTGATAATCCAGCGAAGTTATCATGATATTCGCTAACCCGGCAGAACTAGATTATTCCAACCTAGTTTTCCGCGCACTAACCATCGCAGATGTATAGTTTGTGGAAGCGGTAGACGAATATTTCTTCCTTTCTTAAAAAACAACTACTTTAACACGTTACCCTGATGGAATTAATTATTTTGAACCCTCAGAAATGCAGATTTAATTGCAATTTTATTCACTGATGATTCATTCATTACTGCCTCGTGGTCTCGCGGCACAAGTACATATATACCGTACGATCTAGAGGTCCTGGGTTCGATTCTCGGGTCGTGCATATTGTTATTGGGTTTTTCCAGGAAATTCTCAGTAACAGCACGGAGTCTGGACTTGTGCCCGAAAAACGGCAATAGGCTCGCCCCCTATTACGTGGAACTGATACATACCTGGCGAAATGTGGGTGCAGAAATGCATCTCTGCCTACCCCATCGCGGAATACAGGCGTGAGTTTATGTATGTATTATGTTTTATTCATTGCTTTTAAATGCGCGTCATTATTCAAAAAGTTAGTAAAAAATAATTAAATAAAATAAAATATTATTCCTTCAAGGGAATTTGAATTAGCATTTCAACGATTCTTTACAATTTTATTGAATATAAAATAACTTGATATTTTCTGACTTTACTGTCCAATATCTTGAAATTAAAAATACCAATATATAACTAGTAACTCCACATGGAGTATGTTACACAACACGTACAAAGTCCCAAACTACGAAAAAAAACGAAGTATAGGTGGATACGTGGTTAATTGTAGGGAGATGGAGGCGCGTCCGGTGCACGCACACGGCTATTGCGTATTGATTGTCAATTTCCGGGTCTCCCGAGACCAAGGGACTGATTTCGTACATTCCATATTCGTGAAAATAGAGTCAATAAAAGTGGAAAATTGGAGCCGACTGTATATTAAAACGTTCCTTTTATTCTTTTTATAGACGATAGATAGTTCGGAAGCGTTTGAATTATTTTGGACCTTGTTTTGTATATAGACGTACTCGTATTACCTACATTCTAGGCAAATTATATTGCAATACAAATTTATTAAGTTTATTATTGAACTAAAATGATGACGCTTTACAAAAATATTTTGTACGAGTATTACATCATATTTTTTAAAATTGTTTCACTTTTATTTAAAACTAGCTTTTGCTCGCGACTCCGTCCGCGTAGACTACAGGGTTGGGTTCAGAATGAAAATAATTTGTAGCCTATTTTACTCCACAGAGTTTATGTCCATACCAAAAATCATTCAAATCGGTCAAATGGCTTAGACGTCACCGGCCGACCGGCGCGGCGCCTCGTACATCATAATTGCGCGCTTGATAATTTTAAAACTGCGATATCTTCTAAGATACTCATTGAAACCAAATTTCTTTTAAATTAAATACTTGTGATGAATAACGTATTTATTTGGATAAGGATTAATATCATCTTTATGAAAATACCTTCACAAATAATGCTTTATTTTAGAACTAATGTGGTTAGCATAAAAAAGGTTATAGTGAGCCAACCTTAAAAGATAGACATATGCTATCGCGGACTTTTTTTAGAACTTTTAAAGGGAAACAATTCTGTCATACATTATTTTAGCGAAATTTTAACCGTTTCCGCAGCGCACGCAGCGGAAGTTCTCAAAAGGAAAAAAAATACCCCCGATTTTGAAACATTATTTATTGGTGCTCCACTCCTATTGGTCGCAGCATGATGTTATATAGCCTATAGCCTATTCCTCGATAAATGGGCTTTCTAACGCTGAAATAATTTTTCAAATCGGACCAGTAGTTCCTGAGATTAGCGCGTTCAACCAAACATACAAACAAACAAACTCTTCAGCTTTATATATTAGTATAGATGACTTCTTTATTTATGTAAATATTAAATCAATAAGTAAGTAAATAAGCCATTTAAATAAATATTATGATTTTTTACAAAAATGGATATAATGCAAACGATAATTCAATAATATAATAATATAGTATATAGTTTTAATAAAATCTGCAGAGTAGTGGGACTGATGACGACATCTAGTGAAATATTCGAGAACTTAAGCTGACTCGATCAATATCATTATGTTTTAAGCTTATCTAATAAAATTTGTAGCAACTTAACGGTAAAAAATTACATAATTTCGCTAAGACAAAGGTTACTTAATCGATTGTATATTTATTCTTATTTTAATAATAATTAATTATTCTTGAAACAGCTGTAACTAAAACACAACAAATAAAAGTAAGTATGTAATCTAAAAAGATTCATAAAGCAAATATTTCCTATTAGATCTTAAAAATCTTTTGTTAAAGGTTACTATAATATTCCGTGAGACCCTGGCTTTCCCAGCCAAGCAGACTTATTTAGACGATAGACAAAATTAGCCACCGTGTGGCACAGTCAAGTTAAAAATGCATAGTTACAAAGGGACTTTAATATAATTTCAGTGAAAAAGCTGAATGACTAAAATTGGTTTTGTTATAAGATAGAAGTAGCCTAATCGAGAATGATCAGGATTTATAAATTAAGTTTTATCTTAGTGTAGAAATTCGTTGTTTAAAATTACTTGACTGATTAAATTATAAGCCGTTGAAACGACTGGAATAGTGATATAGTCTTTTTGGAAAATTGACAACAAACAAAGCAACAATTTTGATTTCTCGGTTTGTTTGCGATTATGATTGGCGGGGGCATTAGTATCCTTTGAATAGCTCCTTCTTTTAATTCGTGAATCGCAACAAGTTCTCGAAGTGTTGGGAGTGAAATTTCCTGTATGTTACTCGTATCGTATGACGTATGCAATTATATTCCGTCTAAAATTCCACTTAGCACTTAGTAGTAGTATAATAAACCTAGGACGCTCTCTGGCTAGGTGGAGTGACGATATTCGCAAGGTGGCTGGCAGCGGTTGGATGAGGAGGGCCGAAGATCGAGCCCAGTAGCGTCCCATAGGAGAGGCCAATGTCCAGCAGTGGACGTGAGAAAGGCTGGTGACGATGACGATGATGATGATGATGATAATAAATCTAGGGCTATTTTTGATGGTGCTTCGAATGAATCAAAAACAATCACAATAGTTGTGGCAACAAATTTGTAATCCGTCGACTATTACGTCGTAGAAGTAAACTATTATACTAAAGTTACAACAAATTCATCTCGTTCATAAATTTTTCACAAAATTTATGTCGTGTAATGTAAATGTATTTAAACTTCTTACAGCAAATGTCGCATCCAGCAAAACTATGCCTATTGTCATTTAACAGAAGTGAAGTGGCCCATGAAATTATGTTAGAATCTGCACTCTGATATTGCATTGTGGAATCGTTCATAAAATGTTGTATTTAATTGATACAGCCAAATTAGCTGACGGATATAGACGGTAATTACTGCAACCTAATTTACAATCGATAACTAATATTTATTAGTCGTTTTGTTATCGTTAATTTCTATTAAAGAAAAATTAAAATCAAGTGTTTTAAAATACTTTCGTTGCAAATCTCCATACATAAGTTTGATGGGTATGTAAGATTTACTAAACCTTAGTAAGTTGTGGTGAACTCTCTTTATCGAATAGAGAACGTTAAAAACTGTATCATCATCAGCCCATATACGTCCCACTGCTGGGCACGGGCCTCCTCTACAACTGAGAGGGTTTAGGCCGTAGTCCACCACGCCGGCCTAGTGCGGGTTGGTGGACTACACACCTAAGAAATTCCTATGAACTTTTAGGTGTGCAGGTTTCATCACGATGTTTTCCTTCACCATCAAAGTACGTGATAATTCATTGTGAATACACACATAACTTCGAAAAGTCGGAGGTGTGTGCCTGGGGTTCAAACCCGCGACCGTTGAGATTCTCGACCGTGTGCCTAGACCTCGAGGCCATCACGACTTCAAAAATAATAAATAAAATGTAGGCATGGAAAAAAAGGAGAAGGAAGAATAGCAAGTGGGTAATAAATATGGAGCCATGGTTACAGAACCTCTACTCTATTTATGTGTATAGAAAAATATATACAAACCACTATCGTATTACGTAATCGAAAGATTTATAGTTCTATATAAAAAGCCACAACTAATTCTAGCAAATAATAAATGACATAAAACAAGATTACTACAAAAGAGCAATGTATTTTATAGCGATCCTGCGACAAAGCCTCACAACAAGCCTGAAATAAAATTAGCGCTTAAGAGACGGAAAAAAATAATCGCGCGCCACTTAGAGCTGAGTAACGTCGTTGCTCTGTGGCTAAAGAAATTACCTCGTCTTTAGCCGCAATATCTTCAACTAGCTGTTTTGCCTGTCCTTATTTTAGCTTCTAAAATTTTCTTGCAAGAATAAGATTTTTAATTTTTATTACTTGAGCACCTTACTAGGATCTTAAATGTGAATGCTAGTATATTTGAATGTTTGTTACAAAAATGTTTGTTGAAGTCGTATATACAGAGTCTATAACCTAGATAAACAAATAGTTACTATTTTATCCTAGTAAATAAACGCTTTAATTAGCGTACAATTTTTATATTCATAATCATTATCATCAGCCTTCAAGATCAAAGCACAAGGCTTCTACTGCTGGACGTAGCATTCCCCCAAAAAAAATCAAAGCAAAGACTTTTTTACTCACTTTCTTTACTCAATAAGGCTTTGGAACCAATTCTAAAGTTACGCAGATGAAAATAAGACAGCTACCGACATCTAGCTGTCACAAGAAAACATTTAAGGTATTAAGTAAGTCTACCACCTTACTCTTGACCAAATTTAACACAGCCATTGTAAACCTTAAAATAAATTTTATCGATAATACGCCTCCATTATCGATATATAAAGCAGTACATTGGCGTCAGTATTGTGGCTATCGGTGATCATTCGCAAAATAAGTCACATGTTTCATGTTAATCTAACATTCAGTTGAGGCAAATGCGCAGTAAGTTTCGTCCAGTTACGAGGTCACAAATCTCGGAGAACTATTTCCTTACTATACATTATTTCGTTTAACGTCCAATTTCCATAGGCGGTGAGCGTGAACGGTTTAATGGGGCAAAAGATTTCCCCGGCTCGGCCTACGGAAAGATTTTTTAACTTTCTTTTACCATTCTGGTTATACGTACGAGTTATGTAGCTAGTAAAAGCCATTGCAGATCAATGACGAAGTGAGTTCGAATCAGAAAAAAAAAATCACCAGAGGTCGTAGGTTCGATTTCTCTACAAATATATTTACATACTTACATAAACTCACGCCTGTATTCCCCGAAGAGGTAGGCAGAGGTGCATTTCTGCACCCACATTTCGCCAAGTATGTATCAGTCCCACGTAATAGGGGGCGAGCCTATTGCCGTTTTTCGGGCACATTTCCAGACTCCGTGCTGTTACCGAGAATTTTCTAATGGAAAAACCCAATAACACTTTGCCCGACCCGGGAATCGAACCCAGGACCTCTGGATCGCACGGCACATACTTGTACCGCGAGACCACGAGGCAGTCAACAAATATATTTGTGATTCAAAATTAATATATTTTGCATGAGGTCTAGGTGTTTTACAACGGTAAGATGTAACTTCATTCTCCGTCCATAGAACACAGGAAAATTTCCAACATTTCAACATTTATATGAAGGAAAAAAAATACATCTAACATGACTCTAATGCTTTTTACCACCAATTTCACACGAATCTCTTTTTCACATATTCACACGAAACAGTGCACGAATCACTTCTGGTATAACATAATATCAGTGTATATATATTTATGTACAAAGGTGATTTTGCGAGAAAATTGTGGTAATAAAAATACACAAAAAAATTATATGACTTTACAGAAAATAACCTAGCTTTATTGAAATACCTTAGCATTATCGGTAGTGTTTTCAATCGTATAATTAGCACTAGTCGCTAAGAGAAGAACAAAATCATATTCTTCAGTAGGTACTCAAGTATTCACAAGTCACTAGGCGAAGGTCTACCACTTCTGATGCTTATTAAGCTCCATACCATTTATATTTAGTACTATTACTTCATATCGCTTTATATTTTAAGTAAATAAATACACCCTGTCACATACATATGTAGTTTTGACCCCAAACTAAGATACAAGTCTTGTGTCGTGGGTATCAGAAACTACGAGAGACTTGACGGTCTCACAAACACCCAAACCTGAAACAAATATTTTTGGATCACACAAACATTTGTCTCGGTGCGGGGATCGAACCCGCGGCCTCTCGTTTCGCAAGCTGGTGTTTAGCCAACTGCGCCACGGGGTTGTCTAAAATATAAGTTCATGGCCAAGTTTGGGTAGTGTAGACCAAGGCGGACAATGTATGAAATTTGACGAGCTTCAGTTTGAAAGTTAATGGTCGTCTCTTAAAAATATACACCCTCAAAATAATATTAAATGGAAGATAATATATATTTCTTCTTCCTATAAAACTATTCAGTATCAAAGACAAAGTACAGCAAAACTTACGTAATAGCTGATATATTCAATTGCATATTGTGTAATACTATTAGTATCCTAATACTTTACAAATAAGCGAAATAAAAACATTCTACCGTTTTTTTAAATAACAAATCTTTCTAAACTAAACGACATCGGCAAATTGCTACAAGGACACAGCTACGCGCTCCAAATAAAATAAACCGGCCAACTCTACCGAAAAACGTAGCGTTAAATAAATACCAAGAAAATATATCCCCGAAATACATTACCCCTTTCGAAACTTCGTTACAGTCCGCGTAAAATAATTTATTATCCCGTTGATTCCTTGAAAAAACCCTATTCCCTTCTAATACATCCTTCCCAAAATCAGTGGTGCCTTTAGGATGTGGATAAATGCCGGTCGCCCCCTATCCTGACACTTTGCCTGGGCTACAGAGCGAATAATGACCTCGTGCGGGCCTCCCTTTCAACTATTTGTGTGTCCATTTGGGTCAATTGGGCCTTCAGCGGCTTTGTGCATATTTCCCCGACGGTTAGGGCTGGCGCTGCTGAAATACGATATTTAAGTTAATTATGACTGATTATATTCTGTTACTTAATTGTACAAGTGTTTGAAATTTTGACCTCAACCTCATTCTTGACCGATCTAAAATTGTATCAACGTCATATTCTTTATGCATAACCAAAAATATTTATATCACGAAAGTTTTAATTTTTACAATCTAATTAATGAAATTATAAGTTTTTAATCAAGGACGATATAGGCATGTAATATAGTTAAAACTGAAACATGGTATTTTTAAATTACGATAATTGAAATAAACTATAGTTTGTAAAAATACTGAATTAAGTAGGTATTACAAAACATTGAAATTAATTAAGCGGTACAATATAGTACTGCATCGTTAGTCTCGCGAAACAAATCGTGCAAAATGTGTATGTGTGTGCGTATGTATACAAATATAATATTCATTATTTTGTTTGCAACCCCTAACAAATATTAAGAAATTAACATTATTTACGTCAGTATTGTCAATGGTGGCAATTATAGCAATGAATTTATTAAGGAAGATCAGTTAATGGAAATTATTGTTTTCGTAATTGTTAAGGTAAATTTTAGACAAATTATTTTGATAACGATTACGGCTTCAAGGGCTCGTTATTATATTATACTCGTAGAATGATGAAGCCAGAGGTGGAGTAGTGTCATTTGGAAAGACTTCAATTGGCTTATATAGTTAATTATGGCCTTAGACCACCACGCTGGCCTAGTGCGGGTTGGCGGACTACACATCTAAGAAATTCCAAAGAACTTTTAGGTGTGCAGGTTTTATCACGATGTTTTCCTTCACCGTTAAAGCAAGTGATAATTCATTGTGAATACACACATAACTTCGAAAACTACTTCGAACTAAACCCTCTCAGTTGTAGAGGAGGCCCGTTCTCAGCAGTGGGATATATTTGGGCTGATGACGACGACGACGACCACGACGAGTTAATTATGGAATAAGTATGTATCGAAATAATTTATTGAATTTTTCTTACTGTTTTTTTTTTCAGTAGCTTACGTATTGATACTAAAACAACCATAAGATATGAATTCTAAGTAAAAAAGATAAGTACTGTAATAATGATTTTATCAGTACATTATGGATAATGTATAATAACCTGGAGGTAATGAATTGAATTATAACAGTGCAGTAAAAGTAACAATTCATAAAATAATAAAAATGTTGATACTAACAAAAAGGAAAAATAAAATTGTAATTGATTATATTTATCAAAGGCAAAATAGATCAAATTAATTAAAGTCTACATTTCCACATTATTGAAAGTACCTAACCTACTAAAAAAAAAAAACGTCTTATTATTTTCCAAGCGACACTTGTTTACCGTCAACGCAACATAAATAATCTTCTAAAACACAAAAGGGTATAAAGTTGTCGTGTGTCGAACGAATTTTATAAAATGCGAAGCTTAGAAATACCCCATACATTTTGCGCGCACGTGTGACAACCCTATCATACGCGAGTACTGACATACGCTTGAAAGCTTTTTTGCTCAACGTCTTGGGTCCGTATGACGTCATTTTTATCGTCTTAGTTCTCATTGTTGGGAAAGATGTTCAGTGATTAAATACTTGAAATGTATTTATAAAATGTTTTCTTGTTGGTTCTAAGGGTTAATGTATGTTTATGATTTAACGTTTAATTTTTAATAGACTGATTTTTTTTCGGAGAATAATACGGTGTTGTGTGATCAAAACGTCCTGTCCTGGGTTCGATTCCCGAGTCCGGCATAGTGATTTAGCTGTTTTCATTATTGTACACCTATTAAACATAGAACTTAATTATGTTACATACATTTATGGGCTACTTTATCACAATGCACGGTTTCTTCAAGTAAACTTTTTGATGGACAGACTCTTCGTTACTACTAAAAAAGGCAGTGGTAATAAAAATAGTAAAAGTTCTTTACTGCTCGGGTAGCCGCAGGCAATTGATAGTTCGAATTGCAGAACAGGTAGTAAATCTAGAAATGAAAATACATTTCTACTATAATGATATTCAAGAATACCATGAAGAAGCTATTTCTTAGCAGAAATGCTGCTGATTTAATAAGTGTTTTATAGGACAAGAAATACTTTATTCTAATAAGTTGGCTTTATATTTTGTTGTGGAGTTTTTGTCTGTAATTAAACTTTACTAATGAAAAGGAAAAATTATAATGCAGAAAATCGGAATAACATGAACTATAGTCATTGGCAACAAGTGCTGCCATCTACTATCGATTCGTGGAAACAAATTGTTGATATGAGAATTACTTTGAGTAATTATCCAGCTGAAAGCTATTAAGTATTATCCACTAACGCTTTGCCCATTTTTGTAATTGAAACCTTATAATCAACGCATGGATCTTTTCTATTCAACTTGGGGTAGTTTAAAGTGTGAAAAGGGCCAGTGTAATTGTACTTAATGGCTACTCTTTCCCTGCCTTTCAATATCTCCGCAGTGCGATCCTATAATTTGCAGTGTCATTAAATGAAATGATTAATAATATTTATTGGAATACAATGAATTATCACGTACTTAAACGACGAAGGAAAACTTCGCGAGGAAACCTGCACACCTAAAAGTTCGTAGGAATTTCTTAGGTGTGTAGTCCGCCAACCCGCACTTAGCCAGCGTGGCTAAGGCCTAAAACCTTCTCAGTTGTAGAGGAGGCTCGTGCCCAGCAGTGGGACGTATATGAATTAATTTTTACTATCACCTGTAATTGCATTCTTAATTAAAAATTTTCAAACAATTAAATTAGTAATATGTGTATGCACCTCAAAACGAATCTCAAAAGACATGTATCTCCGCCTACCCGTTTGGGGAAGATTGAAAGTATACGTAGCTTACGTGTAAACTACTATGAGTCATTCTTGAACGTTATATTACCGTCACAACGCTGCGGAGAGCCCCGCGTTGAATCATGAAATCTTTTGTCGCTATTTTTAGCCAAACTATCAGTCAGTTTTTGGTCAATTTTCTTTACATTGTTAGGGGACGCCCTCACGAATATATAGCTTAAATAATATGATGTTAGGCTCATCCTGTGTTACATACACAAAGGATATATACATATATGTATATATTTTTTGACATTAGGGATATTTTAAAATTCTTTAATCTGTTTTCTGATAGCTAAAGGCCCCATTAAATTAGAATGCGGAACACGTCATGTTATATAATCACTAAGGACATACAGAACTCAAAAGGATGGCTGATGCAATGTCCCCTTTGAAGTTAGTCGAGCCTCAGGCAATCTCACTAACCCCACAAATAGCACCAAAGCGGTTGCCTTACTTCGGTATTGTGGCACATTATTACCTCTATTTAGGAATGTTACTAAATGTTTAAGGTATTTTTTTTTAATTGTGATTATCATAAGATGCCATAAAAAATAACCACTATCTAGGAATATATTATCAAATTTCGATTTTTCTTGTAATTTTTTATAATTTTTTGTTTCAGACTTGTACAAGGGACGAGCCCTTAAGCCTTACGAGCACTCATTCCTAGTGGAATTCTTAAAGAGATAAAATAAAATAAATCACGCGAAAATTGTACAATATGACAACCGAACAAACTAGAGATCCGTAGTACTACTACCTACCTTATGTAAAACAAGCGACTGTCTAATTCAGTTGCGATACTTCCATAGAAGCCTTAATGCCAGCCAGCCTTACAAAATTCCGAATTATCTTTAAACTTTATATTTTTAATATTTTATCTCTATTTAACAAAAGTAATTTGACAAATAAATGCGAGTATCCTGGCCCCATAATAAACAATTATAAATTAGACATTACACAATGACCGTGTATATATTCTCCTCATTTACTGCCTGTTTATATATATCGTACAGTCCTGCAATTTATCATGACACAGCAAAAAAAATACATCAAGCAAAATAAACCGCTTAAATTTTAAACATTCGAAAAAGGCCCGTCAATGAATACCAAAGAACTTCAATTGCACGGTGTATTTTTTATGCATTCCGGTAAATGACAGTGTGTCGTGTCATAGGCACGGATGGCTTGGATCGTCCCTCTGATGACCTGACGTTCGACCCCCAGGGCGGCTTACACTTGCCCAGTGACGTCATGCTATCGATGAAATGACACGTGACTTGAATATTACAATCGGACGTTTTGTGACCAGTTCTTTAGTAGTTTACTTCGATATGTTGTATGGCTTGGTATTTTCAAGATTTAAATTATGTATTGACTGCTTGTGGTGCACTCGGTTTGAGACCTGCTAGCACATCTTAGTTTAGACCCACAAAGTCATGTTTGTATGATTCTAATGTATATCCGTGGCACATATGAACACCAGCTTGTGAAACGAGAGGCAGCGGGTTCGATTCTTGCACTGAGACAAATATTTGTGTGAATTATATTTCGGGTCCGGGTATTTGTGAGATCGAATAGTCTCTCGTAGTTTCTGAAACTCACGACACAAGACTTGTATCTTAGTGTGGGGTCAGATGTCAAAACTATGTATGTATGTGACTGTTGGGTGTGTTTATATATTATTTATTTATTTTGGGAACAGCCTAGTGTCTCTGAAACTATATCTAGAATAGATGCAGAAGTATTACACACGAGTAACATTACAGTATTGTACAATGAAGTCCATCATCATCATCATCATCAGCCCATATACATACGTCTCACTGCTGAGCACGGGCCTCCTCTACGACTGACAGGGTTTAGGCCTCCGTCCACCACGCCTAGTGCGGGTTGGCGGACAACACACCCAAGAAATTCCTAAGAACTTTTAGGTGTGCAGGTTTCATCACGATGTTTTCCTTCACCGTTAAAGTACGTGATAATTATTTGTGAATTGTGCCTGGGGTTTGAACCCGCGACCGTCGAGATTCTCGACTGCGTGCCTAAACCTCGAGGCCATCACTTCAATTAAGTCCAGTGGAGCGTATTCACTGAGTGGGTAAACTTGTAGGCATAAAACACACTGCCGTCATGACTGTGTGTGCGACTGCTGAATCTATTCATTATTATTACTATAAGTACGCACAATAAGTAAACATGGGCTTTCATAAACCCAATAAAAGAAAATATTCTGTGTTGACATTTGTATATTACCAACAATGACGAATCTTATTTAATAAAAATCAAAACAAAATCAATTAAATTTCCCAAATATCCTACATTAATACAAAATTAAATAAGCAATTAAAAGCATCGACACTCGTCAGCACTAGCGTACGGCAATGCGGACAATTCGGACGTGGACAAATGTGCCCGGCGACTCGTCGTGACACGTCGGTTTTTCACGCCCGGTCAGCTTTTGCGCTTATACAAAGCGCAGGTTCGGCCGGGTATGGAATACTGCTCGCACCTCTGGGACGGTTCCGCCAAGTACCTCCTCGATGCCTTGGATGGATTGCAGCGACGTGCCATCCGCATTGTGAATGATGCAGACGTTACAGCCAGCTTGGAGCCGCTACAGTTGCGCAGGGACATTGCCGCACTTAGCGTGTTCTACCGTCTGTATCATGGTGAATGCTCTGAAGAATTGTTTAATCTTGTCCCATCCTCTCCTTTCCTCACCAGAACCACGCGTGCTGGCATGCGAAGCCACAGCTTTATGGTCACAACAACCGCGGCTCGAACTAAAAAGTTCGCTAACTCTTACTTTTGCCGCACCATCAAGCTGTGGAATGGTTTGCCGGCTCACGTGTTCCCTCCTTCCTATGATCCTGGATCCTTTAAGCGAAGCGTGAAGAAGCATTTGTGCGGGCCGGCATGATTGTGTCGACCAGCGGGTGACCATATCGTTTCTCGCTGGTCGATATTATTTTTTGGACTCCACTGTGCTTACCATCAGGTACAGTGGAGTCACTTTGCCGCGCCAGAATAAAAAAAAAAAAAAAAAAAAAAAAAAAAACGTTCATTGAGCTTTCATTTGGGCAATTTTCGACTAAATCCCGGCCAATCGGACGCGCCCCGGACGGTCTAACTGCTACCATTTGCAAGAGCACACCCGATTTTGTAACTGCATCGAGCGTTCATTGATATTACCGTTTTTATTGTAAAAATGATCATTAATTAAGTACTTACTTGTTTTTTTTTTAATTCTTCAATCCTATTATGATATCTACTAGGTACTGGAAAAATCCCAATGGGTGGTAGGCAGAGATGTACTTCTACACTTACAATTCACTGATTCTTTATTGAAACATGAATCTAAAAATAATAATAAAATAATTACAAACCCATATAAAAATTTATAAAAATGAAAGGCGTAAATTGTTTCAGTAAATATATTTGTATTTTACTGAAAATATTTGCCATGAAATAGGTGCTTGTTGTTGTGCCATGAACGGAAAAAACCAGGTCAAGTTGATGTTTTGACATAGGAAAATCCCTGCTCAATAAAAAAATAAAACATTGAATTGAACTGTTTATTCCAGTAAAATAAAACAAGTCGGTTGATGATGTTGCATCTCTTTAAATAAATTTAAAATACCAAACAGTCACATACAAGCATAGTTCTGACGCCAAACTAAGATACAAGTCATGCGTCATAGATAGCAGAAACATTAAGAGACTTTTCGGTCTCACAACCACCCAGACCCGAAACAAATATTTGTGGATTACACAAACATTTGTCTTGGTGCGGGGATCGAACCCGCGACCACTCGTTTCACTTGATGGTGGCAAAGCAATTGCACCACGGAGTTGTCAAAGTAAAATGTATATGAGTAAAATGCCCTGGTCGATTTCACCGATTTAAGACCGTTGCGTTATAATTCATTCGAAAATATATAGCAGCACCCTACACACTAAAACTATTTCCTATTAAAGAGATAAAGAATCCTTCTTTTAAAGAATTGACTTGCCTCTTTCCACTGACAGCTCATGTATGCAACAGACCAATGTAAGCAATACAGCGGTAAAAACAATAGCGTAAAATATTAAACCCTATTCCCAATTCAGAACAAGAAACAGCAAATATACAAACACGAATTTCTTTAAACAAATAAAACTTGGAATGGAAAAACTAAACTGAACAAGTAAAATATCACCAATTCGATTACAAAAATATTTTATTGTTTTCAACTTTGATTGAAAAAACGCCGGAGTATTAACTGAATAGCAAGAAAAAGCTGATGAATGTTAATATTTTATTTTGTTAAAAACTTTGCCCTGTATTAGTATTTACTCTGTATCGTGGACGCGGGTACACACACACATACACTCATATTTAGTCAAACATTTGCCTGGTTCGTGTCGGTCGAGATCAACTTTTTATTCGAATTCAATGGAGAAGGCGGATAAGTCGGAACGCAAGTAAAACATTGTATATAATACATTATACATATAACACGACTATGATGAACTCGTCATGAAGTCTTTTAAAACTCGACCACTTTATGAATTTGTCTATCGATTCAATTAATTAAGATTAATTATAGTTATAATTGAATGTAGACTAAGATTCCTTTTCAAAGTCAAGTTTCAAAGGTCAAGTAAAACTATCTTGTATCACGTAAGCAAGCAAATAGTTGGCCAAATAACCCATGAATATAATAGACGCGTTGCCAGGCTTTAAAAACCATAAATAAATATGAAACCGTACAAAAAAGTATTGTGTGGGTATGATAAATTACGAAAGATACTTGAAGCAACCCAATATTTGCGATACAAATATTTTTCAGGGCGGGAATTGAGCCCGCGACTTCTTGTTCCAAAGTTAGTTCAAACAACCATCCAAACTACTATGTCAGCCTGCAACTGTCAAAGAAAACGAGAAGGGAAAAACACGAAATGATGTTTTACGTTTGAACTACACTGCAGTTAGCATCAGATGCTAACTTATTCGCCATGCAGTGGCGGCACTTCCATAGAAGCCCAAAAGCGTTACACGTTAATGTCTAGTTTATAATTGTTTATTGTGAGGTCAGTATATTCTCATTTATATGTCAAATTGCATTTGTTAAATAAAGATTTAAAGCTTAAAGATATTATTATTCGGAATTTTGGAAGGCAAACTGGGCTTTTGGGCTTCTATGGAAGTACCGCCACTGCCGCCATGTAAAAGAATTTATTATTATTTATTAAAAAGAAAAAGTTTCTCTTCTTTGTCAAATTGCACAGCATTTTTCGTACAACAAGACTTTATCAAACATACGAGGACTCCAACATGATTATAAGCGTACGTGAGCCGAATTCGATTCGTACTGGGAACTGCGGGACATCAAAGAAACATGAACAGCGCTTTGATTTTTATATATAAAAAAGTGTTCTTGTTATCGCGAAAGAATATATTCCCTTTTTGTTACGCATCGTTCGTTATGTCATGCCACTTCATGGATATCCGAGATTATGTTTTAAACGAGCTCAAAGCTAATGAACGGGTAATGTTGTTTGAAAAGTAAAAAAAATATAACTACCAATCTTGTACGCATTTGTGAACATTGATTATGTCGGGAGGTAATTTACTTCAGCGTTATGTCTTGCATTAATTAAACTTGGATGTTTAATGTATGACACAAACACTACGAGACAAACAATTATTGTTTCATCAAAATACGGTAAAATTGAAGTAAAATAATGTAATTAAACAATTGGCAGCCCGTATACCTATATATATATATTGTTGTGAATAGACCATCAAGACTTCTGGAGAGGGGTTTTGTAACAGGTTTTCTCTGATTGAAACAATATTTCATCATTTTGCACTTAGCGTTAAAAGAGAGGTAAAAGATTATGTTTTGACCTCTATGTATCCCTTCACAATACAGCAGCAAGTCTTGACGATATAATATTTTAACAGCAATCAATGAAAAGGGTTTTACAATGCTTGCACTATAACCGAAAAGCACGCGTTGCGTGCCACCAATTTTTTTATATAAGTATACGCATTCAGACTCTCGCTCCACTAACCTTGTTTCTAAAGGCGGCATTGGTACACCCAAACAATATAATATAATCCTTATTTACAAAGCTGTAGGGTTTATGCTGGCAGCAACCATAAATTTGTAGAATAAAACCCTTTATTGCTTAGTGTCACGAAGGATCCCAGGTGTGGAATGCTTTTACATGGAAAACAGAGGATTACTTGACGCTTGCTAAAAGAGGGAAACATTATTAAGCAGCAAACTTAATACTGCATTTTTTATATTATATGACACACGAATATCGTACTTATAACAAATAATAATAAGGATCGGTGAGTTTTTAACCAGTTCTGAAGTAGGTGCAGCTGAGAAATTCTCTAATATTTTTATGTACGGAGCCAAACGACGTTGTTACATGCAATTACGGCATTCTTGCTCTAATTACTTAATCAAAGTGCTTCCTTTAACACGATATTTTTCTATTAAACCTCTCTGTTTGATCCTGCCGTAAATTTAGTCGGAAAATCTGTTTGATTTTGATCGTCTTTACATAATATGTAAACTATTTATACTCTTATTTTTGTGGTATCCATCCGTAAGTGACCACAGTCGCACCCAATGGTTAAAAATAGTGTGGTTTATATGGTATTGACTGTCCAAAACTATTAGGAAGAAAGAAACATTCATTACTTGCAAAATGAAAAAAAAACAATAACAAAAAAAAAAAAACAATTATCCTTCATCAGTCGACAAAATTGTACAGTTTGATGCTAACCGAATATTCACAGACTCATCCATGCGATTGTGAAATAAATATGTCATCAACAAGTCAAACCAGTTTATTTGTTTATTATAGAAGAATCGTATTCCTTTCTCACCCTTTTTAGATGTCATTTGCTATCATGCCTTGTTTATCATAGTGAATATTAATTAAAAATAACTGTATCCTTAGGAATAATGACAGTCCTGAAATGGAAAACAATATGTATCTCACTTGTTTACGCTTTATTAACGCAAAATTCCCTTCTTACTAATAAGTAAAGTTAACTATAGTGTAACTACAACAACTAACAACACAATAAAAAGTTAATGTTCAACACGCTTGTCACGTTCATTGAAGCGATACGAGAAAATTAATAAGCAGCCATGTCATCGACATTTACCCTATCGGAAGTCTTCCGGCGCGAGAATCATAGATTAAATAATAATATAGAACTATTATTTCGTTTTGTAGGCCTTAAATTTACCCTTCTCTAAAATATATAATAATGTAATCAATTTTATCAGTTATTTTTCTCGCATAAATTGTTTAAGTGATTTTGCAATATTGTTTCTATATATGTTACTGAATTTCTTAAACAGGCAAAGAAAAAGCTGAAGTAATCATTATTGGGCCTACAGTAATTTCATTTTATAAAAATAAAGATGTTGTTTTATCTCAGTTTTTCTTAGAACAGTTGTTACAACACGGTCGAATGAACCCAGCGATACTTTAATTGAAACTGGCATAGTTTTTTTTAATAAAGAATTATAACTCGTAACGATGTAGTCTACGAGTACATTCTGTTAAAAGTAATAAAAATGTTTGCTTGATTCGGAAAAAGAATTGTCTTTGTACTACTACTTATTCCGAGAAACATGAATTACATTTTATTATTGGAAAATGGAGTGAAAAAGTGTTGTAATTGGGCAAACTCGACATGGACCGCTGGTATATCATAATGACATACTCGACATTGCTGGTCTTTTATTATTTTGGGAGGTTTTTAATTTATATTTTTGAAGTGTTCGCGTTTTAATCATAAACGTTGGATGGATCACGTTTTAATTGTAAATGTTGAATTGGATGTATTTTTCAGTTATTCATGTAGAGACTGCCTAGTGGTCTCGCAGCACAAGTTTGTGTCGTGGGATCTAGAGGTCCTGGGTTCAATTTCTGGGTCGGGCAAAGTGTTATTGCGTTTTTTCATTAGGAAATTCTCAGTAGCAATCTGAAAATGTGCCTGAAAAACGGCTCGCCCCCTATTACGTGGATCTGATACACACCTGGCAATATGTGCGTGCAGAAATGCACCTCTGCCTACCCCTTCGGGGAATACAGACGTGAGGTTATGCATGTATGTCACGTAGAGTATTTGATTTTGAAATTTAAAATATAATATAATTTTAATAATTTTAAATTAAATGAAAAAAAATTACTTCGAGAGAACTTTAAAATTAATTTGAAACTATTTGATACTCTCTAATTAATAAGCGAGGGATATTGGAAAAATTAGATATTCATTGTCATACTTTTGAAAGAGAATTCATAATATTCAATTATGAACTCAAATTTTATACATAATGTTTTTTCATAGTTCATATTGTGGACCTTCACACGACAGATAGATGTAGTCGTGTCTTTAATATATTATATATATATTAATATATTTGCGCTACATAGTTTAAATAAGTAGAGTTGTATTTAATATTTAAGCTAAGTAGCCAATGTTTAACGTAAAAACATGTTTTGAATTTAAAAAAAACTTTCAGTGATTCTCTCACCACCATACTATACTATCACTCCGGTATACTAGAATGCTTCTCCTGATAACCCTAAATAAATTTAAAAAAATTAAAAAATACTTGCTTAGCAACAGCCTTTCACTTGAATCGTCTAAAACAAGGATTCCCTTCTTTATTCATCCCTATTTTATTCGTCTGAAAATCGGAAAATTTCACCACTTTTACGAATTTTATAGGCTGTCGCTACCTGTATGTTAGGAAACTAGTATATCCAAGTCATTATTATTATCAACGAGTGTGTGGAGCATCTAGTTTATATTTAGTCTTTGTCCTCTGACAACGCAGGTGTTCGGAACTCAGGCGTGACGACTCACGCTAACATTTTAAAATATCGCGATATTAAACATATAGTATTAATAAACGTAACATTGTTTTGTTTAGCTTTTGTTCATAGGTAACTAATGTGTTTTTGTTGAGTGCACTTTACATGGACAACTGATGTTTATTGTGAAACTTTGTCTTTCTTAGTAATGTTTCATGTAACATTCTCCAGGAGACAATCTGATCATTCAGAAAAAATTAAACTTGGTAAATTATTTACGTAAGTAATGACAAATCATTTTGAGTATATTTTTTTTGTAATTTTATTTCTTTTAGAAAGTATAATAATATAGATTTACACTTCCATACAATTGTCGATGATCATATATTTGAATTCCCTATGTAAACATACTCTCGGAATAATATCAAAACCATCTAACACAAATGAACTTTAGTCATTAAATCGCAATGCCCATTAAGCGTTAGATAATTTTAAAGCGGCCATAACTTGCTCAGTGGAATCGCTGCAAATGTTTGTTATCGAGTCGTTTAATGCACGGTCATGCATCGGCGAATAGTCGCGAAGCTTTGTTTGTCTGTGACGTGGGACTTTGGTATTTTAGAGATGTTTTTATGCCTTCCCTACCGCTTACACTTTACGAGCTAATAACACATTGTTTATGGTTGAGATTTTACAGCCCTAGTTTCATTCAATAATTTGAGTGTACGACATTTTTGAATTCGGAATATATATTACGGAACATAATTAATCATCTGTTGAACTGACCTGAGTAAGTACTAATGGCCTTAAGGTTAAGCCACGCGGTCAAGAATCTCGGCGGTCCTGGATTCAAACTCCAGGCACACACCTCTTACTTTTTCAAGTTATGTGTGTACTCGTATTCACAAAGAATTATGACTTACTTTAACGGTGAAGGTAAAAGTTCTTAGGAATTTCTGTGCTGTGTAGTCCGCCAACCCGCGCTAGGCCAGCGTGGTGTACCCTCTCAGATGTAGAGGAGGCCCGTGCCCAGCAGTGGGACGTATATGGACTGATGATGCTGATTATGACCTGATCAGCCCTGATATAATTTAAGTGCAGCTCAAATAAGTATGTGTATTAATATAATCACTATAAAGTACACGGTATGGCTTAGTTGCCGGTGTCAATTTTTTTTTTATCTTGCAACTCCCGGTGCTGTAACAAATTTACATATATGGAATGTAGATACATTTGACCTAAGGATAGATCCGTGACCTATTGTCTTACATCTAAATGAAGAAATTCTGAACTGCGCCGTGAAAATTATATAACAATAATACAGGCTATTACTAAGAGAGGCGAATGAATTGTCTGTATCAAAAATAATGTAATTAGAAGCCATAAGTTATTGTAGAAACAATACACCATACGTATAAATCAATAACCAACTGTATTTGTTCATGATTATGTTTTACAAGTTCAATAACATTTTCTGGTTCTTTCTTTTGTTTTATTATTACATCAGTATTTGTAGCACTTATTCACAATAGCTGTACAACCGAGCTGATACATACGAGTAGAGGTTTATTTTTACATTCAAGTTTCACAAGTTTTGTTATCTAATGCTACACGTAATGGGTGGCGGGACTATCTCCATTCACCTCGCAAGTTTCTAAAAAAACGTATTATTACTAAGAATTTTCTAAGAACCGGACTTATTACAGTTACAATTACATACATTACTAATAATATTTAAAAGAGATTATCACCTGGTTCAAAATAAAAAAGGAAGAAAGCCACAAGCTAGAATCTCTTTCAGGATAAAGTTACTAAAAGATAGTATTCTATACTATCCTATAGCAACTTTAATAATAATTCCTCATACCATAAAAGTAAAAGCATAAGTGTTCAACCAAACCCTTATCCACTGAGCTGATCCTAAGTCCAAATTATTAACAACATCTCGAAATTCTTGCGTAAAATAGACGAGTATAATTAAAAAACTTGGAACAAAATTCCTGAGTTCGAGAATATAATAGAGACTTTTATATTAGCCGAGTTTCCCTATTTTGTCCGCTGACACTTTTTTCATAAGATTTTAATAAATTATGCAGACTCGACGCTCTGTCGGGTGACGTAGCTTCACCGACTTGATTATGTTAAACTCATCTGGTAATATATTGGTGAAATTGTTTTGCTAATAGAACATATTTTTTAAATATTTATAAAAAAATAAATAAAAGATAAGTTACTCCCACTTTCATAACTATCAAACAGAATAATTTTAGGATCCACGTTTTAGAACCCGTGCTACTAATAATATTGTAATAGAAAAACCAACTAACATATTAATTGGCTCGGGAAGGAAACCTTGTATGAAACCTACTCCTTCAACTACTTAAAAGATGTATCTTTGAGAAGACTTCCTTACAGCGTGCTGTCCTATGCGGGTTATCTTTAATATATCTCATCGCGAAAGTATAAATATGTATATACAAAAAATCATAAAATGACAATTTTCTGCACCCTAGTTCAATTTTTTTCAGTTAAAAAGGTAATAACCTATTTCTTTTAAGACCCATTTACACACACGTATGCCGCATCGGGGTGTAATATCATTAAGTTACTAAAGGATAGTAGGTGTATCCTCACTAGATATTCTGAATCCTGGCGACCTCTCCGCTTTACCTTTCCAGAAACTCGGAACGATGAAAACGAGTAATTGAATTTCTGAAGCGCAACACGTCTTCTGCTTTTATGGGGGTCCTCGCTTTAATAATAAATTATCTCTTTGAAACATGATTATGTACCTTACAATTGCTTAGAAATTGATGAGGTAATAAAAAAAAGTTTATCCATTCGACTGTTAATATGAGCAACATTTTCTATACTTTTTTATAAATTTTAGCGAGATTTTACAACAAAGTAGTATGGTTAAGATGTTGAAGATGATAATATCTGTTTTAACAGAATTTCTTTGCGAAACGTTCAAAAGACATACAACGAGAAAGGTAACCGATTGATTTAAAATAAATCTACACTAAAAATTAATTTGATTTATTAGAATTTAATGCAAAATATAACAAGTAAATCTAAACCTATTACAGATTTTGAGCCTTACACAAATCTAAACCAGCCTTACACATATCAATGTTATAAATGCTAAAAAAATGAAGGGGATAAGAATAACAGTACAAAGCCTGACGCTTACAAACAACGTTGCATTTACACATGTCTCGTATTTACGAGGTCTCGGAGAGATAAACTGGATTGCCATATAAAAATATACAAAACATTTTTCTAAATTTTGTGCAGAAACCTTCAGAACAATTTTATTTCAACAAACTCACAGTTGATTAGCGACTTAATGATTGGTGGATGTTAATGATTTTCAATTATTTAAGACATTTTTTTTAGCTTCAGTAAAATAATATTTGAGTAGAATCACGCCTAACATTTGCAGCATTTCTGCTATTGACTAAGAAATATTATCACAAATAGATTTCATATAAATGTTTTTTTTTTCAGATTGGTGTTGTTCACTCTCTTCCAATATTGGTCTTGAACTGAAGTCCTGAATGATGGTATATCCAGCCATAATGAGGGCCGACGTCAGTGAAGACAACGTAATATGAAGGGTCACAGGTTTTCTTCCCGTTAGAAACTCCACACTTAGACAGAACTCCTCTAAGGAACCAACTAACTTTGTGATCTGGTTGTATTGTTCTTACGACAAGACCTCCACCGCTGTCGCCATTGCGTGGGTTAATAGCTGGAAATGTTATGTTATTTACAATGGATGAAGAAAAAAAAAGTTCTTCATTTATATTCACACAAACAATTCTAATTGTTAGACCAAAATCTACAATATGTCCTATAGTATACTAATATTTCCAATTTTTTATCATATAGAACTCATGTTATATTTGATATTTTTATATGAGATACTAGCACAACATGTAAGGAACCAGATAAGGCATGGACAATGGGCCTAGTCGAGCAATGTAAGACAATTGTTTCACAGAAAACTGACGTCAGTCAAGTTACGTTTTGCCCAGCCATTAATCATTACAAAAACAAGGGTTTTTCTAAATTTGATAATATAGGCGGAATCAATACAGACTGAATAGTAAATGGTCATATGATATACAATACTTACTAGATTTAGGTCCATAGCCTGCACAGAATGTGAATTCATTAAGCAATTTTCGGTAAACATTCGGCGCCCAACCAGTGCATACAGTGTCGTTTTGTACTATAGTGTTAGCTGCCCTCAAGATTTGTGATGGCTTATTATCTTCCGTATCGCCAAAACCGACGACCTGAAAATTAAACGTATATTATTTCTTAATATTTAGAGCATGTTTCTAAAAGCATGTGGATGTGATATCCAGATGTTTGAGTACTAGTCCAAGCGCCGCAGCAAAAAAAGTAGGTAAGTAATGCAACGTTCGGGGCCTGGTATTTTTTTTTGGAATATGTTCAAGGGTGTCCCCTGAATGTAAATCCAAGTTGGCGCGGGGGGGGGGGGGGGATTCACTTCAGCCGCCATCTTGGAAAACACGTTTTATCGAATATCTCGCGAACCGCGCATCGTACGACAAAAATTGTAGAAATCATTATTGTAGATAATAATATTTGCCATCTTTTTTATTTGAAACCTTCCATAAAGACAATCTATTTTAGGGTAAGAACCTAATAAAAAAAAAGAAGTGAAAATGATTTTAATATCGTGATATACAGTGATATACGTACAGTACCTACAACATCAACAGGTTAGTATAATTTAGGAAAAGTATTATTTTATTAAACTTATTTGTTTTTTTTCTTACCGTAGCTTCACGTCCAAAGAGATTCGTCTTGTTATAAACTGGACCCCAAATACAAATTGGTTGAACGAATTCTGTGTACACAAACTTGTTGACTTTTAAAATTGCCAAGTCTGCCGTTGCATATTCATTTTGATAATTTGGATGAAGCACGATTTCAGTAGGCTGTAATAAATGCGTATGAATAAGAAATCTCCAAAAAGGAAAGTAGTCTTTGTTTATAATTAACCGTTATGCCTTATTCACAGAAATGTCGATACTACATTGATGTTTAAATCCTTACTAATATTATAAATGCGATTGTAACTCTGTCTGTCTGTCTGTCTGTCTGTCTGTCTGTCTGTCTGTCTGTCTCGCTTTCCTGCTAAAACTACAGAACCGATTTAAATGAAATTTGGTACACAGATAGGTTGGAGCCTGGGAAAGAACATAGGATACTTTTTATCCCGGAAAATGTAGTATTCCCGTGGGAATGGGTATAAGTAGCTCTGTCAATATTCTGCTTTTACGCCAAAACCGTTTGACCGATATGAATGAAATCTTTTACAGACATAAATGTGATCCTATGAAGTAACATAGACTATATTTTATCCCAAGAATATGTAGGGTTCCCGTGGGATAAGCATATAAAGTAACACTGCCCATGCTATGCATTCACGCGTAAACCATTTGACCGATTTAGATAATTTTTAGTATGTGGGTAGATGGGACCCACCCAAGAAACATAGGATACTTTTTATCCCGGAAAATGTAGTATTCCCGTGGGAATGGGTATAAGTAGCTCTGTCAATATTCTGCTTTTACGCCAAAACCGTTTGACCGATATGAATGAAATCTTTTACAGACATAAATGTGATCCTATGAAGTAACATAGACTATATTTTATCCCAAGAATATGTAGGGTTCCCGTGGGATAAGCATATAAAGTAACACTGCCTATGCTATGCTTTCACGCCTAAACCATTTGACCGATTTAGATGATTTTTAGTATGGGGGTAGATGGGACCCACCCAAGAAACATAGGATACTTTCTATCCCGGAAAATGTGGTATTCCCGTGGGAATGGGCTTTCACGCCTAAAATATTCGCCCGATTTATATGAATTTTGCTATGGACTTAAATAGAACCCTATGAAGTAACATAAACTATATTCTATCCCGGAAATATGTAGGGATCCCGTGGGATGAGCATATAATGTAATGCAAAAGTAACGCTGCCTGTGTTATGCTTTCTCGCCTAAACCATTTGACGATTTAGATGAGTTTTAGTATGGGGGTAGATAGGACCCACTGAAGCAACATAGGATACTTTTTATCCCGGAAAATGTAGTATTCCCGTAGGAATGGGCTTTCACGTCTATACTATTCACCCGATTTATATGATTTTTGGTATGAATATAAATGGGGCACTATGAAGTAACATAACCTACGTTTTATCCCGGGAATATGAAGGGTTCCCGTGGGATGAGCATATATTGTAATACGAAAGTAACACTGCCTGTGTTATGCTTTCACACCTAAACCATTTTGACTGATTTGGATGATTTTTGGTATGGACAAAAATGAGACCTTAAAAAAGGACATAAGCTATTTTTTTTAATCCTTATCCTTACTAATATTATAAATGCGAAAGTAACTCTGTCTGTCTGTCTCGCTTTCCTGCTAAAATTTCTGAACCGATTTAAATTAAATTTGGTACACAGATAGTTTAAACTCTGAGAAAGGACATAGGCTACTTTTTATCAAGAAAAAGGGGTTTTAAGGGGGGATGAAAAGTTGTATGGAAGTATTGTCATTTTTAAAGCTAGAAGCTTGAAACTTATTTTTGTTTTAGATTAGATTAGAATTATTAAAATTAGATATAAATAAATATGACATTCAAAGTTTGTAAAAAAAATGTACCTTTAAGGGGGTAAAATAAAAATAGGGGTGAAAGTTTGTGTGGAAATTCGTCATTTTTGAAGCTAGAATGATGAAACGACGTGTAGACGACTGTAGCTATACGAGTATTTCTGTTACGCTTTCACGATTAAATCATTTGACCGATGTAAACGATTTTTGATATGGACATAAATGGGACTCTGTGGAGTAAAATAGACTACAACTTATTTTCATTCTGAACCCAACCCTGTAGTCTACGCGGACGGAGTCGCGGGCAAAAGCTAGTATTATAATATTAGGAGATAATTACGTGGTCTTAAAAATTCTGAGAGGTTCTCCGAGAACCCATTCTGCTTCAATTCCTTGATTACATACGTCACAAGAAAGTCAACGATTTTGAAATAATTGAATAAACACAACTTGTTTTCAGATTTCGTTACTATTTTCTTTTTTATTTACTAATCTTATGACGAAAAAATTAAAAAGCGAGCCATTTATTTCATTCTTAATTTACTATCCTCTCCGATCTTATATACTGTTTGCCATCATGTGTCACTCATTTTTGGAAAAATAATCATCATAATAAACAAATAGTGAATTGACGGAGCAAACATCTGCTATATACATGTTGGCAGATGTGTAGACGTTGAAAGAAAATTACGTATTTCTGCATATTATATTTATATAGCATGAAATTAAGAAACAATGTAAGTTATCGAATGTTCTGTCGTGAGTAATAAACGCAGGGTGCAACGTCTTTCGTTGTGCAGCAATACAATTGTGAATAAAGATCACAAATTACTATACTATAATATGTGCGGGATATATGTATGTATGTAAGCCTTCATTCAGAGTTCAGAAGTCGTGATGGCCTCGAGGTTTAGGCACGCGGTCGAGAATCTCGACGGTCGCGGGTTCAAACCCCAGGCACACACCTCTGACTTTTCGAAGTTATGTGTCTATTCACAATGAATAATCACGTACTTTAACGGTGAAAGAAAACATCGTGATGAAACCTGCACACCTAAAGCTTCTTAGGAATTTCTTAGGTGTGTAGTCCGCCAACCCGCACTAGGCCAGCGTGGTGGACTAAGGCCTAAAACCCTCTCAATGGTAGAGGAGGCCCGTGCCCAGCAGTGGGACGTATATGGGCTGATGATGATGATGAAGCCTTCATTTACTGGGACAATCTTAGATACGTACCCAGTTGTAACTGGGATAGTCAATCCTAAATTCTTATGAATACATAGAGTTATTTCACCACTTTTAAAGTCAGAAGAAAGAATCAGACAATCTTGTCAATCATTACTTAACACTTCCATTTATCAAACACGTTACGTCCTCTTACTTCTGGCTTTCGCTATTTTTTAAATAAATAAACTAATAAAATAATATTGCTTTTTCAAAGCTATTTGTTTCTTTTACATTATGCCGAATCTATATACCTACATAGTGAATCAGGTATATATGAAATCATGTTTATCAAAAAATTAACATAATGAAATTAAATCATACTATGAAAATTTGGCATTGGACAACGACTTTCAACGAACCTAGAATCTGGGGGTACATGATTAGGTCTCAATTAGGTTCCTAATATCCCACCACTTTCATATTTTTAAGTGTAATCTACTCACAATACGCTGCTGTCTTCCAATTTGTAGTAAATCTCTGTGGTCGTTCACTCCCGCTATCACTACCACTTTGTTTGCTTCTAGAAGCACGTTATTTTTGTATACACAGTGCCCGGCTGAAATTAAACAATGTACTGTATTTATACAATGTATGCTTACATTTGGGAGTTATCATTAAAATACAATTTAATGAAACGATATTATAGTGACATTAAAACACGCTGCTTAACATATTATGATAGATTATACGATCAATAGCAAAAATTACAAAATAAAACCAATTTTTACTACTGCCTCGCAGTCGCACGGCACAAGTGCTATGCGATCTGGCAGCCCCGGGTTCGATTCCCGGAGAGAGGAAAGTGTTATTGGTTTTTCCATCAAGTCGTCATCAGTAGCAGCATGGAGTCCAGAAATATGCCCGAAAAACGTCAATAGGTGCCCTCTATTACATGAAATTTAAGACAATTGACGAAACGTGATTGCAGTGATTATAAAATTACCTGTTATAACGGCAGTTCTAGAAATAATAGTGCCTCCACAGTCATACGAGGCTAGGTTGGTTCCTTCTTTTTTGATCAGCAAAGCTACATGCCACGGCCAATCTCCAGCTTTCGCTTCGGTCCTAACAGAGATCAATTCTGTATGATCAAGTGATCTTCTACCACACATATGGGAATAGTGGAAACCAGTAAATTCCCGAGTTACGTTTAAAGAGTCAATTGTGTGAGATGCCTGTAAGTAATAATTTGAATGTTATTTTACGTTAGAATGAAGTTTAAAGTATTGCCTTCTTAGCAATGATAATCATCAACCACAACAAATCCACGGGTAGATTACCTTAAATCGATTATTTTAAATCGACTATTGCAATCTGTCTTCTTCTACCACCCTTAGGGTTTATCATACATCTCTTCTTTTCGCTAAGTATTCACTTAGATACAGCTTACGAAACGAGACGCCGTGAGTTCAATCCTCGAACCGAGACAAATGTTTGTGAGATCCACAAAAATTAGTTTCGGGTCTGGGTGTTTGTGGGACCGAAAAGTCTCTTGTAGTTTCTGATACCCACGAAATAAAACTATAAGACTAAGGGTCAGAACTATGTGTGACTGTTTCGTGTATTTATTTACAACAACTTAGAAAATAACAGTGTGACATTCAGTGTGTTGCCCCTTTTTTTTTCGTCAAGTTTCACCAATTATTTACTTTTAACATTTTGTCATCAGTTATAATATACTTCACCTTTATAGCATCGTTGCAAAGAGACACATTATTCAAAATGAATTGTGATATGGTTGGAGTATCGTCTTCGGCAACGCTGACATTTTGTGTTTGCAAATAAAACATGTACTGAGGTGTCACTGGACCTTTAGGCCTTATTACGAAATGCCGCCAATTGTTCCTCTTAGTCCAGTAATCCGTAGTTTGAGACGCCTGGAAAATTAGAAATTGTGTTACCAGTAGCTTCATTGTTTAATTTAAAAGGGAGGACTCCAAACGAAGTCAATATTATACAAGTGAAATACTATTGACAATTTATGGAAAAGTATATTACTATTGTTGTTAACATAAAAATAACATCTGATCAGTAGAATCTTGTCATACATCTTCACTTTATATAAATAACCAATATACCAATAGCCAGTAGTAAAGATTAACTTTCGATCATAATTACTTTCTTTGCGCCACATTTTAGGTAGAAATCCCTTGAGATTCTTAAATATTAGTAGTAATATTTGATATTAAATGTTTCTAAATAAGATAGATAAGACCTTTGAAATTACATCAATTTATTAAATTCATTTGAATCGTACCGTAGTTAACTAATTGAGGAATTTAATTGATAAACACTTACCCCATAAATAACAACTTCTTTATCGAAGTAAATTTCCATCTCAGCTTCAACCACATTTGAGTACAATGCGAAATTCACCACTCCTAACCAAAACCGCTCGGCGATTTTATCAAAATAAATAATGCCGAGTCCACAGGGGTCATATCTTGTCAAAGCCGGCCCATTCAAAGCCATAGGATTGACTTCGATGAAACATAATAAACACAGGAAATATTTAAAAAAATATGTATCCATAATTAAACTATTATTTTAATTTATTTTATATTTGTGCGATGTTAATACGCAATAAATTTATACACTACTTTATCTCACAAAATTACCAGAAGTTTTGACACAAACAAATACGAGATAGTAATACAAATGTGTTATCGCTGAATTATATAAAGCGTGTCCCGAAATATAACACGCGTCTTGTGCGGTGCAAAGAAGCCCGTCGCTTATAAGTGAAAGTTTCGGTGAATCATAATTAAGACAATATAAATATTTTCTTTTGTACATGTGTTCTAATAATGCATATTTTAGGGCATAGCGTGTTGTTCTTTATTTCAACAAAACCACGGTATGATTAATATCAACTTCACTCAAAAATATAAATAAGTTTTTTTTTTGGGGTTTATATTCAAACAAAGAAATCCTGCCTCTGTCGCATCATAAAGCAATGAAAAATGTTTGTATTTATCGTTCAACATTACTTTTAATTGGTCAAATTGCGGAAATAAAGGTCATTATATAAATTGATATTGAATGTGGGACAACTGCATTGATCTTATACATAATATGTGCTATTCTATTTTTAAAATTTTTTAATATACTCAGCCTTTGGCCTACCACAGCTGAAGATAGGTATTCCCAGTAAGCGAAAATCATCCAAGTCTTGAGCGGTCCTCAATTTGTTTTAATTTTATAACATTTAATACAATTTCTTAACTTTTACGTCAGGTTAAAATATTTTTCAAAATAATTCTATGTACGGATCCTTTTACTTTCATTTAGTCAGCGCCATAAAAGACTACTAATTTAGGCCAGTACTACCTAGATTAGTCAGTTGCGCGTAACAAAGAGTTTATTGACCTCACATAAACAAGTCATGAGCAGCTGTGATTGTTGGCCTACTAACCCAACCAGCGCAAATATTTACACGTTACAGGTGTCCAGTAATCGTGGATTACGTGTATTACATATTCTTTGTAATCATTTGAATGCGAATGTGAGTTTCTTTTGTTTTTTACGGTTCACGCCCTAATGCGACATATTATGTAGAGATACACAGGATTCTGGGGATCTCTGGGGATTCATAGGATACTTTATATTTCTTGTAAAATTGGGTTCTGAGAATTTAATAACAAAAAATATGACATATGGTAAAGCGAGGGTTAAAACTCACTTCTGTCTACCCCTCGCAGATGCAAGTATTCTTGCAGACATGCATATGATCACGCCATTATACATGAACAAGAAGGCAAGTTCGATTGTGTAGTTTTGTTTAATATTTTCTGTCTCATTGATGCAAATAAGAATTTCATAATGGAAAAACACATAAATACTGCAAAAGCTGAGAATAGAACTGGGGAGTAGCCCGCATACCACAAATTAATGCCGCGGGAAAAAGGCAATGTAGGTATACATGAAAGAAAGCATAAAAAATAATATCAGTATGTAAAATAATCAGCCTGTGAATACGCGGTGTCATACTGCCACCCTATCTATATGTAGTTGACCCCAGAATTCTTTGAAGGCATTTAATTGCGATTTTTTTATATCGCCATTAAATGACTTCAAACTTCGTAATTTGTCTTTTTTTATCGGCTTTTTTTTAGTAATTGTTACTTGCTGAACACGTACCTAATTAAATTTACTTTTATTTAAATAAAATGACGCTCAGACCAATAATAATTAATTTTGAAATCGGATATTGAGAAAACAGGGCACTCCCTACTTTCTAAATTTCATTTTATAACGTATGCAACTTAGGTGGCATAATATTATTTTTAGATAAATGACCTACGTAGATAGATAGTAACCGATTTTAATTATTAAATCATAAAAATAAATACAGAAATTTTAATAGATAAACATTGTTTTTTGTATTTTATTTTTAGGAATTAAACGCTTCAAATAAAATAAATACTATAGAAATAATAATAAGCATCAAACAAAATACAAAGCCGTTGAAATATAACTGAAAACGTACCACAACGAGGCTCAAAGACCAAAGCATTCCACGCGAACCAATGCAAGGGTAAAATTAGCATGATACTTTTAAGGATTACAGGCATGTGAGAAATTTTACTTTCATTTTGACAGTGTGTTGTACTCGTATTATTACTGTAAAATTACTAGCGATAATACAACACACTAATCTGTTCCCTCCCGTAATAAATATGAGAGATCAAAGCATTCTACAAAAGGGTGCAGAGAGAAAATATACAAAAATATAATTTAAACTGACTACCTTGTTACGCATGAATTTTTTACGTCGCTTCGGACAATGTGCTAGCACATTGATTGCTCTTAGAAAAAAATCCGTAGCTGATTTCAAGTGCTAACTATCCGCGATAAAATTCAATAAAAGGCAACGAAACTTCATAAAAAGATAAATCTCTGACTATCCCTCCGACGATATATGCGTTTGTTTTGTATATGCCTGTTTTGGGTCCACTTTATTGCGCCTATCGTTACGTGGCCTCAACTAGGGTTTTCATCATCATTGCTTATTCAACTTTCATTTTAACCTTCATAACTAAAACTTTTGTCGGTATGCCGCATTCTTGAATCTGATGATGATCTTTATTCTTTAATCAATCTCATAGACCTATAGTCCAATAATGTGTCCTGGATTTAAGTGAATGATTAACACCAAATTCAATAAAAGAGTTCACAAAATGCAAAACAAATTATTGATTTCTCTGAGATTTTTATTGACCGGCTCTTGGTCTCGGGTCATAAATATTTTCCGTGCGATCTTGAGGACCTATACTATACTACACAGTGTATTTTTGTATTTATTAGGAAATTCTCAGTAGCTGTCCTGAGTTCGGGAATTTAGGCGAAAAACGGCAATGACCTCGCTCTCCTACGTGAGAATAAACAACAAATGGCGAAACGTGAGTACCGAAATGGATATCTGCTTACCCCTTCAGGAAGGCACGTTTGAGTGTATCCATATGTATGCATGGGATATTTCTATTACTCTCAAATTCACTTTAATACGTAATCACATAAACTGCAGCTAAACAGTGAATCATAGGGCAAACGAAGTGCACGCAATCATCTTAATAATGCTCGTGATAATATCCTATAGATATTCTATACAGATCCAATCATTAACACGAAGGGGATAGTAGTGCCTGTGAAGTGTCCTCGAGTCTGTATTACGTATACCTAGTTATATTTACCTCTGTTTCGACCTTTTTATGATACATAATGTTTTTTTTAATGAGGAATAACAAAGCTGATAAATTGAATTATCTATGTTTTCATGCGGTTTTTTTTTCTATAACTTTAATAATATTTTATATGTTTAATTAATTTGTGACTAGTTGGGTTTTTCTGTTAAAAAATTATCAGCAGTGGCATAGAGAAAAAAATATACTCGGTTAATGGCCATGGCCTTTATCTCATTCCGAGAAACTTTAATATAAATAAAACACTTATTCCTAATACTTCTTAATAAATTTACTTGTTCCGTCTTCAGTTGGTTTATATTGCTTTATGATCTGTTACAAGTTATTATACCACATTTAGGCGAACCTAATGCCGAGCACTAAGCAGGTTCAGACTTTGTGATGCTATAAATTTTATCGGTAAAATAGGTATTCTCGATCTGACAATCAAACTCACTTTTTATTTATCACTCTTAAGTTCTTTATAAATAAAGAAACTTTCGATGCAGCTCGAAATAAATTCTCGACACTGTATTTAATTCCCGTTTACTCTTTTCATTTTACATAACAAATATTTATTGCTCGCAATGCAAAACTCGAGCTTACTTCCCCGTTCTACTGAAGACAAACGATTCTGTACGTTCGTTCTTACTTTCTTACATGACAAAGACAAAACTTTTGCGAGACGACGTCTCAGAAATATTCCGGCTGTATAAACTTTAATCTTAAAGTCGGATTCAGACAGGACGTACTTTTTTGCCATTACATTTCTGTTAATTATATTATAATAGATTTAAATTAAGAATTCTGAGCAGCAAATTTTTCTGCGAATTTACCATTTGTTTACTAATAAACTAATTTTTATACCAATTTTAAAAAGGACTTCATCCGTTTATCGAATAGGACTGCATCAGATAGATGAAAAAAACATGATCTATGTAATTACTATGTAATAAAAGAGGCAGACAGTGAAACATTAATTAAATTCCATTTATTCTCCTTACGAACAGAAAACAAGAGTAAACAAGACGTAAATACAGCGATAAGTACCATCCAATCAACTGGATGCTACTTTAATGAAATAATAATCCAATAATCGGAAGTCGAAACCCTTCCCGCGAAGATATAAGTCTCAATGAGAACTGTAAAACGATGCCAATGGATTTAAAAACGCTAGATGTGGCCATAATTTATATATCAGAGCGTTAAACAGTTTTCACTTGATAGAAAAGGACAAATATGAAGCGTAAATAAATAAAATAAATACACCCAACAGTCACATACATAGTTCTGACCCCACACTAGGATACAAGTCCTGTGTCGTGGGTATCAGAGACTACGAGAGACTTTTCGGTCTCACAAACACCCAGACCCGAAACAAATATTTGTGGATCACACAAACATTTGTCTCGGTGCGGGGATCGAACCCGCGGCCTCTCGTTTCGCAAGCTGGTGTCTAGCCATCTGCGCCACGGGGCTGTCAAAGCGTTCATAAATTATGTTCTAAAAATAAAATGATTGGAATAAATATATAATATTTTTATTGTTGTTGTACAACGATGCTAAAGAAGTTTTCACTTCAAAAACCATCTGTACCTACCGTTAATAAAAAAAATGTATTTTTATAAAGAAATAAATTAATATTTTCTATTAGTCACTATTTTTTGTAACTAAATAATAAATGCACTATTCGAGCGGACTAACTCTCGAACTAAAAATAAAGCAACTGTAACATGCCACAATCTAATCACTCAAATTTTACGACGCCATTTCCAGAACTGATTGATGTTCGTCCATGCGTCAATTATATGAGGCGTCGAGAAAGTCCTTAATAGGCACTTTATGTGTTCTAATACGCTCTTACAGCTGAGGAACAGGCGGCGCAATGTTTAATAGGTCTTAATTGGTGTGGTTGACAACAACAATGTTTGAATGTTACTGATACGTGCTCGTAATTGGTTGGTCGCACGTTTTCGGACTTTGTTGTTATTAATGTTTTTTGTTGTTGCATTTATTTATGTAAGCTTTTATAAATTATTCTTATAAACTTAGGTACTTATATAAAGAGTTATTTTATGAAGTAAAATTTATATATAAGCATGGTATCAAATTGATACTATTTATTTTAATTTAATGAAGGTTTATATCTTAAAAAAAACATGACCAATTTACCATACAATAAAATTTTAAAAAGTAGACATTAACAATTTTAAAATGATTCTAAGCACTGTAGTGTAGTATTTAAAGCAAGGAAAATATTAAAAAGATTTTTTGATAACTTTCTTCTTAAAGCTTATGTTTTTAAATCTAATTTTAAATGTTGAATAACATAATATACTCATATCTTCTAATAATACCTATAGTGATTTCTACAGAAAAATATTAACTCAAATTGTGTAAAACTCGGAGCCATTGATGTTTAGGGTCGTTTTTACAGAATTAATTCCAATTTATACATGAGTAATTACTTCAAATACCTACCATCGAAATAAAGCAAAAAAGAAAACGGGACTTTACGAAACAGTTGAACCGTGCAAAATTTTATGTAAATAAATATCGTTTCACCTTTCTATCGAAAATGTTTTCAAACTGTTTCGGTTACAAGTTTCATCGACTCACGTCCTTTTTCATAATAAATGTAACAGAAAAGGTACAGTCTTCTTTCGGAATTCCCTTGTTTTTAAGCAGGAAACTAAATATTACATTGACTGGACATAAAGGGAATCCTTGAACAGAAAATAACTGTGTAAATTTTCAACATCATAGAGTGAGAGCATGTTCTCAAAAACTATACTTAAAATTCTTTATGTAACAAAATAAAATTGCTATTACGTATTCGTACAACAGCAACAAGAAAACTCAGTTGCTTTTTCTAGACCAGTCAAGGCGTTTTATAAATTTATAAACTTTTAAGAGCACATGAATAATAATAACGATGAACTGTAGTTTGAGAATCAAATTTACCTACAAAATAGACTCTTTTTATAGTAGTATATTTCCACAGCAAACATCGCACTTTATGGTAAATGCAGTGAGGTCGGAATAGTGTGACTGGCAAGAAACGATTACAAACATCATCAGTCGACGTAATTATCCCGGCTAGTCGACATTAGATTCAAGCCGCACCCAACTAGCCACAATAGAATATTTGAAAAGAGTACTAGGTATGCCTTTTTGAGGATGGACAATGATAATCATCATCATCATCAGCCCGTATACCTACGTCCTACTGCTGGGCACTCTCTACAACTGAGAGGTTTAGGCTTTAGCCCACTATAATTAGACAATTATAATGATGTTTATAAAAACCCTTTCCCTTAGTGCAAGTACAATCAAACAATCGATATATAAACAATTATTCGTACGTGTTCGATCGAAACACCGTCATAATGAGCGCTCCGATACTCTACGCAAACAAATACAGGCGATGTAAATAGACAAAGGGTGGCCACTCGGCCGGCAATTTGTTATTTATTGTCAATTTGCGTTCCAGACTGCGACCCGTTCGTTAGTGGCGGTCCAGTAATAAACTTATTAAAAACGCTGCCACTCACACCGTTGCCAAAATAAAAGTGTGTTTTTCTACTGGTTTGGGCATAGATGAAAGTCGGCTCAAGAAAGGAATTTGACATACGTAGACTCTAGCTAATATCCACTTCAGCAAATTATGTATATTCACACGCATATGATTCGCCAGCCCTATTTAAGTGTTATTTTAAGGCATAGTTCGAGATCCTGCTACTATGGATTGCCTTTTGCAAAAACATGAACCTTAGAAACGAATCCGTTGCCCCTTGATTGCTCATAGCACACATGTGCCGCGCGACCAACCATGCGAAAAAGTATATACTCGTATGTATATATTATAATAATCATAGGCATATAATATGTACTCTATGCTCACTGATGGTTATAGTCCATAAATAAATCCAGTCAATATTTAAGTGCCCAGGTTACAACGATGTTTTGGTTCAAAACCACACAAGCGCACCCACCAACGTATATTACATTGTAACTTTTTTACTCATTGTATTCTTATTAGAAGACACATGACTTACAGTACTTAAACCTTCTTCGAAAATTTTATCTCCATTGTATCTTGTAACTAGAACATTAAAGCCGTCTCCGAAGTTGAGAAAAGTAAATTAAAGCCAAGTACAAAGGTCTTACCGAGACATATACCTTCATTAGGACGGATAATAGATGTCTCATTGTTTAAGACATTTGTAATTCTGATTTAAAATTAACAAGTTTCTAGCATTAGTAGCCTGTAAGGCTGTAACACGATTATACTTTGAAGATAAATTTCGTTCAATTAATTGTTAAATACTGTAATTGCCAAGTCGTTTAGCTTTGTTAATTATTAAGTTTTACATTTTCATTTTTAAATGTAAAATGTATCATCATCATCATCAGCCCATATACGAGTACGTCCCATTGCTGGGCACAGGCCTCCTTTAAAACTGAGAGGGTTTAGGCCTTTAGTCCACACACCTAAGACATTCCTAAGAACTTTGAGGTGTGCAGGTTTCCTCACGATGTTTTCCTTCACCGTTAAAGTACGTGATAATTCTTTGTGAATACACACATACGAAATTTCCGAGATGTGTGCCTGAGGTTTGAATCCGCGACCGTCGAGTTTCTCGTCCGCGTGCCTAAACCTCGAGGCCATCACGACTTGTTAAAATGTTATAAAATGTATACTGTATAAAAAATGCGAATGTTACGATTTGAATCCAGTATTTGATTGTATCAACAATCATTGTGTCTTCGGTACCATAACATCATGCAAGTTAAATAAATGCGATGAATTCGACAAAAAAACATAAGTTACTGGCGTTACTGCCATCTTCTAACAAATAAGTACGAAACGAGCCGTTTTCTTTTCCCTTCAATAAAAGAATTCAAATGTTTTATTTAACATTGCAACTGCTATTTATATTTGTTATTTTAATTTTATATCAGTCCGTATAGTGAAAATAGTCACATCTCGTGATATATACATAAACTATTTATTCCTATAATGTTGTTGACTGCTTCGTGGTCTCGCGGCACAAGTATGTGCCGTGTGATCTAGAGGTCCTGGGTTTGATGGCCAGGTCGGGCAAAGTATTATTGGGTTTTTCCATAAGGAACTTCTCTGTAGCAGCACGGAGTCTGGAAATGTGCCTGAAAAACGGCAATAGGCTCGCCCCCTATTACGTGGGACTGATAAATACATATGTGGTAATACCTGGCGAAATGTAGGTGCAGTAATGCAAATTAGGCGTGAAGTTATTTATGTACATATGTTAGTCATCTACATTTGTTAATTGTTCGGTGTGACGGAACCCGACACTCATACGTACTGCATGTTTATTATTCGCCTGCCCCTAACCTGCCTATGAAATTATAGGGCCCTCGTCCTATAAAGAGCCTGCGCTAGTGTTAAGGCACATTCCATTTGTACCGTCCATTATGATAATAAAAACTTTGACGAATTGTGTACACAGGTATCCACTTAGGCGTCTTGTTTGTGATTACGTAGTTTCTGATTTATAATAACTATACACACGCTTGTATCACCAATGTGATAGGCAGAATGCATTTAAACATCCTCGTAATAGAAGGGAAGCCTATTGCAGATTTTCAGGCGTATTTATAGACCTGATGCTATTACTGAGAATTTTCTAACGGAAATATCCTATAACAATTTACGCAACCCAAGAATCGAATCTCCGGGACCTTTAAATCGCACACACTATAACAGCAATAAAAAAAATACAATGAAGGGTTGAGTAGGATTGTACTGGATGCCGCTTTTAACAGATCACTCTGAGAGTCTTTGGAGGTAAGTCCAGCAATCTCTTTGGTCTGATGATGATGTTATGTAGTGGGTATAATATGTCACAATAAATATTATTTTAGAAAACTCCACGTAAATCCACTCCAATATTCTGATAAGAATATGTTTTGTTCATCAGAATTTTGAAGTATTGAAATGCTCGATAAAAAATCCATCCTTTTTCAATATTTTAATGTCTTCTCTAATATTTTAGTGTTTCCTTCAACAATACCAGCACTACATTTATAATAAGAGAATAGTACGACAACAATGTATTAAGATGTGCAACTTAATTTTTATCTACTCTAAGATTCTCTTGCACAATCCCCACTGCGTAATGGCTAGTCTAATAAGACCCGGTCTATTAAAGAAAAGAGTGTGCTCAATGCTCATTCCTTTTCCCTCACGGAAACGTGGGATAAAAATAGACTATCCTATCGATTAACCAGAAGAGATTACGATAGACCGACTCTAAACGGAGCTGAGTTCTAAGTGTGTATTCTTGTAAAATTCAGTTTTCATTGTTAAAATTGGACACAGTTGCTTGAGACAATCAGAATACATCATCATCATCATTATCATCAGCCCATATACGTCCCACTGCTGGGCACGCGCCTCCTCTACAAATGAGAGGGATCAGAATACAAATTTATCGATTTTATATCGCTTGCTAGAGAGACCTCCGAGTCTCTGTAGTAAACGATATAAATCGACATCATTCGACCCAAATCATGCGTCGTGTCATCGATGATAAAGTCAATGATGATCAAGAAAACATTTTTTTAGGATCTAAAAATCTGGCGATCGAAAAGGTTACATTTATTTTCGTAAAAAACAAAAAGGTAACATTGGTTTCCGATTTTCTATTCAATTCAAATCAAGTAATTTTGTGAATTTCTTTGTCACTACCACTATTTTATATAATTTCTTTTACGATTCCGCCAATAGACTGTGTAATATTATTACAAACTTCCAAAAATTAAACAGTCGATAAAATTCTTAAGGGAAAACCTACAGTAACAATCCACAATTAAACTTAAGTGTTAAACCAACACACAAGCTTCCCGATATATATATTTATTTTGATATCCCTAACTCCATTTTATCTAGCAAACATCGTCGTTGTTTAAACGCGAAGTTCCTATTTACAATTGTTTCCTTGAGCGTTTTCAAGAGATTAAACTTAAGTTGGGTAATATTTTTCAGACGCTTGAACTGAAAACTTTTCCTTTGTCGTGTTCTGAGCGTATAGAGTGCGTTGTATCTATTAAAATAATGGGCATGTTATACGGGACTTTTTTTATTGAATTTTATGATTATTGTAAAAGGTTTTGTTTGCGTCGCGTTTAAATGATTTGGAAGAGAAATTGAGTCCGTTCTGTTAATTATTTTTCTCATATTGTTTACAGCGGCTGACTATAGAGTTAAGTTTTTCAAATAAATACATTTTTTGTTATGATTTTTATATAATCGAATATAATTACCTTTCTCTTAGACAACTCACTTCGAGTTGCTAAGTAAATACTAGTCTTTATTTTCTCATCAATTGTGAATTATACTTTTACATTTTTTATGCCATCAGGTCTATAGGTATGTTCCAATCTTATTTACATCCAAACGTAGATATAAATTAAATGAAACGCTTATGATTTTTTTTTAAATTGTGTTATGTAAATTGAATTATATAGGTAAAAAAAATCCATCAATAGAAAAATATGCAACAACAGTTACGGAATTTATATTTCTTAATTTTAGAAATAAATTATAAAAAAGAATTACAATATTTATTTTCATACACAATCGACTATGCGAAATGGATACGTGCACTAATTAGTCATTTAAGTAGAGTGACTCATATTTAGTAATATTGCGTAATTGTTTGCATATTGATTCATTTTAATATAATTATTTATATAAAAATGAATCAATGTAAGTTACAATATCAAACTAATAGATATTGACAGGAACCACAGTGCGACTTAGGCTTGGTAATTAACTTGCTAATTGTGAGAACAATTGAAGCAGCTTACGCTCAAGAGTAACAATAAAAATAATAGGTATATGTTTATTGTGGAATGTCCGCCAACCCGCACTAGGCCAGCGCGGTGGACTAAGGTCTAAACCCTCTCATTTGTAGAGGAGGCCCGTGCTCAGCAGTGGGACGCATATGGGCTGATGATGATGATGATGATTATGGAATGTTGTGCATATGTAGGCAGTCAGAAATTATAAATATTTTGATACTTTCTACCGAAAACAGTACCGGTGTGCAATGTAGGAGATATATCGGGTAATTAAGATAACTACTCACACTTAAATATGGTATAATAGGTATTTTGCCGGCGTGGTTTTAAGAAATATTATATGTTACTGTGTTGTTTTCATCATCATCATCAATCACCACATGCACGTCCGGCTGCTGGGCACGGCATTATCATCGTCGGCCCAAATACGTCCCAATGCTGGGCACGGGCCTCCTCTACAACTGAGAGGGGTTAGGCCGTAGTCCACCACGCTGGCCTAGTGCGGGTTGGCGGACTACACACCTAAGAAATTCCTACGAACTTTTAGGTGTGCAGGTTTCATCACGATGTTTTCCTTCACCGTTAAAGTAAGTGATAATTCATTGTGAATACACACATAACTTGGAAAAGTCAGAGGTGTGTGCCTAGGGTTTGAACCCGTGACCGCAGAGACTCTTGACCGCACGCCTAAACCTCGAGGCCATCACTATTAAATATAACTGTGTTGTTATCATCATAATCAGTCTATGTACGGCTGCTGGGCACGGCATTATATTATTATTTATTATTTATTACACGGCATTACGGCATTATTCCTATACGTATACATATGTTTTTTAAATACATATAAATTAGCTGACTTAAAATAAGCGCATTAACAAATAAAGGTTGCTTCGCATGGACACTTTTTCCCAATAAATCTGGTCTGCGGTCAAATCTGGCACATTAATCAGGAGTAGTCCCGCGTATCGAGCTAACCCGGACCAATACCAAGTAGCTGTGTGATTTATTGGCCGTGCGCCGGAAAGGTACCGTCTACCACCTGTCTGCCGCTGGCAACGAATCTTGGCAGAAATGTTTTCGATATCTGAAAGTAGAAAAATTGGGTAACAGAAAAAACAGTTTTATTGCACGCCTGTTTGCATGATAATATTACGGCATATTTTGCATAATAAATATTTTTCTTAAACATATTATTTGAACTCGAGTAAACTCAGTGTTACTTAAGAAAACTGTTTAGTGATTCAGAAAATTGTAAAAACTTGTTTTTTTTCACTTAGGTGAAAAAATAATAACCAAACGACTTTTGTTTTATGATTCTTAAAGAACTTCGAAAGACTTTGAAGTAATATACAACTACCTGGACGCGAAACAAAAAACGTGAATGTAAATTTTGGCATGGGGATGAAACGCATGGTTTTTTAACGAAATGAAAGTATAACAAAACCATTAAAAATTGCTTAACAGAGAGGCTGAAGTATGGTTGATTTTTTAGGACTTCTTAGTTTTATTACACTAGAATTCTGCGTCACAGGAATGTGCGCTTCGTGTCCTATAGTTTTATTCTCAAAGAAAGAAAAAACTAAGCTTTTCTTTCAGGCTGAAAACTACAAAGGTGTGACTCCTCAAAAGAGAAGTTCTTTTGTATGTAGCAGGACTAAAGAAAGCTTTACTTTTTAGTTAACTGTAATTACCCTAAATAGACTGTATGCGCACTAACATTTTGAATGTTATTAATTTTCAGTGGCCATTTTAAAATACATACAAACACACTCACGTCGGAACCCCTACTTTTTCGCTAATCGTGATTTAAGTCCCATGAAGCTGGAGCGAGCCTTATGCCATTTGATGGGCACATTTCGACTCCGAGCTGCTTTAGAAATTTTCCTTTTGATTGATCCTAGGACATCTAGATCGTACGACACTTGTTCCGCTAGACCACGAGGCAGTCAGTTAGTAGTGCAATTGTTTACATTAGTATTATTACTAACACTATGCTATATGTATGTATACAGGGTGTTAAAAAGACCGCGATCGAAAACTAAGACAGGTAATAGTTACTGTGAGTAAAAGCAGTGATGGCCTCGAGGTTTAGGCGCGCGGTCGAGAATTTCGGCGGTCGCAGGTTCAAACCCCAGGCACACACCTCTGACTTTTCGAAGTTATGTGTGTATTCACAATGAATTATCACTTGCTTTAACGGTGAAGGAAAACATCGTGATAAAACCTGCACACCTAAAAAGTTCTTAGGAATTTCTTAGGTGTATAGTCCGCCAACCCGCACTAGGCCAGCGTGGTGGACTAAGGCCTAAAACTCATCTCACTCATCATCACCCCAAATACGTCCCACTGCTGGGCACGGGCCTCCTCTACAACTGAGAGGGTTTAGGCCTTAGTCCACCATGCTGGCCTAGTGCAGGTTTTATCACGATGTTTTCCTTCACCGTTAAAGCAAGTGATGGCCTCGAGGTTTACGCGCGCGGTCGAGAATTTCGGCGGTCACAGGTTCAAACCCCAGGCACACACCTCTTACTTTTCCAAGTTATGTGTGTATGTGTATTCACAATGAATTATCACACTCTGTATATATTATTATATTCGTTATATTTTGAAATTTATCTTCCTTGATACTCGAAGTTCATTTTAAACACCTACACACGTACTTATATCGCCATAAATACCATTAAGTTCAGTTCGCTGTTTGCCTTCGACAAGAGCCCGTTAATTCCAAGACATAGTCGAGCCCTATTAATTAAATCTGTTTGCTGTTTGACTGACTCTATTTGCTACAGACTTAATTAACATCCTCTGTACTGGGCTCACCACATAATATGCCCACATTCTGATACGGCGTAAGTTAAAATACATTATTCGGTATATGAAAACCAAGCTTTATATATTGCGAATATATAGCTGTATTATTATAAGAAAATTTTCAAATAAAAGACACGATTGTGTGAAATTGAAGATGATATTTTCTTAAAAGAATAAATCCAATTTATTTCTTGGAAATCCAATATTGCTAATGCTTTCTTTATCTAGGAATGTATAGTCTTAGAAAATAGAATGTTTTTATGAATCGGTATAAACAATGGACAGTTGTATCTTTCATTAAAGTTAAAGGTTATCATTAAAGTACTTACTTAAGATAAATAAATAAAATAAATACATCCAACAGTCACACACATAGTTCTGACCCCACACTAAGATACAGGCCCTGTGTCGTGGGTATCAGAAACTACGAGAAACTGTTCAATATTAAAACCACTCAGCCCCGAAACAAATATTTGTGGATGACACAAACATTTAACATTTGTCTCGGAGCGGGAATCAAATCCGCTGCCACTCCTTTCCCAAGCTGGTATTTAGCCAACTGCACCAAGGGGCTTTCAAAAATAAACATAGTAAGAAATAACGACTAGTTAAATTACAACAATATAATACAACACTACCTATACCTACTCTAAACGTAAATGATAATTTCTAAGAAAACTTTTACGACCATTTTCATTTCAACACAAATTTTGCAAAGCTATTGCTCTTTCATAGAATACGCTCATAAAATATTTTCATTGTCCTGTTCTAAGGAAAACAACACACACAATGTTAACAATATATCAGTTAAGGCACTTAGCGACATTTTCATCAGAGCCTTGGGGAAACAATGCAAACACTGGCTCGCCGGGATGTCTGTAATTAATGACGTCACCGATTCCATTACTAATTGAGTGAATCCGGCGTGAAGACGCGCCGGCGACATTTCAAAAATACATTTTCTTCTTATGTCTGCTCGGAGCCATAAGTCTCGGCTTGCTTCCGTTCTTTACAGTCGTATAATTTCTTAAATACATCTTAAGGTATTGTTGAAATAAAAGATTTATACAAAGCGTCTGTTCGCAGTCTGCTTGAGTAGAAATGAAAAAAGCAGCTTTTCGCGAAAATTGTGTAACAAATTTCATTTTGTGCACACAATTTAAGCCTGTATTTTTGAAAAGGTTAGGTAGAGTTTTATCTTATTTTCAGGAGTTAGAGGTAAACTGAGCTTTAAGTTAGATTCAAAGAATAATGAATTAATATTAAGGAATTATAAAGAATCATTTAATGAATAAAGCAAAACTTTTGTTTAATTACTATTTTTTTTTCGTGCCTCGTGCAAGTGTCCGTACCTAATTTGTAATTTATAGTAGACAATAACGCATGCTAAAATTTAATTTTCCGTGTTAATACGATGTCAGATTAAAAAAAAAGTTTTAATGACTACGTCGTGGTCTGACTGCCTCGTGGTTTCGTGGCACAAGTCTGCGACGTGCGATCTAGAGGTCGTTCCGATTCGATTCTCGGTTCGATTCCCGGGTCGGGCAAAGTGTTATTGTTTTTTTTTCCATTTAGAAATTCTCAAGAGCAGCACGAAGTCTGGAATTGTCTAGAAAAACGACAATAGGCTTGCCCCTTCTGACGTGAGACTTATAGATACCTGGCGAAATGTGGGTGCAGAAATGCACCTCTGCCTATCTGCGTTAAGTAATGTATGGAGTATTCTGTCCCAATAGGAAACATCAGATTTAAAGAAATACTGAATTAAATGCCACTTCGGTACCAACATAAAATTACCCAGACTATCTTGTGTTCGGAACCCCAACACCAAAGCAAATATAAAAGAAATATCCCTACATAGCTGAAAACGAGACAATAGACTCTTTGACAGAATTAATTTAAAAAAATACACGAAATCCAATTACCGTTGACTTTTTGTGAAGATTTTTTAATTCTTCCGTCACCTGCGTGAGTTGTGAATAAGCAGATTAATTAGTAAGCAACATTGTGACGTCATATGGTTTCTGTCTTCATTCATGCTCATTGTGGCATTGTGCGGGCGGAACCGCGGTGGCACACCTCATTGTTGCAAGATCATTGTGTCGCCGGCTCGACGAAATGTTGAATAAACTTGAAATGTGATGCACAATGCGGGAAGCGCCTGTGATGTGTCGTTTCGAAAAAAGGGAATTCTCATTCAAACTATCCTTCACTCACAACGTCTGCGAGACGAGGTAATATAATCGGTCTGTCTGCAGGTTATGTGAAAATCATTATCACGTCTATAACATAACAACAAAAGCTTTAAATTTTATAATTCATTTATTATATCTGTTTACAAAGAAAATTACCATAATCTCTCTTTCTTCCAATTACATTGGGTATTTTGAGAGGCCAGGAAATGCATGCTATGGTCTAAAAACGTCTAAATCTGACTCGATCGTCGCTATTTTATATCTAAAATTCTATTTTGCCTACTTGCAATAATTGGAGAAAATATCTTCAAAATGACACACTATAGAACATATGCATGACCCTTTAAGAAATTATTTTAATCAACACAACTATAATGGTAATTACCGGAACTCTTATCAAGAAAATACAGGAGAAGGCAAATAAAACAAGAATTTCAACTTTTACTATTTTCACAAAAGTGTAGGTAGAAGAAAATTTGCATAGATAAGGTCCGTTGCACTCGCTATGAATTATATCAAGTTACAATTCATAATTCATTCGGAAAGCGACACGGTTGAAATGGAGCGTTTCCCTCGCGGCTATATTTTATTAAATCTCACATACCATCTTTGCAGACTATCTACTATCTACGTGTAATCCCTAGATACTGCGATATCCTACATAGATAACCTATGGGATTCCTTATTAGATGCATATAGGGAGAACTTGAAGAAAGTTTTAAATTTTATAAGACAATGGTCATGATTACGTGTACAGTATTGGTCGAAGCACATGTACGTTTGAAATATATATACTCGTATAATATAGGGTAAGGTTGCCTATATTGTACCAGCTAACGAACTTTACAAGCTGTCACAAAAAATATAAAACTTAAGATGATTATTTTATTAGAAATAAAACGGTTGTTCTATTGGTGTTAATATTTTATTTCTAGAAAATGAGGAAATATAAATAAAATTAAAATAATTAACTTTTAAAAAAAGTCTGAAAAAGTACAATTTAGGAAACCGGTTTCCTTAATTGTACCATAGGTATCCTAAATTGTACTTCACGACCGAAATGTGATCTAAGAAGCTGGTATATTTGGTACTATTGTTTGTAGTGGGGTGAAGTACTGAAGAACTAACAATCTGTGACTGAGACTATAAGTCAGTATTCTAACATACTTTATTGTGAGTCAAAACATATGTTTTTCCATATTTAACAAATGCGACACAAGCTCTTGTTCAATTTCATTTCGAAACACAGTTGGTGTGCCCATGGTCTAAGGCTTTTTCTAAATCATCTTGCGTCCATTTATAATATTTTTCATCATCTCTAGACATCTGAAAATATTTTAATCTAGTTAACAATCGAGTTGAAGAACCACCATACACCCAAGTACTAAATTGTACCGGTACATTTTAGGGCTACCCTACCTGGTACAAATTAAGCAACACTAAGTTTTATTTTTATGCATGCCCGCATCATAACCTCGAAATGCTAAACATAAAACTATAGTCTCAGAGAAGGACATTAATATGCATACTTTCCAAAAACATATATAATAACTACGATTTACTTACCGTTGCGCATAGATATCCTTAGGTAAACTATATTATCAATTATCAATAATATAAGATCAAAAGGCCGTTATAATTATTTTTGTTTACTACACTTCACTCTGTTATGTTATCGAATCCAAAATGGCAGCGATTGTGTTATGTTGTTAGCACTGCTTTTTAGTTTTACCAATTCAAAACTAAACGTTACGGTTTGGTAAATTTTGAAGTGGTACAAATTAGGAGCCGGTTCGATTTAGGCAACTCCACCCTATACGTTCCGTAGAAGCCCATAAGCGTCAAAAGTTAATTGTGTAATGTCTAGTTTATAATTGTTTATTGTGGGGTTAGTATATCTTCATTTTTTAAACTCAATTTGCTTTTGTTAAATAATGATTTAAAGCTTAAAGATTAGGCTTTTGGGCTTCTATGAAAATAGGTTTTACAAGGAATCCTAGGCCTGGATAAAAATGCATAATAGGAATAAAGATCAGCTTTAAAACTTTCCTCACGTAAAAAGTATCAGGATAAACAAAACAAAATCCTATTAAATACAAATTTATTTTAAAGAAGTCGTAATTCGCACTTCGAACATGTAATTAATAATGAAACAAAAAAAAATATGATAAATTAATTGATGAAGCCTCGCAACAAAGAACGTGAACAGTATTCCCTCGTTAATTCCATACGCGATATTCTTGCTCGAGTGCCTTAGTAAGATAACAGTTGCATACGCAAAACTTTGTAAACTTACACATGAGCAAACTTGTAGAACTCACAAGGGCGGAAAATAATGTTCACCTAGTTTAATTTGTGAATAATAAACATTTTAATTGGTTTAACTAAAATATTATATTTAGTATTATAGTTAGGATACTTAAATATAGATACTATGTTACAGAAAAATAAACAGTAGAAGTAGCTCGAAAAGATATAAAGTACTTGTCTTGGAAACCTTGAAAATTTTGGAGCGACCTTTAAATATTAAAATTTCGACTTGAGATTTTCAGGATCTTTATCATTTTTCTTGTAGAAAAAAGTAAAACAATGAGAAAAAAAATAAAAAGAATAATAAAAATCGATTTTTGACGATTTTGGAAATTTTAAAAAATTTGGAGCGACCTCATAAAAAATTTTTTTGAGCTGTCTTTTGGAGAGGGCTCTTAAAACATCAAAAACTAACATATTTTCACCCGAGACTCAAAAAAAAAAAAATTGTCGGTTTTTTTGGGCCACCCTAATATGTATATACAATAGTAAATCTTGAAAGTCAAACCTACATTTTATTTATTCGAATCCTTAATATAAAAGTTGACATAACAATCGGTACAATACGTATTGTAGTCTGAATATATCGAATTAAGGATCAGCCGCAAAGCTGAATTCATATTGAAGTCTTCAGAAACCTCACAATGCTTTGTGGTGAAGTGAAAAACGACGATATCTAAGGCATGACGCGACATTTTGTAATCCGCTTTTGCACCGGACGAGATTAACAAGTAAATATTGCTTTAAGATATCACGGCTGAGCTGGGTTTCAAAAAAACTGGTAAATTTATGATTATAAAAATAAGATGAAAAATATTATATATTAAATTATTTTGATATATATATAATACTATTATACTGTAAGAAGTAAAATTTTGTATAATCTTTCTTAGAGTTTTGAAAGGTAATGTTAAAATTCATCATCATCATCAGCCCATATACGTCCCACTGCTGGACACGGGCCTCCTCTACAACTGAGAGGGTTTAGGCCTTAGTCCACCACGCTGGCCTAGTGCGGTTTGGCGGACTACACACCTAAGAAATTCCTAAGAACTTTTAGGTGTGCAGGTTTTATCACGATGTTTTCCTTCACCGTTAAAGCAAGTGATAATTCATTGTGAATACACACATAACTTCGAAAAGTCAGAGGTGTGTGCCTGGGGTTTGAACCTGCGACCGACGAAATTCTCGACCGCGCGCCTAATCCTCGAGGCCATGACTGCTGGAGGCCATGTTAAAATTATTCACTTGCAAAATTATCATCTTTGACGCAATTTGACGTCACGAATTTTACAGTTCGTAAAAGAAATGCAAAATGCCTCGTGGTCTCGCGGTACAAGTATGTGCCGTGCGATCTAGAGGTCCTGGGTTCGATTCCCGGGTCGGGCAAAGTGTTATTGGGTTTTTTCCATTAGGAAATTCTCAGTAGCAGCACGGAGACTGGAATTGTGCCCGAAAAACGGCAATAGGCTCGCCCCCTATTACGTGGGACTGATACATACTGGCGAAATGTGGGTGTAGAAATGCACCTCTGCCTACCCCTTCGGGGAATACAGGCGTGAGTTTATGTATGTATGTATGTACAATGCAAAATAGTATATTACACCCCTTGGGAAGTAAAATAAGAAAAGCCTCAGATCACATGTAATTGTTGGCCGAGGCGAAGCCGAGGTCAACAAACACAGGCAAACAAACAAACTTTTTAAATATTTTCGACAACGCAATGATTAATTTTGTTACACTTCAAAATTCTGCATTATAAAATAGTAAACTAATTACTTAACTGAAATCAAGACAATGCTTATAAAAGCCGGTTATAAAATAAAAACCCGTCAAAACAGCCAATAAACGCACCGTGCAATCGAATGCAACCATACGAAAAATATTGGAATCCATCCAATAAGTCGCAGTAATGAAAACAACTTTACAGTGCGCGACGTAACATCTAAGACGATCGCAATTTCCGAACGAAATCTTTGGTACATTTTACGAGGAAGACAATGGATGTTTATTGTCGGGTCGGACGGTGTTGGCAGAAGGCCGGTGCGTCGATGCGGACAACTCATTTTACGCTCCATGTCGTCAACTCTATCAGACCCCCTATTCCCAATCTGAATCAATCGATGTGAGTCTTTGTTTATGTTTCACTAGTTGTTCAATTTCCAATTAAGTGGTACGTTCTTATTTCGTATTTCACGGAATGGACAATGCTGTTTGTGAACTATGTTTGAGCTCGTAATTTATTGTGGCTACAAAGAAATTTTATATATTTGAGTTTTCCTAAAATCGTGGGGGTATCGGTTACGCTTTACACCCAAGCTGCCGATATTTTAAAATATGGAGCTTTGAAAAACAGTATTTTTAAATACAATATGTAAAACTTTTGTATCATTATCTTTGTATTTGGCTAATTTATTCAATGCTTTTCTTATACTGTTCTTAACAGTTTTAGGATATAATTAAGAAATGAAATGTATATTTTGGAGCAAATGCGATATCAGTTTTTATTTGTTTTCTGCTTGTCTATAAATATATATTTTTATTTCAAATGAAAATCCGATTTGACTTATACAATATATGGCTTGCGTGTAACAAATACACCTTCATTATACCGTTTAGGTGACAGAGTCTGTAACAAAGGAACACCCATAATACGAATTCCGACATAGATATTTATTCTCAAAGTTTGAAAATCACTCATGTGTGAGCGCGAATAACGACATCCCATTTTAATAAAAAAGTTCTATCATAAACTGACAGAAACATTTCATGCCCATTGAATGTTACAGTAAAATTTTACTACACCTTCATTTTAAACATTTGAAATAACCAAGTTTTTAAATGATGTTTAAAAAGGTAGTCATAGTTGTTTTAAATAAATCTACTATCAAAATCTAGGTGGCTTCCACATCAAAATATTTACACGTAAAGTGTCAAGAAAATTTTCCTCACACAAGAGCGGAAAACTTGAACTCCGAACAAAAAGACGCTCTAAGAAGCCACGGCAAAGAACCGAAAGACGCATTGAAGGCCGAGGCTTGCAGACGTCGGCAAAATCTGATACGATTCATTAGTCTAACGAGCTTTTAATATTTAAAACACTTCTTTGATTGGAACTGCTTGAAGTGTCAGCGGCCGCCTCGGGCGAGAGGCTTTGACACCGTGGGAAATCTGTGAACACCAATCTTTTGAACGTATGGACTGAAGTTTTCGACACTTCAACAACGCTTTTGTGTTTGTCATTAGCAGTTTTCGTCGCGATCTTGACATCTTTAAGAAATAAGACTCCTTTTCGGCATGGGAACGATTCGGTGTTAGATAACCGAGGTGTACGGTGCACATGGTTTTTGATGAATTTTCCAAGAACATTTGAGAAAACATTATGTAATATACTGGTTCTGAGATTGTACCATAGAATATAAGTTTCAAGAGAACCAGTAACTTATTAGTAACATTATCCTATTAGTTTTGTATTCGGTATCTTGTTCTTAATAATAGTAACGTAATAATAATAAATTTATTTTAAAGGCAAAGCACCGGTTTATAAATATAATAAGGACTAGGGTAAAAGCGGGATAGATGCCCCAGTGGGATAGATGCCGCATCATCAAAAAACCTAACTTCCCAAACTCGTGACTAAGAAACAATAGTATAACCAAGAGCCGCAATCACCCCTCATCTTAGTTAGCCATGGACCGACATGCAGTGAGGATAAGTTTCGCTGGTGTGGGCATTCATTTCCGCGACGAACTTCAAAAACACGTAATAATTTAAAAGGTTATTATTTGCTGTTGTATAACTTTATAAGTACTCATTAATTCCGTTATATTTTTTATTATGTCAGTATACTGATTCCTTAAGTATACATCTAGATGTAAATAGTTGCTCTTTTGTTTTTTTTATTATTTAAATATGCCCAAGACATCTATCCCTATCAAAAAGGATAGTAGCCCTGACTTTTTGAGGGATAGATGCCCCTAGGGGCACCTATCCCTCCATGCACTATATGTACCTATATGTGGCTTCAATTTATATTTTGAAAATATTTTTGTGTTCTGTTATATTTATTATGTGTTTCTGTATATGTATCACTATAAAATATTTAGATTTTATTTGATTTTAGTAGAACCACGCCACGAATATACTCAAATACTACCTACTTGAATTGAAACTATCAAAGAAAAAAATCTTAAGAAAAAAGAAAGGACCCAACCAGGAAAAAATATATTTTAGTGATAAGAACGATGATGACCTAGAGCTAATTTATGTGATAAAGAAAATTATAATTATTTAAAAGTTGACTAGGGCCTCGAACAACTAAAACTTTTTATAGTTTAAACAGTGAAGATGGAGACAGATCAACTTACTATAAAATTAGGGAAAAGAAAACTAAAGATTTACCGTCAAAGAGCACTAAGAGAGATGGAGAGGGTTAGCCTAAAGATACAAGAAATGATAACTGCATTGAATGTTTTGAAAACTACAAAAAACGCGAAATCTAAATCCGACTGGAATCAATGTATAAAGTGTCTGCACTCGCTATATAATACCTGTACATTTTTCAGAAATGATTACTCAAGATGTGGAAAACTGAACCCACTCTTCGGCTAAACACCATTTAAAAGATTTAAAAACAGCAAAATGATATTAATTAATTAGGCAATTATTTACAATTTCTGTTTTAGGAGAGGCCTTTTAAAACTATACACTTATTGTCCTCAAAAAAAAAAATAGTTGAGTTTTTGGTTTATACTTTATGAAGGGCATCTATCCCTCTTCGTATTTTCATGGTGGGGCATCTATCCATACGGGTAGGCATCTATCCCCAAAAAAGGAGTTCCACGAGAAGTTAAAATCCTCAAAATCTATAATTTATAGGTCAAAACAATCAAATCACAGTTAAAGATAAAGAATTGACCTAGCTAAATTCATAGACATTATTTATATAAAATTAATATTTTGAAAATTATGAGGATATTTCAAAAAGTGGGGCATCTATCCCGCCTTTACCCTACACATTGTAAATGTTAGACGAATTTTAAAATAAAGGCTTTCTGTTTATTTATTAAAGCTGCGCAAAGCAACGGAGAGTGATGTGTAAGAGTTGTACCTACATATCCTGAGTAGAATGACAGTAAATTAAATGTCAGAAACTAGTAACCGAAAACAGAAAGTCAGATCAACTGCTTAGTTTTATAACAACTAATTAACACCCAATCTCTCGCACTATATTGAGAGAATCGAAAACAAAATGCGCTACCAAAATACAATGCACCAAACAAAGAAGATTTAAAAGGCTTACACAAAAAATACGTCACATTTAGTTACAACGAATTTTCTATTTCAAAGCAGCTTAAATTTACGTTTGAAAAAGTATTCTTTCGCTGTGGTTTTTTAACCGCAACAAAATACGAACATTCTGGCGCTGGGGTGGGCGTAGCTATGTGATAATGTACCCTCGGTGATGTTCAAAAGGGTTGAAACCTCTGGGGAGGTGTCGAATCATTCAAACGAACTCACTAACACTCTCCCCTGGGTTTGTTGCACCCGGTGTACAGACCCGCACGTCATAAACTTATAGCGGTGCAGGCAGTCGATTGGGCTTGAAAAGGTTTACTTTATAGAATACATCTTTACCTATTTTACCTCTTCATCTTTACCTCTTTATTATATCAATGGTGCATGTGTTTTTGCTTCAATCCTGAATGTGTAAAGTGGCTTTTACGATTTTATACAGTGAGTAGTTGCCTAGAAGCTTATCGTGAGTAACCGAGTCATCATACCGATAGTCGCGGCATGGAATCCGTAGCTATAAATTTCGAAGTGTTGAGAATTCATAATTAATTAACACACACTAAAAGCGGTGAACGAAAACATTAAACAGAAATCTGCTTGCGTGGAATTACTTCTCAATTTTATTTAGATTGATAAAAAACGATGGTCGTCTCTACTGTATGTCCTGAATGCCTCGTAGTCTCGCGGAACAAGCGCTTGCCTTAATAACTAAATAGCTAAATGTGATTGGGGTTTTCCATCACAAAGTGTCTCAGTAGTAGCACAGAGTCTGAAAATGTGCACAAGAAACAACGATAGGCTCACCTCCTATTACATGCGACCTAACAAAAAAAAAAAAAGAAGATCTGAAGATTCAGAAACCTATCTACTTCTTCGGGATTCAGGCGTGAGTGTATGTATGTACCAGTGGCGGGACTTCCATAGAAGCCCAAAAGCGTCAAACGTTAATTGTGTAATGTCTAGTTTATATTTGCTTATTATGGGGTCTTTATTTAACAAATTGATTTAGTTAAATAAAAAATTCAAGCCGAAAAAATATTATTTGTAATTTTAAAAGGCAAACTGGGCTTTTGGGCTTCTATGGAAGTACCGCCACTGGTATGTACGGATCTCTTTTCAGATTATGGCACTGCTTTATCGTCTTAGCTGTTACTTGTCTTAGTATGAAAGTAGTCTCGCAGAATTTTTCCAGAAGGTACACATAGAGAAAATATCTATTCATAAGTTCATACATATATTTCATCACCATCATCAACAGCTTTCATCTAACCTACTGGGTGAAGTCCTCTATTCTATGTGTTTTTTTTAAATATTAGTTTACAATCTAATTCCCGCTGGTTCCCGTACGTTGTATCCGCCCGTTAATCCTGCGTCAGTCGTGAATATTACAAAACTGCAATTTCCGTATCAACGAGTTATAAATTCGTAATGAGGCGTTCTCTGTCCACTTTACATAACTACATGTGTACTCTATGTATTTGACGCCTAAATTAATGTATAATTTTACGAAAGATAAGATTACTAAAAAGTATTAAAGGTAGCATCGTAAATTAGACTGCCTCGTGGTCTCGCGGAACAAGTACGTGCTGTGCGATCTAGACGTCCTGGGTTCGATTCCCGGGTCGGGCAAAGTGTTATTGTGTTTTTTCATTAGGAAATTCTCAGTATCAGCACGGAGTCTGGAAATATGCCCGAAAAACGGCAATAGGCTCGCCCCCTATTAATATAATAACGTAATAACGTGGGACTGATACATACCTGGTGAAATGTGGGTGCAGAAATGCACCTCTGCCTACCCCTTCGAGGAATACAGGCGTGAGTTTATGTATGTATGTATTAAAAGTAGTTAAAGTTTTTTTATTGACATTACAAGGTGGTTCTGGCAACCAATAGTAAATGTAGTTAAATCCTAATAGAAAGCCAGTAAGTAATCACTAAGAATATCCCTTAGAAGTTGTTTAAACTATGCCAGTGTGATTCAATAGACAAAAACCTTAAATTGTTAAAACCATGTACATTTTAAATAGTTTTTTTTTTTTTTTCTATCAATGACGATGTTACTGGCCGGTAATATATTTACAATTTCCAAAAGATTTGTCCCGGTTTAAAAAAAAAACCCATCATTTACCAAATCTATGTATACACACAATAATAAAAACAATAAGTATCTTTTAACTTATTAACAAAGAGCTATAACATTTAGCAATAATCTGATTTAGCAAAAAATCTATTTCCATAAAAATAAAAATAAATTCTTTGAACATATTTTTACACAAAATATTTTCACTCAACATTCAATATAGAAGTTGATATCAGTTTTTGCTTTGCTAGATTGAATTTACAATATGAGTAACAGGGATACTTTTGTTATTTGAGGTTTCGTTCCTGGAATGACAATAAGGTATTTTTATATGAAACGTTTGTAATAGAACTGTACATTTGATTCGAATATACTTGAAGTCGTGATGGCCTTGAGGTGTAGTCGCGCAATCGAGAATGTCGAGGGTCGCGGGTTTAAACCGAAGGCACACACCTCAGATTTTTCGAAGTTATAATTCATTGATCATCAGCCCAAATACGTCCCACTGCTGGGCACGAGCCTCCTCTACAACTGAGAGGGTTTAGGCCTTAGTCCACCACGCTGGCCTAGTGCGGGTTGGCGGACTATACCTACACCTAAGAAATCCCTAAGAACTTTTAGGTGTGCAGGTTTTATCACGATGTTTTCCTTCACCGTTAAAGCAAGTGATAATTAATTGTCACAACTTCGAAAAGTCAGAGGTGTGTGCCTGGGGTTTGAACCTGCGACCGCCGAAATTCTCGACCGCGCGCCTAAGCCTCGAGGCCATCACTGCTTAATTATAATTAATTGTGTACTCTCAATGCATTACCTTATACCTTCTTTAACGGTGAAGGAAAACATCACGAGGAAACCTCGGAAAGAAGGCCAGCGTGGTGGACTTAGGTCGAAACCCACCCTGTTGTAGAGAAAGCCCATATCTAGCAATGGGACGTATATGGGCTGATGATGATGATACTTGACAGTTTTTTGCAGTGCTAATAAAAAGTATGTACTCGTATTGTATATTTTGAGAGTGAAATATGAAGAAGTGAAGTCCAAACCTAAATTCATACTTAACGTATTCGTGTTGACCCTACGTTATGTTAGTGCGAGTGATCCAAAGACCAAAGTCTCGTTGGGTTTTTCTTTAAAAATAATCTGAATATGAGTCCGGTAAACGGCAAAAACCTCATCGCCAACTAGGTCTTATTGACTGCCTTAATAAACCTACTTCTCCAGGTACCGATATCAGACAGGTCTTGTCTGAAGACCTTCACAGAAGTAGCCTTAGCAATCTCTTATCGTGAAAGAACAAACTTTTTAACAATCAAATAGAAACGTATGCATTGTAAAACCAAATGACATAGAAAACACTCCAAGCGGATTACGAAAGGGTAAAGAGATAAAGTTAAATCGGACGGTAAAATCGACGGTCCAGGTGGAAAATGTAAGAAAAGACGTTACAAGTGTCGAGCAATAGTCTTAACTGGCTGAGCTCCCGACTTCGTTCGTATTTTCAATCCTCCTTTTTACTACAGAAGTTATTAAGCTTTTTTTTGCTGCGGTGAGACTGTGACTGAAAAGGTAAATTTATTCAAGGGTTACAATAATAAAGCAATAGTTTCGCTATTGGCATTTTTTGGCATATATGTAGACTACGTGCGGTTACTGAAAATTCCTAATAGAAAAACAAAAATAAATTGTTTTGCCCGACTCAAGAATCGAAATCGGATCATTTAGCTCACACGACATAATATGCTCGTGCCACGCGTTATACAGCATTATTGTTTTTACCCGCTACCTAATATTAATTTTTTTTTCACGAGATAATTTCCTCAGATTAAATCTTTATCTAAACTCATTTTTATTTTATATTAAAATGCTCGTTTCATTCATACCCTCACATACCACGGTATCAATTCCGTAGAAACATAATTTCCTGTACTGAAATATTTATACGGGCGGTTCGTAGCAACGGCGCTACGCTAGAATCTACGAGGCTGGTGCTACGATAGGATGACCTATGGATATTACTCGGTTCCTGAATGGTAAAGTTAGCCGAGTGTTCAGATTATATGACTTAGGTACTTTAAAGCTTTGACAGTTCAATATTCAGAGCATATTTCTAATATGACTGCCTCGTGGTCTCGCGGTACAAGTATGTGCCGTGGGATCTAGAGGTCCTGGGTTCGATTCCCGGGTCGGGCAAAGTGTTATTGGGTTTTTCCATTAGGAAATTCTCAGTAACAGCACGGAGTCTGAAAATGTGCCCGAAAAACGGCAATAGGCTCGCCCCCTATTACGTGGGACTGATACATACATGGCGAAATGTGGGTGCAGAAATGCACCTCTGCCTACCCCTTCGGGGAATACAGGCGTAAGTTTATGTATGTATGTATTTCTAATATTTCAAGAATAATATGTTTAACTTCTTAGTCTGTCTTTTTCTCCCCTTTTTATTTTTTTACTTGCTTTCATTTAAATTTGGTAAGCAATCTGAAATAGAAATTAATCTCGTTCAAAAAAATTATTTTATTTTTAATAATTGTATATTAATATGTCCTCGCACTCGTTCAGAAGTTTTTGAATTATGATACCATTTAAATAGGACAAAAAAACTGCATATACGATTGGATAATTTTACTGTTTTTTCGTTAAATTTCGTGACGAGTTGTTGTTCATTATTAAAATACGCATTATTTCATAACTACATGTTACTTTAAAATACAAGCCTTGTATTCGAACCAGCTGTTAACTAACAACTTGCATTTACTATTCTCCCAAGCAAAATATATGTATGTACTAATAATCTGCAATTTTACGCGCAATAGAATGCTATTTTAAAGCCACTACTCATAAATTACAATTTACGCCCGCATAAATCATTTTAATGCCTATTTTATTGCTGGTATAATATGCGCATTTATGAAATCAATACGTTCGCAGTAAAATTTAAATCAGCATAGTAATGCTAAACTTCTATGGCAGTAAATAATTTAACTACGTAGACATACAACGAACATAACTATCAAGTATTAAATCCATTTTCGACTGCCTCGTGGTTTCACGGTACTAGTATGCACCGTGCATCCCAGGTTCGAGTCCCGGGTCGGGAAAAGTGTTATTGGGTCTATCCATTAGAAAATTTTACTACTGAGAATGGAATTGTGCGCAACAAAGGGCGATAGGCTCGCTTCTTATTACGTGGGATGAAATATAATTGGCGAAATTCCATTAGTGTAGTTAGACACAGGAAAGCTAGGGAGACTTTCGTTCAGCAGTGGACGGCGACAGGCTGAGAATGAAAAAAAAGGTTTAGGATATACATGATATATGTACAACTATCGGGGAACGTCGTATTCTATATACAGTAGAATAGTTTAGTAGTTTAAAGTAATTCCATAGTAGTAATTCACGTAGTTCCCAGAGGTAAACTAAGACCACTGAGTTTGTTTCGCCGGGTCTTCTCAGGCATGACCGCTTTTAGATCCGGTGGTAGCTCTAAACAATCGTGACGTTTCGGACATTCTTATGGTCCATTAATATCTCCTATAATATAATGAATAGGACTTTTCCGAACAAAAAAATAAAAATTAAAGTTTTAACAGTGTATTTTACGCCAGTTACATTTCAATTAATTTTCTTTTTTTATAAACGTGTCATAAGTCCTTTATTATTGCCTACATGATAAATAAACGATCATTTAATTTCATTTAATATCCCAAATATTCATCATTCATTCATCCTCGCCAGACAGTCCGAGCAGAAGTAACTAAGGGAATAGCTTCCAGCCGATGTATCGTTTACCTGTTCTACGCAATAAAAAGGCAACTTTTTTGGCATGAAAACTTTAAGTTAAATAGAAACTTCTCTTAAAATTAAATATTACTATGACGACCCAATTACCCATCAAGGGAAAGTTTACAACGTCAATTAATAGGTGTTTTAAAAGCGACGATAATTAGCGTCTATATTTCAACTAGACTTGGCAATTAAGTGTTTCACGAACGATACGGTAACATAATTGATCTAACTACTTTGACTTAAATTTGAAATTGTTCTATGTTTTGATATCTAGCGCCAATATTGGTCCTTTTTTTTACACACACATATATATATATATACATATATAGATATTTGACATCAGCGCAGTTATTCACAGTCTTGTAAAATGGAAATCAAATGTGATCCACATTTCTTTCGGGTCGTCGTAACACCAAAAAGTTTCTCGTAGTTTCTGATATCTACGACACAAGACTTGGGTCTTAGTGTGTGGTCAGAACCGTGTATGCGACAGTTGGGTGTATTTATTATTATTATTTATTTATTTCTCAAAAGATGACACAATGATTATAGCACATCATAGTTTTAAATACTGTGAACACTACACAGACTATAACCAAGTTTTCAATGACCTAGTCATAGTCGATTCGAATACCCTAAAAATTAAAAAAGGAAATTTAAAAAAGGCACTTCGTAGTCCATATTACTTGATTTCTTTTTACTATGTTATTTAGTGTTATACAATACGCATTCATAATAAATTATTATACATACATACACACACACCCGTATCTGCGCAAGTAGCATGGGACAAATTGAGAATTTCTAAAACCCAACAACACTCGGAACCTCACAATCGCACGCAACATTCGTCTTGCGAGATCAGAAAGACAATCATAGTAATAGTATATTTTTATACATGAACAGACTATTGGCCGCAATATTCCTTTTTTCTTCTTTAGATACACAAACGCACATCTGGATAAATATCTTAAGGGAATAAAACTATTTTCAGCATTAATTATGATCCTTGCGAGAAAAGAACGCACCTTAGTGACGTCACCTTCACCCACATTTTGTTCATCTCACTACTACAATTCGTAACACGTAGACAGTTAGAAAAACATATCTCCCGAGATGACGTAAGCCGTCCTCCTAATCGAGAAACGAGAACATCATACGTACCTTAATGCGATTCTAAAACGCGATTGGTAAAGTCGAACTTGATCTATAACACATAAAACTCGTGGAATATACTCGATATGGAGTTTCGAATAACCCCTTACCGGGTAGGAGCTCGTCGTAAAATTTTGACAGTACGAAACGAGTCGTAAATTCAGCTCGAACGATATAACATCGGTATAAATTCCTTTTTATGGCACTAATACTGTAAAAACGCAGCTTTGTTTTTGCGAAATACGGTTTCTTACGTCATGCTAATTTAAACTATGTTTGTCAGCGAATTCATTCGTATAATTTTGACCTAATTTAGATTTTTCTGAATAATTAGTAAGCTGAAATGTCTCATCAATTTCTATACAAAGATCATCAAAATATACTTTGCAGTTTCTATACAAATGCATCTGTTATGTAAGCTAAAGCATCCTAACAAATTACTAAGATAATTTCTGCACAAAGTTTAGAGGTAGACCACCATGGGGTTTTTAGCCGGTAAGAGTCCGGCATATCCCGTTTGTTCCTGCAAGAGGAGATCCAAAAGGATTTTCCCCATGACAAAAAAAAGATAATTTCTGCAACATATTCAAGACATTCATGCGCAACACCAATAAAATTACAACGGACATTTTTAATATGGAAAATCATTTATGGGTACGAGAGTAAATAATTTCAAACAAACATTAGTGCGAGGGTTACTTAATAACAAATATGCCTATTTTGAATAACTTTATTTAATCAAGTTTACGCTGTATTTATTCTTGGACATCTCGACCGCGGAAATTTGTACAAATGTTTCTTTAACCCTTAATTAGACAGTATAGGTATTTTTATACTTGTACGATGATTACACATTTTGTTTCTTAGCTTGTAAGGGGTCCTAGAAAAATACTCTAAAAAAACTATCTAAATCAGTATCCTGAAAAATCTACATGTACATATGTATAATGGATATTTTCAAGTAAAATTCTTGTTATTCTGACGAGAGACTGCACGGTGTCTAATTAAGGGATTATTAATATTCGTACCAATATAAATTACCGTAGAATTAATACAGTCGCATTTACAATAATTGTACAAGCAGATTGTACAGCGAATATAGGTATGTAAGCCTCATTAAGGCCAGCATGTAAGACCCGTATGCTATAGTGGCAAGAGCACTGTAGCCGAGTTACTGTGTCGTGCGGTTTGGCAACATCTGTCTAAGCCATCCTTGCAGGGCTTACTGTCTACCATAAACGTCGGAAAACACTAGATTTTACTTTTAAATAGAGTGACACGTCTAATGGTTCCCTACCATTGTTATGACTTGATGTTATAACTTGATCTCTCAAGTTATACACTGTATTTTATTTCTATAATTATGATGGATAATTCATTGATATAAAAAATATTCGTTACCGTCTTTTATGATTTCATAATAGAAAAAAGATGATTTAATTGGAATGTACTAAATAATACATGTTGTAAATTGGTTCTAGAGAAAGAACAATAAGTTTGAAGTCCGTTCTTTTTTATATTGAAATCTGTTTTTTAACAGAATATTCAATTTAAAAAATGACATACAATGTACTGATTAAATAAATAAATCAGAAATTAATTATGCAATGAGACTTTATAATGTTTTTGTCTTTACCCATAGTAGGTAGGTACCTAGCTACCTATCCATTATATGTCAAGAGGAAACCTAGAGAGGCGAGCGCCTCGGGATGAGCAATGAGCATCCCGAAACATAAAATTTTATGGAACGCATTATTGACTGCCTCGTGGTCTCGCGGTACAAGTATGTGCCGTGCGATCTAGAGGTCCTGGGTTCGATTCCCGGGTCGGGCAAAGTGTTATTGGGTATTTCCATTAGGAAATTCTCGGTAACAGCACGGAGTCTGGAAATGTGCTCGAAAAACGGTAATAGGCTCGCCCCCTATAACGTGGGACTGATACATACCTGGCAAAATGTGGGTGCAGAAATGCACCTCTGCTTACCCCTTCAGGGAATACAGGCGTGAGTTAATGTATGTATGTATGCATTATTGACCATGCTATTCTTAAAGTCGATTCTCTGTCGGATAGTAGTACCACCGTCGTCGAGCCAGCCGATTTTTACCACAGTCCCAGTGATACTCCCCCGTCCCCCCTACTAAGACCACATTGAGTTTGCCATCAAGTACGGCTTTGCAACCGTTTGCTAGTCCGGCAGAATTATTTTGCCAGAATAAAATAATGTAAAAGATTGTTATGTCGTAAATTATCACAGAATTATTTACCTCCATACTACGGCAACGTAATGCACCTTTAAATTTCACTTAACGTGTCCTTTCTATACAAAAATAGCAAAAAACATTAACATTAATAGCGCTAGATGGCCCCAAATTGCTGCTATGCAAAACATTTGGCAAGTTTCAAACATGCGAAACTTCTGGTCGTCTCAACGTTAGATTTTTTAGATGCAATTTGAAAGTAGTAATGAGCGTAAAAAGAAGCGTACTCGTCCACTGAAATTGCTGAGTTCTGAGCAAACTCTCTCAGAACGACGGTCCGCGCTTTGTGAAGACTGGATGTCGCTAAAGAAGTCAACATTTCGAATGATGTTGTATTAAAGTTGTTTATTGCTTCAGTTTAATATTCATTGCTTGTATTTCCACCTTTGTGAAGTCTGTCTGTGTGATCTCAGTAATTTTTCATTTACCTGCTTTTTTGTTTATTCTAGAATATGACATTTTGTTTTTTTTTTCACTTAGGCTGCCAGCCAGCTTGCGGAAGGGCGTGTAATGGATATTAAAATTATCATCATTGGAGTAAAGAATTTAATTCAGACGCATATTCATTTTTTGCATCTGCACATTTAAGTTTCAAATAGCAAAACAATTTCCAGTCATATGCTCTTATAGAAAGAATATTGATATTGAACGTAAGTGAAGACTTCATCATCATCAGCCCATATACGTCCTACTGCTGAGTATGGACCTCCTCTGTAATAGAGAAGGTTTAAGCCTTAGTCCACCACGCTGGCCTAGTGCGGGTTGACGGAAAATTCCTAGGAACTTTTTATTTCCTCACGATGTTTTCCTTCATCGTTAAAGTAAGTGATAATTCATTGTGAATATACAAATAACTTCGAAAAGTCAGAGGTGTGTGCTTGGGGTTTGAACCTGCGACCGCCAAAATTCTCGACCATATGCCTTAACCTCTAGGCTACTTATAGACTTACGTTTGAGTAAATCCATAGATAAATCTAAATAATGAATTAGCCTTTATTTCCACAATACCGTTGCACCTCTGACCTTACTTATACCTAACGAGTTTTTCTGATATTTCCATGACATGGTTGTTTAGAAGTTTACGTACGATAAGAACAGATTTATCTATATTTTATTAACTTTTAATAAAAACTTTTCACACGGCAATTGACGATTTATGCAATTTTAAATAATATTTACATTCAAAATTTTTATGACGCATGTTTTCAAAGTGTAATGTGGAAAATGTCTCGTTGAGCATCTCATTTGACAATAAATGGGTCTCAGAAGAGAAGTTACAAGCGCGAATCTTGGTACTGTGTTATTTCATCTCTTACTTGCTTATCACATAAAACAAACATTTGTTAATTTTATTTATTAACAACTGTGTAGCTTCATCCCTCTATTACCTTATACATACGTTCTTCAAATATAATGATAACAAACTTTGCTGTACATTCATTAATAAAATTTTAATATAACGTCCTTATAAATTGAATCATAAAAATCTAATTTTCACGCTTAGTTTCCCCCAAGTCAAATATTTCAGTGAATAAAAATCCATTTGAAATAGGTCGTCTTCAAGCGAGTTACTAGACTAAAATGAATTGCTTACCTCAATGAGAAACAGAGATAGGTTATAGTAAAAATATATTGATAGGATAATTAATTAAGGAGAAAACCGCATTTGACTATAACTTAAAAGGCTATTATTGGGTAACTTAGGATTTCTTGTTCTTGACGACAAATATTTTTTTATTGTAGGTGCATACGGTTTTTTTAAAGTATTTAGTTAAATAAAACGGATGGCTGGATTCACAATGAACTTTTTGAAGTTATACTTCTTTAGGCGCGTTATGAAAAAATGATGAGAGTGAAATTTTAAGATGCGCGCGCCTCTGTGACACAAAATTAACAGTATGATGTTGTCTGCTTAACCGCTCATTAAGTCTCGAAAAAAAACAAATGTCATCGCCTCTGTCGGTAACCTTAGTTAAAAAGGGAAAAAAAATGTCCATTGTAGCTAAGTTCACACTGCACTACGCGCGTCATGTTGGCTGCATTATAATAACAATAGCGTTGCGTTTGACACAAAAAGCGCTTTATTGCTTTCGAGTGCGATTAAGCATTAGACTTCTGTGTCATTGAGGCTATGTGCAAGCGGTTGTAAGCGCTGGAAACGTCAGCCAGGCGAGTTGTGTAAACTTTTTGAAGTTATACTTCTTTAGGCGCGTTATGAAAAAAATAAGAAAATGACAATTATGTTCTGCGCAACTACCAGGACATCATAAATCAGCAAGGACAAAGTACTAGCATTAAAAACTGTATACTCGTATAATCCATTCGAAATTTAAACCACGATGAATTAAAAACAAAACTTATTAATGATAGCATTTCACCTCTCTAGCTTTCTGAATGCCTAGTACCATTAATGAGTCAGCTGGCTTAATAACTCGTCCTTTTGACCGGAAACGACACAAATGCAGATTAAAAAAGTGTGTGTGTACTTATGTACACGCGTTAGAAGTTATACCACACGACTGAAGTAAAACTTATAAATACGCCCAACAGTCACATACATAGTTCTTAGTTTACACAACATATTACATTTCTGAACGCACTCGTAATTTACATACATTTAATTGGGCGCATTTATAAGTTTTACTTCAGTCGTGTGGTATAACTTCTAACGCGTGTACATAAGTACACACACACTTTTTAATCCTTCATAGATATAGATATGTATGGGTGCATGTTGGTCTAGAGGTAAATCAAAACTCAACTGCAGAAGACGTTCCAGTATTATGACGTATGTAGGGCCAACAGTGAAAGCGTGATATAGTTAACAATGAAGATGAATAGTAGTAATAAATAAACTATTTGCTGATTTCTTAATATTGTGATATATGTATATTCCTAATTTGTTTTCGTGGTATTAGGATATTCGTATCCCCACACGGATTATTATAACAGTAATCCACGCCGGTAGGTCATGTTCCGTAATCAGTTTTTCCGATAACCTACAGACTGGAATAATGGCCTCGTGATCTCGCGACACAAGTGTATGTGCCGTGCGGTCAAGAGGTCCCGGGTTCGATTCCCGGATCGGGCAGTGTTATTGAGTTTTTCCATTAGGAAATTCGCAGTAGCAGCACGGAGTATGGAAATATGCCCGAAAAACGGCAATAGGCTCGCCCCCTATATACCCTATATACGTGGGACTGATGTATACTTGGCAAAATATGGGTGCAGAATTGTATCTCTGCCGACCCCATCGGGGAATACAGGCGTGAGTTTATACTATGCATGCCTGCTGGCATAATTATTGCCGATAGTCGCTTCTGTCAAATCGTATAACTATTTTAAGCGTATTGCAGTCGAAAATTCGAACAAATGTAATTAAATAAAAAAAGAAATGCAATGAAGTGACTTTAAAAAATACGCACTCAAATTTTTACCAAAACATAACTTCGAGTGTCATTTGCATATGAATTTAAAATTGGAATTACCAATCCATCGCACTCGATCGCTCAAGTGCTCATTACACATATTAAAAACGCAGACGCAATAAAAGCAACCCTCGACAAGATCGATTGATAAAAATCACTTGTAACATTCCCCAACACTTAGTCTGGCGTCCAATGGAAGCTATTTATTTATTCATTGAATCGTAAACGCGACGCGTCGGGTGGAAATGTCGCCGAGTCTCAACGAACTGCATTGTGTTGCGCTCAATTAGCAACACAGTTTAATAGCTAAGGATGGATGACGCGCCTAATTGGTGACCATCGGAAGAGCCGTCTCGGCGGCTTACAATTACTTTGATATATTTCCTTTTTTTTACCGTTTACTGGCCAGTTGTTTTGTATTGGTAACTAAAGTAACAACACTGTGTGGCCAACTGTTACGTAGAGATGTGACTAGATAAATGAACATGCACATAGAAAAAAAACGAACGTAAGTATCAATTGTTTGTTCATTCACATGGAGCAATCGTCAATTGTATTAAAATGCTTAAGACGCGGAAGTATCGTATTAGCAAAGTAAGGCCTCCTTGAAGCTTTAGATGAGCTAATTCTTAAGCTATTTCGATGTAATTGTCTCGAAATCAATAGTCACGGTATACCTACTAAATAGTAATTTTGTGGAATCATTCCTACGATTATGTCTCTCTTTACAATTAGACACTAAAAATCTAAATGTAAGACACTGCTTTGAATTCCAACCTACCGCCGTAGTCTTTTATATTTAAATCTCAAACTAAATCAACTGGCCCAAGCCGTCACGATAATACATTAAATTAAGCTTCACTTAAAATTTAACCTTATTGGTTAATTAAAATAATTATTCGTAACGATTTATTTTTGACATGCAGTAGAACCTCTATAAGTCGAACATCAAAGGAGACCCCATAAAAAATCGAGTTATAGGTTTTTCGACTTATGGACGATTTTGACATAAGCGGTTTTTATTCGACATAAAGAAGTTGAGTTTAATTCTTATACAATTTGAGTTAGATATATAACTATGTACGAGATACAGAAGTCCAGTTTAATTTTAGGAGTTACGAAGGGAAAATAATATGTACCAAAATGTCTTGGAGGGATTGACTGATTATTTCGACTAATAGAGGGTTGAGATTGCGAGTAATGGAGGTTTTGGTGTTTGAAGGGAAGGGAACAACACATATTTTCGAGATTTGAACGTTTTCTACTTATCGAGTTTTCAACTTAACGAGGTTCTACTGTATTTGCTTTTGCCATTACTATCTGTTGACTGTATAAATACCGACTATTATCGACTGAGATCACAAAACTTTTCAACTTCATTCCCAATAAAAAAAATACAAAAGATAAGATATTCACCTCAAATGATTACAGGGAGAGCAATTCACCATCGCACAATAATAACATGATTTTTCCCAAAAGAAAATAGGGAAATCTTTTCCCTTTGAAGGCATCGCTACTTCATCGCACACCCTACGTGGCGTTAATTTCGTGCCCTCCGCCCTTTGAGCGGCTCAACTCAATCGAAAAGTCGATCCCTTAGTTAAACATCGCAAATGAAAAGTCTCCAATAGCGAATGTTTTAAGTAATTGAAGAAATTGAAAGTGTTTTCAAGATTCAAACGAATATAAAGTGGAATTTTGATTTTATTCTTTCTTTACTTTTATGAATTGATTGGGTTCTTTCGGTTTCGACTAATTATAATAATAATACATAATTATCTACTATGCTGTTTCTGTGATGTATAACCACCACTATGCATGAAGTGTATAACCCTATAAAAAATATGTATTTTGTTGACAAGACAGACATAGCAAAATATCGAAATATACCCCCACCCCATTTTATTAAAACGTGGAGTAAATTTGGGAAATTATTTCTCGCTAAGGTTTTGTACATATTATAAATTTATTGACAAATGGTATTCAGATGTAAGGTACGTCCGAATCTAGTTTATAGTGATGTTGTATTCGCAGTTTCTTTGATATTATCATAAATATTGGATATTTAAAAGCACACATTCCAATTTTGAATGTTAGGATAAAGTAAATACGAGTATGTTTACTTAAAATATATTAATGCAGTCTACTTTATATCATTGAAACTATGAAACTCAAAAGCAACGAAATACAGAATAAAAAAAAAACAAAAAGTTCACATTTAAAATAAATTCAAAAATATATATTTTTCTAACAACGATTCATAAACTTTCAGTTTATTGTGTGCAGTATTTATGGTATCTTTAATACTGAACTTTGTATAGAAAAAAAGCAAAACGGTACCGATGTTTTTGTGATGTTAAAAATGTACGCATTTTATTAAAAAATTCAACAGAACGTGGGCGAGTATGATGTGAATTGCACCGAATATTTTCACACTAAAAATTACAATCTCTGCCAAATTAAACGGCGAATAAGTTGCAACAATTTTTCATATAAAACTGCTATTTATCATTTGAATTTAATCGAAGTTTTATCAAAATTGGCCACGTGAATTTTAGTCGCTGTATGGGCTGGGCTGTATTGAGATACAGTCCCATATGGGTATTTTTGGAACGAAACATACCATAATCACTGCATAAACCTCAAAAGTATTGAAATAAAGAACATAACTCATAAGTAATATCAGAATACCTCCTATGATGCTAATCAATTCAGATCTTTTTTATTGATTTAGGAAATGAAACTCATACAACTTGTACCACTAAAAGTTTGTATTAGACTGATATAATACCACATACTCAATACATTCAACCAACATACCTTTCATCTTTCGAGGCCATCAGCATATCCAATTCTCCAAGAAGCTTCTTTGAAAGTAGCAACCAATTGCCATCAGGTGGCCTTACTCGTTCACCAGGCAATTAAAATAAAACTGTTTCATTATACTCGTATTTTTGTAAAACATTGCGTTCTTTTTTATAATACTACACAGCGTGCAATTAATTTGACACGAAGTGTACAGCGAACATGTATTGGCGCACGCAACCCTCATTGCGTTAATGCCTCGTCCTTTGATCTTGTCAAGTCAATCGGAAAGTTATCCTTTTGTTAAACATCGAGATAAGTCTGTATGCGATGGAATATTATTTTTTGCGGTTCGTTTGTTAAGAAAATTGAGGTTGCATCTGTGATGCGATGCAAATCGGCTAGACAATATTGGAGTTGAGATATGTTCGCGTTAATGTAATGGCGAGACTTGTGCTCTTCGCGGGATTGATTTGTACTCTGTGATGCTACAGCCTACTGTATTTTTATTCATTTATTATTTATGAACGAAATGCTAACAGGGAAAGGCTTTTTTATAGTAACAATAAACAAATTTTTAGTTGGAATGAATATAAAATACTACACGAAATATTATTTTATGTTGCCTCCCTACATATTTATCCCAATCTGTGCGTTTGATTTGTAGTAATTGAATATGTAGTAGTGAAACTGATGAAATAATAAAAGATTAAGACTCTAAACTGTAAAGAACTATTTATTTTAACTTAATTAACAATGACAGAGCACTATGAGATAATTATCGACCGTAACACCCAGAACCTTTATTAGTTAACGCGCAATTATGCGTACATGTATATTGCTATTTAATTATGCTAGGCGCTGCGCATGTCTGCGTTTCTCCCAACAGAAACGTATACTATAGATGACGTTATATTATAGTAAAATGCGTCGCTGTACGAGTGCGACCTTGAAGTTTCAGTTTCTGGAGCGATGTGTTTTTCCATTAAAAAATTCTGTGCTCGACTTTTATTACGTGGGTAAGTAAATGAATCTATGAATACTTCGGAGATACAGACAGGAATGTGATCTATTTTAAATTTAAACTAATTTTCTATGTGGTATAAAACTGAGTATTATGTAAGGATAACTATAAGGATGTTCCAAGTAACCAAACACTCTCCCCTTTCATCGAGCTCTCTACATTTAAGCATGTCAAAGGATGGAATATAAAGTTTGACACAGATTATACCAAAGCCAATTTCCTAAGAACATTTTCCTTCTTTAACTTACGTATGTACCTTATACGTAACGCGACAGTAAAATGTTATGACGAGATATGAGACGAACTTCTATTTACGGACTGGTTTTTCACCCATTATTACACAACGACACTGCAAACTAAATCTTAGGACTTTTGTAATAAGAGCGTGTGTTGTGTGAATTTTCGGAAATTGACTGCAAATATAATTTTGTCGACACACGCAAATGCTACGAAGAAAAGGGCGAAACTTTTTACAACTTGAATACTGCACGAGAGCCGATAAGATCCCATATTCTCCACATTTAGAATGTGACTTGTTGAAAAATGTAGAAGTTTGTAAAAACCTTGCAAATGCTGGCAGCAGCCTTTTTGCATTACGAAAAATTTTATAGGTGGAAATATAACTTCTAAAAGTACATACGTCAAAGTCATACGCAAAACAAAATATAATATACTACATACTTGTGAGTTGTTTCAAAATTGTTATGGAAACTTTTTTAAGTAACTACAAAAAACTGCGAAACCACCTTTAGTCTACAATATAAAATTCTTTGAGGCACTTTAATTCAAATATTACTTAGGAATTTCTTAGGTGTGTAGTCCGCCAACCCACACTAGACCAGCGTGGCGGACTAAGCCATAAACCCTCTCAGTTGTAGAGGAGGCCCGTGCCCAGCAGTGGGACGTATATGGGCTGGTGACGAATTCGAATAAACAAAACTTTTTATTCGCCTTTGACAAAACATTTTACCTTGTACTTTTATAAACTTTGATATTTATGGAATTGAATTGATTTCATATCCTAAAGAGACATTTTAATTGTTCTGTAATGGACAAAAACGGTGATTTACATAAAATAACATTTAGATGTTTAAATTCTATTTAAACATTTCAATTTAAATCTTCCCTTTGCACTGATATAATACTTCGAATAACCTGTGCTCCCCATACAAAGTGCATTCAAACAGTCCATATTCAGAGGGCAGCGGAATTAAAATGCTAATATAATACAGTAATACTTAGTGGACGAGAATATTCAGGTTCAATTTGCACTATCCTCTTCACTTAAACCTACTTAATTCGTACTAAAGAGCCTCCTGAAATTCCCTTGTTCATTTAAACGACGATTGTCGGCTACCTCCTACTTTTGCACAAAGAACATTATTATTGCAAGAAGGGACTTTTATAAACCCTAAAACTATAGAGCGAATACATAGCACTCGACCCATACTATTCTAGACAACCTTTGCCACCTTATATGGAAGATGCTCCTTCTTGTTTGCTTAACTTTGAGACAACGTAGTGTTGAACATCCCAAGAATGTTGGCAGGTCTAAATAGTTACGTTCTCCTAAAGATTAATTATGATACATTTTAAAGGTTATAGTAAAGCACGCATGATAACATTCAAACTTACAATTAACAATATTTTATGTTTTACGATTTCTGTTTTTTTTTATTTTATTTAACGTTATGCACTTGCTTTTCTTATTCTGCATCTCCATCTTGGTTGCCCTTGGTCGCCTTGCACGATAACCGCCATTGTACTAATTTAGTCTACTGTACTATAGTTTTTTTATATTATGTGTACAACAAAGTTTTAAATAAATAAATGAAAACTATTTATTATTTTGTGCAAAAATGACTTGATGCTAAATATCATACAAACAAAAAATATCATTTTTCACTTCTAGTAATGCTTTATCAACGTATGTTACCGCATACTTGTACTCATTGTGTGGTCGAGAGGACCCACGTAATGGCGCAGGGACCCGGGCTGCCCATGAATTACAAATAGCTGCTGTAATTATATCCTACTTCGTCGTTTTATGTGGATTTATGTGTTTCATTTTAACACCTGAGACGTTCCGCGCTGACGTCATTCGTCAATCGTCATGATAGGAACTAAAATTCGTTATTACATAATTCAACTGCAGTTTTGCGAAAATGGGTATACAAAATATTACCTAACAAATACTATACAAATTTACTGTGATTGAATTTCTTTGTGGATCAGTCAAACGATATTTATTTAAATGATAGATTAGAAAAAAAAAATACGTACATGTGTCGTACACCTTTTTTTTTGTTTTGTTTTCGAGGGGAAAGCTAATTATGGCTCTACTTCCCGCCAGCCCTGGGTGAGGGGGGGCAGGAAGCATATGTCGGGGTCACCGGCCTTACAGCCCAGCTCGTGGCGATGTCGTGTCCGCGCAGATGTTAATGCCGGGCTGGGTCCCTAACGAAAGACCAAAACCCCCCGGTGGCCGTCTTCGCGCCCAGTGGGGCGACCACGGTGCGTGGGCGAGAAGCGCCCACAATGTATCCGCAGCCGCCCGGTATGTGTCTTACACCTGTCGAAATCTGTGATCGAAGGTTGTCAAAAAACAATTTTTTTTTAAATATTAATGTAATTTTGATGCACGACTTAATTTGTCTTCTATATCACTACTGTAATCTTAAAGCTCTCAATTGTAATAATTAAATGAAAACACATGATTAAGTAGCAGAGTATAATTAATAATAAAACGAAAGTTACCGTCCTGAAAATTTATTTTGAAATAAAATTTTATTATTCTATCCTTTGTTAAAATGAAAAACTATACCGAACTCGTTATCTCTTTATAGTTTCAAAGAATACCAATATGAAAGTCGTAATATGAATTACCAGCATTAAATGCAATAACTCCTTACGCTCTTTTCTTTGCAAGACCTATTTTAGATGAAGTAAAATGTTTAGCTCAGTAATTATTAAGATGAATAACATGATGAATCTTGAACACTGATTAAAAATTTTACTTAATCTATGGCTTAAAGTTATTAGAACTAATTTCAAAAGTTAAACCGTATTCCTAAATGTGTTTTATTATTTTTTCAAACTCTATTTAATTATTATTATTATTTCAACATAATAAGACGCGTCTTTAAATAAGTTGAGTGGATGGTAATTTTAAAGTTATCTGAATAAAAAGTTACAGTAAGTTCAATCGAGATATAAAATAGTTTCCGAATTTTCCGAATGTGACTCTTGATAAATTATCACTTAGCAAACACTAAGACAAGAATTAAAATTAATACTACCGATCACTGAAGCGAAATCTGGTTTCTTAACTTCTGATTGTTCACTTTATGATAGATTTGAAATACTAAGTTTCACTTTTAAACTTAAATGTGTAACTTACTTTTTTCTTAGCTGTTCTATTGAGCGAAAAATAACTAAATATTTACATACACCAAAAACTACGACAAGCAAAATTAAGTAACATATTAATTTTCTCATATAACTATTTTATATATTTTAAGTACAATTTGAACCAAACCAATTGAACCAATTAATGCTGTGCCCGGATATTAAAAGAATTTGCATTAGTTTCCGTCAATCTGAAGTGCAATTTTTGATTATACTAAACAGCAAGAAATCCAACACTATTTTAAGTTTATATTTTCAATTTAAAAAATTTGCCACTGTCCAAAATTTCCAAAAACTGCTTCATATATTCGGCCCAAGATTACCAGAGCTTCATCATTGAAGAAATAAAATAAAAGAGTAAGTTAAAAATAAACCTAATAAACAAAAAGCCGTAAACAATTATTTTTCGCCTCACCATTATTATTTCAATTAAAGAAGCAGGGCTATTAGTGAAACAGTTTTTTATTCCTTGATTGTCGCCCCGTGTTCCAATTTAGCATTTGGTAAATGGATTAGAACATTTTTTAAGAGAAATTAGGTCGCCGTATAAGCTATGTTCACATCGTTGTTTCCGACTAAGTGAAAGGTGACTTTTAACCGAAGTTATTTTGGTAAAATTACATAAGGTTATTTTCTTCAGTTTTATACCAGGTGAAATCTGTGAAAATATATCGCACCCCCGGTGCGAGACTGTCACTTATGCAAAAATTGCAAAAATGAGTTAAATATGTAATAAGTGTCCTTATGCACCCCTTTACTTGGTGCGATAACGTTACTTTCGTAGTACGCATAGTTTCCGTATGAGGGCGTGAGTGTCGTTGTGGTTTTGGCGCGAATCACGGCAACGCTGGGAGCAACATCGTTTTTTTGGTCAGTTGTGCCCAGTCCCCCTGCTATTGCATGTGTGTCTTGGAGCAACACTGTTACTACTGGTAGATAATTGAGACATAATATTTTTTTGATTCTGGAGCAATAGTTCGTCTTCTTAAACCAGCATTTGCTCCAGTTCCAGTTCATCTAGTGATAGTAGATCTAAGAATGAAGCTGTTGATGACCATGAACTACAATCATCACCGAAAAAAAGGGGAAGAAAACGTACTCGTAATACGTAATACGTACTTGCGTAACATTCTCATTTTGTCCTATACTAGATCCTATATAAGATTGTTATTTCTTTGTTACACTATTTTCTACTTGATTTTTTATTCTATTAATACTACACTACTGTAGAAATGTTAAGAAGTACAAAAGTTTTTGAAGTGTATTTTATAGAACTTTGAATTATTTTTTTCTTACGCCAATAACTGTTCAATGGTCATATTTTGATTTAAATTAAAACTAAGTAAACAATCGTGATGGCCTCAAGGTTTGGGCACGCGGTCGAGAATCTCGACGGTCGCGGGTTCAAACCCCAGGCACACACCTCTGACTTTTCAAAGTTATGTGTGTATTCACAATGAATTATCACGTACTTTAACAGTGAAGGAAAACATCGTGATGAAACCTGCACACCTATGGCTGATGATGATGATGATGATGATGATGAAACAATTTGTTCTTGTTTCCTTTTTAACTCAGTATGACATAATTACAGTTATTATTTTTCGTTAGTGCCATAACATCACTTCTGAGGGGGTTGGAAAGTTTATAATAATAGTATAGTATCTTTTTTACAACATTAAGTGGTCATTATTTATTTAAAAGTAAGTTCAAAGTTGATATTGTAGTAAAAGCTAGTCATCTTGTGTAAATCTTGAAATATCATTATTTTTTGAGATGTCAAAGTTTTAAATGCTTCTCCTGAAAAATTGCATTTTTGCATAAGTGACAGTCTCGCACCGGGGGTGCGATATGTTTACAATAATACTTTGTATTTAAATTCAAAGGCTAGTAATATACTACCTCTGTGAATCAGTTAATTGTGTATTACTTGTTATGTCTGAAATTCCCAAGTTAAAGGTAATAATAGGTAACAGTTTAAGTGTTTGGGATTGTATATCCCTGTGTCTTAAACAGCACATTAAAGCAGGCAATTAGAATAGTTATAAACATCACAGTAGCAATAGTTAAAACCTGGCCTAACAATAAGTATTAAAAATAAAAACCTGAAAATCCTCATTGGAGCATAAACAAAATATCTGTTTACATATAATATAATATACAATGTAGCTACATTGACAATGAGTGTGTTGTAGCCACCACCTCCAGACAGAAGTCAAAGTTCCAACAGTTTAAACACTAATAGTAATACATTTTTTAATTACTTAATATTGAATAAGAATACAATTTTGAATTCACTTACCGGCGAGGGTGAAATCCATATACTTAGATAGAGATTGTACATGATTTCATTGATTTCTCTGAATGCCTGCGAAGGTCCATAACGTAGCCGAAGGGTACAATTAACACACCGGCAAACTGATATTACCATAATACAGTGATATAAGGAGGCTCTGTCTCACAATCACTAATCATTTGTCACACTAAAATACTAGGAACCTCTGTCTCACAACCACTTTTCACAATAAATTGTACAAGGCAAGGAGTCTATCTCGATTATAAAGTAAGTTAGGTAACTATATGGAGTCTCTTTCTCAAAATCACTACTTATTATATAACTAACAACCATACTTGGAAAACGAATAACATTAATAATTAATATGTTTACTTTTGCGAAAAACAAACGTAACGGCCGTTCTTGTATAAACATAGGTATAATATAATGACATTATCCCACCCGCCAACCAATTTCAATGTTGCCAAGTGCATAAGTCGATTTATATTTATTTCTCATGATTATCATTTTCACAGAAAATATTTTCGTGTTAGGTATCATTTTAGGAACTGTCAGGATATGCAACGTAGGGTTAGAAATATACAGCAGAGAGCTATTAATTGATGTGATTGTTGCAAATAAGTGCTGTGATAAAAGCAATGTGCGCAAAGCAAAAATCTGTGAAGTGCCTCGCTTTAAAAATGATTGCGTTTGGTAGTAGAAACGGAAACCTATAGCAACCACCACCGAGCATTGCTAAAGAGTAAGTTACTTTTATTTGAATAAGTCTTATTATTAACTTTTCACGCTAGCGAACCCACAAACAAGATCTAGTGACAGCTTAAAACAATATAATTGTAATTTCTGCTTAATAGTAAATGATCAAATAAATTAAAAGTCGATTTGATATATTTTTATATCATGGCAACACAGCGTAATAAAACGTCAACAGAAAATGTAGGTATTATGTAAATAAATAGAAATACTATTTATCTTTGTTTTTTTTTAATACGGCAAATGTAGGGTCAACTAATACGAAATAAAATCATTAAAATTAAAGACAAGAATTGTCGATATTACTAACTTGTGGCACAACTTAAAATCATGCGATACTGCTTATGGGCATTCTCTTTTATATTAGTGTAGTTTTCCATTCAATTGTTAATGTGTTTTATATGTAAAGAAAATGGGGAAATATGTTATCAATTTTTCCACAAAAACACACTTACAACAATGTGGTTTTTTTTTCTCGATGACAAATTTTTAGCTAAAAGTTTCATCATTGTGAATGAACATCTCATGAATCAATTCTATCCTTCAATCACGTGGACACAGATCAATCTTGACTTTAAGGCAAGTGCACCCCAAAGACAGATCAAAGGAGGTCGATAGCTAACAATACACCAAAATTCGAGCAGCGCGTGTACACCCAACTTAATTCCGTGCCCCTTCAGCCGTGTACCCAAGGAATTCCCCCTTGTTAAGGCTTCCGTTTTAACTGGTGTTTACAGTGACCACTGCGTTCATATTTATTCATGACGGCACACAATTCTTTTTGTTCCGAACCGGGGGCAGTAATCAAATCATGATTAGACACTGGCTTTAGACAAAAGCTCTAGTGTTTTAGCTGGGTTTTCATAGTTTGAAGAGGGGTATTTTATTGCAGGGTACCTTGAATATATTCAACTTGAAACGATATTATATTAAATCTACTGGTAGAGTCACGTTGTGATCTAAAGGACTTACAAAATGGAGGCTGTGTTTATCTTTACTAAGTAATGTTTAGTATGGCGACCTCTGCTGTAAGACTTATTAGACATAAGGTTGTTAATAAGTATAGGTAGTTGCTTAGTGGTTGGGAGTTTATTTAACTAGGAGAGAACACATAGGAATTATTAAGCGTAAGACATAAACGTGACCATAAAAGACAACTGCTTCGCATCGATTAAGGGAACTGTGGTACTGCCTCGTTTACATATGCACATTCATGTCATAGCTCTACGTCTATATCAGCCAACCTATGCATTGATCAGCAGTTAAATAATAAAGCATAAAAAACCTTTTGCTGGGCCTTCTCTATACCTATTAGAGAAGAGTCTGCTTGTTTCAGTAACAATGTCGAATATATGAAATATTGTGCTCCTTCTATTTTCTGATGGCAGGATTCGTATCGACAGTGAGTATTGTACATAAGCTGTAAAGCCCTCCTCATTAATCTATGCAAGTATGTTCGGGTCCGGGATAAGCATATTTACAGCGACGAATAGTTCAACATAATCATGTCGACTAGAGAAATACTCGTTTCTCCACTGGACTTTTCATAAAGTTATAGTGCGATCAGTTTGACGTGCCATTTAATATCTGTTTTTTTTTTGTAACATACCAGCTAGAAGAAAAACTAGATAGGAAAATACTGTAAAATTATTCTCCGGTATAAATTCAGAATTGCGACGTCTTCCGAGAAAACAATATCTTTTAAAACGCCAACAATTTTTGTAGCGTGCAAAAAGTACTTGCAACTGGCACCTTACTCTAACAATAGAAATAACATTTCACGAAAAAAAAAACAAAAATCTGGGCTCACATCTACCTCCAGCATAATAGCGAAGAAGCAGCGTCTTACGTTTTAAAAAGCACGAAAACTGTCATCCGCAGTGGCCGTATACAGACGCCTTCCGCAGACGCTCTTAAAACAAATCCTTACGCAGAGATTGACACGTTCTCCTTAGTGCGGTGTAATGAAGCGAGCTATAATGAGGGGGGCTCTCAAACGTACAATGAAGCTTATTTATGTGGCAACAAAAGAACGGCCCGACGCCCTCCGGCGGCCATTCTCAAGTGCACTTCTACAACGATTGTCTATTCGATAGGCAAACAATGTGGATAGAGGAATTATTTAGATTTTCCATACACGCGTATGCATTGTTATAATTGAATTGTTGGCGTATTCTTCTTCTCCTTTTATGTGACACCACGGTTCAGGGCTTATTATGCGTGTTGCATGTACAGCTCATTAGTTCAGACAGTTTCTTTATTTTCAAAAATGGCTTAGGGTGTTATATTCGTTTCTAGCCGCATTCGAGCAATTTGCAGAATGTGCGCAATTCACTATAGGAAAAGACGTACAGTATGCAACACTTGATTGCAAAAATAAAACATCCGAATTCTAGCGACTGATAACAAATTTCGTTTTTACAAGGTAAGGCGTAACCTGCAATATGAAAAAAAATACTAAATAGACGAGTATTGTGTTGTAGTTGTCGAAAAAAGGCAGTCTAGTGGTACCATTCTTTAAAAAAGCAAATATTTTTAATTTCCAAAGCAATGCTGCTGAAAGTCTAATAAGCATTGTCAGACGGTTTTCACTTTAAATATTTTTCTATTACAGACGGTATTAACTGCGAACATTCAACCAGATGGGTAACATGATACTACGGATCTGTAATGAATCCGAAAAGGGAGACTTAAATTCCTAGCTAGAACTTTATTACATAAACTACGGGTACAGGTTAATCCCTGCTTTGAGATTTGGTAAATCAAAAATTAAAAGATACATACAATTATATGTATGACCCCACACTTATATTCTATGTACGCTGAGGTGCACTTCTGCATCCACATTTAGCCAAGTATGTATCAGTGCCTTGTAATAGGAGGCGAGCCTATTGCCGTTTTTCTGGCACATTTCTAGGCTCCATGCTGCAAGTCAACGAGCTGAGAATTTCCTCATGGAAAAACCCAATAGCACTTTGGCTGATCCGGAAATTGAACCCGAGACTCTTAGATTGCACGGCACATATTTGTGCCGCTACACCACGAGGTAGCCCCTAAAATAATCTCTTCTAATACCTTTTTATGACATTTTCACATATCCTTGAGGGTAGGTGTCCACCTTAGAATTTGCCCGAAAACAGTCTTTAGACTTGTTGGTTGCGAACTATATGCCGCCCGGCTCATACTTAACGCATCTGGGCAAACCACTTGGCCAATTGTCTATGTTAGCAACCTTCGTTCTTTGACTTTCATCTCCTCATTTTCGGTAGCTTCAAACTGATCCTCATAGTAGCAAATAAGGATTACACAAAAAGATAATTAAATTACGTTATCACCACCATGCAAAAATACGTGCTAGTTATGGTTTAAAGGAAAAGTTATTCCTGACGTTGAGATTGTCGCAGACATGGATGTTTTTTTTAATTGAATTCCCTGACTATAAAAGAATATTTTTTATAATACCAAAATACAAATGAGCTAATCACTAAAAGTTCTAAGCTATTTGTTGAAGTAACGTTCTATAAATTACGTACGCATGTTGTTTTTGGATTTCATCAAATTCATTTCTTATCAATCCTTCAAGTTCTCTTTGTTTTATCTGTGCCTAATATTTAAGTCAAACGGCTTTATACTTAAGACAGTAAGTATGATTACATTTATAGCTTTTGCCCACGGCTTTGCTTTGAAGTGTTCGTCGTTCCGTGCCAATGAACTATTAGGCCAATTCAATTACACATTGTTAGCTCCGTTTATCCTACGGCGAACATGTCCAACGGAACTAATTATATCAATATAGGGGTCAAGGAGCTGTTTCTTAATAGATATATAAATTTTATCATTCCAGACAATAATAAGGGTCCAAAAGTCAAATCGCCATTTTCGGTTAATAACGCCTTGGTAAAAAAATAAGTCTGTATGAGATCATTAATTATAGCGGATACATTTGGCAGTAAGATGGAGTTTAATTAATATCATAGTCAAACATTTTCTGTAGTATCATGTCGCAGATTCATTTTTATGATGTCTGGTTACTCAATTTTTTAATTATAACCCACTTTCTCCCGTTTATTAAATCTATTGTAATTTGTTATATATTTGCTTCCAGATCCGTCATCTTTTACATAATTTTCAGTGACTGAATATTTCATAAATTTTAACTGATAATAGAGAAAAGGGAACATTGCAATGGTTGAAATAATTGCTATACACAATTTGTTCCAAATGTATGAAACATATCGGTCTACTTAAACACTAAATTGTACAGTTCTGCTCCGTCTTATAGTTTTAATCAAAACGTCATCAGTTCCCAAAAACCATATTGAGCTTTGAAAATCCGTTCAATGTTTGTCAATGTTGAAATCCATGCATTTTTTAATTCAACACACAAACTCGAAGATCTTATCGAAGACTCCATCAATAAACACAATGAAACGTAACATAAAAGCATATTTTATCAGATCATCGCGCACCCCGATCTTACTTTACGACTCTTCTTCGACTAGCCGACTTCCTTACATCATAACAAAGTTGTATTCAATGGAGACGTTTATTTGGAGCGTAAAATAACTTGGAAATACGGACATGTACTCATTCAGAATTCTGACGATAGTTCCACAACTCTGTGACAATTTGTAAGGAATTATATGTGGACAAGTTCTATATACTCCCATTGCGAAATTCGTGTTTTAGTTGTAGTTATAATTATAAAGATCTTTTTTTAGACGAGCAAAGCCATGAAAGAAATTTGGTTAACAATTTTATTTTTACATAAGATTTTTTCTCCAAACCAAATCTTCATGAGAATGATGACCATGTTGAAAATCAATTAGAAAAAGCATAAAATACCACTGTAATTCGCTTCGTCAAAGGTTCGTGGAAGAGGTACACTGATCCCTACTCTCTTTTAAGGGGTTTTTCTCAGCTTTCAACCTTTTTTCTCCAAACGCATCATTCATTCACTAATTAGGCTCATCGTTGCAGACTAGTATAGCAATTACCGTTTTTCAGAAATAAACAGTAAAAAAAAACAGCGCAACTTTAAAGAGAGGTTTAGTGATAGCATACATCACTTTACTGTGCCCGTATAAAAATTTCATTCAAGTAATATTATAATACTTACCATTCTTATAAATGTTCTAGGACAATGTCTAGAATTCGGCTTGAAGTTTCTAACTAAATGTCACCAAATTTATAATTCTCTAACATTTACAAAGGACGTTGGTTTTGTTGCCGCTGGAATGCGGGCGCGCCCTTCTAATCCTTTAGGCAGTTATTTATTAAGCGGTCGGTTTAAAACGGCCCTCATATTAGTTCACAGTCATTAATTAAGATATTTAAAACGAACGTCTACAATCATTAGTAATAAACATTTATATTTTTTTAACATCATATTATTTTGTATACAGTTTTAGTGTTTAATTTTCAAACAAAATTAATTATTATTATGTTGATATGCAAAAATCAAACAAAAACTTATTATTGGCATAAAATAAATCGTTGTGCAAAAGCGCCACCTATGTATTTTTATTAAAACTAAAATAATAGCAAGCATTTAATAAAAACTGATACATTGCAAGCTTTATAAAAAGTTTACGTGTAGTTCGCTAGATGGCGTTATACTTAAATAAAAAAATATCACAAAGTACCAGCAGATGGCGTTAATACAAATATAATCAAAATTTGGAAATCAAACACAACTGAAGGTAATATTATATAATGCTGGTCTTATTATCAAAGGAATATTATCTATTTTCAAGGAAATAATGTAATGATGACACAACTGGTGTTTATTTACATTTCGTCTCTTTATTATTTATTTTGAATGGAAATACTTAGTGAAGGCTTGTGTTTTTGTCGTGTGGTACCATATGCATAATAATAAAACATGCTCCGAATGTTGTTGATACGTAAAATCAAAACAAAACTTGGAGCATTGCAAGTAGGTAGTCAAGGCAGCCCACCAAATTTACCTGACACTGGCTGTTATATGAGTATCGTCGAATGTTTTGTTTACATTAAAGATGTGTTTTATTACAATATTAGCTGAAGGCCAAAGAAACCGCAAAACATTGCGCTTTGTGTATAATAATGTGAATATCGACAGCAATTTTTTATACTTTACGGCGTATTTCCATGGCACCTTCGTCAATTTGTAAACATTCAATGGCCTCATTCTTAATGCACTAACTCGTTGAAGTTAAACCAAAACCAGAATTTTTAGTTCCCACCACTCATTTACTTTGCAGATGTGAATTTTAGATTAAATATAATTATGCAGGCTGCCTCCAAGAGGTCACTATGGAAGGCATTGGGGGAGGCCTATGTTCAGCAGTGGACTTCCTTGGGCTGATGATGATGATGATTTAACAAATTTCTTCACATTTCAGACAGAACAGCGTTGGAAGGGAATAAGGAAACAAAAATTCTCTATCATGATGGAATTTATTCTTCATTATCTCAACGAAGGTATACATTGCTTTTCTGAACAACTAGTAACTTCTCATGTTGTTGAAATTACTTTCATAACGTTGTATTTTTCACCTATAGCAACAGTTAGAGTTTAAAGAAATAAAAATAAAATAATCATGGCTGTATTGTATCTATTAGCTACCTTATAAATCAAAATATCAAGCTCAATATGAGCTATCATAATTCTCGTCCTTCGGCCCTTCCTCGATGTAATTGACAAGGTGTTAAAGCAATACAAAACTCATTCTATTTCACCATCTCTTTATTCTTTCAATTGTTTATTATCACAGTAAGGACCGGGCGAAAATCTGAAATTATACTACACATTCGAGTAACGTAACATTCAACACAAGTCATCGGCTTAGTCTCCGTTGTGATTTTGTCCGCAAATACAGTAGTAGAATTTGTTTCTTCCGAGATATTTCTCTGTGTCACGTTACAGGTTCACATTGTACAATTCAGTCTCACTCACGACACAAATGAATGATATAAAAATACTGCATCGAACAATAAGGTGTTACACAATCAAGCTCTCACACAATTACATACGATGTGTATAATATAATAGCGTCACAAAACTATTTGATCGATGTCCTCTTACAAATACGATCATAATAAGTTAATGAACTACAAAATGCCCTAATTAAAAACAATTACATGTAACAAGGCATCATATTTATCATTTATTATTGGATTCTCGTCACTAGTTTGCGCGACCGCATCTTCCTAAACTTTCATTCATTGTTTTAAATTAATAATTAAACTAAATTCATTTGACTATTCATTCATTCATGCTCGCACACAACATACATTAATTCTGCAACGGATCTCTGCACTCACAAACATCAGCGTTCTAATACTTAATAGATAATACAATTTCTAAGGCTTTACAATCACAAAGTAGTGTTGAATGAAGAAATGTTTAGTACATTGGTCATTAGAATTAATTGGTCGAAAGGATATGTCTAAATATTAAGAGGCTGTTGAGCCGTGCAGATGTTTGCATAATTTTGATATTCGAGTTGATATGAATCTGTTACAACCGTAGAGTCTAGTTGTCAACGCCTTAGTTCAGCGCGCGTGAAGTGTCCGGCGTCGGTGCTGAATGCTGTTCATGTGACACGTGTCGCATCACAACCTCTAGTACACGTATATCTGCTTGAGTTGCGGCTTTAGCTCGGGCGGGATCGTGTGAATTTCCTGTTCAGGCTTCTTTTTCACTAGTCGCTTCCAACGACCACCGATATTCTTGCGAAGACTGCGGAAACTAGCGCGTTCATTGCCGTGCGGCTGCATCAAGTTGTCCTGTAAAGAACCAAAACAAAACATGAGGCCAAATTCTATGAGTGGTGGCGAGACATCTGCCAGTTCATCGAGTTTGTTGACCCTAAGGATCGGTGCCAGATTTAGCGGTTCCGTTAACGTCCCCAATGCATTTGCTGCATTTGCTGCATTCGCATCAGGCATACGACTTCCATCTGTTACACAATGCCCTTCCCGGGCTATTTTAAGACTGTTGCCAACCGCCATGACGACGAGTTCTTTATTATTATACGGAGGAGCTTTTGTCATTTTAAAGAATAGACACTATTCATTAAAAAGGTAATTTTTGAAGGCAAAAAATCAAACGTTGAAACAGTGTTGTACGTTTTACATGACTAGGAAGCTAATTGCAAAGTAAACGGTGAGGCCATGCGAGAACGAGGCAAGCCTTGAATACGCTATTCAAAGGCACATTAGCATTATCTGTTTCCTGGTGGCGTCTCAACATGTCATGCAGACGGTTAGCAAACAATCAGCTGCGTCGCGTTCGCTGAATGAACGGTCCGTTTACAGGTAAGCGTCGGGAAACAGTTTATCAGAGCGTGATATTGAGGTCATCATTTTAGTTTGAAATATCCAGGCTAGCGTTTCCATTAGCCTCTTTTGTTCGTCGCATGAGTACAAAGAAAGAAGGTCGAAGCGTTACAACACGCTCGCCTTGTGCAGCTTTCTATTCGGCGAGCGTGCGAGCGTGTCCCGACATTTAAATTTGTTTTGCACTTAGATATCGCGGCTGCGCTGGAACGACTCTCTCTCAGGTGGCGGGGAGGGTCGAGCCGCTCACGATTTCTTATTATAATGTAACCTTTCCCGACGTTACTTTCAATATTGTTGACGCACAACGATATTTGCAAATTGAAATGCGAATGCAGTAACATTGCAGCTTGTTAAAACGGTATTGGGGTCAAGTATAACGGCCGCGACGGGTTTCGATACTCGGAATAGATTGTACGTACCTGATCGTGAGGATAGACGTAAGGCGGAGGCAGCGGCGGCGGGAACTGCCACAGCGGCTGCTGGCGGAAGGCGAGGGGCTCCGGTTGGGGAGCGGGCGCAGCCTGCAGCACCTCGGCGGGATGCACCGAAGCTGAGTGCTCCTCTCTCTTTCGCAGCTTGCTGTGGACGATGCGGATCGCCATCATAGTACCGTTATTCCCAACCATTGTGGCAAACGGTCCGTCAACGCAAGAATGATCGATAACACTGGGCTGGGTCACAGGTAAAAAGTTCCAGTCGGGCAGTCACAACATTTTAACACAACAGTTTTTCACTCACAGCCGTATTGCGGTCTGATTGACACGTTTAACTAATAACTAAATTAAATAAATTATCACAATTATTTTTGTTGTTATAGGCTATTGCACATATCACTGTTCGTAGGAACGCGCGGATACACCGCGTTACGCGAGCGTTCAGCTGCGCGATTAGTGACTAGAATTTGATCGTGAAGTGTGGCCGGCAGGTGCCTAGCAAAGCGCTCGCTCGTGCCAAACGACCTCTACGGAGTACTCCATGCGTCTGAGTTGAAGTAGAGGGGCGCGCATGGCTTTTATAGACGCATGTGTGACGCGGCGCCGGCGCGGGAGGGTGGGCGACGGGGGACGCTGGCGGTAGGGAGCGTTTGACGATATGACCGTTTTCCGCGAAAAACTACGAATGGTAGCGGCGCCCGACGCTATCGTACCGCTCGTAGTGGCTATGACGCACCAGAAGGCACGACCGTTGGATTGTCCCGCTTTACCGTCTGATATTCGTCGCAAATCTTTAGGTGGAGAGACGTGATCACGGCTGTGAGCGATCATTTAATAATAATACCCAGATCATTCATACGTCAGAACCTTACAAAATAAATAAAAAATGTTATATTTATATAAAACGTGATTATCATGTTCAGAAAACCATCGAGAACTTTTCATAACCGGCCTGACAACAGGTGATAACATTGAGACGTGGGCAAACACGAAACTCGCCCTTATTGTAAAAGCTTTAGATACAAAAGCAATCAAACGTTCCTATCGATCCCTGAGATAATAATAAATCCGAGGGAGTTCTGCATTTCACCATTAAGCGAGTTCAAAGTCCATAACGTATATGTGTGTACCAGTCTATAATGCCTTACGCACAGTTGGGCTTGAGCGAAGTGGACGCAGCGGTCGCTGACGTTGCATCTCTTTCAGACCAATACGAATGTGTGCAAGGAGGCAAAGGAGAGTTGATATCGGTGGTTGCTGCGCCAAAAAGTAAAGTAGGGCTGCAGGGCAAGGGAGAGCGGGAAGGTGCAATGCCCTTGCCAACAACTAACTTGAGCAAAGCTCCGGCCTTTGACTCGAATAATGCCTGACGGGATAAAAAACACAGGTAGTCAGCCATTATGAGTCGTTACCCTTGAGAGACGTCTAGAGGATAGTGACCGTAAAAAAACGACATTATAGGTATCTAGTTTCTCGTGCGAGAACAACAGCGCATTAAAATTTCGAAATTAATAAATTTGCCTTTGTTCATATTTCAAAACTCAACGCAAAGTTCATAGATATGTGTCAATCATTTGTTTGAAACGCAAAAGGGCACGTATGGTAATAATAAAATCTGAACAAAATAGTCTTTATCGCGCGATGTTAAACGTTTAATATCACACAATATGTCGGTTTCAATGTTATCTGGAGAACCAAAGTCACGCTTCAGAGAAGTTTTATCGAAGCTGTCGAAACGTTACCCATATAACTGTTGCAGATTAATGTTTGTTGGAGTTTATCGTTTTAGTTAATACTTCGACGTTATCCGGTCGTTGCTTGTGTATTCTTGGATTCATTTCGGTTTTGGTTCATGGAATATAATTTTGTTATACTATGTATAACATATACAAAATATACAAATTCCCACATGTACTCATGAGGTCTTTGATATTCTAAGATATTTTAAGTGATTACTACCCGCCAACGACGGCGATTAATCCGTTTCATAAATATGTTGTATATATTACTGATTGCAAAATTAAACTATGCACAATTGATCTTATGGAACAAATTGCTACTGTTATTTTTCAAATTAACAACAACGTCGTAATAATTTTCAACTAAATTAAACTAAAAGAATTGTCGTACGAAGAACAACATTCATTGGTTCAAGGAAACATCAATTCCTCTCTCGTCTTCATGTTTCATTGTAATTAACCAAACGCTGTGATGTAAGATTCACAATTTATTTTATAAATAGCTATACATAACTGCCAATCAGATAAAATAAAAGTGAACGGTAGTGCTGCGTAATAAAAAAACTCGTTAGACCTTAACTGACACATTTCTCATTATAAATCGTTTGATTGTTAAGGTTTTAAAAAATATTATTGATATTTTTTTAATAATTTACTCTCATTGATATATCTACAGTTTAGTACTGAGTCCAAATATAAAATGTTTAAGTTATATTCAAACGTGGACCACCTACAAAATTAATAAAACTCAATTGTGTTGAATGAGTAAAATTTTATAATACCTAACAATTTTTATATGCATAATATACAAATTACTGAACTTGTTTTAAAATTGAAAAACTCCATATACAATACACTTATATACCATGCCCTTGCACTACAAGTATAAATTTAAAAGAAGTATTATTTTTTTATCAATTAATTAACACAGAAAACGTCTCGAAAGTTTCTCACGTTGACGTCAAATGATGTTTGTGTGTTGAAATGTGAGCAACAATCGGCAAACAACAATTAAGATTAAAGTACGGTAGCTTAGTAACCAATTATTTTTTTATTGACCCCTTATTGCGTCAAACACAGGCTATCGCGATCATGACTTCTGTGGATGCGCGTTAATTTTAGTCAAAATCGCGGCTACATTGCTTTATGACATACATAATTGTGCATCATAAAAACATTACTACAGACGTTATTTGGAGGTTATAAGATAATGTGAATTTAAGTACCTACATCTCTTTAGACATAGAAAACATTTATTTTTTTGTACTAATACGGCAGAGCGACAAGACCATACCTGATGTTGTGGTGGTCTAAATAGTGTCTTTGGCAAGAAACGAATACGATCAGTCGACATTTTTTTTTTGTTGACACTATGTCCCTATCAAGGCTTTACACCTTACCTGCAGTGGTGTTTACCAAGGCGGATACTATTATCCTATCATCAGTAAAATAGTATGAAAAAAAAAACCATGATATTGTGTCTAAACTACATGTGGTGTAGATGGTTGTAATAAAAAAAAATTAAGATAATAAGTATAAACAAGTTTTAGTAGATACAGTAATTTATAATAACTAAAATTAAATTGTTTCTCTGCCAATTCAACAGGAGAAAACATCTTATATTTTAGGATAGAATCGATACTTTAATATTTGAGTGTACAGTTACAAAATTGCAAAGCCAGCAATATTAAACCGGCAGATGTGTTCAAACGAAACGGAGCGAAATGATCTGGGATCCTTGCGTACAAAAAATAATGAACGTTTTTATCTATTTTTAAATTTTTTCAAAAAGCTTTTGAACGTCTCAACGCACAAAAATATTTCCTTTCATTAAAATTGTGTAAAATTTTTTAATTACACTTTGTGCAGCTGCTGAGAAGTTAAAGTTCCAAAGCATTAAGGTACATTATAGTTAATTATATTTAACAGTGTTAGCTTTAAACATTTTACGCGCCATTTCGGAATTTTATTATCTGTAGCATAACGTAATTTGGCGCTATTTTTGACATAACACTGGGTTATACAGATGCAAGTTAATTTGTCGTATAGTTTCATGAATCATGTGTACGATATTTTGACAGCCATACTTTCTTTCTTTTCATTTCGACAATCAGCTTTTTGCTACAAAGTGATTTTGAATAGCAGAGTTTTGTTTTTGGGCGTGAAAAATGTATTAATTAAAAAGAATCATCTGAAAACCACGAGTACATAATTCGATTGAAATTGGATGAAACAAAAGTAGTTCGTCAGATCATGATTAATAAACTATGCCTAAACCTACTAGATCGAGCCTTAACGATATGTATGTATGGGAGAAAATAAATTTACAACAAAAGTATCTCAATAGAGTATTTACAACGATAATAAGCTTTGAATATTTTATAGAACGTTATTAAAAGCAATTCAATTGTTTATTGACGTCAGTCGAACGTTCTTCAATAAGAGTATTCTCATATGATCAACGAAGTTTTCTAATGGTTGGATAAGTATCTTGGGAGCACAAAGTAGTCTTTACCAATATGGTAAAAAAGAAGGATTAGTTTGTTTATGCCCTAAAATGTAGGTGTTGATTGAGGTGTGATAATGCTTTTGGTTTGTTTTTTATTGTATAATATAGTTTTAAAGTTGGATTTTCATTAGATTTAAGTTGTATTATTGTATGCCAGCACGGCGGGTCATAGTTGTAACACCATCCTATGTACCACAATGAAATATATTGAATTTGAATTTGAATAATTAGAAAACTACTTAATCGTTTTAGATGATTTTTGGTATGGATACAAATGGAACTTTGAAAAAGAACATGTAGGATATATTTTAAAAATTGCGTTTATAAGAAGATGGTTTCAACCGCTAATAAACAATAAAATAATATTACAGAGTATAAAGCGTGATCGATATTTTAGTACTTTTAAATACATACTCAAATTCATTATTGCTTCTAGCATGGTCAAATTAGCGAGGTAATTGACATGCGACTCCGAATTCCCGCCAATGTCAAAAGTATTACAATAATGACGAAGCATTATTTCCATGAAAATATTACAATTAATTTGATAAAGACACGCTCGCGCTCTTTAATGCTTTGACAAATTAGTACAGCAAACGACTTTTATTTGCAGAATGATTACTGGCGAATATTTTATAATTTACTGTAGGATAATTTAGTCATACTTTTATTATTTATGATAAATAGAACATAGACCTAAAACTTGTCGATAACATATAAAGTATGTAAAATAATACAATACTAACTAACTACTTTGTTCATAATTAATTATAATTTACGTTGACTGGTAGATAATGCCTAAGGCATTAAGTCTGCCTTTATACAATGTACATACATAAAAAAAAAAAAACTAATTTCTTCATGAATATGTCTAATATAGCGTGTTGTGTCTTGCTATGTTTTAGGTTCTTTTTAATGTAGTGAAAACGTGACAAAACATCAAATATTTAAAACTGGTATTAATTAAGTATAAAAAAAAGTATTTAAACAAAATATTTTGAATTATAATGGAATATTCCTAACAAAGTATGCAAAGAGTTTAGTGTACATAACGCTATTAAAAAATAAACCATCAGTCACGGAACAGATGTTTCCCGGTGAAAACTAGCTAAAACGAGCGTCTAGACACAATGCAGCGCGGTCTGGACTCGTGCCGGCTCTCAGAAACGTACACATAGACCAAATATTTATACTATAACCCTGCATATTAATATTCGAGGTATAATACCATGGTCACATTTTCATTGTACAGTTGCCGTGTAGTGTTTTGTTTTCTATATTTATTTGCTGCTGTGTATATTTTATGTTGTGTCTTCCGAAAACAAAATAAATAAAATGTATAAAAACTAGTCACTAGCATTTCATTTATTATATTTCGTAATACAACAGTATATACAAAATCCTTTAACTTCTTTACTTATTTCAGTCTTGGTCTACAGTCTATACGTTCTTGTTTATTTAGGAATATCGGATTGTACCTACATATTTGCAGTAAGTGTTCGTCGATGTTAAGTGCTTTTTTGAAAGTGATCACCTTCGATATATACAAAACTAAAAAACAATTACACTAATGATTTCCAAGAGCGTTCACAAGCTAGTTAACCTCCAAATCGTCAAGTTCAATGGCTTTTAATATTTGATATCGGCCATTTATTTGGCCAAAAGTTTACAGGTTCGTGTCGTAATCTACAGCCTTGGTTCAGCTGATGTTTGTTTTATACTTGTTAATCTTGAAGCCATTTCTTGGCGGGCTTTGTTTACGTCGTCCGCATCGGTGTTTACGAATTCGTCGATATTGCGATACATATATAAACGTTTGAAGAAAGTCCCACATACTGCCCACCTGCCATACCCGTATAGGTTAACGAGTAACTGATATAGATGGAAGGTTACTGCCTGTTCAACCTCACCGTAACCTTTACATCGCTCTATGTCTACCTAATTAGTTAAAAGTTCCTTATGCATTAAGTGGATTGCTTCCGCATTTCTAACTGACAGATTGTTAGTTTTTTTTATGTCATTGTAAAATTCAATTATTGTAATTAGTGGTTCCTTTTAGTTTAAATTCAGAATGGTCTGGCAAAATAACGATATTTCACTGTATTAATGTCATTACCCGGCTCCAATCGCAACTAATTAGTCCCTGTGAATATTAATGCAAGACAAATCAAGTGGTTTCAAGCAAATTCGTCGGAGGCATTGTACGACCGGCCACGACCTTGCCCGATTCTTTCGGTCATCAGTTCCTGCTGTAGATATACATCTATACCACTATCGGCTTTTTGTCCGCTACCAACTCGCAGCTCCATTTCTGACTCATTGAATGGAATTGTTCGTTTTAAAATAGAAACCGTTTGGATAAAATAACCAATCGCTAAACACGGAAACTTCAACGCAACGTCGATTTAAAACTGACAATCTATTTTAGTTGTCTTTTATGAATCGATATATGAAAATATAGACGGATAAACGAGACTGGAATATGGCCAATTGCGAGGAATTCGCCTTGACCACACGGATGACAACCTTGGGGCGTGTTGGAATAATAACAAACGAGTTTATCGAATGTGGATTTTGAGACATGTAGCATTAAAACGGCCGTTGCAACGGTTCACGGAGTACACCGCGTAACTAGCCAGTAACAGCTGTGAATGGAGGCAGTTATGTACTATTACTGGTTAGTAACATGAGATAAGACTATGCAATCAGTTATCGTCGTACCAGATGCATAACGATGTGATTTACCCGCGCTCGAAGGGATTGTTCCTATCCCTTCCGCATAGGCAGACGATGGTCTTGTTGACTGACAGCACGATCAGTGAGTTGTGCTCGAGGACCACGCCGACCTCGCAGTTTTCCTCTTTACACTTCATCGCCTCCACGGCGATAGGAGCGAAGAGCATCGAAACGCGCGGACACTTCACAGGTTTTTTGATTGAGCCGAGCAAAGGCAACGTGAGCCGGACGCGCGTTTTGGCGCAGACTGCCAGACTACCACGTTTTCCGACGGTGACTATTTGACTGCCTGAGCGGCGGCGCCGGCCACCACGCCTCGCGCAGCGGTGGGTGGCGACTGAACTCACCCGTTACCTTATTGCTATGTTATGGGGACCCGACCCCGCAATGCGAAAGTCCTCAGTAATTAACCGACACGCGGCAATTTGCATTCACTTCCATATTCACCTCTATCGATTAGTATGACAAGACAGACTAGGCCCAACCTCTGGAATAATGCGAGCTGATGGGTGTGATCTTTCTGTGTGAGTGTCATAGTTCAATCAATCCAAAACCGGCTCTGAATGCCATCCAATGCTAATACAGCGTGATCTTGTTGCCTCGACTCCGAGCGATGTAAGGATACGTAAGATCGGATTAGAATTTCAAAACGTCATGAATTCTTTTGATAGATGGTTGCACTAAATCCATTCGTCACATCACAGTTGACAACTTTAACTAATTAGCACATTGTTTCTTCAGGTCTTTCAAATTCAAATGAAACTACGAGCCGAGCTTGTTATGCGGTCGACGTGGCTGAACTGAATACACTTGGCCGTCAACGGATATCGGTGCCAGTCCGCATTAATACATAACAAATAGCTCTGTCTGTCGGAGACAATCGAGCGATCATTGTATGTGTAACAATACCGAATATTTACGAATTCGTGTTTTATGTTCATGTACCTACGTCGAGATGATACTAAAACACGTTTGTACTTGTATGTTACATTGTTAACTAAAACAAGAAAGTTAAAAATACATTTCTTTTGGAAAGTAGGTGACCTCTATCATTGTTTCGTATCCTCTCTGGTTTTACTTTCGGAATAAAGTTTTATGTTTTCTAACTTTCCCGCCGCCCGTATAATTAAACACAATCCTTAGGATATTAAGAATTAGTAAATACCAAAGTATAAGGACGACTAAAAGTAGTATAGAAGTTTCAGGAAAAGTCGTAGCTACAATTCGTGCTATTTATATTTTTATGCATTGACGTCACACCAGTTTGCCTATTATGCAACGATTATAGGTAGTGTAATTGTTACCCAAACGATGTTTAGATTAGATAATTTGCATTACAACCGTTTAACCATCCACCAATAAATCATCAGCAACGTGATTGACCTTATGTATTGGTGACGTCAATAGAATTTCAAATAGAGTTATGAAATATGTGGAAAAACAGATTGTTATACCACGTGAATAATAGCCGGTATATAAGCAAAATAAATTGCCCATCCAAGTGGTACAAAATCACTTACTTATTTGTTGTGACAGCTGCAAGCTGAAGAAAATCGATGTTTAACATTTTATATTCTGTATTCATATGTTCTACGTCGGTATCATTAAACGAATATAGAATAGAATCGATATGAATCTTATTAATAGATGATATTATTTTTGGCTGCATATTCGTAGACGTAGACAATATATTCCTATATGTATATGTGTTTGAAGCAGTAATATCATTTTTAATCTTGTAATTATCTTTCAGAAGTGAAGATTGTTATTTAAAAACAGTAATTCTTTTTCTTGGTTATCTCTTATGATTCCAGCGGTTTTTTTTTACACTGATATGTAAAGCGGTTGTCGCCTGACCTTCACTATCCAATTAAAACAGGTTTGTTGCAATTAAACGATTCACACCAAAACTTTTAAACTCGTTTAAGCACAGATACTTTGCCATGTAGTCACAAATTTTTAATATTTGGAGTATAAAGGGCACGTTTTTTCAAATGCAAATTAGGTATGCTCATCCATGTTATGGACGTGGGAAATCTGTATCCCGTCATGTTAGCTATGGTCTGTTGATGGCGACAATTGATGACCTCAATGGTACTTTACATATTCAATAGGCGAGGCAAACGGTTTACGTAACTTCAGTTTCTGCTGCATTTACTCAAACTGTAAAGTAAATTCCGTTTAAAATATTAATGTTAATAATTATTGAATAAGGATTTTATAAATCACCAAAGTCACGCGGACCTTTATATAGAACTCGAGTGGAAGAATAATGCAGTATTTCAATTAAATCGATTCTTCGAGATTGCTTGCGGCAATAAAACATGCGAGATAAAGAAAATTTCGTTAATAAATCTTACTTTAACTAAAGTATCAAAATAAAATCTCATATGAGAATGTAAAATAATAAATTCGATTTAACGTTTAATATAAAGTTGATAATAAATTAAAAGTAGTTGGATAAATTCTCAAAGCTGAAAGTGAAACATAATTGTACAAAATGGACTTCGACCGTGATCTTGTTATTAAAACGATGTAGAAGAACGTATGGGTCATGTTACCGCGTACGTTGGAACAAATGAGACGTGCGGTTACTTTTAAAACAGAATAACGAAGAATAAAACACGCTGATTTGTGACTTTTTAAACAGCTAAGAGTTAGCTAAAATAAACACAGTTTATTGTAAAACGGTAATGTCCAGGCAGACGGTGAAATTTGGCAAACATCCAACAGACAATAACGATGGGACCTTGGCTATTTACTACGTTATGACTTAGATTGCAAATTTTCTACCAGCATTTGTAATGAATGCATATGATTATGAACATTTGCATAATTCTGGCTAATAGTTCGCCTTGAAGCGTATTTATCGCAATGCTACTTTTTGATATAAGGATACTTCAACAATATCACAACCTCTGTATGTTTAAATTCTCATTGACTTGCTCTTGAACTTTATTTTATTTATTTACCTTCACGTTCACCCTTAAAACCGTTGCTCAGATTAACCCTATTTAATGCAATTCCTTATTAAATCCGGTTTATTGGTTATTTCGAAACTTGCTTTTAATTTAATATCGTTCTTGCCCAGTAAACCAGAGTTAATACCACAAATATATAATCAACAATTTTTTACACAAAAATACTAGAAAAAATCCAAAATTGACAAATATTTCCATTGAGGTAAGGAATAACATTATAAATCTTAGTCTAGTAATTAAACTAAATTATTCTATTCCGTCTAGATTGTTTATTTAGCACGCAAATAAATCAACAAGCAGTTTATTTCCAATTTAGTGGCTAACCTAGAACGATCCAGTAATGAACGTCCATGACAAAACTAAACTATTAATTAAAAACATCCTTTTGCACGAGTAATTGTAACAGCTTAATTACAAGAGCCGTTCGCAGATGTATCGCATTGCGGAAACGTTCATTACAAAAGTACAGTATTGTAACTATAATTTATCAGTTTCGACCGGTTTTCGTGGACTTGTACGGTTTCTAAGGCTTCTGTTTGGCTTTGCGAGACAAGCCACGGATACATTAAACATGTTATTGGTGTCAGTTTAATGTCTACGTTACTTAGTACCCTTTTTATAGTTTTTGTTTAGCATTTCATTTTATATTTGACAAATATGGCATTAAAGTCGTTGTTAAATTGTAAAATATAAATAATCAACGTGTATACGATTATTATTTGCATTGAATCATTGTCATTTTTTATATAATTTGTACTTACAAAAATAAAATATCAAAATTTGCTCGTGCATCTGAATTTTGTTACGCTAGCGTTAATAACTTCCTTGTATCTATGATTAACACTATTAATGTGATTAAAAAAAAACGATCCGAATAGACACAGTTTTCCGCATAACGAATATTCTGGATTATATATCTAACAATTTAATAATACGCACAAACTTAATAAACTTAATGAATAATTGATATTAAACTTACAAACAGATAAATCTGCATTGTTAATACTCACAATGTCCTTAAAAGTTTCTTGAACGATCGTTTTACTGCACATAATATGAAAAACATTTCACAAGTTCAGAACACAAACGTGTCGCGTCAAATTTTTATTTATTAACTTCGCAAATATTATTTCCAGGCTTCCGTAAAATAATATGACTTTGTGTTGTTTTCTTGCAGCTCAATTGACTTCAAGATTCATGCGGCGCGATAGCAAAAAAACGGTTAACACGAACGTCCTTAGTGACTTATAACTACCCGCATTTATTTTTAAATTAGCTCTTTGCACTTTGCATTTTTGTTGCTACTTACAATAATTTCTTATGATTTACAAAACACAAATTTATTTAAAAAAATATATATATTGTTTTTATGAACGTACTATAAGAAATAAATGTTACGCAATTTAAAAAATATATACATATAAAAGAAAATAATACATTGACTAATAGCATATTCAAAGTACTATAGCAACTCATGGACCGTCGATGAAAGTCATTTTTATGTATTATTTAAAAACTTTATCAAGGATTTCTTAGAAGTCTGATGTCCGTACTTTTACGAAACAGCCTAATTTGGTACACATATTTAGTCTAGCAGCGGGGCCCGGTGTGTTTTTGCTGTTAAATAGCAAGTAAGAAAAATATTGTTTAATTTACATTTACTACTAAGGTTCTGATGGCACCTTGAATCGGTGCAGTTCGTCCGAACAATGGCTGTACGACCAATTTTAAATTAGCGCCCTCATGACATTTGCGTTTCATATTATACCCGGATTCAATACAAACAGAGATTGTTACACGTATTTTACTATATCGTAGTAAGGCCACGTTTATCAGCGTAACAACAATTTGGTTCGAACCGGTGGTACATAATTAAGATATTTTAAAATCGAATCACCTTGGAGACATTATATGGGTTTTTACAGCTCAGAAATCGATCGATAACTATATAACGTATAACGTATAAACTATTATACGTTTGTTTCTTCTGGAATCTTCTTTGTTATTATTTTTTTAACTTTAATAAAGTAATTCAGGAACCTACTTTTTTATGGAATATCTTTCTCATAGATACCATATTCTAGTTTTACTAATTTTAATACCACATAAATTTTTGGACAATATTTAAATTGAAATTAATTTTTCAAAGGATAGCATTATTATTTTGAAAGATTATATCTAAAATTAATTTACCTGGTCATATTGCGAGGTATCGCTTAGAACTTAAAGGTACAATGATATAAGGACCAGCAGAATCGCTTCCAACTAGGAAATCTGTAAATTTTCTGCGTATTACGTGATTTGTTATAAATTTGAATTCTATAACACTATTCTATATGTTCAAAGATATTAAAATTCATTTTTGTGCTTTGTAAGCAATAAATTTAAATTGATGTTTTCCTGAAGCATTAACCGTCGAAGGAGTTCAAGGCTTTTTAATACGTTTATTCGCAATGTTATAAATTATATATGGCCATACATTAAATTTACGGTCTTTATCAATCAGGAACGATAGAGAGTATTCTATGATCAGATTTTCTTATAGGTATAATGATTTTTGTTATTCTTTGAATAAGATCTCTTGTATCAACAGATCATTACGGAAATTAGGCCATGCTGTACTATCAAAACATCGTCTTTTTACATGCCATTGATAAGAAAGATTAACATAGACGTATAGTTTTTTTTTATTATTTATTATTCACAAAAATTAAGAATCATTCAATGAACGAAGCGACCATATACGAAAAAATACGACAACTTCGGCTCTTTGTTAAACAACGAAAAAAAGCAACGCGACATTTCGGAAAGCATTTAAATAGACTGGTAAAGTTGACGTCACACCCAATCTAAGGGTTAAATAAAGCATTAGGTTTCATTTCACAAAAGCCTTGAAGTTACTTGGAGATCTGCCGTTCTTTTGCCTTGAGCCAATGATTAGTCTCGAATTGTGTGAGTAACTTTTGTGTATAATTTGGTCTGCGTGAATTACGTCACTCCACAGATGTTGTAACAGTGCAGTTAGAAGGAACACTCAGGGATTCTAATCTGACAATAATAGACGTGAAATATTCGCATGACAAAACGCCATCAATTTACATAATCGCTATAAGAAACACGTTGAAACATAAAACACTTAAACATTCTTGGATTGTAAAACATGTAAATGATTCATCAAGACACTATCTATACCTTTTTATTTTATTCGTTGCTAAGACGCCATATTATCATCTTTAGTATAAAAAATGGCGCCTTTCAATAAGTGTTGCCATGCGAAATGTTAACACGTATTTGTGTTCAGAACCGGTTTTTTTAATTAATATACTTCCTCGTCGTCTCATTCATGCTGTAAGTAGAATAAAATATAGAATTTTATTTAAAATGCATTTAATAATAAGCGAAAGGATTCTGAATGTGTCGAGGTAAATATGAAGGTAACACGGACAAGTCTGCATGCAACAATAGATTTAAATAAAATAATATTATAATTCTAATTTTAGTAGCCACGAAGCATATAATGTTCTAATAAAAAAAATCTGATTTTAAAGCAATCTCCTTCGTATATTATGCACCTGGATAATTAATGATCTATTAAAATGAAACACTACCGAAATTAAGTAAACTTTCTGGTGGCTGACAACTCCAAACTATAATTTCTTAAGCACACGTAGGTATACAAAATATATTGAAATTAAAAGTTGTTATAAAAGAAACTCGAAAGACTGTCTCGTGGTCTCCCGGTACAAGTATGTGCCGTGCAATCTAGAGGTCCTGGGTTCGATTCCCGGGTCGGGCAAAGTGTTATAGGATTTTTTCATTAGGAAATTCTCAGTAACAGCACGGAGTCTGGAAATGTGTCCGAAAAACGGCAATAGGCTCGCCCCTTGTTACGTGGGACTGATACATACCTGGCGAAATGTGGATGCAGAAATGCACCTCTGCCTACCCCTTCGGGGAATATAGGCGTGAGTTTATGTATGTATCTATGTTATAAAATAAATCACATTAGCGTAAGGTACGTAGGAAGAAAAAGTTGGAAAGACGTTGCTGTCAAAATGCCAAATGTTTATCCACTGGACCATTAAATGTTAAAACAAGATAAATAGAATTATTTGGCGCCGTATAAAATAGAGAATGTGAAATTTATTACTTCTCTCCTAGTGATATGGGATTTGGAAACTAATTGCGTGGTAGAAAGTAAGTTAACACTACAGGAAGTTCAATAAAATATTTAGAAAGTTATGTCTGTTTTCCATATGGCAACACTAAATAAACGAGTCTTGTAGGGTTCCTGTAGCTTTGCCGCAGATTGTAAATCTGCAGTAGGCCGGTACTTTTGTCTCCTAAGCTAGTTTGATATTACATTGGTTAGTCATACTATTATTATAAGCAAATTCCATTAAATGTATTTAGTATTTGTTTGCATTCAGAATTAGTGAAAGGAAATGTTTACATTGTTATTGGTAATTTATGATTTCGATCACATAAAAAAAAGCGTAGTAAAGTGATTTTTAAACAAATTGGTCTCAATAGAGTCCAAGAGTCCTCGAAACCGACGTAGCATGCATGCATGAAGAGGATAATGTCAGTGGAGGAAGCGAAAGTGGTGTGTTTGGACCGTGGCATTTGGCGCTCTATAGTCTCTGCCTACCCTAACGGGAGACAGGCGTGAGTTTATGTATGTATGTATGTTGGTCTCAATATTTTGAATATTAGTTGTTTTCTCAGAAAACTAAAGCATTCCTTTTGTATGGATATAATCATTTAAACGCCTAAGTCAATTAGTATAAAGGTATATTTTATAGACTCACTATACTTGTTAGCACTTAATAAACAAGTGCTTGACAAGGCTTTCTAGGTTGCATTTATTTTCCTTATAATTTACTCGTAGTAACATCATCTAAGGTTTATTAAAATCCATCATATTATAACTGCAAATTATATTTTACAATGGCAAATAAACGAGTTAGTAGTTGGGTTTCGTTGTCTCAATTTCGACTTCTTTTATATATTGACTCTAGTTTGTTATTACCTACTTCTCTCAACTTTACCCGAAGATCTTTGTTATTCATAAAAAAAAGGTTCTTTTGTTAGATCACTAGGCATGAGCTTGTCACAGATTTATAAGTTTTTTTTACATGCTACCTACTGTTCTATATTTATAATGAAAAACCTAACAAGAACTTTATACCTTTAAAATTTAAGATTTCTTACTTATTCGTTAAAAATACAAATAGTAATTCTGGGTAGCAAAAGACTGCATTAATATACAGACTGGAATTAAGCATGAATGACCCAAACAATCTCTGAATTAACATCGGTAATTTTACTATCGGTGCTGACCTTTAAAAAAGAATGCATTTCATCGTAATTTGCAACGGTTCCTAGAAATATGCATCATCAACTGTTCAGTTCGTACCTTTACTGACAGTTGGACTGACGGTACAGACACAAATTGTGGTATGAAGACGTATAATGACGTCAAATCAGCTATAAATTTTCCAACGCCGTCCATCTTCAAAAGAACCAATATTTTTATAGGATGATGGGTAAACATAAATCTATAACAAACAATTTGGCACCAACTTCGATTTTCGTATTTGATTTACTGCTGTCCGTACAACGAGCTATAGGTGAATTGAGAACTTATACAATCGCATATTATATTTTCAGTTTTAATGTTTTTCCTCAGAAACCTCAATTAGTGTTGCAACTACGAATTTAATCTTTTTATACTTCATAACAGTTTTATGATACTCTACTGATCTCTTACCTAAAACCACGCCGTGAGTGATCAAACATTGCGTTAAAGTCTATATTACAGGAATTAAGAGACGACCCACTACGAATCAAGATGTCAAGGCCTTTGTTAATGTACTGTAATTAATAGCAAATGCGTTAAAGCAAGTGTTATTTTAATTGAGGCCAATAATCATGCAGAATACACTTAGGCCTGTAGAGATAGCAATCAGTCAAATAGTCTACTATAAATAATTTTAAAGAATTCTATCACAAGGTCTTTATTATATCTATTCATGTGTACCTTTTCCATCGGTATTATGTTTTTCTAAAATTATAATTGCAGCTTACAAAATCCTCAAGTCATCTGATCATCGGGCTGTCTAGTACAGACATAAAAGTAACAAAGTTAGTACCCAGTAATAAGACGTTATCACATATATTTTAACACCCTGATAGACCATTTCCGACGAAGAAGTGTTCTGGATGCGCTTAATCTATTTTACCATCTCGAACTTAAGTGTAATTGCATCATTCAAGACCAATATCAAAGGATCTTTCAAACACTGTGTGTTTACGTTTTGCTATTTAATTTTACGATTTGAGAGTAATCGTAAAAGTGTGTGCGTCTAGAAGTATTTTATTGCCCACTTGGAATATATAGTTATTGCAACAAATATTTGTAAAGTAGGTAGTAAAGTTGTTACGCCCGTCATTTCAACAATTATTTTTGATATATTATAATAAATTTCATCAATATTTGTTGTAATATTCATTAAAAGTTTAACGTATGGAATTTAAATCATATTTTACATTGGGTTATTATTTATTATACTCGAGAAGTAACGGCTTCTATCAATTGTTGCATATAAATCAACGAAGCTTCTGCGTGTAAAATTGAAAACTGATTCAGAAGTGACTACAGCAACGGTTATAATAAAGATTCTCAGCTTTTTCTACATAACAAGTTAATCTCTTAAAATATTCCATGAAGTCTTACAATCACTATTTTGGCAAATTAGTGCGATTTCCGGAGGAGTAACATTCACTTGAATGCAACTTTATACCTTTGAAATTTAAGATTTCTTACTTAAGCGTTAAAAGTACAAATAGTAATTCTGGGTAGCAAAAGACTGCATTCATATACAGACTGGAATTAAGCATGAATGACCCAAACAATCTCTGAATTAACATCGGTAATTTTACAAATTATCATTTTTTAAATTATTTTTTACCTCTGCAATATAAGCCACGCCTAATGCGGTCATAGTACACCTTTTTTGCATTTGCTTAGATATATGATAAAACAACTTGTTGTTCCTATATTCATAAGAAAACTGTATGATAATAAAATTATTATTTATTTATTAATAGTTGCTTCATTAACAATGATACCATATTAATTGTCAAAAATTGACTATCTTTTAATAGAAGAAAAGTTCTCGATGGATGTAGATGTATTTTGATGCACCATGTGCATTGTAAGTAGCTTTAAAGTTATAAACCTTGTTTCATACACACTTACTTTATGGTTAAGGCCAGCAGCACTATTATGAGCCCCACAAGGGCCATGGCAATCACGACGCCGCATATCATGTAATTCGCATCATTTGGGGCATCTGTAACAAAGATAACTTCGTATAAACAAACTTAAAGTCGTAGTATTGCAAAACAAATCTCTTTTGATGACTTTTATTTAATGTACTGCTGCAGCATAAAAAAAGCGAGAACACACTCCATTTCTAAAAATATCGTCAATTTAAAGATTTATCGTACTTCAAGTGTCTGACAATCAGGTAATTGCAGTAAAAATTGTTATACTAAAGTAGGGTATTCTTTATCTATTATGACATTTTTAATCTTTAGTCGTTGGTGCAAAAATCATTCTATTTTTTGTATTGTTTACGAGAACTTCTTATATGAGACTATGTGACGTAAAATACGCATTTGTTTCAGAAATATTCAATCTAAGATCGTGCCGTAAAAAATCTTATCGCACTTCTCATGGTAAACATCGGAGAACGATTTTGCAATATCAAAACCTTTTACGGCAGGTATGACGTTCTATGTAATAAACTTAGGTTGCATGGTGAATTACGTGCGGTGCCCATAGACGTTACTAGGAACTACATAAAAGACAATGGAAATATGTCAATGAATAGTCTAGCAAATTACGTAATACTAACGTCATTGGAGTAAAATATTAATATTTAAGGAAAAAATATTGCATTTGAATGCTTACTACTTTTTTACGGCCCTATATTTCAAGAATACTACTGCAAAATTGTATAAAGAATCACCAAACTAGTCACATGCAGTTTGGGCAGGAATCGACTAGAAGTCAGTGAAGTGTCAAAACTCACGACCCCTCCGAAGAAAATCACTGTTATTGCATACAGTCATTTTATAACCTAATGATATCAGTTAGAATCAACTTCAAAAAAGAATCTGTGACACCAAGATGAGAGGATTATTTATCAGGTAGTACCTAATTCAACAAAATAATATCGCTTTGCAATCCTACATTCCTTCTGTAATCCAACATTTTCAGATACTCCTATGAATAGCCATAAGCTACTACTTCTTCTATCTATTCTATGATCTCATTAACATTCGTACCTGAAGTAGGATGTACCAAACATTAAGTTCATGGTAACTAATCAAAAACTTGTTAGCAGTATCCGTCAATACAGAGACAGAATCATTTAATTTAACGCCAATTACTTCTTTAGCGTCTACGACATCTTTAGGTCTATCAATGTGCTGTTAATTTACATTCTGTCATATCTATATCAAATATTCTGATCATTGTATATTTTCTAATTTAAAGCTTAGGTATATTTTAATGCTAGTAAAAATTATTTACTTCAAAACGACAGTCACCACGTTTTATCCCACAAAACATGCATGTACACAGTGTCCTCTCAAATTCTTAATACGCATGTAAAAATGTTGAACTACTCAAGTTTAAATTGGTAAATTAATAAAATGTATAGTTTATCGTAGTTCCTGCAATTTTATCTTTGGTGCACGGATGGCATTTTATATAATATGAAGATTTTGTTGAAACATTCAATTTACTGTCCATAAAACCAACATGTTCATTAAATACACGGCTACCAGGTAAGTTCAAATAGCATTATTGACATATCGAGGTATTGATGTCATTGTAAAGACAGCAATAAGCGGTGTCCAACCAATCAGGAATTATAGAGTCAAGGGCGACGCGGTATTTTGTAAATACGTCCATCGGGTGCTAACTCGGATTACAAAATTAAACCGTACGAGCAATTTGAAAAAGAAAATTGTGACGTGATGTTTTGAAACATTTGAATTGTTTGTTTGTTTATCCGTACGTGTTAATATTCAAAATGTGTGTAAACATATTTTTATTACTGGTATTCATAGAAAACAACATGCTTAAATGGTCCTCAACCATTCTTTTTTCAGTAATAGTTGTAGTCATAAAATTATTTTTTTATCTGAAGTGACGTATACTCGTTTCTAATAGCATTTTAGAATTCTAACTACGTATGATAGTTCTCTTGACCCCAATACGGTGACGTGTAGTAAATCTTCCATCGGACAAATTATATCCGCAATGACGTCTAATATTTCATAAATAACACACAAGCCCGCAATAACTGCTCTAAAAACGCCATTAATTTGTTTAAGTAATTAAAATTCCACATTACATATTCAATATTCGAGTTACCAAAAACCCGAACGTTTCGTGTTATACGTGAACGGTAGATGGCTCGCACAGATAACGTTATGTCACTTACATATGGAACCAGTTATTATGCCGGACAGGCTCATTCTAAGGCCTTGGTTATACCAACATACTTAGCTAAATATTAGATTTCAAAATTATATGCATATTTTTTATGTAAGATTGATTTTTCAAACCTCTTTATTGATCCTAGAATGCCATAGGGCATAGTCTGATCGTATTCACCTTATAGTACATAAAGTACCGCTTACATTATCTTCCGAACCTTATAATTAATCTCTTTTTGGGACGCATCCGAGTTGGTTCTCAAGTTAATATCTCTTTGGTTTACAGTTATATGGGTCTGTTTTTGTACACATTTAATTAACTTTAGATTTACCCAAAAAAAATATCCTAAGGATATCCAATTGCTTGAATGTTTTTGTATATGTACAAAGTATCTTATAGTGGGATATCTATTACTACTTGTAATGAAGAGTGTGCATTTATAAGACTGCTGTCCCTTGTATGATTTCGGTAGGCTGAGGAATTTAACTAAACAGCAATATACATATGGAATAAGGAATCGTGAAATAAATAACTCGATAGAATATCACTGAATATATGTTGGATTCCACCGCACATACCATTTTGAAAGTGTGATTATTTATTACAGAAAAATAAGTTTTAAATAGAGGAGAAATATTTGATTGGCCTTTATCTGTAAAACTAAACTAAATTAAAGTTAAAAAAGGATTTACAGATTTTCCCTATATATCTTTGGCTGTTATAATACCAGACAAAATATATCAATGCGTTTAATGTTTAAAAAACTATTAAATCCGCTATTACCATCAATAAAAACGATTCTTAATCAATTTTGTTGGAACGACAATAACCATGCGCCAGTTAACGGAGTACGTACGCGTACCCACTTTGTGGCAATTGAACGGTGCGCCATCTTTAATTTGCTGGCCTTACAAATCGATAACCAAGGAAAAACACGGAACCATGGAGCACAAACCGCTTTTTAGGGTGCAAACAAAGTTAATCGTACAACAACCGACCTGATAAACCCATTTTCAGGAGTGCTAATAAATTGGCGATTAATATTCGACAACTCTGATCTAGTTCACCGTTCCATTGCGAGTAAATAGAAAAGTGTTGAGCGAAAATTACATTAGAAATGTAAATTCACGTTGTGCTAAATTCTGATGTGCCTGCAATTTGTACGCGTAATGTGGGGAACTGTTACATTATTTACTGTAAAAACGAGGTTCGTGAAGTCACTTTTAGAAATAAACTCCACAAATAACCATGTATTTAGTGAAGCTGACGGGATTCTAAAAACAATTTGGTTAGAAGTCAACTTCAGAAGTAGTCTCTGGGTTTGATTGCGGAACTTAAACAAATGTTTGTACAAGTGACATATTTAAATTAAATGAACGATTTTCTTGCTTGTTCTTTTGCTATGAGAATGACTTAGTTAGTCCTGGTATCGATGAACAAACTTGTATTAGGTACATTTATAATTTGATTTTAGTGGTATTTACATGTTTTTTTTGAAGATTCTCATCAGTGTTCTAAACATACGGCACATGAATGACATTGTCTTCCATCATACAAAAAATACACATGAGGAGAGAATAAATGCCGAGATTAACAATAGACGCGTCGAGGTCGTGAGAAACAGGAATCTATAACAATGCCAATCAACCGACAAACAAGTCTGGATTATCTGTTCACGTTCAAAGGTTCGTGCTTATGTTAGACCAGATACAAATGCTGAACGCCGATTTATACATGGAGAACATCCGTGGTTTCTATAAATGAATGACATACATCGTATAAAAGGAGTGGCCAGACGTGATTGCGGTAGCTTAGAAAACTACGGTTACAGTACCAGCCTTTTTGTTTAGGAGTACTTTTATGCAATTTATATAGTGTCAAGGTAAAGTGCTATATGGGTTATCTACTGGTTTATATTCTATTATTACGTGAAGGAATTCATTACATATGATAACCAGAAAATTAAGTAAGTAAGCGTTTTAAAGTACAGAGAATTATACAAAGAAAAAAAAGGTCCGCACAGGTAGGGAAACTTAGTTATTAGTAAACGATATTTATTTCGTTACAATATTTAATTGGAGACATATTTGGAGTTGAATACTTCAAAAGTTTTGAAGTTCAAAACAACGATTTCGAGCTAATTTTTTACGAGGAAAATTATTTTTTAATGTTTAGCAATATGACTTTTGCTTGTTGCGACTAATTTGTTTATACCGGTAAAGTCAGTGTTGAGGAAAATGGTAAACGGACCGGGGTTATGAGTTGTTATTCCGTATGTTATTGGAATTTTTTGTGCGGTTATACAACACATTTTTTATCATTTTTTACACCTTTAGGTTAGAAGGTAGAATAGGAATATTACTATTAAATAAACAAACATCGATGACACAAGAAAATCTCAAGGCTCCCTACCCGATATTGAATATGCATTAATACCGATCGTGGTAACAATACACTCTTGGGAAACTAAGATGAATTCAAGGAGAATGTTTACACGATCGATGACAGAAATAAACACAGTGTCGACTTACTCCGCTGGTGAAGTGAATTTACATTACCGGTTCTTTATGTAGTTCACAGTTGGAAAGCGAAGTTTAGCTGCGTGTCGATTCTGCGAAACGGAAACTGCGATACATGTTTTGCAAGCGTCACTCCACGCATTTCATCTGGTGTCAGTGTCGAAAAATATAAAAGTAATCGGAAATAATTGAAGTGTGCTAGAAAGTTAGAAAGAAAGTATTCATCAGAAATATGATAATAGAACCATGGAATTAGAAAATTATCATCTTAAATTTGTACGTCCTACAAGTTCTATGCTTAGTACTATCCTCTTTTTTAACTAAATGGGTCGCGTACATATTTATAACATATAAAACAGCAAGGATCACATTTCGGAATTGGAAGACACTTGGTATTACAACAAAAAAGGCAGAAATTTATTTTAAAACAAGTACTTATTTTATTTCATACTAATAATTCTTAAATGCGGTAGGTACATCTCCATTTGCAAGTACGTGCTTAAGCAAAATAATATTTTAAAAGTGAAATTACCAAGGAAACAATGTATTGGTTTTAACATCTCAATGTTTTGAAAGAAGCAATAATATTCGGTGTGTTAAGAACATTTACACCATAGTTCCACGTCTCTTTTGGAATGCAAATTAGTGTAAAATATTTTATTTTCTCATGTTCGAAATGAAGTAGTTGATACAAAAGAATCATTTATGTCGGGACAAAAAAATACTTTGTCTCGACAAAAAGAATACCAATTATGTTTTAATAATGGAAGTCAAAGAGGTGAGGATATCACATGTTTTGGACATTAATATTAATGATGCAAAATTTCAGTTCTTATATCTTGATAGTTTTTTTCTGCGGCTTCGCTTACGCTATTTATGCTTATAAATGACATCAATCGTAAAGTCTATAACCGGCTTCAGAGTCTAATCTAGGTACATTTGAATCAAAATACATCAAAATTAGTTTAGCAGTTAACTAAAGAAATAAAGTTAATTTCACTTTTATAAAAGTTAGGTATACGAGTAGTTCTAAAGAAAACAACAATGTTTTATTACCAGAAATCATTTACTGTTATTGTAAATGGAAGAATACAACGTGATCGACTTACATCTGTAATACAATATTTCAATCATTTCCATAGCTGCTGCGTGGAAATTTCCACAAAGCATGAATGCAGGGCTCATTTATTCATACAATTGGATCCGCGGAATTAAATTCATCACTCGGAACATCGTCATATTTGTTTATTAAAAATACCTACCTATATGCATGCAAACGCAATATAAGATATATTTATACATACATATTTTGCCAATGGCTCAAATGTCGTGCCAATGCCAATGGTGAACATGGTACACACAATATTTTGGTAAGAAATTGGATATACTCGTATATAGCCGATAGTACTTTATAAAGAATTTAGCTTAGAGTCCTGAATCTTCTGTCGCTTGTATAAAGGTCTAAAATGAATACCTCAATTAATGTCAGGACTTGACACGGGCGTCCATTTAGTTCTTTCTACAGGACGCAGGGATCCAGGATGATATACATATAATACAAAGCCTGCAGAAAAAAACTGACAGATGAGGTATCTAGTCATTAGTCTCTTCTTATATAAAAAATGCCATTATACAACATTTCTTTAAGGAAATCCATCAAAGATATTACTTATATACCATAAAATACATCACGAACTCAAGAAAAATATTACTATCTATACAAAATACCCTACTTGGGCTACCGTATCATCAGATGCAACCACTTCGTATTTCCACTAAAAAAAACGTTATTAATATTGTTTAATAATTACTGCGTATGACACTAGTCATTCAAGTGCAAATAGGCCGAGTCAGCCAAACAGTGTCGTTAACCTGCAAAGAAATGCGAAGGAAAATTGACACCAATGGATCATCGGGGCCTAGCTGTGCTGATACCTGGTCGAGTCAAGTGGCGGGTGCATCGTACCAGCACGAGGGGTTAACGCACTCAACGCAAGCACGGGTCTTGAACGAAATGCTCCCTGGATTCGCACTCAGACCATTGTAATTACAAACCGTACGATTAACTGTTTTGTTTTAAATATAATAAATAAATATAAATACACCCAACAGTCACATAGGTACATAGTTCCGACCCCACACTAGGATACAAGTCCTGTGTCGTGGGTATCAGGAACTACGAGAGACTTTTCGGTCTCACAAACACCCAGACCCGAAACAAATACTTGTGGATCACACAAACATTTGTCTCGGTGCGGGGATCGAACCCGCGGCCTCTCGTTTTGCAAGCTGGTGTCTAGCCAACTGCGCCACGGGGCTGTCAAAACACAAATGTATTAATCATTAGTGTTACTAAAGTATTTCGATCATGGACGCATGTAATGATAAAACATTTTGAGTTCGACGAGGAAAACATTTGTGAAAATATTGCAACAAAAATATGTGGTGTGACATAATTTATGTACCTATATATGTTCAGTACGACGAGGAAAATGTGTATTCAAAGAAATCTAAATACCAATTCGTGAAATACCCATAATGATAATTTGTTGTCATGAGATTAACATTTTTGTGTGTAGATTATGTCGCATTATATGCACATTGACAAACAGCTTCTATAACCAAAAGATCAATGTGACATATAGCATATTTTTTATTCTTATACAAGCTGACCCGGCGAACTTTGTTCCGCCTAACAGCCGATTCTTTATTTTTTTTTAGCCTAAGTTACTCCTTATTACATCAGCTATCTGCCAGTTAAAGTCCCGTTAAAATTAGTCCACCCGATTCAGAGATTAGCCAAAACAGACAGACAGACAAAAATTGTAAAAAAGTTATTTTGGTATACGTACCGTGTAGACATCCATATGCATTTATTAAAAAGCGGTTATTTCAATATTACAAACAGACACTCCAATTTTATTTATTTGCATATGTATGTATATAGAAGATGTATAGATTGCATTGAGACAATAAAGACAGCTCCTAATGTTACATTAAATACCAAAATGATTGTTAGTAGTATATATTGTGCCGACTAGTCACTAGTCCAAGAGTAGATGTGCACAAGCTGATTCCAAAATAAGAGGCACTAGCCTCGGTTTATACCTTTTTACCGATGGTAATTTTATAGGCAGATACGAATATCCACTTACTACGCTATTTATAATTATCTGGCTATTCACATTATACATCTATACATATACTCGTAATTCTTAAACAAGTTTCAAGAAGACTTGGTATAAAACGCCTAAGTCCAAAGTTCACATATTCATAACTATTAGCCCAGTTTCTAATATCCTGCACTAACCTGATTCCGGCAGGTTAAATATTTCGCTGCTTTCTCCGAGTGTCACATAATCTTCTTACGTAAAACCCGTTATTGACGGAATGGAAAACCTTTAGACGTTGTCGACGGTTTTGTGTGCACTTGCTGCGTAACACATTTGTTTTTTTTTTCTCGGTTGTTACCACGAAACTCGTAATGTCAGGTGGAAATTTCGCAATAGGTATTTGATTGCAATGCCAGTTAAACTCTTTATTGTTATAGTAGCTTCAGAATAATTAAGATTTAAGTCATCAATGTTATGAAAAGTAATAGCTTAAAACCCTCTTCTAGGGTTAATAGATCGAAAGTTCCATGTATACGATTACTTTGACAGCGGTTCAGGGTCTAAAAGCGAAAATGTTATAAAAACCTCTTTCATGGGCCTAACATATTAGTTTGGATTCTAAAAGAAATTAGAGGTAATAGTGGTATACAATTTGTCTTAAATATTTTTACAGCAATAGAGACGACATCCGTGAAATCAGTATAATGTTATGAGTGCTTTCAGAACAAAATTTTGCAATTACAAAATATTTGTTTCAGACCTTTCGATTCTCATCTTCGCCTCTGACCAATCGAGTTTGCTGGCATACATTACTGTATATTAATGAATTGGAACTCAATTTAAGATACTAATCAAGCTGCCAATATCGCAAAGGAAATCTTAACGTACTAACACCGGCTTAATAAAATTTCCGAGCACATTGAGGCAATTTGCAATAAAACCTAAGTAAACTATTTGGTCCCGTTTGTTTTCAACGCACAGAACCGCTAGTTTGAAACCCGTGTACTAAACATAAACCAGTCATGCATAACGTTATTGTCTGAGCTTACCTCGTGTATTTTTCTATATAGTTAGGTATAGGAAAAAGAGCGGTTTACTTGACTACCTACATTTTATATTGTCACCTACAATTCAGTATATATTCATATATTCACTAGGTAAAAAGGCATTTTAAGAGGAAGACTGCGAATAAATTTTCCTGCACTTCAACAAGAGGACTACCTCGTAGTCTCGCGGCACAAGTATGTGCTGTACGATCTAGAGGTCTTGGGTTCAATTTCCGGTTCGGGCAAAGTGTTATTGGGTTTTTCCATTAGGAAATTCTCAATAGCAGCACGAAGTCTGGAAATGTGCCCGAAAAACGGCAATAGGCTTGCCCCTATAACATGGGATCGATACATACCTGGCGAAATGTGAGTACAGTAATGCACCTCTGCCTACCCTTCGGGGAATACAGGCGCGAGGTTATGTATGTATGTACGAGTATTTATTTATTTTGTTAAACAAGAAAGGAAAACAGCGGGACGAAACGTGCATATTTAAGAGTTCTATACAAGGAAGTTCTTAGTTATTGCTGCTCTGAACTAAGCTGGAGCTTAGAGCTACGATCTAACACATTGTCAATTGAGGAGACCTGTGGCGTAATGACGTAGTATGACGCAACAGATTGAGTACAAGTCGTCGTGTGTGACACGAAATATTCCAGTTACCCGTACCAGTGCTTCGATGACATTTTATTATGTAAAATCATCGATTTACATTACACGTGTAGCCTTGTGTCTTAAATGGAAACGGTGCACATGTCAAGTTTACAGAATCAGCGTTTTGCACTTTGCTTACTTAAATTACTTTTACATCGCCCATACTCTCTTGTTACATGATCGATACAATCTGTTGCCGACCGCTCACCATGTTACGTCTGAATATGCTGAATCATACATAAAACTTACCGCTTTTTTCTTATTTCCTAGTAAAATTCATACATAATACGCTGGTCCGGAAGGGGAAGGAAGGTAAGGTGGGGTGTATTTCTATACCATCTTTTTACCAGTTATAAGTCACGCTTCATAGAAGGGCCTATTGCCGTTTATAAGGCACATTCAAGACTTTGTCCTGCTACTATGAATTGTGTAGCGAAAAACTGATTTCGTATTCGATTTATTTTCATCAAAATGTGGCATTAGACTATGCGTGAGATTGTCTCGATGTATTCGTTTAACCGTAGCTACAATAATATTAAGGTTAATTGCAATATACTTTAAAATAATATTTAATTACAGAACTGTTCGACGAAGTGCATGTGTTGATGTTGTAACAAAAACAACAGAATACTTTATTTATTATTCATCATATAAAATATACAAAGAAGTTCCAAGTATCACTATGTAACTTCATACACCAAGAACACGCATTTACGGATGATGCGTGCGTGATGTGTGAATAAGGCTTGAACGCTGTTTGGGATGTTTACTCGTGTGTGTGAGCGAGATAGATATAGTTCTCACTATTACGCGTCAGAAAGAGAGAGGACAATGCTCATTTGCAAATCAATTTTTTACAACTCAAGTTATATGATCGACCGTTTAATTGAAGTAAAAAAATCCATTAAAAAATAAATATAAAATAAATAAATGTATTATAAAATAAATAAATGTTATGAGGAAAAATGCAGGTGCTATGTGACGTAGATATAATTAAAGTAAGGCTCTGCGTGACTTTGATTACGGGGAGCTCGTTATTGTGGCAACTTTACATCAGTTTCAGTATAGCTTCAGGAAATTCCGATGCTATTATCCAGCCCATTAATGTGTATGTATTAATTTTTCCGTATATTATTTAAAACAATAAACAAAGGAACAATAATACTGCATTGATTCACATATTTATTTACATGAAAAAAAAAATGATGACCTTGTCGCTTATGGTAGTTTAAACAAAATAACATTCAGTGGTGGTACTTCCATAGAAGCCCAAAAGCTCAGCTTGCCTTACAAAATCCGAATAATAATCTTTAAGCTTTTAATATTTATTTAACAAAAGCAATTTGACATATCAATGAGAATACCCCAACCCCACAATAAACAATTATAAACTAGAGATTACACAATTAACGCTTTTGGGCTTCTACGGAAGTACCGCAACTGGTAACATTCACTAATATTATTCTTACTATTACTTAATAACAACCTAAAGCCAAGCATTCTACTACATCAGCCCATATACGTCCCACTGCTGGGCACGGGCCTCCTCTACCATTGAGAGGGTTTAGGCCTTAGTCCAAAGCCAAGCATAAAAACCTCAATATCAACAATGAAACAGCTATTCATATAAATCCAAATCATCATTCCAGTATACATGTAGTATTTACTGCCATCGCAATACAAAAGCACAATGATATTGCGGCTTCCATTGTATGTTGATGAAAACGGTTTAGTACTTAAGACATGCACCCAAGTTACACGTAAAGTACACATGCAAATACTCGTGACGCTCAATGGGCACAGGAAGACTCCGCGGAAACCCACACGTCATCGGAATAGCATCTGGAGTATGTATTAAGTATATAAAGTTGTTTATTTATAACAACAGCATTTGGTAAATAACCTATTAATATATTAGAATTATGTGACAAAAAAATCTTGAACGGTAACTGCGGAGTCTACTTGCATATTGTAGTAAGGTCCAAAGAGAGTATGAATTATTTACACCTATGGGAAAGTTGTGGAAGAATGTTTGGGACAACAATGCCAAAATAAATAAGCGAAAATCGAAAGACAACAATCTAAATACGACGAAGTCATGCTTGTCTTTAAAGAAGCTTCTAAATTATCGTGTTACTGTTTTTATTCAAACACAAATATATCTGAAATCGAATACACAGATGCTGACTATAAAATGCAACATAAAAACTAAGTAAATGAAAATAAGAACAAAAAATACATCGTCATCGAATATGCTCATAATGTTACTGTTTCTGAATTTTAATATCTTGTCATGCCATACAAAAAAGTAACAATAAATTACACGGAAAACGGAATAAATATTCAAACACTACTATTACATAAAAAGAAAGCAATAGCTTATAAACTAGAAACCAGTAATTACATTGAACAACTTATTGAGGAGCAAATAACTATTAATCTCTCCATACACGTTGTAAATTCTATACTAGCAAATCGTTCGACATTCTTCGTACGTGATATTGCGTTTATTGCGTACATTGTTACTATTACACGCAGTTACTTACGCATTGAGAAACAACCGAGTAAAAGCACGTTACTAAACAATGGCGATTGTTAGAAAAATCTACCACATACACGTGACTTTAGACATATTTGTGTTGTATGCGAGGTTAGGGCTGTTTAACAATAGAATCGTTTTGAATCTGAAATTACAACCTAGTGATTTTATAGGTAAATTCATAAGTATTCTAAAGTCGATATGCCAAGCTGTTCAAAATAAATTATTTACTAGTAAACTCATTGTGGATATTATATCTTTCTATTTAGAAGAAGCAGCTCGACCTAGTTTCATTCGAAGAACATTAAATAAATAGTCTGTTTCCTCCAACCGTTGCCATTACAGCAGACTTTTCTACATAATATCCAGGTCTGTTCCAAAACTCGTCATTTCCGTGAGTCTCTTATTAGAGGCCTATCTCCTTATACTCTGCGGGTATCCTGGTAGATTTTATATTCAGTGTTATACCAACACCCCTAGCATAAAGTAGGAACGCGTGATCTCACATTTGTCTACAAAGAACATGTTAAATCACGTTCTTGTTCTCTTGATGTGTGCTATCAAAATTTGCTTTGCGTCAATGCTTACGGTAATGTATGGTGTATAATACAATCGCTCATGCAAGAATGTGACATTTTTAATACAAATATTGTTGGCAAACAGATTTATCGGCGACGTCACAATAACGCAATAATCATTAAAATAACGATAGAACTACGCTCTTCTGATCAAGTTTAAACGGAAGAAGGTTAAGATTGAGTTGAAGATTATGACGCACTTGAATTGTCATCCTATTGTTGTTGAATAGTTAGACCTTCGTCAGCCATGCTTGCTTATGTGGGTGTCTGAATTTGTCTTCATAAATTCGTTCCCTGTCATAGTTTTTAAGTAAGTTACCATTCATTATGAAATATAAACTAAAAGGTGTCGGCGGTCACTAAATTGTTATCGACTTTACAAGTAGAAACCTACATAATCAGTTCTAATGCATGTATGTAAAAAGCTTTTGAAATGAAACAGTTGACGTGACCAAAGTCACAGTTTTCAACTCATATCCAGGCTATTAGACGCACATCAATCTTTATTGCCGAGTGCAGTAGACGTCAAAATCATTGACACAATTGAGAATCAAAACGACGATCAGTGCGAACCGATTCGGTAACTGCTTGAGCAACTGCGAACCGACTTTCACTGGTAATGTCCGAAGATATTATAATAACTTTTTGCACTACGGAAACGTGATCTGATTGCGGGGAAAGTTTGTAATTTAATTAATAAACGAATGTTTTACCTAATTTTTTAAACTTATTATTCATCAGATATGTAAATAAATACACCCAACAGTCACATACATAGTTCTGACCCCACATTAAGATACGAGTCTTGTGTCGTGGGTATCAGATAGGTACTACGAGAGTAGTTTCGCTCTCACAAACACCCAGACCCAAAACAAATATTTGTGGATTACACAAACATTTGCCTCGGTGCGGGGATCGACACCGCGGCCTCTCGTTTCGCATGCTGGTGTCTAGCCAACTGCGCCACGGGGCTGTCAGATGTATAATAAAATACCTTCTAAAACGTGGATTATGTCTGTGTTTTTTTTGCTTAATAATTTCATAAATATAACGCTTGAAAAACTAAGATAAAATAAAAGTTTGTAGCGTTCTTAGTTGCAGGCTGCAGCATGATAAAACATTTTAAGAAAGTGAAAAAAAATATTTCCAAGCAAAGCGAATATTAGCAAACGCAGCAATGTTTTTATGACACAGTGATCTGATGATAAAAACAACATTGTGTTTGAACGATGTTAAACATAAAAAACAAAACCAATTTTACGATTTTAATTTTATTAAATGTGAGTGCCTCGTGGTCTCGCGGTACAAGTATGTGCCGTGCGATCTAGAGGTCCTGGGTTCGATTCCCGGGTCGGGCAAAGTGTTATTAGATTTTTCCATTAGGAAATTCTCAGTAGCAGCACGGAGTCTGGAAATGTGCCCGAAAAACGGCAATAGGCTCGCCCCCTATTACGTGGGACTGAATACTGATACATACCTGGCGAAATGTGGGTGTAGAAATGCATCTCTGCCTACCCCTTCAGGGAATACAGGCGTGAGTTTATGTATGTATGTATGTATGTAAATGTGAGTCCAAAAGACCACAGATATGTTTTACAAGAACTCCATTGATGTAGGTACATGTTTATAAAACAACAAAGAATTAAAATAATATTTATTTTCCTTTAATGCATAGTCATCAGTGATTCTGGGCAAAACGGCTGTAGGTATTTTCAACTCACTGAAACATGTTTATTACTAAGCGTCACTTTGTTTTGTTTGAGCTTTTTAAACTTTAGAGCTGTTTTTCAAACTCTAAAGCTAATAAGTTCTTGATTCAAAAAAATATCTTAGAAATTTCACAATTCACAATTTTTGAAAAAAAAAACCAGTTATAAGTTATTTTAAACTAGGAAACAAGCTTATCAAAGATTAATTTCAATATTATAAATTCTCTTAATGAAAAAAATAATTGATTCACGTTTTTGAATTCTCGATAAGTACATTTTCGTTGTATTTGCAATACGAAATCGAGATGAAAAGGGAGCAAAACAAGTATTCTTCCGATGTAGATGTGTAATGCGCGATGATTCGGTGGAGCTCCTCTATTTGTATGGCTAAAGCAGGAACGAAAATAAAACTAACGGATGCAGGATAACCGGCTGAGAATGTGGACTCTTGCAGGCCAAATGGACTTTAGTCACGTCCGTTTATCCTTTTATTTTACTAACTCATAAGTAGTATATAGTATGTATAATAATAATTCGACTAAAAATAAATTAAAATAAAATTTTATTTCTTACGTTTTTGCAACTCATCAGCATTCAGTGTTTATTCCCGACGGTAGTACCAGTTCACGAAAACAATGTTTCTAACCTTTGTGCTTAATGATACACAATAAATATAAGATTAAAATAAAAACTATTACGTCTATAAAGACAATTATTCAATTTATTAAGTCACTGTCGCTTTACAACACCTATTATAACGCGGAAGATAAAAAATTCCCACTGTTTTTTCTATTGCATAACTGCTAAGATAGTTTCTGTAATTATTGAAACAATGGGACCATAAATAATTCAATGAATTTAATAAAATAAATATCATAAGATTCTTTTATTATTAATCTAAACTTATAAGATATTTTATTACTTTTGTATGACTTATTGAAGCCAGAAGGCTCTATTTACGAACGTAGAACATTAAATGATAAAAACGCTTATAGTCATTTTCAACATCACACTAGGTATCCATTTCTAATGCTTCTTCATTTTAAGCATGTAAGACGAAAAGAATAGCATAGCAGAATAGAATAGCATATCGAGTTTTGGAACAAAAATATGTACAAACTTGATAAGCCAAGGCTGATTGCTGGTAAACTTCATAGGGAATTAGTTCTTCATCTGTACTTTTGAGCCAATTTGCTATTAACATGAGGCAATTCACACAATTATATTACGAAATCAAACTTTTTGCATAGAAGTGCAAAAAAGAAACCGGTTGGGAAATTGAAAAAAAAAGATCCACACTGCCCGAGGCCTAGCTATCAAGCCAGTTAATTTCAACTAATTTGCCGTAACTGTATTTAAGTGGACAATAAGCCCGTTCTTATTTATCTACGATACAAGGATATTGACCCAAGAACCGCTGGAAACAAAACTACCAATGTTAGACTGAATCACTTCCATTGATACTTAATATAAAAACGCACTGAGTGTTCCCGAACTTTGCATTCAAATAGCTCGTTACCGAAGTTCATACTTCTGGTAGAACTAATTAGGATGGTTTTTGCTTTTTATCATATTTAGAATATGTTTTTAATTTTAAATGACGTCATCGAATGACGCAAACTAGAATACCTATTACATTGTAATAGTTATTAATGTTATGTATTTCGAGGTCTACCTATTTATTATTTTTTCGTTAAGTGGTAGTATGAGCGAGGTCATTAACAAAGTCATTATTGTACCTACAAGCAATATTTTCAAAACACAAATATCTAAATAAGTTATTTGACTTCGTTAGCAATATAACTAAACAGATGTAACCATCACATCTGGCTTAGAGGTGACCGATTTCATTTCATTGTTATTGAAGAAAACACAAAATGAAAACGAAATACTTTTTTATGATGATGTTACTGTATTCCATAGACTAAAATAATAAACGCATTAGAGGAATATTACAAAACCGACATTCTTTGACATATCCGTTTCAGTGTGTCGCTGCTTTAAAATCAGACCGGATTTACCGATTTATTCTCATAACTACAACTAGAACAGATACGTGGAATTTATACTTATAATATCATAAATAATGAGATAATTTCTTTTATATTTAACAATTCAACGCATTTACCACGTTAAGCCATAAAATTCTCCCATTTATATACATAACTGATGACATAGACTGAGGACTTGCTAGGCACACTTACGGAGTTAAGATTGGTGACCTATTAAAGGATAGCAAAGTTCTAAAATACTTCTCGTGACCATGACATACTTGCATGAACGACTCCATGGTTCATAAACTTTTTATGAACCTTATGATGATTGTACCGTATAATTTGCTGTTTAGTCTCTAGATAGAAGACATACGAAGGGATGGTACAATAAAGCAGCTAAAGCAATCATAATAAAAACCTCGTGATGCGGATCACTCGCACGATTATTAGTTTAGTGTGATCGATCACATGGCGACAGTTACTCGAGGTTAAGTGGCTAATTGTCCCGTTCCAGTGCACTCTCATTGACTCATTCGAGCTAAACAGTACAGTAAATGGATCGAGCGTGCGCATCCAATATACATTATTTACTTCCTGTTTATTTTAAATTGTAAGGCACGGAGGACTGGTCAACAGTTTGTGAAGTGTACAATGTAGTAATAGAATTGGTGTTCACGATTTTCATTGATTGCTCAATCACGTGTTGATCCATTTAAATAACACTCTGAATGTTCAAAATTCTGTTGAAAAATATGTACTGTTAATTTTAGTTTATCTTTTTTGTTGGCCCATTTGCTATTTTAATTTATTAAACTCCTGTTTAACTCTTGTTAAGTTTGCTTAGTTAATGTCATATTATAACGAAAATGTTTTGATTATCATGTAGCTGAATAAATGAAAAATGTATGAAATGAACTTGCATATAAAAATATTGGAGCATTTCATGCCAGGCGCTCATAACCATTTAGAATTATTTATGCTTAATATCTTCTGTATTCGAAATAAATAGGCGAGCCATATACTGATCGCTGAAAGCTACTTAATATCGACATCGCGTGACCACGTCAATCATGTTTGGAGCCATTTAGCCAAGCCTAGTAAGGAATACTATTTGTCCCAAAGGTTGAGGTCAATGTTATACTACGGAAGTTTTTTTGTTACCTATCGTAGTAGCAGAGCCGTTGAAATATAATACCTGGTTGTAAATTATATGGCTGAGTCGTCAAGTCAGTATAATTTTGAAGCGCTGATGATAACTGTCATTCAAACGACGTAACATTAGCTAAGCAAGTTTTAAATACTATCGGCAAATGTGAAGACTTGTGTGAGAAACCTATTTTGAAAATTTGTATTACCAATTTCAACATCGAAATATGGTTTAATCCACAAATATAATTGTAAAACTAGAAAGCGGGCGTTGCAAAGCTCGTGGATGTGGATATCTAAATATAAAAATATATTTCTTGAGACTTCACTGCAGGTTATTAAATAGCTGTAAAATATTGATAGACTAGCAAAAGTAACAGTATTAAACATCACTAGAAAAGCTGTAAGAAATAAAGATTAATACAAATTATATATTTATCATTTCCAAACAAAAAAAAGTATTCACTTGCATATGGAAATTGTTTCAAAGATAAACTATTACGTAACATCCGATATTTTAGAAATTACATTTAACCAGTTCAAGGCGTCCTTAATAAGCCATAATGAGATGAAACATGTATGGCTTACGAAATAGAATTTATTGTTCAAAGAATAAGGTCGTAAATCGAAAGTTGAGATATAATACTGTGTAACTGTTCTGCTAACTGTAAGTAAGAGTGAAATAATGAAAGTGCAAAGTGACAAATGAAGCGAAAGTGAAACTGCTAATGTAGGTTAATAAATATCTACAGATGAAAGGATACGTATGTAAATAATCCTATGAATGTACCATAATGCAAAAATGTTGTTTATTAATCATTTTTTGTACAATTTAGCAATTTTTTTTATCTCAATGTTGAACGAATTGTTTTGAAGGAAAGCGATAACGCTTTTCTTTAACAGATACATAAATGCTGTCAGTAAATATTAATCTGTATTAGTTTGAAAAAAAAAATGCAATGTATATTAACACAAACAACTAAAGTATTATATTTAAATTCGAACCATCAGTTCGTAGTAACACTATGAATAATGAATACGCACCAAAGTCCCGCACATCCGGACATTAATATATCATTCAAGTTTTTAATTACAATCGCAAAGTACATGTGTTGTACAAATTCCGTGACCTCATTTCCGTGTAATATGTTGCCGCTGCCGCGGCCGGCGCCTGCGCACCAGTTGCACCGGAAGTCATCACGCTCTCACATCGTTGTCAATTTTTATGCAGCATAAAACAATCATTAAGGATGTGCTCGGATTTTAATACATTTCTCTATTGAATATTCATACTTTATTTACATTTAAATACAGAATTTAATTATTTTTTAATACTTCATGATCTGAAATTTCAATGTCGCCATTGCGGAATGATCACATATTCTAAATATAAACTACAATTTTCCATTATAATTCGCTCTTCAGTCCAATACAGATAAAATGACATCAGTCAAACAAAAGACTATTTTCTGTTGTGAATTTCCATATTGCGGTTGTGTAATGTTTTTCATTTTCATTTTTGGAGTTTCATTCGAAACATTGGTCACTTTTTTAAAAGAACCGACTTAGATTTAATTTTTGAAATTGTAATTGTTATATTTTATAGACTGTCATAGATTTTGTAGATTTTTGGCGGTTCTTAAATATTAACTTTAAATGTAAATGGAAAATCAGACGATGAATTTTGACTTAATAACAGGTGTTCATAATCTATTAATAAAGTAAAAACGAAATTCAAAACGTTCTTTAGCTAGACACGATTCTAAAAGTCACCTTCAGAGACAATTTAATTTTAATTCTTAGTTGATCTCGTTTCATTATTCAAATTGCATTTGCAAGGCACGTGTCTTTTCTCTACTATTCGCTGAAACTTTATATTTAATAAACATGTTAGTCATATCTTTTATCACATCACAAGTAACTAAAGGCGACATCAGCTAAATCCTTCCACTGACTCAGAGATTAACAGCAAGCTAACAACTAACAAGACAACCCATGTAAATCGTGAATCACGACCTACTTAACCGCATGGGGTAAACTGTGAGTGTTGCTACTATAAATATTCTATGCGTATACATTTTTACGTTGAGCAATACAGGAACAGATGTCTTAAAATCGGTAATTGGTGAATCATTACTACGGTGGCTGAAAAGCTCGTGATACGTGATAATTATTGGGACACGATTCCAACGAAATCTAGAGATTTCAATCAAATTGGGTTTTACAAGTCATGTTTTTTTTAGTATTTAGCGAATTATAGCCATGCCATTCATAAATACAGAAAGGTAATAAAAATTTTCATATTTTTAGAATTACTAGATGAATACTTTATCGAAGCTTTACCTTGTTTGTCCTTTAGTTTCAAGTTTTACACTCCAAAAGACGTTACAAATATTTAGCTTTTCCGAAGAAGAAGACGCCATTTTTAAATGGTTCTATAATATTAAATAGTCCCCAATTCGTCTGCCCAATGACGCATGACGTTGATTCAGTTGAAATTCAGATGGTATATTCATCGGCAGTAAACTAAAAACATATATTATTCTCTAGGTGTGTATATACTTGGCCTATATGAATACGCTCTGATATTAATGTTCAGCTGAATCGCCCCTTTACTCATCATTTTAGACCATTATTTGTTGACGTAGCCTGTATAAGTTGATGTAGTTAATAAGAGTCAAAATTTGCTATAAAAATCTTTAACCACATAAAATATACCAAAAAATAATACTTACAGAAGGTCCTCCTAGCAAGCTGAAAGACTACAAACAAAAGCTAAGTGTTTAATATACTATTAAACATACATTAAATTTTATAATGATAGAATAATAATATAATGAACTAATATAAAGAACAGAATATATTTTTTTTAAATATTAAAGGGCTTAACTCTATAAAAGTCAATCAGCGTCAATGTCCTGATAGCCATAAAATTTACAATTCAGCCATTTTATTATCAGAGAAACTTAATTTCTAGTACGAAATCTTACTAAAGGGCCGATAAAATGAAACCCTCTCAATGGATGTCAAGTTCAGATAAGTATTGGGGGCACGGCTCTGTTGCAATACACATTAGTCATGACCGGTCGCTTGAAAGGCCAGTCTTAGTGTTTATAATCATAGCTCTTATTACGAAAGGCATAAAGTGCAGAGTCGATGAATGATAAATAATGTTGCGGCAGCGTTGGCGTCGGAATGGTGCGTGTTGTTTTGGTAATATTTGCAATTTTTTGGTGGTTAAATTGTCAAACAAATACCTGATAATGTTTTACTAATAGTGTACTGGCACTCGTCTACTACAAAAGTTACAACAAAACAAATTTATTCCTAGATTTTCTTAATATATTTGTTTAAACGCTGCATTGGATAATTCTATCGAGCTTAAGTAAATAACCATTTTATTTATAATAAAGAATATATTTTTTTATATTTAAGCATACATCTTACGCAAGTAAATTAATCGGCTTGAATTGCTCTAATATTTCTCAACTTGGTACTGACTCTTGGTAAAGATATTAAAAAGTTACCTTGGCTATGGAAACGCTTGTTCAGAGTACGGTTTTACCCAAGAAAAAAAAAACAACAACAATTATTAATAACAACTTCTGTAACCTATGATGGAGTTATAGAATTATATTTCGCCATCCCCTCATGACTAATATAGGTGTAACCAAAACAACGTATAGATCATCTGTAGACGAAACCCAGACATGATGGTATCACGAGCATACCGAATGTTCGGTCCTTGTACGACGCGAATGAGGTCGCGCCAAGTAACTCGTAAAAATATTACACTGGATGACATTTTGATATATTTATAGATTGTTCTTGAACTGTTAGATATTTGCAAAGCGTTTGCGCAATATACATTAATGGCATTCGATTTGTTGGCGATGTCTCATGTCTAGATCATAATGAAAGTACGAGATACTTTGTTGTGTGATGATGCTCAATATAATTTTGATGCTAGACTTCTCCACACAATTAATACCAGAACTCAATCTCGATATACAATAATATCTCAAGTAGAAGGAAAGAAGGACTACTTATTGCCATTGAACATATATGTACATATGGAGACTCAGCACCAAAACCAACTGTTATACTACAAAACGAATGCAAAGTACACGATGAAGTCTGAGAAGCCATTCCAATAGTTTTGCGGTATCTGTTCCATTACCAACGGAAATTGATTGCGGTACTTTAACGACTCGACAAGTTTTATTATATTGCTTTGGTTATCTTCCTAGGTTCAAAACTTGTAGCCGTTATTTAAATTTAATTGGAAAGGACAAAAATAATATCAATACATTGCGAAATTCTCGGATCGATTTAAAAAAAAAAAACAATGACAAACAGTCATTTGTTAGTGAGTCTTATTGATCGAATATTACGATTTTCGCAGAAAGTCATTAGAATTGAATATTAATTTCAGACGTAAATGTGCCGCCATAAAATTATATATATACAGGCATTAATAATCCTTGTAACGATAATTATAATCAGTAATTGGGTATCCACAATCTGCATGATGCATTGGTGTTAAGTGCCCGCCATGACCCTACAATCATTACTTCCTTTTAAGTCATGAATATCATTCCATCTGAGGACATGCAGTACAAACAGTCTCATTTACAATTCACAGTCCATCACGACCCTGCAAATCATAGCATTGGTAACATAATGGAACTAGTAAATGATAGAGCGAAACGGAACAGCTGTGGAACATGGCTTAATGTATGCCAAGGCGAAACCGCAGTTGGTCGCCTACTCGAATGTACATGATATACCAAGTTGATTAATATTATAATTTTAATGTATTCTGGAATTTTGCTAAGGAAAATTACTTTGAATAACCCATGATGTTCTTATCGCATAGCTTTTTGCTTGCAAACTTGTTAATGGAGGAAGTAAGGCGTATAAAAATAATTGAGAAAGTGTTTGAAAATACACTGTAATCAGCTAATATGTAAAAATCCAATCAGTACTTTCGTATTAAAAATCAAAAATTAATCCAGAAGTTATTATCATGTCTGAACACCCACATTACAGGAAAAATGTACTTGAAAATCTTCATTATACGATATATTTCACAATGAAGTGCCTAGGAAAGTTTATTAAAAACTTTTTGCGCAGTTATTGCAGCCCGTGGTCGCCCTACGTCATTGGCAATACGATGAACTCCGCTGTTTGTGATTACAACAGTTCTCGTAAGTACATTGATACAGGATTTGGTAATTTGTTTGCAACCGTTTTTATCGTCAGCTATTTGTTCGATAACCGTTTCACTCGTTGCTATTTCACATTCAAAATTCAATTAAATAGGTGACGTTGCTGTAGTTTTCTGAAGGTCGACAGTAACATTATTTTTTCAGTGTACTTATTCGTGCGAACGGCTTATAATCGATTTAAGTGCCGACAATAGTAATTGAAGATGTGTACTAAAACTTCCAGAAAATAAGAGTGAAGAAAATAGTCACCATGACTGTCTCTAAGATCTTTTTTATACCTTAAAATAGTAAAAAAAAAATTGAAAGTAAAGTTGCATATCGTATATTTCTTCCATTCTAGTATCGACTTAAGTCTAACTTCAACAGTACACGATGCAGGTACTAGTTTGGTACTACATTATGGTGCAGTCTTAAATAGGTGATATAACAGGAAAATTAAAAGGCCATCTTGTTTGCTACAAGAAATTTCCCCTATAACAAAATTTTCACGTGAGTAGATATTTTCCTTTTGCATAAAATAAGTTATGGTGCCTATCTTTTACAGGCACGTTTAATATGCGAGCTATGTAACTCTGTAATATCATCGTGCTGTGACGCAAAAGCGGTGAGATAGTGAATATAGCCACAGTCTATCGCACCATCAGTGGTTTAACTGACAAATGATAAATAAATAATAAATACACCCAACAGTCACATACATAGTTCTGACCCCACATTAAGATATGAGTCTTGTGTCGTGGGTATCAGTAACTACGAGAGACTTTTTGGTCTCACAAACACCCAGACCCGAAACAAATATTTGTGGATTGCACAAACATTCGTTTCGGTGCGGGGATCTAACCCGCGGCCTCTCGTTTTGCAAGCTGGTGTCTAGCCAACTGCGCCACGGGTCTGTCAAATGATATAAATTGACAATAAAAATGCTACAATTTAGTGCGACCCACTGACCTTAGCACGTATCTTTTAGAATTGCAAAGCTATGTAAGTTCAATTAAACGCAATTACAATTAATGAGGTTTTTGTTTTATGACTTTTATATTAGTTGACTTTATAAGTAGGTTATATGCCAGACGAGATAAGAAAAAGAAAATAATCGGTAAGGATTTACAGAAGCGCGTCTCCCTGAATCTCAATTCTTTCACCAACAATAAGAAAGAAAGTAATTTTGCTAAATATTTTATTCTTTTAGATTTATTTTTCCATAGAAATGTAAATACATAATCACACAGCGAAAGATGACTAGGTATATCAATCGCCAAAATCATGACAGTCTGTCGGTTCGATGAAAGCGCGTCCGGTGTTACTGGACGCGTTCACTTAATCAATACCATATGTTAGATCTCAGGGATCGGAGTCCCACCTGCTTCCACGCCCTCACCACACCCACTAAACGCGTGACGTCACACCCCGGCCCCCAATAGTACGCGACCGAAGGAAATTCTGTTTGTTGTATTATGACATAATAGATACTTACTATATGCCTTTCACCGTTGAAGTATGTGATAATTATTTTTGAATACACACGTAACTTCGAGACTTTCGAGCCGTCGAGCTTTTCGACCGCGGGCATAAACGTCAAGGCCATCACGAATGAATCAACGCCTTTAACGGTAAAGAAAACATCGTGATGAAACCTGCATAGCTAAAAGTTCTTGGGAATTTCTTAAGTGTGTAGTTCGCTAACCCGTACTAGGCCAGCGTGGTAGACTAAGGCCTAAACCCTCTCAGTTGAAGAGGAGGCCCGTTTAAAGCAATGGGACGTATATGGGCTGATGATGATGGTGATATGAGCTAGTGAGTCACTTAATATACCTGAGTAATCCTATAAGACAATAATTGAAGTGTCTAGTTATCTGTACGTACTTGTACAAGTCATTTCTAATAATGTACCTGGGGCGCTATCATTTTTATTTAGATTATATCAGTCATAGTGCTTTATTACGTGTCTTTCTACGTAAGTCAATGTGTTACACAATCTGCGAGTTTGGTTGCAGAAAGCACACTTCTGGTGGACTAAGGCCTAAACCCTCTCAATTGTAGAGGAGGCCCGTGCCCAGCAGTGCGACATATATAAATAAATAAATACACCCAACAGTCACATACATAGTTCTGACCCCACACTAGGATACAAGTCCTGTGTCGTGGGTATCGGAAACTAAGAGAGACTTTTCGGTCTCACAAACACCCAGACCCGATAAAAATATTTGTCTCGGTGCGGGGATCGAACCCGCGGCGTCTCGTTTCGCAAGCTGGTGTCTAGCCAACTGCGCCACGGGGCTGTCAAAACCCTGTGTATGGGCTGATGATGATGATGATGTGACTTTTAGATCTTATTATCTTATTAATATGGCTTAACGACCCTTTTCAAGCCATCGTAAGGATGAACTCCATCACATAAAAGTTGCTTTGAGCCAGCCTCTCGAATACATCTTTCTTTTGTCACATAAATTATCTTTACTCTGAACTAGCCGGACATAGTTATCACATGATGACAGATTGGCGCTATGGCTATGAAATCTGCTTTCGGTTAAAGATAGCGGGTTCGATGACCCCGTGATTAAATTCACGTTTGACCTTCACATACACATTCTAGATTCTATGACTTCGATAAAGGAGGTTTCACACTAAAAAGGATCTAGTTTATTTTGTTAAAAAAATTAACACATTTCACATTCTAAGTGTTTTTCTAAGTTTAGACCACAGATTACAGTCAAATTAGTACTTACTCTACGGTGTTTATTTACATATAAATCTGTATAAACACGTGTGACGTCAATTAGTAAATAAATTAATAATACTAAATATTTCAAGGCTATATAACGCTTAAGGACTGGTGAGTCAAATGTTATTATTGTAATTATAACTTTTTATGATATAATAATAACTTCAATATATTTATTTTATCTTTTATTAACACGACAGAGTGACTTCATCTAATGATAATCACGTTGAGGTCTTGATAGAACTTTTAATGTTTATTTGAATGTATTCAAATGAGTCTGTGCTGTAAATAGATTGGCTATAACTAGACTGAGTGCTCGTGGCCATATTTTATTGAAGGATATTCCTATCAACCTCCGAATGTAAGTAGTAAGTGCACTATTATGACACTTTAAGTGCGTCGTATAATTGTGTGATAAATGTTTTTCGCTAGTCAACTCATTTCGAACTGCACTGCACTCAAGTGCAAGTGCCACTTTGCCATGGAATAATAAAAAGGAAAACATATTTATATTGAAGGCGGATTATTTTTGACAACTCGACACAATTATGCCAGCTCGAAACTAAAAGGCAGATCCGGGAATTCGCCACACGTGTCGCGTATTCACCTATGTCGAGTTTCCCACTTTGTATTTATTGGTTGAGCAGACAAGTGTTGGAGTGGAGACCGCGCTTAGGCAGACGTAGTGTGTGACGTCCTGCAGCACAATGGTCCGCTTCTTTAGAAAGGTGGCGGGTAGCGGATGGATGAGGGCTGCTCAAGACCGGGATGGTTGGCGCATACTTGGGGAGGCCTTCGTTCAGCAGTGGACGGCGATAGGCTGAGTATATTCATTGGTTACTAACGTAAGGTATACTGTCAATTCGAGAACGAGATTTAATAATAAGCTATGTTAACGTATTCTTAGGTATGCAAGCTTATTGTATAATCTATGGGCGCGGCATTGCATAATGATATCTATTTGGATTACTTACTAAACAAGTTTATATTTATATTATATATAAAATATATCAGAAGCTTGGTATTCGTATTAGCAGTTACTCGGTATATCAGCTTTCTTAAGATCTGTCTTCAGGATGTCAGTGTGACATATTATCGTGGGTATTTGATGTTTACTTTGAAATAAGATTTATTAGACAAAGTGTATGATAAAATCTTTATTAGGATCTATGTATGCGACCCACTATCGACAACTTACAAAATTTGAGGGGGGTTAGATCTTACGTCTTGGTAGCCTAGTGTATTATACTAACAAAAAATGTCTTGACACATTAAATAAACAAAAGTTTGAAATTACATCTCACTCAGGCAAAGGTACAAATATTTGTGTAAGTATGAGATACGACGAAACACTTTAGCCTCAGACTATTGGGAGTTATTCGACCAGACTAATAAATGTGTCATTACGAATATCGAAACCACGACCTCTCATCGCGTTTAGCACAATCTCGTCGGTTGCTAACATAAATATATAATATATATATATATTCTATTCCACTTTACCGAAATTAGCCCATATATACGTCCCACTGCTGGGCACGGGCCTCTTGTATAACTGAGAGGGTTTAGGCCTTAGTCCACCACGCTGGCCTAGTGCGGGTTGGCGGACTACACACCTAAGAAATACCAAAGAACTTGAAGGTGTGCAAGTTTCCCCACGATGTTTTCCTTCACCGTTAAAGCAAGTGATAATTCATTGTGAATACATACATAACTTCGAAAAGTCAGAGGTATGTGCCTGGGGTTTGAACCTGCAACCGCCGAGATTCTCGACCGAGAAATCTCGAGGCCATCACTACTTGTTAACACCAATTATTACCGGACAAAGTCGACGGCAAAAATTGTGTAGTAACTGTAATCAGTCTGCGTCGGTCTGTCCGTTGGCTCGGCACGCGTACCGTGTGTGATACAACGCTACACGTGACACCACCGTGTGGCCATAGAGTAATTACCTCCAGACAGATGGGTCAATTCAATGTCAAGTAGAATAGGCGAACACTTCAAGCGGCGCTCGTCACATGCTCTTTCAAGTCATTTAATGGTGAGTAATTATTACATAGCTGCAATTAATATGTAATAGTTACAAAATAATTATTCAAATCAAACGTTTTTGTTAGTAATACAGACAAAAAATAATAACGATTTTTTATTTATTTTTTGCGTGGCCATCAATGTAACTGTAAAATACATTATACTAAAATTGTGGCAAATATAATCCAAATAATACATTGTTTCGCAAAATTCCTGATAATAAAATGACAAAAGTATTAATTAAGTATGTAAAGTCAATAACCTCGTTGTATACGTATGTTATTCAAAACACCTTACGTTATTGCGTAGGTATAATTTACCAACTTTACTCGACCATACAATATTTTTATTAATCTATGACGGGATCTTTGGTGGTCGAAGCAATATACAGGTTTCCCAATCACAACACAGCTTATATGCAATATAAAAATAACTAAAATCAACCTTATTACCTGTCAGTAAAGTTTAAAATCACACAAATGCCAATTAAGTTGATATCGCCGTTAATCGTGTACATTTCAACTGAAACTAAACACTAACTTTTACTATTACTATGCCCATAGTGTATTATTGTGTTTAAACAAAGGAAATTAACGTAACGGAAGGCGTGGGTGATATCGGTTCGAATATTGTGAACAAGACACGCTGGTTCTAAGTAAATGCGGTTATCGTTGACTATCTTGTTCGTAAATTGGATAATTATTGACCAATTTCACCCACGTTCACCAAACTAAGGTGTTAATGATTGCTAAACTTTATACTAGGTACCAAAATAGCAAATAATGTTTCCGAACACATATTTCTTGTATCAATGGCATGAGGAAAGCCAAAACATTTTTCGGCCTTATAAGTACCTACCCAGACACGAAATAATGGTTCGATGCCACACAAAATTACAGCTGGAGAAACCTGGTTATACAAATATATCTCTGGCAACATGCGCGAATTTATGTTAGTGGAAAACCACTTTCCAGTAAAAATTGGAAGGTAGCTTACTAAATCCTGTAAGAAAGTTTCTTAATTTTAATAAGATGTTTGAGAACCAGGTAATAGTCAAATCATATGACCCATAGTCGATTTTCCGTCACATTTGACAGTAAACTGAAACTATAACTCATTCATCACTGTCAGTGTGTTGGTGCTTCGTGAATCATTATCCACGACATGTTTTTTTCTTAAATCACGTTTTATTGCATTGTTGTTGGCAAGATAAAGATCATTTAATTCCTAATCGCCAAGAAAATTAGCGGAAATCCTATACAATGTTTGCAAGACATAAATTGATATAATTACGACAAACATATTCCAAAACGGATGACATTTATGCTTTAGAACAAGCTCTTGCCTAATTAGTGTGATTTGGGAAAAAAATGCAATATATAACAGATACGGTTAGATTGATTCATTCATAGCATCAAATAAACGAGATATGGGTATTACAAAAACAATACTTCAGGTTGCAATTTATTGAACGCCAGACGAGTCTAGAAACTTCAGAGTTTTAAGATTTTTTTAGTTAGAATTATTTCCATTAAAACTCATGATTTGATCACAATTGAAAATTTATCGTTTCACGTGCGACGCGCAATCTTACGCGGTATTGTTTTGGTTGTTACGATAAAATAAATTGTGATTTTGCAATCGCGTAGTTTCTTTCGTAATTTATTCTATGTATAAGTATTATATGAATCGAGGCTATTTTTAGACAAAGTATAAAAGACAAGATGTATTTATTTATTTACTTCTCATCAACACAACCCTTACAGGATCATTATCCCAATACAGCAGTGTGACACATTTTTACATACATTATGTATATTATATTTTCAATACGAAATTGTCCATGTGGCTATCCTTGTGAATTCACTCAGAGTACAATGAAATACATACATATATCTAGAGCTTCTGAAACCTGGTTGTGAGTGCGGAGTGCCTACGTTAGAGGTGCCTCCTTCCATAAGGTACTAAGAAAAATAACAAAAATATCAGATGAAAACATGTACCAAGTCTCCCAAAAAAAAAAAACAGAAAAGTAATAAGGAAGATCAATTTTATTAGTAGTTATTCGATGAAAAATAATTTCTAATGAATAAAGTTAATTAATGCAAGGTCCTTTAACATTTAAAAGTTGGGAACTTCTGTTAACGTGATTCATTGTATGTTTTCTTTGGTATCATTTTACAAGCACAATTTTTTCGATATCGCTTATTCTTAGTAGTAAGCTAATCTCAAGAAAATCAAATCATGGTTAACGAACCGCAAAATTCATGCTATTAAATTTGCCTAATCTAAAAATCAAGGATGCAGACACCGCAGAACACTAACTTTAGCAAGCACTATTTTACAGTATATTAGTATAAAAACAGGCCACAATTTACTCAAATACAATTGGCATTGACAATTTGTACGTTCATTACATTATCACGTTTTGTTTGTTCTGATTAATTATAACATTGATCCAGATATTATTTGAAGTTGAATTGTTTGAGGTAAGACCTTGTACTGCTAAGAAACCAACAATATGGATGTATATCTTAATATTCATAATACTATTATTAAATTAACTAAATTGTAGGTGTGGCCATTCCTGCTGCTGACTCGACTTTCAAGACACTTAAAAGCATAGATATAATTAAGATCCAATGTAGTTAAGTAAAATTATAAAGCAAGCCGGAGTCAGAAACAAAGATAAAATGAAAGTATACGTATAATTTTCATGGGAACTAAATTGATGTACAAGTATATTACTTCGTTTTATAATATCTTTAAAGCATATCGGCATGTCAGATTAAGCAGTTGATATGAGTTATTTTAAAACGCAGTTGTGTTAATCATTTTTTGGTGGAATTGGAACAATGACAAGAAACATTATCAATCAAAAACATGAAAAGATACTTAACGTGCCAAAATCTAACACGGAACAGTGATGGATCTCGTGTCTACTAGATAAAATTATATCAACGAAGGAAAATTTTGTATGACATGAATTTGTACAATCTTCACCTATATTACTTATCGTGACAATGGAATTATCTGGCATTGTTAATAATCTCGAAAAAAATGCCAGGTAACATGTCTAAGCCTATGATATATTCAATATCATTCAGAGGAAATATTTCCCAGTTGAATTGTTTGAACTTCAAACCAAGGCGACGTAATTCGCAATCGCCTAACGATCGAGTAATGTTATTTAGGTACACAATCGTCGGGTGTTAAAATCGCCACCTTTAGCAGTAATTGCCGCGTAGAATTTAAATATGATATTCAAAGATTATGCTGATGGTCATTTCATAGATAATGTCAGTCATCGCACATTGCCCGAGCAATGCTAATCAGGATTACGCCTAAGTGATCCGTTAAATCTCTACAGACTCGCCAACAATGCTCGTCCATAATAATAGTATCAAAAATTCTAAGAACTCCCAATCGGCTCGTGAAAGTTTTACAACCGGATTAATACTTTCTGTTTTGATATTAGGAACAGCCTTTTTTACAATACTTTTAGAAGACCGAAAGCAATAATATTCGATGTTTTTAACAAAAAGATTGTAGAAACTGCAGCTGTAACGTAACAAATCCATAAAATATATCCTCATAAAAATGTAGGTCATGTTTACTAATTGCACGCTTAACGGTCTCCAAACATATTAGTATATCTATGTCAAGCAGTATGGTAATGTATCTTCGGTCACAAAAATAGTATGTTGCTATAAATCATTTGAATTCATACTAAGATCTGTTTAGCCGCGCCATGCTGTCTCAATTTAAATCAAAATATTGCCGACTTCATTTCGGTCACAACTCTATGTGACCGAAAACCCACGCAAAGTAACAGCTTTACTTAAAAATAAGACTGCTGTAGATTCTACAGTTCTTGACGAATTCTTTTTTCCCTTTCTATCAAATCCCAAAATTTATTTTAGCGATTTGGTAAATGTTGTTTTAACTTTTAGTAACTTGAAATATTATTACCAGATTAGCCGGACAGACTCATACTGCAATTACCCAGGATAAATTTATACTTCCCCTGATGAAAGCATGCCACTGACGAGTTTTTTTCATGTGATGATTTTGTAACCAAGCAAGATCGTCTTGTGTTTTATGGTGCTCGAATTGTTCCCATGCCAATGTAAACATCTAAGAACCATGCAAAAACTTTATCGCTAGACTGTACAATGATTAGTCGGTCGATTATAGAAACATTGAGCCCGTATATACTATACATATACTAACAACGAGTAATAATAGAAACTCAAGCATGAACTGCGGGAGTGCGTACAATGGCGACACACATAAAAACTGGGTCGCTTTACATGTTCCCATCGCGATAACATTCTATCCTTCACTAACATGTGGTCTTAAATACTATCTGTCTCCCTCTATTTTTATTACTAGGGTGAACGACTTGCCCATGGGTACATAGTACTTGGTTAATGACTTGGATTTCCATTGATTATTTTCTATTTGCAGTTCATTTACAATAAAATCCTTAGTCCTTGATGGCTAGAATGTGTTTCATTTGGTTGATATTGAGCATTTTTATTTTATTATACACCTGCAATAGATCTATATCGCTATTATTTTGTTTTACATCTGTCGTATAATCCACACCACATATTATTTGCACAATGAGTTACTACTACGGTGTTGACGGTAGGTATAGATAGATCTAATAGTAAATATTAACTAAATCTTCAAAACAACTAAAATAAAACTTTGATAGCTCTTGAGATTAAGACTAATTCATTAAACTTTACACTAGACGATACTCTAGTATTTTTCCAAGCCACAACCTAAAGCCGTGATAGTCACTTGTTCAGCATTTATCGCAGCAATCTGTTCGAGTGAGGATTCTTTTATCAAGTAATCGTTTTATTCTGAAGGAAAAATACTGATGAGAAATGTCTATCGAGGTTTCCGTTGTGATTCACCGCGTAAATAAAAATAGATGAGAATGCAACCGTGTTTATATTGCATTAGAAAAATAAGATAAAAAAATTGAAAAAAAACTGTCAGTAGTAATGCTTTTCAAAACTTGAGGGAGCTCTAGTTATGTATCTCTTACGAAGAGTCGTATCTCTGGAATTTCAGACACAAGTATAAACTATGTAACAAAACTGTATTAATACTGTAATCTTTAAAGCGTCAATTGTGTGTTCATTTCAATAAAATTTACTTACGTAGTATTGAGAGTTCTTCACTTGAATTTTCTTACGCAAGAGCTGTCCGTCAACCCATCTTAGTTTCAGAGGAGACCCGTCGCTAGCAATGTGACATATAATAAATGATTCATTATAATGAAATCAAATTGAATAAAAAGATAATTATAACAAAAACGTTTAAGATTATTTTATTTTATTTTAGTAGATAAACAAACAGTCACCTTTTTCATTGTTCTAAACGTGCTGTCAACGGGAGTTTAGGTTAATTTACTCACTCCGCTTAAAAACATGAAAATGACTAATGCCTTCAGTGCCAACCTCAGTTTAAAAAGTGATTAATTAGGTAACATGAATAACGCCTTGCTCATTACTTTTAGTCAGAAGTTTATCTCAACCAGGTTTTTAAATGAGGTTGACTGAATACTGCGTAGTGTTCTGTAAACTGTTCTACAGAACTTCATGTGATTTTTATTGAATGAAAGCTGTGAAGCGTAGGTTAGGTACAGTATGCGTGTTTTGCAGAACGTTATCTTATTTTTATATTGATTTTCTATAGTATAATATTTAAAAAACGCTTTACTATTTTCTACGACAGTCCCGTGGCGCAGTTGGCTAGACACCAGCTTGCGAAACGAGAGACCGCGGGTTCGATCCCCGCACCGAGACAAATGTTTGTGTGATCCATAAATATTTGTTTCGGGTCTGGGTGTTTGTGAGACCGAAAAGTCTCTCGTAGTTTCTGATACCCACGACACAGGACTTGTATCCTAGTGTGGGGTCAGAACTATGTATGTGACTGTTGGGTGTATATATTTATTTCTTTTAAAGCAAAACTTTAACACCATCGAAGACACTGAAATCTTTTACTTTACACATTAAAATAGTCTTACATCAAAGACGATATGTAGGATTCCATTTATTATCTAACCCTGTTATATTTTGCTTAAAATGTACTATAAATTCTCTATAATTTCTTTAATCATCAAAACAAAAAAAATGAGTCAAATAAGTTGCAATTGCACAAACAATTTTTATTAACAACTAATTCATTTATTGTTACAATTTACACTTCACGTTCTGTTTAATTAAAATATTCGTGAGTACAAGACACGTTGAATTATTATTTTACAATGTTTTCCTCATTTCGTATAATTAAAACGAACATCTATCCAACAATTTTTTACATGAATCGAGAATCATATTAGATGGTAAAGAGGTAATTTTGTACATCTTTACGACTAGGAACAAAGTATGTAAGAAAGTTCAATCCAATTTTAAAATTTAGCTATAACCTTTTACAAAAGACTTAACTATAGAGAGCACATTAGTCGCCGATGTTGCTTTTGGTTCTAATAACAGACTGACTGATTGGTTATTTGTCTAAGAATGCCTATTTGGTTACCAATCTGTCTTGGATCGGGGTTATGATAAATATCTTATGTAATCTAGATCTATGATATAACTGCATCGATTCCCATTTATACTGAAATGTATTGGAACTAAATTTTAATAAGTTTAGTTATGCAATCACCATCACAAGGTACGGGCCTTCTCTACTACTGAGAGGGTCTAGAGAGGCACCAATTGTTATGCAATGTTTGATATTAACCATCAACAGGTGATACGGTCTTAATGACAGACCATAGTAGGTCTTTTTCTTACGTTCATCATCATCAGCCCATATACGTCCCACTGCTGGGCACGGGCCTCCCTTACAACTGAGAGGTTTTAGGCCTTAGTCCACCACGCTGGCCTAGCGCGGGTTAGCGGACTACACACTTAAGAAATTCCTAAGAACTTTCAGGTGAGCAGGTTTCCTCACGATGTTTTCCTTTACCGTTAACTTCGAAAAGTCAGAGGTGTTTGCCTGGGGTTTGAACCTGCGACCGCCGAGATTCTCGACGCGCGCTTAAACCTCGAGGCCATCACTGCTTTTGCTTTCTTACGTAAGTAGACATTAATTTTTAACACGAAGTAATCCGCTAACAAACAATAAAACTATGCACACAAAAGTAATCCAGAACCATAATTTAAAACGCAAAGTATTTATATACGAAAGAATAGATAATATTTTTTACCATTCTTCCGTATATGCCTTTTCAAATAATATAAACTACATTAATTCTTTTCATACAACTCTTATCGTTTATATGGCTTGTGGTATTTGATAATAACCAGAAATACCTCTACATTGGTTCTGGAATGGCAGAAATCGTTTTTATTGGCAGAAATTTCAACGATTACGCTTTATTATGAGAAAACTCATAGCGATGCATTATTAATTATTGTACAGGAATGCTAAACATTTCATCGTTGGCAAGTATTTTAATGAAAATAATCGATGCTTGATGTAAACTGAAAGGCGTCGCGTGGTCATCCATAGATTACTTATTAGTATTAATGTCCTTACACAGGTAAAAAGTGCCTAAACTGCTGAATTTTACGTAAACTACTCTGAAATAATTGACTAATTTGTAGTACATCATCATCATCATCATCATCATCAGCCCATATACGTCCCACTGCTGGGCACGGGCCTCCTCTACCATTGAGAGGGTTTAGGCCTTAGTCCACCACGCTAGCCTACTGCGGGTTGGCGAACTATACACCTAAGTAATTCCTAAAACTTTTAGGTGTGCAGGTTTCATTACGATGTTTTCATTTATGTTTATGTTTATTTGTAGTACAACTCCAGGTATATTAGAGATTCATACAGTATACTTGCGCTAAATATTAAATATGTATCATGTAGATATGAAAATGATATATGGATTTTGATGTCGCAGTTGGCAACTGTAAGATTCACGGCTGCGAATTTTATCTTTACCCGTGAGTCAAATGTTTCAGGAACAAACATGGGCTAGCTAATCACTTATAGTCTTTGATAACCACGACACAAAACAAATGACTTCCGCGTGGTCTGAATAATTGATGTTTGTATTGTAAGTCGTGATGGCCTCGAGGTTTAGGCACGCGATCGAGAATCTCGACGGTCGCGGGTTCAAACCCCAAGCACACACCTCTGACTTTTCGAAGTTATCTGTGTATTCACAAAGAATTATCAAATATTTAACGGTGAAGGAAAACATCGTGATAAAACCTGCACACCTAAAAGTTCTTAGGAATTTCTTAGGTGAATAATCCGCCAACACGCATTAGGCCAGCGTGGTGGACTAAGGCCTAAACCCTCTCAGCTGTAGAGGAGGCCCGTGCCTAGCAGTGGGACGTATATGGGCTGATGATGATGTATTGTAAGTCTCGAGACACGGCAAAGTGCTAAAGCGGCCACTAGCATCCAATCCTGTGTCTAGTTTAAATAGGCTAACGACTAGCAAGATATCATTGCGTTTGTATTTCGCCAATTGACATGATTATTTTGGTCTTCTCTGAACATAATATTATATGATATATTCAATACTATCCATTATTAAACTATATGCTAGTAGCTGCTATATAATATAAGAGAAATAAACAGTATTTTGTATGTCCATTTTGCATATTGAAAAAAAATATACCAAGATAGAACATATTATACTGCTAAATTACTTGTTTGATGCTATAAAAGTAACTGTACCCAATATCCTCAAGCAGTTTATCTTTATTGAGCCTGATACTGTAAACATCTACGGAAAGTAGTCGGTCATCTAACTGACAGAGCATTTATATTAATAGCACGCGAACTTAATAGGAAGCAAGAATTTTCTAGACAACATTTATTTAAAACATGATTGGCAAGTCTTTGGGCCTATAAAACGTCGCCACGGTCAATCAGGAGGTCAATAAAGACACGCAATTCAAGACTTAACGGTTTCATACCACACAGAACAAAAAGTATTTTTTACGATATAGTATATTTTTGAAAAACTAATGCAGCAGGTGTATGGACGAATAGCGGTAAAGATGGATAGATTACTTTTTATTGAAAAGAGGGCAAAACTAAGGTGTTTTACTCTAATTACTATTACCAAAAGAAGGTTGAGAACAAAGCTGTTAATTTTGCCAAAATTGTGTTTTACTGTTTGTTTCCAAAGCCCACTTTTTGTTTTTTCTCCTACTGACTCTTTGGTTATGAGACAAGCTTGGAACTTATGGGGACTCGCTAAGTTATGCTATTCAGCGCCGCTTGTGCATGTAGATATCAATTCAAAGTTTCGAAGCGGCAATAGTTTAAAAAAAACTTAATTGACGATTCAAAAGCACTTGTAAAAGTCTATTTGAATAAAGGTGATTTTGACTTTGACTTTGACTTTAATTTAAAATATAACCCATAGTGGCGGGTGTGTAGTAGAAGAATCCTAACTTAAATGTTGTCTAGTTTCATTTATAGTCTTGCTTTAATGTGGCCCTGGCAGCCCGTTTAAAAGCTACAAATTTTAATGCCTAAGTGGTCATTCGTCGTAATATCACATTGACATTTTGTAAAACGTGACTTGCTAATTTTGAAGATAAGCAGATTTATTCAGATAAGTTACACAGCCATTTAGCGATATTTAAAGTTGGAATTTTGTGGTAAAGGTTGCGAGTTCGATACCTAGACTCAAATTAAATATTCCTCCTATTTAGCCATTGTAACCTGAAAATGTAAATGGTTATCAACTCCATCTCTGTTTAGTTGATAAAAATGAACAATATTACATTATTTATTGTTGACTATTGCTTAATATACTATAGCACCTTATATAATTTAAAATTTACAATTACCTACTCGGTTGCAATTGCTACAGAAAATATTAATATTTCATTACTTAGCTTTTGAGGTTACTAAATTTATATAAGAAGCCAGAAATAAAAGTCATTAAAAACTCAAAGCAGTGTTATTGAAGCAAATTCTAAATATGATTAACGACACGCTCCACTTACTCGGAGTAAAGCAACGATTGTGCTAATGTTGTTATATAATAGATACAATACACACTTTTTATTATATAACTGAAATGATACTTTTTTTATTCCCTTAGTGGTTTTATGACGTATCCAGAACTTTAAGCTGTAATACTTGTGTCTAAGGTTTCATATTCACCAATTGACATCAGCATCGTAACCATTCTCAAATAATTCCCAAAATCTTGTTTATAACACGCTGTAACTGCATTTCGTTATAAAAAAAAAGTCACATCAGAATTACGATGTGTACGATTAAAAAAAACTGAAGACTTATTAAGTAATTTTAAAACGTTATCTGTCTGTATGCTCAATGATTGTTACTATATTTAGTTTATTTCCGTCACTCACTTCTTATAAGTATTGGACTTCCCCTTAAAGTGCCATTTATATTATGATTTCATCCATCGTCTTCAGAAATAGTTATTTTTTAAACTCAAGTATGTGTTTTAGCTATATCTCATTTATATAAAAGATCTTTCATATATGTTCTCGTAATTTATGCTATTCATCCTCCCTATATTAAGAATTCGAAAAATACTAAATACTGTTTCGAATCTGTACAGTTGGTTTCAAGTGGTCAATTATCGCTGTCACTAATTACTCAAACTGCGTGAAACTCTAGCTGCAAAACAATATAGGAATCAAGAACGTGAGAATTTGTAGCCAAGTGAAAGGATCGCATTGTCTCATGCACACGCGGATTAAATTATTTAAAATGTGTCTTGAGAAGGGATAAATTTGGCAAACAACCAGCAAACAAATCAAATATTTCGTATTCACACATCGATTCGATTTTTGCGGAAACAGAAACAAAGGTTACATCAAAGCTGAAGGTAATTACGGTTCAGTGTGGGGCGTTGACTTTTTTATATGCTAGTGCCAGGGTCCACTTTGCAATTCTGTCTGCGCAATTTTATTCGGTGTTAACTTATTCAGCTGTCTGGTTGAGACTAACGTACGTTGTAATATTTTTAAAATTTCCGGAAACAAGCCATAAAATAAAAGGATATCTTTAAATTCTGTTTTCAAAGTTGAGACTCAGAATACAACAGAAATTATTTAATAACTCTAAAAGCTTAATCTGTAACCGAACGTTGAAGATATCCTATCGGTAAATCTAATGCATCTGAAATAGTTCCAACTACAAATCAAACTAACAATAAATACATGGAATCAGAAGTGTTCTCAATATGGATTACTTATCAAAACTAGGTAATTGCATAATCCTTGGCCAACCTGCACTAAAAACCTATAATGCAATCTATTTCCGCTTGCAGCATTTACTCAGCGATAAGCAATAATAGAATTAAATCAATACACAGCACAAATGTACCTATTACCAATCAAGACCAATTGAGAAATAGGCTAATTGTAGAAACGTTAAAGTTATAAATAGAGTGACCCCTTAATAAACATTTTGTATTATACTCCTACGTCACAGGACCTATTACAAGATCAAATTATAAAATACAAAGTTCAACTGATTGAACTCATAGTCGATATCGTATATTCTATCCGAATAGAATCGTTGCAAAAGTTAATAACCAGCTTTCAAATAACCTGAGTATTGCGAAATTTACCATTGAAATCGAACAAAAAATATAATAGGAATATGCAAGTACCAACACTAAAGCACGGGTACCCGTCGAGACCGTTGATTTTAATAAAAAAACTCAAGGGCAGATGTCAGGGACCCGCAGATTCTTGACCCCAAAACGTGTGCGTGATCGTAACTCGCAACCGCTGGATTTTTCTACTACATTACTAGTACGTTCACCTGCAGTTACTTCCCAAAAGGGAATACCAGCAAACCCATTAGCACTAACCTTAAAAGAAGTACTTGTAGCATTTGACATTATTTTTATGCGGGTTCATTACGAAATTCCTATTCAAATAAGATTTTTAATAGCATAGCCGTAGTAACAAATTCGAGGTCGTCTAGTATATAACACTATTAGTTCACTACTTCCTTGTTACATATTGAGTTTAGAATTTATATGGTTCTTGAATATATCAAGAAGGTATAGGGCTAGATAAAGAATTAGACATGTATGTGAAACGAAATAATACCAGTGCGGGCTGATCAGATTCTTGTATTTGTTGTAAATTCCAAAAACGTGGATATCTAAATCACCTATAATATTATTAGAAATTTTACATTAAAATTTATAAATATAATACTATTTCTTTCATTAATAATTTTCAAATATCCAGAATGCTAATCTGATCAAAATGAATTATTATAATCTGGCACGTGTATGTCACGTATGGGAATAATAGTTTTATTTACTACTATAATTTAATGAGCTCCCATTGTGAAGATAAGTGTGAACACGACCACATTGTTATAAAAACGATGATTTTTACGTAACGTATCGACTGACTACAATAAAAAATCAACACACAAAGTCGAAGCTTTCAATAAAAAGCAATTCTAGCGTTGAATCAATACCCGTTTAATACAATTCAAATGAACATTATGTAAGGAACTTAATTATCTTAGCTCCGAATAGAGCAAGGCACGGTAAATTGCACTGAATTTGTTTAGACAAGTACTCATAACCAATTATGTTAATTTATGCAGCACTGTAAGCTAAATCAATTCGCATCGATGTCAAAGAGATGGAGCGTTTAAATCGCATAACTCATATCTTAGTTTATAACCCAAACATTCTGGATAAAACACGTTTGTTATTTACCTCCAATATTCTAAAATACAGTTTGAAATGGCGCCAAATGCACAATTTGCCAAATGAAATAATGATCCAGACGGTGCTATAGGAACCTTTATAACAAATATACATGTTGCTAAAGTCTGGGACTATATTTCGAACGGCAAGCCTGGTAATGTTGACGTTAAAACAGAAATTGGAGCAGCTGGGAGCCGTATTCTCACGACATGAAGAGTGAAATTGTTTGCTACATTATTTATACAATAGCACTTAAATGTTGCATAAGCAGTTTGCATGTCGGTATGAGATGCCAAAGGAGATATTAGTCACGAAACGTTTAGAAAATGCAATATTGAAATCACCACTTATATACTTGTTATGACTGACAAGTATTCCAGAATTTCCGTCAGCCAATAGACTGAGCCAATACACGCAATTATAGAATTGCATAATTCGTAATAAACCATTTTTAATAAAGAGAACAAAAGACTTGCTAGATAGATCCAAGGTTTATTGAAGTTAACCTAATTCCCTTAGCTACAATTTATTCACTTTGAATCTGATCTTGTAAATATGAAGTTATCAAGTTTTTTTTTTAATTTATTGAATTATATAAATATTATACATATAAATTGAAATTATTGAATAAAGATTGTATAAATAATTATCTATCTCATATTAACCAAGGTATAGTTCCATAAAAACATGCATCATAGTGAAGGGTAACACTCGTTGAGAAACAAGTACGTCTTCAACTTTTATATTTCTAACAACTTTTATATTTTAAAATATCAATCCGTCTTGCAACTGACAATTCCAACGACTGAGCTCGAACTGCTCAGCGACACCATTTTTATACACATCAATTGACGGTCTTATTTTTAAATATTTTTATAAAGTCCAATAATTAATTTATATTACTCAAGATTATATTCTAATTAAAGTTATTGACAATTTTAATTATAAGTAATAAAATCATCAATATGCAATTTTACTATTACTACAATAATTTAGTAAAAGGTCTGTACGCATAAGCTTTTAATAATGTAAATATATAATATTGTAAGGTATTATAATGAAATACATTTATAATTACTAAATATTACTATTTAGGCTAACAACTCGGCCTTCCTGTTAGAAGCGAGTCCCCTCGCTTACTTTTAAATTAAATTAATACATAACAATGAACTACAAATAGTAATATCTATTTTTATTTAAATAAACTATTATTTTTTTATTTTTATTATCTTAAAACTAAATGTTAATGCAACCTCTTTATATTCATACAGTTACACGATATGTACACAACTATTATACGTCACACATAATAAATAAAAACCTTTTGCCCGACCCGGGAATCGAACCCAGGGCCTCTAGATCGCACATCACACACCTGAGCCGCGAGACCACGAGGCAGTTCACCCTTTTACAATTATTTATTAATTTTCGTATTTCTACAAACTAGTTAAAGCGACAACAGACTCATATCTGCTGCTTCATATCGTTGGGAAGTACTTTAAGCTGTGACTGCTCTTCACGAAATTATCGTCTATTCATACCAAGTTAGCGTTTAGCATGTGTTTGATTGAATTATACATAAGTGACGAATTCTGTAAAGATACTGCTCGTGTAACTCATAACTTTCTCAGTAATTATTTGGGACCCAATAGTACCTTATGTAATTCTTTTAAATATAATCACGGTAGGGCTTTTCATTATTACAATATATGGTATTTCCGCGAATGAGTGGCCTAAGAGAACGGACTAATAATGACGTAGTCTTCTACTACATAAAAAATAGTTGTTTCTTTTATTACCTGTACTTCTACTGTAACGGTTGTCATCCCGATTGGCGTTATTAAGTTAGGCTCTACAACAACTATTGACGTTCCGGGTCCGAGTGACAAACACTAATGATAAATATAACTGATATTATCGGTTAAGCATAATTAGGCTACTTGTTTCACATTTTTTTCTTGATCCTTTTCATGGTTTTTTTGATTGACTTTATTCTTAAAGCAGTGCAAGGATAAATGACTCAACTTATCGCAAGTACTACATTTGAATGGAGGTTTATCACATCTATAACTTGGATGTCCAAATTGTTCACAGTTATAGCATGTTAACCTTAAGGTTATATCGGATTTGGGCGGAATCGGTCCACCTTTACGCTCACTTTGGACTTACGATTGTGTCCTACCTTCACGGATCTAAAGTATTTCAAAACCTGCTCCGGTTCTGAAAATTGAGCAGCTTACGCGCCTACCTTAATAGCCCTATCCTCTACGCTGTTCAACGAGCAGTCAACGGCCAAGCCAGTCCGTATTTTATAGATCTATTTAATAAACTTACTTTGGCATAATAATAATGACCATAAGATTCTTAACTCGTTTAAAGAGTTTTCATTCAAAAGTGCCAAAAATTTATCCAACACAGTATTTGTTGAAACTTGTAAGTTCTAATCTTTCTTAACTAGTTCGATGCAATACACTAGCGTCTCTTGAAAAATCAAGTAATTCTGTTCTCACATACCTGGTTTCCAAACTTACGACTCTTCAGTCGTTCCATGTCTCGTCGCCTTGACTCGAAGTAGCCATATTATCTTCCAAAGATCGCTGTGGTGTGCGCAGCATCCTCTTCGCGTCTGACCATTGATAATGTACAACCCGTAGCGGTCTTAATTGCTTGTCTTGATCTCGGCTCTCACTCCTGGAAATGCCTCGGTACCGACCCCGGCTCTCACTCCTGAGAACCTTTCGGTCTCGACCCTGGCCATCACCTTTAAGAACGCCTCGATCTCGACCCCGGCTCTCACCCCTGAGAACCTTTCGGTCTCGACCCTGGCTATCCCCTCTAAGAACGCCTCGATCTCGACCCCGGCTCTCACCCCTGAGAACCTTTCGGTCTCGACCCTGGCTATCCCCTCTAAGAACGCCTCGATCTCGACCCCGGCTCTCACCCCTGAGAACCTTTCGGTCTCGACCCTGGCTATCCCCTCTAAGAACGCCTCGATCTCGACCCCGGCCCTCACCCCTGAGAACCTTTCGGTCTCGACCCTGGCTATCCCCTCTAAGAACGCCTCGATCTCGACCCCGGCTCTCACCCCTGCGAACCTTTCGGTCTCGACCCTGGCTATCCCCTCTAAGAACGCTTCGGTCTCGACCCAAGCTCTCACTCCTGAGAACCTTTCTGACTCGATCCTGTCTCTCGCTCCTCGAAATGCTTTGGTCTAAATTCCGGTCTACACATCTGGGCTTACTTTGGTTACGAACCGGTCCCTCATGCTCAGAATTGTTCACACCCTCTTTCTCGAGATCCATAGCGAGAGCTGAAACTGACATACCGGCTTAAAACACAGTAGAAATGTCATACCACTTCATATAACATTTATAATTACACTAGATGAAAACCCGGCCTCACTCGGGTGAAATGTTACTCATAATACACATGTGGATAGATACCTCTGTAGTTATCGGTTCTCAAGGACTATTAAAGGCAAAGCAAGGTATAGATTCCCATAGCACCGTTTATTGTGCTTATTAAACACAGTACATTAGAACCGAGATGTTGGCAATGATTAAGAAATAATCATAAATATTCTCTATAATGCATCACAGATTAATTATAATAAGATTTCTCTATATACAACAATTTTCGTTAATTGTTTATCACATTTCAGGTCGTATTATTATTTACAGCCTTCGGGATTGTTTACAGCCATTAGCTTTTTCATGTTCATTGTTCACAGTCATAAACGAAATCAGATAAGAAAACATCATTTTCATTAACATCGGGCCGAAATCTTTTAGTCTCTTTCCGTGGAGCTATGCTTTAATATAATATATCCTCCATTTGTAGGTACTTAAGAAAATTTTATGTTCACGTAGGACATGACATTTTATGTCTCAACGGCTACTATTGAGTGTTACCGGCAAAAAACTTAAGTTTTACGATTGTCCTTTAAATCACTCTGAACACAAAAAATGGGGAGAAAAAAATCGTGTACGAATCACTTACGTCACTTATATCCAGGCGTAGATCGAAAACAATTGAAGTTGTTTTCGGTGATCCCTCTTCTGAAGCTGAAGGGTAACACTCGTTGAGAAACAAGTACGTCTTCAACTTTTATATTTCTAACAACTTTTATATTTTAAAATATCAATCCGTCTTGCAACTGACAATTCCAACGACTGAGCTCGAACTGCTCAGCGACACCATTTTTATACACATCAATTGACGGTCTTATTTTTAAATATTTTTATAAAGTCCAATAATTAATTTATATTACTCAAGATTATATTCTAATTAAAGTTATTGACAATTTTAATTATAAGTAATAAAATCATCAATATGCAATTTTACTATTACTACAATAATTTAGTAAAAGGTCTGTACGCATAAGCTTTTAATAATGTAAATACATAATATTGTAAGGTATTATAATGAAATACATTTATAATTACTAAATATTACTATTTAGGCTAACAATAGGTAGCTCAAAAAGGTCGATGTATTTAAACGTAACATCATAAGCACTCAAAATGAATTTAGTGTCCATTAACCAGCCAACGAATATATCATTTACTTTTATTAGATCACATTATCTAAATTACGAAACAGACCTGCGTTCCAATATTAGTTACATCACATTGACGTCATCGTTGTATGGTAGCCCAAAAAGAAATAGGTCAGCTTTCTACTTTCGTCGGTTTTACGTCAACCATCGGGTCTAAAAACAACTATTTTTTTGCGTATATGAATAAAACATTACCTTGCATTTTCGACTTTATAACAGCACACAGATTAAAATCTAATTTATACATCGCAACCTTACATCTTGTTGAAGCTTTTCAGGTTTTGAATGTCGAATCTCAATCTGAATATGTTAGTAAGAAAACTGATTATTCAAAACGAATCGTTTATAGGTCACCTTAATCTTACAACGATAATAATAAAGGTAACTGAAACGGGCCGTGGCCCGATTCTGTGTTTCTGGGAAATGTTGAAGGATTTTTAAATGCAAATAAAATTATAAGAATAAGAGGGGATAAAGAACACGATTCAAACTAGTCGGTGAAAGATTTTGCGAAACATAACACACGACGTTCCAAATTACTTTCGGTGGCAGAGTTCAATGTTTAGGTTAATTCTGTCAGTTACCAGGCGTCTGCTGCAGATTAAGACATCTTCGTATCTGGTGGGCGGAGAAACGAGTTTGTCTCTACAAATAGAATAATAGCTAGACTTGAAAAACCACACAATCTTGTTTTAAAAGAGTATGTAGTTTTACGAGTGTCTTATTTGAATTCTTCATCAACCACTCGGACTTTGCGCTTGCTTTTTATAAAAAATCATAAATGTAGTAAAAAAAGGCTTGCGTTCTAATCCAGTTGTACTTACATTTGTAGAATATTGTGGAAAGTAGTGAATAATCTCGATACTACTTTTAATAAATGTAAAATAACAAACTTCTACAATAAATTCAAATTAAATTATCGATTATACAAGAAAGATTAAATTTAATCATTTCCATTTGTAAGTGTGAATATTTAATTTAATTTGTATTTTAGGACTTATCATGGGTGACGAATGTTTGTGACGCGTTAATTGGCATGAGTGAATAAAATGTATCGGTTAGCTACTACTTTTGAATTTATGAAGCGAGGTCACACGATCCATTGTTGCTATGTACCTATATAACGACACGTCATATAGACGGTAGGTTGTAACATCTGTGAAAACACTTTCTTTAAGCCTTTACATACATTTATTTACTTAGATGTTTGAGATATACAATTGCTTCTGCACAGAATTAAATTATATTTAATATAGTGTGTGGCTGAAGCCATAGTTTTTAAGATTTCCGATAAGAAACTCTTATGACCAATTCAATATTCGCATTTTTGGGAGAGGCCAACACCAACACAAATTAATATATTTATAGTGACTGAAAATAGCCTAAATGACCTTTAGACCATCACGAAGATTTCATGAACTTTTTACCCAGCAAGCGTGCAATGGCATAGGACAAAAAACTCCCATAAATTTGAGACAACCTCTGTTACACGATAACTATTTAATTAGCATTCCCGATTTAGATTCGGGTGTTCTTGTTTAATTAATTATTTCTAGATAAAATAAAACGTAAAAAAGGTTGAAAAACAGAAAAGAAGGAGATACATCAATTTAACACTTTTTTAATCCTTTTACTTATAGGAATCATAAAAGAGGCATTTTGGTTTTGTCGTTAAATAATAATAATAAATAAATACACCCAACAGTCACATACATAGTTCTGACCCCACACTAGAATACAAGTCCTGTGTCGTGGGTATCAGAAACTACGAGAGACGTTTCGGTCTCACAATCACCCAGACCCGAAACAAATATTTGTGGATCACACAAACATTTGTCTCGGTGTGGGATCGAACCCGCGGTCTCTCGTTTCGCAAGCTGGTGCCTAGCCAACTGCGCCACGGGCCTGTCATAAATTGACTATGGTGTTGCTTGAATGACATAAAATGTATCTTTTTAATTTAATAAATAAATGTATTTGAGTGTCCATTTAATTTCGTTTCATTATCACTTGTACGCCGCTGACGTGAAGTCATTGTGTGATGAAATTATGGTCATTGTGTCTCACATGAAAGTCTCAATGTCTCGTGTTTGAACAGTTGTTTATAAAGAGAAACGAAGGTTAAACGCGTTAGGTTTAAAATAAATTATACCAGATGAATAATACGTGGTTTTGAGATTTACTGTAGAATTCTATAAGGCTACTAACAGATGGGGAAACATGGTTAATTAATCATAGGTCTTTAGGTAATTTAATAAACGTCTGTTCTTTAAAACTTTGTCAAATTATTTTTTTTAAGTTATACAAATTGACTGCCTCGTGGTCTCGCGGTACAAGTATGTGCCGTGCGATCTAGAGGTCCTGGGTTCGATTCCCGGGTCGGGCAAAGTGTTATTGGGTTTTTCCATTAGGAAATTCTCGGTAACAGCACGGAGTCAAAAATTGTGCCCGAAAAACGGCAATAGGCTCGCCCCCTACTACGTGGGACTGATACATACCTGGCGAAATGTGGGTGCAGGAATGCACCTCTGCCTACCCCTTCGGGGAATACAGGCGTGAGGATATGTATGTATGTTATACAAATATTAATAAAGATCTAGTGATTTGTAGAAATTAATTAAATACATTAATTATTTAAATATTTGTAGAAAGAAATACAATATTTTGATTTAAACAATAATACGTCGTACGAAAATCAGTAACTTAACTAACCTCTTCTCCTATTTATTAAATTAACAACAATAAAAACATAAATATTGAAACTATAAAATAGTTTAATCGCGTAAAAAGCGTAAAAGGAAATTTTATAGGTTGTGTTTAATGAATAAATTCAATGAAGATTCGCTTGATACCCACACGTCTGAGTAAGTATTCTTTGATGGCGTTTAAGATTTATGTATTGTTTTGGCAACAGCTAGAATTGGTACGAATAAGAAAATCTGCACTAATTTCCGATTGACGTAGAAAGTTGAAAAGTACTAGTTTTTAAGTAGGCGAATGTTGAGAACCTAAATAAATTTGGGTTCAAACGTCAGTTTGGTGTTTACGTTATGTTGAATTTGTTTGGTGAGTTGCTCGTTTGGATGCGGACGAAATAAAAATATTATGAAGTGCTTCCGTATTATCTTGTTTATCATTTGGATTCATATCAAGATTACATAGCTACAATTTATTAGTGAATCTGTCAAAGTTCCGTTTGCTCTTTCAAGTTTTTATCAAGGTCCTCTTCGTTCTTCCTCTATTACAAAACTAAGAATATTTGAGTATTCTTACAAAGGTAAAACGAGCTGATACACTTGGTGATGAAACATATTCCTACTGCTAAGCGGACTATCTGGTAATTTTTAAGGGTGGATTTTGACTGATGAATTATATGGCTCATGATCATAATTACGATAACTACTATAAGACTTAGGATTTGATCTTACTGTACATATTTTTTCTAAGTAAACGTAAATAAAAACTAAGTACATTCATCCGACTCATTAGCTTGATTACTAAACGTTAACAATGAAACAATTGAATTTAAGGAAACTCATTGTAGGATGCTCCAAGGCTAGAGGTGGATATCTCTAGCGAAACCAATGTAACTAGATAAATCTATAAATGAAGACATTTAATAGAGATATAATATTGGAGTTACGTAGATATTTATCGAATGATAAGAATGATTGCTATTAATATTATTTAGAATACGGCCATAGCGTAATGTTAATTTCATTCTTTATTTCATAAAATGGGACTTGCGTTTTAAAGTAATCGATTACAAGAAAACAACACGAACAATGTCGTTATCTGCAAATGTCACGAACATCCCTCACGGTTGTATAAATCTTTACACGCTAACAATAAAATATTGAGAAGCAATTAACCTATTAATGTTAAAAACATGACCATTTTTTCTATGACGTCGGTTTTAACTTTAGGGAGGATTAAGTGGTCTTGTGCAGGTTATTAGACTTCTGACCAATGAGTATAAACTAAGGGGATGCTCAGGTGTAAAGTTTTATGTTAAAGTTCCCAGTTATTGTTTTATTTTCAATGCCTTTTTTAAAAGAAACTTGTACATTTAGCAAATGTAATATATTAGTACCAATACCAGGCTTTATTTATCTTGGTATTATCGTCCTAGTAGCAGTGTACGCAAGTTGATTTCCAGGTCGTGCGTTGCACTCTTGAGTTAGACGAAACAGTTTTTTGATCAAATGTGTACTCTGGGACTTGACCCCGTTAATATCTGGAGACTATCGGCATGAAATCATCAATCAAATTATCGAACGGCATTAATACCTACGGTTTTTTTTATATATAGAATAGATGTATGATTGTAAGAATACTCTGCCTGCACCGCTTGCACGGAAGTCATTTATTCTAGAAAGGCCCTGTATTAATATAATACGCGTATATGTAAATATATTGCTCTTGACTGTATTTAACTTTACTGTCACGAAGCTATTATGTCAAATTAGTGACTACCTAACCATTAAAGATCGTTTAAGACCAATGTCTATTAGAGATATAAATCAGTTGACAAGAAATGGAAGACGTAATTGCAGGTTGCGTTGAGGAAACTGACAAGAAAATAGCAGTAGCATTTGCAATAAATTCTTACCCTTCATGGATACACGCAAAAATATTTACGGAACATTAAGGATACAGATCATTTTATTTATTACAATTTCCGTTTACACTCAGAGTCGTAATTTAACTGGTAATGAAGGAACTGAACTAATGTTTACGGCAGATCTTTTAATGGGACGCAACGAGGTTACCAGATGTAAATATGTGCAAAGTAAAAATGATCTATTCAAAATTATTATGTTGCTAGTGTTATTAAAAAATGGAAAATTAATTTACGATAACGTAGTAGTGGAAACACTTACACACCATTTTTAGTTCAGAATCATTGGATAAAATTTACCTTCTTTTATGAAATATTACATGTACTCTGACAGTTCTGTGTCGTGTTTTAAGTGTATTACTTAAATAATAAACCAACAAATAAATAAACAATTATCAAGAATTTGTTTATCATATTTTAATATTTGCACAAATTCTTGATGAATTGGCATATGATTAAGTTTAATTTGAATTTAATTTCGGCGCTGCGTCACATTTTAGTTCACGTGCTCTTTAAATCAATGGGTTTTCATAAAATGACGCATGTTATGAATGACATTTACTAGTTCACTGTAAAATATAGCCTAATTACTTACGAAAATAGTGACTTTTCGTAATAAAATTCTCTGACATTGTTGCATTATATTCAACACAAAATTATTGGTTTCCGTGTGTTTAGAAATATTTGGTAACGAAAACCAATAAAAGTGGTTCAAAATTTGTTCTTGTGTCATACTCGCACGTGATATATGAAATTTATTACATTTATTTGTTACTTCGAATAAACTGCACTCTTAGGTTTATACTGTATAGCAAAAAAAAAACTTTATTAGTACCTACTATATAGAAAGTCTAAACTTAACAATTATTTTCGTGAATTCGACCTTGTCTTCACTTGTCTTTCACAACATAAGAGACTCAAAAGTAATAAAAATCTGGACTATTTCACGTTCAAAGGAATATTTATAGCATTTCTCAACTTAGCACTCCACATGCACACAGTAGAAAATACAATACTAGTGCTTGCTAAATGTTTGATGTCACCACTCATGAAAGTTGATTGAATCAGTTGAATCGAGGCTTATTGAAATTATCTATCTGTCACAGAGGTCACAACAGCAGTACACTGTCCTCATTCAGACGCTACGATTAAATTTAAATCACGCCTTGATCTTGAACTGAACCGCGTAATATTGAAGTGTACACTATAAAATGTTTTTATAAATTTGCCTTGATATTTTTATCAAAAGTTTATTTTATGTGGCCCTGCAAATTTTGAGACTTCCGCTTACAAGAGAGCTAAATTACGCAAATGATGGTTAAATATTACTAAGTGTATTTTTGCATAAGCTCGTTACTGGTCAGAAAGTCATTAAAGCTGCAGACAAATAAGTGTTGAATGACATGCAAGACGAAACCGGTAAACAGAAAAGGATCCCTTACAAGTTATGGGTGTAATGATACGTGACTGCCTCGTAGTCTCGCGGTACAAGTATGTGCCGTGCCACCTAGAGGTCCTGGGTTCGATTTCCGGGTCGGGCAAAGTGTTATTGGGTTTTTCCATTAGGAAATTCTTAGTAACAGCACGGAGTCTGGAAATGTGCTCGAAAAACAGCAATAGGCTCGCCCCCTATTACGCGGGACTGATACATACCTGGCGAATTCTTAGGTGTGTAGTCCGCCAACCCGCACTAGGCCAGCGTGGTGGACTACGGCCTAAACCCTCACAGTTGTAGAGGAGGCCCGTGCCCAGCAGTGGGACGTATATGTGCTGATGATGATGATGATATGTGGGTGCAGAAATGCACCTCTGCCTACCCCTTCGGGGAACACAGTGATGTTATGTATGTATGTATGTATGATACGTGAAACATTCTGAAGATAAACTGAGAAATATGATTTTTTTGTTACAATTATTATGCATTATATGAAAACAATTGAACATCCTGAATTTAAGATATAAATTAATGAAGTACATAAAATACATACGTATATGCAATTTATGAATATTTCAAAAACTTTTTCGACAATTCAACTCACTACTAATCATTACACTATCTAATTTCCTGCAGTATAAAATAGGGCAACGGTATACTTTACTCTATATCTAAAGAATAACGCGTAATGAACACAATTTTAATAACAATGAGATCAGAAACTCGGAACTGATCTCACCTTTTCGAAGAACGGACCACTAAAGATCTTATTTAATTGGTGTTTGTTAAAATTTTAAGTGATCAATCAACGATTTAGTTTTGAAACGAAACCAGAGCGGAAAGAAATAGTTCAGACGGTGAACATTCTAGAAACAAAATTTGCGCACGATTCGCGAAAGTCACGCCACTCCAGTAATCAAAATTTTCACTAGCGCCATCTCCCTTCATTCTGTCCCAATGTGCGAGATAGAAAAACAGACCGGTGTTTATTTAAACTGAAAAGCGTTGAAAATGAATGATAGCAATGACGTCTTGTTTATTTTAAATCTGTCGCCTCAGACTGTCTGGCGAATGAGACTTCTTGGAGGTCCTCTTAAATCAGTTAGTAAATGTCCGTCATGAAATATGATCAATAAAATTAAATTACCGTGCCATCTAATTCTTGGAATAATTTTTCAAATCTTTCTCACGAAATTTGAAAATGTTACTTAGATACTTTTAGAGATTTTTTACAAGTTCTAGGTTACAGAAAAGTGTTTCCTTATTGCAGTGTCAAAACGCTTTTTGCATGCCCGAGAAACATAAATTTCACATAACAGTAACAAAGTTGTGTGGGCGTGAGATTGCGATTTATAGTCACTTTTATACGCGAACCGTGAGAGAACCAGTTACCCTTTTTCCTATTAAATATTGCTTTCAGCTGGTTAGAGTAAGTCTTGTTTACGGAACTCCCTTAAGGAAGAGAAATCGGCGCTAAATATAGCCAGTGTTGTAACTATTCTAATGGGATCTGTCAATATGAAGCATTTGGTTCATAACTTTCGAGCAAAGCTGTTTCTAACATCGTACCGTGTTTACGCAGATATCACCTAATTTAAATTCTGTGCTATTTCAAATTCATTTGATACCACTCAAATACCACCGATAGCTCCGGAAGACAAAGGTTGATGATTTATTTTGCGCATTTTTGCTCATAATGGTTTTTCTAGACCCAAAAAATCCATCATACTAATAAATATGTATATCAAAGCACCGATAGCGTTCAGTTATAATATTTGTTGGTTAAAATTTTAAAATATATATTTTATTAAGCAGTTTTATATATGATAGCTTGACGCCTGACAATGGTAAACAATTTAGATGTCGCCAATGAAAAGGGCATTATATTAGGTGCATATAAAATATTTACGTTGTAAAACATTACGCATGTTAGTATTCAGACTGCGCGTCTGCCGGTTTATTTGGATCGCTGTGTTTACATGTATGTAGCGATGTATAATGATTTATTGTGCACAGTATCTTCTCTGGTACAAAATACATTTCAATTACTCATGAATCATTCTTTTGAGACCACGTTGTGTAATATTTAATACATATGGTACTCTATAATTTGAAACGGTTGCGCAAAGGATATTTCCAGTGGAGATTTAAGATCTTATATGCGCAATGCGCATTGAAAGTAGTTTTTTCATCGTATTTACTCTTAAAAATAGTTCCTAATCTTTTTAGTCGTTAACTTTTCTTCTTTTGTATTTTCGCAATCACATTCCATCAAATAAGTTGGTATTTTACATCATTATATCAAATGGTCATAGCTAGCTATAAAATACTATATGTACCCCGTCAATAACAAGGTAAAAGTAAAATAGGTTTTTGTAGCTTCTGAATAGAAATCAAAAGACAAGGAAAATAATTTTGCGATTTAAACGTAAGTATAAAACGCGCTAATAAGAATTGATAAGGCAACGACAAATGTGGTTTTCCTGCTAGACAATTGTATGCAACTCGTAAAGGGTCTGATGGTTCAATACATCGTTTGCAGTAAATGAACTTTCATTGTTTGAGATCTTGTTGTAAGACAATCAGTCATTACGATAAAAAAATATCTATGGGCCATCTAATTTGTTGAAACATTTTCCTTTCATTGTAAATCTGATAACGAGGACATAGAATCCTGAACAATAAAAATCACGTTGATAAATCGAATGAAAACGTAAACTTCAATTGTTGTAGATGCTATAGATAATAAACCAATGCGACTTTGTGTTAAAGTAGAAAAATTCTTCAAAAAAATATCCTACTACGCTATGATATTAAAGGAAATATTTTGGAAGTGGTTCACAAAGCCTTTTACAGAAATCTACTGCGATCTTTCTCCTCTAAAGTTTAATCTAACTCTAGAGTTTTTAATCACTGAAATGACATTATGAACTTCGAAAACAATACTTATTATCATCATCATCATCACAAGTACATTTCCAGCAAGAGATTCATCAAAATATTTCTTTTGCGTTATTTGGAATTTCGTACTGAGAAACCATACACTGTGCTTTTTACAAGTCAATCTATTTGAAATCTGAATACCAGTGGGTATCAATTCTAAGTATAAATTCATGTAAATCTTCTTGTTTACCTTACCGTACTTGTGTTCCTTTTAGTTCGTAAGTTCAATGACTCACAATTAAAACGGTCCTCGAGTTAATTTCGTCGCAAATGCAGACGCATTTGGGCCGCCTGTCTTGACTGCGTCTTGTGTACTACTTACTATAGGCTAGGTGTTGATGTTTGTAGCTATTTATTGTTACATTTAACACATACTTAGAGGGTCTCGAACTGATGACATTTTGTTCCGTCCTCATCTAAATCAATCACATTAATCGGTTCGCTTTTAGTGATTGCTTTCATGTTTTAACTTAAATTAAGCATGATTTCTCGATTTTTAATCCTTCTCGCTCATATTGAGTTGCTGGATGGTTAATGCAAGATATAAAGCGGATGTTTTCATAATATTTCTTCTGTCTTCATATAATAATACGTAAAATCGAAAAGATTAATTTGTTTGTTTGCAGTCAAAAAAGTATTGTTGAAATTTTTAATTATGTTTAAAAAAAAACTTGAATTATATTGTTCACACTGAATGCTACCAAAAATTACAATGCGTTTCAAAATATTATTTACTTTCTACGACTACATATTCTACAATATCTGCCAACGTCTATTACGTTGATAATGATATAATCTTAACTTTATAGATTTCATTAGAGTCGGCAACAAAACCAACATTCTAAAGTAGACTAAGATAGAGGACAGACATATAATTGACACATTTTTCCTTTCAAAAGAAGCCGTTTATATTTCGTCTTTACTATAAAGCATCAACATAAATCCTTCAACATACTCCCTAGCACATTACATCAGAAGCAATGTTGTAGGTAACAGATTAACACTAATAATAATTTACGCGGTATTTTACTAGAAACTATTGCCACACTGCCGCCCAAGGCCCAAATGTCAGCATTGACGTCACGAGGGGCGGTAGCTAGCCCATCTTAATATAAATAACTACCACCGCTTATAGTATTGGGTGTGTCGACATGCTGTCTCCCTGGAATAGCTATAAACTTTATTACCGAACTCTCTATGGTAATATGTTATCAGTGACGTCAGTATTTTTATAGGTAAAAAGGTCAATTACCGGTGACCTTAATTGACTTGGTGGGATGGTGGATGCTCAGTGACTTTTAGAAACTCGTGTGCACTTACGCATTTAATGTACCGTGAAAGGTAAACATTTTTTGCAGAGCCGAGGTAATCAACCCACATCCCGTTGGACCAAATCTGCAGAGACATTAAAATCATTTCAAATGAGTTCGCGTAAAAACTTAAGGCAAAATAAAGAACAATAAAATCGTCGAAAACAATAAGTTTATTTATTTATCATTGGCACTTTAATTCTCAATGTTACATGTAATTTGCGAGTGAAGTTTTGCCACCTGTTCCGTCAATCATAAAGTGTTTCAAATTCATTCGTTCTTGACAATTCTGCGTCAATTCTCATACACATAACTATTCTCATCGAGTTGGTTACGTAATAATACTAGACTGTATTCTAAAACAAAATCGTATTAAAATAACCTGGCATCAAATATAGGGCGCTTTTGACGTCATCGTGGCAATATCGAAATGCATCAAGCCCTTTTATTTATCCACGTGTGGCCCAATTAGATTTTATAGCATTTCGTACGAACGAAAGTGTTAATGGAAAGAGAAGTCCCTTCTGATCTTAGAATAATGATGTTTAGAGGTTTAACAAAATTTATTTTCACGATGATAGTAGAATCTTTTGTTCTTAGTGTGTTAATGACACCAATAGTTATTAGTGGGACGTATATAATCTGTAGTAAATATAGAATGAAGGTATAGTCACTTGATAATGATCTACACGATAACTGAACGTTAGAAAAATCGTTTTCTTTTGCTAATCGTGATGACCTTAAAGGGTTTCTGTGACAAAACTAGTAGCCATTATACACATAAACAAAAGGCGAAAAGCACCCTTTTCTATGGAGAAAATAATATTCAAATTATATTTATCCTAAAGATCATAATACTTGTATGTGTTATATGATAGATTTTTTACAATGATAGAAGTAAACGGTAATTCTTCCGTCTAATGAGATCCATGTTCAGTTACCAAATATGTACGGTAATTATTTTTTTATGGATATGTTAATGTGCTAATATTAATTTACTAAATGCTTTTAAGATTAAACCTTTGACTGAAAGTAAATAACTAGAATAGATTAGAATGTTTCAAGAATTTCGATCAATTCAATTTATATTTCGACAAGGTCTACAGCAACCGGACTAATGTATCTTTGAAAAAAGCCTTGGTAATTCTCTAATTCCAGTTTATTGGCTACGGTACATTAACTGCTTAATGATTAATACAAAACACACGTGAATAGTAAAGTCTGCGATATATTTTTTGCAACTATTAACGTAGTGTAAACTTCAGTACGGAGTAGGTGTGCTAATCGTCCAAAACCTACACATTCCCTACGCTGCGATAGTGTAAATAAACATTCATTTACAACACGGTTTTAATGGTGAGTTTATTCTGGATAGTAAAACTACCGTAAATTAGGATCCGTGTAATTATAATATTGTATAATACGTATTTGGAGAACGCATAATTCTCACGCACGTAAAGTAGTAAAGAAACCTTCGTAACCAGAGTTTCTAACAAGATATATACCTATGTGAAGTCTACCAGGACTACTAGGACAACTTTATGGACGAATGGTAAAATGTAGTTCTTCTGTGGAGTCTGGATTAAGAGAACATTAAAGGATCTTCGATGTGTGCAGTATGTAATAAGCATTGCTATTTTTCTTTCTGGATACTGTTTTTCCTATTCTTCATTAACCTTGTTCTGTACTTTCAAGATAAGTTATATTATGCAATTTCCTCTATGTATTGTAGCATCAATTATTCGGTGTCATGAATTTTAATTGAAATTTTCTGTTTTGATTTCAGATATTCTGGATAATGTACGAATGAATGCATGCTGAAAGTATTTCAAAAACGTGCTCTCAAATAAATCCTATTTTAAACCTAAATATTAGTATCAGAAATCCTGTACCGATGGCTAGGTTTCCGCATTCTAGAAATATTTTAGCCTGTTTTCACCTGTTTTACATCGCATGTACTTCAATTGTGAAACTCAGACTGCGTGTCGAGTGCGTGATCTAACAATTCTGAGAACACCGCCGTCTAAGAAACTTTTATTGTAGTAAACATACGGGCAGATTAAAATCCCCGATTTGCGTAAATTGGACGTGTGCCGCAAAATGTCGTAAATTCAAGCCTTGGATGTTGCTGTACTGTATTCCTTTGTGTAATAACAATTTTGTTTGATCGCCCTAATGTCTTTTATAAGAAGAAACAGTAGCATACATTAAATAAGCTTAGTTTTTGTATTTTTTTTAAATATAGCTACCATGGAGTTTATCGGAATACATTATTGGATAGGATACTTTCTGTTACGTAAAAACTTTAAAATGGATTTACGTTCTACTAACTACATATCTTACATACATATCTACATGTTGTGTTTTATCTGATATTCTTATTTATAGGGATTCACTACAAGACACAAGGCATATAGCTAACATGTATCGATTTTCACTGTGTTTTTTTCCTATTTACACATTTTATCGAGTAAGGTATTTATAGGCATCACTTTTATGACAATTTATGTGCTGTTTGTATGTTACTTGGGTGAATTTTCGTACACTTCACTGCTTAATTTATTTAAACACGCCCGATTGAGAGCAATCCGTCACGGGCAGTATGGAGTAAGCTGTCATCGCAAATCAAACGAAATTGTTTCATCGAAGCCAACTCAGTGGTGTCTGCTTAATGTCTGGCCGTCGGTAGGAATAATACGCATTGCATGATTAGTTTTTGGATCCGAACTGACTGACTCAAATCTATATTTAATAATACGCTTATGGAAAGTTTTGGAACCCGTTTAATTTTTAACATTTACAATAACGTAATACATTGCAGTCATCATCAGCCCAAATACGTCCCACTGCTGGGCACGGGCCTCCTCTACAACTGAGATGATGAGAACTCCATTGTAGTGGAGCTTGGTATATTCTTGTATCGAGTTAAATAGCTGCTAATTAAATATTTCTATATCCTTATTTCATATCACCTTTTAAGCTGGAAATATTAAACCCAAATTCACCATGGTGTAACAATAAAAGGTAGTTAATTCAAAAATGTACCAAAATATTCTTGATAAAAGCTATTACGGTGTGTCAATTTTCTCAAGATTTTTTCCTGTCATCAAAGTGCGCTATAAACAATTTTGAATAACTAACTACATGTTTTAAAGTAAAAGTTGTATGCTTTGGACCCGCAATATTGGGAATTTATAACATTATTTAAGCTATTTATCTTTTTAATTCTTATTTGTTTACATGCAAATGTAGAACGCAGTAAGAATATTTACCCATTAACATTTGTCATAACATAATAATATGTTATTTACAAGACTTGAAAATATAACCAATTACATATAAACGAACCATATTCGAAGATAATTTATGAAAAATACTTTCGTTAACTGATAAAATATCAAAACAAATGATAATTATTTACAAACAAAACATGTTGTTGTTTATTTGTTGACAGTATTTTAGATTTTATGAAATATTTGGCACACATATTTTTTAATGTTACTGATAATCAAGATTGATTAGACATAAATAATTCTATATAACACTTTTTTTTAGATAGTGAAACTAAAATTACGCAGCAACCGACGTATTGATGATTAGATTACGCATTTCGTTAACAACATGTTTTAATCTATAGGTATATATAACCATATAATATTATTAATGGGTTATTGATACTATTATTTTAATACTTAAAGCCGACATTCACATGACACTATGTTTACGTTTGATTTTTTGGAATATTTCATATTTAGAAGTAATGCGGAAAACTCATAAAGATTGCCAGTTCTTTATACTGGGAAATGAGGCCATTAATTAATTTATAAATAAGTATATTTCCTTAAGTACTATCGCCATAGTATTATACAACTCAACAACTACAATAAATCATTATTATCTTCAAAATATACGGAGCTAATAGTAATTAAACTAATCACATATTCGATCAGCTAACACTGACCTAGGCGGCACAGACCATTAAAAAATTAACATCGAAGGTTCCTATGTACGTCAAGAGTGACCACGAGCGGCTCAACCCTCAGCATGAGACGTAAATAGATTAGAAGCGGCGCAGTTTGTCTTTATGTCAATCATTATGTATTACAAAGACGTATTGCGTTGCTACGACTACCATCGTGTACACAAAACTTTATGTGTCGGTTAACACCGAAACAGATTCAAAAGTCCTCTGGTCGATATCAATTATATATTAAACGGTTTTATAAGAAGTGATACCAACTTTATTGTATGCTTTATGTCTATTACTATTAAAAATACTAGAGGAAAGTCTCTCGCGATCTAGAGAAGAATTTCATATACAATCTCATGGTGCCTATCAACTACATATTAGTCGTACTTAATTTTGACGTCTATAGCACCAAGTTCTTAATCTTTATAAGAACAGTTTGGAAAAAAAGAAGCCTGTTTTAGAACAAGGTCTTCGAAACAAAAGGATATCGCATAAAAATTCAAGGACTGACGCACTAAATTTTACATGTACAAGTTTATGTTCATTTTCAATAGCAAGTTAATATTTATATCGTAAATTCAATAATCGTTCCTCAACGCTTGTCAAATAAATTAATATTAATCGAACTAAAATTAGTATTTAAATGAGTAAACCAGACATTTATTATGTCATCAATGCACCATCGGTAATTAATATAAATTTAATTTACTTGTCATTATTATAATATACTACGCATTATAATAATAATGACAAAAAATACCAACAGGGGTTTATAAGCAATCCATTAAATATTGAAATACTTGATAAAATTTCTAAAGAAAATCTCCATTAGATAAACTACATTCTATCCTACCGCATATGTCTGTGACTAATCCACAGAAAATAGTCCAACTACCGGTTCCCACAAGTTGTTGAAACACGTGTTCCAGCAAATTCCTAACAAATCTTTATACTACACGCGACATGATTCAACCAGGTAAACGTCTAAGGCCGCCTATTAATATTCAACGCACAAACTGTAATGTCTTCCTCGATCTCGTAAAACTAAAATTAGTGACAAAACATTCTTAAAAAATAACAAAACACTGTCCTGTCCTAGTAAACAATACAACGGTAAACATTTTTCTGAAGTCTCGGTCAAGGGAACTTTTATGACTGCTATAATTGGTTCGACCCTAAAAATCAATACTGCGCTGTAGACCAAATTATTTATTGAAGGACCCAACTGCTTGGTAGTCCTTGCGACTGTATTGACGTCAATAACTGGGGTAACAGCATTGATTTTTAATGATTCTGACAAGGCCAAGGGCGGCTTTCAAGGCATCTAATACTACTCCAGCGTCGTTTATTGATCCGTCTAGAATGTCTGATCATCCGTGAATATTTAATGAGTGATGAGCGTGACCAGCGCTTTATTTATCAGGTCGGTGTACGTTGGCATTGTTTGATTGCAACGCAATTACTACTATTAATATGTATGTGTTAGCACCATTGTGTCGATGTGAGAAATTAATTTGAGTCCTGACAGGATGTCAACGTGATCTGGTTTTTCTACACTAGTTTAAGGAATCGAGCTAAGGCCTTATTTGGCAAACAAAAAAAGTTAATCACTTATAGAATTGTTATTACGCACACACATTTTTGTTTTGGTAAAATTGAAAGTTCATTGACTGGAATTTGTATGAGGACGCTACCTCATATTTATCTTATGGCAGTAATAGCCAACGTGAGCGATGAAATATTAAAGAATGATTTGTTTTGATCAACTAAGGATAGGGCTAAATGAAAACACCGAAGACACACGAGCAAAAGTGTTAGTCAAAACATTAAATCAGCGGTCAGCCACCCATTCAAATATAAACTTTCTTTTGATGTTAATCCAAGATAAATAACATCCAATTTACCCTTTACTTTGACGTAAACGCCTATTTAATTTGAAAGTAAAACGCAAAAATCTTTCGAGAAATTTGTGTCAGTACAATGGTATTATATCACTAACATTTCGGTTCTTGAGATTATGAGAGGTTACAACATCAACCATCATAATGACTGCCACTCACAAAAGTTTATCGGGAGATATCTCTAAATATTTCTGTACTGCTACCGAATCGTTGGTATGCAATTACTAAGAGTAAGCTATGAAAATTCAGAATTTCAGAAAAAAATATGGTATTATAATTTAATTGTTTACATTGGTAGTATGCCTTCAAAGTTGTATGAATTGCATCTGCATTGCTTTAAGTCTGTCACAAGCGAGGTGTTGTAACTAAGGTTTTCGCAGCATCAAATATATATTTTAAATCTGTATCTTCGACACGTGATGCGTAAAATTGATGTCTTCTATTTTCAAATCTCGTTCTGCCAAAACAATAGAATCGAGCTATAAACCATCCGTTGGTATCAAAGAGAAAATAAATTATAAACGTCACGTCACTTTGTTTATGGTCTAACGCTTACTAATAGTACGGCTAATGCATAACTTTTTTACGATGTGAATTGCGCAGAAACAAATTGTCCGCCAAAATATCTGCGTGTTTGTAGATTATCATTCATGTATTATAAAGATTAAAATTCATTTTGGCTTACATCGAACTGTTTCATTGGCTTGACGGCGAAACGTCGCGTCTAATTGCTTCTTACCACGTGATATCGCGACATTGTCGGACTGACCGCCCACAGTGACTGGCCAATACGTCACTACTTTTACAACGTTTCGGATTTCTTCTCGCATTTTTGCGTAGGCGATACACAATCGAACCGATTTCCCCGAACAGTAATTTTGACCATTGTTATTTTCTTTTCGTATTTTTCCTTGGTATTGTTATAACGATTTTTGACTTGAAATGTATAATAAATATAAATATAAATACACCCAACAGTCACATACATAGTTCTGACCCCACACTAGGATACAAGTCCTGTGTCGTGGGTATCAGAAACTACGAGAGACTCTTCGGTCTCACAAACACCCAGACCCGAAACAAATATTTGTGGATCACACAAACATTTGTCTCGGTGCGGGGATCGAACCCGCAACCTCTCGTTTCGCAAGCTGGTGTCTAGCCAACTGCGCCACGGGGCTGTCGCTGTATCTCGAAAGATTTGAATCTAAAGTGATCGTTGCGTGATATTTTGGATTGTAATGTAAACCATATTAACATCAAACACTAGAATGTATGACAATAATTTAACTAGCCAGTTTATTTGTTGTCTCAAAATAGCCACTGCAATTAATATATTGAACTAAAGTAACACATAATTTTGTAAAGAAACATTAGGTCAAAAGATATATTTTACCTTTTTTTTACTTTTATTCATATTCAGGTGTAGGTACTGGACGAGTGTCCAGTACAGTTTCTGAGAAAAAACACATGGTATTTCATGATATTTTTCATTATTATCAGTATACATTATCCGATGTAATCCAATCCAAATATGTTCAAGGAAAACATTTGCGATTCGTGACGTTGGGTGGGCGTTTTGGCAAGCCGGGGAACTCATGCGCGACGGAATGACGTTTATGCCATCACTTTTTTTCAACCTACACGTCGGCTTTGCCGTCATCAGTCGACCTTTCTTGATCGTCATTAAAAAGTTTAGGGCATCATAGTGGACGCAAATTCGTACTTCTAGTCCGTTAATTTTGTATTAATTCATATATTTTCCAAAGACATATTACCATCATAAAATAATTTTATAGAATTAATATTGTAAATAAATGTACCCAACAGTCACATAAATGGATCCGACCCCACTCTAAGATACAAATCTGGTGTCGTGGGTATCAGAAACGCCGAGAGACTTTTCGGTCCCACGAGATTTGAATTACAAAAATCGGTGATAACTACTCTGTAATGTTTTCATCCATTGTTCATCTTTAGGAAAACAAAAGCGTTGCGGTACATCAATATGACGTACACATAAACAAAAACCTTAAGTGAAATCAAAATGTACATTAATCTTATATTGGAGTATTGATACAATTGCACATTATTAAATAAAAGCTTTTAATATTATATTGCCGACCATGAATCGAATATATTCCCGGACCCCATTTTCGTAGGTCGGAATAAGGATGGACCAGTCCCTTGTAGCTTATATCGACGACGTAATCTTTTACTTAGTTACCTGAAAAATTTAATGCAATTCAAATCTGTCCATCTTGTTTAATTTGTTAAAGTATGTTAAGTATGGAAACTAATTTTGTTTATTATTTTACGATGAGTGAAAGCCATAAAAGCCATTGTTTGGCATAAAACCAAATCAATTGCAACAAAAAAGTACATATAAAATTGTACAGAATTAATGAAGCATACATAAATTCACGCCTGTATTCTCTGAAGGGGTAGGCAGAGGTGCATTTCTGCACCCACATTTCGCCAGGTATGTATCAGTCCCACGTAATAGGGGGCGAGCCTGCCGTTTTTCGGGCACATTTCCAGACTCCGTGTTGCTACTGAGAATTTCCTAAAGGAAAAACCAAATAACACTTTGCCCGACCCGGGAATCGAACCCAGGACCTCTAGATCGCACGGCACATACTTGTACCGCGAGACCACTAGGCTGTCAGACACAGTCAATGAAGCACGTGACGATAGAAATAACATGTCCAATACCCCATAATTTATTTGAAACACGAATGTTTCTTGTTTTTATGTACATACATAATTCTTTGTCCTCTACGGATGTAAACAATGAAATGTTTAGGTAGGTTCATTGTGTATAGAAAATAAAGTAATTTTATTTCCATACTGACAGGTAAATTGTTAGTACTATAGACAACAGAAACAAAACAATTCGACTGGAAAAAATCTAGTTATATTATAACCATATGCTCCTAAATGGGAAATAAATAGATTTATGAAAAATATTCCATGTCTTCACTCTACAGCTGTCTAGATCTAGACATTTGTATTAATATTATAAATTCGATTTTTTCATTTTAACAGCTCGAGAAGAGTGTTTTTTGACGTTACGTTAGCTTTAATACATTTTGAATAAAAACATGAATATCAAAATTAAATAAACTCACTAAAATTTAAATTAATCATTTTAGTTACTATCGTATTAATTAAATACATAAAACATGTAAGGCATTATTAAAGCCCTTAGACGTTCTTATACATAATAAAGATTATTACGCAAAAAATGCGGCATTTTAAATATTGTTATCAAATCAAATAATAGGTACTGCTAGACGCCTGTCAAAGTTATCATGATCTATTTAAGGAAACAAATACTCGTATTCTTATCTTATCAGTGCAGTGAGTTAGCAACAGGTTGTGCGATTTATCAGTGTCCTCGACCTCTGATTGTGGCTTAAAAATCAATTATAGTTATTCTATTTCCTCGTTATTTCATCTCATTATTAGTTTAATATATGTAAAACCAACAGTCCTAAATATTTTTGGAGTACAAGCTTTGTAAGGTGGCGTTTGAGGAACTTCGAGAGAGATTTCAGCCTAATGATGTTCAGACGAATATATGTCTCGTTGCGAAATTCTAATTTGCGAACTTAAAAACAGAAAAAAGAATTCCAATAAATAAATAAATAAATAAAAGGCTAGGTGGGGTGACGATATTCGCAGAGTGGTTGGCAGCGGTTGGATGAGGAGGGCCGAAGATCGAGCCCAGTGGCGTGCCATAGGAGAGGCCTATGTCCAGCAGTGGACGTAAGAAAGGCTGCTGATGAATGAATGAATGAAATAAATAAAAAACTATATATGTAAAATAACTTTAGTGAGTTCTAATTTGATAACAGACTTTTCAGGAAGTCATGAACCCTTAATGAAACAAGAAGGGGATATAAAACCGAGAGATAGCTTCAAATAAAATATTTACTCATTTAATACTATTATAAATTACTTCAGAAAAACCGTAGCATTCATATTATTTTACATCTAACAGCAATTATTACATAGAGACATGACTAGAAGTTTTAAAAGAATTTTATCAACAAATAGTACAGCTTCTGAAATCCTTTTAATAATGTAATTTATTAGTTAAAAAATGATAGTTATCTTTGCGTGAGGTGAAAAGAATTTTCCTCTCATAGTTTATTGTCATAAGTGAACGAACCATATCTTTATCCTTATTTAAATAGTCAGAATGTAATTTCCTTGATTTTTAATTCAGAGTAAATAGCACTAAAAAGTGATAAAAAGACAATTCTTGTCAAAAGATTTGTTCGTATCGGAAACTTCGAGAGGCTGAACCAAACGATCATAGATCATTTATAGAAGATAAAAAATAAATTAAAGTACTTGAGCCACTCTGTAGTCACAAAGATCTGTGGTCAACAGGCTTATCCAGGATGATATCACTGTCTCACAGAAAACAACCCAGTTACGCTTCGTTCAATATGTCAAAATTATCAGAGGCTCTAAGGAACAGTGATAGGATATTTATTTGTATTCTACCGGAGAGCCAATAAAGTAAATAAAGCGTGAAGCCAGCCGTAGCGAATTGCTCATGCAATTGTAGGCTGTCGTCATAACTGACAAACAGTCATAAGTGTGACAGTCAGTGACAGTCTTTCTCGCTAGTCCCCTTTCTATATGGCCTATACTGTACTTTCATCTGGTGCTAGTACTATATGTTTTCCGTTTTACTATAAAAATAGGAAATAATAACACAATAAAAGATTTTATCTGAAAATTGTGATAAGGATTCAAGATATAAACGAAAACAATAAAATTATGAGTCACCTGTTTTATGAATCATTTTAAAATTATACATACTTTTTTACTTTAAAACGCAATTTCCACGAGAAAATCGTGGTTATTAGAAAGCTTACTCGAACTATGTACAATGTGCTTACTAAAAAGAGCCCGAAATGCACAAAATGCAGGAACAATATTTAATTTTATTGTATCAAAATATTTACAAAGTCTTCTAGAATCACAGAAATACATACGTACTACTCGCGATTAGTCACGAATTGAATTGCATACTAAAATACAAAGGTCATTGACCTATATTAATTCAGAATTACGTAGACATCAATATTTACAAACACGAGGCGACATTCAAACTCACCTTTGTTAACACGTAAAGGACAAGTTAACACAGCTACATTTTATTGCAAAACACCGGCATAAACACCAGTGACGGATTTCTCATAATAGTGCCATCGATCAAACGTCACACCGTTGTATGGAAACTAATAACTCGATATATTAATTTGATAATCGATGTCAATCATCGATCATTAGTAGTAGTCGATGGTACAAAAACATGAGAGCCTTGGAGGCACAATTACTTGGAGATCAAGTTTTAAAAGGGATGACACGAATTCAGTCCTCCAATGTCAGATAAAGTAAACAGAAAAACAGTAGCACACACTTATTTTACAGTTGTATATAAAACAGTGTAGAACATTTAAATTAGAGTGGTTAAATGGGTGTGTATTGATAAATATGTTACGGTGACATTGCTCTGTCGAGAGGCGAGAGATTGTTGTCTTCGGCTTATACATATACTCTATCTTAACGGCATTGCTGTTATCATCATCAGTCCATATACGTCCCACTGCTGGGCAGGGCCTCCTCTGCAACTGAGATGGTTAAGGCCTTAGTCCATGTTATCATTAAGTTTAATCAGGTCATTTTATTACATTTGTAATAGAAAACAGAATACCATTTTCATTTCTACTACATATCTACATACATACATACATCTATAACCTCTCGCCTGTATTCCCCGAAGGGTCAGGCAGAGGTACATTTCTGCATGTGTCAGTGCTTTTTGCCGTTTTTCGGGCCAATTTCCAGACTCCGTGCTGGGTTTTGCTACTGAGTATTTCCTTATAGAAACTCAATAACACGTCACCCGATCCGGGTATCTAACCTGTGCCGCGAGAACACGAGTCGTCTAAAATAATATAATTCCTAGACACAGCATGGGAAATTTTTATCTATTTTATAAACGTATAAGTAAGTTGTTTCTTGATATATAGTGTCACAATATTTGTCACATTCATGAATAAGTAGACAATATTTTGCTATTTACTTGTACGCAAGCAATTGTAGGTTGCAAATATTTGTCTCGCTATAAAGCGTAGTACTCGACCATGTGAGTTCTGCGTACGTTATAATTGTGGCACGTGCAAGTACACAATACTTGTTATTTCTATATACGACGTCATTACCGGTATTTGTGACGTCATTGAAAGAGTGGAGGTCGCGTCTCGTACGAAACTGTACATTAGTATGACGTTTGCGGATACATAAAATTCATTATTTTTATAAAGTGGTCCAATAAAAAACTAATTAAAATTAATATAATAATATAATATATTTACGAGTATGAGACCAAAAAGTCTCTCGTAGTTTCTGATACCCACGACACAGGACTTGTAGGTATCCTAGTGTGGGGTCAGATCTATATAAATGTGTCTGTTGGGTGTATTTATTTATTTAGTATTTAGGGACATTATTCCAATTATTTTCATCATCATCAGCAGAAAGACGTTCACTGCTGGACATAGGCCTCCCCCAAAGACTTCTATCTATCAGAAGCATATACTATACAAATAGCTATACTGAATCTATATTTCACATATTTTTTATTGACAGCCCCGTGGCGCAGATGGCTAGACACCAGCTTGCGAAACGAGAGGCCGCGGGTTCGATCCCCGCACCGAGACAAATGTTTGTGTGATCCACAAATATTTGTTTCGGGTCTGGGTGTTTGTGAGACCGAAAAGTCTCTCGTAGTCTCTGATACCCACGACACAGGACTTGTATCCTAGTGTGGGGTCAGAACTATGTATGTGACTGTTGGGTGTATTTATTTATTTATTTTAAATTTAAAGCAGTCGCTCCGGATTACCTCGTTGATAGCTTTGATGAAAGGGCGTAGTGCCTTCTATAAGTCACGGGATGGATTTTCAGGAGTAAGAATGTGTTATTGGTTTATTTCACTACAATTTCTTAGTAAATGAACGGCTTTCAAAATTATCCTCTAAAATTTCCAAATGACGATCTCTATTACACTTTACATAAAACTCTGTCTAGTTTCTGTGATATAATGTACATTTCATTTCAGAATACGTCACACATACAGGGTGTCCCAGCAGTCGACGATAACCCGGAAACGGGGAATAGCCCAAATCGTAATAGTTATCAGAAAAATATTAAAAAAAATATAAGTTATGTATTTAGAAAAATATAGGGATTTCAAAAAAATCTAGAAAATCTACACGCTGTGACGGTTTTTTCACTACTGTTGCTGCAAATTTCTACTTTTTTAAATTATTCTTTTTGTTATGTAATCCTGAATAATGACTCTGCAAACTGTTATCCAACATTTAGAGCCACCTTGCTATACTTCGGAAGAAAATGACATTGTTTACCAAACCGCATATTTAAAATGAATCATACGCCCAAATTTAACTGACTGTCCTGAAAAAAAAATGTACTACGAGAATTTGGCAAGTAACTTTAAAAGTTGGCGCATTTAATAAGGAATCTAAAATGGTATAACACTTGCTACATTATTTTTTAAATGTGGCACAATATTTTTTAGTTTGCGAAGAAACCTATTTGATCAAATTTTCCTATTGTATAATACAGTAGTAAGCATTGTATACAACCTAGTGACGGAGTATGATTCACTAAGAGGTGATAATTTAACGATAAGCAATCAATCAAGATTGTATGCTAGGTTGTTAAAGTAATTAGTCATACCGCGTATGGAAATAAAATATATAATTTATATGGAATTAAAGGTATTATAATATATTCTCATCACTATTATTATCACTGATACAGAAAACTCCGTTAACAATTTGTCGCAGTTTATAAATTGCTGATATGTTTATCATAATGTGCTGTAAAAGGTGATTCATTATTGCATACCCAAAGCAGTATTAAAAAAAAACCTTATTCAATGAACTTTAGTTTTTAAGCAATTAAAAAACATTTGAAAATCCAGATATATCGTTCTTGAGACCGAACTGAGGGAAGGTCATGGCCAAGGTCTCTTTATTTTCACAGCATTACAGCAGAAACATTGTTTAAAAAAAACCTACTCTATATATATGTACTTAATCCTACGAATAATAAATTACGAAGGAGAAAGTAACAAAACAACAAAATAATAACAAACGTAGATATAAGAAAAATCTCATAAAGTATGAAAATATACTAAACAATCAATCAATGTACCGGATAAAAATATTATGTTTGGACATGATTACAAAGTGAGCTAGCCCGTTACTATTGTGGTAGTGAGTATGTTTTTAAATATAATGAAGGTTATACACCAGGGCAAAAACATACTTACATAGTTGAAAACATTGTCCCAACACCTAGAATCAATATGCAAATTTAAATTAAATATTCAATACATCTTTTGTTTCTTATATACCATTAATTCATTCGCAAGAATAATATAAGTAAAGGAGATAAAACGTGATCACACTTGATTGTAGTCTTCCGCACTGTGTATCACTACACTAGATTTGACGTCACATCCAATTACGCAAATACCTGCATATGCGTAAAACACGCAACAGCTACGCCCCATGCAGTATTACTATAAATATCATAGCCACTGTCTTCCTAGTCAGCTGACACATCGCCTTGAAGACGAGCGCAGCGAAAACATAAATACTGTTTATTTAGTTTATATAAAGTCCACTTTGTGTTAACATAACATTCATCTTGAATCAAAACAGATCGTGGTTGAAATTAACTTGTTTATTACGAGTAGTACATAATATTTACTAGAATTGTATACATAAACGCTTGGTTACTACTGGTTATAAAGTGATGTTACAATGACATCATACTACGATTGCATACGGAGATGAGAACATGATAGTAACTTCTATCACAGCATGTTGAAAATTTTAATTAATTTTAATTTTTTATCAATTAAAAAGTTCTGCGTTATTTGGTATGAATCTATGTCCATTACAAATCAGATTCTCATCATAAAATAACAACACCATAAACGTAGATCAAATATTTGTGTGTAAATAAGTATTATGCCATCCACAATTATCAATCATACCCAAATACTACTATCAGTTATCATGTGTGAATCATCAATGAATGATTCACAAATAAATATGACAAAAAAATTAAGACGCAAAAAGTCCATCGTAGTGGAGTCGATTCATTTTGACCGTTAATTTAACTCAGTACCATTACTTCTTCCTTGAAATAATAATTTATATTTTTTATTATTATTATTATTTATTTAAATCACGAAATTTTACAAAACAGACTGAAGGAGAATCAACAAGCAATTTCCACATTGCTTTGTATAGACAGATCTAAACATCAACAATGTAATTATCAACAATTACGGATAAAAAATAAAACAGCTTTCTTACACATATTAAAAAAAGAAAACATTTGTTAGCAATAAAAAATAAGAAAAACAAACATTTCCACCGCAATGTGTTATAAACAATGGCATCCTTAAATTAGATTAACGAAACATTTAATGATGCAGTGGGTTCTACTTAGAGATGTTTGTTTATGGTTCACAAGATGGCGTGTTTGTGAGTAATACCTCGAAACATTATCGGGATTTTCTAGCAATAAACCAAGACAATAATACAATAAAGCTACTGATTCACACTATTGCTACAATAAAAGACTTATCGGCAATCAGATAAATATTCCCCTAATTGATAGAACTGTGGTCGATGAGTCAAGTTCAGATTATCGCCATAAAAGTAACAAACATATTATATATATATTATTATAGAAAATATAACTGCAACGTAAATGTTTTATGCAAAGTAGATATAACTATATTTATCCCTCATTTAGAAGTAAAAGATAGTACTAATGTTAGACATATCGATGTTATACGATGAGCACAGTAGTGCCCCCGATAAGTCAAGCATATTTTATTGCTTTATGACGACGACAACTTTATTATGACGACGATAAAAAGTTCGTATTGCTGTGTTCCGGCATTGCAAATTGTGGCCTTTGAATGATCTGAATCACTAGGGTTAATCGAAATTTATTTTAACATCTACGTTTATGTAGCTACTCAGCACTGAGACACTTCTTGCTCGCCTCATTGGATTGGTGCATTGCATTGGTACACCAACACTTTTGAACAAATTCAGATAATTCTATCATATAATTACAAGAGCATTTTCATTACACACATTTTACGTGTTACTAAAACAAACGCCTCATCTACAGTCACTAGGGAACGTTGAAATACGCCTACTATTAATAGATCAAATTATTTTAACACACAATTGAACAAAAATAACACCAGATATAGAACACAAGTAATTTCTACTGCAATAACAAGAACGATATTTGCGAATACACGTTGAGGAAAACGCCCTCTAACCCCTCGATCCCAATTTATCTACAAATATTTTTACCAATTCAGGTCACTGTGTCATATGACAAGGTATTATATTGTTTGTAGCGTTACACATACTGTATTGGACTTCACTACGATAGTTATTAAAGGTTTTGATTATGCAAATAGTTCAACAGCGTTGGCTGGGATCGTATGAGCGACAGACAAATTTGAATGTGGCCTATTTCATCGTATTGCGTAAAGCTTTGTATCGAATATCTAGAGCAAGGGTAACAGAAAGCGTTGTCTTCATCAGTTTATTTTCAAATTTAATTATGGTTCTGCATGTATTCATTTGTTTACATTAAAAAATTTCAACGAACGAAAAGAACAATTTTTAAAATTGTCTTGCTTAAAAACAAGGCGAAGATTCATCGGTCTTGGGAAATCTCCGTTTGCGGTAGACATAGTTATGTATTGATATTAGCAATCATGTAATAATAATCATGTATGCAGATAACGCTACGTAAGTTATTTTTGCTGGATAAATTATAATAAATATTATTAATAATATATTCATGGTATTATTTTGAATATAAACCATAGTTTAAATTCAGAAACATGCAGCCGATGTGTAAATCTGATTTTTAATTTTACTACATCTATAACAATGGAATTATATGAAATATAGGACATATTTTATTTGAGAAGATGTAAACGGAAGCAGAATAATGAATTTCGTTAATATATAAAATTTATTCTCAAAACCATTAAGAGAAGCATAAAATTGCAGACTCTAATTAAATGATAAATCCACTTTGAGTAGACTTTGTATTTTTAAATAGTTTACTAACAATGACCTTTGGAAACGGTGATCATGCGAAAGTAAATGTAGTATGACTGTATGCTTAAACCATTATGACCTTACAGATACTGAAAGACGTTATCGCGTTGTAAACTGTTCATATCACGATGTCAACCCTGATTTATTTTTGTTATATCGACCTTCAGATCAACGGTTTGTTAACATTGCTCGCAAAACTTCCATTGCAGTAAGACAATGAATTGTTTTGTGTCCGGAAAACTCAATATTTACCCCCAATCATTTATCAATGTGAATTCTTATATTCGTAAATAATACCACCAGTGGTAAATCCTTTTTTTTATGGAAAAAGGAGGCAAACGAGCATGTTTACCCTGTGATAAAGTTTCTGTAAATGTGTTTCATGTTAAAATGCTGCCAGATTTCGTACAATCTTTTTTCAGAGAAAAATAATCAAACCGCATTGTAATTGTTGCCTAGATACACTGCACAGTTTCAAACTGGATATAGCCTGTCAGAATCCGCAAGACCTGTGATTAAAATTTTTATTTTTAACTGGCCTTTCTACGCCGCGTCTGTTACAAAATGAATTGCGCGTCAAGAAAATTAAAAATAGTTGTAAACAAAGCACTGTTTTGCGGTTATCTACGCAGAATTGAAAAATGTTTGCACAGTATGTCGAAAACAAGGAAGCTGTAAGAAGAAACGCTTATGCGAAATTTCGTTGATAATTAACTTTACCACGAACTTGTTAATGGCTTTATGATGTAACATTATGAATATGAAAATATCTAAAAGATCAGTCGCATCGCGTATTTTATGGAAAAAGGAGGCAAAAGTGCAAGTGAGCCACCTGATGTTAAGGGGTCAGCACCACCCGTGAACACTCATAATACCAGAGGAATAATCGATGTGTTGCCGGCCTTTGAAGAAAATATAGTCTCTCTTCTTGAAGGTCCCTATGTCGTATTTGTTTGGAAATACCGCCGAGCCAAGCTGATTTCAATATTTATTCGAATAGAACAATATCGATGAAATTTTAGCAGTTTGCAGTAAGTATATCAGCAAAAACAAACCGCATTCACACTTTCGTGTCACGCTCGACTAGAGCCAATAATTGGCCTATTAACAGTCAGTATTTCCATGTCAGTCTAAATGAATAACTCATGTGGCAGACAATGTGACTGGCACGCTCTGTAATGGATCCGTTTGTTCGGTACAACATAAATTAATGCAGCTATTAAAATAACTAACGAGACGACACAATGAGCACCGCAAAAAGCGAAACTAATTTTTGTAACAATTGTGTGACTTCCACGTATAATTAAAGAACAAAACATGGGTAGAAAATATTGAAATTAAGCAAAAACTTGTCTTCAAACTCTCTATTTGCTACCGAAATCATAAAAATTATTTAATCGCACTTTTATAGACTAACGTACTACATAGTGTAAATTTTACGACTATAAAGAATCCTTGTGTTTGTAAACAGTGAAAGTATGCACAGAATTCTCGGTACATTTATTTATATCCATGCTACCGCAAAACCTTGTATTTTTTCTGACAACTAAGAATTAGCAATTTTGAAGTAGACAAATTGTGGCAAATTCGTTACACGTTTACAGTACAAAGCGCGGAGGCAACGTTCTCATACTAAACAGCTCATTTCGGTATCAAGCTCTTTGTACTCTTTGTATATGATATATGTACATGAGAATCTACCTTTGTTAACATGGATGGCAGACCGCCAACGATTTTCTCTAACTATTCGCCGATACACCCTTTGAAGATTTATTGCTGTTGTTTACGGAAATAACATTTATAGCTTACTAATCACGCGAGCCAAATGCACAGAACGGTGAACCAAAACAAATAACGTAACCACATAAAAAGTTATAAGCCACTTGATCCTGCAGTATTGGTGACAATAATTGGTAATACGCCAAAATGTCTGGGAATTTTAACGACATTACGTACTGAGGGTACTCAAAGATCTTTTGGAGCAATGCATTTTTAGTTTGTTTGAAGTCATGATCCGTAAATTATGGCGGCAATTAAGTGATTTTACTGTCGAATGCTAATTATGAGCATGTCTGGAAGAATTTATATTCAATACTAACAGACGTAATTAAATCATGAGCTGTAATTTACATATACATTTCTATAAATCCAATAAATCTTCCCATTTTTTATAGTAATAAATTTATACATCTTGTATAACACGTCATTTACATTGTTTATTTTGCAAGAAATAGATGGACATAAATCTGTCAAACATAAAAGGAAAATCGTGTCAGGCAGTTTCCGACGCATCATGTCACTGTTTTTGCCGGTCTGTTGTCCTGCCTCAAATATGTTATGTTTTATTCAACTGCAGGAACACGAGTAAACAATATACCTACGTCATACTCTAAAAGGACCAAGCGCCGTCAATTACACTCATGAGCCTCAATTGAAACGCATGTAAGGAGTCCCGCCAACTATTATCCAGGGTTTTAAATAGTGTTCTTGCTGTTTGCACGAGTATAGTGCATTGGATAAGCTTGTTCAATAAGAAATAAATTAGTTTGTAATTTAATTTGTGTTTGGGTTAGCTTGTTTTGAAATTGTATTTCTATCGACCATTTCCTGACAAACAATTTCAGATACAAAAACAAGGTGTTATTTCTATTTACCAACAAATGTCAGCATAATTTATAGACGCAAATACATTTGATAGATTAATAGATGGAGCCGGGGAATTTCAAGTACGAGGAAATAATTATGTTTCAACATTCTCATATTTCATCCATAACATAATTCTTGCAATTAAAAATCTCATGTTTTAAAATAGAGACCTTTTTTGCTGTATCGACTACGCTATTTTATTAATCAATAAATTCCTTGCGTGTTTCCAATTTATAGGAAATTTATGAGTCCAATGAATGTTTCTATAACAACCGATGATGCCCTTAAATAAAAGAATATTAAAATAGAACTAGCAGTTGTTGAATTACTAAAAAGTATAGACGCTACAGTCGCAAAATCTCGAAGAACATTGAATAATGAAAATATTTAGAGATCTTATATCCTAGAAATGAAAGTAGTAAATCTACTTGGGCAATTAAATAGCAAAGTGCCAGAACTGTTAATTGTTAATATTAGTGCGATTTTCCTTGACAAATATAATTTTTGTTTCTAAGGACAAAAATAGCTCACTGAATGCTAATGCGGCATACTAACCTTCAACTGTTCTATTGTTTGCAACAGTAGCGATAAGTATTTTGAACTCAGGCTATCGAACATAAGACTCCTTTTTCTTTAGGTCTATCTAATACAGTGTTATCTCATAGTATAAATCTACTAGGAAATGGACGATCATAAGTAAAATGACTGACATTTCGACTTGCGGAACGCCACTCTAATGACTCGGATTTTTTCTGACCTTTCATCTCTGTATGTTGTGTGCCAAGATTTTAAAGATTACTAGCGGTATTATTAACTATTTTACGATTGGTATTTAATGAGTTGTTGGTGCCACTATTTAAAAATGCTTAAGGAAGTAGTAACTCGCGAAGCCTTATGTTGTATAATTGTTGTTTTTAAGATATCCTTTTAGAAAACTGGCAACGTTAGACCGATCCCACAATATTCAGTATTTTGGTATGCAGTGGTTAGATGATGCCTCTGTCGTTTATGAAGCTCATTAGCGACATAATCCGCTCACCATCATCTGCCATCGATGGCAATAGACTAAAGATTACTGGCAAAGCATTAATAACAATAAAAATCAAAAATAACAATTAACAGTTATAGGTACTCATCCTAATCGAATGGTCTACAAAACCTATACATCTTCAAGCCATCAATCTTGAATTGCAAGCTCATAAATTCGTTACTTGACAATATTACACAACAATGAATTATGTAACTCGTTTACCATTATTACCGTTTCTATCTTCATAATAAACCACAGATTAGATTTCCTGTACAAAATCTATTACTCCGTTTCTTCGACATGATAGGATATTTCTTAGTACATCAAGAGCAATGGATTGAGTAATATTTGTCTTTACCGCTTCTATCAATGGATCATGCAGGTTATTGTAAATGTTTACAAGTTTCACGCCTCGTGCCCGCGGTTTGCCCTAAACATCCTCTTCAGTTGGTATTGTGATGAACAGGCAGACACATTGTTTTCTAGAAGATTTACAATACAAAAGCTGATTGGAATCCCGTCTACGTTCGCCGCCGTCGTCAAATGTTTAAACGATTTCAATTGCGTGTCATTAAAGGTTGACAACTTTAGGTGCACACACAAAGGGGGTAATGAATCTTAAAGCGTTTTATTGTTGCATTTTGATGATTTCAGAAATATAAATTTATTAACAGTCGTCATAACCAAAACGATAATATGTTTAAATTGCTTTCCTTTGTTTTGTGCGCATCGTTTAACTGAATACTAAACATAAACACCATTCTGAAGCTTACTAAATATATTATTACCGTGTTTATTATAAAAGAAGATTTAGTGTAAAGCCTTAAAAAGTTAAACAGACGGTTCGTTCGAGGAAAACAAACTGAAAATACTCTTGAGGTACTTTTTACAACCGGCCATAATTATATATTTGTCTTGTATTTATTTGTAATACAAAAAAAATGATGTTTTTGTTGACGTCACCAACACCGATTAATAAAAAAAATGATAAATGTTAACTTACCAACATGCGATAGACTCGTGAGATCTGATTCTGAAATAAAAAAAAATAATATGTGAGAAAAAAAAATCTAAAATGGAGTGCGTGCAAATAAAAAAGGTGTAGGCAATGGTTAAGTTTAAATAAGAAAAAACCTTAAACCAAAATTAATCAAACAAAAACCTTAATTTAATCAAATGATTAATTAGGCGCCATCTATCGGTTATAGTTAAAACAATATGAAAAAATATTATGATTCCACCACACGTTATAACCTTGTAATGTGGTTATTTAATGAGCGGTTGTTTAGGTCGATAGGACAGGACAATTGAGCAATGTGAGATCGTCTCTTCGATTCTCATGTAAGTATGAAATTATTAAAGATGTTACAACTGGTTAAAATACTTGTTTATGGGCTTAGTGAGGCATGTTGCTACAAAACAAAATGTTTTTAAATCCTCTTGAAAAAACCTATACCTAATATGTTTCTGCTGTCATAAGGTCTCTTACGGGAATCGAAGCTACCATCCCACAGTTTATAGTCGATACTGCCCCTTTACTAATGGAACGTTATCATCATCATAATCAGCCCATATATGTACGTCCCACTGCTCGGCACGGGCCTTCTCCACATCTGAGAGGGTGTAGGCCTTAATCCACCACGCTGGCCTAGTGCGGGTTGGCCGGACTACACACCTTAGAAATTCCTAAGAACTTTTAGATGTGCAGGTTTCATCACGATGTTTTCCTTCACAGCTAAAGTACGTGATAATTGTTTGTGAATACACACATAACTTCAAAAAGTCAGAGGTGTGTGCCTGGGGTATGAACCCGCGACCGTCGAGATTGTCGACCGCATGTCCAAACCTTGAGGCCATCAAGATTGTTAGGCAGATATATTTATTTGTGATGATATAATATAAACGTTCTCACCACACGCTCCAACCTTGTGTTGCGGTTTTTTGCAATTGTTTATAAATTACACTTAATTATATTTAGTTGTTATAAATGTATTTTTCATTATAATAAATAAACCTGTTGTTACATAAGTACATTCTTATAGCACTGCCTAAGGTACAAGTATTGACTGGGTATTGAAAATATGCAGATGATACTTATATTTAATATATGTATATGTATGTATGTACATATGTACTTTTTGAAGAAGATACTGATCTATTTATCCAAGTTAAACAAAATAGTGTTAAAATTTCTTTGATAAAAAAAGGTATATAAAAAGACAAATGCAGACAGATGTGTTTTAATATACAGACTCTCAACCACACTACCAAAAATCCTAAATGGTTAAATCTAGCATTGAATTTTGACATACAATGTGTTCATTCAAAATGAGAGGCGATTTGCATCGCCTACATATTTTTAATATGGCAAGACCAGCTTTAAATAGAAACTTGTGTAAACAACAATTTCCTGATGACACGCTTGTTCCGTAATCAATGACATTCACATCAAATATTTTCCATGCACCATTATGGAAATTTTCTGTTTAATTATTTCCATAGGAAACAGTTATTCTACACAGAAAACCCTTAATGAATTCTTACTCACTTATCAGCTGCTATGACGTCAATGGAAATTTTATGCGAGAGTTTTACCAATAACATTCAAAAATTAATATACTATGTATTAAATTAATGATGGCAAGGTTTGCCTCAAGCATGCATGACCGGACGATACCAATGATCCCAAAAAAATCAGGTACAAATAACAATATATTGGCAACGAGTTTGTATCGCCAAAGATCCAAGACTCAATAATTTCCACCATACATTATCTACATTATTTTCATCCAAATTTCGGTTAGTAAACATTAATAACCTCAATTCTAGACATTCAGTAACCAAAGGCACAATAATTCTAAGGTGTCTATTAGCCATTCTAATGGATTACACAAAGACCTCGTAAAAAATAAATTTAACAATCCAATCAATTAATCAAGAAGACAGGACAAGAATAGACTAGATAGGAATGTCGAGAGGGATAACAAGAACACAAATTGATAGCCAATTCAATTATCGAATAGTTAAATAACCATCGTGTCCTTGAATATCAGATGGTCTTCTAGCTCTGTTTGTTACTATTTTACGCCTAAGCCTCTGTACCAATTAAAAAGTGCCATTAAAATTGTGCGCATACGACGATGGGTCCCATCGATAATACACAATATTTATACAATAATTACTAACCCCACATACAGCGTAAATCCAATACGAACAACAGCAGATAAACAGTGAACAGCCAAAATATTTTTCAACATTAAAAGGTCGGTGGTGACGTAAACGGCAATTATCAATTCGGATTATTGGAGCACTTCAGTCAACGTATATACTCGTATGTTGACATTATTTCCTGATACGGCAGGTTGCATCATCACACTGACAAATGGTAAATATTTGTGTACACCAGGTTCATAATTATCTCGTAAAACGTGACCCTTGATTATAACTCTCGTTTAAAAAATTGTATTTAAATGGTAATATTATTTTAGATGACTGAACCACTTTTACTAGAACATACATGGTCATCTTATTTTAAAGTTGCAACTTTTGAGAACTTTTTGTACTATAGTGGTAAAACTCCAAGTACTGTTAATTTCTTTTAACTAATTGAATAAAAGCTCTAGCAGTTGCTTTCACATTTTTATACTATTAAATATTTTTTGCTCTCATTATGGTTTGTATGATCTAATGGTTATCCTATCTTCACCCACGTCATTTTAGGCAACTTAAGGAAAAAATAATCAGAAAATCTGTTGTTTAGGTACTACTGAGTCTGACTCCAGTCCTATGCCGCATACAACCGCTGCAACGCAGATTATAAAATTAGCTTCGGTATTTTCAACGGCTTCCTGCACCCTTAATTAGGTTAACTGTCTACCTGTCTTTTACGTCAATGGTCGCTTAGCATCCTTCTCAATTGCTGTAATGGGTAGATTACACAATTGGATGCAAGTAGTTTATTATGCAAGTGTAATTATAGGAGTTGCTGGTTTCCCATCGCTGTATGAAACTTTTACCGTCTATTATTTCCACATGCAAGCAATTTTGTGTTTGGAGCTTCAATTTACTGTTTTAATAGTTTAATCACGGATCTAAATAGCATTGTTAATATAGAAAACAATGGAATGGATGCATTCGCTAATGTCGAAATATTTAGTAAAATTCCTAATACAAGAAATCAATGTGTATAGGTACAGTTGCCTAATATTTTTTTAAGAGGATGTTCATAGTCATGACAAAATAATAAGGAGTAAAAAAATAAATCCAAGAACTGGCAGTTTAAGACCTTTTCAATTGATTCTTAGTAGCCCAAAAGAAGTATTGATATTAAAAATATTATTTCATTAACATTTAGAATCGGTCCTGAACTCAGGATACTTTTAGAATACCTCGATTGCAATACCCAAATTGTACCTTTTTCTAAATTATAGAATTGAATATGATTCTCGTTTGAAAGAAGAACCTCTAACAACCTATTGGTAATTGTGATATCGACGAATGGGCGAACAGTATAGATAAAAGGAAAAACAACAGCTATTCCTCTGACATTGAGTGTTGAAGATAAATCACGTAGGCGTTATCACTGCGATCTCAAAGTTGATCTGTATATTTTTTTCCAACACAAATCACCAGTTTCAATGCAAAACATGTGCATATGTACTATATTATGTCAAGAAGATAAATTTCAATTATAGAAGGACTGTTAAAACGATTGACGTATTGATAACGTGGAGTATACTACTAATTTCTGACTAAGACATAATACGTCAAAATCTAACTCATTGAAGTACCTAATAACTTTGAATTGTTATGTAACTAAAACTATTATTATATTACTAAAATACATAGTTAAAAAAAACACCGATATGTTTTTTCATCGTTCTTAATCCCATTTGTGAATAATACATGCAAGAAATCTATCATTTGACTAGTGTATGTATATTGTTTTCGCTCGTTTTATGCAGTTTACCAGTGATATTTAGGGAATAGCCATAGGTATATCAATGTCTGACTCGGAATCGAACCAGGCCTTTGAGATCGCGAAGCTCACCTTTATGCTACAAAACCACGAAGCAGTTGAAAAGTCCAAAATTCAGATCAATATCGTTTAGTCTTTTGGCTATGCTATCGTGACTAAATATTACAGAGGCCAATACAAAGTTGAGGCGTGTTTATTATGATCCACAGGGGGCGAGATAACAGCTAATAATAGCTGTCGCAATGCCTCCAATTTAACCCCTGACACAATTTATAATGTCACACACGATTAAAACTGAAGGAGCGATATTTAATTGGTTGCGACTTTTCTTATTGCTGCATGTAAACAGTTCAGACTACGTTGTGTACGATTAATATCAACGACGAATTTAGATGATGCAATAAGAGAGTCAAGTGCGTGATATCTTCAACTTAGTGCAGATTGTAATGGAGCGGTCGCGAGATCAATAACTCTACGTTACAATTGATGTCAATTAAGGTTAATGATAAATTTTACAAATTATTTTAGACCTATAGAATGAACTTTTTATGGAAAGTATTAAAATCTTAAGAAATTTAATTACTATGATTGCCTTGGATTACAATAACAACATAGACTGTCGTGTGATGTAGGTTAAACCAATACAAAAACACATTTATGCAATGCTAAATAATTTCCGCTAACCTTTCGATGATCGTTTTATCTGGGGATGTCCCGCGTTCTGTTAGTGTTTTAAGCAAATGGAAAAATATTAACCAATAGGTACATCGTCACTGATGTATAAAAATAAAGTTTTTAAAAATATTTGGTTGGTTTTCCAAAAGTTTATCTCGAATAAACTTCGAAGCGGCTCAACTGATGTCAATGAAAAATCCTAAATAATATTATTTTGTGTTCCAGATCCGGTATCTCGCAGGACTCTGAAGATATGAGTATATTGAAGATATTAAGATATTATGAAGATAATATAAACCCATAGCTTCCATCTAGCGTATATCATAAGCACCACAAAAAGCAACAGCTGACAGATTACAGCATTCTTTCAGAACCACGAGCCATCTAGACAAAATATTTCTTCTCACATAATATAGCATAGCTCCCTCGTTGTGGTGTAATGTCAGTAGGTTATCGCCTATCCGTGGAATACTCCCATGCCCCGAGATCATACAACATCCATCGTGTTTACGGCGATAAAGATTTCATTGTGTGAAAATAACGCTTCTTTCGTCACTATTACAGATTGCGAATGTTTTTAAAATACATTGAATCTATTTATTACAAATGTTTAATAATATTTGTGTTGAATCTAACGGGTATTACGTAGGTATTTGATTTTGAAGCGAGAAAGTTATTTATTGCACTATCGGTAATAACATCAGAAACAATAACAGTACGCGGAAAACGCATTATGCCTATCATTCGGATTTAATAATAATAGTTTAGAAGATTTTAATTTATGAACTAAGCTCCGAATTGTTTACTGCTACTCTTTAGTCTCCACGAGTGGTCCTTACCACAAAGGTCGGTCGGTAGAATTCGCATAAAACCTAAGAAATGATTCGTAGAAAACTGGCAGATTAACATGTTTCACTACCATATTATGTTGTTAAGACATTAAAGGCGATGGACTAAATTATTACTTGCAGGGAAGTGCGGGAATGGCAGAATATACTATAATTTATAGAGGTTGGAAATTGCTTAGTAAACAATCAGTAGTCTACACTGGACTGATAACCTAATTACGATCAATGAATATCGCTATGAATTGCTATGACAAGCAGTAGTCATTACGAGGCTTTAATGAGTATAGCAAAAAAAAGACTTAATTACTAATTTTACTTTTTTCAAAATCGCATATACCATCCAACTAATAAAATCTTAAAAACAGATAGGAAAAAGATTGCAAACAAAATGTCATGGCCATACTTTTTCTCCAACAATAAGTGGAAAACCTCAGCCACATATGGCGGAACGTTTTGTTATTAAAGTGATGTAATACCGTTCGCGGAACCAGTGACTTCAACCACTAGATGACTGACACTTGAATTAACGAGAGCCGACTATATTAATAGTAAGTACTTGAATGAATATAAGAAGCAGAGGAGGTTTTTTATGTTATTACAGCAAAAGTAACTATAAATGTTGTCCAAAATGCGTAGACAACAATTACGATTGATTACGATTACAAGCGACAAGTATAAACAATAAACGTTTTTAGAAACTATAAAAATATATTAAATGTAAAAAAATCGCTACCTGATTTCGTGATTTACAATTTCAATTTCATACATTGTGTTTAGTTTCTATAACGATTTCCCCACAAGAATGTTACTTTGTCTAAGTCTTCAGATAGCAAAAGTCACAGAGAAGACAGCATATAAAGTATAGTACAGAAATGAAACAATGAATGACTTTTGTCTGATAATTATTTTAATTTTAACACTAACACAAGCTATCGCACCGGACAGCGAGCACCGTCGCCCTCAATGACTCACGCCTTTTGGGAAATTTATTATGGGCGTAACTGGTATCAATTAATTTCATACACTTTCACAGCAAAGAACACATTTGACTCCTGCAGATCAAAAAGTTCTTGGAGATTTCTTAGTCGAAAATGCTCACCCACACAAGGCCAGCATGTACTAGCAGAAGTTATGAGCTGATACTAATGGATATATTTAAGTGCCTATATGTAACAGAATGAAACTCAAAATGTAACACGATAAGGTGTGCTGACCTGCGCTGCCAGCCGGTAGTTATCACGGCTCGTGATTCCGTGGCGCCATGATACAATTACGAATGCAACCGCAACAATAGGGTACACGCGATGCACGTAAATGGATCTTCAGAGTGTACTGTTACTGAGCATTTGAAGAACAAAAATGTAGTAACTGTACCTAAGAATTATGAAGTCGTCGTTGGAATAAGCAATTTTCTCTTAGGTAAAATCAAGATTTTACATTTTACACGAACACATGAAAATTGGGTGTTAAATAGATTGAATGCAAAAAATAATAATTTGCTCAATTGCTAAAGAAATACGACGCCACCAACTAAAACCACGAGATTATAAGCGTAAATTTAACAAAGCTGGCCTTAAAAGAGATGGCTTCATACATTCCCATACAAAATCTCAATCTGTACCTACCTGTACCATTAATAGGTTCACATTTCATAGAAATAGAGAAACAGCTGGATAAATAATTTTGTTTTTATTTTATTTATAAATATACGTAGCTCTAGAATAATCACAATACCTGGTGATGTCATTCACTATTATATACCTCCAATAAGCCACAATGTAGGTGAGCTCTTAGTAGTTGCACGTTCAATATATATTTTGTGTAATATGTTATATTGTATGCTATTTTTGTAAGCATATAATGGAAAATAATTTTAATTCCAATTATACAGGGAATGCACACAACAAGCGATAAGATAGCACGAAGCGTAGTGAATAATTATAAACATTTTTGTTAAACACCAATGGGAAAACCCAGACGCAGTTACGGGAACCCAGAATTGCCTCATATAAGTAATTAATATACTAAATTTATCGCCGTAGGAAACAATTATTAAACTAATAACTCAGTAATGAACAGGACATGTCGATAAAATGCCAATTAACGAGTACTCCTATCCTAACTTCTATGAAGAGATTAATGTTGTCGATTAAGTTGTAAAGAATATAAAACCAAGCATTTAGTGGCTTCTTATTTCTGACTAATAGAGGACTAATATATAAATAAATCTTATAATGATAATTTATAAATAAATAGATAAATATCTACCATAACACTTTAAACCAGTACACTGGATCGAAATATGAAAAACATGAGACTTCAATCCATACAAACAGATGTTTCCCCTATTGATAATATAAATCCGATTCTAGTTAAGCAACAAAGTTCATAAACATTTACGTGTTAACCAACCTAACAGGAACAATAAAACACGAGAAACAAATGACTCACAGTTACAAAGTAACGGACGTGTTGTACCAAGCAAGTTAATTAACTGACGTATTTACAGAAGGAAAACTGCAAAACCCCACAACACATTGAAAATATTTCGTCTTAATTTTAATAAATAAGATCGTTTGCGCAAGTTCGTATACATCTGCGTGAGATGTTTAGGAATCGGAAATCTCGAACGTCGTCTTCCGTACTTTACTATATGTAAATACCACCCACGCCTTAAATAAAATTAGCAACTTTATTCAAATCAGCTGATGTGATGAAAATTAAGTTTATATTGAACTTTTAAAACAGCATTTTATTTATATTTTCGTCTCAATATCTTACTTACAATGAAGGGTTAGGGGATAACTTTTCTAATAGCTTTTTTGTTATTACCCAATTAACAGATTCATTAATTTTTGCAAAAAAAATATTTGCCTAATAATGCATTAAAACCGGATTAATGCTAGCTTAGTGGGATATGTATTCCACCTCGATACGTTAATGATTATTACGAGCGTAAAATAATATCCGAATCCCATGAAGCCTATTTTTGAGTAAAAACCACGTAGAAGTACCTATGTATAGAAATTGTTATTAAATTAAAATTCAAAGAAATTGCCAATTGATTAAAAATTCTCTCAGAAAACCAAACGTAACTCCAATGCAGTCTATAAAACACCTATGATGTAGTTTCATTTCTTTACCGTTTGAACGGAACTTAGTAACAAACGCACAAAAAAGTTTCTCAAGTAATAATTATGTCATCGTAAAATACCAGTTTTATTAAACGTGTTACAAAAACACAAGGCCAATAAAAACATTGGGAAATTTAGAATCAGCCGTCATCGTTGGAGTTTTCTTTTTTTACCATAGCTACGTCAGAGCGATTGGCTCACCTGATGGAAGCGTCATACATGAACACCCACAACTGCTAAAGAGTTTTAGGAACAGACGGTAGAATAAAGAATAAAATCTATCTATATCTGCCCATATACTGCTAGTTATGGACCTAAATTAATTGGGATAGTTATTGATAGGGATTAAACCTTAGCCCACCACGCTGGTCTAATGAGGCTTGGTGTACTTTACATACCTAAGAAATTCCTTGTAAATACTATTTAATACTATTGTAAATACTTTTTACTATTACTGTGTAAGCTGTGTCGTCCTATTATAAGATGCACAAAGTTTTCTTTTTAATATGTTAGTTTAAGCATGTCATGTGTAATCTTAGTTTGGAGACCAATTTTAATAAAATAAAAAAATAAAAATAAAATAAAGGGTTCATTAAGGATACACAAAATATAAAAAAAAACACAGCAAGTACAGATTCGTAGATTTCTATCTTCTGGAATACTTATTATCCAATTTTTGTCAAACTAATAACAAAAAATGCATCTCATTGAATCTATAAGGACTTTTCTTTTCCTGTATAGAAAACTGTCTGGTTTAGTACAAGAATCCATTTGCTAATAGCATTGCTTATCGAAAATTTCAACAAAGATGTTAATGTGAATAATATTAAAAAAACTTTATGCCACCTTGGTAACAAATTAAAGAAAGTTTTGTTATAAAATTGGTGATAAACAATAACGGATACAGGAGTTCACGGATCAATCAGCCGTTGAACTCGGTACGTTGAAACTGTTAATGAATTTCTATCGATAAAAGTAATTGGTTTTGAAATTCTTCGATTTGGTCGTACGGGTTAGCTATTATTTATTGATATTTGTAAGTTATTGACTTCACCTTAGCAGCGTATAAAAATTTCAATATATTGTTCGTGGTAGAATGAGGTTTTAAAAAAATGTCCGGTACTAAATCGTTTCTCAAAAATTATCACAAGAAGTAGTTTAATTGACATAAAATCATTGTGAGACATTTAATAGCTGAAATCAAATAATTAAAATTATAAATATATTAGAACTACACTCATAAAGATGATAATATTTTTAAATCAAAAACTACGAAAGTTATTTTCAAAAAATCCATCACGTACGATAAACTATTGAATTTCTGACTGACGTAGACTGTAATAAATTAAAGCCTAGAGTACGGTACCGAAAAAAGGAACGCATAGACTGGCCTGCTATTCTAAATTAAACACCAAATTTTTTCTTCATTCAATACAATTTAATTTAATTTCTTGCAAACAATGCTGTTGGAAAGTTATTTATTACCAGTAAGGATTTTTGCTTAATTACGGCAACAAACAAAGACAATGGAAGTCTTCCTTTTCCCATCCGTCTTCACTTCCTGACATTTGATATCATCGGTATGATTCAAACTGATTTCACCCTTGGTTGAAGGAATGGTATTGTAATGAGTCCGGATGTCGTAAATGTCGGAATATAGATAAGAACTGATAGCACTCTGTTAGATTTGATGGATATTGTAGGCCCATATACAGAGATATCAATGTCAAGCAGTTAAATATTATGTGCAGTAAAATTAATTGCAGTCGAGACAGCTGTGTGTCTGTTGTTGTTTCGTTGTTTATTCCGGTAAAAGGTAATAGAAAAAGTCCGTAATAGGTGGAAAAATATTAAAAATATTTTTAATAAAATTAAATAATAATTTTTTTTTGTCACCAGGACGTTATTGTGATTTACAGTCCGTTTGCATCATATTTTACGCGTTAATTAGAATAAACAGCTCAGTGAGGAAATAGCTATTATAATTCCTTTGCAACATCCTCTAATTTAATTCTGGAATGTGCTAGGGCGCTAACAGCATTAATTATATATTATCAATGATGTGAAAAATCTAGTAACGGTCTCCTTGTTTACAATTGCTAAAGTTTCTGTTAGTATGAATATTTTTAAACGAACGAATTAAAAGAGTAGATAGTGGTTACTTCAAATAATAAAAAGTAATAATAATACTTAAATTAAATTCTAATATGTTAAAAAATATCATTTGGTCAATATACAACTGTAGCTACTGTTGTAAATCTACCATTACTATCTATATCATTGTAAATATTCACACATGTAGCGGCATCTGTGATGGCATATTGAAACAAAATATTCAAGCTAGTGCTGCCATCTGCTAAGTAACACAGTTACTAAGCATTTACGGCAAAGAAATATTGTTAACAATATACGATAGGTGGCAGCACTAAGTTTTACAACGCCATCTTGCGCAAATAGTTAAAACGATCTTCTAGAGCTTTAATATTTTTTTTACTACTATATAAATATAGATGGCGTGATAACAAAATTGCAAATGTTTATTACCTGTGTCGTTGAGTAGCGCATTGATGTCCGTCGTCGACCCATCGGCCGACATTGCTGAAAACAGAAAAAAACATTATTTAAAACTAGTTAGGATCAGTTAGCCTCTTTATTATTGTTAGTTTACTTAAAGTTACGCATATTTCGCGCCTGTATACTTTTGCGACAAATGTGTGTTGTCAATAAAAAACATAATAATTTAGGTCGCAGGCAGAAGCAATGTTATTGGGTGTTTCTTTTAGATTATTTCCAGTAACAGTATGAGTTCTAGAAATGTGGCCTAATAATGACAAAAGTCTCGGTAACGCGGGACCTTAAACATAGCTAGCAAAAGGAAGCAGGAAGTTTCCTACTCCTTTGTTCCCGTTTATTTATAATTACAAAATCGAATTAGATTTTTTTAAATTTCGACGTAGGTACTCGTAGAAAGTAAAACATTGGTTATCAATTGGATGAGTCAGAGCAATTTTTTCCTAGCCTGTGACTTTTTTATGGTTGGAAATCAAATACAATAGATATTATATATCAATTGCAATGTCATATGTGATTTATTTACTACAAAGTCATGTAAGTAATAAAATGAACTTCATGCATTCGTCATTACCGATAACGTAAATTAAAACAAAGCATTTTCTATTTATTTGTACCTACATAATACTAAAATGTATCGATGGAAAATTATGAAAGATTTATACAGTTTGATATGATTGTAACATCGTCACCTTTATACAGGCTGTATACAGACCGTCATCCAAAACCAAGACAGGCAATAGCCACGGTGATTACAAACCCATGGCATTATAAAAAAATACCAACAATTTTTTTTTTAATAATACGTTTTCCTAACAACTACATACATTTAATACTCATTGTAAGAAAAACGTTTTATTTTTATTTTAAATTGTCGGTATTTTTTTTAATGCCACGGTATTTGTAATCACCGTTGCTATTGCCTGTCTTGGTTTTCGATCACGGCCTGTATATACACATCCCACACTAAGATAAGTCTCGTGTCGCGGGTATTAGAAATAACGAGAGACTTTCCGCTCTTACAAGCATACGGACCCAAAACAAATATTGTGAATCACAAAAATACATACATATCTCGGCGCTGAGATCGAGCCCGCGGCCTCTCGTGTCACAAGCTGACGTCTAGCCAACTACACCGCGGAGACTATCACATTATGTATAATACAATAATATCTAGTAACTACAAATTGGTATATTTGCGAGCTGAATAACATCGAACTATAGGTTTATTGCCGTTACATTGTAAAGGTATTGTTTACATGCCGCCAATTTATAAACAAATCATAAAAACTCGGGGATAATGGTTACGTTGTAAACAACTTTTATTTTCAAATGACATAACGCAGTGTCCTAGTGCAACCTAATGCAGAAGGCCACAGCAATTCGAGCGTGAAGGAGTAGACGTCCACCGGCCGCAGCACGCTTCGGTCGTCGACTAAATTGATGCTCATTTGTTTTCCTAACTATATTTTGTTTGTTAACAAACTTTATTTTAATAAAATTCTTTATTCCGGCCAGCTCTTGATAAAATGATAGTATTAGCCCACATATGAAGTCGTGATGGCCTCGAGGTTTGGGCACGCGGTCGAGATTCTCGACGGTCGCGGGTTCAAACCCCAGGTACACACCTCTGACTTTTCGAAGTTATGTGTGTATTCACAATGAATTATCACGTACTTTAACGGTGAAGGAAAACATCGTGATGAAACCTGCACACCTAAAAGTTTTTAGAAATTTATTAGGTGTGTAGTCTGCCAACCCGCACTAGGCCAGCGTGGTGGACTGAGGCCTAAACCCTCTCAATGGTAGAGGAGGCCCGTGCCCAGCAGTGGGACGTATATGGGCTGATGATGATGATTAGCCCACATAGGCTGCCTCGTTGCTGCGTTATAAATGTGCGCTTTATGATTAAAACGTCCCGGATTCAATGTTCGGTTCCGGTAGTATTTTTAATTAGGGAATTCTCACTCTGGAAGTGAAAATAGCCATAGGCTCACGCTTTACTATGCGGTCCTTACATATGCAGCATGCGAACCGAAGGTTGCAGGAATGCTCCTCTGCTTATTTCTTCGGGGAAACCGACTTGCTTATGTATGAATAAGACCTATTAGATACTGGTGGTAGGATATTCGTATCCACCCGGATAGCGACCACCGTACACAGGGCGTAAAACCCGCCATAGTGGCACATGCAAGTGTGCCGCGTTCCGGGATCAGCCAGTGTATATCCGGTTTTCGGTGGGGCTTCAATCATGGTGAAAGGATGACCGTGCCGGCATTTTTTGGCCGGTTTCTCGCGGTCGGTCCTTTGTTCACCATGGTATTAGTCCCCCAAACTTCTTCACAAGATAGGTGAAGAGGTTTTCGGCCGGCATGATTGCGTCGACCAACGAGAGATCATCATCTCTCGCTGGTCGGCACTTTTTCTGGACTCCGTTACACTTACCATCAGGTGCAATGGGGTCACTTTGCCGTGCCAGTATATATAAAAAAAAAACTATAATCCTGAGCCTGCTCATAAATGAGGAAGGTGTGTCGAATTCAACTACAAAGTACAACTTTATGTACAGCATTATACAAACGATAGTTCAATTGTAATAATTTTGCTGTCACACGATAAATTAAAATATGTATTATTGAAATAGTGTTGAAAAAACTAGTAAACAACTAGTATACCTTAAGCCCTTCAAATTTCGCAATATAAGTAGGGCACGCTTTAAGGAAATGTCGCTAGACCGGTTTCAGTAACTGTTATCGAAATTGCTTACAAGTTTATATGGTAATACTAAGATCACGTTCGCTGGAGGGATTTCCCAACTACATTTTGTTTCATATCTCAGAGGATCCCAGGAAAGAATAGTACTCAAAATCCACCTCCTTTTAATACAGGTTTCTTAAAGTGTAACGTAAAGAATCATCTAATCTGGCCAGTAACAATAGGAAATGGGAACCTCTCGTCACCCTATAATTTGTTTGGTCCGCACCGTACACCGTTCAACGTAGACTGAAACAGCTCTATAACGGCTCTCTAGATCAACCAAATCGTACAGACAAACTGTAAACAACTTGACTATAGCCCTTGAGATATACGAGTACACAGATTGTTATGTGATTACAAACAAGTGTATCAAAATGATGCTATGACCGTCAGGTTATAAAACACGAACTAGGTCCGGCTGTATGACTTACATCAACGTTTATTTATTTCAGTCATTATTATCTATACTGTGGCACTTTAAGTAGCATTTTTCTGTCGAGTAGAGGAGGCCCGTGCCCAGCAGTGGGACGTTTATGGGCTGATGATGATGGTAATGATTTCAAATAGAGTAGATTGGTAAGAATCAGCTATGTTCGAACCTCACCAGTCAAAAAAATTATGCCGACCTGATCATGGAATACAGTCAGGTTGATGTCCAGAACGCACCACTGCACATGTATTATAATTGGTGTGTTGGTGAAAGACTTTAAATCCGTCGGTAGTTTCATACATTTCACACATTATCTCTACATGCAAAACAAACATTAATTTATACTATTGTATTTTATTGATTAATTTATTAACAAAGTTTTCTCTAACACCACGTTCAATTCTCTGTAAAAGTTGTACCATTATTTGTTGAATTTCGGCAGACGAAAAACCTCTTTCCCTCGACATCATTATGGCGGCTTTGTCTGTCGATAGATGGACGCCAAGAATACATCCCACTTACATAAAGGTTTAATATAGGTTTCACTTCAAGAACAAATAGAAAATTAACTCCGGTTTGAAATATCCTGTCACCACCGAAGCATGTTTTTGCTCGATTCACTAAACCAAATGTAGGTTTTTTGTAGATCTGTAATTTAAACTATTAACACAGCTAATATCTTATGTAATTAGTTCCGAGCTGTTTTTACTACCTCCGCAGTAAAGTATTATGTTATGACTCATAGTTAGACGTCTAGATAACCCAAAAATAAATTGACATTGAAAGATATACAGCGATTATCATGTTTTTCTGCTGTTAATGAAGAAAAATTTGACCGAAACCACGAGGTCGTGAGAAAAACATTAGAGTTTTTTGTCCATGATGGTAGTAAATTGAGTGGAAATAATCATGACCGGAATGTCTGTATTTCACTTGCACATAATTAAAGTAATTGCATACACTATACAGGACTTTTTCAATTATTTGACATTTATTCATGTACACACTCACACCTACATCTGCAAGGTGTACACCCATTTTTCCTGATATTAATTAATAATAATAAATAAATACACCCAACAGTCACATACATAGTTCTGACCCCACACTAGGATACAAGTCCTGTGTCGTGGGTATCAGAAACTACGAGAGACTTTTCGGTCTCACAAACACCCAGACCCGAAACAAATATTTGTGGATCACACAAACATTTGTCTCGGTGCGGGGATCGAACCCGCGGCCTCTCGTTTCGCAAGCTGGTGTCTACCCAACTGCGCCACGGGGCTGTCTATTCTTCTTCTTAATTATTTCTTATTTTCAGACTAGGTGCTGCTACTGAGAATTTCCAGTAATTCTGTTCGAACTGGTAAACGAATCCGAGTTCTCTAGATCGCACAACAGACCTGTCTTGTGAGAACAGGAAGGAGTCTGGTAATATTTGAAGCTACTAAGAATTTCCAATAATTCTGAACCGGGAAACGAAACCGAGTCCTCTAGATCGCACGTCACACACTTGGGCTGCGAGACCACGAAACAGTCTGGTAGTATTTGAATAGTATTAAAAGTGTGACGTCAATCATGTTTAGTAAACAGTTGGCTCGTGAAGTTGATTAGATGTGATTTGCGGTTGAGTGCGATATCATTGGAACATTGCGGTTGTTTACATACAGTCTAATGCACCTTGAAGATAAAATGATTGTCAAACAACAGTAGAATCAATAACATCTATGCGTAGAATTTAAAATTGAGTGAATTAAGTCAGATGATATGATAATTTTGGTACTTTGTTTCTATTTAGTCAGTTTTAATTGTAGAAAAACTTTAGGTTGAGCAAAAATTATAAATAATTGTTTATAATACATCCAAGACTAAGAGATGTTCTGTTTGTTTCATTTGATTTATCTTTATAGTTTATACGTTGCTACAATTTATTGTTTTCAGTTTGGGTACTTTGCATCGAAAAGTAGTTTAGTAGTCTCCAAATCTTTTATTTTTATACATAAATATAATCGACCTGGAAACATTTTATTATTTGAGAAATAATTTTGTCAAAAATACATCATTATTCAAATTGTCGTGTTTAGCGAGTGACTTGCAATCGGTGAATACATCAAATTTTGTATTATAAGTAAAAAGTCTTTTGGGGATGTCTGTTAACAATAAACAATCTTCTTTAGGCTGTTGATGCTTACTGGAAACATAAGCCTATCGCAAAAAAAATTGCTAATGATTTTTGCAAACAAATAGCATTCATCGTTTCTTTTCGGAGTTTTTTTTTTTTTTTTAATAATAATAAGCAGTGATGGCCTCGAGGTTTAGGCGCGCGGTCGAGAATTTCGGCGGTCGCAGGTTCAAACCCCAGGCACACACCTCTGACTTTTCGAAGTTATGTGTGTATTCACAAAGAATTATAACTTGCTTTAACGGTGAAGGAAAACATCGTGATGAAACCTGCACACCTAAAAGTTCGTAGGAATTTCTTAGGTGTGTAGTCCGCCAACTCGCACTAGGCCAGCGTGGTGGACTAAGGCCTAAACCCTCTCAGTTGTAGAGGAGGCCCGTGCCCAGCAGTGGGACGTATATGGGCTGATGATGATGATGAATACACCCAACAGTCACATACATAGTTCTGATCCCACACTAAGATACAAGTCTTGTGTCGTGGGTATCAGAAACTACGAGAGACTTTTCGGTCTCACATACACCCAGACCCAAAACAAATATTTGTGGATCACACAAACATTTGTCTCGGTGCGGGGATCGAACCCGCGGCCTCTCGTTTCGCAAGCTGGTGTCAAGCCAACTGCGCCACGGGGCTGTTAATTATTTACATATTGTGCGTATTTTTCTACCTACTTGAGTTCATTAAAACTTCTGTAGCGTTTTTATTACGCACCGTTCAATTAAAATTATAGGCGATTGTCATAGCCGGTAACGGAGCCTTGAACCCGGCAAAAACAAACGTTTCCGAAGTAGCTTTTTGTTGCAAAACATAATCATTTATTCTATTCATAATATTCAAAAACTACTTATTATCGACATATCCATTGTTGTGGCTACAGTGACGTATGTGGGTGTGATTCTTAATGATTATCCCTGAATGACTTGTTAAATTTATATAAAGGCAGCTATTATAAAGAATGTAGGAAGGAAATTAATTATGTGACATAATATTGTATAAGGTAAAGGAAATCATAATGTTTCTTTTGCAGAAAATACAATTCTGAACTCAACGACAGGATACAAGTTGTATACTTGTTCTTGATAGATAGTGAACTTTACTTTTAATTACTTTATTGAATGCTTTTAAATTCTATAAGAAATCTGATTTTATAATTTGACATACTAAAGCGGAAAGGCTAATAGAGAAATAATATAGACTAAAAAAAACTAATATTTTAGCGGTACATAACATGCTAGGGACAAAACATTAAGGCTCTATTTTAAGATATAGTGTTAGAAACAAAAATAGAAAACAGTCTCGTTGGGTAAATTGTTACTGGGTTTTTTCATTACAAAGTTCTAAGCAGCTGCACGAAATCTGGAAATGAATATGTGAAAATAGCTATAGACTCGTCCCATATTTCGTGGGACTTAAATAACGTAGCAAAGCAAGTGCACCTCTGTCTACCCCTTTAGACATACAAGGAAGGCTAATGTAAATATATAGTTTCTAATTCGTTTAACACTTAGCGCGTGTCATATTTATATCAAATAAGTTTTTATCTTCAATGGCACTTACGTATGCATACGCTGATTCAACTTTTTTTATACTGGCACGCCAAAGTGACCCCATGGCACCTGATGGTAAGCGTAATGGAGTCCATAAAAAGTGCCGACCAGCGAGAGATGATGATCTCCCGTTGGTCGACACTATCATGCCGGCCGGATACCTCTTCACCATTCTTGTGACGAAGTATGGGGGACTAATGCCATGAAAGGACCGACCGCGACAAACCAGCCAAAAAATGCCGGCACGGTCATCCTTTCACCATGATTGAAGTCCCACCCGACTAAATTATTTTTAGTTTATTTCTATTGTGACTATGATAAAAAACGATCTGAATAAAGGAAACTATACTGATAAAAATCAAAAATGACAAATAACCTGCTAAACAAATGGTAGATAAGACAGCACGAATTTTCTACCAAGGTCGGTGAGAGACCGTATGAAACGGAAGTAACTGATATGTTCTAACTATCTGAGGTCGGACAATTTGTATGCACTGCGACGCTGCTACCAAACACACCTAATATAGTGCGTGGTAATGACAATGATACATAGCATGTGATACATGACCTCATGGCCAGGCCGCTTATTGTTTATCGATATAACACCTGAACAGTGATAAATGATGCCGCATCCTCAAAAATAGTTCCTCCTGAGTTCAACATCAACGTATGAAAATGTTAATAGTATCGCTACTAAATTGTTTCGTTTAAAGATCACAAGATTAAATAGGAAAAACCATAAACTTTATCAGACAATAATCTTTATCACAACAGGTATTATGTTCAATATCAAGTAATTGTAAAATTTCAAATCCTCCCCTAACTTGCGACCAGTAGATTTTTTACTTAAAATATTCTAATCTAAAATTTGAATAATGTAATTTTAAATAAAAATCAAAATTTATATGTAAATTAGCGTTTGTATGTTACATTGATAATTGAATCATCTGCATCATCCATGATTAGCATCCGTGTTTCTATGTTGCAAGATTTACGTTTATCAACTTTACGACTAACATACGCTAACGACCACCCTGATCCTAGACTCCATTATAATTAAATGGGCATTTTATCATACTTCTAAGAAACCCTTAGTCGGAACTTCGCCTCTAGTTGATTAGTAGCCAGTCTTGTTAGGGTATTGGCTTTTATTTATCAAAATGAAACCAGCGTTGAACCAGATCCGACGTCTACGACGGAAGTATAGGTAAGATATCAAGGCCTGGAGAAAGTGTTTATGTCAGCGTCACAACTCGCAGGTGTTAAGTGATTAAATGGCAAACACATACTGTTCTCAGAATCGGAGGAAAACAAGGTCCTAAAGCAAAACGTTTCTCTAATAAATTTTAAGGTTCATCCAGAATTCTCAAGCGTTTTCTGTAGCGTCTTCTTAATCGATTATGTGATTGGATTCTCTGATTTGGTTATCTTACAATAGGATTATCCATACTATTGCTATCCTCTACACATCTCTAGCTTAAACGCGATGTATGTTTTAACGATATTCGTAATGGAAATATAATAAATTTCATTATAGTATGAAATTTTTATGACTTATTTAGTAATTATTTAGCAGCGTTGCTTGTCAACCAAAAAAAGTCATAGACGAATGAGCTCATAAAGCTAACTGGACGCACCTGGATGTAGGCCACTGATACTGATGATTTTAGATGTTTTTAGGGAAGGTTTATCGACCTTCTTGATACAGCAAGAGAGTTAAAACTTTATCGTTTCAATACGATGACTATTACCAGCTGAATTTTTAAACAATCTTTTTGGGATTTTGGTCAGCCAGAAAACGCAAAGTAACCTACTTAGTATATACTTTATACAGATTACTGGTACGTGGTGGTGTTGTGTTACACCAGACCAGTCGCGTGCCTCGAGATCGAAGGAGGTGACCTTTGCAGTTGACGTTATAATTCCTTTAATACTATCACACGTTTTTGCATACAATTATGCGCTGTACCTATTGATTATAACCTAATAGAATTTACTAGAAGTGTGTAGCATGCGGTCCGGTAAAATTTGAATCCTGAGTCGGGTGTGTTGTTTTTTTTTAAGGAAACTGTCAGCAATAACACTGACATGTGCCCAGAAAACGGCAAAAAGCTCGTCTATTACGTGTTACTTAAAAAACAATTGTGAAACGTGGGTGCAGGAATACATCTTTGACTTCCCTTCGGGAATACATTCGTGGGCGTGTTAGTGTTTGTATACACAATAAATCCTAAAATGTACCTGAGATTTACAATTATATCAGATTGGGAATAAATGTGTCATCAATCGCATCATTGCTTTCAGTACAAACAGCACAGTATGCTATGAAATCAGGTTGGTATAGGATGTGCCATCAATCGCATCTTTGGTTTTCTGAGACCAAAACTGCACGATATGCTCCAATAGTGAGAAAGTCTGCAAAATATCTAGAATATAATCAGTACCTACTGTGGAAGTTACAGAGACCAAATGTATTTTAAAGTCGCTAAGAATACTTTTACCTTTTGACGAATAAATATACAACTGAGTTATAAGTAGCGATGTCCTGTAATAAGTAACAAAAATTGTAAAACACGCATTGGTGAAATCATGTCCTAGTTTGGAATGTCCTAACAGACATATCAGAATCAATATCTATAATACCAGGTACTAATGGATAGATTAGCAATTTCAAAACCCTTACTATCTCAAGAAGTATGATACAAGAGACTCTCCGGAAAAGAAAATCGTATTTTTTAAAAATAAATAACTAAAAATCAGTTATTGCGTATAGCAATGCGCAACAAGGCACAGCTCAGGAAAAAGCGTCAGGCTTCTTCGTGGAATTATAAAATCTTATAGCTCTAAGCAGGGGAAACCCGTTGATTATGCAAATAACATTAATATCTTCAGTGACATTCATGCAAATCCAGCTCGTTCAAATCTATACTTAATATTATAAATGCGAAAATAACTTTGTCCGTAACACCTTCACGCCTAAATTTGAAATATTTTTGATAAGAAGATGTAGAGGGCCTTGGGAAAGGACAGAATCTTCTTCTTCATAAAATTGAGCCCGGGCGAAGTGGGGTCTAAAAGCTAGTATGCGATTTTCTAACCTCACTGAATTATGACGAAACTGAAAAGCTACTAATGATTGATTCATAAATTTTGACACTTCAAACGACTTGTCGTGAGTACTCATTCATTCACACAATCACACACACACACACACACATATACACACACACGCGCTCACACATACACAAACTCTCAGAAACACACTCTCTAGCTCCCATAATATTATTTTTATTTACAATCACTATAATAATAATATTATTTTTTGCCTCTTTATTTTTGTCTGTGTTAATGTTTTTACATATACAAAAATATTTGTTTTGCTTTTGTTACTTTATTAAACAAAAAAATAGAAGAAGAAAATAACATATATCAACATAAATATACTTTTTTAACTTTTAAATTATTTTTTATAATACGCTTCAATTAATGCACTTGGACCACACATAGTTTTTTCTGTACCTACAAAAGTTGACGTTTCGTTGTAAACCCTGTTTACCCATTTATTTACATATTTCATTTGTCACTAAAAAACTGTGTGCCGTCTGGGCCTTATAAAATTGTACTTTGTATGTAAGTTTATTTAATGAGGGTGTTAGCAGCAGTAACACGGGTCTAGAACCTAGCAGTACTGCTAACGATATCAATTTTTGTTAAGTTTTTAAGATATTGTCTTAATGTCAAGTTTGTACATTATGTGTTGTGTTTCTTGTAAATAAATAAATAAATATTTCCTTTAAAAATGTGTAATTGATAAAATCTCCTTATGTTAATGATTATCATAAATCACAATAGAACATTTTCTTGTTTATTGATATTTATTGCGTGCAATTATAATCAAGCGCGTATCATGACAATCTAGTCATAGTGATACTTGTGTCAATTTTCTTACGACTGCCTTGTAGTTCCGCGTTGTCAGAATGCAATTCGTAGGAGTTGTAAGCAATGGCGGGACTTCCATAGAAGCCCAAAAGCGTTAAACTTTAATTGTGTAATGTCTAGTTTATATTTGCTTATTATGGGGGCTTTATTTAACAAATTGCTTTAGTCAAATCAAGATTTCAAGCCTAAAAATTATTATTTGGAATTTTAAAAGGCAAACTGGGCTTTTGGGCTTCTATGGAAGTACCGCCACTGGTTGTAAGTATGGAGGCGGGCTACCTCTTACCTACTACTACGCTATTTTACCTCGTAACATAAGTATGCGCCGTGTGATCTTCAGGTTCCGGGTTCAAATCCCGGGTGAGGCAAAGTTTTGTTGGGTTTTTCCATTAGGAAATTCTCAGTACCAGAACGGAGACTGGAAATTTGCCCGAAAGACGGCAATAGTTTCCCCCTCTATCGCGTGGGTCTAATACATTTCTAGCGAAACATGGGTGCAGAAATGCACCTCTTCCTACCCCTTTGGGGAATAATGGCGTGAGGTTATGTATTTATCTATATTTATACCTAACTATAAAATAAAAATGTAATGAATTTCTATGTGATCTCATTTGCCAAACAAAACTGTATTTTATTAAAAACTAGGTTCACACGATATTCTAACTTCAAGAGCAAATTATTCAACACGTGAATCGCAAGTATGATCTTTAAATTGACCTGCACGCGTCATTTCAGTACAGTAATTGTGTGATAAATTAACTATGAGTATGGAGTTGCACGCGCTCATATATTTGCGTTGTATTTGTTAATGAAATTATATTATATACATATAATAAGCTTGTATCGTCGAAGAGGTAATCATAGATGTATGATACACTCATGTTTGATGTCAGGTGTTGAGGAAAAGGACTACAAAATGACGTATCGAGAATCAGGCGCACGATTCAGATAAAATTTAGGCAATCCGATATTAAAGCCAGGCCAACTCCTCCAACTTTTCCATTTGTAGTTGTGGTATGTAGTAGTGGAAGTAGTGGCATGCGAGCCTTTTGCTATTTTCTAGACACATTTCTCGACTCTGTAAATCCATTAACATTTTTCCCGATGCGGGAATGACCGTGACACTTCTAGATCACACGCCATCCGCTTGTATCGCGAGACTACGAAGCAGATAAATATATTGCCTAAAAAAAGAATAATCACTGTATTTATATAAAGTGCGCAAAAGCATTGACCGGCGCTATTCGATAGCTTCGCGTCACTTTGTCTCATTGACACTACGTGCTATTCCATTGAGCTTATTACCAGCCACGTGGCATCTCACGTGTAAGATCGTCTTTTTGAATAAATTTAAATAAACAAAAACTTGCTTTAAATATAATTTAAAAAACATAATATGTTTATTATGAGAGTATTTTTCCGTTTAGCTATAATAGTGCATAATATTAGAATTATTTAGATATTAATGAGTTATAATTATCTCGTTCAGCAACCGCGTTATACAACCATCACAATAGCATAAAATTTAAAATACGTAATTTGTGCTTGAGATACCAATGCTATGGGTCCCAATTACGAAGGGACTCCCCTATTGAACTTATAAAACTTTCTTATCCTGAGTGTAGTAAAGAAAAAAGTTTTAATTAATTAGGTATGAATAGAGTATTCAATTCAACCGGATAGACTCCATTGACATGAAGTAATAATTGCGATAGTGCTTCCAATTAGAATCAACTGTACTCAACCGATTTAAGAAGGCTAGAGTACTTTTTCAAGTATTGATTATGGCTTACATTCTTCCCGGGTTCTTAAAATTTTTCTTACTGTTACCAGCAGCAGCATGTAATCTGGAAATATGCTCGACAAACGGCAATAGTTTCGCCCCCTATTACGAGGGACTACATACCAAGCAAAATGTGAGTGCAGAGATGTACCTTTTCCTAATCCATCGAGGATATACATATGTAAGCGTGAGTGCGTATATATTTTCCCCTGTTGAGTATGTTTAATAATCGTATTATAGAGCCATTTATTATTAGATTCACTAACTAAGATCCTATAGTTACATTTTAAGTAAATTGAAAGGACGTGCAATTCTAGACACGGTTAGGAAACAACACATCAGTACAAAATGTCATCGATAGTTACAAAAGTTTCGCTCGGGGGTACTCGCAGTGTGCGGGTAATCTCAGGCCAAAGGTTAAGACTAGACACGTTTCAAAATTCTAGCTTCTTAATATATAATTGGGAATGGTGAATATTTTATGTCTCTTGTCACATCTTATTTCTGACTGTAAATGAAATAAATTAAATGCAAATATGTGGGGCGCAGTTCATTTGATAATAAGACTGTAAAAAATGATGTTAAAGATATGCGATTTTGTGTGATCCACATATAATTTGAACCGTTATGAATATATTAGAAATAATAGTAAGGTATTACCTTATATAAGTGCCTACATACGCTTCTCCAAATGCTTAATACTAATCACTATTCTTCTTTTTGTACTCTATTTATTTTCCTCAAAAACTTTAAACACAGTCCACGAGCACCGGCTAGTTAAGGGCTACAAAGTGTGGTGGAAATTGTAACCAAGTAGCAGCTTATCTTGAACAGCTAATGAGCACAAGCAGTCATAACAAAGCAACTTTTTGCTTCTAAACTACCAGTTACATAGTAAAATTGAATAAAGACGTCGAATGTATAACAAGGTGTCTTGGGTATAAGTGACAGTAACTTACCCGGAAAGTTAATTAAGCAGCAAGTTTGTCCTTTCTAGCGTACAGCTGGGCTGTAATAGGTGGTATCAAATGATCTACTACTGACAACCAGATACCGTGGTCGTTACATAACCGTGGTTGCAATTTCGAAGTTAATTGAAAGAAAGATCTGCGTTGAACTAATAAATATTAAGGCGGTTTCAATTAGATGTAGACGTATCGTGTAGTAGATACACGATTAAGTTGCACTTGCATGTTACGTAGGCTTGTAATACGCTGACCGGTTTTGTAAATATAGTCATTATTAGTTTTAATATATCTAGAACAAAATATCGCTACAATTTTTTTTTTCTTTCTTTTGATATCTTATTCGAAAAACTATCTGCAATTTGTTATTGCTTCTGGGCATTTCTATTTGCATTGAAACTTAACTCCCATGGAAATTCCAAGTCAATTTTATGGGTTATTTACGAAGTTCAAAGACCACTAAGCATCAAAAGCTAAGGATATGTACATGCCGATATGGAACGCAGGGAAAACCGATTTACCGAGAACTGCATGCACTGCATTTTATATGAACCGACGAGAATGCTACGTGGTCCTACTCTCAGCAGGCGTTTGTGCGAAACTAAATTATAATTCTAATAACGTGTTTTGGCATCTTAATTTATGTTTCCCTATTATTCCCTATTATATTTTATTGGCATAGCAACGATAAACGGGTATCATCCATCACCTGAAACAATTCAATTTTGGGCTAGGCTTTTCGTATTCATTTGCTCAGGTCGCTTTCTAGGGTCAGCCTGTTTTCTGTATAGCGTCAAAATTTTCCACATCTTTTAAAATATATGATATCCTTTTTGAATTTACAGTTGACGTGTTTTTTTTTTTTTTTTTTTTTTCGAGACGAAAGGCCCTTTAAGCTCCCCTGTTCGGTACCTCGGGAGAGGCCTAAAGGGGTATGTCGGGGTCTCTGGTCTCTGGCCTTCCAACTCGGCGCGCGGAACAGTTGCCCGCTTTAGCTGAGTTGGGTCCCTAACCAAAATCCTACGCCAGCATACCGACTAAAACCTCTCGGTGACCATCTCGCGCATTTAGGGCGGTTTTGCGGCATCTCAGGGCGAGAAGCGCCCTAAATGGACCGCGTCCGCCCAGCGCACCGTCCATTTGTGGACTCCTCCAAATTGGGAGGGCTTCAGATGCCCTCCACTTACGCTTTTTTGGACGTTAACCTCTTGTGAACGTCCGCGACAGTCAAGAGGGCACGCCCTCTGCCGCAAATCTCGGGGTTGCTATCATAGTGTACCGCCCCCGCAGTACGCCCAGCCACCCCAGGGGACAGTTGACGTGATATCAAACCTATTATGTGCTTCTTCTTTATGAGTCTTCAAGTTGGCGGTTTATTGTTGTTTTTTTTTTTATTAATTGTAAACAAAAACAAAACACAGTGCACAACTTAAGTCACCTGTAATGATGGGACGTGAAGAAAAACTTAAACATGCCTCGAGCATTGTCACTTGTCAAAAGAGGTAAAAAAAAGTAGGTTCGCCTGTGGGTAAATATTCTACATTTTTTGTTCTTCATATTTAAAATCATTACTAGATATGTATAATGACCACAACTGAGGATATATGTAGGTATGCTAGGGCTATAAACATTCAGACCAATTAATGCAATGGTTTTTATAGATGCGGAAATCGTGCTATTGTTAACAACGTTTACCTTATCATCATCACAAACATTATCTAACATAATTGTTATGTAATGTTATTTATGCAGTATATAGGAACACATTGCTATAAAATTATCTCGAGGTTTTTATATAATACCCCTCGCTTTATGATCACCACCAATAATGGTGAACAGTGTAACTGGAATTTTAATACAAATTGTGGCATAACATCGGATGTATGTATATAAAATTATGTTCTGTAATTTAATTAATTATTTGTAAAGAAAATAAAATTTGTATTGTATTGTATGGTATCTATACTATATTGATTATATGTATTATTTGATATTGTATAATAAATGAATGTCCTTCTTTCATTCAAATATTAAACCTGTGGTTTGTTTTAAAATTAATTTTGTTATTTAAAATTCAATTTGAATTTACGTTAAAATTTTCACGAGTTTATTTACAGTCTCAGGCTGCAAAAATGAGAAAATGTAGGTATATACCTAAGTATAATCAATTCTTTTAAAATCGTCATCACTCTATCAGGTCAATACACTTATGTCTTCTATAAGGATATTTTCCTTAGAAATAAAAGGATCTAAGTATGCAGGAAAACATGGGTTATCGTTTTTGACTCATCCAAAGTCCTTGGACAATTATCCTTAAGACCCGACCTCGTATCAATTCTTCCTGAAATGAACTGTCATTTATCCTCATAAAACTTTTTAGTTACGTGTGTTCAATAAATAATATCTTATGAATAATGTTATTATTAAACGGCGAAGGAAAACGTCTTTAACATCAATTCCTCTGGAGTCAACTAAGATGTGTTTTCGGTATGCCGGCGTAGAGTTTTTTGCAGTTACCTAGCATACCCACTACATTCTTGTACGTTCCAGACTAAAAGGCAGGATATGCCGACATTTATATACTGCTATACATACATGATATACTGCTTCCCTAATAGCCAATTAATCTTTATAAAACTCTCAGCGATAATGACCTACACTGAATTATACTCAACAGTTTGAAATATTATACTCTGCTGTTTTATACCTAACCTTTTATCTTTTAGACATTTAAGGTATTTCAAACTATGCTTTTCTGCATAATACGAGTAACAGCTGGTTTTCAAGATAATAGAAGTCTGTAATTGTCAGCATGCGCTCGATTGCAGATAGTGGCATAGATAGCGAAACAATGGAGACGTCTGCCTGATAATATTAATAATCTGGTTAAATCCTATTGTTTGCAAATGTGTTTTGATGAGTTATTATACGAACTTCAGTTTGGAATGTAAAAAATATTGTTATTTTTTCACTTGGTACCAAGGTTATTTTACATTATCACCAGACCATAGTTGTGAGTGTTTAGGCCTTAGTTCACCACTCTGGCCTAGTGCGGTTTGGCGGACTATACACCTAAGAAATTCCTAAGAACATTTTCAGGTGTGCAGGTTTCCTCACGATGTTTTACTTCGCCGTTAAAGTACGTGATAATTCATTATGAATACAAACATAACTTAAAAAGTCAGAGGTTTGAGTCTGCGACCATTATTTTACATTACACCAAAAATGTTTTCATGTTTTATTAACATGTTACTGAAATCAGGCCTTATGGCTCGCTCTGTCAAAAAATCAGATCATAGCGAAGCTTCTAGCTCTAAACGCCCCAGTCTACAATGCTTAACTTCACAAATCTACTTTTTAGTTAAAATACGTGACTTACTCGTTCTCTATTATAAGAAAAACTAAAAAGCAAAGTACAGTAAATTCATTTATCACCTTGCGGCCATGTGACAATAGCAAAGAAAAATTGTGGAGAGGAAAATATCGTGGGCGAAGTTCCATGAGTCTTGAGGAATCTCTTCAAGAAATTTGAGAGTTTGTTAAGTCTACGAACAATCCCTAAGCCGTTTAAAAAAAGAAGCTACATCTGTTGTAACTATAAGTGAATATCAATATACACACGTAACTAACTATAAGAGACTTTAATATACTGTAAAGAATGGAAATAAAATTTTATTGTAGTTAAGCACATTGAGGTTGAGGTCACGGGTTATATTGAAAATAATTGATAAACTAGTTGATAAAATAGATGTTATTATTGTGTGTGATGATTTTAATTACGTGATCATTATATGAGCATTAGTAAATAACTGTTTATTGATAATATAATGATAACTTTTACGATTGCCTTTACTACCTACTCCGTTTTTTCTCAACAAATCTTCCAAAATGCTGGTTTTCTCTTTATTTGAACAGCATTGCTTTTATTGTTAAGGGTCACTTTGCCGTGCTAGTAAAATTTAAATAAAATGAATAGACACGCCTATTAAAAAGAATCTAATATTTTTTTATTTTATTCAAACCCGTGAATTCTGAGATGTATGTTATTTTTTAAAATATAATAATAACTTTGCCAATTAATGACCTCCTCGTGTCTATAGATAATACTTAGTAATGACTATTCGTGACGGATACCGTAAATAAGATATTAATATTGTAATTAGATATTTTCTGAGAATTAAATCTGAGCGTAATTAATTCTACAGGATATTGGTCGTGGCGTGGTCATTTAATGAGATTCTAAAATAAGCATATATGTATGTACATATATAAATATTCGCACCTGTGTGCCCAAATGGGGAGGTAGAGGTGTATTTCTGTATCCACAATTTTAAGTCCCTCATAATAAGCGACGAGCTTGTTGCCGTTTCTCGGAGATATTTCCAGACTCTAAGCCAAACCCAATAACACTTTGCCCGACCCTGGACTTAAATCTAGGACCTATCGATCGCACGGCTCATACTTGTGCCGCAAGACCACGAGGTTATTCGCTGTTAAAGTGAACTAATTAAACAAATAAAGAGAAACTGTCAATACTAAAGAACTCTTGACCTATCTCTTGATATAAGCCTGTGGTTTGAGCAATCCGTTTCGGTTTCAACTGAGCAGTCGCTCACTTTCTTTGTACTTTTTTATCACATAAATCATACGAATCATGAGAAAACTATGCATATTTTCGATTTATATTTATGGTTCGATGTAATTACCTCCTTTGTACACACACGGTACGTAATTGCTTGAACAAGGAAGCTCTTGAATTTATGCGAAAAATGAATAAATTATTTAACCCGGCGTCATGGGGGTTGGGTCTGTGGGACCCGTCACATTTTATTTCGCTTCTATTTCGGTTAATATGCATGCGATGTTGCTGCTCTTCTCAATAGCTGGAGCTGTTGAGTTGTTCGATGCGTCGCAAGTAACACGTTAGTCGTGGCTTAGCTGCAGTGGGAGTTATATGTGCACAAAATTGAATAAGGTATGTGAGACCCATCCCCGCAGTCAGCGTAACAATTTCGCGCCATTTGGTATAGATATTGTTTTAATTGTTATCTGTGTTTTTATTATTTTATATTTGATTTTTTAAATTTTATGTTATTGTTTACAATAATGTAATTGCTAATATATAAGTATATATTGAAAAAAGTAGTTCAATGTATTTTATTTGTAATTTTTGTAGGTCCTTAGTAAAAATGGATCGAGAACTGCCTCAGAACGATCGCGTATTCTTGCAATATTAGAAGAGTCTGACTCTGATTTTGAGTTGTCAGACCAAGATGTGTGTGACGAAGAAGATCACTTGAGTGAGCGTAGTAATCCTATTAACATAGAGCAATATATCTCAGGATCTGATGATGATGACATTCCACTGTCTTTTCGTTCGAGGGAGGAGCAATGTAGATCCGAATCGGCTAGTTCTTCAAACGCAAACGAAGGTGATTTATAACAGAACTAGGTCTCAGTCATGCCATGGAACACCTTAAACTTCGCCAAAATGTATCAGTGCATCCACGTGAATTGCGAGAGAAAATTGGAAAAATTGTTGGTCAATCTTCAGGGGAACCTCCGGCAAAAAAGACTAATGCTCGCAAAAGGTGCCAAGTGTGTCCAGCCACGAAAGACCGTAAGACAAACTGCACCTGCGAGAGTTGCAACAAATATATTTGTGTAGAACACATAGTACCTTTCTATGCTGACTGTACCAAAGATAATGACTCGGAGTGATTATTTCTTTCTTTTTTTCTTAAGTTAATTTAGTTTCTTGCAAAAAAGTATCATTAGAACATTAAGACTGATTGTTAATTAATAATATAATTACATTTAAGTAGAAGAGAATTTTTTTGTTCCCATTTGTCGTTCTTTTTTTAAAATTCTATTAAATATAATTAAAGCATAATATAATATGAAATTTGTGTTTTATTTCTTTAAATAAATACCTAAAATACCAAATACAAATAAATATTGATATTATTATTTATAATATATTGGATAATTTTGACATTAATGAACGGGTCTGTGAGACCCACCCCAACGTCCGTGTAACACTTTTCCACCCCCATGACGCCGGGTTAACAATGTCAAAGTGTCGTGCCCGCGGAATGCGGGTTCCGTAGTATTAAACCCGGTTTCTTTTGTTTGGTGAAAATTATTGATTCATTTTTGTATACCTGAAGTATAAAGAGGATTATGATGATATTCTTAAGAAGTTGTCAGAAATTGTCATAATATTTTTTTAAATATGACGGTTATACACATAATCCTGACTCAGAATATACATACATGCGCGTACTATCAGTGCTACGACTAAGAAACGGAGTAAAAAAATATGAATTCCACAAAAAAAAATATCCGGGGTCGAACCTGCAGCTGGTTTATTACAGCTTTCCGCCACAGATAATATAGTAGCATTATTATTGTTTAGTATACTATAGTATTATTTAAGAGAATGCATTAGGCATTAAGTCCAACTATACAAACTTGTAAAAATAAATAAATAAATACAGTATTATATTTAGGCGCCAATAAAGGAGAAAGGATCAGAAGAGATTTCAAAAGTACATTAAATATCAGGGCCTTTTTATGGGATTTCTAAGCTTTACGTTTCAATAAGATTTTGAGGAAAGTCAATTAACAATTCAAACATGAATCGGGGATGGCCCAGTGTATTTGTATCGGTTGATGCTCCCAATCATACATACATACGTAACCTCACGCCTGTATTCCCCGAATTTCGCCAGGTATGTATCAGTCCCACGTAATAGGGAGCGAGCCTATTGCCGTTTTTCGGGCACAGTTCCAGACTCCGTGCTGCTACTGAGAATTTCGTAATGGAAAAACCCAATAACACTTTGCCCGACCCGGGGCACATACTTGTGCCGCGAGACCACGAGGCAGTCTTGCTCCCAATCAATGCCTCTTATTTGCAAATGCATAATTGAACTTGTTTGTTTTGGAAACATAATTTTATTTTATAACAAAGTGTTCAACATGGATTTTAAATCTGTGATTAACAAATCTATGAACAGAAACCCTTATAATAGAAATGTGTTAATAACATATTGAAACCCACAAATATTTTTTATTTGTTTCGGGTCTGGGTGTTTGTGAGACCGAAAAGTCTCTTGTAGTTTCTGATACCCACGACACAGGACTTGTATCCTAGTGTGGGGTCAGAACTATGTATGTGACTGTTGGGTGTATTTATTTATTTATTTATTTATTATTGGATTTTATATTGAAATCTTGTTCATTAATAGCGCGTAGTCTATAAATTTTCCCAGTAGTATACCTCTGTCTACCTCTTTGGAGAATATAGGTATATCGTTACGTTATCAAGAACTATTGATCTTATATGTCACGGTCAGATTATCTTGCGCTCGCTCCAACGCCTTCATAATGCTTGTATGACCAACGTAAATATTATTATGTAACGTGTAATTATAGTACACACGTAACACTACACAATATAGCAGAAGAGAAATAATTAAAATAGACAGGATTTTCCATATAATGTAGGGTCAATTGATTATAAAGTGATGATATCGATTATATTCGATCTCCACGTGACTCGGACTTATTTACGTCAATCTTGTTGTATGTAGAACTAAATCGGACATTCAAACCAGTAGTTGTGAGTTTATTTTATAGTTACGTTAAGATTTTATGTCCACAAAAGCGGTATATTAAGCTTTTTCAGAACAAAAAGCAGCTTGATCCGCAAGTGATTGCTTCTGCCTATAAATCGTTTCTAGACAGTGGCGGTTTTTCTATAAAAGCCCAAAAGCGTTATACGTTACGTACTTGTCTAATATTTAGTTTATAATTGTTTATTGTGGGGTCAGGATATTCTCATTTATATATCAAATTGTTAAATAATATGCTATGACTTGTCCTTCTTTAAACGAGGCTTAAAAAGAGTGTTCACCACACAGTAGGCAGCGGCTGGGTTGTGCCCTGGCATTACTTTAGTCCATGGGCGGCGGTAACCGCTTACCATCAGGCGGACCGCTTGCTCGTCTGCCTACTAAGGCAATAAAAAAAAAAAGGATTAAAACCTTAAAGATTATTATTCGGAATTTTGTAAGAGAAGCTGGGCTTTTGGGCTTCTGTAGAATTACCACCACTGTTTCTAGACAGACTTTTTTATATTAAAAATGTTGGCTCACATTTTAACATCCCTCATATATCACAAAACTAACTAGACCACACATTATTGGTTGCGTTCTGCTACTGAGAATTTACCCAACTAAAAACCGTGTAACACTTTGACCGACCCGGGTATCGAATCCTAAGCCTCTACAACACGCGGCACTTCTTCGTACCGCCAGACCACGGTCTGTGTAACATGGGCTTAAGAGATTAATTTGTGTGTTCAAAATATTGATTGTGCTAAAGCAAAATTCGAGCCACATTCGGCAAACACACACGACGGAACCTCAACCTGTCAATAGCACTTTATTACGAACTCCGTATATTTCCCCATTGACATTCCCCGCTGTCTGGAAGGGTGAGTCAACCCTTCAATTATTCACAAACCCTTCGCGACGGGGAACGAAAATCTAGTATAAGTATATCAGCGTGTAATACTAGAAGGTTAAAAAAAAATGAAATTTTATTATTTCGTTTATGAGGAGGAATCAGTGAATTCAGTTTTTTTTGGCCTAGTCTTATGTTCTTCAGGAATAAAAGTGTGCTATGAGCTCACTAATTACCCGAACTTTCCAAAGTTTTGTTTGTAATTGTCCGATTTTGACTCTTTTATATTGTGAATTTAATTGGTCGTAAAGTTATGAGCCAAGTCATGCTGCATCAAAACCTAAAGATTTTCACCGCAATAATAATACATCTATAGACGGCCCCGGGGCGCAGTTGGCTAGAAGCTTGAGAAACGAGAGGCCGCGGATTCGATCCCGGCACCGAGACAAATGTTGTGTGATCCACTAATATTTGTTACGGGTCAGGGTGTTTGTGAGATCGAAAAGTCTCTCGTAGTCTCTGATACCCACGACACAGCACTTGTAACCTAGTGTGGGGTCAGAACTATGTATGTGACTGTTGGGTGTGTTTATTTATTTATAAGGTCGCCAATATACTTTACGGGCGAAGTTCCTACACTATGCGTGCAAGCATTCTACAGTATATGTAAAAAAAACACCAAATAATATATGTGTGTATAAGTGTGTGCCGTGCACTTTGGAACTTCCGATTGCCGAATCGAGCAATGTTTTTCGGTTTTCCTACTAGGATTTTTTTATGGTAAAACAGACTATAAATATGCCCCAACAACGGCAATAGGTCGTCTCCTATGACATAGGACAAAGGCACAGTTATTGGTGAAACGTGGGTGCAGAAATGATGATCCCCTTCGGGAATACAGCCGTGCGTGGGTATTTCATTCATTCATCAGCAGCCTTTCTTACGTCCACTGCTGGACATAGGCCTCTCCTATGGCATGCCACTGGGCTCGATCTTCGGCCCTCCTCATCCAACCGCTGCCAGCCACCTTACGAATATCGTCACCCCACCTAGCCAGAGGGCGCCCTACACTACGTTTGCCGAGTCGCGGTCTCCACTCTAGAACCCGTTTCCCCCAACGGTTGTCGGTTCTGCGACAAATGTGACCTGCCCACTGCCACTTCAGCTCGCTAATCCTTATGTGTATATAAATTTAAAATATATAAATTTATAATAAATTTATATGCGTGGGTATGTGTGTATAAATTTACTTCAATAGATTATATTTACACTTCAAAGTATTTAACCTTGGTACACAATGACGCAAAGTCATTGCACGTCCGCAAGACCCTAAAATGCAAATACACCACACATTATTGTTAATGACGTAAAACATATCACTCATGAGCATTTTTTAAATTCTATACAAATTAATACACTGACTAGTCGATTTGTACCACATTATGGAATTTTTATTTTATTTTTCTACTATAAAAATACTTTATTGACATATTTATTCAACGAGTAATCGTCATCATCATATATAACATACGTCCCACAGCTGGGCACGGACCTCCTGTACAAGTGAGAGGGTTTAGGCCGTAGTCCACCACGCTGACCTCGTGCGGGTTGGTGGACTACACACCTAAGAAATTCCTAAGAACTTTTAAGTGTACAGGTTTCATCAGGATGTTTTTCTTCACCATTAAAGTACGTAATAATTCTTTGTGACTACACACATAGCATCGAAAAGTCAGAGATGTGTGCCTGGGGTTTGAACTCGCGACCCTCGAGATTCTCGTCCGCGTGCCCAAACCTCAACGAGTAATAAAAGTTATATATATTTTACTTTTATAAGTATGTAGCCAATATTATTATGTTATTACTGTCTCGTTGGTATACGACATAAGTGTACATGGGATCTTGAGTTCTTAAGTTCGATTCCCAGGTCAGGCAATGTGTGATTGTGTTATTTCGCGGAAAACGGCTATAGTCACGTTCCCTATTATATAGGATTAAAGACCGAAATATACATCTCTGCCTACCGCTTCAGAAATACAGGCGTTATTGTAATGACAACATTGTGTGTAACCGCTGTGGCACTTCCCTTCATCATCATGCTATACCAAATAAGAGCCCTATATTAAACACCTCACTCGACGGCACTTAAAGGAATATAAGTTCACATCCTTAACTTAAGCACGCTTGGTTCCCCATACAAATTATCTCGTTTTTACCTGCTTTAAGTTTTAGTGCTCAATAAGAGTAATTTCGTGTCGTTTTTGAGTTAAACTACTTAATTTAAAATCAACTAAATAGAAAATTCACGAAACAAATTTTCATCTATTCTCCAAAATACTGGCGTTCCGTTTCCGCGACTTCTTGTCACTTGAATTGACACTGAAGTGACCGCAAACTGACACGACCTTTTAACCTTAGTAGGCTTTTGGCGAAATTGACAATTTACCTTCAAGCAACAAATTACGTTAAACAGCCCCGCCCTAGCAGTGTCCGTTTCAAATGAATCACTCCGAAAAGTACACATAAATTATGTCAAGTTCATCATTAAATTAGTATACATATTTACGCGTAATATTTCTCTTCTTAACTCGTTCGGCAAAGTGACAAAACCGCACTGATATTCTGAAGGAATTTGTTGGGAGGGCAGTGTGTACAAAAAGAGAGAATATCATAGACATTATCATAGACATTATAAATAAATAAATACACCCAACAGTCACATACATAGTTCTGACCCCACACTAGGATACAAGTCCTGTGTCGTGGGTATCAGAAAATACAAGAGACTTTTCGGTCTCACAAACACCCAGACCCGAAACAAATATTTGTGGATCACACAAACATTTGTCTCGGTGCGGGGATCGAACCCGCAGCCTCTCGTTTCGCAAGCTGGTGTCTAGCCAACTGCGCCACGGAAAATTAAAACATACACAAAAAGTATACCGGAAAGTACAGTTGCTATTATCACGAATTATTATGAAAAAAGTAATCTCTGACTAGTCTTTTGAATTTGAAAATGATTAAGCCCGGTGATTCTTTCAATGTGTCTGGAATTTTTTAGTCAAGAAGGTACCCGTGTGAAATAAAAGTGTCGTGAAGATTATTTTCAGCAATCGAGATGCTAGTGGAAGATTTCTTCAATGCAATAACAGTGAACGAACGATAACACAAACACAATGCAACTGCTAAAGTACCATAAAATCATCGGACGTAAATCGTATCTTAGGAAATCATTGGCAATGGGCGTATAGAATGGGATTAATATTATCGCTTGAGCTGGTTTACTCGCGTTTGATGAAAACGCATACCCCTGTGTTTCGAATGAATAGGTAGTCTCAGTGACTTACTTGACACTGGCAGAGTTGCGTTAAGATATAACGCAAGGGCCATTAACAAAAAAAAAAAAAGAAAAAAAAAGTGCATTTTTACACCCACGTTAGCAGCTGTGTTTGCAGTCCCTTGTAATGGAGGTCACCCTCCATAGGCTCACGCCTATTGCCGTTTTTTGGTACATTTTCAGACTATGAGCACCCACTTTTGTTATGAAATCAACGAGGCAGTCATTAATTATAAGAATATGTTGTTAATATACTATGCTTTGAATATTTGAATTGAATTTGAATTGATTGAATTTGATTGAATTTGTCGCCAAAAATGTTTTTATTTCCTCAGGGAAGATATGAGTGCCGAAAGACACCGAGGACTCCAAAAATAAGCGGAAGGTGAAGAAATTAATTATCATCATCATCAGCCCACATATGTCCCACTGCTGGGCACGGGCCTCCTCTACCATTCTCAGGGTTTAAAAGAGTGCAGTAAGGTGAAGAAGGGTGAAGATTTTACTTAATGGGATTTGTCCCAACCTTAATGCCCGGTAGAAAGTAAGAAAAAATACTAATAAATCTACAACTAGGTTAAACTTTGATTGAAGAGAAGAAAAGGAATGTTTTGTTTGGTTAGTGGATCTTGATGTTGCCCAATAGTCCGAACCTACACAGAAGAAATAAACTATGTTTTTCGAATTCTCGAGCTCCCAGTAATCTTTTTTATTATATCGGCATTAAACTTAAAAGCAAAGGCTTGTATTGTTTCATAAAATATAATTGTTAATGGAAATTATAAAAATGCGCATTAAACTACAACAACACGTATGAGAAATAAAGGTTTATGAAGATTTTCGTCATATACAACGTTTTAATTGTTTATTTCCCGTGTGGGTTATTGACCCTTGCAATGTTTCGCAAATGTATAGCATTACAAATACTTTATATCTGTTAGTAAAGTATGTCTCGGCTGAATAAAATTAAAATTGTCACGTATTTCCGACCCAAATACTATATCGCTGAAATAAAAATTTACACCGGGCCAATTATACGATGAATGTTGTTTGAAGTATCCTCAAACGGTAGTTAATTTAGGTACGTATTTCGTACATTATAAACATACTTATTGAACTAAAATTTATAACAAAAAGGAACACATACTGTAGAAGACATTGTTATTGCCCCAAACATAACTATTGACTTAACACCTAAATTTAGACTCTAAAATTAGTCTTATGACTTATAAGTGTAGCGAAATTAATATATACCTAATATACAACTTTAAGTAGAAAATTACAATTTCTGCTCACAGTTTTTCTAACTTGCTCCTACTATTTTTATCAAGGTTTGCGAGAAAAACTCCAAAATAAAGATTCTAACCGCGCGACTATTGTGATGGACAGCATCAAAATAGTCGCGCAAATGATATGTTGAGACATCAAGCGTCTGCGTGTCTGTCGCTCTTTCTGTATCTATTAATCATTCTCTCAAACGGACAATGAACCTCTCAAAAATTCAATTGCAGATGTGTGCAAATAATGTTTTGCCTGTCAGTTTGATTGATATACTCACGCGTCACGTAGATAGATCAGTGATGCTTACCTGAAAAAGAAAGATTTTTTTATCAGTTATTGATCGATAGATCTATGTAGTTATTTAGTATGGGCTCGTTTGTAGAGATTATTACAGCGTCAAACAGGTAAGTAACTTCCGTATCTAACTATAAAAGTAAGTACTTTTATCCTTGTTTCGTCACCTGTATTTACATCTCCACATTTCGTGCTGGTATTCAGAATCCTAGTGAAAAGGCCAAAACTCACTCCACCTGAATCGCAAACTTTTGACGGATCATCGAATAACATTTGTTCTGATGATAAACAATAGAGTTCTTAATATGGCGTCAAGACTCTGCGATTGACCATCGAGGAAACTGCTGATTTGTCGCATTGACGTAAGAAAAAAATATTAACATAGCGTATTTACTTGCGAAGGTATTTATGTGAAAACTGTCTTGCTTGGGTCAGTGCCCGCTGGCGATTTTCGTGAGCCACTTGAGCAATACAACATTATTTTGAAATAATCGGGCGTTTCCTTCGCACCGCCTCCGCTTATACAGTACTAAGATTTGCGATACACACAACGCGACTAATTTGTACTGATGTCATATTGTTCCACGCAGAATTGAGACAAAAAATGTGTGAATTATACTCGTATGTTAAGAATGTTTGTTTGTTTTGAAAGGAATAAGACGTTTAAAAGTGATTTGGAATTATATTTTAGAGTATACATATCTTGCTTATGTTCTGTATTTGCAAGATATTTATTAAAATTTTGTTCGTAATTTATTTTGATTATAATTACCCTTTAATATGTTACTCATACAAATCGATGGAGATTTTCGTAGGTTTTTGTTATATTTGTCAATTTAGTAACTTTAAATTGACTGTTATTCAGTTTATTTATAAGTACCTAACATCTCATTATGCAGAGCGATGTAACAATCAGTTCATCAAAAAAAAAGGCCTAGTGATCGAAGATTTAAATCATAAACACAAAACAAAAAAAAAAAACTAAAGAATAAGTCGAGAATATTCAGTTACCTGTTAAATATCAAGTCTCAATCGCTTAATATCCGGCTATTTCCCGAAATCAGATAAAAGCTATTTTGCCAGTCGGTTGCTTTGCCTAGAGCAAATCGCGTGTTGAAGGAAACGTCCATCGACCGAGCACCAATGCCAGTATTCCATCTTTAATAATTACAATTACTTTGGCAAAGGTGAAGGACGCCTGTAATGATGTCGAATATTCTTAAGCCCAATTAAGCTGCTGCATAGTTCTACAAACATGCCTTGAAGTTATTTGAGATATTTGATTGTAAAATATTGTTAGAAGTCTAGGAATGTTGAGGTTTGGAATTGTCGGTTATGTTTATCGTGACCAACGATTTGTTAGTTGTAAATAATTTGTTTTAATTGGCAAATGAGCAATGATTGTCGGTAATCATCGCCACGTAACCTGTAAATGTTATTGGTTTTCGCTGAACGTTTTTGGCATGCGGAATATAAGTTGTTAAACCTGAAAACGTGGTAACAGAGCAGGAGCTGTTCTGAAAGAAGTGTGATACGTACACATAATTTTAATTAAATTAGTACTTATCGTATTTTTATCAATTTTGTTGGTTTGTTAGATTATGAGTCAGTTAGCTACTCAGATCGCATCGGAGATAGAAGTTAAGGCAATATTTTAGAATTAATAACGTGAACATGCGTTTCAACAATTGAATACAATATAATAAGAAAGCTAACGCAATATCACCCCTAAGAAAATGAATCGAATTAATCTTATTGCCTTATTGAGGGCTTTCGGCGGCGCCTTTGACCAACGCGCATCTTACCTAAACCCGATTAACACATAATTTTTATAATACACTAAAGTCTTAAAATTTCTTTTGAGAAACTAGAGGTCAAGGAATTAATATTGCGTAGAAGTTTATAGCACATAGAAAGCGATTGGTATAAAAAATCGTGGTTTAGTGTCCGACACTGACCTTTGAACGTGGTCAAAGCCACGAAGTCCGCTATTATTCATTGTTACCGTTCAACATATAACTTGTTACGTGAATTATTAAGTCTAGATTATTTACTGTTGATAAAAAATATTTCAATTTTTACGTAAGTATTCCGCATGAAGTAATTATATTTCTGACAACCCATGGCTTGTAGTGTAGGTATATGGGAAGGCTATACTTCATTAAAGTCTATTGAATATTAGTTGATACAGTTTTTCATTAAAAAATTACGTGCCTAATTCTATATTTAAATTATAGTAAATAATTATTTGCATACATTTAAAAATTTGCGAAATTAATAAATTCATTAAATTAAATAAATGTTTTTTTTTTCTACGCTTATTACCATCAATATAGGTTTTCATCAGCGTAATACTCTTGATTTTAATGTGTATAAAATATTAAGTATAACACCTGATTTTCATGCTTTTTAACTATGTTCGTTCGGAAAGATCTGAATTTATGAAAATTCTCCATTGAGCTACCTCGTAAATAATGCGATTATTCAAAACCGTCAAAAAAAATATTTCCCCTTGTTATCTAACATCGTCGACCATACAATTAATTGATTCAAATTTAATGTTTATTTGAATGATTTTGACACAACTCTACAAAGCTAGATAAACATTAGGCTTGCACCGGAGTATTTCACAGCCGGACATAATAATGCAAACATCTATGGAAAGGCCCATAACGATTAGCATTCAGGTACGCCTACATAATAAATCTCAGAAGCACGCTCCCAACTTACCATGAGTGTCATGTGCTGGCCCTAATATACATACAGATTCATTATGCATGGAGCGGCAATTTTCACATGTATTATATGGAACTGATGTGAATGTACGTATTTGAACTTGAAAATGTATTTCTTTATTTTGTGTCCATAGAAAAATCGTTCAAATTGGGCGAGTAGTTTTTAAGTAACACACGAACAAATGTAAAATAAAAAAAATTGTCGTTGTTATACTAGTATAGATAAAAATATGGATAAAGTTTCATGATTATAATCATTAAAGTTTGATCAAAACAATAGTCGTGCAAAAACTACTTGAAAATGAATAATGGAACAGATTACTCGTCTCTGGTGGCACGTGTTTGAAAAAAATATGCAAATTATTCAAAAGCATACAGCTCAATTTATTGTTAGACAAGATATACATTTTGTTGGCTGCTTAGAATTCAAAGTGTGTTTAGTTTATAAATAATTGTCCCTAAAGAGGCTGTGTTACCTCAAACATCGCATGGACTTAAAATGTGACTTGATTGACCAAGTTCCTATTGCCTAACTTAATACGTCATTAGAAGTACGTCATATTTTATGACGTCATAATGTATCCAGCAGCCTATAATAGAAAATTTTAAACAGAAAGAAAGAAATAATTTATTTATTGTATGAAAGTTACACGATGTTGATTTATTTAATAAATTTTATTACACATAAATTAAATAAAAGTCTGTAAATTAATTTAAAATTGAAATAATACTGGACTGGACGTTAATTAATTGAATATACAATTTATATGCATAAAAATAAATGCAAAAATATCGTTGTTAACTACCGGTAGCTATAAATGGATATACTTGATGATAAGCAAAAATTCCTTAGTTTGAAAATCTCCTGAACCATTAAGCCGTGGAATAATTAGATTATTATTAATCAGTGTGGCTTAAATAATAAATATTCTATTGAATATTCAGAGGAAAATTGCGTTTAAAATATTATTTTAACACCCCCACATCTCGTTGATCACTCGTTAAATATTCCATCATGCCCGGTTGTCTGGAAGAGTTCGCTTTGAGCGATAAGACCGCCGATTGTCCACTGTGTTATAAGTTGTTTCTTTTATTGTTATTTCTCTATTTAAACGGTTAACAATAAAGTGTATATCTATCTAAATGTATGTTATAGCTGCTTGATGTGGGATTAAAAGTCTCACGAAGTTCTACAATCCCCGTATTTTATTGTGGGATCGAATGCATGTATAAATATGCATATACATTTGTCTGTTGCGAAGTTAGGTGAGCTGTCATTGATTAATTGATGAAAAAACTAGCCCTGTTATATTCGAATCATTTGCTCGGTCATTACTCTGTAGTTTCAAAGTCTGATATAACAGTTCTCAGATGGAACGAAGTCCGCGCGGGCAGTGTTATTGGGTTTTGCATTCAAAAATTCTATGCAACGAAACGACAAACGGAGATAAAACATAGATGCGGGAATGTACCCTCTACCTATTTAGTTGGGGCTACAGACGATAGTGTTATTGTGGTATATATTAGTGGGATCTGGCTCTCTCCGGGTGCAATTTTGAATATCGTCCTCATCCCACATATTGCATTTTCCCGAGGAAAAACTACCCAATTTCCTTTCCCGAGATCTTATCTATCTCCATACCAAAATATCATTTAAATCGGTCTAGCGGTTTAGGCGTGAAGGCATTACAGACAGACAGACAGACTGACACGAGTTACTTTCGCATTTATAATATTAATAGTATAGATTAGAATTATTCTGCCTGTGTATCTTCGAGTGTGATGCTCTAGACTCGATCCAACCTACATAGTATTTAAAGTTTTGCTTCCAACCGAACTGTAGGTAATTAAGAAAAACTCAACAATATTTGCCATTCATTAATGGTCAAAAGTAGTCATAACAGGTAATCCCTAATGAATCGTCTAATATTTGACCTACGAATCAAATAAGTCTTTTTCCTCCGAGTGAATCATTAGAATACATCCTTATACGTTTTGGTGTTTACAAAGCAATCTTTTTTTTAATACGTGTTATTGCACGCACAGAAAGGATTAATAATTGCCTATTCATCGTGGGTAGGCATTTGTCAGTGGGTATTAATTATCATACATACATAGATATTGTATATACATAGGTGAAGCGATTATTTTCGAAGAGGTGTCGGTAGGAGATGGACGAGAAATTGAGGTTGGAGAACATGATGATGGCAATTGGACGCCTTTGGAGGATGGCCTTTGTAATATGTAAATAATAGGTAGGTACTACGTTTGACCCGGGAATCGAACACAGGACCTCTCGGTCACACGTTACACACATGTATCATGAAACCAATGAGATAGTTTTGAATGAATTGAATTGAATTTAAAATAAGGCCATGCAATTATTATACTTCATATTACTAAATACATAAATGGCGTAGGTATATTTATTTTGGCGGGGTAATAGTATATGAATAATTCATAATATGTGCAGAAAGATATCATTATTCAAGAGTAATCGGCAAACTTGGGCTAAGTCCAAAGTTCAATGGTCCAACAAACAGACAAGATCTATTGTTTGTTGATTGCTCATATAAATTACAAACACGACTGCCCAAATATAATATTTAATAGAATTATTTTCTATGTTTGCAGTGTTACAGCAAACGCCATGTGGAAGAAAACCTCAAACGTTGAAGACCTATTCTAAAATGTAAACATATTCAGATACTTTTAGGAACATAACATTTTTTTCTTATTAACATTCACGGATCACTTGAAGATGAAATAATGAGGCAAATTATTGAAGTGAAAACTTCTTTAGCGGTGCTGTGCACTTTTTTGGAATGGGTAAAAAAAGTTGAACTCGCGTCAAATCACGTGACCCTCATCGAAAATGCGTAAGACGCATTATGTTATATAAATTGTCATGTTCGTGTACGATAGTGCAATAAATATTGTATTTTACCACGTAAATGATAGTACTTTTATATTATTAATTTAACCTTTGTATCATCAGCCTAGATAGAGATGTGTGATAGTGTGTGATAAAGATAGAAGAGTATTGCATAGCTCTGTCTTTTTTCATTTTCAAATCCCCTATGCATTTATACGTTTTATAAGCCTTAGTTATGCACTGTCTGACTTACTATGTGTTAAGATTTGATGCAAGAGAAAACGAGACAAAAAATCTCATAGTTATGACAGATTGTAAAAGGTGCTATACCTAAATATAAAATCCAAGAAATACTAATTTGAAGTAAACAGCCACTGCTTCATTATTTGGCAATTTTTTGTCGATCTCGCAAAACATTCGTAGATGTGAGATTTTTTGTCGGCTCAAATGTGGCTGAGCGCGTACCGGTTTCTGTTCGATCGTTGCTACTTGATGTAGCAATTTGATATTTATTTTAGACCATTTTTGTCGGGATTAAAAATATTTTGTAATGAAAAAAGCAAGTAAGTTATTTCTTAGTTCTAAATATAGAATCTTAAAACTGTCATTTTATTTCATTCATCAAAATTCTCATTATTCTGTCACACAGAAATTTATTAAGTGACAATAAGCATAAAATCGGGACCGTTTTAGAGTTAATGTTGTTTGTTCGCTCGCTTTTGCATTATGTTACCCAAATTATTGCGAAATGTGATGACATTATTTCATCATCCATCCATCCATCCATCAGCCGAAAGAGGTCCACTGCTGGACATAGGCCTCTCCCAATGACTTCCACAGGGACCTGTTGGAAGCAGCCTGCAGCCAGCGACGTTCCTTGGTAAGTAAAGGTCGTAACCTTTACTAGGTCATTCGACTACCTTGTCGGAAAGCGCAGCGTAGGACGTCCAATATTACATACAAGCCGTTAAATTTACATTACTTAAACTTAAATTTGACATTCAGTAAAATATTTTTAATGATACAAATTTATAACAACGCATGACATACTTAATGACAGAATTAGAACGAATGCTTTTTTTAATCATGATTAATCTTTTTTGTTCCTATAATTTTCACGAACTCTCAAAACAGCCGAAGGGAACAAATGACCGAGACGAAACATAATTACTTTTACCTACAAATTACTTGTAACACGTAATCATTAACTCCCGTTTATCTCGAATAATGACACGCTTGTCCAATCTTTAAAAGTTCTAGCTTCGACATTGACTTTAGCGAAGCAATTATACGCAAACATTCAAAATGAATAAACTGCATAATCGTTGTAGCTTCTAGATAACAATATTCGTGGAATTAGAAACAAGAATATAAAAACAAATGAAGTAGCGAGCGTCATTTGTTTTTTGGACTTTACATTACCTTACAGAGAACTAACTAACTGACTTTACATTGCCTTACTGAGTACTAACTAACTTACTGACTTTACATTACTTTACCTTGCTGAGGAAGTCAGTTGTGACGAGACACTAACTTACTTAAAGGAAAACAAGTCTTGTGGCATCAAATTATTCATACACAGGAATTTCTTCTATTTCTTCATTAATAAGACCACAGACACATCATAAATGATATTTTTACATTTATTGTCTACTAGCTCCTGCCCGAGAATACGTGGAGGTTTGATCCAATTATAAAGATAAATATTTTTTGAATAAACAAACTATCACAACTTTCACCAATTTTCTTGCAAACAAGGTTAGTAATAGAATAATACATATATAGTTCATAAAGTAACTATGGAGCTTATAAAGTTACGAGGATTATTATCCGATCTGCATTACTTGTGTGCCAGTCCAAATGGATTAAAAACTGGTTGAAGACGACTGACTATGTAATTTAATATTTCCTTGCATAAAAAGCATTAGTCGACGTTAAGCCGCTGAATATTAATAAGCAGTGTCCAGCACTTAAACTTAAGCCTTAAGTCCTCGTAAGTATTGCAGGCAACCTGCCAAATTGCACGCACACAAGTATTTAGGTAGTAGGTATAATGCAGGTGCGGTGCTTTTGTCACTTCGTCTATTGTTCGTTTGACGTCAAACCAAATGAATTAAACTGAATCTTGGCCGAAGTTGTAATGAATATATTATTGTAATGTGCGTAGAAGGCATGCTTGCCCATAGCAAACAGTTTGGATTTATTTAGTATTTTTTGTGGAGTTGTGGTGTCTGATGTTTTTGGGGGTAAATGAGGAAACCTTTCGTTTTAGAATTGATTTATATTAAAATATGGTTTTCATTTATTTATATCTTTTAGCAGCAGCCAAAAAGGTTTAGATATGGTATTAGAACTAAGTAATTTTTTTTTGTCAAAGTATTAGTACGTGTAAGACATACTATAATTTTGATCAGTCAAAACAAAAACATACTATTCATATCTTACTAAACAACTAAAAATATATATTTTTAAAATAATGAATGTAGATAAAAAAAATATACAAATAATTTTCATTCGACGGCTTCAGTGTGAATACTACGTAATTGACAATTATTCGAATATGTGTGACAATTTATGTAAAAATGTATTTTTGTGTTTTTGTAACAATAAGCAACCTTCAAATGTATGTAAATTAACCAAATTAAGAAAAGGAAGTGTATTGAGTAAACTAACAAGTAAACGGAACAATGCGTTGTCAACATGACAAGATAATTTGAAGTTTAACAATTTAGCGGTTTTTTGAGGTAATGAACTCCGCTTTTAGAATTCAGAATCAGATGTATCAATGCGTGTTGTGTATTTACCACACCATCCTTCATATATGAGTATTTTTTTAAATGTAATTGCATTCTTTTTTAAAATTATAAAAATTGAAAATGAAAGATTATAAAATGCAATTTTGTTAAAAGTTTTAATGAGATTACGGAAAATAATGTTACATAAATGTAAAGGTATGGGTTAAAACCATGGGATTGACTTAAATATAAATGAATTTATTTTATTTAAAATATAATATCATTGGTATTTACTTAAATTAGACTCTACCTATATAATTTTTTTTTAAAAAGCAAACAAAATAAACCTAAATGTGGAAATACAAAAAAAATCTAGCAGTGTACATAATTGTCTTAATGGATTTTAAAGCAAATATGTAGGTATGTAAATATATTATCGTCATTATATGGATATTCAACCGTTACTGACTAACTCAGAAAACGCTCGCGTCATAGGAAATGCGATATTATACGATCTTAAAAGAATCAAGATATTATTTTGTTAGTTCATGATAGTTTTGCACTTTTTGTTCGTTTTCAAATTTCAATTTAATTTATATTTTGGTTGCCTGTATCAATTGCGATTATGATAAAATGAAAACATTTTGTTAATTAATATGAAATACTTTCTTTGTGGATTTTTTTTTACAAATTTTGTGTACTAATTTAATATACTTAAGTTAACTGAAAAATCATGAATTGTAGGTACAATGATATATAGTAATAAATTATAGCAAGTAATAGCAATAAAATGTTATTAAATTATTCGCAAAAAATGCATGTGTTGGCGATCTAGGAATCCTGGATTTGAGCCTCGAGTCGGGCAAAGCTAGTTTTGTTATTAGGAAATTCACAGTAGCAGCACAGAATCTGGCAATGGCCCCGTAAAACAACAATAGGCTCGCCCAAATTCTACGTGGGACCAAAAAAACAATAGGTGAAAATTGGATGCGCGTAATGTGCCCCTGCCTACCTCTTCAGTGATACAGATGAGAGTATGTCTATTTAAATATATATTTCCTTGATATACATTCCTCAAATAATGGCATTACAATTAAACATGACAAAAAACCTAAAACATAATAAAAGAATGCAATAGTAACAAATGGTAATACCATTGTTGTTAATTAAACATACAATGAGATTACGGCGGATTTTGTTTTGTTTACACAATGACATCATGAGAATTTACAACCCTCCATCCTGAGAAAATAAAGTTATTTTTTACACGTTCAATGCCATCACTCGTCAAGATAAAGTGTTAATGATTCGCGTCCTAAAGTAATATTTAAATAAAAAAAGTGTGTGTGTGTACTTATGTACACGCGTTAGAAGTTATACTTCATACATAAATATATATTTTCTTAAATAATATATTATAACATAATATTTTAATAACTTCATGGTGTCGGTTTTTCATGACAGTGTGCGCGCGCATCGTAATAACTTCAATAAGTTTTTTTTTTAATAACTTCATGGTGTCGGTTTTTCATGACAGTGTGCGCGCGCATCGTAATAACTTCAAAACGTAGTAGTTTTTTGAAGTTATACTTCTTTTGAATTTTAAAAGTAAAATCAGATTAAATTAAAATAAATACCTCTCTCGACTCTGTCTTGACCGTACGTGACGTAATCAAAACTACTTATAATTTATTTACTTTTTTTATTACTGTCACTATTCTACATTCTTAAAATTTAAAACAAACTTTTTCTGAATAACTTTTTGGTGTCGGTGTGCGCGCGCATCGTAAAAATCACTCTCATCATTTTTCCCTAACGCGCCAAAAGAAGTATAACTTCAAAATGAGTTCAAAGAGAACATGCTCTTTGCATTCTTACGCGATAATATTTACACAGTATTTTTTTTAATCTACATGATCGTTTAACGATGAAAATCTTGTGGACTCGGCGGAAAAAATAGTGCGTGCTATTAAAATATTATAAATCCGGACTCCTACATTTAGGTATTTGGTTGAGAAAATTGTCAGTGACGGCACGGAGTCTTGAAATGAGCCCGATAAAAGCCAACAGCCATACCCCTATAAGGTGGCACTTACTGCACCTACTACTTACCTACTACTCTGTTTACCTCTTCGAGGATGCATGCATGAAAGAGAATCATTATCCTCTTGCCTTGTTCCCAATTTTATTTGGGGTCAGCGCAGTAGGTATCTTTTATCGTTCCACACATTCTTATCAGCCGTCATGTCTTCATTCACCCCTTTTTCTTTCATATCTTCTCTCACGCACTCTCTTTTCTTTTCTGCTTGTCCATCCTTCAACTTTCATACTCATTAATTTTTTACCTACATATGTTTCATCTCTTCTCATAACAGGCCCATACCACGACAGACGGTTTTCGTTCAGCTTGTCTATCACAATAGCCGTGATGTCAGCATGATAGAGCGTGTATTAAAAAATAGCTTAGTAGTCTCTGTTTTCAGTATTTACAATGCACATTCATTATGATGGAGAAGCATGCGAGACACTTGTCCCTTAAGCGTACAACAAAATTGATGAAGCAAGGAATAATAATGTAACAAATATAGTAAATCTTGGTAACAATTGAATTGCAAACAAAACAGATCTACACAATAATTGCGCTGAGATAAAATATGATACAGTAGAATCAAACAAAGCAAATGTACATTCTGCGGTTACTTATGTAGATTCTTGTATTCGCCATAACTTATTAGTATGCGGCGCTTACAGCAAAGACACATGAAGATGTTTTTTCTCGTACAATCATCCATCATCTACGAACAGAGACATTTTGAGTTATTAATGCCAAGTTGAGAGACACATTGCTTGTGCTTGTGTGGCTTGTAACAAAAACATATTAAATGGAAATCTATGAGGTTTTGTTTTACATGGTCATCAGAAATATGAAATGAATTAAACATAGGAATATGAGTTTTGCTTTGTATATGACTTTATGATTTTATTGTGACACAGAGGCATTCATTTTTTACAGTAAAGAATGCAAGGAGTATTAAGAATTAAAAATACAGTTAGCTTTGTGAAATACGATAGCTGGTTAAAAGAAAAATTACACAAATTTTGCTATACATCAATAAATTAATAAATCATAATTGGGAGTCCTGATGGCCTCGAGATTTAGGCACGCGATCGAGAATCTCGACGGTCGCGGGTTCAAACCCGAAGCACACACCTCTGGCTTTTCGAAGTTATGTGTGTATTGAAGAAAAACATCGTGATGAAATCTGCAGGTTGCATCACGTTGTTTTCCTTCACCGTTAAAGCAAGTGATAATTCATTGTGATTACACACATAACTTCGAAAAGTCAGAGGTGTGTGCCTGGGGTTTGAACCTCAAGGCCATCACTGCTTAAAATATATTATTGGAATTGAATCTAACGAAACCATACATTGACATAATCCTTGACGTAATAGAAATGTCACAATCTTCTGTGATCTGATTTGTTCACTATATAAATATATAATGTCTTTAAGAAGAATACATCTATTTCTTCTATATGTTGTGATTTAAAATTTAGTTAATATACTGGGCTATTATCTTTTATGACTTATTCTTCTGTAACCTACTCATTGTCACTGCACTTTAAAGGTAAACACAAATTAGACTCTGAATGAAACATTTAATCGCAAATTATAATGACGAAAATACTCTTGAATGGACAACAAGATAATCGAATAACCCTTGACTTCTTAAATGATGAATCACAATGAACTTGATGAAGAGGATCAAGGACGTGCTAAACAGGAGTCTTCCTGTTTTTCCTTTAGTGGACGAATCAAAAATTACATAAACATGAGAATTACGAAACTGAAGATCAGGCGATAATGAATCTAATTTCTGCAGCTATTAAGGATCAAGATTGCATATTTGACAGTAGAGCTAACATGGCTGTACTTGCCATGCACTGCGATGCAAGTCACGTAACGTATTAAAGCAGTCAAAACGAGTTATTCACCTCCATATGAAAGTAATAATGGTTTATTAAGTTCGCGCCCTTTGTGCCAATATTTTTGAGGCCTGTGATTTAATTCATCTTATTACTTATCTGTTGAGTTACTGTCCATTCTAGTAAATAATTTTAATGTATGATGTACATACATAGACAAAAATTATGTCAATAGAATACTATGATATCGCTAATACTCTTATAATATTGTACTAATGATGGAGCAAATAAGTTCTGCATTCATTTATAGAACTACATCAATGACGATAAACATATGACACATACTAAAAACATTTCATTAGATGGCAAGATTCGTGAAATTAAATCATATCAAAGTAATAAGAAAGATGTCATTTTCAAGGCAGATTAAATAACGTGAATTGTGTGAGTCATTACATTACAACAGGACATTAAAGACAATTGCATACTGGTGATAACGTAATGGCAAAATTTTCAGAACACTCATTTCTTTGCGACATGCAACAAGTAATTCGTAGAGAAATCTTCTATCATAGAGTATAACTTTATAATATAATAATTTTATTTATAAGGTCTTTAGACTTGAAGAGACAATTAGTTTTAAATTTAATTAAAACATTTTGTAGCATAAAAAGCTGTTCTTAGAAATATATACACAGTCAATAAATGGAATTCATATAATTTGTTTCTGCGATTCTATTTACGTGTCTCGTATTAACTTATAATTATAAACATGAGTTTAGCCATTTTAACGTTCAGAAAAGATCTTGCTATCCATAACTCATAAATTTTACTAGCCTTATATGTAAAAAAACAGCAGTAACAATCATATAGTAGAGAAACCGGTTGCCCAAAGCATAAGCAAATGAAATTATATATTCTTGCAATAAAATCGAATTAATAATAATGAGGGACACGTATTGAACATACTAACTAAACCGCTAAGTGCATACATTAGCCGTATCATCATCAAATGAGTTATTCTTTGAAGTCGCCACATTGACTACCAAGTAATCTTGAATGATCGACTCGACTTTGCTTTCGTCCTTCGCATGACTCTATAAGTAGCTGAGTAAAAAATATTTACTTATAATTTATTGATGAGATTTGATATTTCATAACTCCCTGCTGATCATATTTCTATATTTTTTCCTGCATTTAAACTCACCACACTGATTAAACTGAGTGGACATGGCAAAAACCAAGTATCTCGAAGAATTTTACCGACGAATTTATTATCATACTCGGATGTACCTATGTATATGTGTCAGTACTTATCACTATATTCAGTGTCCCTTTTTTATAATAATTAATTTAATAAACTATAAAACAATCGAGTACCAATTACATACTCCACACAAAGTACTATAAAAAATTCTACATATTAAAGTACTAATGAAGATAATGCGCAATTAACTGTCTAAGCAACAATAAACGTCATTGGCGAACGCTCCTCTGTCAAAGTGTGTGTCCGAGCGTCTCATCACGAAAATTAAACCAAGATAAAATACGGGAAGAGCATACAGACGATAATAAACAAAATCAATGTCACCGTCATAATGAAAATATAAAAGTTTATTTACAAGAGCACATTGTTGGAAATTTCCTCGAGGCCCGACGTATTACACACGCGCTCGTAATGTCATCAACAAACGTCAGGTGCCGTGTAATAATCCATCACGCATCGTCGATTCCAAACGAATTCACTGTAGTTACGCTTTTAGCTTCTGCTGATTCATTATCAGGTATAAATTTTGCATTGAAATTGACTATTATTAATGTGAGATTTGTTTTATTTATTTTCGGAGCTCTCAACGACCTTTAACTATTTGGTTCCACAAATTTGTTGATTTCGTCTCCGTAAGCTCTAGTCTAAAGATTTTTGTGGCTGATATGTCAAATGGAATATTAGTTTGGATGTCGATCATGAATACATTAACTAGGCATCATGGGAAAAATATATTTTTTCTTAATTCTATCATGTAGGTACATAAACCACAAGTCATCAAGTAAACCTTTCTGCGTCAATAGCCTTTACAACTGCAATTCTTTTATTGCAATAATCATTATAGAAATATAATTATAGATCAATCTATCAGATATTATCAATCAGTAGTAAATTTATTGCGGGATTATCCACAGTATCTATTGCTTAATAAATGATGTAACGCTTATCGGTGAAGGAACTTTAATCAACACGAGGATGTAATATGTAACATAGCAAGAACTTACTTTATTTTGCACGATTTATTAAATTAATGCTCATTCTAGGAGTATAGCTAAACCAAGATGTCCGGTTATGTTACTTGGAGAAGAACTGTCTCTCTGTATACCTTTCTCCTTAGCCTAAAGCTGAACTTTTACTAAGAAATATTGGAAATATGTATTAATGAATGTTAATATTACCAAACACATTATTCTGAAAATATTACCTTCGGAACTCGATCAATCATTAACTTATCTGGTAAGGTTTTTTTTTGTATAATGTCCACTTACATAAAATCTGCATTTGGATAGCGACTTTGTTATGTATCATTGAAAAACATGAGAACCTGTCAAGAGTTTGAAGCATATCTTATCTAAGGTTAAATAGTGATTTGATATTGTTCCATTGTTAATCTAATCTTCAATATTTTATTTGCGTACGAGCCTTTCACGCGATAGTTGAGAAATTCAAAAACGTTATTATATTGATAATTGGTAGTAAGTTTAACATATAATTTCTCTTTTCTATGTCTTATAATTGGATGTACTGTTTAGTAGATGATGATGATGTCGTGATAGATGATGCCGTAAGACTGCGATTAGAAGTGTTATTTCTAATTTCAGGACCCCATTTGCTCTGTACTATTATGTTTTACGATGCAATGTATGATTAACTCGCTGTACTGACTTATAATTAAGTAATGAATTGTAGAGACACTTATTATAACATTTATTACAGTCTTAAATAAATACATTAAACAGTCACATACATAGTTCTGACTCCACATTAAAATATATGAGATACTTTACAGCTTCACAAACACCTACACCCGGACCAAAAATCTGTGGATCACAGATAAAGTTCTCTCGGTGCGGGGATCAAACCGAACAACGTAACAGAAAAATCCTTGCAAGAAACAAAATACTTCTAAGAGAGATATAATTTAATTCGATATATATTTAATTCTAAGGCGAAAATTGAAATTGAAAAATCTAAGATAAGCAATCAAACTAAAACGTCAAAGCTTATCAACGACATCCCTAGTCTGATCGACAGAGGATTCCATTTCTTGAATTAATATTTGTTTATTCTATTGCGATAAAGAATTTGAGCCATTAAAACCAGTTTTTATCATAGAATTAATCCGCGATGTGCTCATCAGTGGCTGAGTATATTAAGGAAACACAAACACTAATAATACTATTGGTGCCCCTGATTATTCCTTTAATACGTCATATACGAATTATTCTGATAAGATTTTTCATTTTTTTCATCATCAGCCCATATACGTCCCACTGCTGGGCACGGGCCTCCTCTATAACTGAAAGGGTTAGGCCTTAGTCCACCACGCTGGCCTAGTGCGGGTCGGTGGACTACACACATAAGTACTTTTTTAGGTGTGCAGGTATCATCACGATGTTTCCCTTCACCGTTAAAGTAAGTGATCATTTATGATGAATACACACAAATATATAGGTACATTTAAATACCGTAAATACAATTTACTGAACTGTTCTCGGCTATATCATGAACATTCACTTCTTGCAAGCGAATACATATTAAACTTTAAGCAACTAAAACAAGAATGTACGGTATGAATGTCGAATATTTTTACTTTGTAATCGACACCTAACCGTCCTTGTTCCGATTGCTCCTTCATTTACATCTAGTCCAAATGTTACTGGATTAAATTTAACCGCCTTTCATACACACGGTCAATTTGTTTGATCAACTATTTGGGCATTATTTTACGTATAATAGTAGACTTACTGAATCCAGTAATTTATTTTATGTGTATTTTATCGAACTATTTCTAGACGCAAGGAAATATGAATAAAAAATAACAAAATAAAGCAGGATAACTCTAACAATTCACTGTGTCGCAGAATAGGACCTAGGTAGGTATCAATACAATCCTTATGCATCACCATTGTTTCACCAATTGTGTTTTAAATCCAAGGAAGAACGCTATAGGTAAAAAATTCCGAAACAAATAATCTAATATCGCTTTGTCCGACCCAGAATTTGATAGATCGCATGGCACTCCTTGGTATCGCGAGACTACGGGGCAATTTATAATTTATGCAACAGAAGAAATTAATAATATCGAAAGGCAAAGTCGCGGAAGTGAGCGAAACCGCAATAAATCCACATAAATAATTAAGTTAATATTACATAAAGCCTTTAAGTCTGTTGACGTTAAGAATTTTCCTAGAACAGACGTTACAATATAATTACTACGTTTGATGTATTGTGACTGGATATACCTTCACGTAGATCGGATAAACATACATATGACTACTAGTCTTAATTACGTTTATTTTTACAATGTTTTCGAGACATGTGAATGACGTCAATTTGACAACAGCACATATGTATGTTGCCATGTCATATTGTGTATTCTTTGAATACCGTTTAAAATCTTGGGGCCAATAAAAATAAAAAATTCTTTTTCATCCTTATCATTTAAAATCATATGAATGCAGTTCATAATATGTTCGTAGGCGTTAGTCCCCCACACTGGCCTAGAGCGCTTTGAAGGACTTTACATACTTTAGAAAACGTTTTTTACCATGTTGATTCTCAATATAAATTATATTTAGAATACACATAAGTCTTTGAAAAGTCATAGCCGTCAAGTTCATCAAACGATATTTAAATTATTGCATAACAGTGATGCAATTTTGGCCAAATATACGTTTACAGGTTTTTTCGTAAACCTAATCATCTCGTTAATTAAAGATACAAATTTAAATAAAAACATGAATTGACGGCACAAAAAACTCTTTGAGGTGGTTTTGATAAAAATTACTAATATAATTTTTCTGTTAAGCAGAGAATTTATTTACTAGATAGAAATATAAATAAGCGACATCTTGTACGTGTTTAAACAATTAAAATACCACATAATCCGTCTTTAGACAGATCGTTTCCGACGGCAGTGAAGAGCTTAACCCTTAGAATTATATTAAACCTTAAGCTACTGGATGGATAAATGGATACCAACAAGTGACAAGAGATTACATTTCCTACATTTACAGAACGGCTTCTTCTGTGAGTAAATGTCGATGAACACTGACTACTTATCAAAAGGTGTTGAGGATTTCATGCAAAAAAATATTTTGTATCGATTCTTAGTGTTTTTTGCTTTAGAACGATAATTATGCATGGTCATTGTTAACCCATGCTTTGTTTTTTTTAGAAAATAAATAAAACAAATTGTACCTTTTTCTTACTCCAAAAAATAAAAATAAACAAACAAAATAAATCACTGAAATCACCGCCAATAAATATTGGATAGCATGTTGGCCAAACGTTTGGGACGTGCGTCCAATACGCAAGCCTTGACGAGGTCAGCGAAATGGCCCATGGGAGAGGCACTGACGCACATCAAGGTCAGTCGCGTCCCATTACCGTGGGCGGCCAAGCCAACTATTGTTTTTACAGGGTGTGTAAATGGGGCTTTATTGTTTGTATCAATTTACATGATGACAAGTTTTGGACGCTTTTTTAGGTCGCTAGTGTTAATATGGCGTAAGGGTGTGCTTACTTTTGAAATATGTTAATGTGTGATTGTTTTAATATACGTACAATTATAATCAGAGATATTAATTGGATTACAGTTGGAAGTATAATAATATTATAGAGCAGATTTTATTATTTTATGTCATGAAACGCCCATTTAATACTTGTTTTATGTTTTAGTATTATAGTTCTACATAAAATAGTTTTATTATAAATATACTAACTGCTTTGTGTTTGTGATCGTGTACAGCCTTCGTATTTTAGATGAACTGTTTTATAATAAATCATTCTTAATTATTCAAATTAGCACGTAAAATTTTAGACTCATCACAAGTAATTAATATATACCCACATTGGTGCTATAAAAATGTAATTAAAATATAATGATAGCTTTATTTTACCTTTCATTTTTATTTATATAACTTCATCGAATCTCCGTCGTACAAAATTAATGATTCGCAAAAGAAAATTATTCGAGATGTTTGCTCCGACGAGAATCCGTAAAAGGGAGTTTTATAAATTATGTGCCGGGTTAGAAAGGCACCAGACTGACAGTTTATAATTCAATGCGACTAGAAATTTCCAAATGCAGAATTAATCATGTGAATTTCCAATGGAGTAATGGATAATTTCGCTTTTAAAGTAAACTGGTCTCCGTGTTACTGACGATTTATTTGAAAGTCTCGAGTAGTGCATGTTAGATAGGCACTGGCATTTAGGGCTTGACATTTCGCTCATCGTCTGATCGATAGCTATTCGCAGTCTTGCGAAGAACATTTAAACGTTTATGGGTACAATCATCGCTGAATAATTTTGTATCACGGAACACTATTTTGAATGTAGTTGCAGTTTAAGTGTGTTTGATAGTTTAGTAAGGATGCCTCGAAAGAAAAACATATCGTGGGCGTCTTTGTGATCTTATTAATTTTACGTATTTTTAGTACCTAGAGCACGGCGTAGTATTTTCTAAAACATATTAAATAGTGACACTATTTCATTAAAAAAATCTTCTAGAAGAAAAATCAGAAAGAACTTTCCAAAGTATCAAAGATTTTCGTCACGATATCTCCCGTCTGTGGTAAAAGGCAAATTATGAAGGAGCTGTGACAAACAAAACTCATGGATATGTTGCTTTACCGAACGCATATCTGATACATATGTATATAAATTGTTAAAAGATTCTTCATAGATTCCTTAAATCTAGGGCTCTTAATGTTATGTTTCCATAAAATTTATATCATACGCTTTGAAATCCTCCATTCATAAAGCGATCAACAGCATAAAAAATAATGACGCTATTGAGAAAAATATAAGCCAATTAAACATCGTGGTTGGTTATCGTAAATAATGTAGGAAAAGTATTACATATTATCATAAATAAACGCGATGTAAACAACATTATTTTATTGAACTATTTATATAGTTAGTAGAACATAGAAAACATGTCTTCTCCTCGTAAATTATTATCTTAAGCTTCTAAATCAAACATGTCAAGTATTCTATTCATAAAATTGATTGTATTAAACTATGTATATTTATACATGATCCTGACCACAAATCAAATTGATAACATCATATTATTATGACTTAAACCACTTAGTTTATCGAAGGAAATGTCGGTTATTCATCCTTTTCAAATCAGTCTTGGTCTGTCAGTTTCTAGTTTTCAGCAAAAGAAATAAAAATTTCTTCGGATACAATGATTTATACATAGAAACAATTTAAAAGTAACATAATTAAGGGCGTAATCGTTAAGACCTGAGCTTCATAAATCTACAGTTGAATTTTTGTAAAGATCAAATTATTTTATTGATCACAGTTTATTATTCGAAAATAATCATTTAATATCTGATCATTGTGAATCAATTAAAAAAAATATTTCTCACACCTGGCTTTTAATAGGTTTTATTAATACTTTAAGATAAATTCGATACCAATAAATTTAATTAAATATTAATCATATTTTTTGCAACTTCTATAGTTTAACGAAGAAGAGCTATCACGAGCACTTAACCTTAAACGGTGTGATAAGACTGTACCCTCGGGTGTATTGTTTCGTCCTCTTTTATCTTCATCACTCCGGCGTATTGACAAGGTCACTACGTCTATACCGGCCTGAATGTTCACGTAGACGCCACAACAAAACGTAGGGTAGGCAGAGGTGCATTTCTGCACCCACATTTCACCTGGTATGTATCAATCTCACGTAATAGAGGGTGATCCTTTTCGGTCACATTTCCTGACTCCGTGCTGCTACTGAGAATTTCCTAATGGAAAAAACTAATAACACTTTGCCCGACCCGGGAATCTAACCCAGGACCTCTTGATACGAGGCAGTCGTATTTAAAATAAGACAGGCTAGGCTTACATTTATTGGATTTAAAATGTTAAATTGGATACCTAACAACAATGTTAAGTTAGTTTCACTGTAATTAAAATATCACGTTTACAAGGTCAAAGTAAAACTACATCAAAATAAAGACGCTTTAGCAGAACCTTATCATTTTCGCTTGGAGATCAATCTTCACTTATCCATTATCCATATGAAACAGGAGATAAATAAGATTTATGCTATTTTTAAGATTGCTCAATCATAAAATTGTTTCGGATTTTTCCATGAACTCTCCGAACACATATAGTCTAAGAACCTAGTGGACTACACAGCTGACCCATAGATATTCATATTATTATAGTAATTGACAGCCCCGTGGCGCAGTTGGCTAGACACCAGCTTGCGAAACGAGAGGCCGCGGGTTCGATCCCCGCACCGAGACAAATGTTTGTGTGATCCGCAAATATTTGTTTCGGGTCTGGGTGTATGTGAGACCAAAAAGTCTCTCGTAGTTTCTGATACCCACGACACAAGACTTGTATCTTAGTGTGGGATCAGAACTATGTGTGTGACTGTTGGGTGTATTTATTTAATTGTAAGTAAGTATACGTAGACATACGAATTTTTATGTAAAAGTTCTTAGGAATTTACTAGGTGCCAACCCGAACTACGCCAGCGAGGTGGACCCTAGGCCTAAAGCCTCACAATTGTACAGGAGGTCCGTGCCCAGCAGTAGGACGTATATGAGCTGATAATGATGATGCTACAAAGGCATTTTATTTAAATCATACATAATGTTAAAATAAGGGACAGTAAACGTAGTAAGCGGAAACAGAAACGAAGGTTGGAAGATGAGCTCAAACAAACAACAACAATTGGAGGAGAGTGGCTCGTGACAGAAACCAGGAAAGGCACACTGAAGTGAGCGATATATTATAACAACATTTATTATAAAGAAATAGAAACAATTCAGAATAAAGGGCAATTTATTTATTTTAATGTTAAAATATTTATCTGTGCATGAAACTCATAAAAACCGTAGTCATTTACAATAGACATTGTATTGATAACTGCTTAAAGCACTTCATGTAAAGTGATAACATAAGTAATAAAGAAAACTTGAAGAAACAAGTTTGTAGCTCATGCAATTCGTTCGGTGAAGAGGTTACTTCGCAATCTATGGAATTACTAATTCACTCATTCACTACGATTCGGCGTATCTGACCTACTTTTAATTCAATTAGGTTTTTCAATTTAACCACTTGAAATAGTAATTAAGTAAAAAAGTTAGTTGGAAAAATGATTTCATTTTACACATTCACGACAGTATTCTCAAGAGGATAAGAAGAGATATATTTCTACATCCACTTTACGACAAGGTGGTTGGACGACCTAGTAAAGGTCGAGGGACGTCGCTGGATGCAAGTTGCTTCCAACAGGTCCCTGTGGAAGTCATTGGGAGAGGCCTATGTCCAGCAGTGGACCTCTTTCGGCTGCTGGATTGATTGTTTACGTCAGTAATGCAAATATGTTTATTATATGAAAAAAATCCAGTTTAACGTGTTGTTGAAATTTACTTGAAAAAATTTACCTACTCATCCAAAGCCAAAACCAACAACATTAGCTACGTATGGGAAATGTGGCGCGTTGTATACGAACCATCTTAGACACTTTTCTTTCACGAATAAAAAGTATAAACATTTATTTATAATGAAATATCAGTTACGTTTTTGATATTTCAAAAGCCTAGAAAAATCTCTGTCGTGCAATTTTATGAGACCTCACCAAAAATTGTCTTGTTTAAATAAAATTTGTGCCTTTACGATGAAAGCGAAATATTTAATGTATTTAAAGAGTAAACACACCAAAGGTGTATTTCGTAATAGGTATATTAAAATCATTGAGTACAAATAAATATTTAATTTTATTACTAACGTTGTTATATAATATTACTTTACAATGTTCGCAATCTTGAAATGCTTGAGGTCAATTAAAAAAACGACTCACATATTTGTTTTGCATGATGGCGGTTATAATCGAAAGCAGTTAACGTAGCGTATTCTTATGTTAGAGATAGATCACGTTTATGCAAACTGCTACGGTGTGACAATCTACACGACAATACTTTGCATATTATATTAAGTACAGGATTGTTTACTTTTCTGTTATTTAAAAAATAATTTATAGAGCTTTACTACGAAATTAAAGGACTTAACTGAAATATTGGCTTTAGTGTGTAAGATCGAGTGTTATATTCCGTAGTCATAGATATAAATAAAAGAGTTTCATGAAAACCAACGATATTTCAGTCTCTTTGTTCGCACAATTTCCGAGATCGTTTTTTTTACGATTTTTGTTATACAAAGTTTGGAACGAAATATAAATTATTTGTCATATAAATTGCATGTCAAGAGAAAAGGTACCTGAATAGAAATATATTTAACATTGAATCAAACGAACTAAGGTATTAAATAAAATAAAATAATAACAATGTCATAGATTGAAGTTCGTATTACTAGCAATTAATGAAAAGAACATTTCAAAGTGAATCTCTTAACTTTTTTATACAATAGAATCAATCTTCACTTAAATTTGCTTTCTCATACAAAATGATTACAGAGCAAAGTCCAAAGCGTATCAGCTACATTGTGCTCGTATCAATGTGTAGAGGAAAAAGGTAAGGTAGTTCTTGTATTGCAATCGTAATTTATTATGTTTGAGCATGTTATGGCGCTCTAAATTTGTCGCGTCGAGGACATGTGAGCGACGTAATCTTGTCAATGGTTTTATGTATCCTTCATAAATAGGAACGAGGATATGACGAATAGGATGCTTTGGTAGTAGAGAGGTTAATTTAATAGCTCTCTCGTTGCATTTAATGGTACATAAAATATAACTTCCCGTATTAGTCTATTAGAACTTGTAAATGGTTTATTTTTTAATAATCAGGCTGTGCTGGGACAAATGGTTTTGTGAGACAGAAATCTAAACTATTTTTGTTTGGTGTATGAATAACAAAATCCACCAAATTATTAAAAACATGAATTTTTAATATTTATTACGTTTACACACTATCAAATTATTTTATAATGAATTCTCTATCCAATTTATAGTCCATTTCGTAACACTATCTATTTCGTTTTAATTTTTTGGTGCTATCGAATTCATGCAATGTTGCTATTTATTAATATTATAATGAATAGGAATTCGAATGTATATAGTCGTAGTTAGAGGTATTTGTTACTTTTATGTATTTTTAAATTATTTTAGATAAATGCTCTAACCAAAAACCAAGTTACTGTCCAATTCGTAACTCCATCTATTACATTTTCCTGTCTAAACATTGTTACATTAAAGAAGAACATAGCATAGTTTTTCGTAAATATAAGTCGAGAACAGAAGATAGAAGTTCTAAGAAAAAAAAATATTTTCCATTCTAAAGATATGAAAATTCATATCAATGGTTAAGTTGTTTATAAATTGTATAATTAATTGATTGATGATGGTCGTATAAATTGCGCTTACGCAAGTAGGGCCGTAGCTCTAGGACCTACATTTTAGAAATGAGGAAAATCGAAGTAGCAACATTCTTATTCGGTTATGATAGTAATATCTTGGTTAATTTTTCAGAGCCGATAGATATGTTAATCTTTAACATGGACATTACATTAATAAGATCATAAAAAAATACTCGTTCATTTTAAAAGAGTTATTAGATATATTCTGCAACATAGCTACTTCAAAATTCGTGATGTCGTCGAGGATTATGCTGTCGGGTAAAATTTAAAAGTTCTTAGGAATTTCTTAGAAATGTAATCCGACAACCCATACTGGCCCAGCGTGGTGAAATAAGGCCTTACACCCAGTTCCGCGGCTAGTTATTACGCCGTCCGCATGCAAACCCCATTATACCCTAAAACTACTTACTCTGAGTTTTGTCTAAAGAAAAAAAGGTCACCTAAACAAATTTGCCGCCCCCCTGGACGTGCCGCTCGCGTGCGGTGCACGCTTTGCACGCCCGCTTACGGCGGCCCTGCTTACCCCTCTCTGCCCACGACCAGCAGTAAGATCATGATGATAAAGTGTTTACTTAACAAAAACCAACGAACCAACTCACCAACTTCGTTCGGGGTGACATCTGTTGTCAGCTGAATGACAACTGACACGTCATACGTATCGCCCTCCAGTTTTCCGCGGCTCTCGTCACACCACAAAAGTAGTTTTACATCACTGTTCTCACCACACGCACACAATCACTATTGATCACTAAACCAATCCTAGCAATCAGTCACCGTGAAACAAACTGAATGCTTCCTCTTCCGTTGTTTTTTTAATTCAATTATTAAGTTCTCGTTCGTTCAACCTTAAAAAGAAAACCTAATTAGCTTCAGTATTTTGCGTCGGAGTACGGATTTAAAACAATACAAGATTCTTAAATTTAAACAGGAGACAAAAATAAAAAGTTGTTTTGTATAAAATAAATAGTAATGGTATTGACTATCCATAAACCTTGGTCTAGTTGTGATAGAAGTAAATAGCTATGAATTACATTAGTTATTGGTATTGACAGTGCTTATTAAACGCTTGACTATGAAAAAAGTGTGTAAGCCTATAAGTGTATTTTTTTTTAAATGTAATAAATACCACACCTCATTATACGAATTACAATTTTTTTTTATAATTGGATTTTAAATAAAAGACGATGTAGCAATGGCATTTTCCATCAATATTCAACAATGGCGCGATAATCATTATCGCCTAAAAAATTAAATAAGATTTATTTTTAGTCAAATAAATTACGTATTAGACTGACTTGATTAATTACGAAGGTAAATTTAAGGGCGAGATCTTGAGTCATATTCACATAATGATTCAATGCTAATTAACTTTTCATAAATTTTCCATATAACTTGACCTAACCAAAACTCTGTCTGCTTTGGTCAATACAGAAGACGTAATTTAAAAGGCTGGCTTTCAAGCGTGTCCATAGAATTTTTCCAAAAACTCACAAGTTCAAACTTCAAACTTCGATAAACGTAAGCAATTAGTAAATCAATAATTTATGCATGTAAATTCCCAAGTTATAAATAGTTTTACAATAGTCAACTTTTTCCATAAAAGAAATGAAAGTTTTACAGATGCATATAGCGATAATTAATATTTATAAAGCATGTCAATTTCTTCAAAATAATGTTTTGTGTTTTCCTTACAAGTTAAACGCTGTAATATCCTACATACAAGTAAACATTAAAGAGAATTAAAATGATTACAAAATAAAAGAAGAAGTTCTTTATCGTAAAATTAACACCTATCTTAAGTGTCATAATATCATTTTTTGGAACCTAAATAATACTTTAGTAAAATGTATGAAACTTTTTCTCCCGAACTAATAATCTTCGGCTCTAACATGTGCCTCGTACTTGTCGTAGCTAGTAAAAGGCTGCGCCTATTTAAAATCAATTACAAACGCCACAACTAATTTTGATCGCAATAAAATAACCATTATATACATTTATTATTATCAGCATTCATTTCTTTATATGTATAGAATACCGGCGAAGAGAACAATGTGAAGTGACTTATTTTTGTGATTTAATATTAATATTATATAATAAAAATAAAAAAATCGTGTGTATTCAGCACAAAAATCTTTATTTTCACAGTAAAGACAGTAAGTATTCCCAATACTTGAGTAAGATGCCAAACACCAAAGAAGTAATCATTTTAGATTGAACAATTCTCGAGACACCGATTAAACATAATTTTTTTGAGAATAAAATATTCTCTTAAAATATGATAAAATATTTAATCATATTTTAAGAGAATGAGCGAAAGGGTCTCGCTACCGGATTAACCGTCTTCAATCCACACAATGAAATTAGTTTTTCTAGCTGTCCATCCCATTCCCCCTAATTTATAACCTATGTGCATTTCTTTACTCGACAACATGTACCTACTCATATTTCATGCTAAACGGTTGAGTACCTCAATCATAAGACACAAAAACATTCACAATATTGGTGTGGATATTAGACGTAAGTTTAATAATGGGTCCCTATTATATGTAATATGAAAGTATTGTGTCATTGGCCTTCCAGCCTTGGGGTCAAGAATTATTCCACCTCTAAGAGACTAGTTGTTATTAACACCAGTTGAGGCCAGGTTTGACTAGTGTCGCGTTTTCAGACGGACAGACTGGTTTTTCAGCATTTTGTGCGGAGAAAAAATGTAACTTTGCAGAAATTCTTGGGTTTGAATAGGGTTGTCTAGTAAACTTTGCAATAACATGTAAATTATTATTATTAAATGTCATTGTACTAAGAGATGTATAGAAAATATATTTTTATTTTCTTAATCTGATGGTTGCAACAGAATGCCAGATTATTTAACAAGTATACTGGAATAAAAAAATATTTTAATTTAATATTCGGTTTATTAGAACCGTCGATCGCGGAACCCAGCTAAACACTTTCAACATGCATATTTTTTATCACAACGACAAATAAAAAAATCGTGGGAAAAACCTGCATGCCTAAAAATTATTCACCAAGAATTTAATTAATATGCCAAGTCTACAAGCCTCACTAAGCTTCCTTCGAGAACTAAGACCTATCTCATCAACCGTAACAAAAACCGTCCCAGCAGTAGATCGTAAATGGTTATCTGATAATGTTATACAAAATTCCCTGTTCTAATAAAAATGATTTTTATTATTAATCGTGATTAACGATAAAAAACCTACAGGAAAACCAATTTCTGACACAGCTTGCGTAATTAATAATAGGAAGGAAGGCAAAAAAGCCGACAGCCATAATATTGCATAAAGCAAAACGCATATCCTGTGACTTGTATTGATTTGACTGAACAGTTTCCACAAAATAATTTAGTACCTACATATTACCTATTTCCTAGTTCCTGTAACGTTTCGAGTTAATCATGTTTTTATAACAGATGACTGGGTTAAATAAAAAATATTTCGTCTCACTTTTGAAAGATTTTTGACATTAGAGAATTCGATAGAAAAATACTTAGGAAATGTATTTATCGTTGATTTATATTATGGAATAAAAAATGAATAAATCCAAAATTCACATACATAAAGCTCTTACCCCCTATCTTCTACGAGACACGTTTCTGTGTCTTAACTTTTGTCCCGATGCCAGGATCAAACCTGCGGTTTCTCGTTTCATTAGACTAACATTCGTGTCCCCTAACTTTCACAAGATTATACTTATCATCAGGTTCTAGTGCACTTACATTACCGTGCACTATTTTTGGCCCTATCCCACCACACACCCGTCTCTGTAACTCCTATGCTCCAGGATCAACAGCACGCACAGTATTGACTCCGAGCAATGAAGCTCAGCGCATCTAAGGGTACCTAATTTGTCATAATCCCGCAACGAAGTTAATCAGAAAGAAAATATAAAGGAGGAGTTGGAAAACAAAGATTTGTCCACCGTGCACTATTGAAGAACACAAACAAATGCACTTATGCGAAACGCCGTTGCACTATATGCAACTTGAACATGAGGCAGCAGATTCTTCTTACAATATGGCCGTGTAAAGGAAGTATTATATCGAGTTCCAAGAAAAAGCAATAAAAACAACATGAGATTATAAAACTGCATATTAATGCACGGTTCCGCATTTAATTACTTTGTTACACCCATTTATAAGCGTACCTAAAATAATAATAGTATTAATATTAGCCCATAACCCACTGTTGGACATCGTAGATACCTTTTAGAACGGTTAAAGGAGACTTGATATGTAACATAGTCTTTCTCAGTGTTTTAAAAATTAAAAATTAATTAAGAAGTTCATTTAAAAAAAGATATAAATATATAAATATACTCAAACATTAAATAATAAACATTCCCGTCTCAGGTAATCTCATTGTAACTTTATATGAATTAAAAATATTGCCTATTAAAATATTCTAAATTGAACATTTTGGTCACTGAAATTACTTATGACGAATTGGTCGCATCGTATTCACCACGGTCATAATATTAATAACATCTGTGTAAATAGTATAATGGAGAGCAACTGTAATTCAACTATAAATTGCTTATATAATTATTAATATTAAATATGTGATTATTTCTTCTATTGCCTTTTGGTTTGAAATATCCAAACTCCGCGCTGCTATTAAGAATTTCCTAATGTAAAAACTCAATAACAAACCAAGCTCTCGTACGCTACACACTTATGCTGCGAGACCAATTAAATATAGAGCTCTATGATTCCCTCAATCATGTTTTTAGTAAGAGCATCTACTACCTATTCTAAAAATACGGTCCTCGCTTTTTACCTTTCAGGCTAATATTCTCATCATTATAAAATTCTCATCATCATTAGCCCATATACGCCCTACTGCTGGGTACGGGCTTCCTCTATAACTAGAGGGAATAGGCCTTAGTCGACCACGCTGGCCAAGTGCGGGTTGATCGGCTACACACCTAAGAAATTAACCAAAGAACCAAACTCCCTAAGAACCACACCTAAAAAAATGTGCAGGTTTCCTCACGATGATTTCCTTCACCGCTAAAGTAAGTGATATTTCTTTACAATGAATTATAAAATTCTATATATAACAATTTCATTAATCAACTTCAATGAAATGAAATATGCAAAGCAGCGGGCTGATTGAGTAGTTTGTACAGATACGTACAAGCAAACATTCGTATGTACTTCTCTAAACAACTTATCAACGCGTCAACCTCGCGGTTTTTGTCACGTGTTATTTACATTACATTTTTTCATACACTCCAATTAGTCATGCGACGTGTAGTTACGAACTTTGTTATACTTTTATATACCTAAGTGATATACAAATGCAAAAATAATTTTAAATGTATGTTAAAATTGATAATCGGCTGTTAATCGTAAGGTTCCCGCTTGGAAATTCTCTGTAGGAATACGATTCTAAATTTATCCAGCAAAGGGATACAAGTGAGAGATAGCATGCAGCATTAGATGCAGTTTAGTCTGTTAACACTAATTATTAAAACTATTGAATTGGACGTATGAAAGAAAGTGTTAATATAGAAATACCCGACGTTATATGCCGCAAAATATATTCAATTAGCCATTTCTGAGATAAAAATTATCAAGCCTACATCATTTAATAATTAATACACATGTACAGCATAGATAAGTTATGCAACAATCCTTGTCCCACGGCCGCTTGGTCACAACTGGCCGATGACGTCACTAAGGCCATACCAGGCCAATACCTTCTCAATAGGAAATAAAAATATTCACCATTCATTTTCCCTGATTCCAACTCGTGTATGTTTGGCAAACATTTGACGTGTGGGGATTCATCACTTCACATTTTCTTAAGAACACTGATAATAAAACCACTTCACAATTTTCAATCACTTAAATACTTGACATCTAAATAGGCGTTTATAATGGATATTTTACGACGCGCTTAATGATGCCCCTTTAACACTATTACCTATAAAAATTATGGTAAACCCCGCTTAAGTTAGTAGGCTATCCATTAAAATATCAGACTAAGTATCATGGTACCAGAAGTACCACAAAAACAGTCATTGCAATTTTATGTAAAAAACAGAATTAAACGTATGTGGGAAGAGAATATCGTGGGAAAGCATAGTTGAATAAAAAGTATGAAAAAGATTATAAGTGTGTTGAGCAATTACCAATTCTCAACATTATTAATATAGTACTAAGCGATTAAATGAACTTGTTCAAATAATTTTGTCGTCACGTTGGCCGTTTAAAATATTTCCATGGTCTCTTAAACTGTAAAGTCACTAATTGAGCGCATTGAAATCATCTCACGACACGCTTAATGTTCTATTTTGATTGTTAAAGTTTTTGTGTAAAGCGACGTTTTTTTCTGAGATCAACGGAACGCATCGCGCACGTGACAGCCGGCGGAAAATCGCGCGCTACCCTTGACGCGAATAGTAAAAACGGACAGCGACACTAAAAAATATCGCTCACACTTCAATACCCGTTTGATTTGTATCTATTCTATTAAACAACCTTCGCAAATTATATCCTTTTATAATCTGTTATTATATGTAACTGGTCGGTAATAATAAAAAAATGAAAAAGGAAAAAAAAAATTTTAAAGTCTACGACTTTGTACACTATTTTAATTAATTCCAGATTTGCTCCGAGTCTAACTCCAAGAAGCCTATTCAAATTTTGAATGGATAAACAAGCATAAATGGTTCGCTTGATATGTGCTGATTAGTTCCACCGATTTGACATGTCTGTTACAAAAAAGAAAATAGGCAGTGTATACAAACGGGGTAATTGAATCGTCGTTTCCGCCAATTCCATCTTATTTGCATGTAACAAGTTAAGAACCTAGAATCACCATAACAATAATACCTCAACAATAAAATGCAGATAATACGAGTTTACCACTACATTCATAAGAGAGCGTCACTAATAAGCACTGCCACTGAAATCACGAATTAAAACACCAAAATTATGGAGACACTGACGCGGTACTGAGTATTTCACACGACAGTGAAAACTACAATGTCAAGTGCGGGGGTTTGTTTATCACGGCGACAACGCATCAAGAACGTGCATCTCGAACAATGCGATGAAAAAGGAACACGATAAGGCACAAAACGTATACGATACACGGTGATAAGGTATTCGTGTACCTGTTTATTCAGAGCGGCACGCGTCCGATCTGTGCGCTGTTCGACGCACGAATGCCGCCTGCCTCCTTGTCCATTGTTTACATCGATAATTACATTTTCGTTCCGCTCGAGTTTACAGGTTGAAGCCTTCGATGCAGCCGGAAAATCTGGCCAGTGTCCAGCGCACGTCACTACGCGTCGTGTCTATCGATAATCGAATAAGGAAGCTCCCATTTTCGTACGATATGCGTTTTCGGACGCACGGTCTTCGGAACATAGCCAGTTAATTTGGATGCTATTATAAAGTCGTAATAGGATTTATATGAGGCTATCTAATTTTAGATTTTAAATATATAGCTATAGTTTTCCTGCTTGATGATTTATAAATAGTAATATCAAACAGGTTTTGTCACTACCGAACGGAACATATAATTATGTCGGTAAAAAAATATTATGCGCGACTGAAATAAATATTCGCGGTCCTTCAAGAACATAAGTTATCGAATGAAGCAACTTTTGCTCGGCGGTAATAGCATATCACTGTGTTTTGTACTATTATTATATTTTGATTTAATAATAAATCAAAAGTAAATAATCAAAAGTCGTGATGGTCTCGAGGCTTAGGCACGTGGTCGAGAATCTCGACGGTCGCGAGTTCAAACCCCAGGCACACACCTCTGACTTTTCGAAGTTATGTGTGTATTCACAATGAATTATCACGTACTTTAACGGTGAAGGAAAACATCGTGATGAAACCTGCACACCTAAAAAGTTCTTAGGATTTTCTTAGGTGTGTAGTCCGCCAACCCGCACTAGGCCAGCGTGGTGGACTAAGGCCTCAACCCTCTCAATGGTAGAGGAGGCCCGTGCCCAGCAGTGGGACGTATATGGGCTGATGATGATGAGGTTCATTAATTATGTGCATCCATCTTTACCTGAAAATATATTTATTTACTATAACGGAGAGAAAGGACGTAGAGATGGTAAACATTTTACGAGTAAATATTTAATAAATTTAAATATCACGTAGGAAAGTTATATTAAAGTTAACAAACACTATATTTTAGATCAATAAATATTTATATGCTAAAAGTAAAGTACTAAGCGAATATAATTTGACAATTCTCGTTGAAATTCAAGGATTTTTATGAAATAAATAAATATAGATACTTGATTATTATAAATTACTTCCTTAGTTTTTAGTGATTTTTTTTTAACCACTGTAAGCTTATACTTTGAATAATGTTCATATAATAAATATTTAAAGTGTACTTAAATATCCATTAAGGTATAATACATATTATATTTTATATTCGCTTTTTACTCACGCTACAAAATTCAACAGAATTAAGAAATAACGCGAGAAGATTGCAATATTATTAATTGATTTTTAATTATTTAAAATAAAAATAAAAAACCTTTTTTATCAACCTATAGCAGTCCACTGCTGGACTTAAACTTCTCCACATATACGCCACTGTCTACGAGCCTCCAACTCCCAATAATCTGAAATTGATGTATGTGTAAATTTATTTAAAATCATGTAGGTATTATAGTTACGTCATTTTTCCATCTTAAAGGGAAAATATTATTCATACGAATACAGAAAAATCACTTTTATGCAGTAGCTCAACAACGAACTGCTTATCATGTTTGCATGTCACTAACGTTATAAAAGCAAGAAAAACAAAAGACAAACGAAACGAAGCATTCCCGAGTTGTTATTTGAAATTATCGTCCGAAAAGTTCGCACGTCATGCAAAGTCGTGATCGAAGAATTACGTTACATTGGCAAACCAACAATTTTATTATATTTCATATTAAAATCAAACATAGCACTTAGCAACCGATTATGGTTAACAACTGAAAATAATGCATATATTTTACTTTAAATATTTATTATTTTAAACAATTGTAATCGTATTGTGTTTAGTTTTGCTGAGTTCTCACGAGGGAGCGAATGCGTAAGTTAAAATGTACTGTTATTTTTGCGATATTAAGTGAGTTATTTTAGATATTAAGTGTTCAAGTATGAGTAAATAAACATCGTTTTTTGAACATCGGAGAAACTCTTCTATTTTCCGTTCGCGATCTGAGTAGTATGGGGCTGTAAGATTTTACTGATTGTAGAACAAATCTGTTGTACTGGAGTTTAGTAGTGACCTTTGGCAGTTATATAAATATTATTATTATATTTAAAAATATACATACATACGTGCGAACGTTACATGATTAAGAGCTTACACAAGAATTGGCTTAAATATTTAGTCCTCAGACCGGACTATAAAATTACAAGCCAGGTTCAAATATTTTTTTCTGATTAATCAATCGAATAAGTATGAGTGCCTGATACCAACCACAAAACAGTTTATGATACTACATCGAACATTGACAAATGTGAACTAGTCTCGAGAGATGACATCGTGATGCCTGCATTTTTAATTGCCTCTTCCATCCGCTCACAGCTTTCGGCATTATTCGAGGGAGAGTAGGTACACGTGGCATTACCGTAGTTAAAACTACTCGTGGGTACACAGCTGTGGCGTAGATATTGAAACAAGTGACGATCGCACTAAAATAAAATACTTAACTTGAATATGTAAAGTATCCTTCATTGATATATAATACAATATTAGACTACACGAAACGAACAAAACGCAGTCACCGATTTTAATAAATTTTAATACTAAAATACATCGGAAAAATGTTTTCGTTCACTTTAAAACATTCATTGAGGTACTGAATAAAACCTTAGGAAACAAATATTAGTCAGTGACTAAATAAAAAGCTATTTCTTTTAATTTAGAAGTCATTCAAAATCGTGATCGTTTTAGCAAAATTTTGGAATTGCTTCAATTGTACTTCACAATGTAAAGAATTTTCTCATGAAATTCCAACACAGAACTTATGCAATGATTATTTAATTTATTATGATTTAATTAACAATGCTAATTTCTACTTCTGTCGGGTAAATTCAACGGTGCATACACTATATGACACCAAGTCACGTAACCCTGAAAAGGTTAGCAACCCTTACAGTGACGTTACATTTTGCCCTAGAATTTATATTCCGATATGATAAATTAGCCATTACAAAAGCTTTGTAGAGAAAATGAGTAGGTACAGATCCACGTAAAATTTTAAGGTAATTTTTTTAAATAATTTTTAATACTTCAAAAGCCATACCTACACACTTTTTACTCTGATTTTTTTTTGCGTTAACCCGTATTCCTACAATTATTTTAGTTAAGTGCTTACAAGTTCGAAGTCTTCCCATATTTTTTCCATATTTTCTACGTATGAGATTTTATTTTTCATGTCAAGACGGCAATGACAGTGACATCAAAAATAACTATGCATACGCCACAGGATGGGGGCAGTTAAATGAGGCAGCGGTGCGGCGCGATCATCATGGCGCAAGAACGTGACCAATCTAATACATCTTGTTATAGTTTTATAACAAGGTCTTCTTGCATAGAATTTCTTTCAAGAACTTCTCTTTTATATTCTCCTACAGATACACTCCTGGGTGTTTCTATAGTTTATAGCCACTTTTAACACCTGCGTTATAGGTTTCTATTTCTATGGGCGACCCAATTGTTGTTCTGCAAGACAAGTGGCAGCAGACAAAGTTCCTTCCGCATTTATACTACGCTTGATGACGTTAAGCACTCCAAACATCAATTCTAATCAAATGAATTTTTTTAATAAAAAAAGCAATCTGCTTCTAATAATGCATTAATACAAACAAACTAAGTGCAGATGAAGCTGTATTGAACGTCATACGGTAACAAAACATCAAGGTAGTCTACTGTTACTTTCTACATTCATAATTACAGACAAAAGACTTGTGGTTGCAGTCTTTTCATCGCATGAGTACATCAAATATAATGAATAAAGTATTCCAAAAGGGCTAGAATGTTCCCCGCATTCAGCCAGGCTATATGCACTGGGTTTATATTTTTATGCCATGTCGTCTGGCGCGCCAGAGCCCTTCCATTGTGCGCGATAACAAAAGAGAGTTTTGGCAGGTATACAGCATATTACGGATGTTACGTAATGGCATTCATTTAGTGGAACCATTTGTTTAGTCTGGCTTTGAAAGACATTAAGATTATATCTACACTATTCAATAAAATAGGTTATATTATTGATAGATGAGTTAAGAGAAATAACAAATATTAATGATGTAAATTCTGAAAATTTAAAATGGTGAGTCTTACGTACGAAAGTGGACATTTATTTCTTTAAATCATTTTATTAACCTCAGCGGCACGCTTAAAACGTTAGGGTTTCCTTATTGATATAACAAGCAGTCACCAATTTTCCCTTGGTTATAGTTACTGCAGTAATTGATGATTAGCGTGATGTACATAAACTGTACTGATATTAGTACTAAACAAATCAAAGAATTATGCAGCTAAAAAGATTATGTGAGCATTCGTGTCTCTTCTTCACAATTAACATATCGGTAATCCTACGAAATGCCACGAGATTACATTAAATTACGCAATTACAATGGATTTACCAGGTTTTGTTGAAGGCAGCTGTTATCACGTTGTTTATTGTCATCATGATTTAATTGTGCTATTATTGTTAGATAATAACAATGTGGACAATAGATTTACAAACAAGTTCATGCAAATGATGTGACACGCAGTACGTTTTCACTGTTCATGATTTGTGTACTTGAGTTAATCGGGTGTACATAATAACATAATAAATACAAGTAATAAGATTAACTTGTATTGTGGAGTGTAGGAACATGCCAACGGCTTGCTTTTTTTAATGCTTCAGTAATGAATAAACTTGCCTGGTACATGGTAAGAGAGGTGTATCGGCCATTGTTAAAAGAATGAATTGAGCTGATTGTTATCGATATAGGTACATACATACATACGAGTATGAAAGTCACAAAATTATCAATGTTTTTTTTTTACTAAAAATGATTATCAATATTTTTTGTTGCAAACAAAAATAAAATATTTAAATGCCAATTTTATGTGGGTATTTGTGAAATGATAAATGTATAATTAATACCAAGTAAAAAAATATAGTAAAATAATTATATATGGTCGCGGGTCGTCGCTGGATGCAGGCTGCCTCCAACAGGTCACTATGGAAGTCATTGGGGGAGGCCTATGTTCAGCAGTGGACTTCTTTAGGCTGATAATGATGATGATGATGATGAAAAAAATATATCCTTTAAATTACACCTTTTGTCTCTACGTGCATTATTTAAGTAACATTACATAAGATCTAACGATGTTATTCTTGCACGTATCTTTATTTATAGGACTGTCTATTTATATGAAGCGTCTAATTAGCACTCTGTTTGTTAAACAAACATTCGTGACACGATCTCTTCGTGTTAAATTTTGTAGTGCAGCTACGCCTTTCAACTGATTTTTTGCGCTGTTGCGAGTAAATATACGTGAAATCATAATTTGTTGGTCGGTAATTTTTGTCAGCGCGTCGTGATCATTGAGTTGTTGACGTATTTGATAGATTTATTGCTTCCGCTTCATTTTTTGTACTAGCGATTGAGCTATTAAATCAGTGAAATGTTTTATATAAGTTAAATTTATCAATTATTAATCACCACGTTCGAAAAACAAATTTAAAAGACCATGAAAGTCTCATAATGAAAGTCTATAATATAGTACTTTTTTAATTTGATTTCATTAAGAACAATTCAGTTTTAATTACAAGCTCTGCTTTTTATATATTTTGATGTTTTTATATATGTTGAGTATTACAAATTGTTGAAGATAAAGTTGACAATAATGAAGGTGAAGTTCTTTTTATCTTCCTGGGCGACTTATTGGACGAAATACATACTTCGCCATCGCTTTTCCAAAAATACGAATTGAGATGTGTGTCTCTGTAAATAGTTTATCAATTTCACTGAGGGAACGAAACGCGTCACTAAAGCAAAAGCTGTTCAAAACAAAAGTCATCAGGATTATAATCTTTCTTCAGTCGGCATATTTATGCCGGTCAATCTGTAATCGCTTATACGAGGCGTGTTGTAATTTGCTACATAAAATGCACCATTAGATACTTTAACCGCGACCGTAATATCCAGGTAATGCTTGAATATAATCCCATAGGACAGTTTAATAGCGGTGAATGTGTACCGAAGAACGCGGAATCTTTATTAAGTAATTTTCTGGTGTAAAATTATAAAATACCATTTAAATAGCAAAAGCATGGCTTCTCATAAGTGATTCCTCATTGCATGCGGTTCTAACGCCATGGAATTGAAGGCCAGTGGCTATCTTTAGAACATGCATGAAGAATTCAGTACTGATATTTATACGAACTTAATGGTTAAAACATTTCTTTATTAGAGAGCAGGATGTGTTGATGTAATGTTGATATTACTATGAAAGTTTAGGCTTATGGCTTATAGTTCGATAAACGATTGGTACATTACATATAGTATGCGGATTCCAAATAATAGAGGTATTGGGTAATTACATATAGTAAGATTTTTAAAGCTTTATCATCATCATCATCAACCCATATACATCTCACTTGTTGGGCACCGGCCTCCTCTAAAACTCAGAGGGTTTAAGCCTTAAGCCACTACGCTGGCCTAGTTCGGGTTTGCGGACTACACACCTAAGCAATTCCTAAGAACTTTTAGGTGTGCAGGATTCATCACGATGTTTTACTTCGCCGTTAAAGTACGTGATAATTATTTGTGAATACACACATAACTTCGAAAAGTCATAGGTGTGTGCATGAGATTTGAACCCGCGACCGGCGAGATTCTCGACCGCGTGCCTAAACCTCGAGGTACCTCAAAATAGTTGGAAGAAAATTTCTTAGCTATATGTAGTCCACTAACCCGGTTTAGGATATTATAGTGGTCCTAAACCCCTCTTAACCAGGGAGGAATTCCATGCCTAGTTATAAGTAGTAAGTAGCCTGTGCTGATAAAGGTAACTTAGGAAACTAAAAAAAAGTAACTAAATAAATAAAAATAAATGCATCAAAAAATTAAGGTCGTAAATTCTACAAATTCTGAAATAACTTCTCTAACACAAATATAACATACATTATTGTTGCGCTAAACAGTGAAAATGCGAAAACCAGGTTCATTAAACTCTCTGTAGTGCTCAGTTATTATCCACTTAGCCGAAATGCTAACAATGTTTGCTATTTCCATTATAGTCGGACACAATACCCAATTTGTTCCGTAGAATACATTTCGCCAGGTATGTATCAGTCCCACGTAATAGGGGGCGAGCCTATTGCTGTTTTTTGGGCATATTTCCAGACTCCGTGCTGTTACTGGGAATTTCCTAATGGAAAAACCCAATAACACTTTGCCCGACCCGGGAATCGAACCCAGGACCTATAGATCGCACGGCACATTTGTACCGCGAGACCACGAGGCAATATATTCCGTAGAATATCAAGCGAATTTCTAAAATTATGGGTTAATGACTCATTTGGCTAAGTGGTAGCGCAACGCCGACTCAGTTAAGTAAGTTTTAAAATTAGAATCTTTGGCAGCCCAAAAAATATCTTTTATTTTTAGATGCTTTGCTTCGACCCAAAGTACTTACTAACGTACTACTTAAATGAACTTTCCTACGTAGAGATGTATGAATGGGCCGGCTCGACCAAGTTGTAACTAAAGTCTAAAAAATATAGTAAGCCTACCATCATACGGTCGAAACCAACAATTTCGTCTTTAAAAAAAGAATAGCAAAGAAAAAAATATGTGGGATTAAATATCTTACACAGAGCAAACCGTGATTGAAATTAAGTCTACTGCGTCAGTAGACCAAGGCGATAAAAATATCGCTTTAAGCGCTACGCTAATATTATCATGTTAAAATTGCACAGTATGTCTTTACAATTAATTGACAGCCGTCGTAGCGCAGCCGGTTATACGTAGATTGTGAAACAAGACGCTGTAGTTTCTTTAGCAATTTCGAACGATATTTGTTGAACCAATAAGTATTTGATTCGGATTTGTATAAAGGTCCATTCCTACTCCCACTTTTGGCTAACTTCTCAGTCTGGGAGGGGCTGAACTTAATGCCGCTAATTGACACGTTTGCAGAATCTGTACTACTACATTTCGTATTGGATAAATGCACTAGCACTTTGCAAAATTAGAAAATAAATTGAAGAATCTTGAAGAATTATATATATACCTATTACCATATATTATTATATTAGGAATCTTGAAGAATTACATATAATTATATATATGAATTGACAAAATTTATAAACGGGATAAATTTCCGGCATAAATCTTGTTGTACATGATAAAGTTCTTACAGAATAATTACCATTCAAACTCAATGGTTAAGACTGGCAAATTATCCAGTTAATCGATAAGAAAATCGGCACCGTTGGTCCATTTCCTTATCACACGAGCGTATGTTTAAAAATAATGCAAAACAGCTGTACTCACAGTTCGCACATGATACGTCTCACTGTACAACCGAAATTACCTGAAACAAACAAGAACAATTCATTTTTTGTTAATGAATTACGACAGAATTCTAGAACATTCAGCATACATATAACTATCAGTGACGGTACTTGCATAGAAGCCCAAAAGCCCAGCTTGCTTTACAGAATTCCAAATAATAATAATAAGCTTTAAATGATTAATTATTTAACAAAAGCAATTTGACACATAAAAGAGAATAATTGACCCCACAATAAAAAATTATAAACTAGATATTACACAATCAACGTGTAACGCTTTTGGGCTTCTATGGAAGTACCGCCAATGATAACTATTGATATTGGAGTAGATGATATGTTGCCCGCAAATCCGTATGCGAAAATTCAGACTTCACAGGAATATTTTTCCCCGTTTTTCATTGCTGTTCCGCTCCTATTGGTAGGTCTTTCTCCATAAATAAACTATTCAACACGAAAATAATTCTTGATCTTTGTATATTAATATATACAATATTCTTGTATTATATTAACGTTAAGTGGAATCTAATTTCTAAAATATCTATTATAAATGTGAACTTATCTCTGTTTAAAATGTTGACGTCAATGAAAAAATAACAACAATATTTTTTTATTTTATTTCCGTGTTTACTTGTGACTTTGAGATTTTATTCAGTAGCCGCCCAGAAAGTATCAAGATACATCGCGCATACACAATCCACTATAAGGTTACCTTTGATAAGTAACGGCGTTCAACTTTAAGGTAGTCCACAGTTTATTGTGTAATAATATTTTGTCTTTTCGTGCCCCATTTTTATTATATATAAATAATAATAAATAAATTATCCTCTAACATCGTGAGGAAACCTGCACACTTATAAAGTTCTTAAGAATTTATTAGGTGTGTAGTCAACCAACCCGCACTAGGCCAGCGTGGTGGAGTAAGTTATAGCCCAACAGTGGGGAGTATATGAGCTAATGATGACAAAACAAACCAACAGGCATTTTTAAAACAAACCAGTAATGGCAATTATCATCGCTCCACGATATTGAAACAGATTTACTTTTAAAATATTTTAACCGTGTAAATTATTATTGCTACTGGAATATATTGCTACTTGAATATTCCAATATTAACATCTCAAATATGTTAATGCGTCGTGGCAATAATTCACTTAAAGTTATTTTGACACTTCAAAGGATGCCGACATTGAAGCAAAAAGAGCAGAAATCGCAAAATGAAAAATATTTTTTTTTTGCACTCGTTGCCTCCATTATTTGTCATATTTGTTTAATGGTCATGGCAAATGGAGTCTTAAGCGAAGTCCAAAAATTAGCACGTTTTGTTAAAAAGATTTCGTTTATTTTTCGATCTCGAATTTATTTTAAGTCGTACAATAATCAACAGATGTAGCCAGATCGATAATACATTACCATTAGAAAACCTTTTTTACGCAGCATTATATTTGATTAGGTATATATTAAATGTATCTTTAAATAAAATACTAATTTTAATTAATTAATACACTCAATATTTGTTTATAAAACATGGAATATCTAAAATACCAAAAAATAAACTACACCCGTCCACGCCAACCCAAGTTTTGTTTTGGACCATCACATGATCAACTGTTTGGGAACGTGAAAAAATAAACATAACAGTAGCGATTAAACGTGTTTCTATTTATATCTATTTATCACGGCACAAGCCTTTAAAAATAGTAATAATACTACAAAAACGTATTTTTGTTAATAAATAAAGAGCCATCATCAGCTACATAACGTACAACATACGCTACAACGCTGAACCCTTAATAAATAAAATAATTTACTCTCTACGAGACAGGCAGTGCCTAGTGTCGAGAGTTTTTGCAAATTGTTATGTGTAAATGTTTTCAAGGTTAATAAATAAATTTATTATGATATTATTATAAATATTCCTTGGGTGTGTTAACAATTCGATTCCCGGGTCGGGCAAAATATAACTGGGTTTTTGCCATTAGAGCAGCCTGAGAAATGTCCTCTAAAAGGCAATAGGTTAAGGGGGCGACCCCCATAACGATGGGACGTAAATAATATGCGAAAATTGCGTGCAGAGATGCATCTCTGTTTACCCTTCTGGAATACAGGCATGAGCACGTGCGTATGTATGTATGTAACTTATAGTACATAACTTACGTATTTACCCCGATTTTATATAATACTCATACACAAATAACATCGTACAAGTTCTGAAATATTAACAACTCTTTTAGAATGAGCGTACAAATGTAATGATCAGGAGGTTCGTTTGATATAAAAACAAAATATTTGCTTAGCAAATCGATGCGAAAACGCGAGGCACGAACAGTGACGTTTTAATGCATTAAATATTAAATTTAAATGGCAAATTGTGTATAAATAAATAAATAAATCTTAGATAAGAAATGTATAAAGACAATCTTATGGTTTTGGTTATGTTACCTATGTGCCACGGGGTCAAGGACCTAAGTCCAATTTTAGGAATGGAAATACTGACGTGAATGCGCGCAATTGCCTTCTCTTTTATTTGATATTATATCGGATATCCGAACGAATTGTAATTAGTTAAGATGCAAGTAGGGCAAATTTATGTAACTAATATGAAATCGTGAGAAAAATACTTTTTAAACGAAACATCAAAACATACTTAAGTCGCATGAAGTCTAAAAATTAATATGTATTCCTGTTTTTGGCTAAAAAAGCACTGTCATAGACACGAAATAACTACTTTTTATTTTCCAAAACATTGTTTTTTTTTCTATTGTCTCATGAGTGCTTTACAAATATAAATTTAGCACGCACAAAAACCCGGACCCAAACAAATATTTGCGGGCCATGCACAAAATACGAATATTTATTTATCCGAGCAAAGAACCTTTTATTGGACAGTCGTCACCGTCTAACATCATTTTTCCGAGTAAAATTCATAATCACCTTTGAAAAGATCAATCACAATGTCACATTGAACGACCTTGCTTACCGTTTACAGGAAAAAATGCCTACAATCACATTTTTTTTCCGCGACAAATATTTGCATGCTCATATTCTCATTACATTTTTAATAAACATTATAAAACCTAAACTAATTTAAGATGGATCGTAAATGTGAACAAATTGAATACACAACTATAAAAAATAAGAATTTGTTTTCCAACAAATAACATTTATTGTATCATAAATATTTCAAGTGTTAAATGTCCATAAAAACGAAAAATATCAATTGCATAAATTACGTTAAAGCGAAGAAAATGTACTTTAAGAGCAGAGAGGGCAATGTTCTACAGGAACAGGCGACTTAATGCAATTTAAATATTGTGCAAATAACGATAATGTATAACTCTGCCATCTAGCGATTGTTACGAAAACCAAGAAAGAAATTACATATTAGCAATCTAGGCGACTTTAATTTATCCCCATTATAGAACCTCCATTCTAAACACATAAATAATCTTTTTGTGACTAAAATATTGGAAGGCGTTCTTGCGAACATTTTTAGTTGAACTTTGTATATCAAATTGTAGTTTTTGCATAATCTATAGCGTTTTGTTAATTATATACCGCTTTAATCGGATGACTCTTAAGTTTTTTAAGTACCATGTAATTAGTGAAATAATATTTTATCTATATATTTCTAAAAAATATTATGCAATGTTTCCCACCAGTTAAAAACGGAAAAAATATACATTTCCGTTTCGCGACATCTATTGAAAAAGCTCGAACTAATTTTGAATGAAAAATTTATACGATCATTACTTTATAGGTCTTTTGTTAATCTATTGACATGATTGGAATATTGACTAGTATATGGAAAGCATATTTTTAATGTATAAATATTTACTCATTCTAATATGATTGATGAATTTTAATTCGACGACCATCACTCATACAGAATTCTATATGCCATTATAGTGAAAGAGCATCTAGATAGCAGCAGCAGCAGGCGAGCATGGACCAGCGTTGGGAGTCTCTCCCATTTGATGCTCTATTTGGACAATCTCGTGCTTATCATCAAGCACGTTGCTGTCACGTTGTTGTGTCAGAATAAAAAGTACTACCCAACCATATCTGAAAGTGACTTTTTTTTGGTCCCTATCCCACCACACACCCGCCACTGTAACTCCTGTGCTCCAGGATCAACAGCGGCACGCACAGTAATGACACCGAGCAATGAAGCTCAGCGGATCTAAGGGGACCTAAATTTGTCATAATCCCGCAACGAAGTTAATCAGAAAGACAATATAAGGAGGAGTTGAAAAACAAAGAGTTGTTCACTTCCCTCCACAGCAAAGCGGGTGACAAAACATTGAGCTATGAGGTTTTACCCTCACATAAAAAAGACAATTACATTTAGTGATATTAGACGCAAGTAACGCACCACGGGTAAAAACTGTATGAGTTTTATTGACTAAATTGGACCTAAAGTGCGAGCTGTTATGTAGACTTCCAATAATAGGCATGGCAAAAACGCTGGAAAGCACGGAAATTCTTCCTGGATTCAACAAGGTCTGTATAATAGACAACACCAGACGTTACATGCATACTATTGAGCATACAGTTACGCTCATCCGACCAAAGATTGCACTCCCAAAGGATATGATGCGCGGACTGTTCATATTCGCAATTATGTGTTGAGCATTGGCACATAGGAGAATCAACCAACTTAAATGAGAATAATTTGCTACGAAAATTACCGTGACCCGTCAGAAATTGCGACACGTAATGATCGATCTCAAGCCAAGTTTTTGCCAAACGATCGCTCACCGAAGGAAAATATTGATAAAGATGACGCCCCTTTATAGAGAGACTCCATCGATTTTGCCATTCTTCTATTAATTCCGAGTAAGTCTCGGGGTATGGTTTAAATAACCGACTAATTTTCAAAAGGTCGCGCGAGGAAAGAAAATCTTTATCAATATTTTGCTTGTTGGAAAAATATAACGCGGCGCGACGTTGCACTTCCAGGTCGACTGGAAGTACTCCCGCCAGAACAGGTAAAGCTTCAGTACTAACAGTTCTGTACGCCTTACACAAAAATATCAACGCCAAACGTTGACTCTGGAGCAATTTCCTTCTGACGGCACCGACAGTTGCCCTGTCAGCCCACACAGGGGAAGCGTAACAAATGCAACCCAAATATGTAGCTCCATAAATTACTTTTAAGGTGTTAAACGACAGACCCCAAGTTGACGCTGATATCCTTGTCAAGGCATAAAAGTTGTTTTTTGATTTTTCACCGACGCATTTTATATGTTCTATAAAAGAGAAATTACGTTCTAGAACAAGCCCTAGGTAACAAACAGACTGTTTATTTTTGATCGAGACGTTATTAAATTTTATACGCGGCGGGGTTTTCAGAGAGCCTTTCAGCAGCAAATGAAATGATTTTTGGGGTGCGAACGAGAGACGGTTTCTTTCACCCCAGTGAGTAATTAAACTAAGACACGCGTCTGCTAACTTTTCTAGACCTGATCTGCTATTTGACTGTATGAGCAAGAGTCCGTCATCCGCATATCCTATCAAAGAGCAACATGGAGGTAAAGGAATCGCGAGAAAGTCGTCAAAGCCTAGATTCCATAAGTAAGGGCCGACTACGGAACCCTGGGGACAACCCATTGTCAGTGTCTTCGACACTGCGTGGTGACCTAAGCGCAACTTGGTTGTGCCATGGATAAAATACGAATAAATCATAGAAAATATATTCCTTGGGCAACCGAAATCTGAAAAAATCTGAAAGTGACTATCGGAACATAGCACCAAACTAATGTTCATCATACTAAATGAAGTGACAAATACATTAATTCTATGCAATGTACAAGAACTTATGTCCAATAAATAGACAGCCCTAGAATAATTTATGAACATTTGAGTTTTTTTCATAGGGATTTTAATAAACGATTTTTGTTATTGATAAAAACCCCTATATTAAGCGTTAGGATTTATAAATCATTAACCCATTCCTCTCCAATGTCCTATTTTTAGGACACTACATTAATTTTTTTTTTGTTGATAGGGCTCTTGTTTTTATTGTTTCGGTAAAATTCGTAATTTTACACTATTTTTCTAATAAAATATTTTTTTGTCGCTGTTAAAATAGTTACGATGATTGTAATGTAATTTTTCAAATTGATAATTTTTGTCGACTCATGAAGAGCATTATGATCCGACTTCATATATCGCGAAAAAATAGGTAATTGTTTTGTTTCTCTTTTCTCATATTTTCTTAATGTACTAGGAACTTAATTTATACATTAAATCATCAAAAAAATTCAATTTTTTCGATGCTTGGGAAGTAATGGGTTAAGAATCAAAAGAGCAATGACGGTATAAGAGTATTTATTATTTCCACATTACCCATAACGGCCATAAAGTCGGCGTGAGAAACTTCACATAAACCACCAAAAAAATTGTATTTCTAGGATTTTTCCGTCATTACTACAATAATGATGTACATAATAGGTTTTAATTTTACTAAATTCTAAATATGGCAGTTTATTTTATAGTCACCAATTTACGCTTCATTTGTGCCTAATTATTGGAATATTTATATATTCTGTAATTTATCAAATATGGAACAAAATGCCATAATATTTTACTGCACAAAATTACGTTATAACAATTTGGCAAATGAAGCCGGTAATAAAATCGATCGTAAACAATCAATTATAACCTGAAAATAATCGTTTAATTGATTCGATGAGATGCTCAGATATATTCAATCATTGTAAGTATTATGAATTGTTGAATATTTAAATATGCGAAATGTCAAGGCTGCATATTCGGTTCATGCTTCAGCACGATTATAATTTTTCTATACTTGTTTATTACGAAATGTTTTTTCGTGCCTGAGCACATCATAGTGACTACTTAGTAACCGAACTGATTGCCTATATAACCTGTTTTTTGGCAAAAGATAATCTGATTTAGGACGTCTCGATTGTAACACCGACAAATCGATTGTAACTATTATGACCGTATAATCGTGATCGCGAGCTTGGAATTCAACCTACTTTTTAAACAAATGCAGCGGTTTAACATCTTTTTATTCCGTTGAACATGTTATTACAACATCTACAATATCGTTTTCATGTATCTATCGTAACAATAATCTAACGTAGATTGTTGAAGTTTATAATTAAATGGTGAACATAATGTTATTAAATATTTTTTTCTGAAATTTCAATCACATAAATCATCTACCTATTTATAATGTTTTGACGAGTCTAATAATTAATAAACCCAATATGCCCATTGCGCAAACAATCAACTAGTAAGATGATTTAAAATATTAAGATTGCACTTGTTCAACTTCCACCAACGGACAATTGCAAACGACATCGGTTAACCAACACACTTATCAACAAAAATACCTGACTTGTCGTACAGGTCCGATTAGCCAACGTATGTGCTCTAACCCGAGATTTTGAACCAACCACTTTCACTTCGGCGTGCACAAAGCGCATTTCATGGCCGTACAGAACCGCCTCGCCTTGCCTCGCCTCGCGGACACTAGGGTGCCAAGCCGCTTCCGGTAGAAATTCTCGTACAAATACGCATGTATACAGCAATTATAATTTCGTATTCATTTGTCGTACAAGCGTACTATTACGTTTTATTGCGTAAATCGTTAAATAATAATTGTGTGGAATATGATCGTGACTGAATTGATTTAAGTTTGTTATGATGGAATGTTTATTTGCCATTGTGTATTTTGGTTGTGCTAAAATCCATTGACTATTGATAGATTTATTATCTTATATTTATAATATTTTGTAAAAGTCTTGAGTCGAACTGAAGTTAATGAATATGAAAAAACTCACCTGTATTTCCCAATATTATTAATGAAACGACTCATGGTTGTTACTGTTTCGTCTTACTTTTGAATTCTCTGAGTCCCTACTAAGTCCTGATTGAATTGTACTAACAAATTTAATTTATGAATAAGCTTTTCAACTATACTTTTTATAAACGAGATCCTTATAGATAAATACTCAACTTCTTTGGATCTTTCATAAATAATTCCCACATAAATCGATATTGTAAGAAATGCGTTATAAACCGCAATAATTACACGTACAATTAAATTAAATAATTATTATAATTAAGTTGTCTTCCTGCTTGTCTAATAGCTTTATTATTCCGTCTAAATAAACCGGAAAGCCGGAAATATTGATTCGTTGTGTCTTTAGTTTGTTATTCCAAATGACTTAATGGCTTAAGGAAACAGTTTGTACTAATTACGATATCGTAATAAGATCTAAGTAATAAAATGTCACTTGCACAAGATATAAACAGCTTTCGTGATCTATTAGGCAGACAGCTAGGTAGCGCTAGATGCTGTGGACTCAATCTTGATAATTATTCCCGTATCGAATCATTAATTATACCTATATAAATGATTTTTTTAAATACCTACAAATGATGCGTATCCTTGAAATGGTGTGTAAAGGTTTTTTTTCTACACACACACAATGATTCTTTTTTATAGAAACTGCTCGTTTTGGGAATCGATTCTGGGATTTCTTCTAGAAATTTTATAATGTAGGAGAGTATATTTTGAACTCCCCTTTATTATACATCATCATATCAATCGTAAAGGTGCTAAACTTTTAAAGGCCTACGTGTGACCTATTATAATTATTATCGTTAACCGTACACTTTTCTAGACTTTGTGGTACTGATAATTTCCTCAACGGAATAACTCTCAAAATGATTTGCCGAGTCGTCCTTGAGTCCTTTCAATCGCGGAGCCTACAGGAGATAAAAAAAATACTCGCAAATACTCTGAAAACAAATTTGCAACAATCTACGATGACCGTTGTTAGTCATTCAATAAACGCGCCAGTTATTGTGCGACACATTTTTCCACTTAAAGCGGCACCCTCGCGAGCCTCATAACGAGATTGACCTAGGATAACAGTTAGGAAGTGGCCGTTTGTCTGTCATTTTTCTCTTGATTAATAGGAGCTGCAAGGAGAACAGCTAAAGTGTGACTAGAATAGGCAATTTATATTGAAAGCTAAAATGTAAAATGAAATAAAAAAATACTTTTTACCATTGTATACAAGAGTAGTTATAGTATGTGTCAATAGATAGCACTGTACTAGAATTTCAATTCAAAATAATATATTTTGTTTTGTTAAATTCAAGCAATTTTATTGGGTGACCTACCCGCACAAAAATAAAGAATATTAAAATTTATTTCGTTTTAATTAAAAACAATAATCAAATACGATGATTTACTTCTTGTTGTCTGCTGATACCTGATAAAGCAGTTCATTAGTATTTTTTTTGTATTATTATGTATTGAATGTTTTAACAGGTTAGGTATTTGTTTACTGTTTTTAATAAATATTTACTTATTTTATTTTAATATTGTTCGGATTAAAGTTAATAAATTATGTATTAAACTATATTTACCATAATCATAATTATAATTTAAAGATTTAGGATCGTTATAAAATATTGTTTTAACAAAATATTACACCCTTATAATAAAAATTGTTTTACCATGATTGGTATAATATCGAAATGTTCATTTTAATAACATATGTAGATTTGATTATAGCACTATACGTAGCACTTATTTTAATGTCACTTTTTGCTTCTAAATGACTTTAGTGTAGCGTACCTACAAACATTCCAAATATTATTTTTACCAAGTCACTTCTATGTACTGTATTTCCTTGAACTTTATCGTTGAAGCGCCGCGTCGCCGGCCGCGCCCAAGGCGACCAACGCCAATGAATATTAACTCCTTGCTTATTGTAAGAAAGTTACATAAACGCTAACAAAACAGCTCTCCTTCGCGAATGACGTCATAGTTCTCTGGTTGAATATCAACTTTGTATTTAACAAATGCTTAAACTTTTTCCGAGAAATGTTTTTTGTTTGGAGTCATCCTTTTGACCATTTTAGGCTGTTCAAATAAAATTATAATAATTCAACGTTTTTGTACACATCACGTTAAATTATGAAATTATTATCGAGTATTTATATTATGTCCAATGTCCATTCTCTAGAAGAATACTTTGAAAGCATCAACGCCACTATAATAATTTATTTATTCTTCTTCCAAAAATGTAATATTTATTTATAAAGAAAATTAACGCAAGCATTCGCAAGTGTATTTCTAAATAACGCGTTTATAAAATATTACATGCATTGACATCCCTGGCAATAAATTGATGCGGCTACTAATCCAATCACTTTCTGGGTCAAAGGTCGCGAGTTCAATCTCCGCGCGACCGTATTACATTTTATAAGTCGAGTACGTAGTTCTATACAATCTTGCACATTAATATGTCTAATTAATAAAAAAATACTCAGTCGAGAGAAATCTAGGCTTAATTAGCACTTTTCACTTAGAACACAGATCGTGTGCAGGCAATTAGTATTTAGAAATTTCAAACAATTTTACTGCGGGCGATGTCAAATACTGTAAACGCTAAGTTATAGCGGTAAAGAAATTCCTAAAAAGTCTTTAATATTCAGTTATTAGGGTTTCATTAAAGAGCCTGTACTATGTAATGTAAAGTGAAATAATATTAGGATTTTTTCCAAATTTTAAAGTTATCTTTTTTAATTTGATACAGTTATTACATTAAATATTTAAAATAAAATTAGCTATGGTGTTACTACAATAATTCTGTCATAATCTACATATTATATTTTTTATTTATATGTTGTGGCTGCTTAGTTTAAAAAATGGATTGGTAAATAAAGAGGATATTATTTATTTATTTTTGTTTATTTTGTCATATCTTCATCATCATCATCATCATCAGCTCATATACGTTCCACTGCTGGGCACGAGTCTCCTTTACAATACAACTGAGTAGGCCTTAATTCACCTCGCTGGCCTAGTGCGGGTTGGAGGACTAGACATTTTTGTTGTCATATTTTATTTAAATCAAATTTCATTACAATCTCAGACTTGAAACGCCAACTAATGCTATGACTTTGCAATAACTCTGCCCACTCAACAAATTTTCGTTAAAATTGACACAAACACTGTAAGTAAACTTGTTACGCATTCTGATCGTAAAAATTAATGTCTGGGGAATATGGAGCAATTTGGCAACTATTAATTAATAAAGTGTAATTCATTATAAATAGAAAGCTATAATTTGCATTAGCGTCATGAAGTAACAACACCAGAAGTTGCATTCAGATTGTCAAAAGTTCATTGAACTTTGATGTTTTCTTTTTCTGTTTATTTCTATTACACTATTTTTTTTTTCAGTGAAAACTTCCTGCCATTGGCATTTATAGTAATAATTTATAAAAAAAAATTATTAAATATCACGTAATTATCGCAAGAAACAAGTTATAAAGTTGGGCAGCTGTAAAATTCCGAGCTTGTATTATGTACATATATTGCACAATCTAGTAAAATGACTTTGGCTCTTTACGAAGTTTTGATGAAGGTACAGAGGAAATAGACCATTAACCGTATTCTCATTACATGCAATTATTCCTATGTTTTGTAAAGCATAATACTGCAGAAGCATTTTCATGTTCATTTACTGTTAGTTCTACTTACGATCTCTCAGCTGAGGTATTACCCGTTAATGTATAATGCCAGGTATAGCTACACGCGGAATTCCTAATTAAGAGAGTTGTGCATTGCATATCCGGAATCATAGGAATTTTAGGTCTCAAGTTGTATATATTTTATTTAATTCACAGCCCGGCTAGGCGTTATCATCATTAAACACCATTATTTTTTTGAAATACTAACTGCCTCGTGGTCTCGCGGTACAAGTATGTGCCGAGCGATCTAGAGGTCCTGGGTTCGATTCCCGGGTCGGGCAAAGTGTTACTGGGTTTTTCCATTAGGAAATTCTCGGTAACAGCACGGAGTCTGGAAATGTGCCCGAAAAACGGCAATAGGCCCGCCCCCTATTACGTGGGACTGATACATTCTTGGCGAAATGTGGGTGCAGAAATGCGCCTCTGCCTACCCCTTCGGGGAATACAGGCGTGAGTTTATGTATGTATGTATGTACTAACGATTGGGTCCACACCCGCCTGGGCGCCATTTTGAATTCCGAGCTCACTACATTTTTCGTGACAAATCCTATTCCCAAGGTCGCATCCAAACCCAAATGTATTCGATACAAACACAAAAATACAGATTCTCTTTATAAAATTTGTACAAATTATTTTTCTTAAACGAATTTAGTTTTAACTACAGTGACCGCGTTTTAATGGCATCAAGGACACACAACAATGAGAGCAGTCGTCGAAACAATTTGAAATAAACATACCGTTAATCTAATTACCATTCCTGTATGTGCTTGCACTATGCACATAAATATAGTGACACCAAAGCGAAGCTTACGGTCCTACTTGCGTTCGCCTTTACGATAATAACTCGATAATCGGAATAACTCGATTAATTCTCGTTAATATCACTGGGTAATGTATGCAAAACATGATAAATTACCAGGTGACAGTAAATACTGTGAAGAAATCTTAGCATATTCTTAGTATATTGGCTTTATATGATCAGACATAATATAGCATAATTTAACTTGTGTTTCAGTTCTGTCGTCCAATATGTCGTGAACAATAATGTATAAATAAATAAATAAAATAAATATAGAGATATTGTGACGGAATTGAAATCAATAAATATTCCATCATTAAAATTCTACGAGTATATTTTTCTTCAAATTCACGTAACTATGCTCACAAACAGAAGTTCTTCAGTCCCATAGTAACATCGAAATACCATAGCCAAGTATGGTATTAGCAATTGAAATAAGAGCTCACTTCACGTTGAGCAATGGGGTAGGTCAACCATGCGTGCTGATTTAATTCCATGGAATTCTAGCCTTCTATGGAGTATGTATACAGAATTCGAATGCATCGGCATTCATGATCATCACACGTCCTATGATCATGTTGTAACGGGTGAAATTGTGATTTGAAATAAAGTGTATTGACACGGAACAGAAACATACACATATATTTATATCTAGGCTGTATAAAGACCGTGATCGAAAACTAAGACAGGCAATAGCCATGGTGATTACAAACACCGTGACATTAAAAAAAACCGTACAAAAAATTAAAAAAATACGTTTTTTCCTAACAACTACATACATACTCGTGGTTGTAAGGAAAATGATTTTTTTTATTTTTTGTCCGGTTTTTTTTTATGTCACGGTGTTTGTAATCACCTTAGCTATTGCCTGTCTTACTTTTCGATCACGGTCTTTATACAACCTTTATACTTACACGCCTGAGGAGGCAGACAGTGACGTACTTGGACTCCCACATTCCACCAGGCGTGTTTCTTAGCTTCACATTTCCAGTCCCGTTCTTCTAATGAGAATTTATTATTCATAAAACCCAATAACACTATGCTCGACCCGATACTCAAATTCTACACATAACAAGGCAAAGTGAAAATCAATTTTCTAGAAATTAAATTTATCCCATATGAAATGTTACTGGCACTGCCCTCACAGTAAAGAATACAAATCATTCCGTAGTTAATAATTGAAATATTACATACAAAATATTATTCGTATCTATAATAAATCAAGGCAGCAGTGCGAATAGTTAAATCGCAAAACCAGTATAACAAGGTATCGCCGCACTTTGGTATCGGTGAAAGCTTATTTCACTACTGACAATGTTTCAAGTAATACATATTGCGTCTTCATAAATACAGCAATCAACAGCTTAGTATTCTATTGCGTTGATAATAAACCCTTCTCAATTCAATGTAAAGGAACATATTAATTTGTTGCATGCTTTCAACATGCATCACTTTAAGAGGCTGTGAAGAGGAGACCGCGTACGGAAAACTCAAGGAAATACATACAATAATGTAACAAGCTGTTGCCCTCAACTCCTCAAGCGATACTTTAGACTTCAAAAGGCATTATTTCCACCGTTTTTGACACATTTTTCATTGATGTTCAGCTCCTATTGGTCATAGCGTGATATAGCCTAAAACATTCCGCAATAAATGGGCTATCTACCATTGAAAGAATTTTGAAAATCGGTTTATTAGATCTAAAGAAACAACCTCATTAACTTTACCTCTTTATAGTAGTATAGACTCAAAAAGTACACGACCGATTTGGTTGAGTTTCGGTTGGCACAATATAGAACCATGGTAAAAGACAGATCACTTTTTTCTTATAAAATTGAGCTGGTGCAAAACAAGGCGTAACCGCTAGTCTGTTAAAAAAACTTCACTCGCCTAATCTCCTGATTTATGAGTTTGCTAATGACGTTGTAATGAATATTTGCAAACGCTATGTGTCAAGGCACCGTTATGTTGTAAAAAAAATCGACCACCACCTGCACTCAACGGTACACATCATCTGTAATTAAAATATTGCAAAATTATCGTCTATATAAATTGTTATTACACGGTATTAGATCTTCATAGTTTATGAAAGGATTTTAAAGTCTTATTTTAATTTAATTGATAATTTTAAAACCAAAAGCGCCTAACGTTTATTAAAATTAATTTATTATTTACTATGCCACCGGTTACGAGTTTAAGAGACTGAACGGCCCTTAACTGGCTCAAGGATTACTGACTCATTTCGATTAACTCCGAGCTATATAAATCAAATGAACGTTTGATTAACATAACTCTATAAAGATTTTTATGTAACCGCTAATGAATTAAGAATATTTTTACGTCATACACCTGGGTACGCTATTCTGCCATTTAGAATGATGGGGCAATAATTCAAAACACTCGTGTGAATTGTGTTATATAAGAAAAAAACGATAAGCTATCCTTTATAGAGAAATGCCTAAAAAGCATACATTGATCGATTATGTCAAAAACTTACACCAGTGTACCGAATAAAATCTCTCTCAGGCGCAAAGTTACAATTTACTAGTACAGTACTGTAGATACCAGCTTACAAAAGGAAAGGCCGCGGGTTCGATCCCCGCACCGAGACAAATGTTTGTGTGATCCACAAATATTTAGTGTTTATGACACCGATAGGTCTCTCGTAGTTTTTGATACCCACGATACAGAACTTGTATCCCAGTGTGGGATCATAACTATGTATGTGACTGTTGGGTGTATTTATTATTATTAAAAAATAATGTAGTTCGCCAGCGCGCAAAAGGCCAACGTGATGGACTAATGCCTACCCCTCTTAGTCGTAGAAGGGGCCGGAGCCCAGCAGTGGGGCGTATATGAGCTGATATACGCCGATACAAATAAATCATTGCTTGAACAATGCAGTTACAAATTGAAATTAGTCATGTGATTCTGTGGTTTATACACTCTAATGGGCTTTGTGTAAGCACAAAATATTCCCACAATGATTTTTGAAACAAAGGAAAACAAATAAACTGATTAAATCAGAAAATTAGCCTACAAACGAGATCATTTAAATGTTTGTTCTTCAGTTTTCCTTAAATAAATGTATATTGTAGGCTCTAACAAAAATAAAGCTAAGCAAAAAGCGGACTACCTCGTCTTGTTAAAGTAGCATCCCATGACATAAAGAGGTTTGTTTCCCATTCATAATGTTTTATGATACAATTTAAATATATTATGTTTTGTTTGTTTTAGATTTAACAAGGATAAACGCGACTTCGAAGTCCATTGCCGTTTTCCAGACATACTTACTTATTATCTAACTTCGTAGTATTAATAAAAAAAATCTTAACTGAATACTCAAGAAAATATTTTGAAAATGGCCTGTGACGTCGTCATTATCGTTTCATTAAGTAATATAATAGTGTTAGTAATTAAGTAACTTATAATAATACAATCAACGCAATCGGTTTCAATATAGAGAATTATGATGTAAATCATTCTATTTTTAAATCATTTTTATTACATACCTACATACATTCATAAATTCACGCCTGTCTCCTATTGCGGTAGGCAGAGACTATAGAGGGCCAAATGCCACGGTCCAGACATACTTCTTTCACTTCCTCAACTGACATTATCCTCATGTATGCACATCGGTTTCAAGGACTCTTATGTTAATAAATTATTTTTATCAATGAAAAACTCATAGAGCTAAATCAACAGGACACTAGTCCAATAACATTATTATACAACTATTATTTTTATAAGTATTCGCAGTATAAAATAGGATACTAAATGTAACGTGGATTTTAATTACTCGTTTTTTATTCTTATATAGGTAAGTAGATATGTATTAAAAAAAATATAATTTTTATTTAATTGCACATTTTGGCACATTGGCTCAAATTCTATCGGATGGAGTAATAACAATTTTGAGCCAAACAATAGAAAATGCTTCGCTGGTGTGGGCGAGATATACAATAGTAAAATAAAAGACTGGCGTAACATAATTCAGAGTCGCAATGAATATTCCACCAGCAGTGCATATGACGCACATGTCATCGATCTGTTGAACCCAGGAAATGACCCGGCACAAGTCTACAAGTTCACTTGACCGATTCTCGAAAACTTGAAGCCTCTTGTCGCAATACAAAAATTCGCCGAACCAACGCAACAGTGAAAGTTAGCCGTAAGCGACAAATGTCATCAGAATTTATTAAACACTGGTTGATGACAGCGAGTTCGTCTGCTTGTTTTTCTTTAAAAATACATCTTAGTAGCGCCATCTGTTTGGTGACTTTGAAAACTACTCGTATATCGGGTGACAATATTGTTGCTATAATTTGGGGATTTCTTTTCATTTCAAACTGATAAAGAATCTAATTAAAAAAAACTGTCATTAATAAAATAAAATCTTCTAAATAATCCCTACAATATATCCAGAAAACAAAAATAGGGCGGCCTTGTTTAAGCATCTCATAATATCGAAAATTGTCTTAATAAATTGTACAAAACACTAACAGACAATTCAAATTAATTTATTTGTACAAATAGAAAGCACTTGGTTTACCTAGAATCCTAGAATCGCAATGGCTCTGATGAAATCCGACTGTGAGTGGACTGCAAATAGTATTTTTAATGCAGTTGTAACCGCGACCGGTTTTGAGAGGACAAAACATTTAAAGCATGGTATTTCGACTGTTCGACCTCGGTACCATCACTGCATATAAAATAATAAAGATTATAAAGGAGTCTCATACTGTGCGTTGAATAAATTGTATTTCTTTACAAGAATTTGGTAATTTCAGTTTACTACTGTCACTGTCAATTGTCCCGCGGTATATGCAAACAGCGTGCGGTTTCGGTTGATTTGAATGAGTTTCCGGATTTGAATCCCAGGACGGGAAATGACCTTCTTTTTTTTCTATAAAATATTGTCAGTTTTATCACGGAGCCTGGAAATGTGAGGGTAAGACGTAATAACTGATTTAAGCAGCTGGCGGAAAGTGAGTGTCGAAATACTGTCATACATTAAAAATCTCCAACAAAAACTATGCTATCTAATTTTATTGTAATCCCGTGTTATCTTGATAAACATTGACAGATCAATAAATGCAGAATAATGAATCCTAAATGTAAACCCCAAGCACACACCTCTGACTTTTCGAAGTTATGTGTGTATTCACAATGAATTATCACTTGCTTTAACGGTGAAGAAAAACATCGTGATAAAACCTGCACACCTAAAAAGTTCTTAGGAATTTCTTAGGTGTGTAGTCCGCCAACCCGCACTAGGCCAGCGTGGTGGACTACGGCCTAAACCCTCTCAGTTGTAGAGGAGGCCCGTGCCCAGCAGTGAATACGTCCCGTATTTGGGCTGATGATGAAATGTAACTAAGGCGATTTTTTTTAATATCTTGCAGTACCTACATTAAAAAGGCCTCTTTTTCGAATGAAGGCACTAATTGACCTTTTCCATACAAATTAAATATAAAATAATGACGACCGGTTTTGTTGAGCTTATCTCGTATGAAACAAATTTAACATTTGTACAGTTACTTACAAAATATTATAAAATGTATTAAATTCTTTTTTCTTAGTTTAATTACATCATTGTTGTTGTTTTTATTATTGTTATCCCTTTTTCGATTACCCTGTCATCTTTTTACGTGTCCTTTTTGTAAAGGATCGAAGAGATCGCAGTCAGTGATAAGACCGCCTATTATCATTTAGTCCTAAGCACATATTTTTAAATTTCGTTTTGTGTTATTTATTCATAGTGTAATATACAATAAATAATATTATAATAAAAGCAGTGATGGCCTTGTGGTTTAGGCGCGTGGTCGAGAATTTCGGCGGTCGCAGGTTCAAACCCCAGGCACACACCTCTGACTTTTCGAAGTTATGTGTGTATTCACAATGAATTATCACTTGCTTTAACGGTGAAGGAAAACATCGTGATGAAACCTGCACACCTAAAAGTTCTTAGGAATTTCTTAGGCGTGTAGTCCGCCAACCCGCACTAGGCCAGCGTGGTGGACTAAGGCCTAAACTCTCTCAGTTGTAGAGGAGGCCCGTGCCCAGCAGTGGGACGTATTTGGGCTGATAATGATGAATATTATAATATAGTGTTATACAATAAAGTGTCTATAAAAAATAATTTAATAATAAAATTATCTTTGATTTTTGAAAAATCGTGTGCGATTAGGAAACTAAAACTGAATTGCACACCGCAAATTAAAAGAAAAAGAGAAGGAGATTTATATACAGAGGTCGCAAGAGGGTTCCCTTTTTTATCCAAATATTCGGCGACATATTCGTTTTGAGTCTGGTATGAGCGAAAAATGACTGAAAATGAATGAAATCAGACACGAAATCCGTATTGACATTAATTTAGGAACGCGTCAATTGTGTTTGTTTATATAAATAACACACAGAGATTAGTTTGCGAAACTAATTGTTAATGATATTTCCGTCCATCAGTACACAAACACGTTATCTTAAACAATTATTGAAGTAAACCAGTTTGCGATAATATTTCGGTACTTCTAATCGTATCGAATCCTTAGCCGCGTGTCCTAATTGAATATAGGCACTGCCGACTTCGCAAAACTCGAAATTGTTAATGTGTATAGGTATTAAAAAAAAAATTGTACAGCCAATGAGCTGTGGATATAACTCAGCTTCCGAAATGGAAGCCCTTAGGTTCGATCGCCGAACTGTGTTGCATACAAACATTTGTAACAGGCCTGGATGTGACAAAAGAAGTTTTTATTAGTTTTTATACTACTAAACTAACTACTAACTTGATCCTTGGATTGGTACGCTTTCATGTTTAAAACACTCATCCAATGTTGATGAAATTTAGGATACGTTTATTGATAAAAGAGTTATTTTGAGACCCAAGGTACATGTAAGAACTAAGAATAAATAAATGATAATAAAAAAATGACCTTTTTACGCCGTTGCGATTTAACCGCAGTATAATCTACACACCAGTTATATACGCATTTCAGAACGACAAATAAAGTATAAACCGCAAATATAACACTATAAGTAGAGCGCGGGTCTTTACTTGTTCGTCAACACTACCTAGTGACCTACTACGGTTTTATATATAATGTGCTTTGGTCACAAAAATCATGCGTTAAAACACGTTCTTTCCTTTCTTAGAATTTATTGAACAACTACTACCTTCTTGACGAGAGCTTAATCTTTGGTTGTTTAAAACTAGGAATGAGTTCGTCCAATATAGGTACTTAATAAATTCCTTGTTCATAATATGTCATGCCGCCACAATTACTTCATTTGCTTAATAGTTTATGACCAATAATCATCATCATCATCAGCCCATATACGTCCCACTGCTGGGCACGGGCCTCTTCTACAATTAAGAGGGTTCAGGGCTTGGTCTACCACACTGGCCTATTGCGGGTTGGCGGACTACACCTAAGAAATTCCTAAGGACTTTTACGTGTGCAGGTTTCATCACGATGTTTTCCTTCACCGTTAAATTGCGTGATAATTCTTTGTGTTTTTGTTGGTTTGAACCGACAGTCGAGATTCTCGACCGCGTGCCTAAACCTCGAGGCCATCACGACTTCACCACGACGATGACCAAAATGTCATTACATAAAATCACAAAAGTGTAGATGCTTAAGCTTCCAACCAGTGACTTAATATCGACCGAACTCGCTACTAAATTAAACATAGAAAGTACTATTGTTTTTTTTTTTAATTAAATTGAAAATTGGCATAATACTGTGATTTTTCGGACATGAAAAAATAACTCGGGAGTAAGGAGGCTGTCATCGAAGCCTCTTTGTTATATAAAACAGATTGTAGTAGAACTAGTCCGTAGATGATGTGCGACATTAATGTATGTAGATATTGTGATATGTCATTTCATTTTATATCTTACGCTATAGTTCTTAGTTAACAACATTCTGCCGAGAACGGTGAAATTTTGTCAAGTTTTGACCCCTTAACCTTATACTTATGTCACTGCTTTCGTTTCGCAAATCATCGCTTACTTAACAACTGCATGCATCATAATATACAGGTACATATTTTACAATGGAAGTTGGCTTCCTTCATCGTTAAAAATATTAACTTTTTACTGTTGATTCTATTTTTAACTGTATTTATTTTACGTAATTTTTATATTAGAAGTGCTCTCCGATTGATATATCAAATAGTATATCGATTGACATATTTTTTCAAAGATTAAGGTTATTTCTTATCAGTTGGCACAACTCTTATAATAAGTAGTAACCCTCTCAGTTGTAGAGGACGCCCGTGCCCAGCAGTGGGACGTATATGGGCTGGTGATGATGATGAAATAAAATTACAAAATTTATTTTTCTACAAGTAGAAAACAATATCTGAGTTAGAAACGGACTCTACTACTACGAAGCAAAGCTTGCGATTATTTAATTTTTTGAATAGCTAATTTTGCTTAATTTTAAAGTAAATGCAACATTCATATGAAGTAGTTGTTACAATTATGAGGATATGTTTAACTAATCCATACAAAGCCGGTGTTTTACCTCGATCGAAGAGGGTGCATGCTAAACAATAACGTATCAAGAAGTCAAATACTTATTCCCACAATAATACTTTAAAATTGAAAATATTTATCCTAAAATATAATAACCTTATATAAATGTTAATGTGAGTTTGTAACACTTTCCCACCCAAGCAACTACACCAATTTAAAAAATTCTTTAACCAGTGGAAATGTACATAAACAGCGAGTAACATAGGGCATGTTTTATCAACTTATTGCTACGGTAATAGAAAAAGCAGTGATGGCCTCGAGGTTTAGGCGCGCAGTCGAGAATCTCGGCGGTCGCGGGTTCAAACCCCAGGCACACACCTCTGACTTTTCGGAGTTATGTGTGTATTCACAATGAATTATCACTTGCTTTAACGGTGAAGGAAAACATCGTGATAAAACCTGCACACCTAAAAAAAGTTCTTAGGAATTTCTTAGGTGTGTAGTCCGCCAACCCGCACTAGGCCAGCGTGGTGGACTAAGGCCTTAACCCTCTCAGTTGTAGGGGAGGCCCGTGCCCAGCAGTGGGACGTATATGGGCTGATGATGATGATGATGATGAATAGAAACTTCGCGGAGAGCAAAGCTGGTACAACCGAAACTTGAAAACCAAACGACAATACGCATGACATGACATGGTCATTAGTCAAACTTAGTCTACATTCAAAAAACCCATATTTTTAATAAACAAACTAATACGCCAATGTTGACTCGATCGCTTGAGTCAGACCGTTATCACCTTTATTGACTAATTTTTCCATCTAACACTTGGTAAATTATTAAGTTGGCTTTGTATACGAACAATTTTTATTGTATACAAAGGGTGCGACTGCCTCAATGATTATGTGGCATATTTATACCTCACTAGCTGACCCGGCAAACGTTGTTTTGCCATATATATAAAATTCTCGTGTCGCGGTGTTTTTTTGGCAAACTCCTCCGAAACGGCTCGACTGATTTTTATGAAATATTGTGTGTATTGTAGGTAGGTCTGAGAATCGGTCAACATTTAAGGGTTTAACATTTAGGGGTATGATTTTTTTTCTATTGACCTAATTTTCTTTATTTTTTATGATTCAGCATTGATAAATTATTATAATCATAAAATTTCACCCTTCTACGATCAACCTCTATCTTATACTGACCATTTTAATTTTAATTTTTTATAAAATGTAAATAAATGATGCACCTCTGCCTACCCCTTCAGGGAATACAGGCGTGAGGTTATGTATGTATGTATATTTTTTTAGCTTTTGCCCGCGACTCCGTCCGCGTAGACTTCAGGGTTGGACGCAGAAAGATAATAAGTGAATCTATAAATCGTCCCTCAAATGCCCAAAATGGCACTTACTGAATTTAAAAAAAGGTGCCTATGTCCATTTTTAAGGTCCTGTTTTTATCCATCACATCAAATCACCAAAATCGATCAAATGGTTGAGGCGTAGAAGTAAAACTCTGACAGTTATTTTCGTATTTTTAATATGTTTTCCCTGGATAAAACATAGCCTATGTTACTTCACAGGGTCTCATTTATGTTCATACCAAATTTTTTGATTTTGCGTGAAAGCGTAACAAACATCCCTACATTCACATTTATATAATAGTAAGGATAACCATTCCCACCTATGTTACTTCGGTGGGTCCCACCTAACTGCATACCAAAAGTCATTCAAATCTTTTTTCAATCATTGTTCAATTCTTTTATCCTCTGTATTTATTTATTTTTTAATATGAAGTATCCTATGTCCTTTCTTATACCTCGAAGACTATGTGTACAAATTTTCTTGATAATCGGTTAAGTAGTTTCGGCGTGAAGGCGTAACAAACAAATTTACATTCACATTTATAATATTAATAGCTGACCCGGCAAACTTCGTACCGCATAACAGTCATTGAATGTCATGTCACATATTACCTGAATTTTATTTTCATTGTATGGAAATAAATATTAAGTTCAGCACTTTATTGAGATAAAAATACAGAAATAAATAAGTACGAAAATTAAATGCATCAATCGTGTCTCCGCAAGTCATGATTTAATTAATATATAATAATTGAACATATGGGATGGGATGCAGTCGGTTTCAATTCTCTTCATTGAAGCATCAGTGTGGTGGACTGAAGCCTAAACCCTCTCAGTTGCAGAGAAGGCCTATGCCAAGCAGTGGGACGTACATATATGGGCTGATGATGATGATGAAGCACCTTGTGATATACATTTTTAATATATTTTTTAATTGTCTAAATTTAGATCACAAACAGTCTTTTGTTAATCGTCATGGCGAAGGAAAGACGAATCGGGAACTGAATTCGTTTGAACTCAATGGTCATACCCGTTGCGATCAATGAAATCCTTAGATCAATCTAATTGATGAATTCTCAAGCACCAATTCACCTCTAAGTTGTCTTTTCAGTATCGTCACGTGAATAACATTACTCAAAAAAATTCTTAACACCACGCGCATTCCATTGCATAGTTGTGGGTGTTTTAGATTTCAAAGCGTGATGACTTGACCGAGCCCGCCTTCGTTTGCAAATTGTTAACCAAGGAGTATAAATATACATTTCTGAACGCACGCATAAATATTTGACAACCAATAAATATGTCAATCCCTTTTTATTACTGACATTATTCTACATTTTTAAAATCTAAAATACGCAATTATTCGAATATTCTGGATATATGTTGTCGATTCAAAACCTTTATTTAAATACGTTCTTTAATTTGAGGGGACCCTTAACCATATTGACGGGATAAACATAAAATGTTTGACAGAATATTAGGTAGAACAGTTTATATGAGAAAATTAAATTGTTGTTTTTACCATATTCCTCGCAATTTTCTTAACTTTTTCTTTCATAAGATCCTTCTCCTAACGATAGCGAACACAACAAAAAAAGAATTAGCGAAATCGGTCCAGGCGTTGTTGAGTTATGCGCTTACCAACACATTTTGCGATTCATTTTTATATATAAGATTTGTGCGGCTTCGGGAGATTTCTAGTTTGAGTATGAGACACAGCTAGAGAAAGATGTATGTAGTAATATACCTTTGTCCAACTTTTCGGGCTACAAGCGTAAGTATCATCATCAGCCCATATACGTCCCACTGCTGAGAACGGAACCCACTAAAACTGAGAGGGGTTAGGCCTTAGTCCACCACGCTGGCCTATGAAATAGTTAAGAATTTTTAGGTGTGCAAGTTACTTCACGATGTTTTCCATCGCCGTTAAAGTAAGTGATAATTCATTGTGAATACATATGTAAATAACTTCGAAATGTCAGAAGTGTGTGCCTGGGGTTTGAACCTGCGGCCGTCGAGTTTCTCGATGCCGTCACTGTCGAGGCAAAGTAAAAAATGGCTTACACTCTTCATATGATTACAGTCTCCATAATCACTACAATAACAGAAAAGATAACCATAAGATGCAACCTGGAAGCCAATATACCGCCTCAAAGCAATATTGTATAAGTCAGCCTTAGTTAACCAAAGAATACAGCTGTCAATCTTCACGTAAGGCCTGAGCTCATATAAATTCAAAGGCCATGCAACAAAACAATTGCAAACGTTAGTGGCAATGACTGACCAACGTATAATGGGTAGAAGTATGAATATTCTAAATGAATGTGATGATTTCCATCATAATAAAATTACAAAACTATGAATATATGTACATAATTGTATATTATTTAAGTTTATGTAATCCTAATGTAGATAGGCCAGCGTGGTGGACTAAGGTCCAAACCGTCTTAGTTATGGAGAAGGCCCGTGCCCAGCAGTGGGACGTATATGGGCTGATGAGTACAGTACAGTATATAAACAAGTGAGTACTATAAACGTATTACAAAATAAAGCTGAGCGAAAAATAATTTTACTCTTAGGAATAGTTTTATTTTAGTCTTCGTCCTTTGGCCTGCTACAAATTGGAAGGATTCATTATTATCATAAACTCTTCTGGATAATTTATCTAATTTATTTCTACAATTCTGCAATTTTATTCTCATATTTAGATATTGTCTTCCATATTGCAGTAGCAAAAACAACAATTTGATCTTCAAAATAAATAGGCAACTCAGGCCATTTTATTTACAGGCAACTATTTATTTAAAACATAAAAGATGTTTATTTTGATATGGTCACTATAAGATGTTGTCTGGTAAGCTAAGTGCATAATAACTTAAGACCCTTAAACGGGGACTGAATAAATTCATCGACTTGGTATCACATGGATTTCACAACTTTTTACGGTAGAAGAACTGAGTTGCGAGACTTGGGGTTTTTTACAAGTTTTGTTTTTTATGGGATTTATTTTGTGTCTCTATCAGTAATTAAAATAAAACTCCAAATATAGAATATCCTTACGATGTTTTTCTTCATCGTCAAAGCATTCTTACTTACAGGTACTTATGTATGTGTAAAGAAATTGTTAATTAAATTATAAAGTGCCCATTACACAAGAAACTTGACTATAATCTTAATGGGCTATGTAATTTAAATTTCATCACACATTTTCCAAGCGTAATTTATTATGTCATCAAAATTCTGTTTCCAAGCTGATCTGTTCATTATAGTTTACGTTGATTTATGAATACATATGACTCTTAGAGGTCGACTGAGATGTCGCAAAAGATAATTCTAACGCAGGGCCGTAGCAAGACTTGATTTTAAGACTTGTATCCGTAGTTACAAGTAGGGCGGAAACAAAAAAGAAAATCCGTTCAGGTCAATGGATTTTTTTCCCGCCTTCTACTACTATGAGACCATACATACCCTTTTTTTTGCGTCAACTGTCATTTTGATGTAAGGGCATTACCCCTCAATGCCCCCCTCTAGCTACAGCCCTGTTCTAACGATATTATCACTTTGGTAATAAATTACTATATAATTTGTATGTCCCTTATATGATTTTTATTATTGACATAACTATTTCTTTATTGTTTTTATTATAATCTTTACATCTAAAACAAAGTATTGAAATATTTTTTATAAACATTGAATCAATAAATGAATGATTAATTTATTCGGTTAAGCAGACTTTAAAAAAATATATACTTAGTATAGCGCCATCTATTGGCGTTTACCATAACTACATATTTTGAGTCATTGCGTGCAATAATTTCTAAGTGGCTTAAATTACCATAATTACAATTCTAAAAATGATTTTAAAATACGAGCAGTATAATAAATAGACACATTTCGCTTCTTCAAATGTAATATTAACCATTCGAAGATTCTTTAATGATCTGTCATTATGTACTTGGATGAAAATTACAGACCGGACAATCATCTAAGTTGAGAAATGGAACCTAATATATGGTGAATGACTGCTTCCTTTGACTTGGGTGATATCACGAGTCCTTTTATAGCCTTGTCGTAAAATGATCTCATGTTTTGCCCTCAAATTTTTAAAACTGTGTCACGCATCGTATCTTATTCCAATTTATTGTTATTTCGTTGCAAGTTTTACATACAAATAACAATTATCGTTAAAAAATAGCACTTTTTGGCACTGTAATCGAGTCAAAATGAACATCGACAACAATAATTGCATTCTGAAAGGCGAAGTATCTTTTATTTTTATTATTTTTATGTAATATTCTCCTTCATCGCTCTGTAGGAAGTTTATTGGTGTTTCATGTCATTGATTTTACAGGTTTAGAGTGTATATAATCCCTTTCAATTAGTATGATAATTTTTTTTCTACCACTCATCTGTACGACAGACAATTATTACCTATATTCAAGTATATTTAGCAATATTATTGACGATCAAAGCTACTGTGTGTGGATTGTTGATTATTACAGGAGAACATTTTGCCTCGTGGTCCCGCGGTACAAGTATGTGCCGTGCGACCTAGAGGTTTTGGGGTCGATTCCCGGGTCGTGTAAAGTGTTATTGGGTATTTTCCATTAAGAAATTCTCAGTAACAGCAGGGAGTCTGGAAATGTGCCCGAAAAACGGCAATAGGCTCGCCCCCTATTACGCGGGACTGATACATACCTGGCGAAATGTGGGTGCAGAAATGCACCTCTGCCTACCCCTTCGGTAAATACAGGCGTGAGTTTATGTATGTAATTGTTTTTGTTTTTTTTTGTCAATACTGTAATATCATCTAAATATAAATTCACTCTGATAATGAATAAAGTTAAAGCTGAATTGTGGCTTTAATTTCACATCATCTTCGCGTGTGTGTGGGCATCATAAATATCTAGAAAATTTGCGGAGTCACAACATTCAGCTCCGAGACAAATAAACATTTTATTAACGGACACTATTAGAAGGATATTAATAATTTATATAATTCTAATAGAAAATACTTTGTCATCGGTACAATCGCGTTTCTAAGCCTCTCAGAATTATGCGCACCAACGTCGTGGACCGGCAATAAATGCTTATAACAGGATTCAAACAAGCTATGTCGACATAATGACAGGGTTGGAACGTGATTAATAAATCATGCTTAATAAAAATTTAAAAGCTTATAAAAAACTATAATAAAAATACAGAGACCCGTTACTTTTGCGTACAAAAACGGTTATTTCATTGTAAAACACTCCGGGGTACGTCTCGGAACCTGTTTGAATTTTTTACTAAGGAATATTGACTTTTTCAAAAAACAAAGAAGAGACTCGTCAGCTAACCACATCCTCTTTGATGAAAACGATTGGTGTATTAATTTAGAAAAATATAAAATTCGTAATTCAAATTTCGAGGCATTGCGATTGGCTCTCGATAAGATTATTTATATAAATTAAAGTATATTAACAAGCCTGAACTATACCTTTCAAACACATGAAAAATACAATACAATATGCGTTTAAGCAACTCATTTGACAAGTATACGATGGTGATTTTACATTTTAAATTTAGCGGCTAAGAGGAGACTGATTAATTCATACATCTGATATGCGGGACACCAGGGCAGCATAAACAAAAAACAATTGATATTTTTTTTAAACAAAATACACGACGCAATCTCAATACATTTTTACTATCCACAAGAAACACTTCATTACACACGCGTCAATCACGTATTGTGTGAAAATGAGCCGATAAAATACATTTAAAAATGTAACCACACATTCTGTTGAGCGAGTCAAGGGATATTTTGAATTGGTTCGGTCGCTTTGCCTCGTGCACACTGCACATAATCAGTGTTACTTCTTTGAATACCATAATAAAACTAGCTATAAAAAAATATAAACATATTTAAAATAGAAAGTAGACTGTATTCTTTTACATTTATATTACTTGCTAGCTTTATTAATATACTTGTATTTCACATATTATAGGAGCAATTATCGACTCTAAGTGATAATTGTGCACTTGTATTTCCTACGGAATTGGACATTCTAAGATTCCGAATAATCATCATTTATAACCACTTTTAAATTCCATAGGCGATAAAAAGCAACGCAAATATAACAAGGATGCAGTTACAACAGTCACATGTAAACTATGCAAATTATCAATGCAATCGCTGATGTTTTATTCCTTTAAAGTACATTTAGTAATTTAGAAAACAGTCGTGTAAATTAGGCCACTGAGCCACGCAACCCGTAGTGCGACAAATATTAATAGTCAAACCATTATATCATTGGATAGGACGGGCAACGTAGTCCAATACCAAAGAATAACAAACTAAATGACGCAACTTCTAAATGCAAGCGACATCTGTCTGTGCATTCTAAACAAAATGAATTTGAATATAATTCAAGAAGCGTGCTGTTAATAAAATTCCGAGATCGAAATCTAGGGACGTTAAACAGTGAATGTTTGACAAAGATCAAAAATATATGTACAGACGTCTTAATTGAATAAAAGCATTAAATCAACAACAAGTTGGATAATTAATGAAACAAATTAGACAATCTGTTACACTGTAACTTGAAAAAGTATGCTATTTGCCAGTTGATATTCCAAAAATGGCGAGTAGATTAAATCGGCTGGTTGTTAAACGTAATAAACTGTTTTTTGTTGTTTTATGTTGTCTATATCTAATATAATAAAATATCAGGACACACATAAATCAAATTAAACTTTATTATAATTCATTATATTTATACAAAAGTATAAAATAAAATTAACTAATATTAACCATGAACGTAGGATCAGTGATGGTTTCAATTAGAATTAGTAGTTTCAATAGAATTGCTGTATTACTAACGGTCATTAGTTAAAAAAGATCACAAATTTATGACAAACGTTTTTTTTCCAACAAAGCGATGTCAGTGAGTTATTCCATCGTAGTTTCTGGTTCACGAATTCACGTCTTAAGGTGGAAGCATAAGTATGAGATGTATTTTTAGCAATGTAAAGTGTTCGCAATGAAATTAATTAAAAAACAAATAGGAAGAGATGGAATAAGATAAAGTTGAGCGTATTAATAATTATAATATTGATTATATCAGTCGAACATCGATTTATTCAGCCATATCACATCGAGGGGCGGTGCACGGGAACAATCGATCATTACAATATTCATAACACCTGTCACTCATTGTTTGCAGAACCTGTTCGAGCACAAAAGAATGCTTTCCAGAACACGACAGAACGGAAAATACCTTGACCTAATACTACCGATGTTTAGACCTTGATAAAGACGCTACAAGATAATGTCATACATAATATGCGCGTAATATGTATAATGTATATATAAGATATATTTGTAAAATAATGCGTATTATTTAAATTAGAACTGAGAATTGAACGCGGATTCTTCAATTAATATGACGTAATAATTTCTAAATGATTTTTTAATAACTTGCAAGTCAACGTAACCCATCTGTTCTATATACCTACTTAATCTATGAATCACGTAATTGGGTCAAATGATTCTCCAAAAACTTGGTGTACTTGATAATCTGACCCTCAAACGTAATTGTTTTAAAGATTACATCATTAATACGAAATACTAGTAGTACTATTACGACTTCGGAATACATAACATAAATATATACAACCTCACATATTTTTCATTCAGCGATAAAATACAGACAGGAATTGTGTTATGGATGCATTTTAACCTTTCAATACCCAAATGAAAAACGAATAATATTTAATCACTTAAGTATTTGATAATAATATACCGAAGTTTTTACTCATTAAATTTAAATGAATATTCGAAAACATTGTAGCGGAACTTCTATAAGAAAAGTTGTTACCTATAAATCTTTTGAAGTTAATTTTATTTCTTACTGCTATATATCTACGTTTGTTTAAATAACATCGTTTTACATTGATATTCCAAGTCGATCTAATATTACCTTAGTTGGTTCTAAATTAGAACTTCTAATATACTTTAAAGCTGTTGGCAATGCTGCAGCACAAATGGACCAGCTCGGAAGAGGAAATACAACAGCCTCAAAACAGCTGTAGCTCGTTCGCCGAAATAGAAATATAAAATGCTAGATAAGAATCTACTTAAATACACAGCATGAATATGTTCGATTTGCAATCCAATCAAATCAAATACGGTTTTATAATCCTACCTAAGCCTGTTAAGTACTAATATCTCAAAAGTATCCAGTTCTGTTCTGTATATCTATTGCGGTAACGTTGAAGATATTAGAAACCATGTCGCGTGGTATTACAACCACTTACCATTAGAAATCAGTGTGGAAACTTATGCCATGTTTGCCAACGAGTAATTAACAAATTAGTCTTAATTTCTTGAACATTTCCGTATAAAACAGTATCTTTTATACCAATAATTATTACAAGTTCTTCGATAGCGCTTATTAATTCTGGTGTAAGCGGTAGAGCATGTACTGAAGCGTTTAAGTTTCTGTTTACAGTTCTACTTTTAGCATAACCATCACCATTTTCATCACCAACATCTCATAAATTCAACATTTATTTTGAAGTATTTCAATAATTTATCAAAAGCAAGTTTTTAAATTACACTTTGTTTCGCTTGTTTGTTAACGGGGTATAGTAGTTACTCCATCTACGTCACTGATATCGATAATTGTGTCACTTGGCGTGGGATGGCCTTTTATATCTTGTTAATACTCTGTCTGATGTATGCGCTTTTTATGAGGTAGATTGTAGAGTCTGGGAGAAATATATCACTCTGTCTGTCGGGGAAAAAGGCGTGTTTTATGTTTTTCTATATCCATTGAATTCTGCAGTCTTCGCGTAGGACGACACTGTCAAGCTAGCAACCAAAAAACGACCCTAGAAACTTTCCCGATAAAAATACGCCCAAAAGTAGTAAACATTTATAACTTGTATCTTATTCAACCAGGTGTTATCTTATACAACGTCCTCAGCAAATAGGCGGCGAATGTTATAAAACAAATTAATACGGAAGGTTCGTAGATCTTAAGATTACATTAACGTTTCTGTGGTGGCTTGCATAATTTCCTTCCTTATTCTCACGAGTAATGGAAGGAAAAATATAAAATACGCCCGTGCTAATAATTCAGAGTTAAATACACATATTTAACTTACACATAATATATGAATTGTATAATATACGAGTATAGTTACACCAATATTATAAAGCCCAACAGTTTGTTTGTTTGGTTGAACACACTAATTTCAGTTATTACTTATTCGAATTGAGTTTTTTTTTTTTTGTGTTTACATACTTTAACGGTGAAGGAAAACATCATGAAGAAACTGCATACCTAAATGTTCTTAGGAATTTCTTAGGTGTGCAGTCCATCAACCCGCACTAGGCCAACGTGGTGGACTAAGGACCTCTCAGTTGTAGTAATAATGCTGGACATTTAAACGTATATGGGCTGATGATGATGATGAATAAATTAAGTTAATAATAAACTTATTTTATATTATTATACTTATATTATGTTAATATTAACTGCACCCTTACACTGAGCAAACCATGTCATTCAATTTTATATCCTGCACCACACATTTGTAAGTATTATTACTTAATCTAAAAGTCATAAGCTTTATAATCACACACTCATTTGTAGGAAAACACAAGTATTTGCATAATGCATTGCAAATCTATTCGAATATCATGAAGAGAATTAATTTATTTATAATACCTGAAATTTTAATATAAAAATCGTTTTATCGGGTACAGTAAAGCGTGAGACTAAAATAAACTTTTTCGTTGATAATTATTGTGCAGTAGACATTAGTTCCCTTCGGATATGCGCTAACCGAATGAAGGAATGTATGATTTTCAATCTCGGTAATTGGAGAATCGTGTGATGATATTGAAGATGATGGTTGAATTATTAATGGATAGAGGATTGATCAGACATAAAGATAACGCAAAAAAAACAAATACAACGTTATTGCCATTTAAGTAATCGAGTCAATAAATTACTGGTTGATAAAACTTGTCCCAGTGTTTTTAACATCAGGTATACTCGTACTTAAGATGTTTTATTGAATAAAAGGTTTTTACATTTAGAATGGATATTTACACCCTTATTTGTTGGCATAAGTGTGTGATCAGGAAAAGTGTTTTTGAAGTAATTCGGTAAGGGAATTATTAGATGAAGCACGTAGTTTAATAGGTGAATTTAAAATACAGCTATAATAAATGAAACGTTAGTTCAAAAGTTTTACACATTTGTCTTCCCTTTCAAGAATACCAGTATAAGTGTACATCATCATCATCATCATCAGCCCTTATACGTCCCACTGCTGGACACGGGCGTCGTCTACAACTGATAGGGTTTAGGCCTTAAACCACCACGCTGGCCGGACTACACACCTAAAAAATCCTAAGAACTTTTAGGTGAGCAGGTTTCATCACGATGTTTTCCTTCACCGTTAAAGTAAGTGATAATTCTTTTTGAATAGGTGTACGTTTTTGTTTTGCGTAGAAAGTACTTTCTCTTTGGTAGAGTGGGTTTATTCCTTAAAATTACGAAATTTACCTTTCTTTATTTTCTCCAAGAATTATATTAATTAAGCCAGTTGACTGGACTAGGACTAAGACCCTGGCAACTAAACGAAGGCCGTACACATCCGTAGCACTTATATGGACTTTGAATGGTATCGTTTCATTTCTCAATTCTTAAGACCTTTATGTTATAATAATACATTAAAGCCATTTATTATTCAATATTTGACTTATCAATAAATTCCTATTTCAAGCTCTATTGTTGATTGTTTGGTTAAGCCATCTATCATTCATCTTATTATCTCGTATAATCACTCCTTCATGCTTATTTCCTAAGACGCAAAAATGCTCCTTTGTTTCATTTATCATGTAGAATTCCTCATTTAAATGGCGGTGTACATTATTTACGTATGTGTAACTGTGTAAAAGTTGATTACACTTTTCGATGGGCACGTTATCACGCCATGCAAGGAAACATGATTGCCTTCGCCTGTACAATATTTCATCCGGTACAATGTTGCCAGTGTAAAATTCATTTTACAATCTATTGTTTTACTAAATACGATGAAAATACTCATGAGTCTAACTCTGACAGCCCCGTGGCGCAGTTGGCTAGACACCAGCTTGCGAAAAGAGAGGCCGCGTGTTCGATCCCCGCACCGAGACAAATGTTTATGTGATCCACAAATATTTGGCCGGGTTTTTTTTTTTTTTTTTTTTTTTTTACGAGAGGAAAGCGCCTTAAGCTCCCTGTTCGGTACCTCGGGGGAGGCCCAAAAAGGGTATGTCGGGGTCACCGGCCTTCCAACCCAACGCGTGGAACTATTGTTCGCTTGGTTGAGTTGGGTCCCTAACCAATATCCTACGCCGGCATACCGACTAAAACCTCTCGATGGCCGTCTTGCGCATTTTGGGCGGTACGGTAAATACAGGGCGAACGTTCCCTTAATTGTTTCCCGTTGCCGCCCAGCGCTCTGTCCAGATGTGGACTCCTCTGCGATAGGGGGATTTCAGATATCCCCCACTTGGCCTTATTTTGGACGCTCACATGGTGTGAGCGTCCGCGACATTCACGAGGCCATGCACTCTGCCGCACATCTCGGAGTTGTGCAACTCTTGTAAGGGCGTACCTCCCCCGTAGTACGCCTAACAACCCCGATAACCCCTATTAGTCGCCTTTTACGACAGGTAGGGGATGCCGTGGCGGTATTCTTACGCCCCAACCACAGGGCCGATTATCCACAAATATTTGGCCGGGTCTGGGGTGTTTGTGAGACCGAAAAGTCTCTCGAAGTTTCTGATACCCACGACACAAGACTCGTATCTTAATGTTGGGTCAGAACTATTTAGGGACTGTTGTATGTATAAATAAATACACCCAACGTGTATTTATTTATTTATTTAATTATGTATTGAATCGATATTTTGATTATGATTACGAAATTTTATCAATTATAAATTAGTATTAGGCCGAACTTTTAATTAATAGTTAAATAGATCTAGCAGCTGATCAAACGTATTTATCTTTATAAACTTATTTACGTCTAGGCCTATTGTATTATAATAATGAGAAGATTTAGGCTTTATTATGATAACCTTGTTTAGATACCAACTGAAATTAGAAAAGACATAATATTATTCTGCCTCGTGGTCTAGCTGTACAAGTATGTGCCGTGCGAACTAGAGGTCCTGGGTTCGATTCCCGGGTCGGGCAAAGTGTTATTGGGTTTTTCCATTAGGAAATTCTCGGTAACAGCACGGAGTCTGGAAATGTGCCCGAAAAACGGCAATAGGCTCGCCACCTATTACGTGGGATTGATATATACTTGGCGAAATGTGGGTGCAAAAATGCAGCTCTGTCTACCCCTTCGGGTAATACAGGCGTAAGTTTATTATAATTGGTATCGACGAACTAGAAATTTCTTTTTCATGAACTAAATAATGAGCGAATGTCAAAAAATGCAAACCTAATATAGGTATCATTTATAAACATAAAACCTATTTAGTATAAGCTGAATAACGTATTTGTTACTGGTTCGTGACAATCGTTTTAGTATTGAGTTTGTATCGAAATTTACGCAACCGTCTTTGTTAGTTTTTGTCCAGGCGGCGATACTACTGAGACACATTACCGCATAGTTTGAATATCTCATTTTTTTTATAATGCCTTATTAATTAATATAAATCAATTGTATTATATTAAAGCTATTGCTACTTATGATAACTATTTCTTTAGAAACCAAAGAGACATTGAAATTATATCACAGAGAGTGTTTGTAATTATGCATATTTTGAGCTGTATTTCAACACCCACTTTTTGCCAGCTGTAATCTAAACACCTACATACAAGGCGGCGAGTCTATTGGCTTTTAAGCACATTTTTTAATGGATAAAGGAAAATCCAATACGAGGCTTCTTGATCGTACCCGGCACATTGAAACCGCGGGACCATCGGAACATTTAAAAAAAATCAAACGATTAGTAGAATATTGTTCGCGTTCAATTATCGCTCATATAAAATAAATCCTTAATAGGCGAACCGTCGATGTCATGAATGAAATAAAAATTAAATAAATAAGGAAACTATAATTATTACAAACTTTAAACGTTTATGGAACTCGGCGTAAAATGGATATAGTGAGAGAGAGGTTTTCCCAAATCTCAACGACCTCCAAATAAATTCCTTAGCATTCAATAAAGACAAGATTGTGAAAGATCTAATAATAAAACTGTACGGTTGACCTTTCAAATATAGATTTATGATTCAAATTTAATGTTATTTATTATTTGGCAATTCATACGAACAAACATTTACATACACTCACGCCTGCATTTCCGCAAATGGTAAAAAAAGAAGCATTTTAGCACCCAGCTAGTGGACTAAGGCCTAAACCCTTTCAATTGCAGAGGAGGCCCGTGCCCAGCAAAGGGACGTATATAGGCTTATGATTATGCCAATTGTGTTTTCGTCTCACGTAATAGGGGAAGAGCTTATATTCCTACGTATAAACATAATGCAAAGTCATTAACTGTTTCTCTCCAGCACACTCTCAAGAGAATATAAACTACCGTAATAATATTGCAACATTTAAAAATTACCCGTCCAGGCCATCGAGTTGATATACATTTTATGCCTAGAACATTTACATACAAATTACGAGATCGTGACATTAATGAAATATTCATAAATGCATTTAGAAATTATTCTGTACTACTGCACTCTCGTTTTGAACTAATGCGGTACGACATAGATGGTGGTCAAATTCTACGTGATGAAACTACTTATAACATTACATTTCATGAAAACTATTTAGTTTATTACATAAATAAGTACACCCAACAGTTACATACATAGTTCTGACCCCATACCTTAGTAAGGGATACGCGTATCTTCTACCCGTATCTTAAAACGGGTCTTGTTTCGTGGGTATCAGACTATGCGCGAGACTTTTCGGTCTCATAAACACCCAGACTCCACGAACCACTCCCAGAACCCACGGCGTCCCGTTTCACCATCTGTTGTGTAGCCAATTGCGCCACAGGGCTGTCATCTTATCATACAAGTTAACACAGAACTATATAAAAATAAAATCTTAAGAACTTGGCCTATTAATTAAGTCACCTGTGAGTATAATTTGATATATTTCAGAGATAAATATTTCAAAAGCGCTAGAGCTATGATAAAATCAGCCTGAACTGTTGGTTGTAAATTATTCCCAGTCTTCCTGTACATTAGGGAATATCTAAGTGACTGTAGGTATAGAAAGAGTTTTAAGAAACGGATGGAGATCCATTAAAGTTTTCCGAACACGAACACATTCATTTATGAAAATGTTGACCAATTTATTAAAATATTTTACAACTCATTGCACATCAGGATTCGAAGTTAACACACGCTTCACATTTCTCAAACAACTTAGCAATGACGCCATTACTTTTTCAAGTAAATTGTGTACATTTGTAACGCGCCACAATAAAAATGTTCGCAAAACAATTGCCTAACCCGCATAGCCGTGTGTCGCAAGTCTTACCCAAACCAACAAAGCATGACAAACATTATTCGCCGGATCACCTGCACTTAATATTGTGGGAATGTTGTGTATTGTGATGTCGGCGAGCGTGATTTTTTTCAACAGCACAATTATAATGAACTCATTAACACTGCGAGGAAAAACACGTGTCAGTTGTATTGATAAGGTTTAATATCCGCGTACGGATAAAAAATAATCTCGCGGAAATGACGTCACCTCTGTTTCGGTGGCCAGTTTTCTTTTATTAAAAAAGTTTCGATATTAATTTATTGCGAAACCGTTGTAGACAAAGAAAGGGATTAATATTTAAATATTTATTACCGGCTCGAGCCTTTGTGCCGTATTGCCATATTTCATTGTGTCTATGTAATTTCTTCGAAACATTTCCTATTCTTTCTTCGGATTTTAATACATGGTAAGTATGCGAGCAGACAAAGAAAAGGACAACAATTTATGATGTAAATATTTATTTGCAACTCGCTTAAGTGTTGTGTATAAGCCATAATAATATGTCTTGCAAAAATGTAAGCAAATTGAAAGTCCAAGACAATTGAGAATATTTATATAATAATTATTTATATTAATTGGAAACAATTTTTTGATGTTAATTTATTAGAGCGATGGAAGCAGTCTTGCCAAAACATTTAAAAATCCAACCCGCAATCTCTATTCTCATAGACTGTGAGAATGCTGGCTTTCAACTAACCATGGGGTCAGTCAACTATATAACATTCTCAAAGATTTTTTTTGACACACAACTTTTAAATTAACATTGGATTCAAATTCCTAATTGATATTTTTTTATAATTATTGCAGAAGGAAACTGGAATACAGCCAACGAAACTTGCAAAAAGTATTACCACGCGTTGTCACTTTCGGATCAAAATTGCAGACTACAAAAACATCACAGCGCCCTGAGAAATATCTTGCGTGACTTACTGGCATTCATTTGTTTTCCATGACGTTCTACTTACCCACAAATCGTAATACTTATGTAAATCCCACACTGATATAATAGTACGTGAGACTGGCAACTTGCACTTTCTACGTGGCAGTACTTTCACGGCTATTGTGGACTGGTGGGGTGACGCAATCGCCGAATGGACCGGTGACGTCACTCGTACATCTGCCGCATCGGTGTAGGTGATTTTCTATTAGTTGATGTATTAGATAACTATGTTGGGGTAGTGCTTATACATATGAAATCAATACAAAAAATATCAAAAGCCTTAAAATAAAATTTTCGAGGGATGGAAGTGTGATGTTTATAGTGATGGTTATTTAGCGTTATAGCTGCTGTAGATTATTTTTTTGTTTATATTTCGATACTTAATTTTTGGCGTGTATGCAGATACAAAAATTACTTGGTCAAAAATGTATTATTTTTAAGAGGTCATATTAAATATTTTTTCAAATAATAACTTTATTAATACGTCGAATAACAATTTCTTTTTTTCTATATATTTATGATGATATTATTTGTTTTCCATTTCTCTAAGAAAGCCGTACAAACAAGTAATTTCTAACATTCCCACTGCAGTAATTTCATATCATCCGTGTACAATTTAGATACCACGATCTGTTTTCCAACTGAGGCAAATCTTCATTGCGCGCTAACAAAGTTTTACAAAAGGCGACACTGTGTCCACCCGTGCCTATAGATGGAAATCCGCCGTCGTCACCGATTTTCCCACGCTTGATTTATAAACAGAAGGAAATGAAATCAAATATTAGCCGACGTCTAAACTACCTTTTGATTTTTGAATGTGACAATACCATACGAATGCGTTATTTTGAAATGGCATACATACATACATACATAACCTCACACCTGTATTCCCCGAAGGGATAGGCAGAGGTGCATTTCTGCACCCATGTGGCGAGCCTATTGACTAGATATATAGACTGGATAGATATATAGACTCCGGGCTGTTAATCAGAATTTCCTAATGGAAAATCCTAATAAAACTGCCCGACCTGGGAACTCTAGATCGCACGGCACATACTTGTGCCGCGAGACCACGAGGTAGTCGAGAGAGCACGAGTTTGAAATGGCGTGTTTGTATATTAAGTTATAGACATTAATAGTAGCGTAAATTGTCGTACTTTACTGTGTTTTTACACGTGTTTCTAATAATGTACTAACAAAACTGTATTAACAATCAAACAATTACTCTACGTTAATTATTACTTTAACATACAATTCAAGTATGCTGTATGAGTGTATTCGTATACCGAAGTATCGCCGGCTATTTTGTTATAAGTGGCGTATTAAGATTTTTTTTTGCAGCGGAATTCGAACTTAACCCTATCAATCGCACCTCGAACTCTTATGCCAAAAGACCGAAAAATATTCGCATTTATACATTTTTCGTATTTAAATGATAGCCTCGTATTCTGCTAAAAGTTGACAACAGGTATGCAATAGGTTTTTACGACTACATCATGAAATAAATGATTCTACAATATATGTATGTAATTTTATGTAGAAAGAAAAACTCACCAATAAGAAAGATATATGGTTTTATATACAATTGCAATTGTTCTGATGTTACTGGTTGAACAGTTACATCACTATCACCCAAATCGCTTTCTACGGTATTTTAAAATTCCACAAGTTTAGCACAAAACAACGTCTCATGCGAGGAAATTCTTATGTAATTTGTTGAGAGTAAAATATTTTATTACATCCTCATTTTGTAGTATTTATTATACTCCCACGGCAAAATGGCCACTGCCTTATGCATGCCTTATAAAATGCTAACGCGAGAGAAGTATTTCTCCTCAATCAATCCAATTTTGCTGGTTTGTCCGGATATACAAAGAAAGATCCTGGATCGCGACAGTCCTTGCAAGTAACTATCGCATACTATTTATGTAGAACATTCTTCAACTTAACAATAACGCGAGACTATAACATACGTAAATACCTTCAGATATACTATTCAGTATAATCATGCATAAATTTACGAGTGCGATCTAAAGATTCTAATTTCAATTTCCTACTCGGGTATATTGTCACTAAGTGTTTTATTGTGGTAGTACAAAACCTAGAAGTATGGCTGATTAAAGGCAAAGGGCTCGAACATTAAAAAATACATCTCTGCTATCTTCTTTGGGGGTAAACGTGAGAGTATACCTTCATGTATGTAATTTTAACTCGTGATTTTTAATACAATGAATTGTGTGACTTCAGAGCATCAAACCGGCAACAATATAAAAAGAGAAAGTTCTATTGTGTACACTGAAGAGCACTACCGCTATTCTATTATAATACAACGTAAATTTATAATTCATCCTTTTTTTTTAATAAAAACTGATGGAAATTAATTAGTAGATGAAAGATTTCTGGTGACTTTTTTTTCGGTATTTAATAATGTAACAATATTTTCAATTCATTTAAGTAAATTAGCATTTTTTGTTGTAACAAATGCAACAGTGGGTGCATTAATTGTATTATTATCTAAGATCGTGATAGGTTACTAGTGATTGCAAGATAAAAAGAAACGTTAGATCCGTTTACAATTATAACTGTTATTGCTCAATTTATGGAATTGCTATAACACCTATTGTTTTGTTTAACCTGTTTGTGAATAATTTTTTTGTGTTATAAGTTAAACGCACTGAGTCCTAATACAGTGCAGTTCAAGTACAAAATCTTCTATAAATGAGTACCTACTGGTTTTCTGCAGGAACAATAATTATGTCTGTTTGTAATAAAATTTGGTAAACATTTGAAAAGTGTACACGTGTATTGTACAAGTATGTGCTTTAAGATCTAGAGGTCCCGCGTTCAATTCCAGGGTCGGGCAAAGTTTTATTCAGTTTTTTCCAGTAGGAAATTCTCAGTAGCAGCACGAAGTCTGGAATTGTGCCCGAAAAACGGCAGTAGGCTCGCCCCCTATAGGTACGAGTAACAGGGAACTGATAAATTCGTTTACCTGGCGAAATATGAGTGCAGTTTGCAATCGAGTTTATGTATGTATGTTATAAAAGAAAAAAAACGTTTTTCTTTGTCAACTTCCATCGCTTACATAATTATATTCTTCTTTGGAATCAAATCAAAATCATTTAAATCTGTAAGCATTTGTTACTATGTTTTCCAAGATGCATATGTTGGTGCTATAAAGTGTAGCCACGATCATCTTTGTACGATTTTTTGCTGTTACCAAACCGGATTATGAAGGAAACTTATTCTTTTGAGAATTTAATTATACAACACTAAAAGGTCACGTTGTATAAGAACGAAATTGTGTTGACAATTTGCTTAAATTGTGAACAGAATCCAGGTTTTTTTTGTTGAATTTCTTCAATGCCAGTTATCGTTACAACGTGTATGACACAAAAAAAAACACAAAAGTAGAGAGAGTAGGTACTTACTAATATTATACATACAATATTTACTAAATGGCCCAGTATTTATGGACGTTAGTTCGGTAAAACCCGGGTAGGAAAGGTGGTGCAAGGAATCTTATTCGAAATTTAAAAATTCAAAGATGTGATCAAAAAGTTTCAACATAAATATTCTTTAGTTGATAATAACAATGCAGATTAATCACACTTCATCAACGTAGATGCTCCAAATTTAGTAGATGATCTTATAAGGTGAGAAGATAGAATCAATATAAACATTGTAAAGACTAAAGACGAATGAAGATCAAGTAGTACCCCGAGCTGCGACCATTTGGCTGGCCAGTAAAAAAAAAACAAACCGGATTTTCGTATGTAATCTCAAGTCGACTTCCTCTTGCATGTTGCACCAGCGTGCTCTTATCCGAATTAATTCTCGAATGTATAAAATAGATAAAAATGCAAATTGGCTAATTAATGCGTCTAAAATTTGGAACCTGTCTGTCGGTGACTGGAAAGTGGATGTAGAACAGCCGGTTGTTGACACGTACGCGTTGTTATCTATTAATATTGCAAATAAGGTGTGAAATAAACTTACAAATTAATATATTCAACCTTATGTTCAACCAGTTATTATTTACAATATTCAAACAACAGTATTGATTTTGTTGCTGATCCTACAACGAAACAGTCCTGCGTGCAATCTAGAAGTCTACTTTGGACACAGTTTAATTACCTATTTCCATTAAGAAATTACCAGTAGCAGTAAGAAGTCTGGAAATGTGATCGAAAAATGGAAAAATTTTCACTCTCTATTACGTGACAATTAAAAACAGCTGCAGATATCCGCCTCATCTCTTCAAGGATTCTGATGAGAGTGTATGGGTGTTGAAAGTATTTTTTTTAATTCTGACAGTGAACCAATTTGCCAGACCACGTATTTCTTGTTTTACCACCTCTTTGGAACCTTCAAGAGTGAGATGAAAAAGGACATCAACATCCGTCATGATTGTGTAGTGTTTTTTTTTTTATTAATACAATTAGGTGGCGTGTGATCACTTTGTCAAGGTATGTTAAGACAGACTAATCAACACTTCATAATATTATTATATAACACAAATGATTCAATAGTTATTGATTTAAATGAGTTAATACTAAAGAAAACAAATATCAAAGATAGCCGGTTATCAGTGCTTGTTCACTTAAAGATACGAGGTATTGATAGTATATTCCTACTCACATAATACGAATGATAAATTAGAAAGGTTGGGCTAACTTTAATAGGTCGGCTACTCAGACGATGATAATGGACATGAAGGCTCTTGACTCATACAATGTTTTAAACATCAGCGTCGCTTATCCATTTGCTTAAGGACTTTGCTTGACTCATATACGCTGTGTCCTAGAATACCGTATTGGAAGAAATTCGGTTTCAAATAAAACTTTCCAGTTTTAAATTTTCTCGTCTTCGAGACGTGGATTTTTAGAGAACCGGCAGTGATGCGATTGATCGCTTGAATCCCAACACCGACCGAGACAATTTCTACGATTAAAATTTATAAAAAGGAGAGTCCATAAAGCCCCTAAAGTTTCTAATATTCACAAAAAAAAACACAAATTATATTTTCTTGTGGTTCAAAACCATATGTGTGACTGTTAGTATTTTTGAAACCGTAAGTACGAGTACGACATACGATTATCTCTGGTCACTTGGCGCAATCATATTGGCCTGCTAGAACACATTAACAGGCAATATTAAGAGCCTTTAGAATTATAAAAACTATTCCAAAACTAGGTTATAACTAAGTTAGTAGTAAAGTAGAAGCTATAGGTCGCGGCATGCCTAAATAAATAAAAAATCAGTAGATATTCAAAGAAGTCAAGATATTTGTATAGATACAACCGTTTTATCTTGATAAACACAAATTAAGTTTAATATCTATAATAATTAATTTAATGCAAATGCGTTAATCAGGAAACAATCTTGCAATATATATGTAAATGTAAGTAAACGCAGTATTCAAATTAATAAATATAATACGTTTAATTATCTCTTCTTGCATGAGCGGAATGTCCATAAATCTTTAAAGCTGTTAAATATTATATGAAATAATTATTACATCACTGATTATGAAGAATTAAATGATGCTATAAATTATGGACATAAATATATGTATAAAAAACACAAATGTTTTCTTACTTAAAAAGCTAGACTTTTCGTAAGTAGATTAACATAAAACTGTAAGCTGTAGCCGTTCCGAAAAGTAATTGATACCGATAATCCGGCGAGAATGCATAATCCCTTCAAGGAACTAATGGATTTTAAACACACTGAACTATAGCTTAGGAATATCAATGGAATACACATACATAAAATACTTGATTATTTTTGTGTAAGCACGTTAAAGTAACCAGAGCACATAAAATGGCACTCTTGGATGAAGAGTAGCATGCTAGTTAACAGGATAATTTTAATTAACAGATTAACAGGATAAACAAAATAGAAAAGTAGCAATTTGTTCAAACCTGTCTGGGTTGCCATTTAAAAAAAATGTGATAATCAACACTAAAACTCATACATACACACACTCACGCATGCACTTGAAGGCTTGTACCTTAAGTCTCTGCCTGCCATTGCATTTCTGCACGCCTGTTTCGCTAATAGTGTAAAACTCACGTAATAGAACGAGCCTATTATCGTTTTCCTCTCACATTTTCGGATTCCGTACTGCTACTGAAACCGTATAACTCTTTTCATATTTCATCATCATCGTCAGCTCATATACTAGTATATACGTCCCACTGTTTGGCACGTGACTCCTCTTTAACTGAGAGGGTCTACTACGGTGGCCTACTGCAGGTTGACGGAATTTTAGGTGCGTAGGTTTTTTCACGATGGTTTCCATCACATTACGTGATAATTCCTTGTGAATACACAAATAACTTTGAAAAGTCAGAGGATTCTCGACCGCGCGCCTAAACCTCGAGGCTATCGCTACTTTTTGCATATTCGTTAAAAAAATCTGTCAAATATTGTGTAATACATCCGTCTCGCTCACTCGCGCTACTCAATCGCAGTCTCTGCATTAAATTGTTTAAAAATATTTGTTAATAAAGTGAATATAGTAATAACATCAATATTACAGGATAATAACTACGTGTCAGTGTTGTCTTCAAATATTATTCGCTAATAATGCTGTAAACGAACAATCATTGTGGACACTAACTTTAAGTGATTTGATTAAATGTAGACAGAAATAATGTGGTCAGACTTTATATACACATAAAAAAGTGATAAACTAATTAACATTTATCTACTTCAACAAGTGAAAAGTGTTATTTCTCATGGACAATTGAATAACCTTAAACTATAAGCAGTTACAAATTCAAATTCATAAACAATATTATCCAGAATATTAAAACTATGTCTTAAATACATAAAAGAACCGCTTGCAAAAATATTTAATAAAAGTATTAGCACAGGGAAGTTTCCAACCCTATGGAAGGTTGCGTCGGTCACCCCAGTACATAAAGACGGTGCTAAAGACACTCCAAACAATTACCGCCCTATATCCTTGCTCAGCATCCCATCTAAAGTTCTAGAAAAAATTGTTAACAAGCGTCTGACGCAATATATTGAATCCCATGGTTACCTATCGGACCGGCAATTTGGTTTTCGCACCGGCAAATCCACAGAACAAGCCACAACACTCCTCACTGACCTCATCAGTTCTAACCTTGATAAAGGAAACTGCTGCCTCGGTGTCTTTGTCGACTTGGCTAAGGCCTTTGATACCGTATCAACAAAGATACTATTAAAAAAACTAGAACTGATGGGTGTTAGAGGCTTAGCCCTGGAGTGGTTCAAGAGTTATCTTGAAGGCCGGACACAGACTGTTAAGGTTGGAGAACATAAGAGCGAAAACTTTCCAATAAAATACGGCGTTCCTCAGGGAAGCATACTAGGTCCCACATTATTTATTATATATATGAATGATATACACAATCTTTTAAATACTAATGCCGAGATCATTAACTATGCCGATGATACTGTTATTCTATTTAATGGTAAAACCTGGCCATCTACAATAGCTGCGGCTGAAAAGGGCATGGAAATAATAAAAAAATGGATGCAACAAAATCTTCTCTCCTTAAACAGTAAAAAAACAAAATTCATTTGTTTTCATAAAACCGCGGCCACACAACCACCATCACATCCTATCCTTAAAATCCACGACTGTAAGGCCGCTTACAACAATAATTGCAACTGCGATCAAATAGAACCGGTTAATAATATTAAATATTTGGGTATACTCATAGACCGAAATTTAAATTTTAAAGACCACATTTATCTCTTGGGTAAACGAATCAGAAAATCCTCTGCCATACTCAAAAAATTAAGAAATACAGCCAGCACTTATACACTCAAATTAATATATACAGCGGTATGCCAATCTTTAATTACATACTGCATACCTGTATGGGGAAGCGCATCCAAATCCTCTCTATTAACAGTTGAAAGGGCCCAAAGATCGGCCTTAAAAATAATGCTAAGAAAACCATTTAGGTATCCAACCTTAGACCTATACAAAGAAGCCAGTGTACTTACTGTACGCCAATTGTTCATACTGAGAACCTGTGTCAACACCCATATAAATCTTAAAAAGCTAGACTATTATCATGACTTACTAAAGAAAAGAGTTTATAAATTACCATTACCCACTATCCAATCTTCATTCGGCCGGCGATTTGGAGACTTCCTCAGGGCACACACATACAACTCAGCTGTGAGACACTGCCCACTAAAATGCCTATCTGTCTCTGAGGCAAAACTAAAGCTGACACAGTGGCTGATAAAACTGGATTACGATGACACAGAAAACGTCTTAAATATAATTAATCCTTAAGGCTCATGTCTCCGCTACTATTTTATTCAATTTTAAGTTTTAAAATAAGTTTTAATATTATTAGAAATGTTGTTCCTTTAAAATGTAATACTAGATATAAGTTATTAGTTTGTTTAGTAATTAATAAGATTTACATACCCACATGACGACGAATTATAATAAGTAATATTTGTTGGTCCCCAAGATACAGGCTTAGCCTAGTTTGGGGCCCTCTGGCAAAGATTGCACACAACAAAAACTTTTATGCGCAAAATATAAGTAAATATATATAGTAATAGATGTAAGAAAATATTGTATTTTTGTGGTAAATAAAGATTTTATTATATTATTATTTATTATTAACAGTTACAAACAATAATGGCTAATTCAACTATTCATTTATTTCGTCAGCAAGTACTGTGAAGAATTGGTCTATTGGATACGATCACACGCTCGCCGTGTCGCGTAGGCGTGAGTTCGAGACCAGCAAAATCAAAGAATCTTTTTGTATGAAAATAAATTCTTCAATCCACAAAATTGGAAATAGATTGGTTGAACCGCCTCTAAAATTTAAACTCTAAAATTACAACTAAATTGATTGGTATACTGGAGGTAGGCGATATATGCAACATAACTCGGTGGAGTTTTGTGGTAAGCGTCACGAGTGGGTTGGCAAGTTGACCGGTGTTGTTTCAACCTCTGTTCGTATTTCAATCTACCTCGAAAACAGTAGCGGCAAATGTCACATAATAACAACAGCGATTCCCCCAAGCTGCCAGTGACAGCGGAGGAGGTGGTCAGCATTGAAGCCTACGTAAAAGTGGTGAAGCAGCTCACTAAGGCAATCAACAGGGCGGTTAGTGATGGTAAGATCGTCACGGCTGCTAATAAGCGACTTATTAACCTCGCCGCTGATGAGATCCGGAAAGCGACTGAGAAGATCCCTGAGCTCTGCAAGGACAGTCGAAACCAAGACAACGCCACCAATGCCACTATCACCAACAATGATGGCCTGAAGGATGAGATCGTCGCGTGCGTTCGTGAAGAAGTTTTGAAACTTTTAAACTCGGCTCAACAGAAATCCTCCCAACAGCTGCAAGGCCCAACGACCGGGCCTACATCTTTCGCCTCAGTAGTGGCTAACGCCACTAAAAACTCCAAGATTACGCACACTACTCCGAAGAACCGACCGGCTATCATCATTACCCCGACTATTGAAGTGAAAACTAGGCGGGACGCGGTTAAATCTCTTAGAAGTAGCATCAATTTTCGCCAAACAAGCTATGCCCCAACTAGGATCCAGTCCATCTCAAACAATAAACTGAGGGTGGAATTCGACACCGCTGCGCAGCGAGACGACGCTCTTAAGCGCCTGCGTAATTCTCGCCAGGTAAGTGCGGAGACAGCCCGTACCCTTAAGCCTATGGTCATTCTTAAAGGCATCTCTAAGGAGATCCCGGCAGAGGAACTTGTAGATGCCATCAAGATACAGAACCCAGACGTGGGATCCCTTGTGATCGCCGAGGATGATCTGATCTTCCGGTTTAAGCGGACCAATCGCAATCCCAACCTGTACAATGCTGTCCTGTTGACTCAGCCTAGAATTTGGCGGAAAATCATGGAAGTAGGAAGAATTTGCGTAGATTACCAGAGAGTACACGTCGATGACTTTTCGCCGTTCATCCAATGTTTTAATTGCTTGCAATTCGGACATACCCAAAACAAGTGCTCGGCTACCGACACACCCTGTGCATACTGTGCAGAGACTAGCCACAAAACTATTGATTGTCCCGTAAAGGCCAAGCAGGGTGCACCAAAATGTGCGAACTGCATCGCTCAAAACAAAAAATACAACTCCGGCGTCGACCCCAACCATAAAGCCACCTCCACATCTTGCCCCCGTCTGATAGCCATGAGAGAGAAAATAAATAGTCGTGTAGACTATGGACTCTAAATCTACAATTTCCTTTGTTCAGTGTAACATAGACAAGTCAAAAAGTTGCTTGCAAGAATTTATCGTATCTTTCATGGCTGGCAGACATAAGATTGCGCTCGTCTCGGAGCCTTATGTAGGTGCCGGGAAAGAGCTAAAAGCAATCTCGGGTGTAAATATTTTTCAATTTTGTACCACCGAGCGAGTCAAAGCTTGTGTGTTGGTAAAAACGACACTCGACACTGCCATAGGACTCACACAGTACTCAACGTCAAACTTCTGCGTGGTACGGCTGGACCTGGGCGGCCGACGTATCTACGTCGCGTCAGCTTATGTCGAGCCGAACCATGACATGCACGGCACACTACATCACATCGAGCATTTTCTCCGATCGACCCATGGGAGCTCTGTTATCCTTGGCGGCGATTTTAACGGTTGGCACCCCATATGGGGCGGATACGTTGCTAACGCTCGCGGAAACGAGATCTTAGAGTTGACCTGTGGGAATGGTCTGCAAACACTCAACACGGGCAACACACCCACTTTCGAGGCCGTCACTCAAGGGCGCCCCCGCACGTCCATAGTGGCCGTCACTTTCGCGTCAGATTCAATCTTTGACAGCGTCCGGGGTTGGCGGGTTAACCTCGAAATTTGTACCGCATCGCAACATAATGCGATTGAGTTCTTTATCGACATCGGAGCACTGGGGCGGCGGGGCGATAACACATCCCATACAATAACATCAACATTCAAGTATAATACCTCCAAGGCCAATTGGGCACGGTTTAGGAACTCGCTAACCACCCATTTTGCAAACTCCAATATTCTTGACGTAGACATCTCTGAAATGAACGCAACCGACCTGGAAACCCTGATAGACGACGTTGTTAGCGCCCTACACACTGCTTGCGCGGATTCTATGTCTGTTAAGAAAGTGGGACTGAAATACAGGCCTCCATGGTGGACTGAGGCATTGGAATCCCGTAAGCGCGAAGTTATTAACCTGCACCGAAGATTGCACACGGCGTCGAAACGGGGGCGACCTGCGGAATCTCTGCTCGAAGGTCTCCAGGCGAAAAAACATCTGTACGCCCTGGAGCTCAAAGCAGCTGCCACCAAAAACTTTAAAGAGTTTTGCGCTCTTCAGACCAGGGAGAACGTATGGTCGCTAACCAACAGGCTTCTTAGGGAGTCTGCACCCAGACGCCCTCCTGCCACCCTTATGGTCAACGGTGTGTATACTGCCGAAGGGGAGGAAACAGCTGCTGCTTTACTGCAGCATTTCTACCCAGACGATGGACCGGACACCGAAGAAAATCATCACATACTTAGATCTCAGAGTGATAATTTACCTGACACCTTGGATGACCCTCTCTTTGCTGTGGAAGAAGTGCTGGAACATCTGAAAACAATGAACCCCAATAAGGCACCGGGACTCGATGGTCTTACGGCCGACATCTGTTACCAATTTGCTTCAGATTTCCCACATCTTCTTACAAATATTATGAACAGATGCCTAACGTTGCAGCACTTCCCACGGCAATGGAAGGAAGCTTACGTCAGAGTAATCCCCAAGCCCGGAAAGACCGACTACAACTCCATAGGATCCTTCCGACCCATCGGCCTATTGCCGGTATTTGGGAAGCTCCTTGAAAAGCTCTTCATCAAAAGAGTAACGTATAAGTCGAACAGAAATGGTAAATGCAACACCCATCAATATGGCTTTAAGGAACAAACCAACACAACTACAGCCATTGAATCTGCACTAAGGTATATCAGACTGGCCAAATCAAAGAAACATCAGGTATTGGCGGTGTCCCTTGATATCAAGGCGGCATTTGATAATGCCTGGTGGCCTGCACTTTTGCATCGGCTCAAACAGATTGATTGTCCCCGCAACATTTTTGGCCTTGTACAAAGTTACATAAGGGAAAGACGCGTCATGTTGGACCACTCAGGATCGCGAGTTACAAAAACCATGTCCAAGGGGTGCATACAGGGCTCCGCTTGCGGTCCTGTTCTTTGGAACATTATACTGGATGAACTTCTTGACAAACCCATGCCATCTGGGTGTCACTTACAGGCTTTCGCGGACGATGTGCTGCTCGTAGCTTCTGCAAAAGACACAAATCTGTTAGAACAAGCCACTAATGACGCCCTAAGGGATATCGCTGCGTGGGGCAGGAGCGTCAAACTTACGTTTGGCGCTGCTAAGACTCAGGCCATAGCCTTCACTCCCAAAGCCAGAATGGCACACCTCCATATGGATGGGCATTCCATTGACTTCTCTAGAGAAATTAAGCTCCTCGGAGTGGTTCTTGATGAGAGGTTAACTTTTCGTAGCCACGTACGCCAGGTCATCACCAAGGCGACACGCATTTTTAACCGACTCTGCCTTTTCACCAAACCCACTTGGGGTATATGTCCCGAAAATGTTCGGATCATCTATCTACATGTAATAGAGCCAATCATTACATACGCTGCTGGCGTCTGGGGTCACGTGGCGAAAAAGAAGTATGTCCGCACCATGCTCGCGAGCGCACAACGCAGATTTGCCATAAAGATAATTCGAGCCTTCCGAACCGTATCCACCCCCGCTGCCTTAGCCCTTGCTCAACTCGCACCACTAGACCTACGGGTCGCTGAGGTATGGCGGCTCGAGCAGATTCGGTTAACCGGAACAACCGACCTGCTTCCCCAAGACATCTGCTGGGAAAAACCTATACCCACACACCACCTACCACACCCCGCTGACCGTTTCACCACATCATTCCACATGGCATCCAGTCAACAGGACATCAATAAATTGATACGGAATACCACTGTCCAGATTTTTACTGATGGGAGCAAACAGGACGATGGCACAGCAGGAGCTGCCTTTGTATGCTTCGACCCTGGCGGTGCAACAGCCGGGCCTGCTATTGAGAAGCTTAAGTTGCACGACTGCTGTAGTGTATTTCAAGCGGAACTGCTTGCCATACTACATGCGTGTCGATGGGCCCTTGACTACAGATATCCGGACGTGATGATCTTTACCGACTCCTTGGCCTCATTGATTGCAATACAGGTCAGAAGCAATACCCATCCATTGGTGTATCAAATACACGAGACACTTCGGGAGCTCCAGGGGGTCGGTAACGTCAGGCTGTCTTGGGTCAAGAGTCACGTCGGTATTGTGGGTAATGAATTGGCAGACTCCGCTGCCAACTCTGCTACCACACTTTGCCGGGCGCCTGACTATGATAAATTTCCTTTATCATACGCCAGGCACCGTGTGCGGAAGGCAACCTTGGCTTCGTGGCAGTCCCGGTATGAAAGCGCCGAGCAGGGCCGTCGCACCTGGGGGCTGCTTCCTCATCTCATCTCAATCAAAAAATTGTGGGATGTCACCACCCCAGATTTCTATCTGACACAATTCCTCACCGGACATGGCTATCACAAGGAATACCTCCACCGATTCCACATCACTTCGGACAACACCTGTCCATGTGATGACGTCACAGTCCAAAGCCTGGAGCACCTTCTGGAGGAATGCCCTAGATACGGGACTCCGCGTTTTCAACACGAGATGGTTTGTAATCACTTCAGCATCAACCCATATAACATCTTGGACCTTATTGAGTGTCCGGCAGCCTTTAAATCGTTCCTCGTATTCGTGCGCTCCACCCTCAGCTCCCTCAAATTGTTTAACAACACCTAGCCGCCGCGTCCTGCCTCTGCTTTCACTTGTTACTGTAATTGTATTAGTTAGTTTTAGTGTCATTATTATTAATTTAATTATTTGTTTTTATTTTTCGCTTGTTTAATAATTTTACTTCTTTCTTTGTTTTTCCTTTTTTTTTGTCTTTATTAATTGTGTATGATTCATTTAATTATTTTGTATAAATATTAAATTTCATAAATATGTAACACCAGCACTCACTTACAAGCACAAATACTCACCACACCTTATACACTAAATGCTCGCGAAGGAAGGTGAAACCGTATCAAATAGCGAATTTACCTTCCTCTCGCGGGCATGTTTTAACACTTTAGCATCTAAGCAACACCACACATGATTTTAGTATAATAATAATAAAAAAAAAAAAAAAAAATATTGTGTAATACAAAATATTATCCTCATTGTTTTATCAAGGACATTTTACGTATCTTGAAATGTTCATAAGAGTTATTCATTTATCATCAGGTGAATCACTTGCCCTTATTCCCTGCACGATGTAAAAAGCTCGTTATTTCTTTGCAACCATCACCTTAATTACTTAGTCTTGTGACCCCGTTGATTTCTTCTAAGTTAAATAATTTACAAAAAACAATGATAATCTGTACCTACTTAAATATTTATATCATTTTATATAACTGTTACATTTTATTGGAACCTTGTTGATCAAATTAATAAATAATGAATTATTCTAAAAAAGATATAATATTAAGTAATTCACAACGTCATGAAATTCTTGTCATATTTGTTATATTTATTTATGTATATCAAGAACCCAATAGAACAATAACAACCTGTATAAACAAATAAATAAATGATTTTACAATGGGCAATATTCTCGATATTGCTATGAGCGATTTCTTCCAGGTAGACTATACGTATAAGGAAGACGGTACTCAGTGAATTTTAATAATCAATTAATTTGCATCTTACAATATACATATTTTACAGAAAATACATATACAAGATACACCGTATTGTTCCAAAACACAAATACACAAAAAAACAAAATAGCAAATAAAAAAAAGGAACAAGTACTTTTGTACAAATAATTCTTACTTAAGATTAGGATAAGTATTAGACACAAAACATTTTCTTTCATTCAAAAGCCGTATATTTTCTCAAGTATCTCATACCCGTAATACTATCCAGAGTTACGTTCGTGTGTAAGTGTGTTAAGGAGTTAACACACACTCGATCTGTGTATCGATTCTTGAACTATCGATTAACTTTTAAAACGATTCATATAACAATTGCTATCAGATGCTGTGTTATCATTTTGCCGTGCCAGTAATAAAAATAATAATTAGTAAAAGATCATTTGGAAATGCACACATACTGTACATATTCTTTTAAAATATAATCTTGTAAAGTAAAAAGTAGTGTTAAGAATATTTGATCCGTTATATATTAGGATAAATATACATTTAATTTGAGCGTTTTTATTAATGTACCAATTAAAATAGGAAATCCCATTTTGTTCTAAACTGATTAGGAAAAAAGCAAGACTCACTTAAGTGGAAACGTTATTAAGATGGTTGAGGAAGGAAAACAAAATATATTACACATACGAAATTTGGGAAACCATCATCACAGTATATTTTATTTGATTAATATAATTGACTATTCCTTTGAAGCAACTATTTCTTACCAAATAAAAAAAAACATTGCCTAACATAACAATTATTTTACTTATGACTTGACGACTTGATGATTATGTTGTGTTCATACACTTAATTAGACTTTTCAACAAAGAAAATCCTAAATATATCAAATCTGGTGAGCCATACCAAAGCCAATTAGACAAGTTATAATCTTTAGAATTGTATTTTTTTTTTAATATGGAACAATTACCTACTTATTCGTTTGAAAAAGTACACCAAACACTACAATAGTATGAATAAATAAAAATCGTAAACTATCGATGATAATCAGCAATTTATCAATCGATCAATTTACAATCGATTTTTATCGATACCTGTAGTAAGACCCTAATGATAAACCCGCTAGCTTCCCCGTTGTGTGAAGGCATGCAGTCTTACAACTTAACGTTTTCTTGAAACGTTCTATCGTAAAAGGCTTCGATAATTTAATGATGATAGAGTTTACTACTTTAGTTGCCGATTCAATGGAACAGACGTATCTCGGTAATTAATCTGAAAGGCACCCAACTGAATTAATACATTTAAATTAACATTATTGGATTTATACGAATTTCTATTATTTTGTCACGTGAAGAGGTGTTATAATACCTTACCCTTATGTGTTTAAAAATTAAACCTTGTTATTGTTTTATCGGATTACGTATTAAATTATTAAAAAAACTACTTCTGAAATATTTTATAAATATTAAAAAGACTACACCTTTATTTTCATCCTCATTTCATTTAATTCCCTCTCCTCTTGGGGAATACAGGCGTGAGGTTATGCATGTATTTATGTGTTTAATTTAATTGGCTTTTGAAAACGGCTTAACAACCTATGTACACATAAACAAGTGAAGTAAGAAGTACGTAAGGTTTATATGTATAGTCCTTAGTCATGGAAATAACCTGAATATAAATAGAATATAAAGCCATTTCCTCATATTTGAAATCGAGTATATTTCTATATAAGCTCGAAGCTATTTTTTTCTATATAATGCGTATCACATTTTATCCCTTCCTATTACAGAGATGTAATAAAATCAAACGATTCGAAAATCTCGTCGCACCAGCTGGCTCCTGTCTCCTAATGAGCGTAAGATGGACTAGTAAGATTTTATCGTGTGTCTAATCCACCTACACACTGTGTCAAAGAAGCGTGAAATAAGTAATAAAATTAAGCTGAACTGTTGGAAAAAGCAGTGATGGCCTCGAGGTTTAGGCGCGCGGTCGAGAATTTCGGCGGTCGCAGGTTCAAACCCCAGGCATACACCTCTGACTTTTCGAAGTTATGTGTGTATTCACAATGAATTAATCACTTGCTTTAACGGTGAAGGAAAACGTCATGATAAAACCTGCACCCCTAAAAAGTTATTAGCAATTTCTTAGGTGTGTAGTCCACCAGCCCGCACTAAGCCAGCGTGGTGGACTAAGGCCTAAACCCTCTCAATTGTAGAGGAGGCCCGTGCCCAGCAGTGGGACGTATTTATGCTGATGATGATGATGAACTGTTGAAAACTACGATGAAGATTAATAAATCTTTTTATGGATAGTGTGCACATATAAACATAAGATTTGCACTAAACATTTTCTAAAAAAAAGTTTTTAGAAAATGTTTAGTGCAAATCTTATGTTTATATGTGCATTGTGCACACTATTCATAAGAAGTAATGTAATAAATTAACAGATGAAGCTGTGGATTATCCTAAAGTAAAAAAAATACATGGAGACATTGATAACAAATGAGTGAAGATAAATCGGTGTTAATAGATGGGACATCATGACGTATCCTATAATCATTGTTTTTCAGTTTAGTGATTATTTTATTATTATCCTATAAATCATATATAAAGGTAAAATAAATCAGGTATAATTCTTACGTGATTGCGCAAATACATATAATAACCACTTAAATATCTGAACAACTAATATATTTATTTGACAGCCCCGTGACGCAATTGGCCAGACACCAGCTTGCGAAACGAGAGGCCGCAGATTCGATCCCCGCACCGATTCAAATTTTTGTGTGATCCACAAGTATTTGTTTCGGGTCTGGGTGTTTGTGAGACCGAAAAGTCTCGTAGTTTCTGATACCTACGACACACGACTCGTATCGTAGCGTGGTGTCAGGACTATGTATGTGACTTTTGGGTGTATTTTTTTTTATTTATCTAATGACTGCCTCGTGGTCTCGCGGTACAAGTATGTGCCGAGCGATCTAGAGGTCCTGGGTTCGATTCCCGGGTCGGGCAAAGTGTTATTGGGTTTTTTCATTAGGAAATTCTCGGTAACAGCATGGAGTCTGGAAATGTGCCCGAAAAACGGCAATAGGCTCGCCCCCTATTACGTGGGACTGATACATACTTGGCGAAATGTGGGTGCAGAAATGCGCCTCTGCCTACCCCTTCGGGGAATACAGGCGTGAGTTTATGTATGTATGATAAAACATGATTGACTACGCATGCAAATAATCACAATTCGACATCGAATGCAAGAGTTCTCGACGTACGATTAACATCAATTACCAGAGCCGAATTAATGAAGCGTGAACACTATGTAACACAAAATCTACACAAGAAACTACTAGGTCTGTGTGTCACTAGCGAATGGAAACCTGTCTTTCCTATGTGCATGACCGAACCGCAAAAACTCAATTCTTAGTTCTTTTTACGTTCATAAAAAGTGTTTTATCATAATATTGAGCACGTTAACTCGAGCTGTTTGTGGCCATTTGACCGTGGAAGCAACGTTCAGTGTTCTCTATAAAACGCTTGAAAGTACTGACATTCTGGCTAGTAATAAAATCTATAGTATATTTTATACCTTTTTACCATCTTTCGTTGGTCGTCTGTTAACAAGAAAAAAGTATTGCATGGTTGTTGGAATTATTGGGCTGTGTTTTTTTAAGTATGTAGGCGTGTTGCTGCTGATCAAAGTTTTAAAAATATTGCACAATATGCGTAAAACAAATCGTTTAAATAAATAAAAAATATCATGCATAATAGCAGACGCTAAATTTAAATAAAAAATGATTCAAAAATCCTGGTACGTTTTCCAGAGTGTGAATAATTGATTAGAGTTTTTTTTCTTCCGCAATCGTTAATTTTTTAGAAACTCACATCCACATCATATTTAATAAAAGGTACCTATACAATAAAGTGCCCTATAAGATAGAAAAATATATTACTCAATCTTCACCTCGCCTCATAATCAAATCAAATAAAATAGGTACATTTTCATTGCTTGCATAATATTAAGCCGCTATTTCACTACCATTTGAGCGCAATTAATATTTAAGTTCGTGAGCAAGCATTACGGATACGTGCTCTCTAAAACTACCACGAAGTTCTTGCGATTATCAGATTAATTCAAGAATTATTAGACATGAACAACACCGCCGACTGTAAATGTTTTAGCAAAACTTTTCGTATTCGTGAATTTTACGAGTTAAACTTCATTGTAAGTCTTGTATGTATTCTGCTTGCTTCTGGGTGCTTTGCTTAGATGCAATGACAAATGAAAAATCAAATAAACAATTCGTTGACGCTCTTCGAATTCCTCGTCTATATCTCCATTAAGTTTTATAGAAGTTAGTTCTGCAACTTATAGCGGACAGAACAAACACAAATAGGCTCTCATAATGTTAATATGTTTCTCATTACATTGATTGATTGATTGTCACATCTGTCGCAGAACTGATGACCGTTGGGGTAACGTGTTCTGGAGTGGAGACCACGGCTCGGCAAACGTGGTGTAGGACGCCCTCTGGCTAGACGATATACACAAGATGGCTGGCAGCGGTTGGATGAGGAAGGCCGAAGATCGAGCCCAGTGGCGTGCCATAGGAGAGGCCTATGTCCAGCAGTGGACGTGAGAGAGGCTGATGGTGATGAAGATGATTCTCATTATAGATAAGACATTTTGCATTATATTAATATCAATGTCAATAAGCAAAAAATACTACATGATTTTAATAAATATTCTTAGAAGTTTTGCATAGAAGTTTCAATTCTAATGCATTAATTGATGTGTCAACGTAGTCTCAGCCTATAAAATGTATTAAATAGACGCACTTGATTAAAATAACATCATCTTGTGAGTGAACCGGAACGATACAATGTACAAGGATAAGTTATAACAGGTTAGCTTCGTTTAATGGAAATCGTCTGCCTAGTTGTTTCCGCTGCATTAGTGTGCAGCGTACGATCAGGAGTAATCGGGTTTGATTCTCAGTTCGAGTAAATTGGAAAAACTAGGTAACTTTTTCTTCATCATCATACATTTAATCTGAAGAAAGATAGCTTTATTGGATTCCACGTCTGTTGAGTTTGTAATCATGGGCTTAACCCTACGTATAACAAATTCATGATGAAATATAACGGAATTACCGTTAAAAATTATGTGAAAAATTAGCGAAAATAACTCATTCAATTAATTAATTATAAATTATTATAAACACAATAAAGCACTGGTCTACCTACGCTTTCCACACCATAGTTTAAACCGTCAATAACAGGACTAAAAGTAATTTAATTAAAGCGAGAATTAATTCCACGACGCATTCGAGTACATGAACGCTACTTAATCAGGCGATCTTGTCTGATGACTATGCTGTGTTCAGATTATGCGATGAAACGAGTTAAATCTATGTTAATTCGCATAATTACACGAGAAAGAGCAAAGTATTACGTAGCACTATCTAATTATTTACAAAGCGTTGAAGACAGCTGTGGTCTAGAGGTGACTGTTTTTGTTTGCTAAAACAAATTCATTGCGTTGTTATTATTATAACATTCAAATGACATTATCTTTTTAAAATGTTCACTCAACATATATGTTACGGTAAATGTGATTACTATGGTTATTTTTATAATTACCAGTAATTATAATTAATCCTTACCACATGATTTGGTAAATGTGATTAATTCTGTGTCATTTATCACTTTGGGGAACGAGGAAAATAAAACCTAACTTAACGTAACCGAAACTACTTTATTTAGCAATGTTTATAATTTTTATAATAAACATTATAATTATTAGTACATAAAGGCAGATTGAAATACAATTTTATAATCTTCACTTGTTATTTTTGAAAAATTATTACATTTACCAAAGGTAAGGTGTATTTGTTTATTAATAACAACCGGTAAACGTAAATAATGATTCCATACTTTAGCCTTGAATTTTGGTAATTATTAATAATTGTAATTATTAATACATTTTCAATTAATCACACTTACTATGACATATATATTTTGTAACTGCTATTTTATTTAAAATTTGCTTAGACTATCTTTATTATACGCTCTTCTCTGCACGGTTCTTTGAAAAAGTTTTGTAGATATCCATGAGAATTATTGATCCTGTTCCTCATTGAGCTGGATGGACATTTCTATATTATTAAGTAAGTTCAAACATTAAATGTAAATATTTAACGATCACTTTCTCCATCACATTTTGCAAACCTATCAAAGAAATATAATACATACACATAACCTCACGCCCGTATTCCCCGAAGGGGTAGGCCAGAGGTGCATTTCTACACCCACATTTCGCCAGGTATGTATCAGTCCCACGTAATAGGGGGTGAGCCTACTGCCGTTTTTCGGGCACATTTCCAGACTCCGTGTTGCTACTAAGAATTTCCTAATGGAAAAACCCAATAACACTTTTCCCGACCCGGGAATCGAACCCAGGGCCTCTAGATCTCACCGCACATACTAGTGCCGCGAGACCACGAGGCAGAAATATAATAAAAACATTTAAATCCACACCCGGATATACTTCTAAAACATATAAACACACAATACGAGATGGTACTATAAAAAGCCTGACTGTAGAATAGTGCGTGAATATATGTTAGAAGCCATCCATCACGTTTACACATTCGAGCCGAATAACACACACCATCATTCGCAGACGCGAGCATCTTAAGTAGGCTTTACGGGACTATGAATCCGTTTACTCGGAATCGCAAAACAAAGAAGCAAATACTTGTACAGTCAATATGCAGTTGTGCATGTGCATCTTTTACGCATACTTGCGTCCCGTTGTTGGATGCAATCCACATTTAAGTCTGGGTTATTCACTTTGTGTGGTTTGGGAACTCAATATTATTGAATCAACATCTAAAAGATGACAACACGGCTTTATGTCGTTATTACTTAATAAAATAATATACAGGTGTATTCAGACCGTGATCGGAAACTAAGGTCTTAACCTAAAGGTCCAAGGTCAAAACTCCCTGGCGTTAAAGAAAATCCCGACAAAAAATAAAAAAATTGACGTTTTTCTAACAACCATAGGTCTAAAATGTATGTGGTTGTTAGTACTCTTATGTAAGTAAGTATGTAATTGACCTATGTTGAATTATGTCTTCGAAGAATTTGATATATTATTTTATGAAGTATTTTTTCACGAAAAAATTTAATGTTTGGTGCAATACGTCGACTATTACAGTGGTAGTCATACTGTCATACAGTGATAAATTAATTAGTAGTTTATATATTCCATTAAAATTTGTAAATCTACCAACAAATTTCACTTATTTCAAGTTAGTTGAAATAAAATAAAATTAAAACAAAATAACAAATAATTTATTTCAAGCGACTCTTATTTTGTATTTTTTATACTGACGAGAGACAAAAATTAATTAGGTTGATCTGTATTTTATTTGTCGAACTTTTACAAAAAATACTCACACAGTCTCTTTACCGTTTTATAAAACTGGAAATGGCCAGTGTCTATAAGTATAAAATCGCCATGACCGAAGACTGACATTCGTTTAAATTAAGGTTATCGCACCTAAGCGAGAAACCCGATTTCATCATTAAGCTTTACCATTCAAATTACCATCCATATTAAGATTTATTTAACATCTGACATAAATATCCAGTTATGATTGTACATAAAGTCCTTAGGTTGACATCTTTATCGCGAAACTGTATTATGAGCGGAAGATTATGCAATAGGTACGGTTTTAGAAATGTAAAGATGGAACTTGTAAAGTGTAAAAGACGACATTAAGTTTTATGAAATCCTAGTAGCAAAGAGACATCAGAAAGAAAAAATTAATAGAAGGTAGAAATATTTACAGAGCTCCTCAAATTAAAAGATGTAGGTATGTTACTTATATTATTACTTCGTATTTATCTTGCATTTAAATAATTTAAAAAATACATACATACATACATAAACTCACGCCTGTATTCCCCGAAGGGGTAGGCAGAGGTGCATTTCTGCACCCACATTTCGCCAGGTATGTATCAGTCCCACGTAATAGGGGGCGAGCCTATTGCCGTTTTTCGGGCACAATTCCAGACTCCATGCTGCTACTGAGAATTTCCTAATGGAAAAACCCAATAACACTTTGCCCGACCCGGGAATCGAACCCAGGACCTCTAGATCGCACGGCACATACTTGTGCCGCGAGACCACGAGGCAGTAAAATATATATATATATAGTTTTTTTAAACATTGTCATCGACCAAAATGGATTTACAAGTTAAGCATGAGACGCACAATTGAGGTCAATAATATAATTAAATGCTTTTTAATTAGTGATTGTTATAATATTGCTCTATAGCTCCTTTTACTTTGTCTAAGTAAACAAGTTTATTGTGTTATTCTCATATAATAACCTTCCATTCACCGCACTAAGATTTTTCTTTATAATTACGTACATTCAATTGACAATAAAGGATTCTGGATCGAGGTAAATAATTTACAATTCACGAAACTGTTGTAGTGAATTTAAGACGAAACGAAGTACATTCAATTAAAAGCGACCAAAATGCCTTCGATCCTTTTTCGGTTGCGATCAAAGCGAAAGTCTGGTGGATTTAATTGTGTGCGTTACAGCAAGTCGAATTGTCGGCACATTATCTGTGTAAATCGGAAGCCGTATTACCCAACTTAACTTAAAGGTAACATTTTAAACACAAGTACCTAGCAATGAAAAATAGTTCACGCATTGATACACTTAATGTTGTATCAACGAAGGTATATTTATGTAACTGAAATTCGAGTAATGCTATAAATTCAGCCGTTTAATGGTCTTATAAATGTTTCGTTATACTATAAAGGTTTTTACATTTCCTCTCATAGGCAAAAGAATGTTAGAGGAACACCAAAAAGCAATATTCGCTTTAAATGCAAAGCCATAAAATGTTTGACTAAAATGAATTATAAAATGATAAGCAACCATTTTACAAATAGATTTTTAAAAGTAAAAGCTAGTAATATATTTCGAAAAGTGATGAAAGTGTTTATAAAAACAAAAGGATGGAAAAGTTTATTGACAATAACAGAAAATGTAACAACAAAAGGAACGTAACTTGATAATAGCTCCAAATCAACGTGAAACTTGATTGTTTACGAGAAATAAAATAAATAAAACAAGCAAATTCCAATGTACAATAGAATTGCTTATAATGCACTGCTACGAAACGACTTGCGTCGGCGCAGGTACGAAAGCAAAATTATTATAGCAGATGCAATCAACCGGCCTATGAGATGTTACCTCTTTGTATGCACAGCGAGAAACGCAGGACAGTAAATATTATGAAGATTGTCATCGAAAACGCATGGAAATGCAGCTTGTGGGAACAATGGGAAAAGTTTTGTAAGACGCCAAATCAATTATTATATACTGCAGTAGGGAAAGTAATTATTCAGAAACAGATATTTGTAATGAAATTGCAAACACTGAAGGAGAACAAGTAGGGGTATTAAATAAAATCGAAGATAAAATTAATGTTACAAGTAATAAACTTTCATGAAACATTTCATAGATGTCAATGTATTTAATGTGAATTGTAAAATACATACAATATCATAATATTCAAGAGTTATGGTGACTTTTTCTAAGCTAAATGTACTCGGGCTGGTTCTAGAACACGGTACACTTACGTGGAACACATAGCACATATACATAGCGGGCTTGAATTTTTTCTATGATTTGTGACGCAATGATACTTTCATCAGTAAAAATATTGATTAACGAACACTATAAGAAGGAAAGTAGTTGTAAATTCATCGTTCTATTAGTCTATTTGCGTGTTTAAACTGTTTTATATTTAAAGTCATATTTGGCATGGCATTTTCGAATCTTCCTCGAAGCCGAGTGTACAAGGCAGGCTAAGCTGCAATCATGCATGTATACGAGGTGTTGGATTATTCTACATCCGTCGCAGTTCAACTGCAATAAGGAATACTTCTATATCTTAATAACGTCCGCTGTGTATATTTAGTAAAATATTTATAGGAGTGAAAGTAGCATAGAAGAATAACCGTAATTTAATGTTATCGATACCTAAGGTCAGGTAGTTTGTCTATCTAAAGAGGTTAAGTGCCTGTCATCATCCTTTTTCATTGCGTGCGTAAACACACTAACAAGAATGCCGATACGTAATAGTTACCTACGAGTTAGCAACTTGAACATTGAGATGGTGAATGGTAATTTTCTACGTGATCACAGACTTGCAATAAATATTTGAAATCATTTTTGAATTATCAATTTTAAATAAATGAAGGGGTGAATATAACGTAAGGCGTGAAATCCGCACTAGTGTCAATACAATTTTTAGTTTTGGAATCAGTTTATGTACATTCAACGGCACATAGGTAAACTATTGTAATGACTGGTAAAACTAAAAGGGTCGTGTTATAACGCGCTTAATATTGCTTATTATATTTAGACCTAACTTCAATTCATCAGAGTTTCTTATAGGAGCAGGCAAATATTATGTAAGATTACGAACCCAACCAGCCAACCCGCACTAGGCCAGCGTGGTGGTCTAAGGCCTAAACCCTCTCAGTTGTAGAGGAGGCCCGTGCCCAGCAGTGGGACGTAATATGGGTTGATGATGACGAAGAATACGAAATTAAAAAAAAAAATGTTTAATTTTAAGTCACACGCGAGTGCAGTTTACTTTTAATTTTATTAAAACAATTGAATAGCTCTTCGTACATATCTTTAAAGTAAATATATGTTCAATGTGCAACGAACTCTATGCTGTCATTGAAGATCAGGTTGTTATAAATTAGTTCTACGTCACGCTTACGTTAATAAGTGCATTGACAGTCGATGTTATTTTATAAAAAAAATGGTCTTGTTTCGTAGAAAACAAGAACTAAAACATGGGTTTGATCCAATGTCCTGATCGGAAACAAATACAGATGTGTTCTTCATTTAACTAATTGTTTCCGTGCTGATTCCTCTATTTCAATTAATATAATAAATAAATAGTTAGCTTTACCATCATCACAATTAGCAATAGGATTGAAAACAAAGGTATAACTCAAAAAAATTAATGCAATATGCTACAAGTTGACTGCATCTAATTCATGCGACAATCAAGATGATTATATACAAAAAAGGTTTCATTGCCTTTTTTTATCTGGTTCAACATTTTGAGTCTAAAAACAAATATATAAGCCACTAAACAAAAACTGTTAAAGTAGTGTGTTCTGCCGCACCCTGACATTGGTTGCTGTTACAACACCAAAACCTCGTTATTTATCAAATTATAACAACTTATGCGGGTCATTAACACAAAAGTGTTGCAATGAGTCTTATAGCAATACAATACACATTGCTCTGACGTTCGTTAATTATGAACTAAGAAAGAGCTTTGAATGTTACTAGATAAAAATTTCGTATTTAAAAATGGAATGAAATTAACTTTAGGAATGCCCAACAAGAACTGATAATAATTCATAATCAATAAGATGACTTAAAATAATAAAACATAAATACGTATTACCAATAAACAACCACCTAACTGCACTTTACAAGAAAATAGATAATTAACAACCTGAACAAATAACAGCATTATTGGTTTCATCTTGCATCTCAGCAAACAACGGAGTTCAAATATATCATTTGAGAGTGACAATCGGCACATTAAACTCTCCAGTGTAATACTTGAAGCAAACAATAAACATAATAAATCTACTTTATTAGTTTCATTGGTGCTTATTCATATTAATAATGACCTAACGCCTGAATAATCTATTCCGAACATAATTTGTGTCAATAGTTCTGACGTAATGTTTATCAAAATAATATATATCGGATATTATCATTATCGTTTATGCCATAGCAATATCTATCTCGAGCGAGCCGCTCGCAGCAGATTTTAGATAGATCGTAAAATTATCATAACCGCTTACTGAACCATAAACGTCAACGTCCTTTATCGGGCAATTAACTATTAAGTCATTATAATTCGATCAGAACACGCGTGATTCAATTCTCGTGACCTACATGCATTTAGATAATTTGGACAAACAATCATATTGACCTTTGGTAGATTGAATGGGCATAAGTACCTACATACTCTTCAGATTGTTGACAATAAAAATGTTTAAATAATCTAGCACTGCCTCTGGCCTCACGGCAAAAGTATATACGATAGCGCAGTCCCGGGCTCGAATCCTGGGTCGGGCGAAGTGTTGTTAGGTTTCCTATTAGGAAATTTCAGTAGCAGCACGGAGTCTCGAAATGTGTCCAAAAAACGGCAATAGGCTCGCCTCCTATAAAGTAGGACTGATACGTACCTGGCGAAATGTGGCTGCAAATTGCACTTCTGTCTACCCTTTCGAGGAATACAGACGTGAGGCTATATATGCATATCTTTTTTTAGTAGTAAAAGTTAAGTGGGAAGTAATAATTGTCACAAAAGGACCTGATTGGTTGAATCAAGTCATAACCTCTTTTTCTCTTCCTATCTGACATAAATTAGCATAAAAACTCGCTGTAAACTTGAACTACATCAAGCAATAACTCGTTTTTGACAAAAGCCTTCCTGTTTATCGCTGAAGCATTCAAGATATTTCTTTCTCAAGTAATCTTAATTATGTGAAAGTACGACATTGTAGATTCTCGCAAGTCAGATTACTTTCAATTTAAATTGAATGTAAATCATTCCAGTTTTCTTGATCGCTGCGAGTAGGTTCTGTTGACTTCGAACTGCATTTTGTGTCACTAATGTAGACCGCAACCCCGCTACAACGTACAAATATTTGTTTTGTCAATTTATATAAATTCGTCAAGTAGCCGTGTAGGTTGAGCTAAATCCTAACGGTATAAGGAACGGCAGTTCTCAACAATATGGCAAATATTTTGGAATGCCGTACTTCTACGTTTTTGTCAAAGCTATAATAGGGTTACAAAAATTAGCACTTGTCAAATATGACGTTAAAAATGACACTCCTATTCACCGTAAATAAATCTTAATAATTTTTTTTATCCCATCTGCATAAAATAATAATGAACGAGAAAATCAATGTTCATTGACTTAATAAGAAATTAAACTCACAAAATTAAATACACAATTCGACTGTTACCTATCTATCTGTCACAGATTAAAATTAAATTCATTTGTCTATCGAATCTGCTAAATATTCGAATTAACATTTTACTCAATCGTCTCGAATTCATCTCACCTCGTACCGACTGTGACCGCATTGTTCTAGATCGGTACATTGACGCATTTTTCACTTACGCCATTCTTGCGTGCAGACAATTTTAATCCACTTACGCCTTTATTCAGTTTTACCGCCCACGCGCCTTGTTAGTACCACAATTGCTTTACATTCGTACAGAGGGTCAAGTGCGGGTGAACTCTTCTGTAATTCGATTTAAGATACGTTGACATGTGATGTGGCCACTGCAGTATGCTAACTCTACGAAATAACCTCGAAAAAAGACCTAACAGCTATAAACTTTGCAAAATCTTTTGAATGATCAACGTTAACTGATATTTAAGTATAATCAACAATTTTATTTCTTCTACGTCCGTTTTCTCGTAATAAAAATATTATTTTGTACCTCTTAATTGAATAGACTTTAATATAATGTACGAAAAACCCTGATCGTGTCCGCATCTCAACAGCATAACAACTGGTTTAATTAAATTAAAAACACAGTACAATTTTTATTTCTCGTAGCGAGACAATTCGAACCGCCATACTGTCTCAACATTAATCGGTGCGCCGGCCAAATTCTCTTCAAGTCACTTCCGAACTAACCGGCTTTCGGCACTTCCTCATTTCGGATGACGACGCGCATGGAAATAACTCCATTGAGTCGCGTTTAAAAACTTGTAATATGAATGGAATATTGTGACATACTATCTAATAGTTATGGTGTTTATGTTCCGATCGACGATGCTTACGTAAGCCCTCATTTTGGACGTAACCTGTTTTGTTTATAATAAAGCAGGTAGAGAACTCAGCAAGCTGATTACGCGTATAATTTACGTGGCTGGGATTATTTTTGTTTTATTTTATAATTTGATGATGTTGATATGTTTTTTTTAATATTTTTTAACTTAAACCAAACAGGTGAGGCTTATTTTCTTATGATAATTATTGCACGATTAATATTAATGGATAAAATGATAAATAAATTGTGTAAAAATGTATTAATGAAAAATGATTTTATAGTGTCATATATCTAAGATATGATCTTGAAAACTAAACAAGGCTTAAACAATGTTCTCATTGATAGATGAAGATATTTTTTAAAAATTAAATAGCATCGTTTTTAATACTATTAAATCCATAAAAACGCACTGCAGATTACCTAACGCGATTGCCAAACAAAAAAAAATATTCATACGCGTATTGCATAATTTACCATGACGTCATACTTTTTATATCTCTTTGATACGGTGTCATGAATTTGCTATTTATTTTATCCATAACATTTTTTGAGAATAAATAAATCTTTAAAAAAAGTATTAAATACATTGAAACTATAAAACCTTCATAACTGGAAGTTCTGTGGACGATAGTAAATATTTTTTGTCTTTCTGTATTGAATATAATACTCGTAATCCATCAAGTACGCCCGCCTAAGTCTTTACTCAAGTCATCTTTAAGAAAATTCAGCTAAGCTGTATAATAAATTTCGATAAATATTTTATCAACATTTATTCAAAACTAATGCATAAATTATTGCCTTGCGTAATAAATTGTTTTTCCACGACTTTTGTTTATAAAACGATGCATTTCTAATTAACTTTATTACTTTAAAAGTAAATGTTATCTACAATGTAGCTACAATTGAGGAAAATATATTCAAAACTGCGACGACTTATTCAAACCACATGTATATGTGTATAATCAAGAAATATACAGATTGGCTATTAAATTGTACAATTATCTTTTTTCCTTCTTTGATTAATGTACACACGTAACTCTTTTCCGGAATGGGTAGACAGAGCCGCATTTCACCTATTGTCTCGCTAGGAATGTTTGAAGTCCCACGTATAAGACAAGTGATAGAAATATGCTCGCCTATTGATGTTTATGGTCACATATCCAGACTCTGTGCTGCTACTGAAAATTTATTTACGGAATAAACTAAACTAAACTAAACCTCTAGATCACCCAGCACACATTTGTTCAGCGGGGCCACGAGAAGTAATCTTCTTTGATCTTTGTAAGAATAAATGTAATCATAATAAACGTAAAGCATAGACTTTCGTAATAGACACAATCTCTCAAAGCAAACCAACTTTACTATTAAGAATATTCATAAGCACTCGATTAATACAGAATATATTAATTTTATTAGTTTAGCAACAGGGAAATGTCAGATCGACCGCCGCCGTACAAACGCTTTTAGGAATATTATCTCTACGGTTTAATATCTCTACGGATATAATTTGTGCGTTGACAGCAAATATTGACCGCTATTGTATACCAAGATATGTACATAGATTCGTTAAGATTTGAATGTCCCGATTGCGCAAAAATTGACGCGTGCAACCATACGATTGTTCGAACTTCGTGTCTGGCAAAGTCGTGTTTGGGTTTTTCGACAGGAAATTGAGTAGCAGCAAAGAGTGTAAAAATGTGGTTAGTATATAGATATGTAATTTCTTGAAATAAATTATAAATGTTAATATATTTTGAAAAGCAAGTGCTAATAAATGAATATTTTTTTATATTATGAAGCTTTTAGGGACCCCACTCATCGTATGAAACTCGTCAGTATAACTAAGTCAGTCAAAAAACGCAATGATTGAGAGAGTTACTACTGCAACGGGTAAGTCCATTCAACCACAATATTTAAAAAAGGGACTTAATGTACTTACACAAATAAATGAGTGCTTGTCCCTAAAATTTCCCACGCACAACACTACTTCAAACTACGCACAGATAATTGTGTCAAAACAATTATAACACCAACAGTGCCGAGCAAAAAGTCGCACAGCCTAGGCGAAGCAGGCTTAGTATTACGTAAGTACCGATGATAATTTCCTTCATTGGCGATCACGTATTCGACAAATGATGCTCGGAAGTCGATCATTTGGTCGTAAACTCAAACATAACTCTTCTAGATGGGAGGATTATTTCGTGTTGTTACTTACATCACCGACCGTCGTGGTTCGCATACATCACGGCCAGGTAGAAATTAGTGAATACAGAAAACCGGTTAATTGGCCAGTGGTACGCAAAATATTGTCAATAATTTCTTCAAATATCCACTTATATACTCAATGAGATTTTAGAAATTGAAAGCGTAAACAAATTGTTCAACCGCTTTTAAAGACTGATGTTTTTACTACTGTTTACAAAGTTTCGCTAGAGACTATAAAATTATTTGTTGTACATTTCTCGTTTGCAATATTGCGTGTGTTGTTGCTCTTATCAGAAGAATACAAATTCCATCCATGCGAGCCGTTTAACATAAGTGTTTTACCATTTCAATCGCAGTTTTGATATTTTTTATCGTCCTAGAATAATATTGTAGCACTTCAAGTTTAATATGTTTAAGGTGCGTACGAATCAATAAAAGTTTAAAATGCGGTCTTTGAAGAGTATTTACATTGTAGATACAAATATTTAAATATATTAGCCATGAACAAATTCATTAATACTGTCATTCATGTGAACACATATTATGATAATGTAATAATTGATTTCGACAATCAAACAAAATAAATAGTAAAAATATTGGAAGACATAGTAATAAAGAAATATAGATTTAACTGAAAATTGCGATATAAAAACAAGTAAATGATTAAAATTAGCAATCAATGAAACCAGTATTTTGAATATTTTAAAGCTTTGCTTTTATTAGGCACCACCAAGGTGAAGTTACTTAATTTTAGATTTCCAAATAAGATAGTAGGTATCGTAAGAGTGTTAAATGTGTGTATTGACAATTAGCAACGGATTATATGGAAGAGTTTTAAAAAATTATGTTTGCCAATCAATTCAAAATGTTACAGTGTATATTTTTGTGTTTTCAAACGTTGAATAATTTAAGAAACAATGCTAACCAAAGGCTTTTAATATTGCTTATGACACTAAGAATAAATTATTATCTAAAATATACTATGGGAATAAATGCAAAATAGTGAATGCAAAAGAAGCCAAAAACTCGCGTCTTTAAAGAATTCACTGCTGTTTAATCATGCATAACCTCTTAAATTTAATAACATCTATAGCACGACGTCAGTTTTACATTTCGCAGTTTACAATACTTATTTAGTTATTCGGCCGAAACGATTATAAAAACAACACTAAATATGCTTGAAACATCAACTGTCCATGAAAAAACTGCCTGAGGCGGACTAGTATTTGATAGGCTAGTACCCAAGTATTAATAATCTTAAATATCGCCTTCAATATCGTGACATGCATTTCCTACTCAAACTAGTTTGCGTCTAACAGGATGTTCTAGTGAGATTATGTTTTTTGTACTATTTTAATCTAGTTTCTTTTAATTGCGTAGAGAGAGTGATTGTAATTGAAGGTAAGGAATTGATAACTATAATTTCATTGGTAGGATTTGTTCTTTGTTCACCGTGTTATTGCGTATGCCTCAAATAATCGTATGTACGCGTCCCCGAAGGTTTGTATCCAGACTCACTGCAGCTACTAAAAATGCTGACAGTCTGTATAAGTTTTTTTTATCGAGAAAAAATAATTTTAAATACATATAAATCATAAGTAATGTCGTTTCTGCAGTTAGATGAACATTTGTAATGAAGAAATGTGATAGTTCAAATTGTATTTTCCATAAACATTGCAAAATAAGATACGAGGCGGTAATTGAAACTAAAAAAATACTCGGCATTTTATTATAATTAGATTGTTAGGGACGTAAGATATTTTGGCTTCTAAAATAACGATCTAAGTAAAAATATCCTACATTGGCTTGATTTAATTGCAATTTTCCACTCGAATTTGTTCCGTGTTTAAAAACATGAATGCACCTTATTTCGACTAGACCAAACTACGACGATATAAAAAGCATAATAATGTCAACATGTAACATAAAATAATTCCTCGAAAACACTTAGACTAACGCGGCAACGTCCAAAAGACACATTTCCTATTCTCTCAAAAATGTTTTTATTCGATTAAGCATGGTAGGAAACTACAGAAAAAGATTGTAACTTTATTGTGATATGAATAATTTATGAAATAATTCATTAGAATACCATAAAACAAAAATGAATCAAACACAACAAAATACGCCACTAAAATTATCAGTTTTATCTGTGAAACATGACATATATCCAGAAAACAAAGGATTGTCACGGAATTATGATTCATAAAAAAAACATAAATATGTGACCTAGGATGACGAGCAATTATGAATACAGCTATCACATTCAGCGAATATGTAAATCAAAGTACTTAATGGAACAAAACACACTTCTTCCTATTTAATAAATACGAAATGCTTCAACATTTAGAGCAATTAGGGGTTAAATCAATCAAATCAAAAACGGTTATCTCAAATAAGGTGATTTAAACGATGAAATTGATATATTTAAACCAATATGTTACAACAGTGAAGTAAACTGTTCTGCAAATTATAATACAAATAATTTAAACCATAACATAACAGCAGACATTTTTTTTTATAGTTTAAATGTAATAGGCGTTTGTCTTCCATCTCACCTGATGGAAAGTGTAGATGAAGACTAGGGTGGTACACGCCCATCCAAAAGAAACCTGTTCACTCTACTCTTAAAGGCTCCAGAGTTCAACTTATCAGGAAAAATAGACCCAGGCAGGTCGTTCCAAATCTTGGCGACTCTCACCAAAAACGATCTGTCAAACCGTTTAGTTCGACTTTTGGGAATGTCAACAACGTAATTTACAAGTACAAGATAATCAAATCTTAATTAAGCTTAGGGAAAATCTAAGGAATAGCTTAATAATTCAACAAATAGATCATTTGCCGATTAACATAATAAAATTTAAAACTATTATGACTCCGCACTTGACGATATTTATAAAACATTTTTCCATAGTAGTTACATTTGCACCGGCTGTCTGAAGAGATGACGAATGCGGTACAGTTGATTTTATTGCATTTTTATGCAGCACAAATTAGTGACTACACAGACACGATCACATAGATCTTGTTTTTTATATCTCATTATGTGTCGGATTAAGAACAATTTAGAGAAGCTGTGACACTAATAATAAAAAGATACAAATTTAAACACCTGTTTATTATTAAACCAGCATGAATGATGTCACACTCGTCCGTTAAATTCTGAACTAGGATCGATGCAGTTTGGAAACCGCTAAGGTATTTGAAGACTATATTTGCAAAGAAGATGAAGATAATATCCATAATCATGCAGTAACAGTGTTTTGAATGAAGAAAATCAAGTTTAGCAATATTATATTTTATCTCGTCGTAAAAATATTGACTTATGAATGAGGGAAAACCTTGGTCGTCTTCATGTCAAATGATTTACTTACTTCACATGAGACATGTATTACATGTTTCTAAACATTGAATAGATTTGACATGAACACCGATAGAATAATAAGTACATATGTCGTTATAAAATAATTAAAAAAAGATTTAAATATTGAAGATACCACATTAAGTTCAACCAATTTTAAAAGAAAACTATATTATTTCATCGAGTACATAACCTAAAGCCGTGTGTTGTATCAGTCTTAAATACCAAGGAGAACGACTCCAAAGACCGTTTACATATAATATGTCTCGAAATTAACTTACGTCGTTTTGTTTTTGTTATTGAATAGTTCGCATATGCGTATGTATGTATCAGAGAGACTCAATGCATTGATCATTGTTCCACTAATCAATAGAAATACAACGATTGTTATAATAACTTTAGAATTTCATTGAACAGAGTTTACATATTGGAGTATTAATGTACATTTACGAGTATAAATGAATTGCATGTGAGAATCCTTAAAAGAACACAAGGCTATAAACGTCGAATGAGGCGTTCCTAAAAACATAAAAACATAATAAATAACACAATACTTGAACCAAATAACGCCTCTTGGTACGTAAATGACGATGGTAATTATTTGGACAAGTGTGTCAAAAATGATACTGTAAAATTAGAACTAATTGCTCTAAGTAACAAAATATTAAGAATTACATTCGTTTTATTGCTTGAAAGAAAGCTCACTTAACCGTGTCCCATTAGAGCGGTAAGTAATTACAGCTAATGTTAATTCATTTACAAACTACTTTCTAGGTATAGTTATGTTTGAAGACTACAAAGAAAGCTAACCGTGAGATTAAATTATTCAATTTGGTTATCCAACATATTTGCGACGAGTTGAAAGAGAAAACGTACGTTTGTTTGTACAAATATTTCGTCCATTTCGCGTCGTCGGGCAGGTTTTGAAGTCGCTCGTCCAAGTAAGTTAACAGAGTGAAAACGGTCCGCAATAGGCGGTGCGTTGCGTGATATCTACACCACAACACCTGCTAGCAGTGCCGCCGAACCAAACCTTGCCTTTCAGAACATTATCGCCTTTGGCTTTGAGTGTTGTGCTAAATTTTTGTTTTCATTGTTCACAAAGGTCAAGATCGCCAACGCTAAACTAGTCGCTAAACTATGTCTTCATTTCAGCCAAATGTTCAGCACGCGCGTTGATTATCGAATCGGAATATGAGAACGCAGGATTTGAAATGACTACTCGTTTCGCTCGTATCATTTGTTATCGTTAACATTCACCGTTCGCTCTTGGGCAAACAATTTCATTGTAACCACCATTGTTTTCTCATTGTTCTTAGATGTATTGAGTGTAAAAAAATTCATTATGTTGAATGAATTCATCATGTTTGAACGCGGCGGGCGCCTGGTTTCGACATACCTGAGTCCTGTGCATTTTGCAAATGATGGATGTGATGCAGGTGTGCATAGTAATGGTGGTGGTGAAGGATGCATTCCAGATCCGTGCAATTCAACATTGTCACAGAGCACCGGCCGTGCCGGCAGCCGCCTTCTCACTCACGCTCAGTGCACACTTTCACAAAGATATTCCACTGGCACCACGACACGTATCTCTGTCACATCACGTTATCTCCTTGGACACAGACGTTGGAGGGCGAGCACTCATGGGTCGACGGTTCGGTTCACCAGGGACGGCGCCGCTCGGTCTGCCGCCGCTTGGTCGCACCTGTGATCTACCGCATCACGCGCACTGCTTTGTAACTTTCCAATCCTGTGAAAATTTACGTGTTCGCGCAAGACGTTTCATCCATGTTCGGAATTCCGCGCGGCGATCGAAGGAGCGGAAGGCGTAATCGATAAGGCGGTTCGATAACTACGCGAGTGGTAATGCAGTGAGTGGCCGCGTGCGCGCAACACTTGTAGCGCGCGATTGTATACTGAGTGCGCCGTGCGAGCGGCTTCCACCTCTCCCGAGCTCCCGGCCTCGGCCGCGCTCGTCGCTCCACCAGTTGTCATATCGCGCCACCTATTGCCCCGCGCTGGATAGTGTTGCGTTCAACGCCCGTTTCCCACTATCATCTCACCACGAAAATGTGTCAGGAACACTAGGAAAATATAAAAGCGGAAACAACTTACAAAATCTCGTTTGATTTAATAACCTCGCAAACTAGTAACATTTTATTTTACAGCATACAATGAAGTGATTGCAGGAAAACGTTTTATTTGCCGCAATACTCGATACTAAAACAAACAGTTGAAGCGATTTGCAACAGACATTACGAATGAGTACAACAATTGCCAAAGGCGTGATGGTTTGCATGCACGGGTAATATTATTGTGTCGATATCGAAATGGTTCGTTAGTAAACAGTAATCAGTGGAGTTGCGGAAAAAGGGAAAAAACCAACAAGTAAAATATCCGCGGTAGGTTCCAAGGTCGAGGTAGCTGCTCGCCGTGAGAACACACTGGCTAAAGACTTTCAAGCGACGATATATGCGCAAACGTATAACTTATTGCACTTAGTCGTCAGCTGACGAACAAATTAAACGTGGAATATCAATATAAGTCACTTACCGACCTCGCGCCTTCAGGACCGCGATAAGTCTCCTAAATGTTTAAAATGAAAACAACAGGTGTATTTTATACTCGTGACATAACAACTGTTCCAATTTGATAATATTAATTTACATTGCATTCCATAAATATAATTGGCGTATTGATAATGCCATGTGGATGTATGAACAATACGGCGATAATTACAAAGAATACCATCAGGTAAACGATAGCCTTGTGTACATAAAAAAAAATGATACTGCCACTAATTGCAATTATTATTTGCGTCGCTCCGCGCATTCTTACTCCGAATACACTTCTAAGAAAGCAGAAGTATTAATCGATTCAGTTATATTCTTAGAAGTAAATTATGCAACTTAACTGTAACAATTGCTAAGAATTTATTGAGAAATCCTTGGCTTTAAACGAAGGGCCGACATTAATTACATTCTTATTGTGTTAATACACCCTGAACTTAATTATTGTCGTTATATCTATGCGGGATCGAGGGGCTTTAAGATAATATTTATGCGTTTGCCTTCCATCAAGTCGTAAAATTTATTAAGGTGCTTGAATTTAATACATACATACATAAAAGTTCTTAGGAATTTCTTAGATGTGTAGTCCGCTAACCCGCACTAGGTCAGCGGGGCGGACAAAGGCCTTAGCCCTCTTAATTATAGAGGAGACCCGTTCCTAGCAGTGAGACGTACATGGGCTGATGATGATACATAACTTAACGTCTATATTCTCCAAAAGGATAGGCAGAGTAGCATTTTTGCACCCACATTGCACCAGGCATGTATCAGACCCATGTAACAGGGGCGAGCCTATTGCCGTTTTTCGGGCACATTTCCAAACTCCGTGCTACTATTGAGAATTGGGAATACAGGCATGTATGTATGAATGTATAAATGTTCAAGTACGTCATTTTATTTGACTGATTATGGCCACCGCAAATTGTAAATTACTGTATTTTTCTGCACAATGTTCAAATGTTGCTAACAACAGACCGTTACACGTCTGCGTACTTAACGCCCAAGAAAAGTGGCAATTTAATGATTCAGTTCGCATCGCAATGCTCGTTTGACCGCGAAAACGGTAAATGCATTTAATTTCCTACACGTTTAAAAAGTCAGTGGCGTGCCTAGGGTCTCTAGCTAGGGCAAGCCCAAATTTTATTACGGTTTTTATAGTGTATTTTTTTGGTCCAGAAAGTCAGAGAACTAATAAATAATATACCTACCGCAAATTATTTACATTCAAGATTTTGACATATTGATGTAGATATATTATAGTACTGGCCTAACAAAGAAATAATTATTTGTCGCAACTCGCTAGTGATAGTTAGTACCAAAAACCATAAAATGTCGGCGAAAATTATTAGAACAATAATATGTCCAAATTGTGCACAAACGTCGTGTCTCTCTAAATTTGAATGCGAGATGTTATAACATAGACACGGAATATATCATATTGAATTTTATTAGACAAATGACTCGAATTGGTTTCAAACCACATAATTAAAAAGTAAACAGTCAAATTCTAAAAATTACCTATACTCGTAAGTTAATTTTCATGTCGTGACCTTGAATGCAAGTTTTTTGTTGAACAAAATGATAAATAATATGTATTAATCTTAGAAATAATACGATGATGATCAACGCGAGAGTTTTGAAATTTCGTGACATAATTAACGAGAAATGAATACTTCAATGCGTTGTTTACAATATTTATAAAAAGAAATCAAAGTACTTATGTGGTGTTGTAAATTTTAATGCATTCTACAAGAACCAGATAAATTATTTAAATCATTACAACAAGAATTCCACACATTTTAACAGGGATGTTATGGAGCTCCGTAACCGTAACCGAAACTATCGGATATCCGAAATAAAAATATATCCGTAACCGTAACCGTATCCGTTTCAGAAGTTTCGAATAGTTTCGGATAGTTTTGTATAAGGGTGGAGTCTAAAAAAAACATGTTTCGACTTTCGACTGGGTTTTGTTTTACCGTTCACGTGCTACGTGAATCTTGCAGTTTGTTTGTTATTTCTAGTCATAACATAACCTCTTTCATAACTAATTAGTTTCTTATTTTAGAGTCGATACTTAATTTAAAAAAGTCTTGTGTTAAGTAGCACTACTTCACTGAAACTTCATTTTAATAAAACACTGTGATAAGTACAAAAAACAGTTATTGTTGAAACAAAATATACAACAAAACCAAAAACATCTAAACAGCTGACACCTTTATAAAACAGTTATATTTTACTTTAATCTAATATCCGTAACCGAAACTATCCGAAAATTACGGATAATCCGAAATAATTACATATCCGTAACCGTATCCGAAACCGATATAATTTTATTCCTATATCCATATCCGTATCCAGATCCGAAATATCATATCCATAACATCCCTACATTTTAAACATTATATAAAATATGCAACACAAACATAATATAACCTTTTCGTATGGGAACATTCAACTATTCAATTAGTTATGTACTTACTAATCGGATCTATTAAGCGTCCTCATAATTTTTAACAATTAGAGAAATACTCGAGTCTGGCATATTATGTAGGTTTTGGACAAGTTACGAGCCGTTTTTTCACAGTATAATTTAATGAATTTACCTTATCTTCGAAGAGCAAAACATGCACACACTTTAAGTCGTCACGAGGATTAACAATAAACATCACCCATTTTTTATAATCACTGTAGTAATATTCTAAATACCACAACAAATTCTATTTAATTTGGTTCTTTCACTCAGTAAACGTAAACAATTAACGTGTGACATTGACAAAGGTGCTTCACTGCACTCCAGGGTTGCCATTAAATAAAAATATATTGCCGTTTTTTGGATGTCGAATTGCCGTGTTTTGTAGAAAAAATCAGAAACTGCCGTGTTTCATTTTTTTTCAAATTACATTAAATTCTTATCATATGATTGCCGTGTTTTATGACATGGCAATGAAATTCTGCTGTGTACCGTGTTTTTTTTTTCAACTGACCCTAATTACCTTATAACACGGCAATTGCCGTGTCAACGTCAATGGCAACCCTGCTGCACTCCCGATTGCACGCACTTCAGAGAAAAAACGGGATTCTTATGTCCATACTAATTGCTATACAGGGTGTCCCAGCAGTCGACGATAACCCGGAAACGGGGAATAGCCCAAGTCGTAAGAGTTATCAGAAAAATATTAAAAAAAATATAAGTTATGTATTTAGAAAAATATAGGGATTTCAAAAAAATCTAGAAAATCTACACCCTGTGACAGTTTTTTCACTACTGTTGCTGCAAATCTCTACTTTTTTAAATTATTATTTTTGTTATGTAATCCTGAATAATGCCTCTGCAAACTGTTATCCAACATTTAGAGCCACCTTGCTATACTTCGGAAGAAAATGACATTGTTTACCAAACCGCATATTTAAAATTAATCATACGCCCAAATTTAACTGACTGCCCTGAAAAAAAAATGTACTACGCGAGTTTGGCAAGTAGCTTTAAAAGTTGGCGCATTTAATAAGGAATCTAAAATGGTATAACACTTGCTACATTCTTTTTTAAATGTGGCACAATATTTTTTTATTTTGCGAAGAAACCCATTTGATCAAATTTTCTTATTAACTAAAGATGTTTCTATTCGGCTCTTCGAGACAGCAATTCTAAGATACTATTTGAGTGAGATGGAGAGAATCGTTTTACGATGTGTGAGCGAGACAGATAGTGACGCTAGTTCAGTTAGAGAATATTTCGATTAGGAATACCGGAGTAGATGGATAGGACGAGCTGGCACAATCCAATGGCCAGCCCGTTCACCTGACTTAAATCCTTTAGGCTATTTTTTACTGGGGAACGGTGAAAGAAATTTTTTGTTTAAAGCCAATTGAAAATTTACCTGAGCTACGGGAAAAAATAAATGGAAGTAGCTGAATTTGTTAGGAATAGAAGATTTTCGCCCCTGATTACCCGATCTTTTTTAAGAAGATGACGAGCGTGTATTGCGGCTGAAGGAAGGCAGTTTGAACATGTATTGTAAATTTTACTAAAGAAATATTTGATGTTAAGCAATTACTTAATAAATCTAAGATATCCAAATAAAAAAAGCCTAAATTTAAAATAAAAAAGTGATCATTGCTCCGATGCGTGGTGCCCATGGACTACCTGACAATGGAGTATCTGTCTCACTCACACATCGTAAAACAATTCTCTCCATCTCACTTATAAGTTCATCATCATGTCATCTTTAGTTAATAAGAAAATTTGATCAAATGGGTATCTTCGCAAAATAAAAAAATATTGTGCCACATTTAAAAAATAATGTAGCAAGTGTTATACCATTTTAGATTCCTTATTAAATGCGCCAACTTTTAAAGTTACTTGCCAAACTCGCGTAGTACATATTTTTTTCAGGACAGTCAGTTAAATTTGGGCGTTTGATAAATTTTAAATATGCGGTTTGGTAAACAATGTCATTTTCTTCCGAAGTATAGCAAGGTGGCTCTAAATGTTGGATAACAGTTTGCAGAGGCATTATTCAGGATTACATAACAAAAATAATAATTTAAAAAAGTAGAGATTTGCAGCAACAGTAGTGAAAAAACCGTCACAGGGTGTAGATTTTCTAGATTTTTTTGAAATCCCTATATTTTTCTAAATACATAACTTATATTTTTTTAAATATTTTTCTGATAACTCTTACGACTTTGGCTATTCCCCGTTTCCGGGTTATCGTCGACTGCTGGGACACCCTGTATAAATGGTATTTTGGTTATATTTATGTTTTAAAATCCAATGGGAATTTCGACGTAGTGCTAAAGAGAATATAGAACTAGTAAAGTGAAGCCAGGTTTAAAGCCCACGAGATAGAGGGAGATAGATATTATTATTATGTTCAACATTGATGTTTACTCTAAACTATTGACGTTCGTGCGCCCGCGTTTCGTTTTATTGAAATTTTGGCGCGCGGCGGCGCGGCTGTATGACGGACCGCGGACGGCGGCGCGGCAAAAATACGTAAATTTCTGTTTTTGGATAAATATTTTGTAGTTTGTAATTGAATTATGGAATATCTAGTTTATGTTTCTTATTCGGAATTACGTAAGGCAAGCTGGGCTTTTGGGCTTCTATGGAAGTACCGCCACTGTAAAAAGTATGTAATATAAACATTGTTTTTATATCCTACATTATGTATAACAATGTTTTTATTTGTTTCACAATTAATTATCGCTACTTCAACGGTGAAGGAAAACATCGTGAGGAAACCTGCACACCTTAAGTTCTTAGGAATTTCATAGTTGAGTAGTTCGCTAAAACGCACTAGGCCAGCGAGGGGGACTAAGGCTTAAACTCTCTCAGATGTAGAGGAGGCCCGTGCCCAGCAGTGGGACGTATATGGGCTGGTGATGATGATGATGATGACAATGAATTATCACTACTTTTACGGTGAACGGTTCTTAGGAATTCCATAGGTGGACGTAGGCCTAAACTCTCTCAGATGTCAAGGAGGCCCGTGCCCAGCAGTGGGACGTGTATAGGTTAATGACAGATTTTATATTCTTATAAATATTATAGATTTTATATCCTACGTAAGAGAAGGCGAGACTATTGGCATTTTTCAGGCACGTTTGCAAATTTCTTATGACTACTTAAAATACTTACAGAGTTCTTATCAGAATCCTAATTTTTTTTATTAAAAACTACATACTTAGTGCTCAGGAATATTTTTACCAGTTGTTTTTTTAAGTCCCAAGTAGGTATTAGGCGACGAGCTCACAGTCGTTTTTCGGGCACATTACCATACTCTGTGCAGCGACTAAGACTTTTACACCGCTGGGCACATATTTACATTCTTGTACCGCGGGACAAAGTCAATAATAGTTATACATATACCTTTCGCCTAATTATAATAAGAAAGTCCGCACTTCATAAGCTGGCTGTAATTTCCTCTGAGAATTTATTATGCGTAGTTATAATGCTAGTCCCTCAAGATTTAACGTTCGCGGACACTCAATGATCAGTCTAACAATGGCATTGCATAATGCTGTGACGTCACTGATTCAAACACACCAAGACACTTCATGAATGGACGCTAACATGTATATCTTAAAGATTTTACAAGAATATTACTCACCAACTTAAATGTACAGCTTCTATAAATAACACAACTTCCTTTTGTCGAAGGTCATCTGTGTATTTTGCAACTGTAGATCATATCTCCCATCCGAACTTTGTTGTATTTGTAATTGACTTTTATCTAATCTTATGAGATGTTTGATGTTATCTATTTCATTGATGGGAAAGTAGAGCATATACTGTCGACAATCTTGGAGGATTGACGTAAATTGTTCCGATGTAGTTTACTTAGGAATCGATGATAAAATAAGTGTTAATTTACTTACCAATTCAATAATAACAATGTATTTTTATAAAATGCTTTTAGAATAAGCAAACAGTATTATAAATTGAAAGGTGAAGAGATACTTACAATGTTAAAAACGTAAGGGCAATGCGGATACAACTTGCTTGCTTGTTCTTTTATGACAGTAATGATAATATTTATCGTTTGCACCTCTTAACTACTGTCTATGCCGCTGGAACTTAGAAGACATAAATGATTACGATCGTGTGCCATGCTGTCACTTACTTTAAAGGTAGTAAAGTCACACATAAGTCAAGTATTGAGACATAAATGGACCGGCTCGCCTGGTATTGTATCTCAGAAAATTTAAGCACTCTCGTTCTGTTAGTAAGGCTACTGAATCTAAATTTACAAGATGCGTAGACAGGTGAATTATAAATCTTTTATTTGTTACAGATTATAATGAGCTATAAGGCCACAAGGCGTTTAGGTAGACGTAGTGTAGGACGTCCTGCAGCACGATTGTCCCACGACTTGAGAAAGGTGGCGGGTAGCGGATGGATAAGGGCTGCTCAAGACCGGGATGGTTGGCGCCTACTTGGGGAGGCCTTCGTTCAGCAGTGGACGGCGCCGGCGATAGGCTGAGTATATATAAGGCCACAGGCTCGACCTATGCACCTAGATAACTGTTTGACGAATACTTGGTTTGTGTATGTGTGCTGTAACATCGAATAATCTTGAAACTGAAGTCTCTATACATATTCTTTATGCGGTTGATACTGCCAATTGTTATTGTGACAGCCTCCGTAACGCAGTTGTTTAGACATCAGCTAGTGACAACAGAGGCGGCGGGTTTGATCCTCGCACCGAAACTAATGTTTACACCAATATTCACAATTATATGTTTCGGGTTTAGGTGTTTCTGATAACCACTATGTAGTATCTACTCGTGCCTTCACAAGGGTTAAGTATTGGCTTGTTACGTCACCAGCAGTCTGGGTAACACGTCCGCTCTCGCCAACGGCTCGCACGAGACTGTTCCCCACTAGGCCACTAACCGTGTCCCCTAGACTAGTATACAAACACTACACACCACACAAGACTTTGATCTAAGCTTGGTTTCAGAACTACATATGTATTGAACTCTTGGTTGTACTTATTTATTTATTGATGTGTTGTTAACTTAGACATCACTTTACTAATTGCAACGGCTCTATTATGATCTCTCATTGCTTCCGTTGATTGCAATCACTAATTGCATCGGGTCTGCAAGCAAGGCTCAAACTCTTGACCTACAACGCTTTTTATTATATACGCTGAGTTTTGCAGCGAGTTATCAATGCCGGTGAAAGGGCCGAGCTAGTGGGCCACGACGAGGTGCGATTGTTGTCCTCAGTTACAAAACAGATACGTGTTAAGATTTGTCACTGTGGGGACATAAGTCAGCATCAATGTGTCTTGACAAATTATTGTCACAGTCATAATCAGGTTTGACTATTAGACATGTGAAGATTACGATCAAGAATTTTTATAAGGCATTGTTTAGTAGCGTAATCTGCAGCTAGATTAAGAGTGTTTGTATATAGTGTAACAGTCATATTTATAGTGACACTAAGATGCAAGTTTTGTCTATTACAAATTGTGAAATATTTCTAGGTATCCATCTTTGGGCTACAACCACTCACATTTAAGCCTGAAAGAGTAGGCAGAACTACATTACTGCACATTTCGCCATTTTTGTTGAAAGTATGTTGCCGTTTTTGGGCGAATTTGCTAATGCTGCCATGAATTTTCATATGCAAAAACTCAATAAATCTTTGCAAGAACCTAAAACCTCTCAGTCGCACGCTGAACATAAGTCCACTGCACGAACAAGGCAGTGGAATTAAATTTATTATTTGTGAAACATCAGTAAATTAAACCATTTAGATAAAATAAAACAAGTAGGTATACATAACAATATTTACTATAATGTAGGTCAATGCTTTAAAACTTATCTTAAGTATTGTGCTGACAATAATAAAAACGATTCGAATTAAGCCCGCCAATTGATCTTCAAGGGGTTTGTAATAAAACATGTAAATAATATAAATATATATAATAATACCCGTTTTATTAAATTAATATTATCAATTTCATATATATGTTGTTAGTGGTACATTTAACAATAATACTTTAATCATTTTACTTTGAATCGGAACGTTAATTTTTTATTGTAAAATATGTCAAGCAACCGGTTTATCTAAAAACAAGTGACCTATGGTGTCTAGAGAACTCACAATTATTTTAAATTGTTATTGCCTGCGTGGCAATAATTTGGAAAGACGAAGGAAGAATGAGCTTTGGGTAGTTTTGCGTACCGTACAAATAGTGATAAATCAATAAATAAATAAATATATCCAACAGTCACATACATAGTTCTGACCCCACGCTAAGATACTAGCCTTGTGTCGAAGGTATCAGAAACTACGAGAGACTTTTCGATCTCACAAACCCCCAGACCTAAAACAAATATTTGTGAATCACACAAACATTGGTTTCGACGCGAAGATCAAACTCGGGGCCTCTCTTCGACAATTACTTTATGGGTGGCTAACTAAAAAAATATTTCCTGGAAATAATGCATTATGGCAAAACAACGTTTGCCGGGTCAGCTAGTATATTATAAAATCCTAGCAGTCGATTTAGATTGAATTATTGAATTTATGCAATTATAATACTTAAAATAATTCGTTTATAAATGATCTTCGAATTCTAAGCTTATCGGAATTCTATCCACTTGGAACAGCTATTTAATCTTATATAAATACTTGTGTTATGAAGTTATTTTATCAAATGCTTATGATACTTAATGGCTCAATTGTTATAACGTATGTTCTTGATTGATTGGATGCTTAAAAGACGATTTATAATGCCATTGTTTTTGTAATTAACTTGTTTACAACGTGCTTATACAATACAGTAAAAATGTCATTGCTTGCAGGGAGATGATATTTATATATATGCACATAGTAATTATAAATAAATAAATACACCCAACAGTCACACACATAGTTCAGACCCCACATTAAGATACAAGTCTTGTGTCGTGGGTATCAGAAACTCCGAGACTTTTCGGTTTCACAAAAACCTGAGTGTGATCCACAAATATTTGTTTCGGGTCCAGCACAAATATTTGTGGATCAAACAAACATTTGTCTCGGTGCGAGTATCGAAACCGCGGCCTCTCATTTCGCAAGCTGGTATCTAGCCAACTGCGCCACGGGGCTGTCAAATTACCTTATTACAAGCTTGAAATAATATCACTATAATCGATCCGTCCTCCATATAGACTTATAGTTTTTTTTAACATACGAATTTACATAGAAAGTATTTTTTAGGAACATTGAAAAAAAATCTGTACATCTATGAGTGCTCCACAAGAAAATTTTCATTATTTTAGGCTAAAGGCTTATTTAGAAAATGTGACACGTTTATTATAGGAATTTTATTGCCTTAATTATAACCTATGATAATGATACAGGATTCATTCCGCAATAGGTTCTTTACGACATTGTATCAATCAATTGACTACCTCGTGGTCTCGCGGTACAAGTATGTGCCGTGCGATCTAGAGGTCCTGGGTTCGACTCCCGGGTCGGGCAAAATGGTATTGGGTTTTTCCATTAGGAAATTCTCGGTAACAGCACGGAGTCTGGAAATGTGCCCGAAAAACGGCAATAGGCTCGCCCCCTATTACGTGGGGCTGATACATATTACATACGTGGCGAAATATGGGTGTAGAAATGCACCTCTGCCTACCCCTTCGCGGAATACAGGCGTAAGTTTATGTATGTATATATCAATCAATTGTAAGAGATAATATAATAAATACTAAAATAGAGAAATAAAATGTGTAATAATTGGAGAAAACTGGTAACAAAAAAGCATCTCTACCTACCTCTTTGGGTACACAAGCGTGTATATAAAATGTATAACATCTTAATACATGTAGTGCCAACAGAAATTAGCATTTTCCGTCGTACCACTACAAAGGTCGTGTGCCACATACATATGACAAGTCGTACGTTCAAATATTTATTTCCATGAGTGAACATACAAATAAGAATCGAACGTTTTATTTTTGTTCTTATTTTAACTAAATAACACGGTGCAGGTTACAAGGACAAGCTAAATTAAAATTTAAGAGTTGTATATTACGAAACGAGCAATTGTTTTAGTTACAATTATACATCAATATCTTGGAACAGTCCCTTACCACTTAGGTGAGCAATATAGCTATTGTTTTTGAAGTATTACTCCTAAAAATCTGTCTTCTTTTTGTACGTCTTTTTATATTTGTAAAATAAATAATATAGCAATTACTTGTTATAGAATGTGAGACTAAATATACCCCACATTTCCGTCTATTGTTTATTTCGTTATATCGCCACTACTAAAAAACTGGCCAAGTGCGAGTCGGAGTCGCGCACGAAGGGTCCCGTACCATTATTTTTAAAAACGACAAAAAATCATGTCTATTGTATGGGAACGCCCTTAATTTATTTATTCCCTTTTTTAGTATTTGTTGCTATAGCACCAACAGAAATACATCACCTGTCGAAATTTCAACAGTCTATCTATCACGGTTCATGAGATGGCCGCCTTCACGGCCTGGTGTCAGACGGACAGACGGACAGTGAAGTCCTTAGACTTCACTGACAAGACTTCACTCCCTATTACTAATAATAGGGTCCCGTTTTACCCTTTGGGTACGGAACCCTAAAACGTTTTCGAAGCTATCTTGGCTACTCAAATACTTTATGCAAAGAGACAAAAACTATTTACTTTTCATGATTATCTTTTTAGTACGGAAACGGATAACGCGGAAACGGTTCATCTAAAACATACGTAACATACCTGTGGAAAGTGTCTTTCCATACTCACATCTTGCTAATTATGTCTCTAAATTTCACGTAGTTCCAGAGACGACGGTTTTTTCTACAGCAAAAAAATCTTAAAATGTTGTGGCTTCATACTCTCCATCACTCAATTGATAAAGCAACCGTTTTACGTTAGTTCAAAGATCTAGAATCAAAATCGGAACGTAACTATGACGTAGCAACTTTTTAACAACTTTAATCCCGTGTATAATATCCAATCAGCCTAATTAATTAAATAAATATACCCAAGACCAACAGTGACTAAAAAAGATTTAATCCGACTCTAAGTTTTGGGTCATGAGTATCGCCAACTACGAAAGACTTTTCGACCTGACAAACATCCAGACCAGACATAAATATTAGTGGATCACACCAGTGGCGGTACTTCTATAGAGGCTCAAATGCCCAGTTCTCCTTACCTAAAAATAATCGTTAGCTTTAAAACTTTATTTAACAATACCAATTTGACAATAAATGAGAATATCCTGACCCCACAATAAACAATTATAAACTAGACATTACACAATAATTAGCGGGTAACCTCTTGGGCTTCTATGGAAGTACCGCAACTGGATCACACAAGTATTATCTCCTGTTGGACAATCAGCAAAAATAGGAGTTTAGAACTATGGTTTGTCAAATTGCTGTCTAACAACAATCGAATTCTTATTCCAAACTATTCTGCCAATCATACTTGCAATTTCTTCAACCTATTGCGAGATTAATGGGCATGTCGTTAAATTACGCTCTTGTGGAAATGCGCACACGTATCCGCGCAGGTGCGGCCATCACAACTCCCTTTATGGAGTTTCAATTAAATCGCTTTTGACCGATGTGTTCGGTCGTCAACCCTGGGCATAAGCGTAGAGCGTATGGAAGAGACTCGATGTCACTGTGGCAGGTGTGAAATCGACCAAATGTTGTACTTCAATATCGATATAGCAAAATAATTCAGATTCTCAACGAAAAATTATGAACAGGAAATTATTTTCGCATACATAGGTATACCTAAAAAGCCTTATACCTAAATGCCACGTACCTAAAAAGTTAATGTTATTGATACAAAAGGAGAGGATATGAATTAAACTATCTTATTATTGATAACCTGTTAACTAATTCACCAAGAATCAAATCCCGCAGCTTTAATTTCTTACTCATCCACCCACCACCCATCATGTCAGTGCGTCACTGTACGACGGCCTCCTCCTGTCTACACCTGAAAAAATAAAAAAAACTTATAAATACATAAATTTTGAACTCAATATCATCTTCTCGATCTATTCATCTCTTATTCATCATTCTATATAGATTGAATTGAATCTGATTGAATTTTTACGAAAAAATAACACATTTAATATAATTTATTCTAAAAGTGCGGCCAAGTAACATGTCATTTAATTAGCTTTTCTAGCTTGGTAAAATTATTAATGTTATTCACGGCAAGTACTAATTATTATTATTTATTTAGAACAACCAAATAATAATGATCATGATCCAATATCTTCTATAACTAGGAATATATCGAACATATAGATTAAATTAGAACTTAAATTTATATTTTAGTGGCTGATATTTTCATAAAATCCGAAGTTTTTTACAAACTTACTGACAAACAATAAACCCAACCACAACGACTAGAAATCACAAACAGTTTCAAATTCAAATTGATAACGTCAAATACACGCACACATCACCTATAAGTCGAGAACGCCACACAGGAAGGATAGTCCGACATAATCGCATTCGATACGACTCCCAATTTCAAGATCGAATTTGAGGGAACGTTCGCGATGGCGTGGTTCTGTTTGATAGCTACCTTTTTGCCTTTCCATCAATCCGAGCACGGAACGTCCGACTGTCCGCCGATCATAGAGTAAGTAACAAGTTAAAGATGCGACAGAAATGAGATTAAATTTTAATGTCGTTCTCTAGAACTGCTTTAGAGTTTTTATATATACATATATACCTCCTTTGAGTATACGTCTGTATACCCCGTTCCCGTTTCTCGTGTTGAATTCCCAGATCGATTCAAATGTTACTGGGTTTTTCTATTAAGTAATTCTTATTCTTACATACGTGGGACAAAAACACAATTGCCGAAATGAGGTTGTAGAAATGAACCTCTAACTACCTCTTCGAGGAATAATAAAATTCTAGTATAGATTGACTACCTTCAAATTAACACAGCCAGTGATCTTATGACGTTTATTTGTTTCATAAAGTAACTTATCCAACAAACAGACATTAAGAGAAAATATTATTTATTTGTCTTCCCTTGATAAAGAGATAGACAGAAACCTAGAGATACTTAAAGGCACCTTTTTACAATATTTATTAACTAAATACTATTTGACATGAGAGATTTTACTTTGAAATTAAGTTCTATCAATATAAACGTGAATAAATTTTATTTTAATCAATTGATCAACATACATATACGTACGGAATAATAAAACTTGTTCCAGCAAACGGGTTTGTTTTATCTAAAATTGTATTCATTTGATGGTCTTTTTTAATTCTGCTTTTATTTATAAAGTCATGGGACCTGTTTGTATTCTGAACGTTGTTTTAAATATATTACCACTCTGATGTCGGCATAAAATTCAATGTTTCGTAACATTTTATTCTATTTCACTATACTACTTCTAAGATTTGCGAATGGTAGGATGTCCAAATCTATCCAGAAAAAGACATATGAGTGTCTTCGGCATCTGCCTGTGTATTGTTTTTTATCATCACCAGCCTCTCTCACGTCCACTGCTGGACATAGGCCTCTCTTAGATTGTTTTTTATAGGCAGACATAATTTTATCGACTGGAATAAAAATCAATGGAATTAAATTGTTATCGTTTTTTGCCAGTCAATTTTATTATTTTATTTCATCATAATCATCATCAGCCCATATACGTCCCACTGCTGGGCACGGGCCTTCTCTACCATTGTGAGGGTTTAGGCCTTAGTCCACCACGCTGGCCAAGTGCGGGTTGGCGGGTCGGGTTATTTTATGTAGTGAGTTACTTTACTAAGCTAATTGGATTGTTAAAAATTCGCCTATTATCAGCGCTCACTGTCACTTTTTATTGTATTTTTCAACCTTTTTTATTTTGAATTAGGTTTGCGGCAGAATCTCTATACTAAAAATTGTTCTAAAATAAATTAAATTTATAGTAAGGCATTTTCATATAATAAAAATATTAAGGAAATAATGTCCAACTACACGATTCTTTGTATTAAGTGATATAAAAAATTAATTTGCAGCTCTACAAACTTAAGTTTATTCTTTGGGTAAAAGCCTTAGGCCGTATCGTCTGACTTTGCAAGTTTTTTCTCTGGACCTTTTGTGCCGGCCGCCTCAGGCATTCGAAATTGCCTCGAGTTAACGATGGCCGTCAACAATTATGTTTAGGTGCCTCGCTTCCAACTTACCACAATAAAGGGTATTGCGAATGTTTCTCGACGAAACCATACGTATAAGATAACACCTACATACAACCTGTTCACTCGTTTGTATACAAAGCTTGCAAAAAGTCAGAGGTTTTTTTATTGAAATCATTGCAAAACACACGCAGGCGACTCACGTGTAAAGAAACGGTAGGTCGAGTAAAAACGCTATGGGTGCTGCGCAGACGAGTCATTTCGCCTCACAAAAAGCCGCCCGGTTACATTCTTTTAACAGGCAAAAAAGCCAAATCGATATGAACTAAGTGGAGGCTTGCAATTTTAATAAACAACTGACAGTCTACTTGTTGTGTAACCATAAAATATTTACAACAACCATTGCTTGCCTCAATAAAAGTAATAACGGCTATCTGCAAAGTCTAGTCAGTTTACCAGCCAGCTCATTTTTTGACCCTATTTACATATTTATAAATATTGCAAAGTTCAAAGACGAAGCAAAGGTGTTTTTATTTTTTTAAAGCTTATAAGTACAAGAAGTGGTAATTGGTATCAAAATCATCGCCTGCTTTTATAAGGTTTTTGGTCGTATATGACATGTCATTGATGAATAAAAAAAACGACGTAAAGGATATACGAGTATGTATGTACAACGCATTTAAACACAGTTTGCCAGCTATCTTTTCCCTCGCAATATAGGACGTGCGTATTACAGTTTTTCGCACACATTTTCAAAATTATCAATCCTTAAAATTCCTAAAAATACAATAACAGTTTTTCCTGAGAACCAACCTAGGACATCTTTACCGCAAGCCACACGTTTATACCACGACCCAACGAGCCAAAGAGACCCTAATGGCACCATTAGCCCTAATGATCGACTACTGTTTGCTCCACTCTGTCCACTTATATGGAACGATAAAAAGCTGTCTCGACATAAATAGGAAAAAGGAAAGTACTAGAGAGCGGACCATCTTGAACATTCTTATGGAAAAATAATATGACACTATGAAGCTCGTAAAAATTAAATACACATACATTCAAGCCTGTATGGCAATAGGCAATAGGCTCGCCCCCTATTACGTGAGACTGATACATACATGGCGAAATGTGGGTGCAGAGATGCACCTCTGCCTACTGCTTCGGGGAATACAGGCGTGAGGTTATGTATGTATGTATTCAAGCCTGTATCTCCTAAGGTGTAAGTGGGGTGAATTTCTGCATCTACATTTCACCAATTGTGTATTAAGTCCCACGTAATAGGGGGCGCGCCTTTACCGTTCTTCGAGCTCATTACCAGATAGCGTGCTGCTACTGAGAAACTAATAATGGAGAAACCCAATAACACTGTGCCTGACCCGGGAATCGTTTTTGGGACGTTAAGATCGTTGCACACTGGTGCCGCGATACCACGAAGCAGTAATAAAATAAAATAATATGTTTGATACTAATTATTATGTTGCTTAAACTGGTTGTTTGACACACGATATGATAAAGTTAATTAACGAGTTAATTAGCGTTTAAGACAGTAATTACTGCCTCTGGTTCCGCAGTATAAATAAGTGCATGCGACTGACCGGTCCTGAGTTCGACTCCAGGGTCGAGCAGAGTATTATTAAGTGGCAATTCTCAGTAGCAATATGGAGTCTGGAAATATGGCTGAAATAGCAATGATCTCGGTTCTTATGAGGTATGAATTAAAATCATTGACGAAACATGGGCGTAGTGCTTACCTCGTCATAGAAATATATGTGTTTATGTTTAAATAATAATGACCTATTAATGATATTATTCGTATAAGGTTCTCTAGTGGAGGCCACGTATCGGAAAGCGCAGCGTAGGACGTCCACCCACAAGATGGTCCGACGACCTGGTGAAGGTCACAGGTCACTATGGAAGTCATTGGGGGAGGCCTATACTGAACATAGGTTCAGCAGTGGACTTCCTTAGGCTGATATATTAATGACTATTAGAATTCTACTAATGACCCTTACACTTAGAAACTTGAGAGAATCGATGCGGTATTCACACTAAATATCATGGGACAAAAAAAAGGCTCAGAGTCAAAACTAAGTATAGACCGAAGTTTATTTATTATAATTATTCAAATATTATTTGCTTCTTATTCGCTTTTTTATTCCAAGCAATCTACCGCAAAAGTGTGCTACATTTATAGATCTACTGTGTCCACTTTAGAACATATTTGCTTCAACAGCTGTTGTTCTTCGGTGTACATTTAATCCGAAGATGTCCGAAGATTCTATCGTCCTTTTCCAAAGGATTAAAGTTCATATCCGACAATTTAAACTCTACAACGTCGAATCCTAAATCAATCAACTTTTTACTACCATTTTAAGTCTGTCTGTGATCATCAATATATGTATATGTTTCTTTTTACAATCCGCTTCAAGATAAAGTGATCGGATTCTATGAAACGAAATTAAGCAACGCGGCCGTCTGTTTTGTACACGTGCTTTGGATTTAAAACGAGATGTCACATTTATTTGGTCGTGTTTTACGCAAGTATACATATTAATGCAAAACCAGTATTTGTTATGTCAAGCTTTTTTTTAAATTTGAGAATGATGTTTGTGCAGTCTTTCCTAGTTTTATATCTTTCTCGAAACTATAAGTCTCTTATGTTTAGTTATGATTTCACTTGTATCTAAATCTATAATTTTTTTTGTAAAGTTTAATACGTGATTAAAAGACAGTTATTACCTACACTCACTTTTAGTGGCACATATGTTCCTAGGAGGCATATATTAGTTTGATCTACAAATATTATTTCTAATAGCTGACCCGGCGAACTTCGCTCCGCCTAACAGTCCATTCTTTATTTTTTTTGTTTTTTTTATTATGATACCTACTTAATTTCATTTCTTTTCTATAATATAAGAATTTTTCTAAAATAAACGTAGCCTAAGTTATTCCTTATTACATCAGCTATCTGCTAGTGAAAGTCCCGTTAAAATTGTTCGACCCGTTTCAGAGATTAGCGGAAACAAACAGACAGACAGAAAGACAGACAAAAATTGTAAAAAACGTTATTTTGGTATATGTACCGTGTATACGTCCATATGCATTTATTAAAAAGCGGTTATTTCAATATTACAAACAGACACTCCAATTTTATTTATTTGTATAGATGTATAGATTTATGAGTCTCTTCGACCATACCTGCAATAAATTGATCAACTATTAAGGAAAGGAAATGCTTCGGATTACTAGTCGGAACCGCTGGTATGTTCATACCCTCTAATTGGAACTACTTTATACATACGAGTATTTAAGCGTAAAATTAGTTATAAACACAGGGGACTCTTTGAAACCTTTACAAAACTATGCTTTTACTAATCATCATCATCATCAGCCCATATACATAAGTCCCACTGCTGGGTACGGGCCTCCTCTACAACTGAGAGGGTTTAGGCCTTAGTCCACGACGCTGGCCAAGTGCGGGTTGGCGAACTACACACCTAAGAAATTATTAAGATTTTTTAGGTGTGCAGATTTCCTCACGATGTTTTCCTTCACCGTAAAGTAAAGTTAGAAAGGATTTTAATGAAAAAAAACTTATAAATCTTATACAATCTACATCTTTATTGCTTCAAGTTGACCAAGCTATCTGCAACATAGCTTTCCCGCATAATATAGCTAACTTGTTAACTTAGCGTAAACAAACGCAAGGATTTACTCAGGCTTACAATACTCAATTTGCATACTCCGCGTATTTCCATTTCCTATGGACACGAAACTTCACTTATTTTGAACATCCTAAATGTTGTATTACAATGACTGTCCTAGAAACCGTTATTTGTTTCTCATGATGCGAAGGCGGCAGGCGTGTTAATTCAAACAAGATCAGCATAAACTCAAGCCTACATCTCTCAAGATATAAGATACCTTCTAGGCTTCCGCATTTACGTTTAGTCAACCAGGTTTGTCTTTTGTTTTTATTATTTATATAATCTGTCACAGGACGAATTCTTGAAATAGGTTCATTCATACATAACCTCACGCCTCTATTACCCAAAGAAGAAGGTAAGCTCCTTCTAGGCAGAGGTGCATTTCTGCACCCACATTTCTCCAGGTACATATTTATCAGTGCCACGCAATAGGGGGCGAGCCTATTGCCGTTTTTCGGGCACAATTCCAGACTCCGTGCTGTTACTAAGCATTTCCTAATAGAAAAACCCAATAACAGTTTGCCCGATAGACTCGGCAATCGAACCCAGGACCTCTCAATCGCACGTCACACTCTTATGCCGCAAGATTGACGAGGGAAAGGGAATGAAACATATACATAATGTAACAGTTACAAAGCATACACTTTAATATTCAAAGGCTAGGAATTTTCTCGAAACAAAAACTTCAAGTTGTTACACAATGTTTCCTGTTATTCTATACTACAAAAAGAAATAATAGTTGCGTGGTATTTAAAAGTGGAAAATATTAAGTTACCGTCACAAAGCACATTCGTCGGAGAAACATTTAAATTTTGTCCTTCATGTACAAACACGTATTGACTCAACAATTCATTAATGCGTGCCAAAATAATTTAGCATAAATTATTACGCTTAACAAGAATGTAATATATCAGCGTGAGCCTCCATACATATTAAATAAATAAATAAATAAAATAAATAATAAATACACCCAACAGTCACATACATAGTTCTGACCCCACACTAGGATACAAGTCCTGTGTCGTGGGTATCAGAAACTACGAGTGACTTTTCGGTCTCACAAACACCCAGACCCGAAACAAATATTTGTGGATCACACAAACATTTGTCTCGGTGCGGCGATCGAACCCGCAGCCTCTCGTTTCGCAAGCTGGTGTCTAGCCAACTGCGCCACGGGGCTGTCTGAAGGTATTGATATTTATTTTATAAAATTATTTAAATTAGCAGTTTTTACTCGTACATGGCATATCATTCAAACTTTTAAAATGTCATCTTGCGCATTTAAAGAGGAACAGAATATCCCAGGGAACCTCCGTAATTAGTCACCGACATAGCCCGGTTCATATCCATACAGGTTTCCTCCATAATCAATTGCTTTTATGGATGCAAATGTCTCTAATTTCATACCTACTTTCGGTACCTACTCGTGACAATAAATAAGCTACTCGTACATTAAATTCCTAACATCCTGAGTAATCCCGTTCTATCCTATTATTCTATCCTCTCTTCATAAGCATCGAAGTACGTATGTAAGTACTAAAAAGAAAAGAAATAAAATGACATCTACGCTCGTTTTGGTTAGAAATTCAAGAACTACTAGCAACATCATTAAAGAACTTTCACCAACGATCTAGCTTAGGATCGCGTCTTACATTTGGATCGCAGTTATGTAAGGAGCCAATTGAAAGGAACGCAGTGGATGACGTCACCACTTTTACATTACAATAACAAAATGATCGTCTTCAATTTCCTACGCATTCTTTATTTCCATACTTTTTGTACTCGTGACTGGAATTAAATAAACATGTGACAATCGTGTAATTATCAACTTCATTGGATTTGAAACTTAATAATCACACATATAAGATTCAAACTTAATAGGCAACTGTTGTTAGCTATTACAACCTTGATCTACATAGAGACACCTATTCGCTAACAACTCAGTATAGTAATTTGGTAAAATGTTTTACCGTCGGTAGCTTAAACTTATGGCCTTGACATAATAACATTGATAATCTTACGTGTTCGATACTCGTAAACGTTTTGTATGAAGGATATTGAACGTAGACACAATTAATTGATTTTTAAGTACCATCTACCAGAAACTTAATATTAAACGGCTGGTTGTAATCCACGATAAGGGTAACTAATTTCCTGACTACCTATTCGAAAGAAAATAACACTTTCATTCTGCTCTAAAACGCGCTTAATTTATCCGCGAAATTGGCGATTTAAAGATATACTGTATAACACTCACGAGAAACATTCAACATGGCCTTATGACTGACAAGCAACAACATACCTCTTCCGGCCCTCTTCTTATTGAGTTGGTGACTTCCTTCTCAGGTTGTGCTGTAAAAATGTTTCCATTTTCCCGCGACGAAAAAGTCTGAATACTTATTTATTTATTTAAAACTTTGTACACATAAGATTAAAAGTAAGGAATACAGTAAACTAAATAAGTACAAAAAGCGGCCTTATCGCACAAGGCGATCTCTTACAGGCAGACAAGGATGGAGATGTAGAAAGAGAAATAAAAGGTAGTTATAATGCTTGTCATTGGCCACAGTTGACGAGGTAGATATACTATAGCTATGTTCATCATTGACAGCCACAAGAAGTCTATTAGCGACAATAAACATTTTACAAAGACTTGGTGGAAAAGGTCCACATCCAGTGACATTGTTCGATCTTTAGCAGGTTTGTTCAGGAATAACATTATGTTCCTAAAAACAAAAAAAATGATTTCATAACAATTTATTATGTCAAAACATTCAAATGTAATGATGCGTAGTAACGATAACATGTTTTTTATTATTTCTTTTACGATTTTTTAAGATCTCATATCATTCTATCTCTAAACCTGTATTTCATTTGAACCGCTTATTTAAATCATACTGTGTGATAAAAACTTCTGAATTTAATTTAAATAATTAATTGTTCCATTTACTAATGTTGAATCAAGTATATAAATTCTAAAATTTCGCACGAAAATAGCCATTAAAAATATATATTTTTGCTACTTACGCTTCTACGGTTTAATCTGCGAGATCATAATACATCTGTTATTAATCAAGGTAAGTTGAGTCGGCTGTGCGGTCAGCGACCTAGTAAGGCTAGACGGACCTGTCAAAAAATATTCCACTGTAATGGATACGAAAGTTTAGACGTTTGAACGTTAGTTGCGCTATATCGTTTTATTTGGAAGAACATACATTTTATTGTAGGTTGCCAAAAAGTGACTTAGGGGCCGTTAAAGTAAGCACTATGGGGGGCGAGGGTATCTTTGCTTTGCTTATTTAGGATGACATGGGGGTAGGGGAGTCTAGATGTTGATTACTTCAGCAGTAGTTAAATCTATTTTCTTATTTTTTAAATTATAATTATAACTTTATAATTATAATATCAACACAATTCCAGACTCCGTGCTGCTACTGAGAATTTCCTAATGGAAAAACCCAATAACACTTTGCCCGACCCAGGAATCGAACCCAGGACCTCTAGATCGCTCGGCACATACTTGTACCGCGAGACCACGAGGCAGTCCCGAAAAACTCGAATTGTGCCCGAAAATTGGCAATAGGCTCGCCACCTATTACGTGGGACTGATACATACCTGGCGAAATGTGGGTGCAGAAATGCACCTCTGCCTACCCCTTCGGGGAATACAGGCGTGAGTTTATGTATGTATGTAATTATAATATTCAAAAAAACAATACATTAATTGTAAAATGTTTACGTAAGCATGGGGGGAGGGGTTAAGAGCTTTGCTTACTTTTGCTGACAAGGGGGATGGGGGGGTAAATAATTGTATTAAATCTGCTTACGTAATACTTGAACGGCCCCTTATGCCGGTATACCACAATAATCATTGTCTTCATTGAAATGAAATAACACTTATTGAATCTATGAAATGTCAAAATATATCACTTGATCCAGTTATTTCAAAATTTTGATCAACCCTCAGAAGGTAGTCATCACTACAGAAGAACGAGCAAGGAAACTCTAGTGCTGCACTGTTCCAATCAAGAAATACTTTGCAATATTGATGTGAAGATTAAATTTTCCGAATTGGATCAGCTCATTAATCACAAACTATTGTTTTGAATATGAGAATTGTCAGCCGTATGACATCAACTGCTGGGGACAGGTATTCTCAAAAACACATTGGCTTGTTAACATCAGCTTGCATCCAGGAGATCTTACTAACCATTCCATCTTGTATCATTCGAGTGCCATGTCATATGAGTATTATCAATGATCAAGAAGTTTAGGTGGTCCTGATAATTCATTCATAGCTTCGAAAGTCAAAGGTGTGTACCTGGGTTTTCAACCCGCCGCCGCCGAGATTCTCGACCGCGCGCCTAAACCTAGAGGCCACCAAGACTTAGTTAAACGCATTAGTAACCATGATGAATGCTTCAAAACTTTTATATAGGAAAGAATGCTTGTTTAATGATCTATTTTCGGTCCAAACCGTAGATGGTGTATAACATGTTCAGAAATTATTAATCTCATATCAAGTGAAATTATCTGTGCACCGGACACTGTGCACTCATTCGATATTATTTTAATGGCATGCGGGTTTCCTCGCCGAGTTTTCCTTCACCTTTATAACGTGGTATTTATGTTGTTAAGCTTTAAAATCTCAGGGCGATTGCTATTAAATTCTTCGCCGTAATAAACAAAAAAAGTAATATTTCAAATATCAAGGAACATTCATGCTTGCTGAGTATATTCACTTTCAAATCGCCAATTATCTATTACGTTATTGTTTTGACTGCCTCGTGGTCTCGCGGTACAAGTATGTGCCGTGCGATCTAGAGGTCCTGGGTTCGATTCCCGGGTCGGGCAAAGTGTTATTGGGTTTTTCCATTAGGAAATTCTCAGTTACAGCACGGAGTCTGGAAATGTGCCCGAAAAACGGCAATAGGGTCGCCCCCTATTATGTGGGACTGATACATACCTGGCGAAATGTGGGTGCAGAAATGTACATCTGCCTACCCCTTCGGGAAATACAGGCGTTAGTTTATGTATGTAGGTATGTATGTTATTGTTTTTACTGATAATTCAGACAATTTTCGTTTTTGGACATCAAATAAATTTCTTCAGCCAACGGGGCTTTAATAGGATCACCTAATAATCTCACTCTACGATCGGCATGTTTATTTATTACATTCATTCACTTCTTACACTACCTTATCGCGGCTAAGAACTGAATTTGAGCATCATATGCATCTATCTCACAAAAAAAAATAACTTGAAATAACGCAACATGATTATATTAAAACGCAAACCCAGTAAATTTAAATAGGCGGTGGTTATAGTCTACCATCAGAACAGAGTTGAACGGAGAGTTCGGTTGAGTCCTAGCGTTAAGGACTACTGTGTTATAGGTAGTAGAAATAACGATATTCCTTTGTCTTAAATAAATTTAAATCCGAAGATATTTGACTGATTTATCAATATTTGTCTTGACTCTGAGATAGTATTAAGCAGCGGGATGATAATGATGTTTACAATCCTTAATAATAAGTGTTTATGCAAAACAGGGAACACATTACAACCATTGAATCCTAATGTGAGTATTAATTGATCGTAAACACAATAAAAGTACGCAAATTCCTGTTCTTAAATTTCTTTTGCTTTTATTTCGTCCTCGCGGTGAGATCATCTCGCAACTCGTACGTTTTTTTAATGTATCCTTACGAAATAACAACTCTTTGCAATTCACACTCGCGTGGCCGGCTTGGGCATAGATGATTCGAGTCGGTCATGTGATTCCACAATTATTTGTAAGAAATTACTCGCATTAAACAAACTACCTTAAACATAACGAAGAGTGTGCGCTTTGCTTGCAAATTGTAATTTTATGAATAAGAAATGCAGCTGTTATGTTGCACTGAGAGTTAATGCGACGCTCCCAAAGACATAAGGGTGGACAATTTACTTAACATAAATGGAATAAAGTGGCCTACAAGACTTCTTATCACATTAGCTATTCCATTTTGCAATAAAGTTGCTTTGCTTATGAAATAAACAACATAAGCGGCTCGGCCCAGCTTCGCGCGATCGGAATAAAAGTTTCCTATACAAACTTCAACTCTGTGTCCACTTATTTCATTTTTGCGACGAAAAGTATTCTACGCCCTTTTCTAAGATCTCCCATAAATTAATTCATCAGTTTCGCTCAACAGTTTTGGTATTTGGATGGCTTTATCCACCTGTTTTTTTTTCTAAGCCGATATTAAAGTGGGTCTTTTGATACTATTCTCTTTGCTGAGTATCCTCGTCCCCTATTACGTGGGACTAAAATAATTGGCGAAAAGTGTCAGTAAAAACATTCCCCTGTCAGAGTGGTAACTTACTATTATGCCACCTATTAGCAGTTTGCCAATCTAAAGCTAATATTCAATAGGTAGGACATACCTACCGATATCGCTTCAACATACTGAGTACTTTAAAAGCTAAATCTAGTTAGCTACAGCCTTGAGCTACTTGCAGGCACTTTTCTTCAGACTCGTTCGCCTTAAGCAATCGCTTATCTGATAACAGTATGGCATATGCTTGTAATACTGCGAATTTTGTTGTCAAGTGTCTCAAGTGAAATCCTTTTATTGTGAAAAAAAAACTCGAATTTTGCCCAGGATTTCGATACGGAACTTAAAGAAGTCTCGGTAATGAGCGATAAACTCACCAACTATTATATTAAACTAGAAATGTAGCTTAGAAAATGTGGTTCGCTCCTGTATATTTCCTTGTTGCTCGCAGACTCCTTTATAATTGAGAGGAGTGAAGAATTCATACTGCTGGCCTAATATTGGCGTAACAATTTCTCATGAAGAATTTCCAGGTAAACAGCTTTACCCATCATCCCCTTAATTAAATAATGACGTAATGGAATTTCCATGACCAATATGTTTAAGTGTTAGCAAAATGCAATCATTCTTAATAGAGCGAGAAAAGTAAATAAAACCTCATATACCCTCAAACGCGGCTAATTACTCTTTAAGCGTCCGCTTTCTTTAAACATCGTGTAATATGATGAGCCTCACAATTACGCCAAAACATTACCATAAAATTAATTACAACGGTCCTGTACAGCTCTTTCGCAACAAGTCTGACAATTGTTTCATTACAAGAAATTAATTCAGAAATTATTCGCCACTTTCACTTGCATGCGGAACACTATCATTTAAGAAATACGTTTGTTATATCGTTCGGCCAATAGATCTCGTGCATGCACTTAGCTGTGCGCTGAGACAAAGAAAGTCTGACTCTTTGGTGTCTCAATAAACTTCTAATCATTTTGTTTGAATCATGTGACATTTGTTGTTGAAATATTTTCTTTAGGCACATACATACATACATAAACTCACGCCTGTATTCCCTTAAGGGGTAGGCAGAGGTGCATTTCTGCACCCACATTTCGCCAAGTATGTATCAGTCCCACGTAATAGGGGGCGAGCCTATTGCCGTTTTCGGGCATATTTCCAGACTCCGTGCTGTTACCGAGAATTTCCTAATGGAAAAACCCAATAACACTTTGCCCGACCCGGGAATCGAACCCAGGACCTCTAGATCGCACGGCACATACTTATACCGCGAGACCACGAGGCAGTGATTTTCTTTAGGGTTGTCTACTAAGCATTAGCTCACAGTGTATGACTTGTCACTGAGGTTATTCATCAAGAAATGGCCAGTAGTATCACGAAGCTGGCAAAAATAGCAATCGGCTCGCCATTTTTAGTAGTATATGTTTGGATAAATTTAATTAATGAAATTTTGTCAAATAGAGATTTTTTTTTCTTCACACATTATTGATTTTGTATATTTAATGGATTTTATTATTGTCATGTTAATCTTATTTTAAAATCAGTATCCACACCTAAACACTTCCATTAACTATCTCGCGATATAATTTGAACAATATAAAAAAGCCATACATTTCTTGTACATTGTTACCGTGCTCGCGAATAATTGACTTTCTATTTTCTAATGAAACATTAATAATGCGATACTAAAATATGTCGGCAGATACCAGCAGACTTATATTAAGATTTTTTAAAAACATTAAAAGCAAAGATGCATCTCACGATCGTTTTATTAAGTCTCGTTCACACAACACATTTTAATTAATAACTGTAAATTATAAGTCGTAATCATGAATACGAAAATGCTTATCGTAGTAATAGAAGGCGTATCATTATACGCAAATATTACATTTAAGTACCTTTTAGAAATTAGTAAAAACAGTATAATATACAAAAACGTCCATGTTTAACATCCATTCCCCATATGCATATCTATCTATACTCTATACATATATATACCAATAAATAAAATTGGAGTGTCTGTTTATAATATTGAAATAACCGCTTTTATTAATTGCATACACGGTACATATACCAAAATAACGTTTTTTACAATTTTTGTCTGTCTCTGTTTATTCCGGCTAATCTCTGAAACGGGTGGACCAATTTTAACGGGACTTTCACTGGCAGATAGCTGATGTTATAAGGAGTAACTTAGGCTACTTTTAGTTTATAAATTGTCGTATTAAAAATAATTAAAAATAATTTTGCGCGCGGGGGAAGTCGCGGGCACAGCTAGTTATAAATAAATAAATAAAATAAATACACCCAACAGTCACATACATAGTTCTGATCCCGCACTACGTCCTGTGTCGTGGGTATCAGAAACTATGAGAGACTTTTAGGTCTCACAAACACCCAGACCCGAAACAAATATTTGTGGATCACACAAACATTTGTTTCGGTGCGGGGATCGAGCACGCGGCCTCTCGTTTCGCAAGCTGGTGTATCTGCTCCACGGGGCTGTCCAGATATCATATAATATTTTTTTTACATTTAAGCAGACGACCTTAGACATTTATAGATAAGGTTGGTAAATAATAAATTTATGTAAGCACTTATTTAAACGTTATTCCAAATATTATTTTTTTGTCGTACACAAAACTAATTATGGTTAAAATTATAAATATTGCGCCAATTCGTTATCAACTCAACGTCATTGAAAACGCAGCGTTTATTTGCTATGAGTGAATGGATCATAAGAACTTCGATTCCGATATAAGCCGCAACGCGCATGCACCGTGTCCAATCGCCACTTTGAATTTTAAGCCGAATGAGTTGACGTTTTAAGACTGTTGTTGCCGCTTAGATTAAAATAAAAATTGGTACGGAATTAATTTTATGAAATTATAAATCCATCTGCGTTTTTTAAGCAGAATTAATTTCACAGTTTTATAAAATGATCCAACACATTTTGAGCTGCATCGCCGTAGACTAAGGAAAATAATTACATAATATTTTCATCCGCAGCCCTCATTCATCCGCTACCCGCCACCTTTCTCAAGTCGTCGTAAGGTTATGTACTCGTATGTATATTGTTACGAATAAAGACATTTCGGGGGTAGCTGTGGTTGTCATCACGCCGGCTGCCTATATAACGGGCGCTGCTGAGCGTCACAGACACATACTCACTCATCGGCCGGTCTACAATGCGGGAGCTCTGTTCGAACGTGTACGCGTGTCTTTTGTTATTAATTTAACCTCAGTAATGTTAACATTTTGTTATTTCAATTTCATGTTAAAAGTCATGTCAATTTATGGTTGTTACGATCCCTGGTCGAATAAATCTTTATGTTAAAATCAATTAACATTCTCATTTATAAGAATATTATAATTGTTTTGATTTGTATACGCAGCAAATTTACATCTCAGCTGGTAAGCGTCGAGAGATGAATAATCCGTGTTAGCCAAGCATTTTCAGAGCTCAATAGCAGAGATGCCAGAAATGAATAATATAGGTACATTGTTTGTTTAAACCTTAATTTTATTTCAACTTTACAGCTTCGAAGGTCTTAAACTTCTGCGTAATATAAAACGTTTACGTCACTTCGCCGCTGTGTGTAATTAGTATCACATAGATAATTATATCAACAAGTGACTTAAGAACAAAGGAAACTAGGAAGCAGAAAATACCTCGTCTTTGTTCGGATTCTACGGAATAATCGATTTCTGTATTAAGAAATAATAAAACGGACACACATTATACGATCAACATTCTTTAACTGATAATAAAACTTCTTTGGAAGGAAAAATGTATTGTAGCTTCCGACATATACGGCTCAAGAATTGTATGTTAGTTATGTATCCAACTACAATAACTGTATACGAGTATTTACCCGTCGTACATATATACATCACGACATATGTATGCAGGTATATCCACGAGGCAAACCTGCTGAAACTTAATAATAATAGCCAGCTACAGCATTTAAAAAAAAAACAGTTTCATTTTTTAAATGAATTAATTTACCATAAAAGTGTTTGTATTAAAAAAGAACCTCTTGATAATATCCGTAATAATTAAGAAACGAAAATTAAATACTTGACTTGCCAAAATGTCTTTGTTTAAATCAGAATATTATTCACAGCTTCTTGAGCCACAAATATCAAAATCATAATATAAAACACAATTTGTGTCTTACGCCTTCAAATATCCTAGTTGTACCTCAGCTCGGTTTCCTTACTTTTTAAACTTAATTCTAAAGTCTACAAAAAATGTATTCGAAAATAGAAGCTAGTAAAAAATATTGAACTAAACTATTTGACTTGCACTTCTCTACCCAACCATGCACTTGGTAATTTGTAACCGCAGTATCTCATCTCTACACGCATAATAAATTCAGTGAAAAAATAAACTATGGGCAGTCAATAAATCTGCTATTCCGCCTTATTTATTACGAACAGGCACACTCAGATTAAATTACCGAGACCTAAGTTGTGGCGTTGTAGCTTATAGTGAAATAGTATTCTGCCTCCCTCCGAGATGTACCTCGGGTGGTGCTAATAAAACACGCTGTCACAGAGAATCATGTACATTGTACATACATATAATAATTCAGTAGATTCTATATGTCCATTTAATTTTTGTATTTTAAAATATATTACGTTTTCTATACTTGACCACATACACTTTATACCTATGGTTGTTAGCAAAACTTAAAATGTTTTATTTTTTGTCGGGATTTTCTTTAACGCCAGGGGTTTTGTAATCACCTTAGCTATTACCTGCCTTAGTTTTCGATCACGGTCTGAATATACCCTGCATAACCTGCAAATATTTATCTGGAATTAAATATTTATACAATTATTGAAAACGTGCGCACAATATAAATTCAGTGGCTGTAATGTGTGGAATAATTATCTGTAATTTCAAAACAATCCTGTCGAAGCCCCAGCTAGTTTAAAAGGCATTTATCGATCTGTTCAGCCTAGGTCAACACCTGATCACCTCGAATACGATACTAAGAACTCTTTGATACAGTCTAATTAGCACGCTAGTGTAACATAACATATGGTCAATAAGTACTCTATATTTGCATGTTTATACAGCCTATTACAAATTTATAACAACGACCTCATAATGTTTACTTTTGTACAGCTTGCTTCGGATCAATCACCTTGGTTGTAAAAACATCTAGTGATGTAAGTGTCTATGGCCTTTTTTGAACTTGGACGCATCAGGCTGCAATTTGTTCTAAATTAAAAGACAAGGATGAAAAAGATTTTGTGCATATTTTATTGAAAAGTTTTATATTAAAATTTATTATTTCCATCAATACTGGCGCTAGGTTAATAAAAAGAAAAACATGCGATCGCAAGACGCGAGTTTGTCGAGATTTGTTATATGGTTCCATGTAGTCCAGAGCAATCTGGTTTAACAGTGACGGCTGACTGATACTGGCCAATTCACACTCTATCAAAGTATAAATCGCTATTGTACTTTTCGACATGTGCTGATTTACTTCATTAGCTACTGGTTGAGACTTCACCGACTTCAGGATACAGATAGAAATAACAAACAGTGATAATAGCCAAAAAACATGTCCACTTTATATTACCTAAATCAAGAAACAGGATATATTTTTGCGATCAAATAATCCGATAAGACATTACAAATAATGCTGCACACAATTAACTTTGCCAAGAATTGAAGACTGCTTTAATTAAGAAAATAAGCTATGTGCCAAAACTCTATTCTATCCGGTTGTCTTGACAAACAACTAAATACTTAACACTCGGACCCTGTACTTCTAAAATTTCTGTCTCATACTATCAGAACACATAAGCCATATAAATCATTGGGTTTATTCCATCCAATACAGCGTACGTTCGTTGTGGAGTGTAATTTGAGAATTAAGGATGGCAGTGAGCGGGACCATTTCGCGCATCCTATCACAATCACCAGCTTGGGGTTGGCAGATCACACGAAACTTATTGTCCGATCACATGACTCGTCACATGTGCAATTTGTATTACGTGCTGCTATGACGCTGGGCTTGTTGACTATGTGTAAACAGTCCGCTTCCATCAACTAAACGGTAGGGTTGACACATTTCTCATTAGTTTTCCTATTTATTATATGGATGTGAGACGAAGCGAACTCTTTGTTTCCAACTCCGCATTTATATCTTTTTTCTGGTTAATCTCGTTGCGGGATCATGACAAATTAGTTTCTCTTAGATTCGCTGAGCTTCAGTGCTCGGTGTCAATACTGTGCGTGCCGCTGTTGATCCAGGAGCACAGGAGTTACAGCGGCGGGTGTGTGGTGGGACACGGCCACAAAAAATTAACATACGTAACCTCACTCCTGTATTTCCCAGAGGGTAGTGGTGCATTTCACCTGCACCCACATTTTGCCAATTTTGTACTCGTCCCACGTAATAGGGGAGCTTATTACCGTCTTCGGGCATAATTCCAGACGAATGATGGAATTTACTCCAGGACTTGTAGATCGGCCAGCCGTACTTGTACCGCGAGACTAGAAAGCAGTTTAACTATATCAGAATATAATGAGCCACGTAAATAAATCAAAGAGAAGAGACTGTTCCTTCTACAATATTAGGGTGTACTAAGTACAAAATATTGTAGGTTGTCTCACAACTTAGTGAAACAAAGTGAAACGAAAACAAAACATAAAGCTGGAAAAATTTAAACGGTTCTCAAATAACGTAATGAACATTAATTTTAAAATCATGTTGTGCATATATTTACAGTGCTTTCTGCAAACATCCAAAAGCGAAATGTGAATGTCCTAAAAAGTATTAAGGAATTTATGTCACGATTATATTTTTCAATAACTTTGCACAGATATAAATGGATTTAAACAAGACGATGCAATGTTTCAATGTAGAATGTTTTACTATATATCTACCACATAGGTTTTTTTTCTAAATTCAAATAACTAAAAAAATATATTTTAAAAATGCTTAATATTATGACATTTATTTTTTAATTTGATATTGGCATCGTGTACCTATTAAAATCGCTTTTAAAAATATGAGACATTCCTTATTCAAAAAAATACAGATTTATTCAAACCCATTCCAAAATTGTTCCAGAAAGATCTAGATTGTTCTCGAACAAGCAAACGCGTATGTATTCCAACCACGGCCTTAAATGATGTAATGCTGGATCGGAGGTCATATGAGTTCAATATCCTACAACTCCTCAATATGTATGGGAGCACCAATTGGCATCAGCTTGGTAAGGTCAGACGCCCCTCTTACAATTTCCATACGTTTATTCAAAAAAGTACAATGCAATCAAATTTCTAATCAGTGGCTCAATTTTGTTAAAAAATATTGTTCACTTTTCTTAATATTTATTTTAAATATACATATTAATATTGCTAAAGCAAAATATAAGAATACTATTACAACCCCTTTCTTGTGTAGTATATATCTCTAAATATTCCATTTTAAACTGAGTTGCTAGACATTTTATGAACAACAACACGCAAAAACACTGCTTCCGTTTTATTTTTTATTTTGGGTTTTATCCGGTTTATATATACATTTTGATAGATATTTTAATAGAGTAGACACTAGCAAGAATTTACCTCTTTTCGGCAATTATCTTGAATCAAAATATAAAAATGTTTTTTCTACAATTTTACTATCAAATGGAGTAAGTACTTTAGATATAAACACGACTAAAACCAATTACAACCATTACATTCTGAGCGGCAAATCTAAACACGTACATAGTCTGACCTCCCATCGTCTCGAAAAAGGTCCCTCAACCTGCTACATCCTTATTCAACAAACGCTAAAGTTTACTATACAAGTCCTCGCGCACATCTTTTGTAAGTTAATCACGGCGTTTACAATTAGGTAACACTTTACACAATCTCCTCACGTAAATTACGGTGCTTATTGTCCGACAAAAAGTTAGAATGACAACTGAACATTTAGGACATTTAGCCGCGGTAATGGCGTCTGCCTTTACACAGCCTCATTATAACGTTTAAAATATTTCAAAACATTACTAACACTTCATAAAACGCTAATGGTTGTACTTAACTTGTTTATGGGAAAATAAGGATATGTCGGGTATTTTATGCTTGGTAATATAACTGGTAGTTATGGACGCTTTGATGATGCTGATGGTCTCAGTCGGAGAATAAAATAGTTTATTAAACACTAGCAGTCTGTTTTAGCTTTGACAAAGGTGAATTGTACCAAGTGTCTGTTGAAAATATATTAAAGCAAATATTTTTTTTACTTTTTACACCTAGATTAAAATTGAAGTTTTGTAAAAAATGTATGTGTACATTATTCACATCCCCATGATTTCAATAACATAAATTCGAATAATCAATTTTAAATGCCAAACACATCTCTAAATATAATGATATAATTAATCGAAGCAATCATTCCGCCAGTACCAGCAGAACATCCGTGAAGTATCCGTAAATCGCATATTATATCACAAAAACGAATTTATGAAATCATTGACCTCGGCAAGCGCTGTCTTTTATGTCCTTCCAAGACGAGAATGGGCGACCTGGTAAAGGTCGCAGGACGTCGCTGCATGCAGACCACTTCCAATAGGTCACTGTGGGAGTCTTTGGGGGAAACTGGTATTCTTAACCGGCTGATAAATAATTGTACGGCGCATTATAATACATACAATAAAAATAAAGCAAATCAAGACTTGCCAGAGGTCCAGTAAAAATTATAAATGTTCAGATACTCGTTTTTTCACCTGCTTTCAAAGTCCAAGACTTGGAAATCGCTTGGCCATTAGTTAATCCTATATCATATGCGATTGAAAAACATGGCAGAAGGCAGAGATACGAGTATACCACATTGTTGTAAAATATTCTTTAAGTAGCATGAAGCAGGGTGCAGTCGCTAGTTCAACTAAAATACATTAACTGGTGCAGGTTCACACGCGATACATTTTTTATCAACTCGACATGTAATTAAAATACAGAACGCGCTCACATTAAAAGGAATAAAAACTCATTACCTAATAAAGATAGAAGTATGCTGTCGCCGACTTTGTTGAGAAACTTTTTAAGCAACAAATATTTCTTGGATGCATTAATTCGGTGTCTTGTAACGGTACGCCTGTATTGGAAGCTGTCGGTATAATAATAAAAAAAGTATAGATAGTTAATATTTCGTTTTTGTTTTGACATTTTTTATGACGCGCTAATACGGGGCCAGAGAAGCCGAAAATAGTAAAGTGATGTGATGATAACATTATCACATATGTATGTTTGTGGGGATATTCTCATTTACATATATGTCAAATTGCTTTCGTTAAATAAAGATTAAAGATTATTATTCGGAAATTTGTAAGACAAACTGGGCTTCTGGGCTTCAAGCCTGTATTCCCCAAGGATGTAGGCAAAGGTGCATTTCTGTACCCCCGTTTTGTCAGGTATAGTATATATTAGTCCCACGTTATTACGTGGTAATAGGCGGCGAGCCTATTACCGTTTTTCAGGCAAATTTCCAGACTCCGTGCGGCTACTGAGAATTTTAAATGGAAAAACCCAATAACACTTTGCCCTATCCGGGAATTGAACCCGGGACTTCTAGATCGCACGGCACATACTTGTGCCGCGAGACCACGAGGCAGTTTTGATTTCGATCGGCTTTATTGTCTTATAAACACTCAAACTCTAAACAAATATTATATTCGAGGATGCAGTATCAATCCCGTATAAAGAATTAAAAGGAATTCTGCACCGCGGTGTATAGTTAGTAAAAAAATAGAAGTACTTCGTCATTGTTTTGCTACATGCCTTTTATTTGATGTTTTGTTTGAAAATACTGCTTAAGTACCTAATATTTTGCGTACAAAGTGTCACTTGATAGTTTGATTTTATCTCTAGCCATCTTGGTATTTAATGTGTGTGTTTTTGTTGTCTTTTATGATTATTTTATGCATGCTATAAAATTACAAATAGTCGGGAAACTAGAATGAGTTTTGGTGTTTTTATTCATGTCCTTACTGTCCTTATTACACACTCGATACGAAGGGTCGACGCAAGATTCTACATAAGTATTTTAAATTTTTATTATTTGGCTTTTAATACAATTTATAAGTCGTGATGGCCTCGAGGTTTAGGCGCGCGGTCGAGAATCCCGACGATCGCGGGTTCATACCCCCGGCACACACCTCTGACTTTTCAAAGTTATGTGTGTATTCACCAAGAATTATCACGCACTTTAACGGTGAAGAAAAACATCGTGATGAAACCTGCACACCTAAAAGTTCTTAGGAACTTCTTAGGTGTATATTTCGCCAACCCGTAGGCCAGCGCGGTGGACTAAGGCCTAAACCTTCTCAGTTGTACAAGAGGCCCGTGCCCAGCAGTGAGACGTATATGGGCTGATGATGATGATTTTTATTATTTGGCTTTTAATACAATTTTGAACTTCATCAACTTAATAACTGGAATTGAGTATCAGACTCGCGGTCTGTCAAGAGACCGTCTCGTCGGTACCGAGTTTAAATCTCATACATAGTTTATGTATTGTCCCATCGTATATCGATCGATCAATCTTCATTTATTTACAGAAACCTGTTCTGATATTGATGAAATTTGATTGTAACTGGAACCCTTGAGATACTTCCAAATTCTGCTTTTATCTAAGAAATCATCCTAGGAAACAGATAATATCACTAAAATAATGACAGTTTTGAGAGACGCATTCTCAGACTTCAAAATATTTTACGTATGCGTAGTGGTTATGTCCATTATTGGTGACAGGGTTAAGCAACGGCCCGATATTCTGGTCACGCGGTACATTCCTTACAAAACTCTACAATTGGGAAAGATTCAACATATGTAGGACAGCGAAACAATGTGTTAAAAGAATTGTCATAATTTACATTTGTGGTAATGCGACTGTAAAATTGCTCTCGCGGCAGAAAACGACGCGTACGGGTGAAAGGATGCAGGTTCTGTTCCCGGGATGCCACAGTGTTATAGGGTTTTACTGCTAGCAAATATTCACAAGTATTTGCCGTGCGATCTAGAGGTCCTGGGTTCAATTCCCGGGGCGGGCAGTGTTATTGGGTTTTTCCATTAGGAAATTCTCAAAAGCAGCACGGAGTTTGGAATTGTGTCCGAAAAACAGCATTAGGCTTGCCCCCTATTATGAATGATACATATCTGGCGAAATGTGGGTGCAGAAATGCACCTCTGTCTAGCCCTTCGGGGAATACAGGCGTGAGGTTATGTATGTATATATACCGGCCAAAACGTACAAGAAGAACTGCCCTTATGCCAATCCCTCACCATATACAATGTGTTCGGAATTAGCTCTGTAAAAGATTTACCACGTCTTTCGACCCCGGTTCTGTAGCATATAAGCGTGCATGGTCGAGAGATCCTGGATTGGAATCCCAGATCAGACAAAGGGTTTTGAGATTTCCAATTAAAAATCATCAGCAACAGCACAGAGTCTGGAAATGTAACCGAAAAACTACAACAAACTTCTCCTTTTACATGGTACTAAAACACATCCAGCTCTCCAGCTAGAAGTCTCCACTTGACTGTAGATATACCAACACTTGTGCCTACCTCTTCAGGTACACGGACGTGTGAGTATCTAAAAATATAATTAAGGATTGTCTGAGCTTAACCAACACAATGTATGGAGGTCATTGTATTGACAAAGCATAATGCAGTAGCCGATAAAGATCTCAAACAGGTAATTGGTTGATTTTTTTCACGCTTACTAAAAGCCTTTCAAAATAAAACCGTTTATTCATTTTAATTTATCTATTAAAATAATTTATAACATCAATTATACAATACAATTTTAATTTAGAACAATAACATCTTATCTTTGCACCTAACAAATATGCACACTTAGAAGTAAATCCGCCGCATAGGGTTCTCGCATTTTCGACGCCCGATTTAAATCACAATAAAATGCGAAATTAAGCTGCAAAATATATCGAGGCAACTTATTGTTACGCAAAATTATCCATCCAAGGAGAAAAACATTTCAATTTGTAATAAAATTTGCAAAAGTTCAGCCGTCGTTTCGTTTTTAATTTTTTTTCCTGTTATGTAGGTACCTATACCAAAAATATACATTTTTTTAATTGCCTTGTGGCTAAATAATTGGGCTGCAATATCCATTGGCTTTACCTATTTTTAATATTAGATCTGATAAAGCAAAATAAATTTGATATCGACATTTAAAAAAAACTAAAATTATTAATGTAGTGTTAAAACCGCCCGCTGTGACTACTAATAATACTGTCTAGCACACTTTTTCGTATCTTCTGCTTTAATTTCGAATCTTTTCGTACTAAATATTATTCTTATGTGTATATATTATACATATATGAGGTGCCGGCGTTTGAAATTGATAAAAGATGTCGGAGTAGCCTTCGGAAATTTACGTCATAAAATAAAATATAATAGCAAATAGCTTAACGTTTATGAAAATCATCATCATCATCAGCTCATATACGTCCCACTGCTGGGCATAGGCCTCCTCTACCACTGAGAGGGTTTAGGCCTTAGTCCATGTGTATGCAAATACTACAGTCTAACTTACCCAGCCATAACTCGACCGCATCATTATTGACGCATCCTAGGGCTGGACACGTTTTAAAAGTGAATTGAACTTAGACCACCACGTTGGCCTATTGCAGAAAGTAGAATATAGCGTCGTCGTTTTTTCCCAATTAGGATGAGAACACGTAACTACAGTACGATGTCTCATTAAAAGTCGCGTCTAATTTCCAGTTCTAGTTCATTCCGCTAATAAATTCTATAGTAAACTTCTTATTAAATTTAGTGGCTAAGCTCAATTTCGTCATGCAGGTGTCATGATGGGGTACATGCTCACTGACATTTCGACCATGATCTCCGAACCCATTTGAATGTAATTGAGTCAATGTACACGCGAATCATATGGGTCCTGCTCCCCTACTGAGGGGACTTTATTGAAATAAATGCACTTGTCACCAACCAAGGTCAGTTTCTAAAAGAAGGTTACGAACAAAATATATTCATAGCAAAGGATTCGTATGTAATAATGGGCAGTATATTGTTTGTCATTTGTTTATCTGATTTTGTTTGAATAAGTGATTTTTTTGGTCTCTAGTACATTATGCTGGCTTGGTATAGATCAAAATTGTTTTTCCTAAATAATATAATACTTAATAAAGTAACAGACCTTTGTCACACGTTTATAATAATAATGTAACAAAATTTTATCACATCTTCAAAAATGACACATAATTAAGAATGCAAAAAATACTTGTGTAAATAGTAGTTTTTATATAGTTATATTATGCTGTACATAATAAAGCTGAAGATGAATATTCTCTGACCACTGACTTATGAAGTCATTTAAATTTTCTTATCATCACAGCGTAAATAAGACTGCCTCGTGGTCTCGCGGTACATGTATGTGCCGTGCGATCTAGAGGTCCTGGGTTCGATTCCCGGGTCGGGCAAAGTGTTATTGGGTTTTTCCTATAGGAAATTCTGAATAGCAGCACGGAGTTTAGAATTGTGCCCGAAAAACAGCAATAGGCTCGCCCCCTATTACGTGGGACTGATACATACCTGGCGAAATGTGGGTGTAGAAATGCACCTCTGCCTACCCCATAAGGGAATACAGGCGTGAGTTTATGTATGTATGTATGTACAACGTAAATTATTTAATTTTTACATGTCTGTTAATAAAACATTTGGCCTATACTACTGATAAACGACGTTTAGGCAAATTCGTTTCGTTACATTATATTGATATTAAAGTATAGTGAACAACCAAATTGAACAGAACGATTCCCATTTAGTAGATTGTCACGCGTTTAAAATGACCTCAGGAGGCTTGACACTGGCCGTGACTAGGCAAGGTCGGCTACTTACTCTATTTAACCATAAATTTAACACCATACCTATAAAACACAAACATAACTAATAGTTCACAAATTACCTCATATCAACCAATACTTAAAACAGGTGTTGTAAACACCAATTTAAATTGACACGCCACCCCCCTCGCAAGTTATTCATAAAGCGATAAGAACCTAGCAAACGTATGAATATTGTGAGATCAAGAAAAAATGGTCACCTTGCAATCTTTACAAAGTCAATACCGTGACTGATTCCAATTGTTGTTGTAAGGACATAAATATATGCACACATTAGTGTTACCGAGTTAAGACACGATTTAACATTGACCGAATTGGTAGTCGCAGTTCATGTTCGATTATACACTAATAAATTGTATAACCATTTGTTTTATGGCGTAAGTATAATATGTTAAACCATGAGCCAATTATTCCATGCTGAATTGCTATTGTTTATTTGTGGATAAACAATAAATAATATTTGCGAATAAGTCACAAGCATTTTTCCATTGCATATGGTGGAACTGACGGCCGATGAGGCAAAAACGTTCTCGAGTGGAGGCCGCGTATCGGCAAGCGCAGCATTGGACGTCCAGCCACAAGATAGACAGACGATCTAATGAAGATCGCGAGAAGCCGCTGGATGCAGGCCACTAGCAATGGACGTCTTTCGGTTGATGATGATGAAATGATGAAAATATAGAGCACTCCCGACACACCAAGCGTTATAATTATGTATGGAGATATATTCATTGCACCCTTAAAAATAACACAAATACCTATTAGTCTCGGTATGGTCGCGTGACTCGCTATTACCCTTTTCCCAGACGACTTCTAATCAACACTTCCACAAAAAGCATTCTACACAAAGCCTATCATGCCGTGAGACTAACTCCTACTCTACCTTAGTCCTCCTCCTTCACACCAGAAAGACCTCAGCCTACCCGTAGGTACCCGTACGTAGGACGTTTAAGGTGACCTTTTAGAAGCAACCCGATTCTAGTAATTACCTTCTACCATTTGGTCATCCGTTTTGGGCACATGGATACAAATGAGATTCAGCGTCCAAATTTTCTAGTAAACGCGGAGTGGGACAGTACAATTCATTCACAAGGTGGACAGATAATCTGATAAAATCGTATAAACAACTTTATTTTAACTGACTGCATTTAGGTACTTCTTATATTTTTAGGTTCTTTGTACGTTTTAATAATTTCAATATTAACCCTGCCAGATTACTGCACGAACGCATTTCCTACTGAAATAAAAACCACATTAACTGATGGTTAATGTGGTTAATAAGATAAAAGACAAGTAGGTATACAGTATGTACAAGATAAAAAACTAATCGTACATAGAACACAACTTCCCGTTCTAGTTCTTGAAGCATTATGTTTCATGATTTCCTGATGTCAAGAATTTGCTTAAGTTTAGGAATATGTAAATAATTCCGTAAACTGCATAATTTGAATATTTTCAACTCAGATTGCAGACAATCTCGTCGGAATAAATAGGTGCGTGCAAACGACACGTCCCACAGTAAATGCCCGGGTTTTATATATTTGCTAAGAAAGTATTTTTGCATACATACATACATAACCTCACGCCTGTATTCCCTGATGGAGTAGGCAGAGGTGCAATTCTACACCCACATTTCGCCAGGTACGTATCAGTCCCACGTAATAGGGGGGGCTTGCCTACTGCCGTTTTTCGGGCACAACTCCAGACTCCGTGCTGCTATTGAGAATTTCCTGATGGAACAACCCAATAACACTTTGCCCGACGAATCGAACCCAGGACCTCTAGATCGCACGGCACATACTTGTACCGCGGGACCACGAGACAGTCAAAGTATTTTTGGTAGGACGGAAACTCAATGTAGAAACTAAATCTGCCAAATATTACGCGTAATATCAAGGTATGTGTTAGCTTCAATTCTCGGTCCACAAAATCAAAATCAACGTAACAGTTTTATCGAGTAATCAACAAATCAGTGCGCCTTATAAATTGGAATGCTTGTGACCAAAATAAATTTCGAAACTACCATTAATCACAAACGACAAACCTAGAAAATTAGCCGACAGTCTGATCTCGAACGAGTAAATTAGAATACAGGTTTTGGAGAAAGTGTGGTCGTCAAAATAAATAAGGATTTTGCACGGTCATTGACCTCAATATTATAGTAAAACTAAGTTTAACGTAATTGATATGAAGTTAACAAACAATCTAAATATTTTATACGAAAAATAATTATATAAAACTGTCAGTGTTGAATACTATGTAATTATGTAATGTTGTGTTAAATTAATAAAATCGATAAGGTATAGCTATAAAGGAATCGTCCACCAACCGGCACTAGCCCAGAAGAATTTCCTAAGAACTTTTAGGTGTGCAGGTTTCATCACGATGTTTTCCTTCACCGTTAAAGTACGTGATAAGTAATTATTTCTGAATACACACATAAATTCGAAAAGTCAGAGGTGTGCGCCTGGGGTTTGAACCTGCGACCGTCGAGTTTCTCGATCGCGTGCCTAAACCTCGAGGCCATCACGACTTACATTATTTATATTCATAAATATACTACACATAAAATATCATTTATTAATATTAAAGTCATAGTCCTACATGTAGGTACATAAATATTATAGTATTCATGAAACTATACATTAAATTTTCAATGTATAATAATATAAGCTATTGAAACAATAAACCATGATCACTATAACTTAGACGTAAATTTAAGAAATGAAATAAATGTAAAAACACTACCATCATATTACAATCGCGAGAAAATCAACATAATGCTCAAGTGAAACGCAGCTCGAGAATTACTAGACGCGTTCAACAAAATTACTATAGGCTATCACGATCTTACGTAGGAGGAAATCATGCGTATATCATGGGTTAGATCATTAGCGTAATGGTGATGGCTGCAAGCTTCACACGAGGGTCGTTTGAGCCTTTCACACGAATATCGACAGGCGTCGTGACTTGTCGCGTCCTATATTGATGAAATATTGCTTGCGTTCACAGACTTTTTATACTGTCACTATAAATTGACAGCCCCGTGGCGCAGTTGGCTAGATACCAGCTTGCGAAACGAGAGGCCACGGGTTCGATCCCCGCACCGAGACAAATGTTTATGTGAGCCACAAATATTTGTTTTGGGTCTTTGTGAGACCGAAAAGTGTCTCGTAGTTTTGTTACACCTTTATACACCCTTGACATTATGGAAGTTAGGACTATAATCTATGCAGTTCAATGAGCATCAGGTGACTAGCAATCATTAGACTGTTAGTAGACGAACGTATAGATACTCGTGTATACCATTAATTTAATGACACATTAATGTATCTATGTGAAGCTGTATCACAAATCAAGGCGTTCCATTTAACGTAGCCTTGTATAAAAACTTATTTGCAGGCAAGTAAACCTTCAAAAACTTTATAAAAAAAATAATTAGAATATGGAATAGATTATAGAAACAAAAAAGATAAATGACTTTTAATTTAAGCTGTCTCCCATAATTATTTAATGTTCTCTAGCATCCTGCATTAATGTGTCACAAACCATTTACTCCAAACCAATATTACGCATTAAATCTCATTAGATATAAGGCAATAATAAGTTCCATGTGAACAGAGCCGAGCTATCGGTGCCCCGACCGATTAATCGTCGATAATTTTCAACTAACGTCCGTGAAGGTAAAGTGAGCTATTAAAACACTGTCAACCAGAAAGCCGTCATTCATAAACACTTCCGCCAATGTAATGAACATTGGATGTATCAAATCTGTTAAATGTTACGTATTTCCCAAGCCAAATGTCAATGATTACTTGTGTAATCTCTATGTAGTCGTTGTGTTAATATCAATGTCGAATAAATTGTTCATTTACGATTACATTAACGCTAATGCTATTTAATCGCAGTGCGCAATGTAAATTAGTAAACCGAAGCGTTAACAAATATCTGCCAGTAATTATTTCTGTTTGCCAATATATTGAAAGGATCTCATGCGCTTAAATTCTCTTAGCTAAAATACTATTTTGTTAGTTTATAAATTGTCATTGGAACTTTTTTGCATTAAAATGGACTTTATGTTTTATTCAAGTTATTTCTAGAATCGCGTTGCGATCAGACGGCAATGCATTACCAGAAATACTATATCATCTGTATCATGGTGAATGCTCTGAAGAATTGTTTAAGCTTGACCCATCCTCTCCTTTCCTCACCAGAACCACGCGTGCGGGCACATGCGAAGCCACAGCTTTGTGGTCACAACAACCGCGGCTCGAACTAAAAAGTTCGCTAACTCTTATTTTTGTCGCACCATCAAGCTGTGGAATGGTTTGCCGGCTCACGTGTTCCCTCCTTCCTATGATCCTGGATCCTTTAAGCGAAGCGTGAAGAAGCATTTGTGCGGTCTGGCATGATTGTGTCGATCAGCGGGTGACCATATCGTTTCTCGCTGGTCGGTATTATTTTTTTGGACTCCACTGTGCTTACCATCAGGTACAGTGGAGTCACTTTGCCGTGCCAGAAAAAATAAATAAAAAAAAACTATGTTAATGGAAATTTAAAATCAATCTATATACTTATAAGTGATTGGCGATTGCGTAATAACCGATCTTAAATACTCGATTACTGGAAACGCCTGTTGTTATAATTTATTCAAATATTCATAAATTCTACTTTGCTATATTTTTATCACAGGCGCTAATGATTTCTTTCCTAAAGTTTTAGGATGTCACTTTAAATAATACAATGAAATCAGCATTTTAGCATGTTTTATGATTCTAGTAAACATTTTCTTTGCAATTACGTATAATCTGATACATATATATCACAGTATTTATAATTACTAAAATCTTGATACTTGGTTTAATTTAAAGTAGGTAACATTGAATCGAATAGGTACTATGATATCTATTTCGCAGATATTTTAGTAACACTAAAAATAAATTGACTCTTTTTAAATACCGATTGATACCTCAGACTATAAATGAAGGTTGTATACAATTACTGCCAGTCGCTAACCAGAATTTAGGCATATCTCGGTCAAATGCCGTTTTACAAGTAAATTCCATGATTTATTCAATGACCGCAGTAGCGGGTCTAGTTTTCACATTATCAGTAATAGTATAATCTCTGTTGTGTTGTCACTTTATCTTGCCAGATTTAAAAAGTAGATTTTTTTCTTACCTACAGGGCCAGAAATTTTGTGGTTTCCATGGCTTCAAGCAATGTTGGTCCTGGTCTGACTATTTGTGTAGGTACACAAGTTAACGTACATAATTCAGGAGCAATCCCCTTTTGGAACTAAAGGATCCTTAAAGCCATTCTATTAATAATCGAAAGGAATCTTGAATAGTCCTAATAGTTGATGATTGTTATCAACTATTGGGACGAAAGGATGAAATATTTGATAAAAATGGCTTGATATTGTAATTAGTTGAAAAAAAAAACATGAAACATATAGATACATTCTCTAAGATCCAGCTCTGGCCAACAGGTGTATAAGCCTATTGACATTAAAACACACATTCACGGCATTGAGAAGGACTATTACTTTTTGTAGCTCAACCATCAAGCCGCAAATTCGTGCGGTTGTAGGTTTAATTATTTCTCAAAACAAGTCAAGATATTTTGGGACAAAGATTTTGTTATATTCAATTTGCTTTATTGTATACTCGTGTTGGCAAGTTTCATACTTTCATCCCCAATTCCCTATCGTTATTTTACCCCTTAAAAGCCAAATAAAAAAGTTTCATCATTCTAGCTTCAAAAATGACGAATTTCCACACAAACTTTCATCCCCTATTTTTTACTTCCTTAAAGGCATTTTTTTTACAAACTATGAATGCCATATTTATTTTTCACTAATCAACAGCCTAAAAAATAAGTTTCAAGCTTCTAGCTTTAAAAATAGCAATACTTCCATACAACCTTTCAACCCCTTAAAACCCTTTTATCGCAATAAAAAGTAGCCTATGTCCTTTCTCAGGCTCTAAACTATCTGTGTACCAAATTTCATTTAAATCGGTCGAAAGCGAGACAAACAGACAGAGTTACTTTCGCATTTATAATATTACTAAGGATTTTGTATCCACAATGAATTATCATTTACTTTAACGGCGTAGAAAACATCGTGAGGAAACCAGCAAACATAAAAGTTCTTAAGAATTTCTTAGATGTGTAGTCCGCCAACCCGCACTTGGCCAGCGTGGTGGACTAAGGCCGAACCATCTTACTTGTAGAGGAGGCTCTTACTTATATCAGTTGATGATGATGATGAATTTGCTTTATTATTGTCACTTATGATGATTTCAGTGCAAGTAATGACTATTTTATACTTGGTTCGTGTTACCAAGGGATATAAATATATAGGTAGGTATGTATACTACCTATCCCGGCAGACGTCGCTCTGCTCGGAAAATCTTTAAGCGATATGCCGACAGCAGCGCCACCTACCGGGTCCAACTGTGTTTTGAAATCATCTAGGAACCCATTGGAAAATAGTTATACATAGATAATTACATCCCAATCAGTCCAGCCGTTTGACATAGCGACAACGGCGCCATCTATCAGATCCAATTGTGAATCTAAACTATTCTCGAATCCCCTCGAACTCACACAAAAATTTCGCCAGGTATGTATCAGTCCCACGTAATAGGGGCGAGCATATTGCTGATTTTCCGGCACATTTTCTCCGTGCTGCTACTGAGAATTTCCTAATGAAAAAAGCAAATAACACTTTGCCCGACCCGGGAATCAAATCCGAGACCTCTAGATCGCATGGCACATACTTGAACTGCGAGACCACAATGATGTATCATTCAACAAAACATAATTTTATGTTTACACATAAACACTTGCGTAAAATATGTAAACAATTCAACAACACGTTGTGTGTAGAGTGATAATTTTATTTAATACGAAAGACCTTGGGATCTGTAAGTGAGTGATGTTTGTCTGTACGTTGCATCACTTATTAAATAGAACACTATAGATTAATCTTATCATGCTGTATTCACAACGATACTTCGACGATAAAAATGGTGACTGGTTGGTGGCGGCGCAGTTGGCTAGACACCAGCCTGTTAAACGAGAGGCCACTGGTTCGATCCCCGCACCGAGAAAAATATTTGTGTGATCGACAGATATTTGTTTGTTGAACCGAAAAGTCTCTCGTAGTTTCTGATACGATAAAAGACTTGTACCTTGTGTAAGGTTAGAACTATGTATGTCACTGTTGGGTGATTTTATTTATTTATTATTAAATATATTTTTTTGTATCAGCCAAATTTGCCAAGTAGGGCGAAAATAATGCAATCATGTTGATGATATCATAATTCTGTATAATGGAGTAACAAGAAAAGAAAAGATTTGGGATTGGATAGCGACGTAGGGTGTCGTAGGGTGAAAAACCCGCCTTAGTCACGCACATAAATGTGTCACTTTCCAAGATCAGACATCGAATATAGGTAATCATCCTCAGCCCATATACATCCCACTTCTGGGCACGGGCCTCCCCTACAACTGATAAGGGTTAGGTCTTAATCCACCACGTGGCATAGTGCGGGTTGGCGGGCTACACACCTAAAAAAATCCTAAGAACTTTCAAGTGTGCAGTTTCCTCACGATGTTTTCGTTCACCGTTAAAATACATGATAATTTTAATTGGGAATACTTCGAAAAGTCAGAGTTGTGTGCCTGGGGTTTAAACGACACTTAGGTACCTACTTTAGGTGAGCCATGATATATCTAATTGCATATGCAACAATTAATTTCGTAATACAATTAAAATTGTTTACTGTAACTTATACCATCCCGTTGGTGATAAGATAAAATTCAAGATCAAATAAATCAAGATAATAATTCGCATTATAAAAACCTTAGTATGGTATGGAGTCCCTCAGATTATTTTTTACCTTTGTACGCCTTTTAAATAATCAATATGAAGTACTTTCTTGCGTTTTGTTTGATCGTGGGGGTGGTAAGTATTTTTATACAATTAAAAAATATTTATAACTTAAAGTTTGAAGTTATCAAAATGCTTTTTTTTATTTTTATTTTTTTATTCTTGCACGGCAAAGTGACTCCACTGTACCTGATGGTAAGCACAGTGGAGTCCAAAAAATTACTACCGACCAGCGAGAAACGATATGGTCACCCGCTGGTCGACACAATCATGCCGGCCTGCATGCTTATATCTAATTACAAAGAAATTGACATTTCAAGACTCGTCTGAACATTTAGTGATTTTTTAGAAATGAAATGAAATGAAATGAAATGAAATTGCTTTATTTGGTCACGTAGGCAATCAAATAGCACTTAAGTATGACAAGTCAAAACAGAAAAGAAAAATCTTTTATTATTACATTCTAATTTAACTATGGTTCATTTTATATAATTTGTACAAAAATATTTACGGTTTTTTTTATAATTTATTTTTAGTTTTCATCAGGAAATACATAATATCTTATTATTATTATTTTAAAGTAAATAACGAGATGGACCTTGTGTATTTCCGAAACGTCACGTATTATTTTAATGGTACCACCGGATCCAAACGCGACCCTGACTGAGAAGACCCGGCGAAACAAACTCAGCGGGCTCACTTTACTACTGGAATTTACGCGGCGCGACCCACACCTGAGTAGATCCAGCGAGTCCAACTCAGTGGGCATGTATTTGGTCCAGTAAGGATAACATAATTATATTATATGACCTGCCAAATAAAAATTGCCTTCTTATTATTTATTTGCTCGAATTATTTACTCGATCGGTCGTCATTTTATTTTTATTTTATTTATTTTGTGCACATTTTATATTAGATATCAATTTGTATTTGATGTTTTTATAATGGTTTAAGTTACACTTGGAGCTTTGGGTTAATTTATATTTATTTATGTATTTATTCAAATGATTTGGTTTAAGAAAGAAGAATGTGAAAGGTACTGGGTTCCAAGATGTGGTGATGGCGATGTGCGGGAGAGATCTAATGCCAAATTTCCTTATCCTCTAAATACTGATTTATATTGTAGTATCCCCTTGTCATCAGAACACGTTTAATGTGCACCTTAAATGAATTATCTGATAGGTCAGTTACAGATTTGGGGAGCTTATTGTAAAATTTAACGCAGTTGCCTATAAAGGACTTACTGGTTTTTTCTAATCTTAATGAGGGTATCACAAGTTTATGTCTACCCCTGGTATTTACATTATGTATATCACCAATTTTACTACAGCTAAATACATTCTTACGTACATACATAATATTTTGATAAATGTATTCAGACGGCACGGTCAGTATATTACAGTCCTTGAATATGGATCGTAAGGAATCACGGCTACGTAGATCATAGATAGCGCGGACTGCTCTTTTCTGTAGTATGAAAAAGCAAATTATGTAGTAGCAAATTATGTTCCTTTTTCAGCTCTACTGGCACACAGACAAGAGCTTTTGTTTTCACAGAAAAAGCTTTAAAACATTCGAATTAAAATGAGTTATAAATATTCTGAATTCCTATAATATTTATTACCATAGTTGATTTAAATTAGGACAACTTTACCTTGCATTCATACACACATAACCTCACGCCTGTATACCCCGTAGGGGTAGGCAAGAGGGGCATTTCTACACCCATATTTCGCCAGTAGGTATGTATTAGTATCACGTAATAGAGGGCGAGCCTATTGCCGATTTTTGGGCACAATTTCACACTCCGGGCTGTTACTGAGAATTTCCTAATAGAAAAATCTAACAACACTTCGCCCGACTCGGGAATCGAACCCGGGTCCTTTAGATTGCACGGCACATATCTACTTATGCCGCGAGACCACGAGGCAGTCCTACCTTGCATTCAATTTAATTAAAGCTAAATAATGAATGATGATGATGACGACATACCGTGATTTACTGCTTAAAAATCATTTTATTTTTAATTTCAGGCGAGCGCTACATCCGATGGACCTCTGTATGACCCCTACGCTATCATGCTACGTCAGCAAAGACAGTTCAACCTTTTAGGAAATACCAGGTTTGTTTTTGTTAATATCACGGCTTTATTTTCTCAAGCAGTGGGATTCGCCAAACTTAATACTAGGCACTTCACGCATATAATACTGTAACAATCAAGCTAATACAAAAGGTAGTCCAAAAGTAAGGAAAATTAGGACTTTATTATTCACTGAATGACTCGTGACGATGGGACTCGTTGGTCCTGTGGCATGTCGTGCCCAGGAATTGAGATGACCTGGGTTAAATTCCTTGACCGCTACAAATGTTATTAGATATTTCCATTAGGAAATTCTCAGAGGCAGCACGGAGTATGGTTGTGTGGAACATAAAACAGCTGACCAAGCGTGGGTATAACTCCGGCTTCAACTTTAGACACACTGGGGTGAGCGTATGAAGTAATCGCGACAGTAAAGCTGTAAAATTTCGTAGTAATGTGTCATTGTGGCATTTCCATCAAATCAATACCATCATAGTCAAGTTAAAGTGCATACATATTATTACTATAGTACTAACTGACTACAGCGTAGGTCGAGCTTTTCCTCTACAAAAGTTAGTTTGAGTACATACTTACATATTTATTAATTTATTTTCAGGGGTCTTATCGAAAATCTAGTAGACAATCTGCGTAAAGCGGTACAACAAGCGAGAGACGCAATCGGATCATTCACTTCAAGCGTTCAAGACGAAGCGCAACAAATTAGAGAAAAAATTACGAATGATATTCAAAAACTCGTGGACAGAGTTGCAATAGCTATCGATGAAGTGTCCGATAAGCTCATCGATTCTGGCGTGGGCGTAGTCGGTTGTGTTTCTGTAAGTGACAAATGTTATGAAGCGAAAGTATTCATAAATTTAACTAAATATATTGCTACCGTTTTATGAAATATGTACTGTATGAATTTCGCCCAGATGATCATATACTCTTTTTCAAAATTATAGTTAATTATTTTTAATAGTAGCTTGATGGCAAGTAATTATTGCCACTTATGCACATATTTGAAGATGCATATTATACATTTGAAGATAGATATAGATGGATAGAGAACAGAGGGTAGGGAAAGTTTAACTTAGAAATAAGCTCTCAGGCGTCCGCCAATTTCAATTACCGATTCAAACCCGACAGTAAATTTGTTGTTTCATGGAGGTTCTCTGTAAGCAGGTGTATAACCACGTAAAGCTCGCTTAATCCCTTAGTAGGACATAACCTCATTTGTAGGTAAAACCGACGGGAAGCAGATTACTACTTAATTCTTCCAATATTTTTTACAATACACAGAAAAATCCTTTTACCGAACGCTTTATTGCAGACATCTCGAGAAGAGGCAGCAGTTTTATTCAATGAAACACTGACAAAATCTTTGGCGTGCGTTGATGAACGCATCAAAGAAGTTACCGATCAAATAGAGGGACTGTCCAGTATAACCACGGACGCTGCGGAATTCAGTAACAAAATTGTAGAAGACATGCGACAATGCACTACAAATAATGGCAACATTCTGTCCATCGGCACTTGTCTTGGAAACGTTGCTGTCCACGCAGAAATGAAGGCGGCTCTCTTCGCAACACAAACTGCTGTCACTGTAAGCACTTTTTTATAACACATTTGTATAGGTACATAGGTACCTATACTATACTATTACTATAGAGGTACCTATACTATTACTATAGAGTAATGAGTGTAATACTCATTTATAAACTCATAAATTACTTGGTATGCTTTTTAGCCATATATTTTTAATTTAAATCGATTTAAATACAAGAACTGCTGTTTAACTTTGGCACCTTAGCCTGTAGTCTACAGTTTAGACTTTGAAATTTTAAGAGGTAACAGAAATCCCTTTTGTACATATACATACATTACGGCAGGCATGAAATACCGTGTCAGTTGTTCGATTTTCAAAAGATGTTTAATAATAATAAAAAGACGCACAGATTATCCAAAACATTACGTAGCTCTTTAGGTTTCAAATACGTACTCATAGAGACATTTGTAATATATATCTGACAGGAATGAAGTTGTACGTTTATCTATACTTTCAGATTGGCCGTGTAAGCTTGTCTATCGCCACGCTTCCAGCGTCTCTTGAGGTATGCGCCGGAACTCGCCTCGTCGAAGCAGGAATAGCAACAACCAAAATTATAATGGAAATCGGCAACTGCTCGGCAAGCGCTGTGTTTGGTTCTATGTCTTGTTCTAACATTGATACCCCTGCGTTGCCATCCAATCCTGAACTGCCACCAATTCCATCATTACCAGAAAACATTGAACAGCCTGCACCAAACACCCAAAAGCCAGCAATCTTGAGGAAATAATTAAAACAGACACCGGCTAAAAATCAATTTTCGTTCCAAAATTGCTGATTTTTTAAATAAAGTGTTTTGTTCGTTAAACGCATACTTAATTTATTTCATTTATAAATCGCTGGTACAAATATCAATAGCATAGCTTGAACCGCACCGACACCTATTAAAAATGATTTTATTTTATTAAAACGTTACATCTCTAATTTTATAAGAGATTTAGGTCAGTCAGTAAACCAGGTGCTCCTTTTACTTTTGCACATATCTCAATGACACTAGTTTGACAGCTATAGCCACTTCGAACCCTCCGACCTTGTACGATATCTTCGCAACGATCTTCAACATGAGTACTTAATTGAAAAGCAGCCTCGTTCATGTTTGTAACCAGTTTTAGTAATAACTTTATTTTGTCAAATCAAAAAAGCTCTTTAGACCATTCTGGCTTACGTCAGTTGTAGATGATCGTTAAATCGATCGATCGAAAATCCACAAAAGTATGTACTTATTAGGTGAAATATTAAAATTGTCTTGAAAAAGATAAAAATAAATAAATATTGTAAAGTTTTTTGTCATGTCGTTTTTCTATGCTATAAAGGAATATTATATTCGAGTCTGTCATCTTCATGTTAAAGTTTGTAAACTTTTATACAAAGTTGATGAATACTATCAATTACAGTTAATGAAAAGTATTTATGAACTCCAAATCTCTCTTCATCTGTTTAATTGTTATTGTATTATACTGAAATGAAACTTTTCATTGCAGCAATTATTTTTACTCCTTTGAAACATATAGTTATGTTATCTAGTTAAACATAAAACTAACCGTCCACGAAAGTAAGTCAGCGCCTTTACTAATAAAGAGAGCATAGAGAAAGTGCGCACAAGTGCTTTTAAGAAACAAATTATTTACAGGGGCATTGTGATTAAACACAAAGTATTTTTAAAAACACCTATAACAGCTTATCATGTATGAACATACATACATGATAAGTCCGCCAACCAGCACTAGGCCAGCGTGGTGGACTAAGGCCTAAACCCTCTCAGTTGTAGAGGAGGCCCGTGCCCAGAAGTAGGACGTATATGGGCTGATGATGTATGAAGATAAAAAAAAACATTACATGAAATGGGTATAATTTAAAATAGACAATATACCAATCTTGAACCTCCTTTATTTCCCTTTAGTACAGTATAGGTTGTACTTATGGTGGATATTAAACAGGTAATTTCTCAGTCCAACATTTGAAATCCGAAAATACATTCTAACAATATTGATTCACAAATCCATTTCAATGAATGAAATCGTAGTCTACGTCAGGACTTAACTACCGACTTCCATATCAGCTGTCAAGATTTTAGAAAATGTTCAAATTCAATTGAATACAAAATGACCGTTGGCACATCCGTTTGGAAACCCTAATGTAAGATGGATGATTGTTTTTTGTTAAGCAAGTAGTAAGAACAGAGGCAGTGAGTACTTTATAGCGAAGGGCGATCCCATCAACGGTGTCTGGTTATTTTTACAACGTTGGGATTCCTTGACCTTATGCAAAAAAAAACAAGACGCGTTGTACTGATTATGGAATATGCAAGTTTTTACAAGTAGGTAACAGTAGCTGAGCTTCTTAAAATATTATCTATATTGATAGGAGAAGTCAAGGCAACATTTTAGTTCGAAACCAAATTAATTTTCATGGACCCCCGCGTGCGATTGTGGAGCCCCCATTTTTTGTCACGCCCAACGTAGACCTACGTCGAGTCTCCCGTGGATCCCTGTGGGTCCACCTGGACCACTTTTGGAATTACTGTACTAGATACTGTTGGCGATTTCTTCTGTCTGGAACTCAGAATCATATATACAGTGATAAGAAAAACATGGTTATAATCATAATCAAATTTATACTGGTGTTGTTTAATTAGTTATATGGAATTTATGTCATGTATTGGCTTTAGTTAAGTTCGATATAGTAAAATCAATATAATTAAATAATACTTAAAAAAAAAGCTTTCATAAAACGTTTTAAAGAGGGTCAAAATCATTACGGGTTTTTCTATGAATATAATAACAAATATACCTATATGTATGTATGATAAAGGCGAGAATTGATATTGAACCTACATATGTATTATGTATATATGAAGTAAGTATTTATTGTTTTAAAAATAAGTCAAAAAACGCTAAATGCAATAGATATCATTTAAATTGATAAAGTTTGGATTTATTTAGAACAATTAAATGCTTATTAAAAACAAACATTATGACAGCACTTATCTCGGGATTTGACTAACACTTCTCAGTAACAAAGTTTTGTTGGTTGAAACTATTCAAAGATTAACGATAAGTTTACGTCGCAGTTAGAATGTTATCAATATCCAAATACTTGTGCTGAGTAAACTTCAGATTAAATATAATCCACGATTATAAAAGATCATCAATGAAAACAATAGATTAATCCGTTTCAGAATGTTGGCCACTAAGTTTCTTATACCTGTGTTGATTGTTGTGATTTGGTCGCAGGTAAGATTTTTAACACATTTTTACTTTTACATAAGTACTTACAAGTATTCAGACATTCACGTCTGTATTCTCGAAGGGGTAAATTTCTAAACCCTTGTGTTTTTTTGAGTCCACGTACCTAATAGGGGCGAAACCTATTCTCTTATTTCTTTTGGGAACATTACCAGACTCCGGGCTAGTTCTGAGAATTTCCTAATGGCGTTTCCTAAGAATAATTGGATCGTCTCGAACCGATCTTCGGGTCGATCCAAGTGTTCTTAATCCGGTACTCGCTTGTTATTTTTACAAATTATACATTAGCAATTAATCAAAAGGAGATCATTTTTTCCAGCATGTTCAATTGAAAGAAATACCAACTGAAGTTGATACATTTGATATTTCTATTCATAATTCTAAAGAACTTATAAAAACTGATGGCTACAAACGCAATATCAAAGATGTGTGGAACAAAGTTAAAAACAGTATCGTTAAAGCTTGGGAAGCCGTGAAAGCTTTAGCTAATAGTAGTAAGAAGAAAATTAATACTTGGATTCAAAATGTAAAAGTGCGCGCCGACGAAGTAATCAAAACATTTGAAAATCACATGAATCATGTTAAAAAGGAAATACAAACAGTTATAAAACATATCTTCGGTGAGACGAAAATTGTGAAAACATGTTTAAACGTAAGATTTTAGATTTGTATTATCTACGCTCCTTGTAACATAAGCTTACATTAATCTTTCGTCATCAGTTCTGCTTTAAAGTGTTAGTGTGGTCAGGATAATTAATAGCCTTTGATTTTGATTAAGTTGTACCACCCTTCCTGTTCTTCGGTATCGTGAAAGATGGTCGTATTGTATTTAAAAGTTCTACTGAGAATTTTCAATGGAACAACCCTATACAACTTTGTCCTACCAAAACAACAAACATCTTTTTAATCATATACTTATTCCCACTTACCTTACGCGAGTGTTTACTATTTAATACGATGCTGAAAGTTTACATTTTATACTAAAAATAGTAATGACCTCCTGTAAGGTTATCTTACATTATTTAAGAGCATCAACAAGTTTCAATTCATTTTTACAGAAAGAAAAAGAAGCAATACAAAATATTACATTGAATGTGATAAAGGAGTTGACCTTGTGCATATCATCACATATAAGAAACATAACACTACTGAATTGCGACACGATATCACTTAATGACAATTCCTTCTATGAGGATTTGGAAAACAAACTTAAAATGTGTGAACAAGATTTAGATAACGCCGAAGAATGTGCTAACCAAGTCAGAAGTTATTTCTTTAATGATATTGAACGCATGGAAAATGATATTTACGAATACGTAAGTATGGCAATCAATATAAATCCATTAGTCCTTAAAATTTACAAGGTGCATGTTAGCGGACTTAGAAAGTCTCCGTTAAATATAATTAGATATATGGATTTCTTCACCATGATTTTAGTGCACCTGTTTCTCATGGTCACTACTTCAACAATTACTTATGTGCCTGTTTCAATGATTCAATTCAATTTCAATGATTCTTAGTTACTGTGTCATACAACAGATGATCATAAATAAACTAAAAATTATTTTCTTATAGAGAACAGCTTCAAGAAACCTAGCAGATGACCTGTTGGAGAAAATAGAACTTTGTTCCATTGACGTTATAATCGAAGCTTCGTCTGTCATAACATCAGAAACACTGCAAATAATTAAGTGTATTATAGATGGTCCAAAAATGTAGGTGACGAAGATATTGAAAAGCTGGATGAAATATATCTTTTTACTAACAGTAGTAACAGTAAATCGGATGAGAATTTTCATTTACATTTTAGCATCACTCCATATCATAATTATAATGTATATCTATAGTTTTCTTAAAGTATAATAAACAGTAATAGAAGACGTTATATATTTTAACGGAAATGTAATATTGCGAGTTTAAGATTATTTTATATATATATTTTAATATAAAGAATAATAAGTATTTTAATTTTTATGCTATTCATAAGTTAACCAACCCAGAAATATTTTTTTATTTAGGATCATATATATCCATTTTCTTCCTCGGCATTTTGCATATTTGTTTTAGTATAACTGAAGCATCGTCGATTCCAATACCGACACTCTTTGTTGTAGAATCCTGAAAGAAATAAAAAATGATTGTCAATTAATTATTTATTAATAACCATAAAGCATATTAAACAAAAAATAAAAAGTTACCTGCATTTATCACGGTGAATTAAGAAACGACACCCTTACTAGCAAACCCTACTGTTTTATTAGCATGCCTATTTCTAATTTAATTAAAACACATTAAAATTTATTAAATGTTTTACGATGCTTTTGATTTTTATTAATATTTTTTGTTGAATCAAACACACAAAAAACATTATTCATATCAGGTATGTAGGTAGTATTAAAGGTTGCATGTTGGTATTATTGGATGCACTACTCTTATTGCAGTTAATAATGAAGCTGTTAGTACTCAAATATAAGGCTCCAAACTAAAAATTTGAAATGTAATGTTGTTCACATTAACAAACATATCTGTACCTACATATAATACGGAGCATTTATCTCCAAACTGATAAGTGAAGCATTATGCTATTGAATGCCTACAGTAGATATAAACAACAAAATTCAGCAACGTACTTACAATAAAAATATCAGCATTATTTCAAGTAACGATTAAAAAAATTGCATAAAATACTCCATCACAAATTTTTACTTCACACATGTTTTGACATCGTCGCAAGATTTAGTCAAAAATATTTTTATGGCCCGTAACATACATAGGTATTTCTTGTCATGATAATGTACATGCATTTTCCAAAATTTCAATAAAACTCCTCAATGGGTTAATATAAAAATTGTGTGTTGGATCAGATCAAAGACCAATGTTCAGTTCAGATAAAATGGCATTGTTGGGTATAATAAAAGTAAAATTTTAAATTTCATTCTATTTGTATTTTTAAAATAAATGCGTATACAAATATGGAAAAATCGTGGTTATCGAGGGCACATGGCGTGGCGGCCACCGTCTACAGGAATTGTAGCTCCGGTGATGTTGCTAGCTGCATTACTGGCCAAAAATACAATCACAGACGCCACTTCCTTAGGGTCACCAGGTCTGCCAATAGCGTGGGTTTCAGCACATTTCTTCAAAAACGCTTCATACTGCTCGTCGTTCATACTTCCTTCTTTTTTATGCAAACCAGTAGCGATAACTCCAGGGTTCACAGAGTTTACTCTAACACCTTTCAGCGCCACTTCTAAGGAAACGCATCGTGTAAACTGATCCAAAGCAGATTTTGACATGCAATATGCCAGAACATTCGGGAAAGAACGAAGTCCAGTTACACTAGAGACATTGATGATATTTCCTTTAGTTTTGATCAGATGCGGAATCGACAGAAATGTTATATGATATGGTCCTCGCACGTTTGTATTCATAACTCTGTCGTATTGATCCAGGGAAGTGTTTTCTATATTTCCACTCTCTAGAATTCCAGCATTGTTTACGAGTACATCGAGCCGACTAAAGTTATCTATTGTCGTCTTCACAATATTTTCAACATTACTTTCGTTGTTCATGTCAGCTATTAGAACCATGGGTTGGAATTTGCTTGGTGATAATTCTTTGCATAATTTAGCCACACTCGTGAGTTTTTCCTTATTTCTACCGGTTAATACTAGTTTGGCGTCATGTTTAGAGAACTCGATGGCTGTTTCGGCGCCAATGCCGGAGCTTGCACCGGTGATAAGTACGACTTTATTCGCGAACATTGTACCTGATTAGAAGAATTAAAATATATGACATAACATAATTTGCAGTGTCATTTAGTTTAGATCATATGAATTTTGAAAAACCTTCATATGAAATGCATGATAATGGTTATACAAAAAACCTGATAATCATATTATCAGGTTTATAAAGCTAGTTATCAAGATATTTACACGTTTTTGAAAACGCACTCAGTTTACATTACAGTTCTATATAGAGAAAAACCATTATCACGTTACATATCACGACAACAATTATGAAAGCTGTTGGAAAACCCATAAATGAAAAAAACTGGTAATTTCCTAATCAATAGGTACTCAATTCAATTTAAGTTACTTTACTGTGTTCGCAAGCGTCGTGAAACGTTCTTACTTCGTTCGTTCGTCTACTTTGAAATAGAAATCGATGATAGCGCACCCCTACCATGAAGAACACTTTGGGACTTTGTTATGGCTAAGAGATATCTGTAGGTATTCTTGCCCCTTCTGATTTTTGAGTAACTATGTTCAATGTCCTTTTTTTTTTTTTTTTTTTTTTTTTTTTTTCTCGAGGGGAAAGCTGTTTATGGCTCTACTTCCCGCCAGCCCTGGGGGAGGGGACAGGAAGCGTATGTCGGGGTCACCGGCCTTCCAGCCCGGCGCGCGGGGCGTCACGTCCGCGCAGATGTTAGTGCCGAGCTGGGTCCCTAACCAAATCCCTACGCCGGCATACCGACCAAAACCCCCCGGTGGCCATCTTCGCGCCAAGTGGGGCGACCACGGTGCGTGGGCGAGAAGCGCCCACAATAGTGCCGCAGCCGCCCGGTGCGCTTCCGAGACGAAAGCGTCTCGGACTTCTTGGAATTTAGGCGCCTTTGCACCTCCACTTACTTGATTTGGGCGCCTCTATTTTGGGCGCCCGCGACGGACACAGGCCACCGTGCCGCCGCCCTTCTCGGGGTCACATATGTAGACGCACTGCCCCCGCAGCGCGTCCAGTGACCCCAAGGGCCCCAATGAGTCGCCTTTTACGACAGGCAGATGTTCAATGTCCTAGCTGACAAATTCTTTTGGCAAGATTTGCTTTTGTTCCCAAAGTGCCTGAAGATATTGATCTAACGTATTGACGCTAGATTGCATTAACTATTACACACTATGTCTTTCTTTTCGGAAATATTGGATTTAAAATTTAAAAGTACATACTTAAATAAGATGATATTATATGATATTATTATTAGCATAATAAAAAAAAAAAAAAAAAAAAAAAAAAAAAACCCTTCTATAAGAATTATTGAACTTTTCATGGGTTAAATAAAACATGATGACAGCCTCAGAACCCTAAGGCGGCAAAAACGTGGGCGATAGCCCCCGTCACCTGGGGCCGAAGCCGCTACTGGTGTACTCTTATAACAAAAAAAAAAAAAAAAAAAAAAAAAAAAAAAAAAAAAAAAAACTTCGCCATATTTAAACTTGTTTTTAGTTCGCAACGCTAGAATAATCTACTATAGTATGATAATTTACGTAGTAATTTATACACTATTCAAAAAATATAGAAGCAATTATCTTTATTTATTTCCCAATCATTTCCATGAAAGAATAATGAATTAGTAAGTACGTTTTTAGAAGTCTTAATGTTACCTATGTTTTTAAAATAAATTTTGGATTAAACTTTTAAAAATTTGCAAGAGCCGGCGATCTAACACTTGCGAAACTTTGTTAAATAAATCTCAGAAGTTGAAACATTATCTAACATATGCTAAAAAAAATATCTAATAATGTGTTAAACATTAAAATGCGCTGATTATAATATATACATTAATATGCGTATATTAGTTTAATAAAACATTAATATACACAAATACTACTCACAAACCAAAGCTTATCGACAAAACAATACACTGCGCTACAATTACAAATTACAAAAACATGTTAATGACTAAGTACCTGCCTGGAATATTTTTTATTATCACTTGTTCACAAGTATTCACCGATCGCGATGTATGACACTGAACGAATGAGTTGTCTGAAGTCTGAACAATCAATAAGATTATGATTAAAAAAAAACACAAATTGTCTATAGTCACTATCCGTCTGAGAATAGGCGATTTAAGTCTTTTAACACAAGTGACATTTGCATTTTGCATGATGTTTGTACCTGGTTTTAAAAGCGAAAGTATATAAATTATCTTTTAAAAAAATTCCTATTCCACATAATTACAAAGCGATTTAAAAAAATATTCATTTAAGTTATAAGGCTAAACTAATAGATGGCAGCACCAGCACCTACCATAATGTAAAGAAACGCTCATATTTCATTCTGTAGTTCATTCGAAAGTAGGGATGTGAGATTAACGGAAAATAATCGATTAATTAAAAACCGATTTTTCTTCATTCAAAATAAATTTATATGCTTATTCGCATCTCCTTTAAAAAACAAAGGATGTCACTCTGGGAGTGCCGGGAGAAGTTAAAAAATTTAAGAATTTTAAAATGTTTTACAGAAATTTTTAAAACTAAAACGAATGAAATTCGCATTCTACCGTCGCCAGTGTATTGCTCTCGTCACGCCGATAGGATACCAAACTTGGGTATCCTACGGCTACGACCTATATTTATTTATTTTATATAACCCGTTAATTTTGAATGAATGCCGTAGGTACGTACTTTTCTGAAAGTTACCTATCATAGTTTGTAAAAGCTTATTGATGTCGAGTTTAACATAACACATTTTATATTGAAAATGTTGAGGTTAGGAAACGTAGTTATGACGGATGTTATTAGTTTTATTGAACGAATTTTACAATAAAATTTAAATTTAATTTATTTAAATCAGTACATAATAAGTTGTTTGAATGATTATAAAAAAAAAAAAATCGATTATTAATCGATTATTCCTAAAAAAAAAAAAAAAAAAATAAATCACGTACTAAACTCGATTTTTACTTTTAAATAATCTATTTTTTCAAAACCGATTATTCTTTTACAACCCTATTCGAAAGCTATTCAATCACTTCGTATCGTTCACGTTCTGACGTTCATTAATATTGTTCGATTGTATTGCGAAACGAGTAAAATTTTCATTTGCAGTCAGTGTATATTATTATGTGTAAATACACTTTACAAATAAAATTATAAAATGTCGTCAACAACATCAACTGCTAAGACCGACTCATTTGATGAGTTTTACTGTGAGGTTAGTATATCATTGTAATTGCTATTTGTAATTTACTTAGTAAGTAACAATAATTACCGCGTTTTGCAATGCAATGCGTGGAATGCATCAAATTCACGTTTGTCCTTTATTGCATTATTCTAGGTCAAAGAAATTGAAAAACGAGATTCAGTTTTGACTCCCATTCAACAAATAGAGAGATTGTTGCGTCCGGGATCTACTTATTTCAATTTGAATCCGTTCGAAGTTCTACAAGTCGAGCCGGATGTGTCACTTGACGAAATAAAGAAGAAGTACAGGCGGTTGTCGATCTTGGTGCATCCTGATAAAAACATGGTAAGAGACAATTATTTCTGGACGTAAAAGTATCATTCTTCCATAAACAGCAATTTCTTTATGATTTATGCTGATGAAATGAATAAAAATATTTTCCATAATTTCTTATACCGATTTAATCATGAAGCCAAGATAAACAAAATGATTACAGCTAAACATGTGCATTTTTGAAAATATTTTCTATGAAAGATATAAATAGTATCATATATGTTTTGTTCAGGATATTCTGGTCCTTTTAGGGGGTTACACCCGTCAACATTTCATTTTTATCCACAGATTGGATGAAACCGTGAGACCAGCTGGGACATCACGGAATAGGTAAGGAATGGATGTGGATTGTGTGTGTATGGACAAGTTGCATATGATGCTAGAAGATTTCACATAACCCACAAGAAGACAACTTGCAATAGCGCAACATAATCAATGGAGGGAAATGACATAAATATTGATAATAATAATACAAAATAAAACATGTCATAAAAAACACATAGTTATGTATAGGATAGAAATTGAGTATAAAAAAATTCAAAGCATATGCTTCGTAAACCATTGATTGGAAATATAAGATATTGGCAATTAATAATAATGAACAATATTAATTCTAAGTAATTGTAATAAGCAGACATAGGGTAAAGAGCAATGGCTGCCATTTCTTTCATTCTAAATTTTTTTAATATATATAATTGTTTACACTATCTTTAATATATCTGAGAGAGGTTTTACCTGTTACACAGTTAAATAAAATTTTAATATATTTTTTGTTTATAAGCAATATTCTGACTATTTATTTGAAGACTGCCTTGTGGTCTCGCAGCACAAGTATGCGCCATGTGATCTAGAGGTCCTGGGTTCGATTCCCGGGTCAGGCAAAGTGTTATTGGGTTTTGCCAATAGGACATTCTCAGTAGCAGCAGATTCTGGAATTGTGCCAGAAAGAAGGCAATAGGCTCGCCCCCTATTATGTGGGACTGATACATACCTGGTGAAATGTTGGTGCCAAAATGCACCTCTGCCTACCCCTTCGGGGAATACAGGCGTGAGGTTATGTATGTATTTGAATATCAGATATATTTGTCTACCTTTGGATCAAAATTTTATATTTAAGGGAAATGTTTAAAAAAAAAAAAAAAAAAAAAAAAAAAAAAAAAAAAAAAAAAAAAAAACAAAAATGAACTTTAAATATTTAATTTAAACAAAGCAAATACATATTGCAATAATTATAGTCTATGGTTTTCAGGATTAAAATTCATTCCAATTTTATCATCAAAAATAAATAAATGTATGTGTGGAATAGGCAACAATTGAATGGAAGCTTAGATTATTAATATTACAATAGTCAAATTCTTTGAAATGTGGTTGTTTTTGTCATTGCAGGATAACTCTGAACGAGCCCAACAAGCATTTGAAATAGTGAACCGAGCTTGGAAGACTCTGGAGAATGATGATACAAGGAAAAAGTGTTTGGACATTTATGAAGAGGCCAGAGAGAGGACTGATCACATGGTAAATAGGTTGAAATTGTGATTCTTTTATTTGGATTATTACAAACTTAGCATGGTCAATGGAAATTTTCCACTGTTGTACAAAAGGCATTGCTATATTACTGAAGTAAATTCTAAAAATATAACATAAACATACTTATACATTCTAAAAACAGATGTTCATTTCTGCACTAGCTAATGTTGCTTTAAGTCCCACAAACAGGAGACTAATTGTCTGTATCCAGGACAACCAAAGCTTTTTATTTTAAAGCTGTCGCGAAATATAAATTTGACCTGTAAGTTTCCTTCCTACAATCAAAACAAAGTATTTTGAATTTAGATCTTAAATATTTATATGTTCATCTTTTTCTACCATAGTTTTTAGTTAAGAGATCAATGTAAAACTCTTTAAAACTTATTTTTGGCAAAACTTTTAGGAATAGGGTAGTTATTATCAAATTAGGGACAAAGATATCAGCTAAAATAGTTTTCTAAATTATTTTTATCTATATTTGTATATAGAAATATAATATATGTGTGAATTTCAATATCTCAGATAGAACAAAAACGGAAGAAGCTGAAGAAAGAAAACCGCCTGGCTGAGGGCATTCCGGAGGATGATCCAGCTAAGTACAAGCATGCTGTGTATGTTATGACAATGAAGGTATGGTACATAAGTTATACAAACACAAAAATTAATAAATGGACACTGAGCTCTCATTTGCAGAAAAATAAATCATACACATTTGATGCAGCAGTTTTTTAAATAAAAAAAAAAAAATAAATGTTAGAAGCCCTAAATTCTCTCACAGTATTTTATCTTATTCTATTTCATCATCATTTCTTGCCGGTCTGAAAAGACTGTAATTAAAATACCATATGTACATAATTATATTCATACAATCCTTAAAGGGATAAGTACAGTTGTATTTAAAAACCCACAATACACCATTAAATATACCCCACATAATAAGCGACAAGTCTATCTCAGTTTACCAGGCTCAGTTCCGGATTGCATGTTATTACTGAGATTTTTCTTACGGAAATACCCCATTACACTGCCCATCTGGGGTTTCTCGACCGTTTGCCTAAACCTCCAGACCATTACTACTTCTAAAAAAATAATGAGGTATCAACCATTAAAAAAAAATACAGTCGAATTGACAACCTCCTCATTTCTTTGAAGTTGGTTAAAAATGCTTATTATTTAATATTTTTTTCAGCTCTTTGCAGATATGGAACGCAAGAGGCAACATCTTGAGGTCCGAGACATGGAGGAGAGGAAACGGAAACGCGAAGCCGAAATAGAACAAGAGGAACAGATGTCGCTCGAAAAGGAGTGGGCCAAAAACTTCGAGGTACTTAACTTTAAGTAGTAAAATATATTAATATATGTAGGTATACTACTGATTAAGCGTTTATACATCTTGTAGTCAAGGACTAAACGTTAATTTTAATTTAATAATACTATTTGAAGCTTACACTGATTTCATGTGACCCTCTGGTTTTTACTTCTGGTTTTTATAGCAGACTTTTCTATAGGAACTTTAACAAATCACACTAAAATAATTAAACTTCTTACGCATTTATAATTCCTTCGCTTTTATACATAATTAAAAATAAAAAAAAACAAAAAAAAATAATTTGCTACCAGTCTTGTGTCATGGGAATCAGAAACTACGAGAGATTGCTCTCACAAACACCCAGACCCGAAACAAATATTTGTGGATCACACAAACATTTGTCTCGATGCGGGGATCAAACGCGCGGAATCTCGTTTAGCATGCTGGTGTCTAGCCAATTACGCCACGGGGCTGTCATTGAAAACAGCGTATTCAAATGACATGACCAATGAAGTAATATTTAAATTTCTTTATACTTTCTCAGTTTCATAACTTCGTTATCAACATTACTTGAATTAGAAAATTCTTGATTTACAACTATAAAAAGATGGTTGACCTGACTTGACCTTTACATTTACAGGAATCTAGACAAAACCGCGTGGACAGCTGGAAGACCTTCCAATCGACGAGCAAAGAAAAGAAAAAGAAGAAAATCCAGGGCTTCAAACCTCCCAAGCCGAAGCCGGAGAGCAGATAACTTCCACCAACTTCATTACCGTTTTAGATAATAATTTAAGTTACAGCTTTGATTCGAATCTTAAATATGGCGCCGACGTCGGTGTAGTTTTATAATTTATGTTTTTCTTGCGACTTTACGTTAAATAATGATAATTGAAAAAGTATTTAAAATAGTCGTTAAGATACATCAGTCCAGAAACTATCAATAAATTAGCTATGTCGTTAAAGAAGTAAGGTTCCGTGTGAGATTACATTAAGGGTTTAATAGAATTTAACGATATGACTGTCCAGAATTTGAGGCGAGAAATTAAGATTTAACATTATATTGGTCTAGCAATTAGCCAGGTTCAATTCATAATATTTGTAGTACAGTTGGTTATATTGCGAGAGGAGAGGCTGTGCGTTCGATCCCCGCATTGAGGTAAATAACTTTGTGATGCATAAATGGTTTGATTCTGGATGTCTGAGAGACATTTCTATTAGTTTCTGATGTCGGATCTCTATGTGTGACCGTTAAGTGTATTTATCATTTTCTTATTACATTCTTCGGCACTACTAAATGTATGTTAATTATTTGTCATGTATATGCGTATGGAATTAATGTCTTAGAAGTGCTACTCGATAATAGTCGCAATATTAAAACCGAGGCTCCTAAATGCAATTTCCAAGACATGTGTACGCGGTAATGTTTGTAAACTGGCACACCGGACAGTTTCTAGTTACCTGATTTTTTTTCATATACTACAGGCACAAAAATGGGTCTCGTAGGAAAATATTTCTCATTTACTTAATGTTCTCCATTTTGATATGATTCACGAAGTTTATTTCAATTAATCTTACGCGTTACCCACAAAAGTAATGTAATAAATAAGTACCAATCTGCAAATGAATGCCCATATGCATTACTTAGTTAAGATTGAATATCATTATTTAAGTATTTTTTTCTTCTACTCGCGCCTCGACAAAAGATGGACAGTCATTACGTCGCAGAAACGATATTAAAGAAAAATAATATGGATAGAGTGGTAAAACAATTTTAGACTAATGCTCAGGCCTTTATTTGGTCTGTAAATATTGTATATTAAATAGTGCTCTGTTTTGAGGTTATTATCTCATACAATACTATCGACCATTCAACTAATTTATGCTTGAGTCACGTCAACCTTAAACTAAGCCACATTTGCTGACCTTATAGAAAGAACAATTAATACTGTGTGGTAAGGCTCGACCGAGATGGGTTTTTCGTTCTCGGCCGAGACCGAGACCGAGAATAAAATGATATCTCGGCCGAGACCGAGAATAGACAAAGGGGGATTTTTTAGTTTTTTAATACTGTAAACTTTTTAATACACTACTGATTGTTTAACAAAATTAACTGTTTTAATAATCAAAGTGAAATAACATTATATTATAACATAAAAAAGCAATTTTTCGGTATTTTCGCTCTTCAAAGAGTGTTGCCTCTCGTCATACAAATTCCCACTTTGCTAAACAGTTGTTCACTTACTACGCTAGTAGGCAGCGCAGACTCGAACTCGGACCTCGAAAGACTCGAACGGGGCGATGGCGGCCGGCCGCAGTTCGCCAGCCGGGACTTCAACCAATCACAATTCAGCCTCTCACGCACTTACACCGATCGACTTCGCGCTGCGGCGCGTGGCCACTCGCGTACAATTTGAATGCCGATTCGAACAAAGTTGCAATCTCGGTTATGACCGAGAACCGAGACAAAATTCTCGGTTGGATTTGTAGCCGAGAATGCCGAGACCGAGACCGAGACCGAGATCTCGGTCGAGCCTTACTGTGTGGATTAAAATTGAATGTGTAAGGTATCTATGTAGTCATAGTCAATGTGTTAATATCACATCAAACAAAACAAATATGGAGAATATTGTGAGAGCAAGTCTCTTTGGTGATACCATGATAAGATCTGATCAGAAACTAAAATTTAATGTACAATTAAGTGCCTACACTGATCAGCAGCCATGTTGACGAAAACCATTTTTTTTTTCAATTAATTATCTTTGATCAGAAAAGAGTTGAATTTTGGAATGCTATCGTTATTACAGGGTTAAAGACTTCAATTACAAACTAAAAACTAGGGATGAAATAGTATTCAACATAGTGTTGATGCTATTAAAAGTTGCTACAATGGGTTTTAATAGTCAAGCTGCCATAAATATTACTACTAATTGACGTGACTTGCATATATGTATTAGCTATTAATTCGACTCGATTTAATTTGAAAACAAGATTTGTCCGTTGGTCATACAATTAAATTTGTCCGTTGGTCATAAAATTAAATTTGTCCATTGATCATACAATTAAATTTGTCCATTGGTCATACAATTAAAGAATAGTGATTCAATGATTTTAGATATGCAGCAAATTGTGGTACCTTGAATGTACCTTGTTTTCTAGTTCAACGCTAGATTTTATTGCCAGTAAGCATCGGTTGATAATTATTCTGTAATGGTTGACACTAAATACAAAATTGTATGTTATTTTTCGAAATAAAATACCGTCATTCACGTCTGTATGTTTTAATTCAACGTTTCTTAACATGTCGGTAAGTACGTATAAAGAATAAGTAGCTTCTAGTATATTATGTGGCCTTGAAAATTATCTTACAAATGTCGAGGTCGACAAAACTTGCTTGTGATCGCTACTAGCAGATATACAGCTTCGAAATGTGTGGACGTGTGGTTTCGCGGCACATCTGTGTCGTATGATTAAGAAGTCCCAGTTTCGTTTCCAGGGCTGTGTTACTGGTTTTCCCTTAGTAAATTTTCAGAAAAGTGAAAAAAAAATGTCCTGGCCATGCGCTCGCTTCTATTATGTGAGCCTTTAAATACAGCTAGCGCAACGTGTGTTCTTTTGCCTATACCTCTGGAAAAATATGAAAAAAGGAAAAATATCGTGTGTGTGTGTATGTGTGTGCTTGCGGACGTGTGGACGTTTTGGGTGAACAAGTAGGTAATAATAGTTATTACCACAAAGTTTGCTTATGAATGTAATAACAAATATGTAGTTTGAAATAATAGTAATGGCCTTGAGATTTAGGCGCGCGGTCCAGAATCTCGGCAGTCGCAGGTTCGAACCCCAGGCAGACACATTTGACTTTTCGAAGTTGTGTGTATTCACAATGAATCATCACTTACTTTACGATGAAGGAAAACATCGGCCTAAACCCTCTCAGTTGCAGAGGAGGCACGTGCTCAACAGTGGGACGTGCTGAAGATGATGATATTCAATAAAATAATATTTATATTCAAATATAATTCTTTATTATTTAACAAAAAAAAATCCTCTATGTATCCAAGTCTTCGCATTCCTCCACCATGTCACTGGGCGGGCCAGGCTGCGCCGGCGGGCCGAAGTTGAGGAACATGCTTCCTGTGTATATCATCATCCCGAACGAGAACAGGAACCTACAAGGCGAAAGTATTTAAATACCAGCTTGTGAATCCAGAGGTCGCGGGTTCGACCTTCGCCTCGAGACCAATGTTTATGTAGTCAACATTAATACGAAAATGCGTTTTAATTTGTTTATTCACATTTAATATAATATAAAATACTAAATTACTTTTATTATTTAATAGACTGGCGCAGTTGGTTAAAAACCATCTTATTAAAGAACTAATTCAATTCTAGCATTAAGAGAAATGTTTACTTCCATAAATAGGTATTAATTTTGGGTCTAAGTGACAGACCGAGAAGTCTAGCTGTTTCTGTTTCAAAAACTTGAATCTTAGTATGAAGTCAGAACTGTGGATAAATCATCTCAATAGTGAATGTATGTAATAGTATGTATTTTGAAAAAAAAAGTATTGACATATGAAATAGTTACCACAGTGCTCCAATAGCCAGCACCTTGTTGTAGTAATTCTGTTTGTCCGCGTACCAAATGTCCCAAGGGCCGCATGGTACCGGCAATTCGTTCATGTGAGCATCGCAGCGATCTGACAAAATTACTTAGTTTTATCTCTTATAGAGAAAAATATTTTTATTCGACAATATCTTTATTAACGAGTTATAGAAAAATTAGTCCAAATAATTATTGCTCTTTATGATCTCTGAATGTAACCGCGTACATCTCCACGACACATTCATCACCTCAGAAGAATATTTGTGGCCTCAAGGGGCTATTTAATGTCGGTTGCCTTTACACATATTCCTATTTCCATTAATTTTCTTCATCAGCCCATGTACATACATCCCACTGCTGGGCACGGGCCTCCTCTACAACTGAGAGGGTTTAGGCTTTAGTCCGCTGGCCTAGTGCGGGTTGGTAGACTACGCACCTAAGAAATTCCTAAGAACTTTTAGGTGTGCAGGTTTCGTCACGATGTTTAACTTCACCGTTAAAGTAAGTGATGTTTCATTGTAAATACACACATAACTTCGAAAAGTCCGCCTAAACCTCGAGGCCTTCACTAATTCATTTTCTTACCAAATGGTAAATTATTACCTACTTTATGGTATTAACTTCAGAGGCGGATTTATCAGAAAGCTGTGTAAGCTAGAGCCTTGGGCGGAGATTTAGCCCTTGTTTTTCTTTTGTCTTACAGAAACAATTATTTTATATGCACGGAAAAAAATCATGTTATTAATAAATTTGTGAAATAGGATACCAAACTGCAGAGCTTTTCAAGGGTGGCAACATTTTGGATCGGCTACTGGCAGCAAACACTGATTAACCTAAAGAATAACTTTTGTTTTGGATCAAGATAGAGTATTACATATACTTACGTCTTTGCGCATAGTTTCTTCTATTAAGAATGCTTACAGTCCTTTTCGCGGCTAAAATTGCAGCCCTCATTTTTAATACACCTTTGACACTATATTTTGACTGATTTGAAGTTTGAATAGTTGATTTTATTTGTATATTCCAAATACAAAAAAATGAGATAACAATAGGCGTAGAGGTTGTATTACTACGAGATATTTATGAAGTCAGAGGTGCTTGCTCGGGATTTGAATCCACAAACGCCGACATATTGTTAGTAATATGTGTATATTTAAATGTATAAATAAAATTTTGGAATATTCCGAGAATTTCCGACACTAAAAAAATATTTATAGAAACTTACACTCTTTTCATTACAATGAAAAACTTTATTAGGTCAAAGCAATCTGAACGGAGATAATCGTGATAGAAAATAAGTATCCCATTTCCGTTTCTTACGATATTACATTGGCATTCATAAATTTTATATACTCAGTAACTTTATTATAAACTGATGACTTTGAAACTAAAAGTGACATAAAAATCTTTAGAAATAGCCCACGATGTCGTAAAAACTTCACTGAGTCGTAATAAAAAAACTGTATTACATGGCGTTAAATATTCCAAAAGTTGAACAATAAAATGCCCCTCTAATGTGTACTATAGTAGGTACTCGGTTCTACCAAATGTAAGGAGGCTAAAAGTTACTTATGATTCTGCCTTTACTAAAGTAGTTTGCTCTCAAGAGACCGGCCATAAAATCTGTTTTATGTGAAAGATAGTACTCAAAAACCATTTTATTGGTTAAATTGGTCAGCATTTAATCCTGAATTTACATTGTATATTTAAAATCATTTACGAATGCGCGTAGAAGGAAGCTTTGAAGAAATTATCGTTGAAAATTGAATTTAATTTGAAATGACTGCATCATGGTCTCGTGGTACAACTGTATGCCATCCAATTTAGAGGTTTAATAAGGAGTGGACAAAGTATTACTGGGTTTTACCATTAGGAAACTCTCAGAGCACGGAGTTTTGAAAAGTGCTATAAAATAACCAATTCAATTCGGTTGCTTATAGAAAGGAGGTCGTATGTGTAAAACAAAAGCAAATCAAACAACGAGTTAAATTTTGAAAACAATATCAAATTTAATACATAAATATTATTTATGTACTTCTACATACATGTTTTCGTCTATATATTTACATTGAAACACATAATTCTTTCCTAATTTTGTCTAAAATTTTTCACGTTCTTTGTCGTCTCATTAATAATAAAAGTAAGCAACTGAAAAAAAAAATCAACAAAATATAATTAAAGACTTAAAAAAATAATAATGCATTGCAAACATAGAAAAATTTAAACATTGTACAAAATAATTTACATAGATGGTTCATGCTATAAGAAGATGCGAACCTTACCTATAAATACATGATTACCAACATTGCAATAACCACGGGCTAATATTAAAATATATTATAATCTATCAAAACTACTGACAATCGCCACAAGCGTCTTCACACATGAGGGCAATTGTATGTCCTATATGCGTTTACGCATTAATGGAAACAACAATTTGATTCATGACGGCGACGACGCACGTTGATTCACATTAAAATTCATTTAATTACTTCGTTCAATATATTTCATACAAAGCTAGGATAAAAATTCACAGGGTACGCCGTCGCCGTTTCAGATCAAATCGACACTTCCAATTATATATTATAACTATAATGAAACATGAACAGGCGCGCCATCTGCGTTAAATACTTGCAATGCCGCGTCTTATTTACTCAGATGGCCCGCGGATGCTAACAACAAATCATACCAATTCCTTGTGCCTCCAGTCAAAGCTGTCTACACCGAAATATACCTCACAATATGTAAGGAATTATTACACAGACAAGGAAGAATCCTGTCCACTTTTTCTAATTTTACACGATTAAGTGACAGCCGAAACATTTTTCACTGGATTTTGTACATTTTACTAAAATATTTCCATCGTGGTACATGGGTAGTTTACACAGTACAGCAGTAAGCTTGTTTAGCGAAACCATGACCAAAAGCACAACGTAATATTGAACCCATTCATTCACATTAACGCTAGGCCTTAATGGAACAGACTTTAATTCGGTCCGTACATAATTGACCACATGGATTGACATAACAACGTCTCGTCACAATGTATATCTTTATATTGTATTTCAACAACCAGGAGATATATGCTAACCTACTTAACTAATTCATGAGATACCTCCGAAGAGATTTATCTGTCTACAACACTCATAATACGACTATCGAAACATCGATTATTTCTAGATACAATCGTACTTTATTGGATTTTACGTATTTATATTTGGCAAACGTTTGCTATCGCACGCCCAACTACACAGCGGGCTCGATGTCCAACATCCACACATAGAATGACTAAGTCACTCGCGAACTATGAAATAATATTGTCTATCTACATTTTAGAAATTAAACTTTGTAAACTCGCGCCCATCGACTACAGATTACAGCAATAGATAGATACACAAGTATACGGATGAAAGTGCTTCGCCAGACGTTGTCCGCACCAAGACGCGAGCGGTTCTTACATATCCACCGTGAAATGTATCTTAGCGTTAAATACGTTTCATTATTACGCGCTATTGACACATTATTTATAGCACCATACATCAGCTACGAATATACGTGACTGAGTATAAAAGCAGTGAATTTATTCGATTGAAATATTTAAAAAACGCGCAAAGGCAAACGACCCGAGAACTCGGCGCGAAAAAAACAGCGCTTATGAATGCACACATTACGAATAGTCGTCAAAAAGTACATGAATTAACTTACATGATACACGTACTAAATTGAACACTTATTGGCTAAATCTATCACAAACAGTCCACTGAGGTAATTCACAGAATGAAATCATGCCTACATAGAGCCTAACGGGCTAGCCCCCAACGCTGCTTATCTATGAGTAGCGATTCTGCACCTGACGTAGCTTATTGAAAAAAATATATATCTGGGACTAGATATCTGACTATGACGGATTTTGTTTGTGCGTCAAGGACACAAAATTTTAGTATTTCGCGTTGTATAACCATATAAAATATTTGAACAGTGAGCGTACTATTTACATGTGGTTCGAATACTAGCAGGCACGTATGACAGAGCACTCGTTGTGCATCTTGTGTTGACATTATTCACATTGTATCTCACACAATATTAATTCCATGAGCTAACAATTAAACAGCTGTTTGGATTTGGCGTCAGCTTGACCGTTGAGCAATTCTGATAAACATATATTTGGTAAATGATGGCATAAGCATGTGTTAATAAATCTATGTACAATATGGCTTTAAAAGATCACTTATTGTTGTTATGTCGGCTAAATATCACTATTACAATCCGAAACGCAATACAAACTGTTCAAAATATTCTGTTCGCATAAAAAATCAGAAGTATTACACTCGTCGCAGACATATTTTGAAATTTAAACAACGCCATGTTACGTCCAGTTGGAAGCGGACTTTTAAAAGCAGTTTATGATTAAGCACATTTTAATACATAATTCATGGACTGTTCAACACGTGGATCATATATTTTGTATTGTAACACAAATATATGGGAACGTTTCAAAACTTGTACCCTTTGTTCGAAGACAATTTTGTTGATATCAATCTCACAACCCCGACTCGCGCACACTTGACGTTTTGTTACATTGAATTAATGCTCATTAACTTGCATTAAATATATTTTGAAATCTAGGGAAATGTTTGAACGTTTCTGTGATGTGCGAGATTCAGGATATACGAATCACAAACAGAAATTCAAAATTAGGTAACATAGTATATTTCAAATTCATTCCAATTCAGTCAAAAACATTATTCAGTCTGATGCGACATTAATTTTTCAAATAACACTGTCCGTATTCCGTTAGAGGACTGCGCAAGATCGTACTAATTTCTAAAAGATTTCCTCGCCGATGCTATTTCACGAAAACACGAGGTCACATTTGCTTAACAAAGTTTCCAACGTTCTATAAAACTTCACTTTGTAAACTGTCACTGTTTGATCGTCATTATTCTTCGAATATGTTTCGCCAATAAACTTAGAACACTGATCAGTCTCCACGATTAACTGGTCTTCAAAATTTTGGTTCGTTTTTGTGATGAATCTTTTTTTCATATTAGAACACAATTGTCTTCACATATAATAAGTTAAATATGGTTGTGAATTTGTTCGAGTTCCGTATAAGAATTTCGCTCGCACTTTGGGGACAATTCACTAATGTTCGTTTGCTGGAGAACACAGAAAGCTCTCGGCTCTACAACGGTGGTAAGCTTCCGAGAATCTGCAAACAAAAGAAAAATCATTTTAGTTGAATTAAGACCATTGGTAACATATACAGGACACGCAATACATTATACTTATTACACAGTTATGAAAGGCAAATAAGTTAAGTTTGTCGTCAGTTAAACCTCAAAAAGCCTGTTCCTTAACTTAACTGAATTAAAGATAAAACTTCATCATCATCATCATCATCAGCCCATATACGTCCCACTGCTGGGCACGGGCCTCCTCTACAATTGAGAAGGTTTAGGCCTTAGTCTAGATAAAACTTATAAACTAGAAATTGATCTAACCCTAAATTCATCTGAAAAGAGTATTTTTACAAGCATTTAAAAAGGAATTGAAATACGGATGCAGTAATCCTTAAGCAATTTCTAATTTAGATCTTTAAAATCATAGATTGTCGAGACAAGTTCGAGAAAAGGACCGACATTCCTAATACAAGCATTTGAGAAGCTAATTAGATGTGGAGCAATAAAACCGTCTCACAGACGTCGGCGTCACAGTCACATGTGCGTAATTCTCGCGCCGGGAGCCACTGTATGTGGATTATCAGCGTTTCTCGTCCGGGCAGAGTTTGTGCTGAGTTGCTGGTGTGTAAATCGTAACCTGCCCGACGTAGCGACGCCAAGTCTGCACCCCGTCTCTCCCCCGCCCCCCACCGCCCGCCGCCCTCTCCGCGCGCCTCGCAGGTGACGACTACACGGTGATGGAGCGAACCTATCGATGCTCGATGTATTTCGCTCGTGCGATTTTAAAGTGACAAATGATAATGCTGTCAACGGCTATTGTTAAGTTTTATATATGGTGTTGTTGGTACAAAGGTGCAATACGCATGACATACGATGTACATGAATAGATGTATAAAGTGTTGAAATGATAAAAATAATTAACTCGTCTCATGTGAGCTGCAATCTTAATTATTAATTCAATATATTGTATAATACGATTTACGACTTATTTTGTCTGGTGCAGATTGAGTTTATAGGGAAGTGAAATAAATCAACGAAGGTCCTACCATATTAACACATTTCACAGGGTAAATTTTCAATAGGATAAAAACAACTTACTTACTACTATTTCGTCAAAACTTTTACAAAATGAAGTTTGGACACGATAGAATATGATTAATACGTGAGAGATGATAAGACACTCTAAAATTGAAATGGGGACTCTTAATAAAATTCAGGCTACAAAGGCAGGATGATGAAATCAAGACACAGCACATCAGCCACGGCAACTGTATCTGATGGTTAATTACAGTACCGTGAAGAAGACCACTATGTATTTTGGCAGAATTGTATCGACAATTTCAAAGGGGAAGGTGCCATCACTAGGAAACCACGATAAATCTGTCGCATATTCAGCGATGTAACGGACTTTCTCTGCGTGACTCATTGCCGAGAATAAAGTGCGTTCTTAATATGTGACGTAGATAATTGTCGTTCTTGTACCGAAATAGGGCTCGTATAATACTGCCTCCCAAATAAAATCCACTATTAAATGGTACACGAGAATAAAGTACCTGCTAGCGGAGATAAGACGTGAGATGGCCTTTTGTAAGATAGTCAGACGTAAATTGTATCAAACAAATTGAACTGGCGAACATCGAAAAGTGCCAGTACGCTCACGTCAGGATTTGCGAGCGTCTTTATTTATTAATTAGCTGAGTGTGTGATGTTCTTTGAACTGAAGAGTACTTTCTCTTTATAAATTAACTGTTCTTGTGACTTGTAAAATATATTTGTTTTTGACTTTTTAGTTATAAAATAATGCTGTTTTCGGCTACTATCATTTTTACTTTAAATCAACGGCACGAAGTACATACCTACTTATATTATTCTTTGCAAAACTTATGTACGAACCTTTTTAAGAGTATATATTATTTATTACTCTCCTTTATTTTTTATTTTTTACATTAGTGTTAAAAAGCATGGATAATTGAGCGAGTTAGTTGATTATTGATGATTTTTAAAGGAAGTGGTACCATCATTTTTGTACGTATCTATAGATTTTTTTTCTTTAAAATGCGTAATTCAAGCTTGCTATTTTTAATTTTAAAATTACTTATTAGAGGCCAAAACTTTAAAACTAATTCTATCAACAAGTTTTTGCGGTCTTGAAATTCAATCACATTACCCCTCCGCAAATGCACACAAAACGGCAATAAATAAAACCCCATCAATGTGTCCGGAATGAATGAGCAAGTGAACCGAACGAACTGGGATTGAAAAGATCGTATGCAGATAAAGTTTTGTCGAAATTCAGCAACTGCAATCGGTGGCGGATGGCGTAACCGCTGTGCGGGAAAACTTTCCCGATTTTTTCCGGCAAGACAGTGTGATAATAAATCGAGTTTCGGATGTCACGGGCTATAAAGCATAGGCGTCGTCGGTTATCGAGTGATTCCGGCTCTATAGTAGGGTTGCCAAATACATTTTCAAACATTAAATTGTTTTAATAAGTTCATTACGTAACTTTGATGTCAATTGCTTATGGTGTTTCATTAGGCCCGCCGCAAAGCGTGCACCGCACGCGGGCGGCACGTCCAGAGGGGCGGCAAATCGAGCGGTTCATAATTAGGGACACGAAAAAAATATTGATACTTTTGTACTCGATACTTTGCATTCGATACTTTTACTCAATGAGTACTTTTGGGCAGGTATCGTATTGAATAGGAAATTAAGTTTCAAATGAGTAATTTTAGAAATAACCCATTTAAAACTTCCTCTAAACCTCGAAAATATCGATATATCGTTTTTTTTTACATAACGGTACGACATATAATATAATATATCGGTTTTTTTTTGGATTTCCGACATCCCTATGTCGGGGTCTTTATTCCCTAAGAAAAGTACTCGATACCTTGAAGTATCGATACTTTCTATTCGATATCGTGTCCCTATTCATAATGTAATTCTTGAAATTTAAGTATAAGAAATGTCATGACATTTTGAATACAAGAAAGTTGATAGAAGAATTTTTAGGTAACCTCCTTTTTTTTAATTGTAAGGTGTGAAGTGTCTTTTGTTTATCATCTTTCCATGACAATTAGATGACTTATAACACAGCATTGTGGATCCAGCATAACTGTGCGGCGATTTAAAAGTATTATATTCGGTTCTCGGGTTGGCTAAAGTGTTTATATTCAAGTAGGTATTTTCAGTTACATCGGTGCTTTCAATAAAAGCACGGAGTCTGGGAAAACAGCAATAGAGTCTACATGAAATTTAATACACAGCATGCGGGACTTAAAAGCAGAACTACTTGCGCATAAAAGTGTGAGGGCATGTATGAAAATTATAAATTGCAAACATTCAATGTTAAGGAAAAGTTACTTTATAATGTTATAAACGCATTAAAATTTTAGCTGTTTCTTGTTATTTGGTATGTTTTTGTCAACTGGTGACAGACTGAATGCACTGATTATGACAGATATTAATAATCTTTAGTTAGCATTGTTTACTACTCTTTTTGCATAGAACTGAACTTACCATAGACCTGTCGAATCACTTCAGCTGCAGCTAACAACTACGCTTTATGTAATGAGCTAATTCCTGTGTGATAGGATATTCTAGAGTTGGCAATAAAAAAATTAGGAAATTTGTTCAGTGGCCACCCTACCCGAGGCGGGCCCGAGCGTAAATTTATTCATACAGGGGACTGTCGACCTCTTAACTCTTATGTTATTTAGGGCACACTTCCTTTACGGCGACGATTGCGATTTGTTATTTTTTTAAATACCCCCTTTCTAATATTACGCAAGTCAACCGCGTCCGATAAATAACGCATGATCTACTTCTAACTGTTTTTTTTCTCTAGTGTCATATTCATAAGATGGTATAATACTTAACTGGTATAATTTCGGAGAGTGCTTTGCGCACCTTAACTGTCATGTATATTACATGTGTTACTAAGTTATTTTAGATCACTTTATTATGCCCAGCAGTGGGACGTATATGGGCTGATGATGATGATGATGATTATTATTCCGATAATTAAAAATGTAGATCTTTTTTTAAAACCATTAATAGCTTTAAACCAGGGAGCATCTAATTAATTTTTGAAAAATGATATTTAAGGTAAAGCGATATTCAAAAATATTATTTTTAATCAGATCTTGTGTGGTATATGGGTCAGCTAATCATATACGGACTTAATTAATTATTGCTTTATTCTACTTTCAAGTTTCTTGGTTCAGTTTCTTTTTCCTCGCGATGTTTTTTTAATCTTTTAATCATATACTGTTACTATTTGTGTACGCAATTAGACAATCTGTTGTTAAAATAATCTTTTAACAATAACATTGAAGTTTTAAGGAAACCTTTCATCATTTTTATCAAGTAAAAAAAATATATTTAAAATGTTATTCAAAAATTTACTATCCTTATAATATTAGAGGAGAAATCATAGCCTTATAGCTCGATTACCCTCTACTTATTCCTATCAAAATTCCTATCAAAATGACCCAAATTATCCTACAACGGTCGAGTTATTTAAATAGTAGGCACATAAAAGTCTGGGATAAGGCACAAAAAATCCTTGAGTGGTTTGCCAGCCTGAGGCGCCTAAGTATGGGCGGGCGAGGCGAGGCATCTACACTTGTTGCACGTAGGCGGAGCGAGGCCGCCCAACGCCCACCGATACACGTGCTCACTTTACTTCTAGAAGTAGCGTAGACAACGAGCCTATTGAGACCTTTTCTACCCAGCGATGTATTAACATACACTATAATTTCGCGAAACTATTACTATATATTATGTAAGTAAAAAAATTGAAGTTAAGTTCTATTTAAGAAAATGGGGTCGAAAATACATATAAACAATTACCTCAGGTCACCTTGAATATAATTTAGTATTTGTAAATCTCTTGACATACATACGCGCCGCGATAGTGGATGAAAACCTTTGACTCTCCCGACTGGTTAAATGTAGGTTTTATATTTCTAATATAGTCAATTTACGCGATGCAACCATAATTAAGTCACGCTAATGTATCCAAAACTTAGCTTACAATAAGTAAGCCATCAACTTTCAAATTATTTGATTTTACTTTCGCAATTGACTTTGAAGATATGACAAAGATCGATCGACGTAGTTTCATCCAGTTGAAGGATCAAGTTTTAAATACGATTATTGATTTAAGAGATACTTCTAAAAGTTAAAGATAAATTGAAAATCACAATTTAATTACATTTTTTAAGTGTGTATACCTACAGACTGATATCTGTAGGTCTAGACAAAGTAAAATTTTGCAAGCCTATTTTCTAATTATGAAGTTAAAAATGTATAGAATGTCATTAATGATCAAGTGTTCTCCTTTATGTCAATTTCATATATTTTTTTAACGCCTCCAATGTCGATTTCGTTTGTTGAATGTAACCCTTATCGCTTTCACAATATACGAACCTACCATAGTTTTCAACACATTTCACTATTATGCCTATTTCAGTCCAAACCCTCAACTAAACTTAAAAACGATAAAACAAAGTCGAAATATCTGACGAGAAATCGGAATATATTTTTGGGGATCGGCAATAAAATCATAAAACCGTTAGCTGCGAGGGGGCGGGTTTGTGCAGTTAACACGTAATCCAATTTGCAGCCGACCGCCATCCACGGAGAATGCTTAAGCGAATCTCAACTAAATTACTTGCGAGTTCTATGAAAAAATTCTCAAAGTCAGTGAGAAAATTCTATATAGTACCTAAACATTTTAGAGACATAATTATACCGACTAAAGTATTTATGGCTTCGAGGTTTAAGCACTCGAGAATCTCGGCGGTCGCGGGTTCTTTAACGGTGAAGGAAAACATCGTGAGGAAACCTGCACACCTAAAAGGTCTTAGGTGTGTAGTCCGCCAACCCGCACTAGGCCAGCGTGGCGGACTAAGATCTAAACCCTCTCAGTCGCAGACGAGGCCCGTGCCCAGCAGTGGGACGTATGGGCTGATGATGATGATGAAATTATGTCGACTCACTAGTCAAAAACTGGAGGTCGAACACCTTCCACTGGAGGTTAACGTTTTTTACTAGTTTAGAATTGAAAAATGTAGGTAGTATCGATAGCTGTCTTAGACTACATTTTTCCAATCTGCTAAGCTTTTCACGCTTCGCTTAAGGGCGCCGGATTATTATATAAACAAATATACATACATAATCTCACCCCTGTATTCCCGAGGGGTAGGCAGATGCATATCTGCACCCACATTTCGCGAAGCATGTGTCAGTCTCACGTAATAGGGGGCGAGACTTTTGCTGATTTTGGAGCACATTTCTAGACTTTGTCCTTCGAGTGAATTTCTTAATGGAAAAACCCAATAAAAATTTGCGCGACCCGGGAATAGAACCCCGGATCTCTAGATCGCACGGTTCATATTTGTGCCGTTAAATCACTATAAATACATTATAGTTAGTACCTATGCTCATTTAAATACATATTACAAAAACCCGACTATAAATGGCTAACACCGCGAGGACCTCATTCGTAATGCAACCATTTTTGAATATATTATAAGGTAACATGTGGTAATTCTATTTATGAATCATTTCGTAACATTTACCTGTAATTGATATAAGTGCATTGTTATATGTTACTTGCAGCTTCAAAGTACTGTTTCGTAACCAGTACAGTCACTCAAATTTTGTGGTTGACCGTATAAATTTTATTTCAAAAATGTGTAGGTAATATGAACTGTCGTGTACATTCTTCTACTTATATTTGTAAAAAGAATGTATACATTAATAACTATTTACTTTAAAAAATTAAACTAATTTCCATGGCTTGGTTATTTGCGTTTACGCGTGAAATGTTAAATTCATAAATATCTAAAAATAGTCATTGTATTTCGCAAAAAATCGAGTGACATCAATGACGCTCATTCATTTATTATTCTATTAGGGAAAATAGCTACAGAATAAAGATTTATTAAGCTCGAAGCCGTCAACGTTGATAAGATGCGATGGAAATGATAAAAATTCGTCGACCGCAGTCTAAGCGCGGCAGTCACGTAAATCTTTCAAGAAAAATTGACATCCCTAACTATGTTGGGCGTTCATTTAAATAACTGATCAAACTCGCCAACAAGCCGTCAAACAAAAGAGCGTCCGACTTATTCTTTATGCCGTGCTCATCCTACCAACTTATGTTGAACGCAAAAATTGACACATAACTTTTTCACTTGATGGCATTTGAATTTTGCCGCGTAAATTAGAATTTTATATAGCCTACCTATTTACGTCAATGGGTATGCGAAATTGAGTTAGGATAAGTTGTTTAAATCGGATTTCGATATTGGATTGTCATTTTGCGTTTAGATCTTAGATCGTAACATAGCAAATCTTATTTAGATTTTAGTAAATTGTACGTCACGTTTCTATTTAATGGTTGAACTTTTTGGTGAAGTGATATTTAAAAGCAAATCTCATTTTTTTTATTTGACATGAGTGTATAAAATCAATCAAATTATTGGGATCGAGTAATTTCCTTTTAAGCTCTCGTTTTGTGTTAAGGCGACAGAAAGTGACCTACGTTAAAAAATTAAAAGGCAAAGCGTTTACTGAAAACAACATAATGGAACGTCGATACTCGCGGCAAGCATGCAATTTAAGGTGTTGAAAATAATGAATGGACTTAAATTGTACATAATAACCACTCATTAGGTTAACGAACCATAATAATTCACGTCAGTTTGTGGAAATAAAAATCTTTAATGACGTAATAAAAATTCACAAGTAAATGTATAATTCATAATTCATCACGAGAGGCCATGCAACAAATATTTGAAGTACGCATCTATAAGGCTACAGCGGGGCAAGAGAGAAAGGAGCAAAGGAGCTTTTTTATTAAGTAGGGGGAGAATATAATGAATAAATTCCGTGTAAGGACCCCTCGTAACGCAATTGAAAACTTTTAACAAGTGCCGAGAAATCGTGTGTAAAGGTGGGCCTCGTACCTAATTACGAACGCTAACCGAACGGAATACGGGATGAGCTCAGAAATTTAAACGGTCGCAGCGTCGCGCTGCGCGGGGAGGGAGGTCGCGCCGTGCTATGAAAATCACCTTGCTAATACAATTTGCCCGATCGGAATTAGACATCTTTTTGTACCAGAACATGAAATTAAACGAAGCGTAAGTTTGTTCTCTGTTCACAATTCGCCGAACCAGAGCATAAATCGCGCCAAAAACTTTAACATTTTTAAAACGCTCGTTTGTCGATTTTTATCCCCCATTAACGTTCGTCTAAGTGATGAAAAAAATTAACAAGATTTTCGTACAGCTCGTAGCTCACCGTCTGCCGAGGACGCATTCATTCTTTTGTAACCCTAAAAAACAAGTCATTACCGAAGCGGGTTAAATCTAGCGTCGTGTTCGCGGGATTTTTTCAGATTCCATTATTCCGGAGCGATCGGGTCGACGCGACCAACGCCGTTTACGCTGAAATGATATGATTAATTACTAGCTGCCGGTCTCCCTCATTAGCGCACAAATAGGATCATTCAATGGTGAAATTGAATCACGAGCGTTGGCGAGCCACGCTCAATCGGCTTCTAATTATAATTATTATTCATACGATTATATTGATTGCATTTAGTTTTTGCACCGGGTTCGAACGGGTATTTTTTTACATACCGCTTGTTCAGATGTGCGGTGCGAAACACAATACAATAGTGCCTATTTGTTATTTATCGCTCAAGCGCTCACATTTTTTAATTATCCTCAATTCGCGATTATGTGCTGTTAACCTTAGGCTACATAGTATTTTAATTAGACTTCCTTTGCTTTTAAAAAGTAACTAGCTTTATTACACTGATAGGGTGGGCCTTAAATGACCCGTTTAATCGTATATTGGAGTTTAATAATATTTAAACAAAATATTAAATTACATAACTTATTTTAAAATCGATAACAATGTCATAAAACAGACATATTTAATCAATTCAAAAACAATGTCTCAATTATCATGTCAATGTATGCAAAAAACCCACAAAAGTCGTAAAAAGAACATATAAATGAGAGATATGTTCGAAAAAATCAAGCCGAATACGCGAGCTCGTTTGAAGTCCCTACAAATTATTCATAGGACAATATAATTTGCAAACGAATGGCACGCTTGTAGCCCGTACACCTAAGACTTTTTCTTTAGGTTGTACATAAATAAAGAGGGCATCACGTCTCATAATCCACGTACAAAGAAACGTAAACATGAATGACGTACTCGTCCTTTGTACCTAACGTAGTAAAGATGAATGTGACAGCGAATCTCGCTCTTTACTACCTATATTGGGGGCTCTGTCAAAATTGTACGAGGATTTTTTCTAAGATACACGCTTGCATCAACTTATATTTTCACAGAAAGAGCATCACACATGAATAACTTTATTTAATTATTTTTTTTGTAAAATATGAGATAATTTGGAATTTATTTTATTTTATTTATTTGGTTCATGTGGTTTGTTGTTGTAGAATCATCGTAAAAGTTTAAAATTTCTTGAAGGAAAGCGTGCTGATAACCACAACGGGTTTCGGTTTGTCCATTACAACTTCAAATGATATAATATTTTCCCGAAACAATAGAGTTATGACGGTTTAGTGAGCAACTAAAGAGATATCCTTACACTTTTCTAAGTGCTGGGGTTGCCAGTAATCATCTACAAAGCTATTTATTTTAATTGCAATTAAAGATCAAATCAAATAACAATTTATATATGGCACTGTTTCACTCTTGTTATCACACGATTTAATTAGCAAACAAAACACATTGTGTTGTTATGTAAAAGTATGAATTTCATAAATTACGTTCTTCGATTGAAGATTTTACACTATTTTTGGTTGTAAGTATTACATCGAAATAAAAGTCATTTATATTTGTAAGATAAAGGAACATATCGTAAGGAAACCAGAAAACCAAAAAAGTTATCTACAATGAATTTCTTGGGTGTATATTCGCCTAAACCCTCTCAATGATAGAGGAGGCCCGTGCCCCGCAGTGAGGCGTATATGGGCCGATGATGATGATATTCGTCTAACAGAATTTAACCAGCGTGGTGGACTAAGGCCTTACCCCTCTTAATTAGAGGAGGTCCGTGCCTTACAGTGGTATAGAAACACTGTTATACTTTATGATATATTGAATTTATTGAATCTCAAAACGACAAGGATCTGACAATATGCGTAGTTTAAATCAAACCAACATAACCAGAAATTAAAATCAAAACTAACACTTCACGATTCTAGGCACTACATTTAACCATCTAGAGCAGTTCTCACATTTGTCATATTATAAAATATTAGTATGAGTCCAACGATATTCCCTAATCTGGCATCCCTGGTCGGGAGTCGCGAACTAGCCGGACACTAGAGCGGAAACTTTCGGTAGGTTATCGTTGATACATCAGATTTATAGCGGCGTCGTATTGTTAAACGCTCTATAATATTTCTCAATTGCAAACTTACCCCCTTTTAGTTTTAGAATACCGTAACTTAGAAAGGTGTCTTTTTGTTTTTGTTTTTGTTTATACAGGGTGTATTCAGACCGTGATCGGAAACTAAGGCAGGTCATAGTTAAGGTGATTACAAACCCCCTGGCGTTAAAGAAAATTGTGACAAAAAATAAAAAATTTGACTTTTTCCATACAACCATCGGTATTAAATGTACGCGGTTTGTATGGAAAACGTCAAAAATTTTATTTTTTGTCAGAATTTTCTTTAACGCCAGGGGGTTTGTAATCACCTTAGCTATTACCTGCCTTAGTTTCCGATCACGGTCTGAATACACCCTGTATATATTCATCATAAGAGAAAGTCATCATTAACAGCAGAAAGTTGACGCGAAGTCAGATGTCACCAAGGTTCATATTGTATTTCTACTGCATTTCCAAAAGTATGTAGAGTTTACGCCAACTTTTCCCTGCTATCTTTAAAGTTCCATGTCTAATATCGCCGAGGTAACATATTGTGGACTGTCCAGCATATTTCAAAACTCATTACAACTACTAATTTACCCAAGTTAAGAAGCTAAGTAAAGTACCCAAAAAATTTTGTCTGGTTTGGGTTGGTTGCAAAAACATAAAAAGATATCATGTTCTGGTAGAAAATGTTGGTTAAAAAATGAATTTCTATTCGTTTTTCAAACTTCAAGTGTTATATAATTCTGAAAACCGAACCCGCGAGGCGGAATCCGTGCTCGCTCTTAACAATTTTAAAATTCTTAAATCACCTTGGTCTACATTTTGTTTCTAACTTTAAGAGTAACTGTCTGCGCACAATCCATTAAGGATTTATTAGAGTTTAAACTAGGATAATACTTCATGAGCATGAGGATGAGATTTTGAAAACATTATTTGACGGCAAGATTTTTTTAAAATTTGATATATAAAAAACAAGGTACACATGTGACGTAACATATATAGCTTATCCCACCACACACCCGCCGTTGTAATTCCTGTACTCCTGCATTGACAGTGGCACGCACAGAGTTGACATTTAGCGTCTACCACTCAATGAGTCTCAGGACCAAGTCCATTTTTAACTCGTAACAAAACTATAAAAACGAGAGTAGAAGCTTAGTGAATTCTTAATTTTTGTAATAATTAAATAACTCCTCTTTCAGATATTAAGGTCCTACAGATATTCATTTATGTCGGCTTTATTCTGACATAACCACGGCACGGGCTTTCGTTGATGACATGGGTTAGATTTTAAATTTATTTACCTTTGTTAGTAAATAGAAATATATATAAAACAAAACTTGCTATACATTACCTCTAAATTTCCGGACGTCGCCACATTGCATTGCAACCCCGCTCCGTCCGAGTCCACTGTCCATAACCCTATATCACAAGCTTCCACCTAGCTTAACACTAAAGCCTACATTAACACAATTGACACATCAACAACGATCGGTAACGGTCCACTTACACTAAAATAAAACTCTAACATTAGTTAACATTTAAAAAAATCTCGACTACCAAGTCCGCGTTAGGAAACGTGCAAATCGCCGACGCCCTATTGGTTATAACTCAGTGAGTCGAAAGTATCAGAAGGTGAGTTATGGGCGCGGTGGGCGCGTGCGGGCTGGTGTGGGCGCGTGTGGGCGCGCGGGTAGTCAGTGGACCCAGGACGGCGCGGCGGAGTACGAGGTGCGGGGCGCGCCGCCGCCCGACAGCGTGGTGGGCACGGGGGCCGCTGCGCCGAACTGGCTCTCCGCCTCCGCCGCCATCGCGCTGTGCTGCTGCGAGAAGTTGAAGTCCAGAGTGCCGTCCATGCTCAGCTCGTGCTTTATCACCTGACCGACAAACATATCTCCGTCGTTTACTATGTCAATACAGGAAGATATCAGGCTAAAACCACGCTTGAACTTATACGCTTGAAGACAAATTCTATTATTGCGTTAATAATATGATTAATTGGGTAGACCAAAAATAATTCGGATAATCAAAAAGAAGAAGTTAAAATATTTGGTTATAGAGTAAATCTGCTGATTAATTTTTACCACCAGTCTAGTTAAGACACAAAATCAAAGGCTGTGGAATATATGAAAAGCTCATACCTCATCAACATTGCAATCGAAGCCGTGCTCGAGCGCTTCAATGTTCAAGTCCTCGACCAGGCCGGTATTGAGCGCGCCCATGATCTGTCCCATCACGGTGGTGGGTCCCATGGCACCGGTCTGCAGCATCATTCCGCCGTTCATCAGCGCGGGGTCCGATGTCGTCACCATTTGAGTTTGGTTCTCTGAAAAAGAATGTATATTTAGTACCTAATCTTAATGTATTTAGGAATATTTTCTTCCTAGTTTAAAATATGGTGTATGAATATTATCCAGTAATCTTGCCAAGTAAATTTATAGTAAGTGTATGATGCTGCCCCTTACTCGCACTGGGAATATAGTTATTGAATGCATACAACGGTACGTAGAAATCAACGATGACGGCCAGGTCTCCCATTTGTTACTTAAACTCTCTTGATACAAAAAAAAGTCAAAAAAAGTTCTCGAATGGAGGCTACGTAGCGGGAAGCGCAGTGGAGGACGTTCCACCAACAAGATGGTCCGATGACCTGGTAAAGGTCGCGGGTCGTCGCTGGATGCAGGCTGTCTCCAACAGGCCTGTGGAGATCATTGGGGGAGGCCTATGTTCTGCAGTGGACGTCTTTGAGCTGATGATGATACAAAAAAAAACACTTCTCTACGCTGATTTCTTTGGGATAAAAAAGTAGTAAGTGAAATTACCGGTTTGCATGATGTCAGCAGGGTCCGCTGGCGGCGGCGGCCTGACGAAGTGGTCGAGCGCGTGCTGGTGCGGGTGCGTGGGGTGTGCGGGGTGCGCGGGGTGTGTGTACAGTGATGCGCACGCGCAGCCGCCGTGCGGGTGTCGCGGACACGCGCCATACGACCCGTACCGGAAACTGCCGCCCGACGTCGAAGATGACGTTGTTGGCACATACCTGCGGACCCAATATTATTAATATCACCTAAATACTAGTAAATTCCAACTTCATTTAAGAATCATACCGTAATAAATTTGGATATCTCAATTAAATGAGTCAATTTATATTTATTTTTTCTGTCTGTAAATGAATGTTTAAATGTAATAATACTAAAATTTTGATAAAAATAATTCTTAGTGTCTCATCAAATGGGATGGAATATCATATTGTATTGAACTATTGAGCATTGTTTAACTTTAAAAAAATATTGTGAGGAAACCTTCCTATTGGAGAAAATAAAAAATAGGTGGGTATGCGAAGTTTTCAACCCGCACTAACACACTTAATAGTGGTGGTGGTCCGTACTCAGCAGATGGTAGTACATGGGCTGATATCGCTTTATCGTCCACTGTGATAAACACTGATCTAAATAAAGCGAAGCATCTATCACTACGCTTTCTATCATCAGAAGCGAATTACTCCTATTAGAAAACCCGTTCCAGGCGAAGCATACTACAAAACTCTTACGTGTTGAGGAATGGATCTGCTCCGTGCAACTTCATGGACACAGCGAGCGAGCCCGCCAGCTGTTCTTCTTGGACGAAGTCGGTTTGGGAGAAGTCACTGCTCGTGGCGAAGTCTCCCGCCGGCGTGTAATCTGATGCCCAATCTGGTTCTGAAGGGATCAAAGACGGGATCGGAGACAGGCGGCCGCACGACGACGCGTTCGAAGGTGCCCTCTGGCGGAAGTCCGGCGACAACTGGAAACTGCTGCTACGCGCAAGCGAACAAGCGTCAAATAAACATAGCTCTGCCTTGACTGTCCGAGTGAGTATTGCGACACAAATAAATATAGGTCACAGCATTCACTCGTCCACAAACAAAAGGCAAATAATGAGCAGAAAGTAATCTTAAAGCTAGTTAATCTATTGGGTCATTCTATACTATTTCAAACAAGTAATATGAGGGGGAACATGCAAATCTAATGCCTAAATCGCTTGCTAACATATAAATGTGTATGCTAAATGAAGCGATCACCATAACGGAGTTCAATGGTCAGCGCACAAAATATCTTTATTATTGCAAAGTATGACAAGAATGGTTAGTGAAATACGCGGCACGCACGTCGTTCCTTCGAGTATTTGTCGAGCCGTTCAAAATATATGCCGATGATTCCAGTAATCCAGATAAAATGGATCGGCAATAAAAATGTTAAATATGAGCCCAAATGACGAGATTCAGCATCCACATAACTCATCATCTAATGGTTCTGAATGATTTAAAACCTTTTACCATAAAGTAGCAGTGTTGCAATAACTCAATTTTATTAGTCTGGTCAACGCAGCTTTATGTCGATGGTTTTATTATAGAGTGTGTAAGTATGATGCGTGCTTCACTTTGTTTCTAGCGATCGTAAAATTTCAATATTCCCAAGGAGGCAACGTTATTTAGTAACGCTCGTATAGTACTGGATATTTGTGGTCTTGGCAGAACTCGCTGTTGCATTACCCGTATAGGTAAATTATTGTGCATTTAAAGTCAAATTAGTATCGTAAAATGCTGCGTCCGCGACCGAAGCCATTATTGGCTTCGTGCCACAACTCTTTTGGACTTTCATCTCGTATTTAAACTACCTTTAGATATTTAAAGAAATGATAACACTATTCTAATACTTTAATGTTCTATTGTAAGCTGGTAAGTTGTTAGGATTTTGGTGTTTACCTGTGCATTGGTGATTCTGGAAAAGTGTCGATGCTTTCCGATATAGAGCTACTGGGACTTGGCGTGGCGTCTGCTGGGGCTCCATTTCTTAACGCTTCAGTCTAAAAGTTGACATAACACTCCTCATTAATAATATCTAGTAGGCAAACCCATAGTTTGCAGAGTGATGACGAAACTGCTGAAATATTTCGAAGGATATTTATCACTCTGTATTTATATTTATTACGGGACAAGGACTGTCCTACATTACAGCGTCTTGTTGAAAGTGCCTCTTGTACTACCGTGACCCTTTTGAAGTCGTCTATATTTCTTGTATCTTTGGATGTATAATTTAAATCTCATGAACCTAATCTTTTAAATCATAACTACATAAGGCGAATCTTGATAACGAACAACCTCAAAGATGTACATTATTTTAAAAGGATAGGATAAACTAAGGCAGTTTAATATACAATGTAGAATAACGTATTTATTATTATGTCATTGGAAGAATAAATTCCACTCTCGTTCAAATGATCAGCATAATCATAGTTTGTTGACGTAACAATCACGGCGACTATGTGTATTTTATTAGTCTAATGTTTATCTATGAATCTTTTATTTATGAACCTGTTTATATGATTAAAGAACATTCCGAACGTTCGGGTAAATTCTAAATTTCAATAACTATGCTTTGGATTACGTGGATTTATCTTTATTTCGGTGTAAAATAGTTTACTCGTACAATATTTATTGCAATCTAACTTATGTGTAATTTAGTTTAATTTTTATACTTTGTATTATAGTTGAAAATATAAATTGCACAATCGGGACCCTCTAAGCAACATAACTTTTCTTATTGCGTTATCTAAAAACTAAATCTAATTCATCATCATCATCATCAGCCCATATACGTCCCACTGCTGGGCACGGGCCTCTTGTACAACTGAGAGGGTTTAGGCCTTAGTCCACCACGCTGGCCTAGTGCGGGTTGGCGGACTACACACCTAAGAAATTCCTAAGAACTTTTAGGTGTGCAGGTTTTATCACGATGTTTTCCTTCACCGTTAAAGTACGTGATAATTCCTCGAGCCTCGAGGTTTGGGCACGCGGTCGAGAATCTCGACGGTCGCGGGTTCAAACCCCAGGCACACACCTCTTACTTTTCTAAGTTATGTGTGTATTCATAATGAATTATCACGTACTTTAACGGTGAAAGAAAACATCGTGATAAAACCTGAACACCTAAGAGTTCTTAGAAATTTCGTAGGTGTGTAGTCCGCACTAGGCCAGCGTGGTGGACTAAGGCCTAAACCCTCTCAGTTGTAGAGGAGGCCCGTGCTCAGCAGTGGGACGTATATGGGCTGATGATGATAATGATGATGAATCAAATTGAAATTGTAAAAAAAAAATTGCTGTAATTCTTGTCTAAAAATATGATTAACGTAGATAACCTCTTACCTTCTTTTTTAGTCTGCCTCTTCTCTTTTCGAATTTAGACGTCTCCATGGAAGCCGCTCTTCTTCTGACCGATTTGCCAGGCTTAGCGTCGGGGTTGATCATCCACCACGACGATTTACCCGTCCCCTCGTTCTGTACTCTCATGAACCGATTGTGAAGGGATAGATTGTGTCGGATTGAATTCTGAAACAAACCAAGAAATACCCTCAAAATCTGCCTTATAAATTACAATACCATTTTCTATTTGGTAAATGTAAAAGTTAGTACAATTACAGTCATATATTTTGAATGATAGTTTGTCGAGTAAACTGGGTAAAACAATAAAGTATCCAATAGTCACTTTTTGCAGTTTCATGGGAAACTATTACCGAAGTTGGCGCTTCGCTACCAAATCCATTAAATGTAACAATCGCGTAAAAGTCAATAAAAGTGTATTCAGTTGTTCTAAGTGCTGCGATCACATGAGTTCAAATAGAATTATGAATACTTTGTATAATCTTACTTCTAAGCCCGCGTGAGAGAAGTGAGGAGTAATCAGGGCGCTAGCACTGTTGACCACAAAATAAAAAACAATTTTAATTCCAGCCACTGTTCAAAGTTAGTGCAATAACGTGTCCTATCTCACACCGGCAATAAAATCTCACAACTTTTTCCCGTCGAAGGAATAAAAGCGACCGCAGCAACGAATGAAGTTTTGCTATAAAACAGTCCATAAATAATTTTCTGCGTGTCCCGTGAGAACTGCCACTTACGGCACTATACTACGATACGGCACGTAAATATGTGCTTGCTTCAACGAATATCGTAAAGTAGGAATAAAAAACGAAAGGTCATTTCGGGTGAAATGCTAAAATCCATCGCGATTTTCACGCGTAATTTAACAAAAACGCTGTCAAGCCAACGTACACGGTAAACGTTAAATCGTCAGACACCTTTGTGTACTATGTATGTAAATCACTCGAATTTTATGGCATCCGTAAGAAAAAGTAGAAACCTCTCGCGCATAGAAATTTAGATGACATGTTTTGGTACGTCGGTGGATGAAACGATGTCCCGTTTCACTATGGATGGAAAATTTTAACAAACACAAATCGGACTTTCAAAGTACGCCATATGAATTTCATAGCGCCCCTAATGCTACGCGTTTGAATTTCTCGAACGTCGATGATTTAATTGCGTTTTAGTGGAACATTTAAATTTGGTCGATGCACGCGTGAATGTGGCACAATTTTAGGCATTATAATTTCAACCATGACACATATTAATGTTTTGTTAAAACCGTAAATATCAACCGACGTGTTCTAAAACTTCAGCCTATAAATAAAACCGCATCCAAATCCCCAGCCACCAATTGATATACATATACCAAGTTAATTACATTTGATGATCGTTAGCGGTTACAGCAAATGGTATATCTAAATATTCATTTTGACCCTATTGCAGTAATAACAATAATTGCCTTATTAATAAAATAATTCGAACATGTTAAAGTATTATGTAAATTTTAAGAAATTTAAATCGGCATTATACGTTCAATATCACAACTACGCTACTGTTGTTTCAAATCTAAATATAACCTCGTGTGTTATTTATGGTCGTGTTACGCGATTTGGATGTGGCATAACACAGTACACAATAGTATTAACATCCTAATTAAGTATATTGTCCACCAATTGGACGCGGACATAAATCCAGTAAATGTGGACAAGTCTCGCGATTTATCAAGCGTGAAAACACACGCAACAAATGGCCTGTCGACGCTTTGATGGATTTGTCGCCAAAAGCCCTTACCATGAATAACGTCAGCTATAAAAGTGACAAGTTCGAGTTATCCTTCACGCGGTTGCGTCCATCTAGAAATCGTTCGCGTAAAAAGTTCAGTTCGAGTTTTAGAAATACGAGTCAAATGCGAAAATAAATGGTATCGACGGACAAGATAAACTTTTCGGGAACTGGTCACTCATAACTCTCTATATTATGTAATTTGATTTTTTTTAAATATATTTCTGTACATAAAAATAATTTCATGCCAGCAAATGTTTTGCCAAAGGTTTTATCCCTCGAATTATCTTTATGCGATATATCAAATTTCAGGTCAACGTCTTTCCTATATTATACGGCAGAACATTAATAAAGCCGATATAATAATCCAAGGAATATAATTTATGGGCAGTAAATTATATAGTTTGCTGACTGGCAGCTAAAGTTAATCGAATTTTCTGCTTCTGTGACATCACGCACGTGAGATGTGGGTTCTTGTGGTTTACCTGTTTTTTGGTGAATTTTTGGTAGTATATATTATGGTTTATACGGCCGTATTTTTCCACGCTCCGGCGAAGATTGAACGGGTGGAGAATACGCTACTCTGTACTGTAAACCGCGTGATGTAGGACCACTTGAAGCGTCAACGTGAAGGAAGGAATTTTTGGGGATAAATTTTGTAAACAATGCTTACGTTATTGCAATTTTTTAAGATAAATAAGTACTCAGAGCCGGACAAATCTCTTAATTTATACATTTCAGTGAACAATATAAGTCAGTTCGAATTTAACTACAAATGGACAAAAAGTAACTAAAATATAAATCCAGGTTTTACATTGTTTGGGAACAGACATTTCTAAAATTCCTGAACGGATTCAAGGAAAAAATAAAATGGACTCTGCAAATCAGAATGGCTGGTATCTCTCTCATCTTAGGAAAAGTGTATTTCAAGGAAAAGTATTCGCTTACTAGGAGTTCGCATTAGGCCGTTACTGCCAAGCCTCAAACCATCACAACAGTTCTACTTAAGTTGCTTTGTTCCCAACAGAAAGATTTGTAAGCACTGACATAGACACATAAATCGAGATTTGTCTACTTCCTTCCACAGCAAAGCGGAAGGCAAAGTATTAACCTTGGTTTCACCCTCACGTAAAAGATAAATAAAATTGGTGAAAATAGACACAATTAACGCACCAAGGGTAAATACCTATGTGATATTTAACTAATAAATAGGAACTAAAGAGGGAGCTAACATGTTAGCTTCCAATAATAGTGAATAGCACTTGTCATTTCCAGTGCGGTGTTGTCAGGGGCGACAGTAAGCGGGTCGCACGCAGCCGGGGCGGCAAGACATCGTACTTAGAATTTTGTCTACGGCAGGATCTGTGGCGCCGATGCGACCCTTATGGGGTGAATTAACAGTCTACGCCGTCTACGGTCCCCTTTAATGCTCAACCGACTTAAATTTTGTCGAATTTCCACCGCCATTATTCGGCGTTACGCAATCTTCGAACTGAATGGCTTATGATTTCCGTGGTTTATGGCCTCCCGTTGTTTTGTGCTCGCTTGTCGCCAAGTGATGGGCCCGATTGGTTGTTATACCGGTCATTTGGATTTTTGTAGATACGTAACAAATTGGAAAAGCAATTATGGTATTTTTTTCTTTTATTATAATTTTAAGAAATTTATATGATGATTTGTCATGATAGCCAGGGCATAAAATTGGTGACTCAAATCCTATTTAGTATTATACTACTGAAATGGTATTTATCAGTACAATGCAATTTAAAAACTAATCGCGAATAGTAAAATAAATAGGAACAATAAACACAGAAATACAATACTCGTATATACCATTGTTTATTGCATCATAAAATTATTCATCAATTAGCAAAATAATGTCCATATGACTATTATCATAGCATATATTACGCCACCAATTTTACTAAAACAAACACACTAGCACCTGCATTCGGGTATTCAAATTGATTTTAAATAACGTAAGCACAGTCCCCCATTTATGTCGTTACACAAAATCTTAGTTTCACAAAGAATATACGTAGAAGCGAACGGCGGAATAGCCGGAAAGGATTGTTGAATAATTCAGTGCTATTATTCAGTTAGGGTGACATACTGAGCGCACACATGATAGAACTTACCAATGAATTTTAATGCTCTGCTATTACGCAGCATTAATACCGGCATAAACTATTGGCAGACTTTTACGAGCTTATAAGTACGGATTGGACCATTAATAAATAAATATATTCAACTGTATAATTCTGACCACACATACGCGTCTTGTTAGTATTAAAAAGTATGAGATTTTTCGGTCTCATTATCATTCAGAAAAAATTACGATCGTATAAAAATTAAATAATCAAATAAAATACAATATTTTATTTGATATTGTATTAAGGTCAGGGGACACGGTTTTAATTATTATTATGTATATTATTTTAAATATTGTTTTACAGTCAACTTGTCCCTGAGGCTGTCATATTGATTAAAACTAGGAATAATGTGCACGTTTGAACTCTTTACTTTGAGTTATCCTGAGATGCTTGTGATTTGTTCCAAAACATTCCCATCACTGAAAACATTTAACACAGACAGTTAAATTTCATTTTGCAAAAGTCTCTTTTTAGACGGCTTAATTAAATAGTGGCACTAAACTCCATTACTCACCGGTCCTCTCCCGATTTCTTTTGAGATAAATTTAAATATTGTACCAAATTCATGTTTTACAAACGAACAACGAACTGCCGATATATGTAAGTATATTTAAATACCACTTTTATATACGGCACGTGTATTCAGTGAGCGAAGTACATTTTTTACATAATTATTCATCGAACAACTCGTGGTAGTAATATTAATCACGCCAACTATGTATAGCCAGTTATGCGGCTTGGGAAATGTACGCAGTTACCTATTGTCTAAACCAGGTGTTAACATCCATTATTTTCATGCACTGCATATTTATTTATAGAGAATGTAAGGACTTTTTTTAATGTTAGACACGTGGGTAAAGAAGACATAGCTTAATGTCGTCTTCTTGAATAAAGATATAGCATTAGTTTAATTATATACTACTTCTTGGTTTAATGGAATACAGAATTGGTTCTAGAACCAAACAGGATCAGGTCAAAAATGTTTGAGGAATAAAAACTGTTAATTTTAAGCTGGTTTTTGTGACAACTTAAGGATTTGGATTCAAACATTTGGCTCGGTTTAATCGAATCCAGGGATTCGATTTTTGGCCTTTAGTACCTACTCCTTATTTGTGTGTTACTGCGCCACGGTGGCTGTTTATAAGGCAATAAATTTATGTGTGGGAATTTCCATCACGAGTCTATTGTTTGCTAATATTAATTTAACAATTACCGCGAACAATCAATTGATAATATTTATTTCTTATAATAATAATATTTATTGATAATATTTCCTATTATATGATGTGTTTATTTTTACTTTAGTCTATGTGTTCCTGCCCTGTACGTCCTCAGATAAATGCGTCACAGTCCAATGTATGCGCATATAAAAATTGAGTACTGTTATTAGATGAATGAAATTATGGAACTCACCTACGGAACGTCGGTTACGCGCAACGTGCTTTTACGTAACTGTATTTGTAACCTCGTATCCTTTTTTGTTTATTTGGGTGAATATGACACTGAACGTTGGGCGACGCACTATAGGATATTAAAATAGACTTATAGAACAATGCTGTGAATAATTTCGATTATAAAACGTATTTTCTATAAGTTTTGCACGTAGATTGCGTTATATTTGTCAATTAATGTTTTAAAAACGTAACCTTTAACCATCTCCAAATTAACCAATCTATGCCTAAAATAAAAATCCCTAAATTAAGTTTTATTACCTTAATATTAGGAGCATTCCATTAATTCGATGCTTTAGGGGAATTTTGAGAAATCATCTTGCGTAGACTAATACGGAGCTGTAAAAATGTAATTCACGTAGTCCAGCGAAACGAATCAATCAACTGGAGTGTCACAATTTTTCTTGGTGATTTACAACGAAGATTTAAAAATTCGCCAGCAAATCTCCGAGTGTGAAATCAAATAATAAATAATTCAAATTAGAGAATCGTGATTTCACAAGCGTCGGGGCGACGGGGCGGCGGGGGCGGACGTGGCGACCCCGTCGAATTCCCGAAGAAAATCCCGTGACGTGACAACCGGCGGTGACAAATTTAATTATTCAACTTACCGAAACGTTAGAAAGATGACTTTTCCCCGATAAGTAAGTACAAATAAATTCACTTAGAGGCTGCCGAAGCAAAGTTTAACTCAATAAAACATTCGAATTTTCGTAATTCTATTGAGGCCGCGGTCGGATCGCGGCGTGCGCTCGATTTGAATACGTCATTAGGAGTCATTGCCGGTGTTCACCTGCGTGGGTGATGTTTCTATCAAGTAATTATCCTGTAATAAGAATAAGTCTTGAGGTGAAATTAAATTAAAAAATCATACACTAGATTACGTCGCAAGACTCATGCCGTTCAAAACAGGATAATTCCAAGTTTAAAATTATATTCTTAAATTTACATAATGAGAATATTTATTAGTAGCTCACATGTCCTTCCTCATCTTTAAATATTAAAATAAAACTTTTCCACAACATAGTGCTAACTCAAATTTCAGTGTAGTCAGGTTGTAGTATCAAAATCATTTTACAAAATATTTAATTACAGAAGAAATTTAATGAACGCTCTATTGTCCCATGCAAGAATTCAAGTCACGTAATTAAACCAACAAATACATTTCATGAACCCAAAGTAAATCGTGGCGAAATTAATTTCGAATAAAACGGTAACTCTGTTAAAATTTTCAGGGTAAATTTACACCTATTGTTGCGTTAATTAACATCGAATTTCAATGGCAGGCAAATACTTCGATATTACAGTAGGCGTACTTAAATTAGTTTAGACTATATCAAATTATTTTTAAATTACATATTCCGTCAATAAATCTAAAAAAACACCTACGAACAAAAAGTGTACAAAAATATACCCATGTATATTGGATCTGTATCCAACTCAGAATGTTGCACGCTTGTGTGGCCATTATGCCAAGTTTTACCTCTTACATTCGTAGCGCTATACATTCCAATATTAAAAATAGACTATAATAAATTAAGTTTTAGAACAACCTTCCTTCTGATGAGTCGTAGAAATTCGGAAAAAAATATGCTCAATTAAATTACTTAATATTGCTAATATAAATGCTATATATAAATTATGAGTTTTTCATTGTCAAAAGAAAGTTATATACATACAAAAAAGAATAAATACAAAACTACTAAATGTAAGTCCTAAAACAATTTATTGTTAAAGTATATAATTTACTGATTTCATCCATGCTTACAAAGTACAACACTAATTTCTAAACAGCATTCCCACCAATTTCAAAGATATTGTATGATGAATTATCGTCAATATATATCATAATAAATATATTCAATGTTTTTTTTTAAATAAATATTTATTATATTTTCATTAAATTTTATTTGGTGGAATGTTAGCAATGCCACTGGCTATTAGACAAATAATAAAAGTAGGCACACAAAAAGAAAAAATAAATTCGGCAAGCGTGCTCCATCGGTCGGCTCTTTGGATTTATATGTGGAGCCGGTATAAATCACGTTAATGTAGCAGCTAATGTCTGGAGGTGTAAGTTGTACCGAACGTGTAATTCAAATCGTGCCAACAAAAACGTCGACAAATGACGAACGTATGGGCGTGGAGACAAATCTTTTACCGATTTTATTTGTTTTGATCGTGTTGGCAAATTAATTAAGTGAAGGAGAGTTAGTTACTTACTTATCACGACGCGACGACCCAAAGTGTGTTCTGGGCTCCGACACCAAGAAACACCATTTAGGCCTATCCTGTGCTTCTTGCCATGAGACGGCGCGAAGTTCGTACAGGTCGAAGGAGAGTTAATGAGCTATAAAAATGTTATGCCTTTTTAGGTCATTCTATTATTATTAACAAGAATTCAAGGACAATAAGTGGCTCGTTCGTTTCGTCTGATGTAAGACACTTCGAACAGATCGCTCTAGATGAGTTTGGTTTAGGCCTTATAGCCAAGAATGGGTTTCATATAGGTACTTGCTAACAATGAGGATTAGGCTATACGAATTTTATATGTGCTATACAATAGCCAGCTTCTTTAGATATTCTTCCGTAATACCTAATAGTATACGATGGCATGTTGACATTAGGTGATGCCATAGTTAGTCATTCTTTAGATTATGGCAAATGGCCGATAGCACTATTAAAAGCTGTGTTTATTTTAAATATAATTTATAGAATATATTTATAAATAAAAACGTCTGCGGTTACTAGTCATATAAATAACCCAAATGCATCTGCTAGACCTATCTTGGCATCTTGGCGTTATTAATACAATTCAACCAATTAAGCACATCGGACTAATCAACACGGATGTTTCGATAACCTGTTGTCCTAGTCCTGCAGATCATGGACTAAACATAAGGTTTACATTAGAGTGCACACAGAAGGAAATTAATTAGAATACAGTATAATGAACACTGTATTTATACAAAGCATTATCGCACTTATAAACACGGCAGTGAGAACAGAAGGTTTGCTTATCATCGGCCTCGCTCGTGCCACTTATCTTATAATTAGGTCCAGTGACTTTACTCAATCGCTATGCATTTTTTCTATAGAAACAACGACCTTCGATTCTAAATTACACGGCGATTCTACACACTCATTCAATGGAGTTATATTGATACGTGAAACAAGAACTTTAGAAACCATTTCAAGGATATTGCGAGTGCGGTATGTAGGGGATTGCATAGATCAAGTTTATATGGAGAAACGTAGACGGCAAAAAATCATATGTAGTGCAAATGAATTAATTTATATGGAACGTTCCGATTATATCGAACGTAGTTTATGTAATTATGCAAATGAATACATTAATTAGTACAATAATTATTGAAATTAAAACATTAAACATGTGATTGGCGAAATGAAAAAGACTCAATAAGGAAATATATGTATATACAAAAAGTATACATAAGGCGATATGGAGCAAAGTCAAACTGGTACTTTTGCGTACATATATCAACAATCGTATAGCCAATCAATGTTAAATGATTGCAAATAAAATACGAAATGCAATCGCGACCTCTACAAAGTTTAATGCAGTGGTTATTCGCGAGTAATATAATTAAATTTCTGACGCAATCTTATTTAGTGTTGCGTGAAATATACAAAGGCTGGCTAATCGGAGTTCAGTAAAAAAGGGTTTAAGATTAATGTCGTGTGCGCGTCCCAAGCCGGAACACTTGGCTTGCACCCAGATCTAAATTCGGCCAGCATGCTCTTGACCCCACCTTAGCCATCTATGATTGACATTTGAAGAAAATTGAACGTGGAGCTGCCAAGTTATTTGCTAATAAATGCTAATATCTTTTACTTGAAAATTCTATTTGTAAATACTTTGAATAAAAAATTGAGAACATATTTATTTATTTAACATAAATTACCGAATTGAAGAAATAAGTTGTTTTTGTGCCTACACAAACCAATATTAGTACAGTTCCACAATTGTTCGGTTTGGCACCTGCGAGAAAAGAAATATTCTATTGTAATAAAAAATGTTGAATGAAAATTTTGCATAAAATGCAACCCTGCGGATTTATTCAATATTTTTAAATGTAAATGCAACATAAAAAAGGCTTCTAACAAAATACTTGAATGAACGCACAAGGAATGACTGTATAAAATCGCTCACGGTCCCATTGTTAGCGAATGACGATGGAAGATTAAAACATTTTTCTCGTATAATAACTATCGAAGCCTAAGTGATCGCGAAGATTAAAAAACCGAGGGGAGACCTATTTTGCGGCAGAAGAACGAAAACACCTATTCAATCCTTCAATAGGTCTAACGATGACGATGGCGGAGGCGCGAAATACCAACTAGATGCCGCAGTTAATGGTTTTGTAAGACAGAAAAAATACCGGGATCCCGGTACAATGGTGCAAAGAAAGATTAATCGTCCGACGGTAACGCGAACTCGAGACGTACTATCCGGTACTTCCACAAAAATTAATCATTTTAACGCGTCATTGTCGTTCCGTCGCCTCCCACGCGTGAAAACTTCCTTGCTAATTAAATTAGAATTAGGGAGCATTTTGACAGATTGCGTTCGAATTTTTATTTTGCAGAACATTCGCCACGCGTTTGTATAGTCGACGTTAAATCTGTCTTCTTGATTAATAGACCATAGTGAATAGATCCCGAGCGATTCACGGCGACAGATAACGAAAGAAGAATTACATAAAGCTTTCAGAAAGTGTGATGTAATCTCGACGGTAGTTTCCATAAACTTAATGGCGAAGTATCACAGAAGTTACATATCGCTGTTATAACAACCCAAGTTGGCATATTTGTTACCCCCTCAGTCAGCATATTCGCGTGGAATGACCGCCAATTTATGTGAAAACTTCCACCGATCTGAGCACGACCTATCTATGTGAATAAAACTTTTCACTCGTCAAGCTATCGTTATGTTTCGAAAAGATCCTAAGTAAATATGCCAGGTTAAAGTTTTCTCGCCCAACTTCCAGCTAAGAGATATGTGTCAATTCTTCGAATGAAATATTGCGTCGGTGTTCTTGCATGGTTGCAGGCGCCGCGGTTTCCTCCCTCAGTTGTGACGCGTGTACTTTACGCTCGCATTCAAATTTTTGTTACAGCTCGGATTCAAATAGACGATACGGTGACTTCCATTCTGTTTGAAATAAAGTTGGACGCTGATAAATAAGTTTCGCAGAGTTTTGGTGGATCATTTTGTTTAAGATTTTTTGTATTCACAATAATAAAATTGGTTTTTGTTATTTGTTGTTAACAAGTGGGCTAAATTCGTAATCTATATCAGCCATATTTTTTTTGCGAGTCCAAACTCAAAATCTGTGTTTGTTAAAAAATACATATTGCTATGATAATACAATCAAATCGATTTTAATATGTGAATGTAATTGAAAATAAAAAATACAGCTTACAGAAATAAAAATTAACGTCTGTTCCTTTTAAGACTTTCATAGTCTCTCTTTAATTATATAATTTACAATAAGTAGAAAACTATTTAGTTGATACTGTCTTCTAACGTTGATAAACCCTAAATTAATTAATATATCACAAAACATAGACACGAATCGAACGCGTTATTTACCTCAAAACAGTACGGCACACTTCTCGAATAATCAGGGCACAATCCGAATACATTATTTATATTCGTCATCAAGGTGTGTTGAGTAATGTATGCAATACATTTCAATACGTAAGTCGGGAGCTCGGTGGCCGTGCCGGTCCGAACGGCGCGGGGATAAGAAACATGCCACTTAGTGAATTGCTGTGTAAAGTGGCGCAATTATCATACATCTACAGACTTGCTCGGAGAAATTTATTAAGAAAAAGCTAAGTTTACTTTTAAAGTGCGGTATTTTGAACCGTATAGTATAGTTAGTTGAAATTAGCGTAATATTAAAAAGATATATATATTTAAGTTAGTTATTTATTTGGTAAAGTGAAATCATTTGCAATCATAATGCGATTTATTTTTATATTATAAGTTCATTTATACATCAATATGAATAAACTTAAAATATAAAAACACTACTGCATCAATTTATTAAAAAATAACATCGAAGAAGCATCATTCCCCAATTCCTCTCGTAGCTTCATAAACATCTACAGGTCTACGCGTTCTACGGCGTAGTAACGCCGTCATTAACCGGATACCGAGGCTGGTCTATTCATTGAGCTCGTACATACGACCAATAAATATGCGGAAAATCTTATCTGGAATTATATCCGCTATGGAATCACTTAGGGAAGGATGATACAAGTTGGCCAAGGTTGATAGCAAAAAAGTTTTGTTTAGTCGTATAGGCCATGCTAGTATTAAAACTTAGAGAAATGTTTTTTATTTTTATATTAAAATATATCCCACAGTTTCAATGAAATAAGATAAATGCCTGAAAAAAACTATGTCGAACTCTAAAAAATATATTATTCTATATCATTCCTCGTGATGATATCCAGTTAAAATGGCTGATAAAAGCTTCGATAAGTCAGCGTACAAGCAATGCAACGCAATGCAATTAAAAAATCTATCCATAGGGGAGGCGATAAAATCACGGCAATTGAAACGCATGCACACTAAAATTAAATTTGCGTATGGCATCCAATACAGTGATATTTCACGCGACACTCGCACATGAAGCGGTATCTGTGTCGTTAGGTAGGCGTCCGGGCGGCGCGTCGGCAGGTACGTCGATGGCGCCACATGGGCTTCTGCCAGATTAATGGATCATTGCCCCCCCATCCCCACTTCTGTACCCCGCTCGCAGATGCGAAACTACTGTTCGACGACATCGCCTCTTCCTCCGGTAGATATATTGCCGCGGATCCTCTGGTTAACACTGCTGGGGTAAGCGTTTGTGATTGTTACGTTCAATGCTGACTAGGATAAGAACTGGTGCGTGTTATTTTTGAGAATTATATACAGGTGCGCTTTGGGGTGAACAGGGATGACTCCAGGAGTTTAATGGACCACGTCATGTCGAGTTAATTGCTTATTATAAGAAATTTTCAGAAGAAAAATCTTCAGTCGCGGAAATCGAACTCGGAACCTCTGGATTCCACATTAATAGCTAAATGAATTTGTACTCATTGTTGGACATATGTGGAATACTTACTTGAAATTGACAAAATCAATGTGGCTCGATTTGGTCATTGCCACAGAAGGGTCAGAGCATAGAACGTATTGAAGTAAATAAAAGTGTGACCCACTGACGCCCAGATCATAATCCTCAACGACCTTCAATCCACGAAGTAGCGAAGTTACATTTATGCTCGATAAAACACTTCGAAACGGCCACTCGTAAATCACGAAGACATCGAAAGTTAGCCGCCAAGCACTTAAAGTTTAACAGATAATAATAACTAGCATAAAAAAGCGGCCTCCGTTCGTAGAATAAAAAGTAATGTGCCAATAGTGACGTTGTGGAAGGGCTAAGTTGTTGAGTGGGTAAGTTTTGAGGAATGTTGTAATGAGGCACGCGGGACAATCGATAAATTTGAATGTTCCCGGCGCCGCCCCCCGACTTGCAACTTTTTTTGGCAGTGGGGGGAGCGAGCGCCACAGCGACGCCACTCGTTCGCGCCTCGCCTCCACTGAAACCCCTAGCTATGCCACGTGCGTCAAAACTATCATTTTATTCATGAACAGGATTAATCTGTATGTATGACTAAATTTTTAAACCAAGATGGACTAAAACTTGAATTGTGTTTTTGTTTTAAAGTTGTACTGTTAAAACTCTAATGAATATAAAAATAATTAAAAAAAAATGACATGTCTTAGTAGTGTATGCATAACAAAAAATTAAAAACGTGTGATGTCATATTGCCAAGTAAATATCATTCCACTTAACTAAAAATGCTACACTACAATCTCCTTTGAAGTCTTGTCCTTTCGCGGAACTAATTTCCTCACTATTGTGGCATTTTATCGATCCATTTTTTTCCGGTAGGTTTATGTATACTTTATACATCAAGATCGGGACACAATTTATTTATATATAAATTTAGACCAAATTTCATATTTGACATAACATTACAAAAAAGTCGAAAATGTCCTTTACTCAAGCCGTAAAGTATTCAAAGCTGAAACTGCGCAATTAGATATATAGACAACAACAAATTATAGTATAAATCCTATAGGTAATTACTCTCTTAACAACTTTTCAGTTCTCTAGTTAATGGGGAAATTGTAAGTCATGGGTCGGTTGGGTAAGGTAATACAATATTCAGTGTGGATAAATATAGATTCGCTAAGTTACTGGAAGCCTGCCTTTCGCAGGGTTGTACGCCGCACCGTGCGGTATTGTAATTGATACCGAGCCCACTTGAATACCCACAAATGCTTATTACAGATTTTTTAAATTTCTCTTTACGATTTTATTTCTTAGGGTGGACATTGGTCTGTATAGTAGGTAGGCTATTTTGGGAATAGGAAAAATGAAGATGGTTTTAACTTTTCATATTAAAACGTAAATAAAATATTTAAATCACTTCACTTGCCATCTCTAAAAGAAGATATAAAATTTCATCTGAAGTAACAATGATACACTGGCATTCTAGCTACAACAAATACTTTAATAATGCATTTCATCATCCCTTTCAATACAAAATGTATAACTTGGAAGATACGAGTATAACCAGCATGCATAATAAAAAGAACTAGATTTCATGAAGAAAAATTAACATGAATATTTAAAAAGAAAATTAAATCTGCCACAGCCCTAGAAACAAGCAGGTAAGATAGGCGGAGGCGGAAGTGATAATCTTAAAAGTTAGATTGACATAGTTGTGTCGTATAAAACTGTAGCGAAGTTACTCGTACAATGTCAGACGGAATATGTATACGTAGCCTGATTTATTCGGCCTGGCACTCTTTCAACTGGTAATTGGGACGAAATACGTAAAATGGTGGGACGGGCGAAAACTTTTTACGTGTAATACTCGTAAGAATACCTCTGTGCTTCGGATTACGCAACTTCTAGTTGTTGCAAATTGAATGGATTAGCGAGTTCAGTATACGGTTTTATTAAGTGTTATATACGAGTATAAAAGATGGAATAGTAGAAGGAAGGAGTTTTGTTATTAATTCTGTTATGGAATATATTATAACATAATTTAGCATTTTAATATTTAGCATATTGATGTTTTTATTTTACTAAGAGACCCAATTTATTGTAACATATTTTTTTAAGTTTCAATTTATGTTTTTAATTCATATGTATTTAAGTGTATTTACCTAATGGTATTATTACTAGCCAATAATTTATCAATTAATTTGTGGAAGACAGTCAAATATACATATTTTTTTAAGTAATTGATATTTTAAAAGCAGAATAAATCAAAGTTCTCGTTTCATACGACACGTTTAAGTTATCGTAGGTGGAGCGGGGGCAAAGTTGTGTATCTGGACGTAGCGGCAAACTTGGCACTCACAATAAATTAGAAGTTCCCTTCAAACAGAGAATGGATTAAAACTAGTTTGTAAAGTGCCGGCCCTCGGAGCGTGGAAACTTTCAATTTTTATGACAAATTCAATTAGGACGAGATTTATATGTCTCTTTGGCGGAATTCGCTTTTTATCAGCGAGCGGGAAGGGCTAAGCCTCCCATTGTTAAGTTCGGTTGTAATATGAAAATGGTCTTCGACTTAGTAAAACATTAATTGCGTTAACTTTTATGATTTATTTGCTGTAATGTTTTCGACACTTCCTGGGGAGTTATTTATTGTTTTCCATTTTACAATATAACTTTGAACGATGATGAAATGAGTTCATTGTTACTTTTCTTAGAAAATTAATAAGTAAAGCAACGTACAAACGTCTTGGATATATCGATATTTTAAATTATACAAGATCGGAGAAGTTAGTGGTAAGTTAAGCTAACTCCATTGAACTACGCACAAAGTTCTGTAATGTTGCAAAGTTTATGCAAAAATTTCTATCCGTCCTGCTCATGGGCGAGGTACAATACATAGGTACAACGTTGCCGCCAGTTCGCAACTTGGCTTACATTTTAAAATCACCAACAGTCCGATAACGGTACACGACACCAAATCCCATTTGCGATAGAGATCTCGCGACATCGGTGGACAATAAAATTGTTCCATCATATCTGAAAGTTTGCCCCATAATGAAGCGTATGGGGCGAATGGTTTACGACAGTCGTCGGCGAATCTTTATTGGTAGCGGACCAATTTAGATAAAAGGAAAGAGCTTTCGCCCTGGAACACCAGAGATAGCAGTCTTAACTATCGCCAAGTTAGCGGTAGTTAATCCGGACGGTTCGAAGATAACTCAACAGTGGGAGCGATAAATCCATTGCGCCGCCGGTAATACGTGAAAACTATTAGTTTCCACGGTAATTTACGTGCCACAAAAAATATGAAGGCCGGAGCTCTTACTTTTCACTGTCTTTAACTGGGACAGTCTCAGGAAACTTTGAACATTAATACGGTCTCAATATGTTATGACTATTAGAGATAACAACTGCTAACGTATGTTTATAAAATATTAAATTATTCCTAAATTCAAGACATTATAATTTATTGCCATAACAGCGTTAAAATGTATATTTAATGAAATAAATGTATTTTATACTTGCACACATCCTAAAATGATTAATATTTGTAGCAAAAGTATCGTTTAATTCAAGATGAGTGGACGAGGTGATTAGACAACACATTGATTTCTTACTTTTAAAAAGGTATAAAAATATAACCAACTTAATAAAAGATGTACACGTTATAAAAGGTAATATTTTACCCATACCAATTCAGCAAGAGATCTTAATTCATTTAATTGATCCGTCTGATTGCGGTAAAACGGTCTTATAATAATGGATACCAAAGCTTATCTCGCACTATTACTAAGGGTGCCAAACTCACGTGCCATTTAAAAGTGAGGTAAGAAAATTGAATTTTATAGAGGAGAGTTTCTCGACGCCGACGTAGTGAGTTAAGAGCCCGTAGTAGATTTTCAGCTGAAGCCATTCATTCGGCTGTCGACAGCCGACGGAGACTGTCGTCTGGAGGGAGTTTATGCAGATTTTTCGAAGAAATTCTCGAATCTCCGATCAATCTGCATTCGATTCATGAATACTTTAACAAAATGTAGTTGTTGAATCTAAAGAATGAATGCAATTATGCGCGGTCATAATTAATGAAGTTAATTCTAATATGATTTCGGTTTTTGTAATTTGGACTTTATCAAGGGTACAGAAAATTGTATAGGTTATTTATATTTCAGTAAACACAGAACTGTCTCCGAATCATAGAAGGTTATAAAACTTTCAAATCAATGTTAATGTCAGCGTAATCAGAGTCGAATGCTAATAAAAGTTAACAATGTAACAACGTAAACATATATTTTTTTTCATCACATAACATGTAGGTACTCGCCAAAAGTATAATGCTTGTATTGTACAAAGATTTTCAAAAGAAACTCGCGTATTTAAGCAGAGACGTTCACTTTCACACAATGAGCCACCCTAATCCGCTGAAATCTTAAAGTGGACTTAGCCAAATCGGCGTCTCCTTTCTTAGCTTGTTATCTCATATCCTAAAAGTTTAAAACGCAGGAGCTATCGAAACGGGAACTTATTAACTGGATGTGATCGCCCCCTGCAGAAACTCCACGTTAAAATGTTACAGGAAGGGAAACTTTCGACAAACTTCAAAAAGAAACTGAGTAAAGTTTAAAAAGAACGCTAAATGCGATGTGTACTTAGTGTAAAGCTACGACCACGCGGGTCCGACTTGTCTCTTACTAATAAATGATTTTTTATAAAATCTTATTTACGTATACAGGTATGACAAAAATGCAAACGACTTTAGAAAAAACTTTCAAAATATTTTTATATGTTTTTGACACCATTGTATACAATACAATTATACTTTATTTCCCACGTTATTTAATAAATCCTATTTGTTCTTAATTTTAGAGTAATTGCAGCCCTCTTAAGGGTCATAGCGTGATTTAAGGTATATAAGAAAAACAGGTAAGCTTAAAACTTGTAAAAATAGTTTATAAATTCTTGAAATCCTACCTTTTGAGCAATAGAACTCCTGACCTTTTTAAACGTTGTAAAATTAAAAATAATAATATTTATTAAATATAAAAAATGACAACTATATCACTTAGATTGTCATTTCAAAATTTAGTTCCCACTCAGTTCGAAATGCAGTCATAACTAGAGACGAACGGGTAAGAAACTCTAGTGTTGCTTTTTTCAATTTCCAAATTCATACAAATGTACTCTTATGGCTATCACGTTTAATTTGAATTTCTTCGAACTGATAAGGTAAGTTATAAACATATGTACATCCGGTAGAAGGAGATCCTCCTATTTTTGTGGAAAGCTACTTGGGGCAGCTATATGGAGAATACCAGTGGTAAAGAAAACCTTTAGTCTTTTCGACAGCCTCGTGGCGCAGTTGGCTAGATACCAGCTCGCGAAACAAGAGGCCGCGGGTTCGATCCCCGCACCGAGACAAATGTTCGTGAGACCGAAAAATCTCTCGTAATTTCTGATACCCACGACACGAGACTTGTATCTCAATGTGGGATCAGAACTATGTATGTGACATTGGGCGTATTTAAAAAATATATGTATTTTATCCATCTTGCTCATTTTTAAAGGTCAATGCGCTTACACTTCAGTACTCATGAAGTACTGTAGGTGTTAATGTGCGGCTATTTCGTTTACAATCAGGTGGACCGCTTGCTCGTTTGCCAAACCTAAACTATAAAAAACACTTTAGTTTGGCGCCGGCGCGGTCAGTTTGCCGTGTTTTAAAAACAAAACTTTAGTTACTTAATTTTTACCACTATACTCTTTAGGATCACTTCTTACGGTAAAATTTTATCCTGAATTACATACATTTTAAATGGTTGAAATTTATAAGCTCATTTTTTTACTAAGCGTACATACATACATACATAAACTCACGCCTGTATTCCCCGAAGGGGTAGGCAGAGGTGCATTTCTGCACCCACATTTCGCCAGGTATGTATTAGTCCCACGTAATAGGGGGCGAGCCTATTGCCGTTTTTCGGGCACAATTCCAGACTTCGTGCTGCTACTGAGAATTTCCTAATGGAAAAACCCAATAACACTTTGCCCGACCCGGGAATCGAACCCAGGACCTCTAGATCGCTCGGCACATACTTGTACCGCGAGACCACGAGGCAGTAGTTTTACTAAGCGTATCGTAACATTTACAATCATTGGATGCATAAAATGTATAAAGTAACGTACTCCTATAAGCATTGTTTGAAGGATCGCAGCAGGCTGGCATAATTGTATCAAATGATGAGAGATAGGAGGATCTCGCCGTTTGATTTTCTATTTGAACAACATTAGGTTTATCATCAAATAAGGATTTGTCGTGACGTGTTAAAAATAATATTTGCTGTATTAATATCAATTCGAGCCGTTACATATGAAATACAATTTAAAAGTTCTGCATCACAACGCTCGTTTCACATGGACAATCTCGTTCTACCTTGTGATCATAACAAGTTGGAACTTTTCAAAATATGGAAACTCACTTTATTGTAGAGATAGAGGCAATGCGTGCACGCTTTTATTCCTTGTTCTGTGTAAATTTTTATGTTATTTCAGAGTTTTTACACCAGTCATTTACTCATATAAAAGTTAAAACTGTATGATCAAACTTAAATTGGACAAATTTATGGTTGACAGTAAATTCGTAGAGAAAAATAACATTCGGGTTACACGGTTATTTTATATTATTCCCCATTTTAAAACTTATTTTACTATGGTGTTTAACTGTCGTGGAGTTTCATCTCTGGGTAACATCGGTTTTTTATTATAGAACAATTTTAAATTAGATTAAAACATTACAACAAAATACTGTCAACACTTACGCAATTAAAAAAATAAATAAAAATAAAAGCACTTGCATTGAAATTACAGTAATATTACTGTGTAAGTGCATATGATTTTGCGTAGGAGCACGGATAAAAACAAAGTCCTCTCGTGTCATAGACTAACTACTTCAGTCTTTACGTATATATCTAGCAATGAAATGTTTAACAAGTAAAAAATATTCATCTCGATTGTCACGCGAACGGAACAAACGTACCACATTCCATAGCATATTTCGAAAAGAACGATAAGGATGTTTATAGAATGTTAATAAAATCAGTTTTATTGGTAGCAGTAAAAGATTTTTTCGAGATCCGTGCTCACATCCTATACGTTAATAGTTTAGGAGCACTTAAAGATTTCCGCGGCCGTAGAGCCATCAGATCATTTGCATACATTGCGATCGGCCATCCATACGATGGTCTTTCCTCCAGTTATAAATAGTTGTGAGCTCTCGCGGATGCGCCGTGTACTCACGACTCTCGAGTATTTTAACAAGCGTTATTAAATAAATATTGCAAGTTTTTAATGCGAGAAACTAGTTACGTTTGTGATGTACGTACTCGTACGTACGTCTCAGTTGGTTTGGAATGTTTTTACGCACGTCCATATTGCGGAATAAAACATTTATGAGAAAATCTTTTTTATTTATCTTGTTATCCACAAATATATTTGGTATATAGTTATTATAGTTTTATTATTTTTGTTTAATAAGTTTTAAGTTGGATTGATTTATTGTATTATTTCTTTTTTTATATTACACCATGACCACCCCTTTTGTATTCACCAATATTTTCTGGGATGTCTGAAAGAGATCGCGATAGGATAATAGCGATAAGTCCGGCCTCTGTGGCACACATAGTTTATAAGAATTTTGCTTTATTTTATCTGACCTCTGTTCTTGTTGTGTATAATAAAGTATATAAAGAATGAAAAAAAGAGACGCAAGCGATTTTTATACTCTGACGGTTTTATTTTTTGTCTCGGAAAACCATTGAATAATTGAAAAATATGGGTATGATATGAAACAATATCATCTATGGACACATACATACACACATACATTAAGATAATGTAGTGTATCTTAAAATGGGTCATAAGACGATGGATCTAGAAGCTTCCTCTCATAATCGCGATTTTGGAGTAAGTATTATTACATGATATTTCACAACTTTTCCAAACAATAACTTGATTGGACCTCACCACTTACGTCTTCACTACCGATGCAAAGGCAACGGTTGAGCTTGACCTCAATGATTGCACTTGCAAGTCAATCACAAGGCTCCTGTTTAAAATAAAATATTAAATAACTTAGACCGTGAACTTCTACCGTTCTTTTTCAATATTCCTTTTTAAGAAATAATCACCAATTTAAATTTGACTACATTTACATATTATTAAAGTAAATTATCAATGCCGTCTGATTCGAAGGCCATGTATTACTAAAGCGAATTGCTAAAACATAATAAACCAACTAAAATATTATTGATGCTAAATATAAATTTACCTGTTAATATAAACGGTAAAGTGTTAATAATTCAATGTAGTAATGAGTCAAGTCATCTTTGTCGGTGCGAGTATTCTTTGATATTTAAAAGAGTATTATTTAGATATCAAGAGGTGCTACCTGACAATACTTAATTACGGTTGCATTGCATCAAACAAACATTGGTCTCGGTGCGGGGATGTAGCCCTCAGCTTCTCTTTTCGGAGCTGTCAAGCTAGAACAGCTTTTTGATTATTTATAACTAAGTTTTACCTAACTCTTGATAAGACAACTATTACTGACATATCAGCTACTAATCCTTTATTTTCAAGTCCCGGTACAGATAATTATAAAAACGAATGAATGCCACATACAAGATGACTCGTCCATTCCGGAGCTGCATTATGACATTTACGTTCAATGCAAATAGTGGCTGGTAAGCGGCGTGCATGTTGCATGAGCGTGCATTCGTAACCACGTCTTCATGTTAATTGTGGACATTATCCGCATTCGCCGGTCGTTTTAATAAAACGCCCTCGACCTTAGCTTAAAAGGGAATAATTTGATGCTGTTAATGCGGTTCTAAATTTAAATAAATGGCTTACAAGATACCTAATGACCTTTCACATAGAAATTAAAGGACATCGCAGGTACGGCATTTCAGTATTGTAAGATAGGTTATGTTTTAGAATTAAATGAACCCGGCAAATTATACAATTTATAGCATACCAATGCATTATAGAAATCTTATAAAAAAGGCTTTAAAGAGTAAACAATTATCTCTGTACTATAAAAAGAACAAACCTTAAGATTACAGATGAAAAATCGCAAGTACTAACATCGATACTTACGATCATATTACGAGTATCATCATCAGCCCATTCACGTCCCACTGCTGGGCACGGTCCTCTACAACTGAAAGGGTTTAGGCCCTAGCCCACCACGCTGGCCTAGTGCGGGTTATCAAAAAAAGAATAGTATAATTATAATGAAATTACATCCATTTTAAGATAATAAACCAAAAACTATGCACAAAAAAGTGCAGATAGTATTAAGAGTCACAAAAAAACTTAATAGTATTATTATATGCTATTTGGTTTGATGGAGACTTGATTGAATGAGCGGGACTGTAATAAAAAACGCGGTTTCGTTGCATATTAATGGATTGAGTTAAATACGGTAGCAGTTAGTAACCGGATTAAGGGCTCCCTAACACGACTCATACATTTGTATTCTGTCTACACATTAAGATTCGTTTTCAAGGTTAAACACGACAATTAATCACACAACTATATATTTAGAGATACATTTTAATTATAATATATCAATGTTTCCTTTTGGAATTACATTATAGTGCTCGAGTTTTTAGAAACTTGACTGCCTTGTTGGTTTCCTGGCTTTTAATGGGATTGTGACCTGTAAGGTGACGGGTTTGATCTCCAGTTTAAGTTTTATTTATCACTGCCTCGTGGTCTCGCGGTACAAGTATGTGCCGTGCGATTTAGAGGTCCTGGGTTCGATTCCCGGGTCGGACAAAGTGTTATTGGGTTTTTACATTAGGAAATTCTCGGTAACAGCACGGAGGCTGGACATGTGCCCGAAAAACGGCAATAGGCTCGCCGCCTATTACGTGGGATTGATACATATTTGGCGAAATGTGGGTCCAGAAATACACCTCTGCCTACCCCTTCGGGGAATACAGGCGTGAGTTTATGTATGTATGTACTAGCTTTTGCCCGCGACTCCGTCCGCGTAGACTACAGGGTTGGGTTCAGAAAGAAAATAAGTCGTAGTCTATTTTACTCCACAGAGTCCCATTAATGTCCATACCAAAAATAATTCAAATCGGTTCCGTATGTAATTTTTTGTTACCGTTCCTTTTTTTTTTTAAATAAAAGGTATCCTATACCTAATACCCTGTGAGTTTTAGAGGAGGCCCGTGCCCAGCAGTGGGACGAATTTGGGCTGATAATGATGATACCTATAAAAATATGTGTACAAAGTTTCATGACGATCGGTTGAGTAGTTTTGGCGTGAAAACGTAACAAACATCCCTACATTCACATTTATATAATACCAGGTAAAACCAAGGAGTTTAAAAATAAATTTCTGAACGCACGCATAAATATTTGACAACTAACAAATATGTCACACCCTTTTCATTACTGATTATTCTACATTTTAAAATGTAAAATGCGCAATTGTTCGAATATTGTGGATATATGTTGTCGATTCAAAACCTTTATTTAAATACGTTCATTAATATGAGGGGACCATTAACCGTATTGGCGGGATAAACATAAAATGTTTGACGTACGTGACGCGTACGCCAAAATAGCCCGCAAATAGCAGATTTTTCCCGACTTACTTGACAATTATCGTTATATTTTGGACAATTCACACACTATCTTTAAAAAGTATAGCCTATGTGTTATTCTGGTGTATAAGCTATATTATTGTAAACTTTCATTACAATCCATTCGGTAGTTTTTGCGTGAAAGAGCAACAAATATCCAGACATCCAGACATCCATACATTATTACAAACTTTCGCGTTTATAATATTAGTAAGATGTTTTATTTATCAGAACTCAGAAACTAAAAAATTGTGCTGTGCGCGATAAACTACAATAACTTTCTTATATGTAATATGAACGTACAAAACATACATACATATATAGAAATCATTCTACATATATACAGTATTTAATTCTCAAGAAAAAAGAAGACCTTAGTATTTATATTAATTTCTAGATGCATACCTATATACATAAATTTATATTCGATGATGTTTCAGCACAGCAACGCGATTGCATTGTGTGCGAAAGCCTTAAACCGCAACAAACGACCTTGACTCTTTGACATGTATAACCGCAAAAAAATCTCCAGCTCGTTCATAACTTATTATCATATTTATAATCAATTCTTTAAATTAGAAGTCATTATCGTACGCCTTCAAATACACTCGACTTGTTATCATTGTAAATCTTATTCGAGATATACGTAGTATGTACGTACCTACATATTAAGGACGCCCTGCTTGGTCATTCAAGTATTAATAGATTTTATTACAGTGAGTTCTTTTCGAAGGCAGAAAATAAAGTTTTATTTTATTTTATATATATTTTTTAAATCTAGTGCAGGCATTTGACCACGATCTCACCTGGTGTTAAGCGAAGATGCGGTCGACGATGGAGCATGCCTGTCTAGTGCCGTGGTCTTGCGGCACTAGTATGTGCCGTGCGATCTAGAGGTCCTGGGTTCGATTCCCGGGTCGGACAAAGTGTTATTTGGTTTTTCTATTAGGAAATTCTCAGTAGCAGCACGGAGTCTGGAATTGTGCCCGAAAAACGGCGATAGGCTCGCCCCCTATTACGTGGGACTGATACATACCTGGCGAAATGTGGGAGCAGAAATGCACCTCTGCCTAGGTTATTTATGTATGTATGTATGCAGAAAATATAGATTTTTATATGCTTGCATGTAATTAAACAACAATTTGATGCCTCTGCAACTGGATGCAAAACTGGAGAACAAAAGAGCCCAATATTCGCAAAAATTATACGATTTACAATGTGAAATTCTAAAGTGATATGTTGTTTGATGCTCACAAAACAGGAATTATTTATTGGATATATTGTTTACACGCATTCAATTGACTTTATATCATCATACATAAAACACTGGAACAACATTCACTAAAAACATACAAACCGCGTTCTTATATCTATAACATCAGTAATATTAATCACACAGCCACTGTTGGCAAATAGTTACATTCCATTCAATTCCGGGTGTTTGTAATTTATAAAAAGTGTGGATAAAAAGCGGAATATTTTAATACGTCCGATTGTGTGTAAATGATGTGCAGCTATGCACCGCCCACGCTAGGAACTCGATGTACAAGGAACTTGAAGCCGGCGGACGACGCTCTAAATGTCAACCATTAAATTGATTGTGTGCCGATCGCTGTTGATACGATTAGATATGAAAAACTGTATGAATTTTACGTTCATATTAATACGTTCATTCGTGCGTTTCTGATGTTTTGTCGCATATTATATCCTATAGAGCAGTGGTCGGCAACGCGCGGCCCGTGAATCTTAGCATACATATATACATACATAAACTCACGCCTGTATTCCCCGAAGGGGTAGGCAGAGGTGCATTTCTGCACCCACATTTCGTCCGGTATGTATCAGTCCCACGTAATAGGGGGCGAGCCTATTGCCGCTTTTCGGGCACACTTCCAGACTCCGTGCTGTTACTGAGAATTTCCTAATGGAAAAACTCAATAACACTTTGCCCGACCCGGGAATCGAACCCAGGACCCCTAGATCGCACGGCACATACTTGTACCGCGAGACCACGAGGCAGTCATGAATCTTAGCATTAGTTAGCATTTTCATTTTCTATGGGAAATGAGAAATGACCAATTATACATAGGTAATACGTAGAATCTAGGGCAAATATCACAAGTGCGGGCCCGCCTTTAGTTTATTTTGCCACATATTGGCCCGTGCCTGCCAAAAGGTTGCCGACCACTGCTATAGAGAATTGTTTCTATTTTTTCATACAACTTTGCAATTCGATCGCACTTGAGTCTTAATCATCAGATTCCTGTCAATATAATTTTGTTAGGTTTTCGTCATCTAGATTACACAGATACACGACGCCCAAGACACGGCACTTTACGTCGGTTTTTATGTTTATTTTTCAATTTATTATTAAAATTTATGAAGTAATTGAATATATTATGAAATTCTCATTATTTCTCTCTCTCCCTCTAGTAAATGGGACATAGACACACAACTGACGAAACGTGGCTGTAAATGTATACGTCTGCCTACCTTTTCCGGGAAATTGGCGTCAATATAAGTAAAGAACAAATATTTTATTCGCATTACTCCGACCAGACGACAGCCCCGTGCCGCAGTTGGTTAGATACCAGCTTGCGAAACGAGAGGTCGCGGGTTCGATCCCTGCACCGAGACCAATGTTTGTTTGATCCACATATTTGTTTCGGGTCTGGGTATGTGTGAGACCGAAAAGTCTCTCGTAGTTTCTGATACCCACAACACAAGACTTGTATCTTAATTTGGGGTTAGAACTATGTATGTGTCTGTTGGGTGAATTTATTTATTATTTGTTTATTTATTATTAGTATAATTTAAGCTGTTAGAAAAATTAAAAGAGTGAGAAAACAAGATAAATATTACAGTGTTCAAATAGTACGCTTCAAAAGATGCCTCGTCACAGCCGACCTTCTCCACGCTCAAGGTGTAACCTTGGTTCTCGCCTTCTTAAAACATTGAACTGAGAAATCATTCCATAATACACAAAACGACTATCCGTTCCGTGAAATTCCTTTAACGACCTTGTGATCTAATAATTACACGTCTACTGTAATCCTATATTTAGAGCTTGAGGAAATGTGGTAACAATATTATTGTATACAAAATGGGTCCCGATACTCATAATAATTGTTTAATATTGTTTAAATAACATACCACTTCTAACGAGTTCTCCTGGAATCTTTGGCGTTTATCAAATAGTAGACTTATAGCTCCTTCCATTTACCTTCATGTCGGCGAGGATACCTCAAATAAACTAACAGGAACTGAATTCTACGTAGTCCTGTTACGCTTTCACGCACAAACCATCGAACCGATTTTTATGATTTTTGGTATTGAGCTAAATGTGATTATAATACACATTATTCTAGGTAGGTATATCAAAACCAAAACAACAAAAATACGTATAATATTTATTACCAAATGTTTTTATAATTGCCGAATCTATTGCAATGAGCAATTTTTTCCCGTCTTACTTTAGATGGACCGGAGTAAGGATATTACATTCTATTAAAGGCACAATTAATTTTTTGCCTCTAGGTGAATCCCTGCAGATATTAATTTGACAAGGGCTGTGACGTAGTTAGCAAAACACTGGCTGTGAAAAAGCCGGGGGCCGCTTCCCGCAGCAAGGCAAGTGTGTTATACGTAAGTATATAGTCAGGGTACTGAGACCGGTGTCTTGGCATTTTTGATGACATGACGCAAGGCTTGTATCTTAGAGGAAGGTCAGGACTATGAATTATTAATGTGTGGACTAAATTAGACACATTTATACATTAATTAACAGAATCAGGGTGAGTGATGAAAATCTTTTTGAAATAATTTAAATCTCGAGACTGTATTATTTATTATTATTCCCTCTGTCATCAGCTTCGACCTTTACAGTCATATTTTTATTATCTGATACTAATTATGATTATCCTTTCTAATTATCTTTTTTTAATACTGACACGGTGCAGTGATTACTCTGACAATTTACAGTAATTTAGTTCTTATTCTATTTCTACTCTCCTTCACCATGCAAGAAAATCACGCCGGGTTCTCATTACCCGATACCTAATTGTTCCTGGAACGCGATACATCATCATCATCAGCCCATATACGTCCCACTGCTGGGCACGGGCCTCTTCTACAACTGAGAGGGTTTAGGTCTTAGTCCACCACGCTGGCCTAGTGCGGGTTGGCGGACTACACACCTAATAATTTAATAAGAACGCGATACACTTTCGTATATTTATAACGGGTTTATCATCTACATATGTACCAACAGTAGTATCATATCCATAAGAAAATCCTGTCACTACCAAATAAAACGACACAACAGTTGCTCGAGTTAGTGGTACACAAGTTCAACGTCCTTGTGCATAGGCTACATGTTTCATTAAAATTAATTCAGACATCAAAGCATCATCATTTAGGGTCATTGTGATACGAATTTAACTTATACTGCACATATTTTATAAAATGTCGGTCATTAACCTGAAGATTAACCTAACGAGGCAAGGTCGAGGTGACATTGTGCAGCGTGCGCGGGCGCCGACGATCCGACGTCTAAGGGCGCGTTCACATAGAACGTCCGATTTACAGGATCCGTTGTAACGGATCCGTCGCTACTGGAGGTAATATTCACACAGCATTTACAGGACCGATTTTAAAGGATCCGTCGCTGCTGGAGGCAATATTCACACAGCATTTACAGGACCGATTTTAAAGGATCCGTCGCTGCTGGAGGCAATATTCACACAGCATTTACAGGACCGATTTTAAAGGATCCGTCGCTACTGGAGGTAATATTCACACAGCATTTACAGGACCGATTTTAAAGGATCCGTCGCTGCTGGAGGCAATATTCACACAGCATTTACAGGACCGATTTTAACAGATCCGACGCTACTGGACTTTCGTTCTTCAGTATATCTAAATTTTTACTTATTTCCGAATGACGACGTCTACTTTTGATGACCTTCTTAAACGATTACGAACCCCGCGCACGCCCGTGCCAAGCCTGGCGCGGTTTCGATCCAATAAAACGGATCAGTATTTCCGTTGTGTGTGGGATTTTTTACTGGATCCGCTATACTGTATTCTGTGTGAACTCGCTCATACAACTACATACGCTAATAACATATCCGTTTAAACGAACCAGTAAAACGGACGGTCTATGTGTACGCGCCCTAACGCACACATACAAATCACATATAAAATGCATAGAGATTTGACGGAATCCTCAAAGTAAAAGAAAACATACATAACCTCACGCCTGTATTCCCCGAAGGGGTAGGCAGAGGTGCATTTCTGCACCCACATTTCGACAGGTATGTATCAGTCCCACGTAATAGGGGGCGAGCCTTTTGCCGTTTTTCGGGCAGATTTCCAGACTCTGGGCAGATTTTCTAATGGAAAAACCCAAAAACACTTTGCCTGACCCGGGACTCGAATCCAGGATTGCACGGCACATGATGACATAAAATACAATACGTGCTAGATGTATTTTTAAATATGTAGGTCCAGCTTAATACCGTCCGAGAAAAGTGGTTTTAATGTCACAGTCGCTATTGATTTTGGTAGAGTAAAATCTTTTTAGAATTGCAAGTGCAAGTTATTTTACGCTAAGCAAGCAAAAGACTCCACTACTGTTTCAGTGTAAAATTCTAGAATGGCAACTTGCAATGACAATTTTTTTACATGGTAATAAATTGTATTAAAATTAATTCGGAATTCAAAATCCTTAATATAAAAAATAAGTGGTAAACTATGAATTTGAATTTATTACAAAACATTAGCACTTTAATTTTGGCAACGCGTATGTTGACAGATGGTGCAGAATAATTAATTAAATCGTTAAACTGTGATGTTCCTCTAATACGACCTTCTTTAATGCGACCTTCGTTGTTTACATTGTTATCGGGTGAGAACGTTGCCAAAAAAACGTGATACCATCCACTTTACGACTTGTACTGAAACTGTAAGCGTGAACGGAACCTGCAAACGAGAATTCCGCACATATCCATAATATAAATTATAATAATAAAACGCAATATTAAAAAATCTAATACATGTCATACTCAATAGCAAGAAAAATATTTTTTTTCATCCACATAATCCCAAAGGAGGTTTTTTAAAGGGTAATTTGAGACAAATAATCCTGGATTGTATTGAATTCATCATTCAGTAGTAAAATTGTATAATGTAAGAAAAAGTGAGGCTGGCGTCAGTACCCAAAAAAAATATATATATTCGGTCATCCACAAATTCTTATAGCAAACATATATACATATGTATATAAACATATAAAATTATACCCACATACAAAATCTTGGTGAGGATACCTTATAACTATTGGAGGTTTTTATCACCATAATCATAAAACAAATTAATATAACCGCCGTGAACCATTAGCTTAGGGGACAATTTTATTAGTTTGTTCATTGACATTCAGATAATACAACAACCTGCTGTAAATCAAGCTATTGCCAAGGTTAAATTCGTACGATCACAGGTTAGGTGACTGAACCGAGTTATTAGGTACCTGGTTGCTTCTATTTAGGGCTTAGGGCAAACACATACATATATTCTACTACTTCGAGCTCTGCGTAAATCATTTGGAGAAGATTTATTTACTTTTTTAAATATTTAAAGTCTAATAAAGAATTCCGAAAGAGTCCGCCAACCCGCACTAGGCCAGCGTGGTGGACTATGGTCTAAACTCTCTCAGTTGTAGAGGAGGCCCGTGCCCAGCAGTGGGACGTATTTGGGCTGATGATGAATAAAGAATTACACGCTTGCTGAGCGAATTTTGTCATTTTATACTTGTTTCCCTTTGTGTTACGACTATAATTATTCGAATAATGATTATTTTATTGATTTAAATAAAGTAACCCACATTATGCCCTGGTACTGCCTCAGTATTATTAGATCGGAACGATGGGAAATGTATGTGTCACTAATATTTTGCCTTGAATATTTGTTCAGTCAGAGTGAGTCTTCCGCCCTTCTAATCTCAAATCTTCGTCTTCTCTCATTTCATACAACGTTGACTGTCCCATAGATTATTTTATGAAATTCGGTGCTAGCTTACTCATCTGCATTACTCATTCCTGGTTCAAAATATCAATTAATAGATTACGCAACGTTTGTACGAAATTCCAATAGATATAATAAACCATTTGTCTAATTTCTTGTGAAATAAATTGAATAAATAATCATGACATTCGGTACGGCGTGTTTATTTTTTAACTCACCTACGCAGTTTTAGAGTTTTATGCATAGCCAATGTACTTGTGTGTAAATCTAAGAAATACGTATTATTTTATTTAGACTATAATTATTATAAGTTTGCAATTAGTGACACGAACTAAAAAAATGGATAGGTGCTCTTTTTTAAACACACAATTAGGATTACTACCAAGTTCATATAAAACAAGCGCCCCGGACTCATATAATCTTTTAACGTAGTTCGTGTAATTTTCTAATGTATTATCTATCTTCATATCAAAAATTATCTAATTCGGTTAAGCGGTTAACGCATAAAAGTGTTTCACACAGATAGACCCATTTTTGCATTTTTTCGTATGAATTTGCTATTATTTTTTCAAATTCAATAACTTCCGTTTAAACCCGTCGCTGTCATCATGACTACAAATCCATAAATTCTGACAAATGTAGTAATAGTTGTATAATATGATATGTGGTTAATGACTATCGGAGTTAAGTAATGAGACTGTAAGTAAGACAAACCAGGGGTACAAAAATAGCACTTGCATTACGACTCACATTAGAGTTTCAATCATTAGTACCTTTCTACGAAGTATTACAGTAATATCATGTCTCGGATAATATTCAAATTGAAAACGGTACCTTAAGTATACATTTGATACATCGTATTTACCCTCTCATTCAATAACGATTCCAAATAACATTTTTTTCACACTGTTAAACATTACACACGCTATTAAACGCATTTCGTAATTTTACGGTAGCCATTACCATAATATTAAACGCAATAAAAGTTAAACAGAAAATATCCTGTTAACATCGCAACGCATCTGAAAATGGGCGCCACGTTCATATGTAGATAGAAATTTTATTGCGAATTATTATGTAAATGTTAGTTTTATTACACTCTTGGTTTTATCCTATCAAAACACTAGGTATGTAAATATGTATGGAAATCATCATAAATTGTAAAAGGGATAGGGTAATGCGGTATAACGGTTCGGAATGATCTAGAAGCCGGTTCCGTGTCTCAGTTTTGGATTCCGGGGGCGGCAGTTGAGATCCTGGGAACATCAACGGCTTCGTTTTATAGCTCCTACCGCATAATGTTTAGCGCTAATGTGCGGCTGTCGGAGACGCGAGTGCGTTTCACACATCATTTCACTTAATGTCGAATTCAATAAATCGTCAACATTGATCGTAACGTACCAAACAGAACATAGAACTATTATTCAAGGATAAGAGATTTACAGGATAAAGGTTTTGAGGAACCACGTATGGAAAAAACAAAGAATCATTAGTCTTTACGAAAGAAACAATAAGAATTACTAAAAGTCAATTCATGGACAGCGGGTTTATTGCAACAATAAAACACCTAATTCACACTATTCTATTCTCAGCCTATCGCCGTCCACTGCTGAACGAAGGCCTCTCCAAGTAGGCGCCAACCATCCCGGTCTTGAGCAGCCCTTATCCATCCGCTACCCGCCACCTTTCTCAAGTCGTCGGACCATCGTGCTGCAGAACGTCCTACACTACGTCTACCTAAGCGCGGTCTCCACTCCAACACTTGCCTGCTCCAACGGCCGTCCGTCCGTCGGCAATTCACACTAGTTTAGCAAAATTTATTAAATAAAGTTTTGAATAAGTCTACTAACACGATGAAAGTAGACAATAACACGATATAGGATTTTATCTCAATTTTAATTTCTAATACCAAACGCAAACAAAATAATTAATTGGTCATCATACATTACTAGACTTACGAAATTAATGGGAAAGAAAGAGAAGAAAATGAAGTCAGAACTAATGCGCCTCGGACAATGTATCTATTGAGACATAGAACAAAAAAGCAAACAAAATTCCTTCTTTACCCTTTGTTTCAAAGCGTTGTTGGTTGAATTAACTCTAGTACTAGTACGACCATACAAATAAGGTTAGGACGTGACAATATGATGAACAAGTGACGTATCGTTATTAATAGATACAGTCAGTGCTGTATAGGTTAAGAGATAATGGTTTATCGTGCAATTGTTGACGATTTAACCGTTGACCTCAGTAATCTTTGCGCTCTGACAAACATTAAATCGTCAATCGAATATTCCTTTATGGATTTTAATATATCTTCTATCTTCTTCTACCTTATGAGTTGACATCGCTATATATGTATATTCAATCTTAGCGTATACCTTATAACAAATGATGACGTATCAGTCTTCATATACTGAAGAAATATCAGCCCCGAGAAATATTAATATAGTATTTTGCTAGTATTCATTTCGATCATTTTCCCACATCAATGCTTTGGGATTAATGTTTAAAATGTTCTCATAATACACCTAAAAATATACACGTCCATATCAAAAGCGATAAAAAAAAATTTTTTGGTGTAATTACACGAATGTTATGAGCATAACATTTTTTAATCCTTGACTTTGTATAATAATTTGATGATGTATAATCGATTGCTTAGTATGGAAATCTTCACAATAAATTATGCCCTATTGTAGTTATCTTGTTATACACGTCCAACAAGGAAAAAAATCTTTGAAATACATTCAAAACATCTCTTCCTGGTTCCCCGTGAAACTTATAGTTGAGTTTTTTGTAATTATACGTTGTAATTTATTCCGTCCAACCAGTTTGCTAGCCCTTTGACTGTCCGCTGGAAGCCTTGAGAGACTTTTGAACGTAATCGACTGGTACTTCCGCGTATATATGTGAGCTTTTTGTGTTCAATGTAGAAAAAATACTATAGATACATAGTTTCAAGTACGTTGTGTCAAAAATGTAAACTCAGCGTATTCTAAGATATACCATAGAAGAAGAGCAACATTAACCTGACAATAAAGAGAGGATATGAGTATGTGGATAATTAGTATGAATGCTTCTATTTTAAATCGAAAAATTGGAGGTATGTCTCGGTTTCGAACTAACAATATAATATACACCCAAACTTAAGGCAAAATTTACAGCAAGCCGTATTCTAATAACTCATTTCTAACTTCCTAACAGTAACATAGTTCTAAAACTTCAATAAGTATCAGATAGATGGCAGTAGTAGTTTTTATGATACAATATTTCCTATATAAGTTAACATAGCTGTCTTCTGATTACAACGTAATAGCCTCTACGAGTACCTATTAAAATTCTTTGTGAAATCCTGCATTTAGTAAGCATGACTTAAGCGAATTCCTATAAGGCGAATGATTTAATCCGATTTTGTAAATTTCCCGCGCCCCCATTATTCTCGGACCGGATCTTCCGGAAAATTGGATATAATTTTACCGGCCAATCTCTTTTTTTTTCTCGGTTGCAGAACACTGAAGGCAAATTGAATTTTTCGCCATGCCTCAGTAGTCTAATTCGACTAATGCGTTTAGTACATGCACGTACTCGCCGCGCGTAACTCTTGTTGCGGCGTTTTTTGCCAGACTTAACTGAACTCATGTTAAAATTCTGTAGGTAGGTACTGAAACGAGCAAAAAAATTTCAACGCATTTGCAATCGTAAATAATTTCATTTGTATTCGCGATTAATTTGAACTCTTTATTCGTTAGGACACGTTACACGAATAGTGTTTTGTCCTACTATGTTATTTGACTTCGTACGCAAGAGAAAAAGAGACAAAAAATTACGTAATTATGAAACATAGCATCAAAGCATGTGTTAGGTCAACACACTGGTGTCGACTTCAAGGTTTTCGTTTCTTGCTAATCGATATAATCTATTTTCTGGATTGCACTTACCTTCACGCCCACATGAAAACCTGACTTCAATTACGTAAACCCGTATTTTACTAGATTATAAAGTTACATGTCAGACAATCGTATCTATCGTATTCGGCACAATGCCTGTCAATCAACATCCCGGGCTATCCAATCAGTGGTTATGGTATATGGTTGGTATATAGTATATGGTTCAGATCCCACACTAACATACAAGTTTTGTGTCGTGGGTATAAGAACTACCAAGACGTTTCTGTCTCACAAACAGACCCGAACAAATATTTTTCGATCACACAAAAGTTTGTCCGAGACAAAGTTGTGGGAAGATTGAACACGCGGCCTCTCCTTTCACAAGCTGGTAACTAACCATCTGCGCTACGGGGCTTTACTCCTATATATTTTAACAAATAATACGACGAACTACCAAACCCATAATAAGGAAGATCACACAATTTTAATACTAAGGATAATCACGGGCGAGGAAACTGTAAAATAATTGATATTCATTTGTTTCAACTAACAGTTGTCGGATTAAAGGTCGCGCATGAGTCAGTGTCAGCGCAGTCACAGGTATATTGATTTGAATAATTAGCTCCTCAACTTACGTTACTATGACCGAAGATATATTTGATTAAAACTCTGTAGACTGTAGTAATTCATCGCACCGCTGGGTACGGGCCTCCTCTAGAACAGAGAGGGTTTAGGCCTTAGTCCACCAGGCTGGCCTAGTGCGGGTTGAGGGACTACACTGCTAAGGAATTATAAGGATATTTAGATTTGCAGTTTCCTTTTCGACGTTTTCCTATACCGTTAAAGTACGGGATAATTCATTGTGAATACACACATAAATCGAAGTCAGAGGTGTGTGCCCGGGGTTTGACCGTCAAGATTCTCGTCCGTGCGCCTAAGCCTCGAGTACTTTTTCTGGACTCCACTACACTTACCATTAGGTGCAATGGGGTCACTTTGCCGTGCCAGTATAAAAAAAACCTCGATATAAAATTCGTAGATGTGTAAGTGCGACTTACGAATAAAATACATTGACCGACCGTGGTCGGGACGATGAGTTAAAATTGTCGTTTTCCGATGTCATTACCGAAATTCCATGTAATGCTATTACATTTTTAATTGACCTATTTGCATTCTATAATTGTTGTTAGACTTAATTTGTTGGCGGACTAAGGCCTAAATCCTCTCAGTTGTAGAGGAGGTCCGTGCTCAGCAATGGGACGTATTGGGCTGATGATGAATCATAGTGAAAAAATAAAAAAATACTATTCTTTGCATAATCGGTTTATAATATGTACTTACAACAGGGCAGTGAAGCCCAAAAGCGTAACTCGTTAATTGTGTTATGTCCAGTTTATAATGGTTTATTGCGGAGTCAGGATATTCTCATTTATGTAAATTTTCTTTTGTTAAATAAAGATTTAAAGTTTCGATTATTTTTCGGCAATTTGTAAGGTAAGGTGGGCTTTTGGGCTTCTATAGAAGTACCGCCACTACAACAGGGTAATTATCTTAACTATTATAATGAAGGCGAACACTAATTTATTTGTAAGATTTTAAATACACAACTGAATGAAATTTCCCGTCTACAAAAAACTCCCGTCTACAAAATTCCAAGTATTATCTACATTCGTTCTAAGGTCATTGTTACCTTGTAATAATTATTTAAAATACACCAATAAATTACGTCCAAGTCGTCTATAAATAATATGAAATCAGTAATTATGAATAGAGCTACACACCCAAGGCTTGTCTATATTAACATAGCAAAACTTTAGAAGTTTAGCCAATGTCAGGTGGGCAAATGACGTCACAGCATATGCGTAACAAATGCGTGAACAGACACCGATATATGCTTCCTATACCCTCTGGTAGTGCAGAAAGACAGCTTGACACCTCTCCTCTCTGTAAATTATAGGATTACTGATACTATATTTCGCTTTTAATAATTCCTCATGCCGGTTGAGATTTCAGTTTTTTAAGTATAGAGATGTGTATATGTCGGGATTCCTTTAAATCAATGGTCGGCAACGCGCGGCCGCACTTGTGGCCCATGAATGTTAGCATTTTCTATGGGATATAACCAATTATACAAAGGTATTACGTAGAATCTAGGGTAAATATCACAAGTGCGGCCTTTATTTTTATTTTTTTGCCACATTGCGGCCCTTGCCTGCCAAAAGGTTGCCGACCACTGATTTAAATCGTAAACACGTCCCTTTCTCGTGCAAACGCAATTCCCGATCTTTCTAATTCGACTGACAAGTGTGCGCCGTGCGATATAGGGGTCCCCGAAATTCCCAGTAGTAGCACGGAATGTGCCCAAGAAACGGCAAAAGACTTGTCCTCTATTATGCTATATGTATGTACACTTAAAAAAATGGCCAACGTGGGTTATACTGTCTACCCCCTTCAGGAATATAGAAGTGAGTGTGTATGTACGTCACTGCCTTGTGTTCGATTCCCGGGTAGGGCAGTGTTGTTGGATTTTCTTAAGGAAATTCTCGCATCCTTTAGCATGGGTTTCAATATATAATTAAAGAAACGTGGGTGCAGATATACCGTCTACCCCATTCAGGGATATAGGCGTGGGAGAGTATAAATGTGTATGCGATCTCAAACATACAGGAAGCTCTTAATTGTACTCAAAAACATTTCCCTTTGCATAATCATTTACACGTAATTAAGACACTGAATATGTATAAGGGGAGCGTTTATAATACAAGTACTGTAATAACAGCCCTATCTTTGTTATCGGCTGTACGATTCCATTATAACTGAGCGACCACCTGTTAGGTCCCACACTTCGTACGCAGTGTTGTGCTGAACAGTAATGCGTATTTGAAAGGATATTTTCGTACGCAAGATTTGTCGTGACCAAAACATTGGTGGTTGAGACATATATATTATAATAATTTATTGAAAATCTTGGTTTTGTAGGCTATGAAATGGATAATTTAAATAAAAAAATATTTTTATGGTTCGATTATGAAAGTGTTGAATAGAAAGTATGTGTAGCAACGCATATCAATGAATGTGGTATTAAAAAGGCTCGTCGAAAACGGTCCAAAACTTTAAATGTTTTTTACAATTGTTTATATTGAAAATGTGACGATGATTTCTTTTTAATGCTGTAATGAACGATACAAAATGAATTAATATTTATCATATAATAACTTACTCCAGGAGCACGAAAAATGCACTTAAAAAAGATTCTAATCGTTTAACTACGTACATGCTAGTAATTTCAATGGCATTGCAAAAAAAAAACAATGCACCCAATCAATACTGCTCAGTGACTGTCTGTCGATATTGCCGATAAAAAACGAGTCATTATAGTTGAAGGGCGTGACTTGAATGTACATTACACCTACAATCATGCTGTGACTACATGATATAGGTATTTGATCTTTTAATAAAAGTTTTAAAATAAATTTAATAAATCGTCAAGTTTGACCTAACGGCCAAAACGAGGACAAAAAAACGATAAAAATTAAAAACTTCTTTTGAAACGTTGTAGCACTGATCTACACCAAGATATTCACAAACGATGCTTCGTAAATAATTTTAATTTAAATTTCCATCAATTCAATTATGCAAGATATTCAAATTAATTAGATTTCATTGCGGTGTCATGGGTTACCGACTTGTGGCATTGAATTAATGCTGACAAACTTAGCATACCGATCTCCTTGTGCGACGTTAGACATATCCAAAAAGATATTACGGCAGACACAATAACAAACGCTTACCGGCATATTTTTTCATTCCTCCCCATCAACTTTAGAAATAACGTTCGTTGCCGAAATAACATACCTGTAACAAAAAAAATTGTGTCAGAAATGTGTAGCAATATCGTAATAGGAAATTAGAAAAGAACTAGGTATTAACTAACGTTGACTTTCATTCTTTTTGAATATCTTCTAAAGTACTTAATTATCGTATCGGACTTAATCACATACAGTTCACGTTGATTATCAAAATATTGTCCTTAAATAATAGTAAAAAATAATAAACAATAATCAAACACGCGGGTTGATAAATTTCAAATACAATTTTATATGTTTCATACATTCCCAAATCACATGCCTGAAAAGCCAACACCTTTTTTTACAAATCATATGATTCAGACCGAGAATCGAAGTCTGACTCTCGTTTCCTAGCACAAAGTGTCAGACAGCCATAGTTGTCTATAAAATATCTTCCAATCAAATCACGGATTGGACGTGCGCCAGACAAACGCAGACGTTTTGACTAGTTTTGCATAAAATTTAAAATTGCATCCGATAAAGAGAGACGGTTTTTTACATATCCCACTGTAATTTACTACTGCAATTTGTATTTACAAAATGAAAACTGTCTACCAACTTAGTACCGAATTTATCGCGCCATCTTTGATTTTTTGTGTACAATGCCTACACCTCTAGATATATTGCCGGTTTTATTAAATGTCGCTAGGATATTTCTCAACAAATTTTTTGATAGACCTATAAAAACCTTATTAATAGACTTCTTCACTTGTTGGACTGGTATAAAAATTGATGTTTATTTAAGACCATTAAAAATAGCCGTAACTATTTCTATTAGCGTTAATAAAGACATATATTACGTATTTCAGTTTTTTTTTTGCCTCATTTGTTCTTTAAGTACTTAAAAACTGTTTACATCAATCAAATGCAATCAAAGTTAATAAGAAAAGTCTTAAATGTATGCAGTGTTAATGACACGTGACATTTTTTTCAAGTATTTATATTTGTACAGCAACTTTAACTTTATCTGCCATCTAATTTTAAGCCATGCGATAAGTGACTGCAGTTGAAAATTTCTGCATTACCGTCTTGTCTTATCTGCAATAGACCGCTACCTTGCAACGTGCGATAGCCTTATGACAATGCGACAAAGGGTAAAAGACAACGCGCTAAAAATACCTATTTATCATCAGTCCTTTAATTTAACTCCATACTGATATTATATACGAAAGTTTGTTTATATGTTACGTCACAACTACGTTGAAGTAATTTTAATGGTTGTTGGTGCAGAAAAGGATCATGACGGCTATAGGCTAAGTTTTATCTATATAATTGTTAGGTGTCTTAGGCATTATTATTTTTCATGATTTGGTGACAAAATCTATGTAAATAGAAAGTAATAAATAAATTAGCCCCTTAAGCGTAACATGCAGAAGAATCTCAGCAGATCAAGATACTGCCGATTGAAAGATTTTCGTCGCTACCTAATACTCTGCTTGGAAAGCACTCTTACCCTTATCGCTTTATCGTGACTAAAATAGTTGTATGAAATTGAGTTACATCTATGACGTCACTTTAAAAAATGATATTCATAACTAACTGATGTGTAATTAGACAGAATACTCTTGATTGCAACCTACTTATATACGAATTAATAAAAAAAAATAGATTAAGTAAAAACCTTTACACAATAGGTCTTATCGCTAATAGAGTAATTCTCTTTCAGACCTAAAGATTGATTATAAGTGGAGGCAAAAATGTTGAGGTTTAGTTATTGCTATAAAAACATATTTAAAGATACCTAGGATTTATTTTTTTAATATTTCTTCGAACAAAAAAAACATAGCTTTCATAAAACATAAATCAGTGAACTTTACGCCAGTTATATATTTTTTCCTTTTTAATATTTTTGAAAAAAAAAACGTATATGCATGATAAATAAACGATCATTTCATTTAATTTCAATGCAATATAATTTATAAGTAGTGATGGCCTCGAGGTTTAGGCGCGCGGTCGAGAATCTCGGCGGTCGCAGGTTCAAACCCCTGGCACACATCTGACTTTTCGAAGTTATGTGTGTATTCAAAATGAATTATCACTTACTTTAACGGTAAAGAAAAACATCGTCATGAAACCTGCATACCTAAAAATCTTAGGAATTTCTTAGGTGTGTAGTCCGCCAACCCGCACGAGGGCAGCGTGGTGGATTATGGCCTAAACCCTCTCAATGGTAGAGGAGGCCCGTGCCCAGCAGTGGGACGTATATGGGCTGATAGTGTATAATTTACATACAGACCTAGTCCCACTTTTAGATGGCATAAATGATGTGTGGTTTTCAACTCTCGTCACTATATAATACTTCACTAAGACTTTCATAATTGTGGTTTTATTTATGTCACGCTAAGTTTTTTAAGTGGCAAGCCAGTGAAAACAGAGCCCCTGATGGTAAGCACAGACAGGACTGTCAAAAATTATTTATTTAATACATCACATACATAGTTCTGATCCCACACTAAGATATAAGTCTTGTGTCGTGGGAATAAGAAACTACGAGAGACTTCGGTCTCACAAACATCCAGACCCGTTACAAATAATTGTGGATCACACAAACATTTGTCTCGGTGCGGGGATCGAAACCGCGGCCTCCCATTTCGCAGGCGAACTGCTACACTAAAATACTTTCCAAATTATGTATATCTATTAATATTGGGCAGAGTACAACGTTTGTTAAGTACTGTTAACATTAAATAATTTATTACAACGGTTTTAGCGAGTAGTGCCATTTTTTGTGAACAGTTCTTTGAATTAAGTTTCAATCCCATTGGGACGGCAACAACCTCTTTGGATTCTCGATCAGTACGCATGATTGAACCGGTCAAGTTTGACATGTCCACGTTATAACATTAGTACTAAATGAAAAGACTGTACCTAGTAGTTCGACATTTAAATGTGAATAAAAATCGATTATTTTTGAAAACATCGTAAGTAATCGATGAAATATGTGATCTGTTAAGAATCGTAAAAAAATGTATATTATTACCCAAAACCTTAGCCGAATCGTGTCATTAAAAAAAGAAAATTTAGAGGCAAATCTCATAAGTATTATAGACTGAAGTCTTAGATTTAAATGTACATACATACATACATAAACTCACGCCTGTATTTCCCCGAAGGGGTAGGCAGAGGTGCGTTTCTGCACCCACATTTCGCCAGGTATGTATCAGTCCCACGTAATAGGGGGCGAGCCTATTGCCGTTTTTCGGGCACAATTCGGGAGGTCCGTAGCTACAACGGGAGCCGGTGTTGGCGGGGAGCCGGTCTAATTCCCCGCCACAGAAGAAGCCAACTCACGAGCTGAGTAAACAGAAGTAATATGTGAAGATTTAAATGTCTTGAATTATATTTACGGTATTAATCAAGGTAATGCTCTTAAAATTTTTAAATGGCGGTACTTCCATAGAAGCCCAAAAGCCCAGCTTGCCTTACAAATTTCCGAATTTTAATCTTTAAGCTTTAAATATTTATTTAGATTATTTAGAATATCCTGACCCCACGATTGACAATTACAAACTAGACATTACACATTATTAACGTTTAACGTTTTTGGGCTTCGATGGAAGTACCGCCTCTGCTTAAAATAAAATATTAATGACAACATTACAGGAATTCTATAAAACTGCTACTAAAGCATATAAAACTACTTATAATATTCACAGTTAAAATGGAATGTCACCAGTCACTGAGCAGTGGCTACATTTATTGTATATGTAGATAGGATTCCATGCGGAAGTCATTAAATCAAATTAACGCTATGTGACCTTCAGTGTCCGCGGGACTGCGCGCTACTGCGCCCTATTTCCCTGATGATGTAATCCAACAAACCTTATAACCACGTAAATTAAATGGCTTATTAGTTCGCACGCGCATTAACTGGTCTATACGACGAACTAGTTTCAAATATTTTATGTAATACCCTATAATACGCACATGTTATGTAGTAGGTGACCGCTCCGTCCGATCACTTTATCCATGCAAGGTAACCTTTATTTAGAGCTGAAGAAGACTTGACGGAAAGCAGAGCGGGCGACATGCCGCGAAAAAACACAGCGCCTCTCGCGCGATCGCCGACCGCCGACCGGTCCTCATACATTTTCATATTATCAGTAATTCAAATGCGGCCTTCGTGTAAGGCAATGAAATCCAAAGAAAACTGCCGTTAAGTATTTATAAAACTGCATGATACCGCGTGTTACATAAAACGGACATTTCGGTGTAAGTGATTAGATGTTGTTATCTAAAAAAAGGCGCGAAGCTTCCATCGTAGTGGCAAGGCCGTTGAGCACGTGTTTGAGGCGCCTGTTGCTAGTCGCCCCCCGCCCCGCGCGCCCGTCCGCGCCGCACTCGCCTCACGCTGCGATGCGACGTTGCCGCTCCGCGCAATATGCCGGAACGGCTGTGAATTGGCTGTAATGTCAAGTTGATTCGACGGCCAATCATCGCAATACTAGCCGGTGATAACACGAATACTCGCGATCGGCGAGGTTAGAGCCTCTTTGTAGAGGTTAGTGCCTTTAGCTATTTAGAAACGTAGTTTTTTTTTGTAGATCGTTTAAGAGCCCACATTTAAACCAGTTAATATTGAGACACTATAATTAAGTAAATACAGAGGATTAATAGAAAAAAATAACATTTAGGGAAGGTAGTCACTTGTTTTTTTTCCTAAGCGATTGTAGTAAAGTACGCATCACAGTGGCATACGCACATTTGTTTATCAATTAATGTCCGTACAAAATCGATTTGCATTTTCAAACCGCTGTGCATACGCCTGGAAAATTCTGTTTTATGAACGCATATAGAACCGGTTCGGTGCCGAGTAAGGTTGCAATTTAATTTTACATAGACCAGTTTAATTTATGAATATAAATTCCTATCGAGTATTGCTTACGAGTTCCTTAGCGTGCAGGACGCTCATTATAAATATTATTTGCACCATTTCATTAATAGAATATTCAATGTTGTTCAATGAAACAACGTATAATAATCACCCACGCAGTCTTTACTCATATTATCGATAAAATAGATTAGATTTTTTTTTGAGAATAAATTCAATATGGTTGTCACAAAGGAAGTCTCTGTCATAAATAAAGGTTCAGATATGCGCATTCTAGTTAAGTAAAAACAGAATGAATTGAGCGGGTACCACTGTCTTATAAAATACTGAAGTAACAGTGTTTTCCGATGCGCTTCAATTATTTATTAATAAACATGATCGGAGTCAATACATTCTTCAGAATCAGGGCTCTCTTTTTTCTCCCTTTCTAAATCGATTTCGCATGTATAGAATTCTTAACCGATATAAATGTTAATTTGATCTGTAAATTTGGTTTTGTGCCGGATTGTTGTGAGAACGAAAGTTTTTCGTAGTTCTTTTCATGGGCTGAATTCAAGAGTGGTAGGGAGAGTCTACTAAGTGCTAAATTTTATTGCTTCAATCAGAGGCTCACCTACAAATCCCTCAGTTACTTACTTAGTAAATTTCCTAAATAAAAGACATTATTATAGCTTTACACCAAAAGAGCAGAAAAAGAAGAATGAAAATAAACATTTTATAATGTCACAATTACAAATTTTTACTACTCCACCTCCTAATAGACAATAGTCACAGAGAGAGATAAATATCGATAATAGGATTTTATAGGTTAGTATTAAATAATAGAAAAATGCAAAATGTACATTATATTTAAATGTATATAAACATTAAAAAGAAAGGCATACGACATAGGCAAAAGAACTATTGTGTTCTGCCACATACTTCTTTCAAATTTGCATCAAATTAATCACGCTGTAACGACGATAAAAGCATGTTCTTCTAGCTATGCAAATATTTACCAACATCTTTACATTTTCGGTGTCAATGTCCTGACATTGCATACAAGTGGCATTGTATATCTATTTTTATGTTAATGAATATAATAATGCGAATAAAACTACGTCAATGCAGTTACATATACTCAGCAAAACGCAATCAAACAGTGCTAGTGCTACCTGATAGTATGCCAAGTCATAAATCATATAAGTCAAGAATAACACTTTTCGGTCTCACTATACCCAGATTCGAAATATTTGAAAGTAAAATATCTGTGGCCTTATACTTCACAATTTATTTTTATCGCGTAATTTCAATAGGATAACAAATCTATCACAAATAATAAAATGAAATCATCACCGCAATTATTATTAGAACTCTATTATACTGATATATATAGATGTACTGTACTAATTGCAAATAGGCCGACTTATTTCGTCGACTCTAAAAAAAAAAATCGTGTTTCTATCTAGTCGACTGGATTAAGTCTAGCATCAGGTGCTCCTGCAGTGACTTTGTGATGGCAAAGAAAACGTAAATAGTAAATAAAAAAAAAATATATTTTTTAAATAATAAATATAACTGAAGCAGATTTATTTCCTTATAAAAACATGAGACACGAAGTTATAACGATCTATCCATTTGGGTGTACCTTCCGAATGCCATTTCTCCTCGAAACCGCTCAACCGTTAACGATTACGTACTGTAATAAATTATTTTGACGCCAAGGAAAATTCCGTAATAGTTTCCATTTGGAGGATACTAAAAATAGTCAATATCTAAAAGAATGCCATTTAACTTTAATTTACTGACATACATACATTTATTTTAAATATAAAGTACGATGGTTATTTCAGTGTTTTTAAAGCGTTCAACTCTTTTATAGTTGTAAGCAAGATTTTTAAAATATCATGAATATTCAAGGCATCATGGAATAAAAGTTTTAGATCTTTTGTATTTATTTTGGGACATTTAAAAAAGATTGCCTGCGACGGATAAAACAGACAGACAGACAAAAATTGTAAAAAACGATATTTTGATATATGTACCGTGTATACATCCATATACATTTATTAAAAAGCGGTTATTTCAATATTACAAACGTACACTCCAATTTTTATTTATTTGTATAGATGATAGGCTGATTGGAACGAGAAACTGTGATACTGGCATCTACTTCCTTATTTGAATTAATGAAATTAAAAAAGAACAGTTAATAAACACGTTTGAATTAAATTTCGAAAGCGAGACAAATGTAAGTTACAATTTATATCATTGTATTGTGTTTTTATCGCGAGAAATGTATTGGCAGTTATATTTAGACGCGGAGGCTGCGCTCGTGGTTAATTCCTCTGTCAGGTGTCAACGTTCTTTGGTGATAGCGGTTCGAGGCGGGACGGTGTGAATGGAATAAGCCAAGGAGTCACCGTAACGCGTTACGTAAATGCTCTGAATTAAACCTTCTCTTTGGCGCTTTTTCTTTTCGCTTTTTTACAGCTTGGCTTCTAGTACTTTAAGCTGATGATAAGTGGTCATTAGAGTTATTTGATTTGAATTGTCCTTCATAAAATTAGTTGCATATTTCGCCATTCAATAGGATGTCTCGCTTATTCTAAACTGATACATACCACATTTAAAAGAGCAAAACAAAAACATTTCTTAGTTGAGAAAGATGTTATTAATATTTATGAAAACCCTTTAATTGAAAATTTAGGATTAATGATGTCATAAATTATCTAACACATACATACATAAACTCACGCCTGTATTCCCCGAAGGTGTAGGTATGTAGGTTGCCAGGTATGTATCAGTCCCACGTAATAGGGGGCGAGCCTATTGCCGTTTTTCGGGCACATTTCCAGACTCCGGGCTGTTACTGAGAATTTCCTAATGGAAAAACCCAATAACCCAGGACCTCTAGATCCCACGGCACATACTTGTACCGCGAGACCACGAGGCATGCATTATCTAACATTTCGAAGAGTAAATATTTTAAAGAGTTCGGTCATGCATAAACATTACACAATATTACTTAAATATTACATCAAATTTTGTGTGAAATTTGATTATCAGATTTGGTGATAAGGTAATTATGTTTTGATAGAAACTGATACAGCTAATTAACATGCTTTTCATTTTACCGGGAATAGCAGGTTGGCTCATATCATCTATGGAACGATAAGAATACGTAAAATAACTTGGTGGGGACAAAATTATAACTTGAAATACACAAAGGTCAAAAGACGTGGGACTATATGCATTTTTTCTGGGCCTTTTATATTTATTTTGGACCCCACGCCTACTATCAGATACATATTACATTTGTCGCTACAGCTTCAGCAATTATTAGTATAGTACTTAATACTTATGCTAACCTTGGTCAAGCGAATATTCTAGCACCAGTATTACCCTTAAGTAATTTGACATAATGTACACAACAGGGTTACTTCACTACATACATACATAACCTCACGCCTGTATTTCCCGAAGGTGTAGGCAGAGGTGCATTTCTGCACCCACATTTCGCCACGTATGTATCAGTCCCTCGTTTTTCACGTTTTTTAGGCACATTTCCAGACTCCGTGCTGCTACTGAGGATTATCTAATGGAAAAACCTAATAACACTTTGCCCGACCCGGGAACCGAACCCAGTACCTCTAAAACGCAAAGTAGGTACATATTTGCGCCGCGAGACCACGAAGCAGTCACAACAGTTTTCTGTTATCACCCCGGTAGAAAAGGTTTTTTTATACCGCAGTCATACTTTACCAAAGTATCGCTCTACCACATTCAAAACGACTGACTGCTAAATAAGTATTAAACTTCACTCGTCTATTATTAGATTGTTTGAGTCATAAAACACGCCACATCTTTTGTATGTTTACCTTTTTTATTTGCAAACATTACTAGGAATATTTTTTTACGATCGATACCGCGTGTTCCGATTGTTTGTTTTCGTTAGGTGGGCTTTGACCTTAAGTAATACACGATTATTAAGTACTTTATATCCAACATTGTTTTTGTATCTATTTGTAATAATACACGTCAAACTGCTGGACACGGACACTTAGATGGTTTAGACCTAAGTCCACCACGCTGGCCTAGTGCGGGTTAGCGGACTACGCACCTAAGAAATTCCTAAGAACTTCTAGGTTTGCAGGTTTGCTCACGATGTTTTCCTTCATCGTTAAAGTACGTGATAATTCTTTGTGAATACACAAATAACTTCGAAAAGTCACAGGTGTGTGCCTGGGGTTTGAACCCGCGACCGTCGAGATTCTCGTCAGCGTGCCTAAACCTCGAGTTCATCACGACTTGATTAAGCCGGCATAATTATGAAGACTGGCTAAGGTTAATCATTATCGTTTCTTATCTAAGTAAGTAAGTAAGTCCATAATATACAAAAAGTCCATATAATATGGAACTATGCAATGACTAGTTAAGACAAAATATAGTTAATGATGAAATTCAAGCATGTTCGATTGCTAGTCATTATAAGTGTTTATCTTGGGTTTAATTAAGCGGGAAACGTCTAGGGAGTTTTTCGAAGAAAGTGAACACATCATTTTAACCCGAACACTGTCATGACGGTAAAACCGCAAGTTTTCTCTACTCGTAGATTCCCGCGAAAGTAAACAATCTTCATAAATATTCGCCTTAAAGAAACACTGAATATTATATAAAAGTTCCATTTACAAAGAAAACAAAATATTGTTCTAAGACTTACCTACGTTAAGTTATATAATATTTTAGTTTGACGTATAGGTTATATGAGTAATTATAGCAAAATTTATACGAAATTTTATTCATTTATATACAGGTATATTCAGACCGTGATCGGAAACTAAGGCAGGTAAGGTCATTATAGAAAATCCCGACAAAAAATAAAAATTTTGACGTTTTCCTAACAACTACATATATTTTATACCTATGGTTGTTAGGAAAACTTCAATGCCAGGGGGTTTGTAATCACCTTTGCTATTACCTGCCTTAGTTTCCGATCACGGTCTGAATATACCCTGTATAAAAAAATAAGCAGTGTATTATTGTGCGGTTATTTTAAATCTAATTGACTTGATTATTTGACAATAAGAGGAAAAAACAATTTAGTTGAATCCGAACATTACTAAATTCAGTCTCTACCACACAAGATCGAAATGCTTTAATATGTCAACATTAACAGCTCGCTGGGGCTGCTATGACGATATCTATCGATAACTCCATCGTAGGCGACAATCACGCGATACCAACATCACTATTGACGTACGTCGTGTGATAAAAACAAGTTATAATTAAAGGTTAGGAAAATAAATTACTGTAGGACAGAACTGGTGCGTTTGCACCCGTGTGTTGTCAATGTGTTTTGTTGATTACAACTGCATGTTATGCAATTATATATAAGTTATACATGCTACTTCCTCGGTACATAACAAACATTTATAAACATAAATGCAAAAGGCTTTATAACGCTTTTACGCCTAAGCTTGACAGCCCCGTGGCGCAGTTGGCTAGACACCAGCTTGTGAAACGAGACAAATGATTGTGTGATCCACAAATATTTGTTTCGGGTCTAGGTGTTTGGAGACCGAAAAGTCTCTCGTAGTTCGGATACACACAACATATAATAAGACTCGTATTTTAGTGTGGGCTCAGAATTATGAACGTGACTATTGGGTGTATTTATTTATTATACTGATTACCATACATTCATACATAAACTCACGCCTGTATTCCCCGAAGGGGTACGCAAAGGTGCATTTCTGCACCCACATTTCGCCAGGTATGTCTCAGTCCCACGTAATAGGGGGCGATCCTATTGCCGTTTTTCGATACTGATTAAATTTGGTTATAATAGATGAGACATAGGCTCTGGTTCGAGCCGAGACTGCTGTAACCAGGAATTTAGGAATTTAAAATCATACAAAAGCTCATACGCGTCTTATGCTCACATGCACAACAAGAGTAATGAGGCGATATAAATTAATTTATAATAAAAAATGAGTGCATACATATCAAGTGCATGCACTACGTAAACAACTCGATCTTGACACCACGTGTATTGCAAATGTCCAAAGAATAAAATAAATAAGAATGCATCATACGCCTTTAGTTGTGCATACAACCCTCCTTACTCTATTCCACTAACGGCTGGGCAGAAAAGAAAGTTTTTTTTTATGGAAAAAGGAGGCAAACGAGCACGTGAGCCACGTGATGTTAAGTGTTCCTTGTTGTTCCTCAAAAGTATAATACCGGTTATAAGTTGTTATTAATTTGTTAAATAGTTATTAAGTTTAACATAATCGTATAACGACGATTTACAATAAGTAATTTTTTGTTGGTCGCCAAGATAGACCTTGAATACCAACAACAAAAATTACGTGCAAAATAAACGTAATAGACTATTTAAAGTAATAGATGTCAGAAAATATTGTATTTTGTGGTAAATGAAGATTTTTGTTTATTATAATTCATAACTCACGTCGACTGTGTTCTAAGACTACGTCATAAGTGTCGATTTTGTTCCTTGTTTTTTAGTTTACATTCAGACTTTGTGCTGCCACTGAAAGCTGATTCCGCTCTACCTGATCAGGTTTTGAACCCGGAATCTCTAAATCGTACGAAGCGCACTTATGCCACGGGCTCATCGAGCATATACATTTAGTACGATGGAAATTCGATAAAAAAACACTGCGATAAAACAGGCGCGGAAGTATCACCATCGGCGTTCCACTTTTACCGTTTTTTAAGTACAGAAGCTCAGAAAGTGGCGAGGGCAAAGTGACCCACTCGTATACGTGATAAAGATACTGATGTTTTATTGGAATACAACATATATGTATATTTAATTGGGTGACGAACAGTATTTATTTATTCTTTATTGTACACCATTATAATAAAAACAACATAGGTATTGTAAATCTCAATAAGGTAGTCACAAATTGCGGTCTTATCGCTATCAGCGATTTCTTCCAGGCGACCGTTAGATGGACTGGAGAGATCAGAAGCATAGAGTGGGTGGGAAATTATAAAATAAATGATGTACGCAAAATGTTGATTATCAGTAATTTAAATTTCTGTTATTAATGTTAAAAAATTCGTAGACAAGAAAATATGTACTGCTTTCCTTTATATTAAAAAAAGGTTCCTATTAGGCAAACCTTCTTATTTCTGCAAGGGTTATCGAAAAATGATATAAAAAAAATATTTGCTCGTTCACCAAAGATTTATGTGTGCGCATAATTAAAAAAAAAACAAGTTTACAGTTTCGATGACTTTGATTGTTATAGCGTGTGCATTGTACTCGAGACTCTGTTTACTCTAAGACTGAATGAAATTTGTAAATATAAAGAAAATAAACGAAGTAATATGGCCAAGTTTGTATTTTTATCGACTAATACATCAAATGTCACACAGTACATTCTACGTTCTGAAGGCCATATCAGCCGACATATCATACGTACTTTTATCATGGCGAGCAATCTAAATATTCCATTGGGAGTGAGCACCTTTCTAACTGTATTGCAACAGAGAAAACGTCGAAAAAAGAAGACTTTCCAACGTGCCCCGAATCTGGCGTATCCGTGGTTCCGTTGCCATGACGACGGCTTGCTCGGCCCATTGATTGACTTCTCGATATTACCCAAACAGTATAAAGAAATGTGAAACAAAGATTTATTGGGAGACGATTCGGGAGCCATGCCGCGGCGCGTTTAAATCGATTGAAAGACGTTGATTTAAAGATCAGCCGGTAGCTAAATATAGTTTACCGCTGTGTAATAATGTTATGGAAATCCAATGTAATGGCGAGTGTTGCCATTGCAATTACTTCGCCTGCCTAGAAGTGAGTTCTGAACTTTGAAATACTGGAATTAATTGTTATAAACAACAAGCTGCTACCAGTTTCACCATGGCTTTAATATGTATTATATTATTGGTATAAAAGACAGTTGTGTAATACGCTCACTATAGAAATGGTGCCCTAAATTTCCACAAGCTGCAAATTACCTTCTCCATCCAAACTTATAAATTTAACTTCTCTATAATCTTTACTTATAAACATAACTCTAGAGAGAAACAAAAAAATATTTAAATCTGAAGCATTTTATTCGGCAATTGCAACAATATGCTTTATATTTACTTCCTTTTTTACTTCATACGACTATCGTATACACACTTTTAGACCAAGGAATTCGTAGTGGCTAACTCTGACCACTTTTCAAGTACTAGTTTTAATAAAAATAACATTTCTATTCCCATTACCAAAGAGCTAAAATAATGTCCTTTCACAAACTATATCGCAATTAAAATTATCTTCAAAAATATCGATTGAATTGTAAAATTAGCCGAATCTATTACCGAGCGATTATTATCAACATTGGTCCGGGCGATGGCGAGTGATAAAGCTATTATATACGGTTTCTAGTCGGCCACACTCGAGGCAATTGCTTGGTGTTATCGTAATTCACTGAGGCGGGTAAGAAGCTTAATTCCAAGCAGTTTACGCGCCGTTGCGTAACTAGGGGCGTCACGGCTATATTTTATCGATATATTAATGTTTATCTAATTCGACTGCCCCGTGGTCTCGCGGCACGAGTATGTGCGATCTAGAGGTCCTGGTTGGATTCCCGGGTCGGGCAGTATTGTTTGGTTTTCCATTAGGAAATTCTCAATGGCAGCACGAGTCTGGATTTTTCCCCGAAAAACGGCGATAGGCTCGCCCCCTACTTACGTGGGACTGATACATATCTGGCGAAATGTGGGTGCAGAAAATGCACCTCTGCCTACCCCTTTGGGGAATACAGGCGTTGAGGTTATGTAGTATGTAGGTATGTTATAGTACAATGAAGGGAAACCAAACGGAAAGAACAAAATCGAGTGACAAAGTATATTTTCAAGAGAGCATTAAATACGTTTACACTACTTAAGTAAGATGAATAAACTCTAATATATAAGTTTCATCGTCACAATCCTAAAATTAAGGTTTGCTTCAATAAAATCACTACAATCTTTGCAAAAAGAAGCGGCATTACTTCAATAGAAAACACTAGACCTCGGTGTCATTTTCGTCATCAGTTATTAATGTGTTTTGTTCTAATCTCATTACCACAATTATCATTTGTAATAATTGAGATAAAAATTACCTTGACAAACAAAACATAATATGCTAAATATTTATTTGTATTGTATCACGTAATCTGTTATTTTATGACGTTCTTTTAATATCGTCGCACAAAAACATCGATGTTGCGTAAACCTCTAGCTACCGATGCGTGATAGCTGCTGTCTTCATCGTATTCGTACACATTTGTAACGTTTTGTAATCTATTGAATACAAATCGTGATATATTATAATTTACTATCGAAATATAATAAAAGTAAAATGAGGGACAATAACCGTGACTGTAGAAATATTTTTTTAATTTATGATTTATTTATTTATTTTTATTTATTTAACCTTTCTGTGTTATAAATATACTAGAGAACTCAATTACATATGTATACAAATTTATTTTCTCATCTTATTCAAAAACTCAAATGAGAGCAATTGTTCATATAAATATAACAATTAATCTAGTTATTTTGATTTGCAAGATGTGCATTGTGACATTGAACGATGAAAATAAATATTTTTCAAATTCTATGTCAATAAACATCGTCTGATTACGATCATTATTACCATACGCAGCACATTTTGATGGATCTGTAACGTACTATATCTATCAATGATTAGTTTTTTTTTTTTGCTAACAAATGTTAGGAACGGCACAGCGGGTTTTACACACCATAAAAAAATGGGAAACTAGTACAAAAAATCATCATCATCATTTCCTTGCCCTGTTCCCAATTTTATTTGGAGTCGGTGCAGTATTTTTGTCCTTCCAAACATTCCTATCAGCCGTCATGTCTTCATTCACCCCTTTTTCTTTTAACTAGTACAAAAAATCTCACCAGAACTTAATTATGCGTATAACCGAGTCAATTCTCGTTAAATCAAACTAACTATTCAATGCTAATTTTATATTTTAATATACTCTATTTAAAAAAAATTCAAACACCTTTAATTTTTATTATATTAAATTTAATTTGCATAGCGTGAATAAATAAATAAAATATTTTTTTGGAAATTATTCTACCGACTATACGAGTGGACTAAATACATTACAACAGGATGATACTCAATATGTACACAGGGGTAATATTATTACATCCAATTAAATTGCATTGAAAGACGACATGGCTCTCGCTATACAGTTACAAAACGACTAGCGTACAGATTGCATCATTAATATCATTAAAACAAGTCCAACAGAGCAGAAGCTAGTGACTATAATTAAGTGGACGTTGGCGGTAAGGTATCTACTCTGTCAGAGCAAACGCGCGAAGTTAAAGCCAACTTACTACACAACCAATGAAAGGTATACTATACTTAATTGAAAAGAAATTCACTTCTACTTATTTATAAAACTTATTAACGTACGGAAGGAACTAATATAACCTTTGTAGAGTAGTGGAAAAGTACGGCAGCGATTTGGTTTCGAGCGGCCGGTGTCGGGGCGCGGGGGTCGGCCGTACGCGCATGCGTACACACGCCACTTGTTGCGTCCACGTGTCTCTGGGGGGATCCGCCACCCGCTGTGAGAAAAGGGGCGCAAAGATCACCTGACGCGTACTTCCACCGAACCACGCTGTTTTATACGCGTTTAACGTATAATTCTATCACTATTAAATAACAAAAAGCAAAAAAAAAAACCGACCAATTGAATCCGTCACGCTCGAGTAGAACGTGAACAAAAATAGAAGTACCAAAAACAGAATTAATTCTTTTTTCAGCGCGTTCCAGCAAAGCGAAAAATGCCGTCCGGCATCATCGTCCAAGGTTGCGATTGTCACAGTACGGCGCCCGCGCACCGATCTCGCTTGTATCTGTACAGTTCAACGACCTCTCCTTGCGAAATGCGTCAGCTAGCTCTTTATAAGAGCAAAGCGAGAAAATAAACGCGATAACGCATCTGTACTACGACTCCTCACAATGTAAAGTACGGTGAACGAACCATGTCAAGTAGGTCGTAAACCGGTCATGTAAGTATTGCATCGCAAGGGTACCGTGACACTGGGGATAATTGAAGGTTGACGTGACTAATCAATCTTAAAACGCTCGGAAATCGCGCTGTCACTGATAAACTTTCGTATACAAATCGCCATCTTCGATATGTGCACAATACAAGGCGCTTATTCCAATAGCCGTCGATAAAGCTATTAATTTATTAGCTTGCACACGCTCTATAAGGTTCGTGCAGACTACAAATGTCAAGCGAGCAATAGACGCGCAATGTCACTAAAATGTCACTATTTACGTTTGAATGCTCTTGCGTTTGAGTTCATGGACATGTTCATACATACACTGCTCGAGTGGGTTGCTCATTGCAGAAGCAAGTTTTAAAATGACACTAAACGAGCAAGCCGTGCCTAATATGAAGCATATTAACGTGGCTGTCAGAGAAAATTTCCGATCGTTTTTACACTTGCATATAAATGAATATTAAAGAGAAGTTGGTTTTCAAAACGGCGGTATTTACGCTTTCTATTTTAAATGTCTCGTTCCCGGAATATGTGTAGGTACCTACATTAAACCCTAGATGTCTGTGAGGAAAATACGCCTCGGACCATTGTAACGCAGTACCGTCTGTTGTGGCTCCATTTCCTCGTATTAATTAAATATAATAATACTTAATAATGATTGACACATGACCTAATCACTCAGGGCTTCTTGGCCGACATCCAACGTAGTACGGCAAGGTACACCACACCTGACGTAAATACGGCGCTGTCCAATCAGAGCATCAAGTGGCGAGAGATTTCTACCCCTTCTTATTAAACAAATTGGTCTGGATACTTCTTATAAAATAAATAAATACACCCAACAGTCACATACATAGTTCTGACCTCACACTAGGAACTAGGATACGAGTCCAGTGTCGTGGGTATCAGAAACTACGAGAGGCTTTTCGGTCTCAAAAACACCCAGACTCTAAACAAATATAAATATGGATCACACAAACATTTGCCTCGGTGCGGGGATCGAACCCACGGCCTCTCGTTTTGCAAGCTGATATCTAGCCAACTGCGCCACGGGGCTGTCAAATCCCAGAATCTTTAAAAACATCTGAGCTAACTTGGTCCATTAGAAACCTAGTTTAAACAGGATCTAAATGAACGTCGAACATTTTACTGACAGGAATCTAATTGTAAAATACATAACACAGAATACGGAGTTTATGCAAGGAAGTATGTTAAAATGTACGCATTCTTGAAATTAATTGGCGTCTTACAATAGAAAATTAAAGTCAGATTTGCATGCTAACAACATTATTTCCCATATTACAATAATTGCGGAGATAATACTGAGATCACGATTCTTAAAAATTACTTTTAATTGTAAGTGTGAATTCAGTTTACAATTTTTTGGCCTTGACTGTGTCTATTTTTCCTCAAAATTTTATAAAACAAAATCACAATTCACGTAAGGTGGTCGTACGCCATAAGTAACATGTGATCCGATCTGGCAGTGTTATACCGAGTCTGGAAAAATAGCTTTAGAAAATGTGTTTGGAAATATAACTCTGCCTGTCCTAGTGCCTGTATATCCTTTGCTCTCTCTCTGTCTGTCTGTCTGTCTGTCTCTCTATCTCTCTCTCTCTCTCCCTCCTGCCTGTTGGAATAAGAACATACTTCACGAAACTGTTATCTGAATCTCGCATATGGGCTTAACCTTCAAGATTTCATGTTGACATGGTTAATTAAATCTGGAACAATTGTAGCGACTTGTTACATTTGCCCATCAAGGCTGTAATTTATTGTGTGCGAAGTTTTGGAAAGGCAAACTTGTTATTAATAATTTTAATTTTTTTTTACGCAGTGATTGTATCGTTTTTTGTATTTTTTATTATAATGAATTATACATACGTACATAATGAATAGTATTATATTGCGAGGTTAATCCTATTAACGGAAGATTTTTTTAAACAAAACCATCTAGCTTATATAAAAGTTATCAACTTTTAGAAGCAACCCGGTGAGACAAATTTGTATTATTCTTTATTAAAGATAATATTTAATTTATTTAGGGAATTATCAAAATTTTATAAGATTTTCTTCTAAACCATTCTCCGTATCAAAGCTTATTTTCCCTATTATTGTAATATTGATTTCAAATAAAAATATGCATTTACGTAGCGCAAAATATTACATTACAACCAAAGAATTTAAATAGTACGTACTAAAATCCAATTTTGCTGAGTCATTAGCAAAGTTTGTTCAGCACATGCTTAGGATACTCGTATAACGCCACATGAAACAGTCGAATGCAGTTTGACGTCAATGTTACGAAATAATTTTATAGATAGCATTTAAGTTTCTAATGAGATATTTGTGTAAATGCCATGTTAATTCAACCTAATACATCCGTGAATGGATGCTTCTATGACATACAACTGACCTCACATTAAATTTTCAGATGCGGTCCGATGATCTTGCTCACGTCATACGAATTATTAGACAGACACGATTTGATTACATTGCAACTATTGTGGACTCGTTAACAAAAACTGCACACAAAAAACTAGACAATTCCTATATGTTTGATGTCCTTCGTAGACTTGTTAAATGATAAATGTGGTAATGTGACGCATGAGCGACTTATAAATGCGTTCATTTATCTACGAACTGTAACTTAATTCAGTATACGTTTTTTTGTTATAGTGCACGCTATAGTGACTGCACTCGCAATTGATGGTAAGGTAGACTGGCGAAAAACGATCAAGAATATCTCTAATGGAAGGTAACTGTTTACACAAACGCTGATCGTTATTGCAATAGACGAGTATACTCTTTTACCAGATTACATGACTCCCAACTAAAAACATCATCATTTAGACCGTAATACCAGTGGCGGTACTTCCATAGAAGCCCAAAAGCACAGCAAGCCTTACAAATTCCGAATAATCATTATTTAACAAAAACAATTGATATGGGCTTTTGAATACTGTGGTTCTATTAATAAAAGTGGGGGTTTATAGATCATCTTTAATAACTTACGACGCACAGTTGCCTGTACACGTGGGACTATATACAAAAGCCTTCGACCCAAGTTCGATAATTTTTTTGCGGAGAAATTGATTCGTGGAATTGAACTCACAAAGTCTTTTATCAATCTCCAGATTGGCTTCAGTTAGCTTAACTAAAGAGTTCCGACAATATATTCATATATTTGCCGTCACTGATAATAGACACATATTTGTATGACACCTTAACTATGTGCATCCCAAAAATAATCACTCGAAGGCAAGCTACCGAGTTCTATTAAATTAATTGTACCTAATAAGCCGCATGGGAATTTGACAATCGAGTGGTATGACGAAATCAAATTATATAATTGGCCGGAATGGCTATTTCATATAAGAACAGAGCAGGGATCGAATTAACTTCCTTCTAGAGAAATTATAGACCACAATTTGATTGATTGGGCTTCATACGTGGTGTGAAGTGAGAAAATTTTAACAAAAAGAAGGAAATATGATCCAACTACACTGATAAGGAAAAAAAACCCTTTGAGGGTCACGAAATCGATGGTGTCTTTACGGACCGTGATGTCATCAACTTATAGGCACCTAGAAGTCCTTTTACATTTAATTTGCTGTGAAAGAAATTCACCACTAATCGTTGAAACGAATGAATTAATTTGTCCAGACGATAGGTACAGGTCATCGTTTCGCAAGTCTGGGGATCTTCATCAGTCAAATAACAGCCAAACTTTATAACCTCATCGTAACTATTAATTGAAACTGGTTCTTGACTATGAACCAGACCAGAAAAAAAAATATATGTTATATGAATCTAAATACCAAACAAGTATGAGATTTGCCAATTTTTTTTTTATAAAATGCCATTGCATGTTTTATAATGACTGAAAATATTCTGAAATTATAAATGATATGCCGTAGTTAAAATGCAAAACACCGCAAAAAGTCTAGGAGACTTAAGTGTCAAATAGCCTTGTATTATGTAATCTGCGTTGAGAGTTACATAATATCGGTTGGCCTTGGACGGTCGATTTTACCATACTAGGTAAGCGAAATCATGTCGTGATTAAGAGAAAGTAGAGTTAGCATATAAAACGGGAATTTTCCTTAATTAATGACAGTACTACCTTATAAATAAGAATTAATTGCACTAAATTAGCACTCATACATTTTCAAACTGAAAAATGGAAAAATAAGTATCTTATTATTTTGTGACTATCCGTTGGCTTCACCAGGGTAGTTCTTAGAGGTGAAGGAAGAATGTAATTAATCAAATCGGATGTAAGTTAAGTTATTTGTTAAGTAAGTAAATTCGAATCATATTATTTTTCATCATCAATTGGGGTAACTTCGCCATAGCAATAAAAAATAACTTATTCAAAACGAGGGCAGGTAGTTCTAAATTATACGGATTTTTTTCTCAATAGACAAACTACAATAATTTAGTTCCACGCGAAACACTATGCGAAGCGTGCAAAAAGATGCCGAGTTTCATTTCTCATCTAACGCGAAGATGAGACATCAAACCCGCCTCCCATGCATATGCAGATTAAATTGAATAGGAAATTTGCTGTAAGCCCACTCACAGACTAATTTTCGGCGATTCGATTTGTTCGATCAAAAGTTTGGCAGCTTGTTTGGCATTCCTTATTCGTGCGGTATGCGGATTTCATTGATATAATATTAGTATATTTTGTGAGACGGAAGAGGATTGGATATTGATGGTGAAGAAGTAAAGGATATGTGTCAGGACTCTATAGTGACGGGCCTGAGTACGTACGTAACATGCAACATATACAATATACATACCTATATATTCTATAAAAATATGAACGTAACACTGGTGCATGCGATTTATTATTTTAAAATCTAATCAGATATGTAGTTTTGATAAGTACCACTAAACTGGAAGTATATATTGACGAGAAAAAAGTAGATTTTTAACGATAATTATCATCCTCATCATTATTGGCCACAGAAGCCACAGCTTTATAGATTTTCCATACATACATATCAAGATTGATGCAGTTGGAAACAGCCTGCATCCAGCAACGTCTTGCGATCTTTTCCAGATTCTTGTTTTGTTCTAATGTTAACAATTTCAGTGTTTAAACACAAATTTTGATTTGACAGCTGTTAAATGTTATAAAATTGGATTGTAATACCAACAAAACTACAGTCCTATATAAATGAAACGCGTCCTACAAAATGTACTGTTGTGTTACATTTTAAATTTATCAATGTTGTCATAACACAAGTTTTCCTTTTGCTCAACTCACTCGGATTCTAGTGTGGTTTTCCTGTCATCCTAAATTCATTTATATAGGTACCACATTAGTCCCCGAGAAGAATTCATTTAAGAATATTTTTACTACAACTCTTTTGTCTGTTTTAGTTTCTTTACACAAAAACCGAGCGTGGTCATTTCCCTTACAAATAATTCACGTAATCTGAAGTGACAAATACAAATAGTAATTATTACCATATTTTATTGTGGGAAAGTAGGCAAACGAGCAAGTAAGGCATCTGATGCTAGTGGCCAACACCGCCCATGAACACCCACAATACCAGAGGAATCATCGCTGTGTCGCCGGATCGGCGTGTCATTGTTTAGGGATCATCTAAACGGTTTTGCAAATGTTAAAATTGCCCTTTTTAGGTCGCATTGCCAGACTACGTGCTGTTACTGAGAATTACTTAATACACACGATGCTCTTCTACATTCACAGGTCCTTTGCCACCCAGTACATAGATATGAATCAGGCAAGACAGTACACATTTCGGCGTATTAAAAATTTCCACACATCGACATCCGGCGGGAATAATTTGTCTATTCCCATACAAAACTAGTACACAGTTACATAACACAAACGGGACAATGCCTGAAATCTCAAACAGTGTGGCCACACCAAGATATAAAAATAAACTTTTATTTAAAGTTATTTATGAAACCCGCGCCGAGCTTACTGTCTACAGGTATAATTACGCAAATTCTAATTCAATGGACAACTTTTACTATTAACCTTGTCCTGGAATGAGTTAACACAATAAAGGCAGCACACAATTAGCCTACGTAATCTAATAGATATTCACGTTTAGTAGTATTAAACGGAGATTTTTATATCAGCAGTCAAACGCAGTATTGTTACGCGTGCATATGTAATACTACGAGTTGATTCCACACGAGCCATTTTCCCTGTCTCGTATTTATGGGTATATGATTTTTATGATATATATAGCATATCAATACGTCCTAATTCTGATGATATATTTAAAAATTGATTGATGAATTACCACTTTACTTTAACGGTGAAGGAAAACATCGTGATGAAGCACACCTGGAAAGTTATTAGGAATTTCTTAGTAATAATAGACCTAATTAGGTAATATCTAATAACCGCATTAGGCTTATGTGGTGGACCTAAAGCCTAACCCCTCTCAGTTGTAGAGAAGGCCCCCGTGCCCAGCAGTGGAACGTGTATGATGAGCTGATGATGATGGTTTCAAAAATAAAACTTTGTACGTACATTCGTATTTACCTTAATGACAGTAATCATTGGGTATAAATAATGTGTAAAGAATCGATGACCGTTGTTTCCAATCGCTTGGAATCTGTTAGCAATATCTAAAAATAAGTAGAAATTTCTAGATGTTTCGTCGTTTTGCGATAATAACTTCAACGCTGATGGAATTATATTTAGTAATAAAATTATTTCAATATATATTTTTACTATTCTTTGACCAATGCAATAAGTACAACTATTTTTTAAATAATATTTAGGAATTCTAGAAAATATTTCATTTCATCAATTTGTGTTTGCGTGTTTAAATTAGGTATAAAACACAAAATCAATTCCGTTTCACAAATAATACAGCATAAAATTAAAGATAACAGCTGGATACCAAAGATATTTTTTCATACATCAATACTAGCAGAGGAATGTGCCTCAAAAAAAAACAATCATTTGCTACGCAGCAATAAAAATAATCATATGTATGTACAATAAAAAAATGGTGCAAAAAATACAAGATACTACAAAGTCTAAGTTGGTGGGAAGTCAACGCGCTTCCTATTTTTAAATGAGCGTATTTGACGCGTTGTTATTACAAGTATTTCACGCGATATTACATAAATTCTATAAATTAGTACCTCGATAACGCAACTCTATGTTGACGCTAATTTTATATGCTTTAGTGTCGTATAGATTTGCGTCGTATCTCTGCAGTGTCACAGTATTTGCATAGAGTACAGCAGTCTCACACTGCGTAATCTAGATATTATTATATTTAGTTTACTATAAGCGGGACTTTCCGCACACATTCTTTTAAGTTAGGTTAAAATTAGTTAAAGACCACATATAATAATGAATAACCATTCCAGAAAACATAAACCAACCTGATAACACTTGGCCTAGGGTCGTGTGCTTTATTTTAACCCGGAATTTTTAATAGTTAATAAAAAAAAACTTTATTCAATAACTAACTACAATCATGAGATCAGGACGAAGAGATTCTAATAAGTAATACTTATTTATGTATTTATATAGCCACAACCACATTCACATATATTAATACAATTATAATTAATGACATTTCCTTAGTACTATGTCTGATATATATGACACTTAAGGTGTGCATAGCGTTCTCCGAAAAGTACAAGTATAACAATAAAAAAAATACAAAATAAAATTAACAACTAAAAAGTAATTTACAATTTCATAACTAATAAAAAATTAAAAATAACAATTAAAAAAAAAAAGTACAAATAACAAAAATATAAAAAAAAAATTGTATGAGAAAAAAATAATCAAAAAAAGAGTAAGTGCTAATTCTGCTGACAACATTGCTCCAATATTATTTTCTTAAAGTGCGTGAGGAATTGTAAAAGATGTCAATACTGGGAAGGTGAGATTGATTGAAATTGTATCATCAAGGATTCTGTGCAAGGTTGACTGAAGACCTAAATTAGTCTTTGCTACTGGAGGATAAAAACTCTCCTAATAGGGTGTCTCGGGTATGAGTAAGGCACCGCTATGGATATTCGTCCAGAAGGCTACTACTTTGCGTATGATTATCGACAATTTTTTTAAGGAAGCATAAATCTAAGAAACATCTACGATCTCGAAGGGCAATCTGTTAAATTTGGCGAGTCGTTGATTATATGTGTTTCTGTGAGAGAAGCCACTGCAAGATTATGCAAGATGTCTAGTGAACGCTCTTTGTATGTCTCAATGCGTGTGCGAGTGAGCACTATAAAATGGAGACCATGCGACACGGCAAATTCGAGATTGCTGCGCACAAGTGCGTTGTAAAGAAGCACTTTAGTTTGGGGCTTGAAGCCAATTGTGTTTCTCTTTAGAAATCCGAGCATTTGGGCGCTTTTGATAACTATTTATCAATCTGTGTTGTAAACTTTAATTTATGGTCAATAATAACACCCAAATCTCGGATCTCATCAACTTCCGTAATCGTTGCGCAGTCAATCTCGTACACCGTGACAAGCGGCTTTTTCTTCCTAGTGTATTTAATGTGGAAACATTTACTAACGTTGAGAACCATACTGTTTAATTTACACCAATTAACAATCTCATTAAGATCCTCTTGAATCAATCGGAAGTCACTAATTGATTTTACAGGACGATAAACTTTAAGGTCATCGGCATATACGACATTTGCAGTGCTTTATGCGAAAAGTAAGATCGTTAATAAAAATAAGAAAGAGCACTGGCCCCAATGGGAACCTTGAGGGACAACCGGAGAGTGCGTGATATACCTGCGATTCATACCCATCGACTACTACACTAAGAGATCTGTTGCTCAGGTAGGACTGAAACCAACTAAGTAAACATCCTCCATATACCAAAGGCTTGTAGCTTCTGTAACAAAATGGAATGATTCACTCTATCGAAGGCGTTGCTAAAATCCGTGTAGATTGCGTCCACTTGCATTCCTGCATCAACCATTTCAGATAAATCAGAAATAAAGGGTACTAAATTCGTCAAAATTGAGCGTCCAGTGCGAAATCCATGCTGGTAATCAGAGAGACTATTATTTACTAATCTGAAAATGGTGGATATATAATGGACATCGAAGAATTTGGAGAAACACGATAAAATTGATATTGGGCGGTAATTTTTACATTGGCTCTATCACCTTTTTTATATACCGGAATGATACGGGCCTTTTTCCAATCGTTAGGAATACTCCTTCAGAAACAGACCGGTTGAATATTAGTGATAATGGTAATGCTAAAGATCGACAACAACGCTTGACAAAGATGGAAGGAATTAAGTCTGGCCCAGCGCCCTTAGAACCATCCATTTTTTGATAGCATGTTTCACAGTTGATTCGGTGATTTGTAATTTAGAAATGTAATTATTTGTTAATATAGGTTGTTCTTGCGGTAAGGAGAGAGTAGACTTATCAGTCGAATATACGGAAACGAAATTGATCAGCAAATAATTAACTATCTCTTTACCACTTTTGGGCGGTCCTCAAACCCATATACATACTAGCAGGTAATGTTGAACGTCCCTCTCGCTTACTCTTAATGAAGCTCCAAAAAGCTTTAGGGTTTTTGAGATATTAGATTCGATTAAATTTTTATAGTTACTGTAGCAAAGATCCAAAAATTTGTGACAGCGATTACGGAGCAAGTGGAATTCTATCTCATCTCGTGGATTTTTGTACTTATTATACTTTTTACGGACTCTCTCCTTTTCCCTTAGTAATTTAATACCTGCTTTGGTGATCCAAGGGGGGTAAGATGACATAGCAGCTCTCTTGATCGGTACGTTTTTTGATATGATGTGATTAATAATATTGTAAAACTCATAAACCATTTGATTGACATCTCTACAATCAGAAAATACACTACGCCAGTTAATACTAAACAAATCTATATTAACAGCCTCAAAATCAGTCTTAAAGAAATTGTACTATAATACTTGTGCCAGAAGGCCTCATCCGGAGGTAGTTATTCTAATGGTGGACTGAAGCCTACATTATCCTCCCTTCCACTGCAAAAGAAGCTCGTGCCTAATACTGGGATTATAAAAGAAAATAATACTTCATAAAGTGCGGAATAATTCCAAATAGGAAAATTATAAACTCAACGAGCCTACTAACAGAGTTGATGGACATCGCGTTTGCCGCAAGCAAGGCAACATTGATAACGATTCCCGCTCATTTGATCATGCTGCGTTTGCATGGGGACACACACGTCAGTATTTTATATAATTATAATTATTGTGAAATTCACTCAATATTTTCCCTTGGGATTCACGGTCCCACAATCAATTTCTAATTTTGAGTAAAAATTAAAAGAAGTTATATAAATACGAAACAAACATACTTTTATACTTGTTAAAATCAGTGAAACAATTGACACCCACGCTTAAGAAATTCCTATAAAAATCCCGTACCGAATCGCAAAAAAAAACCGGTTAGCGGGCCAGCTGTAGATTTTATTTTGTGGTGCCACAATACTGGTCAATTAAATTATTGAAGCGGATGTATTGGCGCCACAGAATCATGGCGTTCTAACATCATTTCGTTCGCACATGCCAGTGTTTTTATACACGGGAATGACTATACCATTTAAATATAAAAAAGTAATTTGCGCATGATTAAATGCTGATTTGATATGTGCCGTGATTCGTTTTAAATGAACACACATACATACATACAGTCAAGCTTGTATTCCGCGTAAGAGTAGGCCGAGGTGCCTTGGGCACCCACATTACGTCATTTTTTTTTGTCCCACGTAAAAGGGGGCGAGCGGCGAGCCTATTGCCATTTTTCAAGTCACTTTTCTGATGGGATCTACCTAACACTTGGCCGACCCGGAAATCGAACAGCACATATTATTGCCCTAAGGACTGCGGAGCATACGCGTATAATATTAGTTAAAAACATTCGAAGGATATCAATAGAAATAAATTTCCAAAAAAAATCAAAAAAGTAATAAGATTAACTTTATAACATTATATGGACAACAATGCGTAATATGTAGGTATATAGTACAGCAACGAGGGCGAATCTTGATACCGCGATTTATGTTCTATATCAATCGAACAGCTCCATCTCTCAAAATAATTTTCAACAACAGGTGTTTAATTTTAATGTCTCACGGTTTTAACCGTTTAAACGGATACATTTCCAGATGCTGTTCCAGTAAAGGTACGTTTTTTCACCCAAGCATCAAACCTTGGACTTCGCAATCATCTGCAATGAATTTATTTCACTAGAAATATATCTAATTACAAACCAAGCAATTAACGAGAGCATACCATCAGTTCATCTGCATACTTACCATCAAAGTAACAAAACTTCGACGTACGCAGTCATATTTGATATATAATATCTGAGGTATATTGGTACTCATTAAACAAAACAAAAAGAAAATGTAATACAGCAAAATCAATTTATAACTGGAATAAAATTCTAGAAGCAAACGACACCTATAACACAATCTTTTCGACAGTCTTTTGTTTTTTTTTTTTTATGTGGACTACGCTGCGAAGTAACTGTACTGTAAACTATAATATATACACAATATACAATTCCCATTACTATACGAATACGTAATAAATAAAAAATATGCGGTATTCGCTGTTTATATTCAATACAAAACGTCAACAATACGAATGATTCTCCACGAGTATAAAACGTACTGATTTAAATTAAGGGTATGACAGGTTGTTAACGACAAGTTATAAATTTATTTATTTATTTATTTACCCTTCATACAATATATGTAAAGGTGGACTTAATGCCTGAGGCATTCTCTGACAGTCGAACCTTAGGTGGTGCAGAGATGATAGGCGTGGGTACGTAAATTAACTTATTAGAAATAAAATATACAAAACATAAATATCCGTAACTAGATAACCTAAATACATACTTATATAATACTAGTACATAAATATACACATATATCAATATATATATATATACATACCTATACATATCAATGTGAAGAATCTGCTATTCTGGTTGACAGCAAACTTTTCTAACTTTCAACTTGACGAGTAACGACTCGTACACGTCCTGATCTCTAAGGGAAGCGCATTCCAAAGAAGTATCGACTGCACTGGAAAGGAGGAATGAATAAAGTCTGAGGTGTGGGATGGGCAAAGAAGAAGTAGATTATTAGCTGACCGAAGATTTTTCTCGTGACTGGAGTGTAGAAATTTAAAGTAGGAGACTATATATGAAGGTGCATTAGGAGATGTAAGAAAAGAAAATAGCGTAGTAAGTGCTCGTAGATTTCGGCGCTCACGAATAGGCAGCCACTTCAGTTGGGACCGGAAGGAAGACACATGTCGTATTTACGAAGATTGAATATGAATCGAATGCAGTTATTCAGAAGGCGGTCAAGTTTATTGAGTTGATCTGCATTCAGGTCAAAAATAGCACATGTCACCATAGTCTATTATAGGAAATATTAAAGTTTGTACAAGCATTGCCTTGGTCGTCGACGGTAGAAAATTTTTGAGGCGGGTAAAGAAACGCGGAGTATACCGGTGACTTTTCGGCAGACATGAGTCACTTGAGCTTTCCAGTTCAGGGTGGAATCAATATAAAGTCCGAGGTTCTTAACGTTGAACTTAAGGCAATTACCGCGTCATTGTATATAATAGGAGGCAGAACAACGTTGTCTAGCTTACGCATTTGCCGTTGACTGCCTACAATGATGGCTTGACATTTAGCGGGATTTACCGTACGCCAAAATTTTCGGACCATTTTTGGATACGTTCTAAATCTTTGTTAATATAGTTATTGCATCCGATACTGACTCCACCCTAGCTTGGGCATATAATTGCAAGTCATCGCATACAGATGATACGAACATTGAAGATTCTTGGTTATGAGATTGATAAATACTGAAATAATAATGGAGAAAAGGATGCCACCTTGAGGAACGCCAGTGCCGAGCTTAAGTAAATTTGACGAAGTCAAGCCGACGCGCACCGGACTGCTGTCGCTCCTGAAGATAAGTTGAGAGCCAATCCAGTGCATCTGAAGAGATCATTAGATAGGATAGGATAGACAGTAGGATATCGTGACTAACGGTATTGAAGGCGTTTGAAAAGTCTACCAAAACCACTACAGTGACTTTGGTATCCTCCATGCCCGCCCGCATATCGCCAGTCACTTTTAGGAGGGCGGAGACGGTGCTGTGACCAGGTCTGAAACCTGATTGATAAGGCTCATCAAATTGTTTTGATACACAAACCTGGACAATTGCCTGTGGGCACAGGCTTCGAGCACCTTGGATAGGAACGGGAGAATGGAGATTGGACGAAAATGGTTGGGTAAAGTGGGGTTTGGTATTTTAGGAAGAGGAAAAATGATAGCGGATTTCCAAGCGGTTGGAAAAATGCCAGTATTAAAAGAACAATTAATTATATGTGTGATAGGGGGAAGAGCCAATCAAGGATTGCCAAGATCATGCGACGACTTAATTGTCGCAGCCGGTGGCATTGGATTTAATGGAGAGGATTATCTTTTTAATCTCATCCGATGCAACTGGAGAAAAATGGAATTGATCGATACATGGACGAGGAAGTTTAGCCAATACTCCAGTGTACGACATTTGGCTTGATGATCCATTGGTAAGGTTGTTGTGAAATGGATGTTTATGTCATCCAAGCCAATAGTCTTCTGGAAATCAAGATTTTTTTGCTTGCCTATACCAAGAGGTTTTTAAAAATTTCCAAACATCAGCAGAGCGGGAGGATGAAATATTACTGAGAATATGGCGGCGTTTGGCGTTGCGTATCATCTGGTTACATCGATTCCTTGCAATCTTGTACAGGTTCCAGTTGTCCTCCGATCGATCCTTCCGAAACTTCCGGTATACCCGGTCCCTACGTCTCATCACCATTCGAACACCATCCGTCATCCATGGAGCAGGCGGACGTTTGAGTTTGATCTTTTTAACCGGAGCATGTCGGTCAAATAGAGAAATAACGGTATTATTGAAGATACAAACTTTTTCGTCGACTGTATTGCTGTGTTCAGATGTTCCCAGTCCAACTCAGCGGCATCTTTGCAAAGCTTGTCTTGATCCATACGACCAAAACAACGCATGAACAAAACTTTAGGAGAGGGTTTGGGAGGTTTTAGGGCATAGGACAAGTAAATAAGGTCATGGTGAGAAAACCCAGGGGCTTGCAATTGACCATGTCGCGATGCGAGGGAAGGGGAAGAGGTGAGGATTAGATCAAGCCAGGTGCTTTCTCCATCGATGTTATGGTGGGTGGGCTGCAGTGGAAGGATATGCAAGCTGGCGGATTCAATGATATCAAGGAGTTTACGGGAGCGGGGGGAATGCTGGTCTAGGAGGTTGGTATTGAAATCGCCCATGATGATGTAATGTGCATATTGAGACCCTAAAGATTCCAGAATCGTTTCGAGACTGGAGAAGTAATCTAAAGACGGAGGGCAGTATACAACGCCCAGTACAGTTTTCACTCCATTGAAACAAACCTCTACAAAAAGATATTCGGCGGGAGCATTACTATCTGAAGGAGAGGAGGCTATAACTTTGTAATTGAAGCAAGATCGGAGATATATTGCAACTCCACCCCCTCTCCTACCGACTCTGTCATTACGTATAAGGTTAAAACCTTGGAGGGGGTATGTAGCGGAGGGTAGTTGAGGTTTGAGCCAAGTCTCAGAGATCAGGACGGCATGAGCGTTAATGTCCGTGAAAGTTATAGACAGTTCACTGTAGTGACTTGGTATACTCTGCGCATTAATGTGGCAAACATTAAAAAGTGTTTTAAATGGTTGATCGAAAGTTCGACGCAGAATATTGCCAAGCCCCTCAGTCATGGAGCAGAAACTGTCATCGGTGTTTGAATCGTCAGAATTCGCAGAATAAAAAGAATCATTATCGGAATTATTCATAATTAGATATATATAAAAATAAAATAATATATAAATAATTAATGCAATAAGTTTGAGTAGTAAAAATAATAATATTTAAAGAAAAGCGTACCGATTGGTGCTATACTTCTCTGCACCACCCGCCAGCTGATACACACATACAAGTTAAAACTATGTTTAAGAAAAGTAAAACAAATAACAAAACGTAAATGACAAATGGCGACAGTTGCAATATCCGAACGCATTATTAATGTTAGTTGTCAATTAATCAATTGTCATCTAAGAATGACATTTGGGGTAGTAAGAAAAAAAAATATTAATAAAATAATGACATACACATCAATTAGTATCGTGCGGCTATGACTAAGACAGTTATTGTTGACTTGTGTATTGGACATCACAATGCGCTCGGAGTGTGGATTATAACATTATAAAAATAATTAGTTTTTACGTGATTTAGCATTCGTGATTGTGGAAGTATTCTGTCCAGTGCCGTTTCCAGGTACAGCCTTGTTGATAGAGGGCTTAGCGTGCTGAGATGTTAATTTGTCAAGCTCCTCCATTGTGCTGATTTTTGCTGTACCATCGGCGACTTTAACAACGATTGTTCCATCCTGGGTCCAGCAGGCCTTCATGCCGAAATGTTGACGAGCCTTGGCGAAAATCTGTTGTCGAGGTCTAGTTAAGAACTCCTTAATTGAACACGAAGAGCCCTTCAGCTTACCCTTGGCCTTCCACACCGCAGACTTATGACTAACGTCATGAAACCTGACAAGAACCGGCCGGTGATGTTTATTATTTCGGGATCCCAGACGATGACAGACACTTATGTTCGAGGAAGTAAGGTTTGTCAATGCCATCCTGTTTTGAAGAATCTCCAAAATGGTAGCAGTGCAGTCCTCCTTGTCAGCCTCAGAAATACCCAGGAACAGAAGAGTTTTCCGTCGATGCCTGGTCTCGATGATGTCGATCACGCGAGCACATTCAGCAATCTGCGACCGAAGCAGGCCAAGCATATTGAACATCAGTTCACGAAACGTACGGAACTCCTCTGCTACCCGTGCCACGGTGTCCTTGGATGGTCCAGTCTGTAGCTGAGCTTCAAGTTCATTCATGCGCTTGGCGAAACAATCCTCGAGCCTGGTCTGCGCGATCTGAATGTCCGACAGCTGTGCCATATTTCAAATTTGAATGTAACGTTTTCGTTCGGTTATGCGTGTTAATGCTGGCAGGTGGTGTATTTTAGCACATATAGTCACATGTGATACTGTTAATGTAATTACGTATGTCACTTATTGTTCTGTACTACTTTTAAAACACTTGTACGATGTAAATACTGTTAAAAATATTTTTAGGAAATAAATGCTTTGAAATCGGTCTAAACTCATTGACACCCACGCGGAAAAAAAAAAAAAAATAAATTGACAGTATGTACACAATGATCCACATTGTCGTCGATATAACACGACATACGGCGCCTCACAAGGTCGGCCGCCTTTCGACTTGTGTCTACATTAACATATTATAACAAATTATAAATATATAAGAATATGCTGTAATGTCGGGCTGATGTGCGATACCACGAAACTAGATTATCTGAGTTAGGTTCTAGGAAATAAAACGTGTCCAACAAGTTATGCATATTGCACACATGTGTCAAAGTCGAGAAGAAATATTGCTAAGTATATGCAGTTTTGGTACCTAAAAGTTATTTATGATTAAATAAAATAAAACTAGTCAGAAAAATGAAGTTAAAAATTTATTTTTCTAAAGCCAGCATTTCAAATTGATAATAACGCATCTAATAAATAAACGGTTGGTTTCAAAAAGAGTATCAAGTAGCTATTCCAACAAGTTATATCAAAATGACCGACTATTATGTTATACTGAGGTATAACATAATATAGGTATATTATAAGGAATTTACTTCCATAAACGCAATACAATTTGTTACAGAAAAAGTCGTATTTCACATTATAAATACACTGTAATTTTCACAACTATTTCATCATCATCATTCATCATCAGCCCAAATACGTCCCACTGCTGGGCACGGGCCTCCTCTACAACTGAGAGGGTTTAGGCCTTAGTCCACCACGCTGGCCTAGTGCGGGTTGGCGGACTACACACCTAAGAAATTTCTAAGAACTTTTAGGTGTGCAGGTTTTATCACGATGTTTTCCTTCACCGTTAAAGCAAGTGATATATAATTCATTGTGAATACAAACATAACATATTTTTTTACAACTATTTACAGCGTGATAATGTAAAGCGATTTGTTTTTACTATTTTTTAAATTAATTTTAGCATTATTATTTATATATTGATTACAACAATATCTATTTCATTTATTTCGGACAAGAAGTAATTAAGATTGCATTTACCTGGAATTTGAAGTAATTGCACGACTCAAGCCATAATATTAAACTTATTAGGTAATTTTAAACTATCGCAACTCTAAGAAATATTCATAAAGTCCCGCCTTTAGATATAAACTAGTATAAAGCATATTAATATCAGTTATATAGAAATAAGCGGAGAAATACAGACTTAGAAATCGATCAAATCACAAGGCACAAGTACGTATGTTTGTGCCGGGCGATCTAGAGTTCCCGGTTTCGACATCCCGGTGGGGCAAAGTGTTATTAGGTTTTTTCATAAGAAAATTCTCTGTAGCAGTACGGAGCCTGGAAATATGCCCAAAACACGGCAATAGGCTCGCCTCTTATTACGTGGGACTGCTACATACCTGGCGAAATGTGGGTGCATAATTGCAACTCCGTCTACTCCTTCGGCATATACAGGCGTGAGTTTTTGTATATATGTTAATTAAAGATACGAATATTATCGTATGTCAAAGTGCATCCCTCACATTATGACTAGGCCAACGGTTTAGTTTAAAACTAGTGGTCAGCTTAATATATTAAGTTACATGCCACACACGCGATTTCCGAGTTGACTTCACATTTGTTGTAACACGACACTACCGGCCCAGTATTTTACTCAGCGGTGGCAAGGCCTCGAAATTTGAAAAAAATCCATTCATTGTCTCTTAGGTGTCTTACTAGGCTATTTAATTTGGCTATTTCGATAGTACGAGGGTCAAAAGTTTCTTTTCTTTCCTCCCCTACTTGCACCAATATAAAAAAAAGTGTGTGTGTACTTATGTACACGCGTTAGAAGTTGCTCTAAAATTTTATCTTTCTCCTTATTCTACGTACTCATAAATATTTGACAACTAATAATTATGTCGATCCCTTTTTATTACTGCCACTATTCTACATTTTTAAAATCTAAAACATAAAAACTTTTTTGAATAACTTTTTCGTGACGCGCATCGTAAAAATTTACTGTCATCATTTTTTCCTAACGCGCCAAAAGAAGTATAACTTCAAATCTTCAAAATAGGAAATGCAATATTTATATGCAATATTTTATAATGTGTTGCATTTATCATTTGCCATCATTTGAGCTGCTCGTTCGCAGCCAAAAAAGAAAAACTTTAATTATTAGGCAACATCTATGAAGCTAAAACTAGACTTATTGACGTCACAACGTGACCTGAACATAATTTTCTAAAAGTCAAAGATTTAATTACGAGACATTCGGTATAAACTTGGCATTGGAATAATAAAATCACGGCAAATTATAACGTGGGAAGTATGAACATAAAACTGAGATAAAAAAAAATACAAAGTCAAATAATTAGAATATTATCTATTCGGTAGGGCCGAGATAAAAATAAATGTTTGTTGAAGGTCGGTATACTGACCACGTATAAAGGCTGACCTTGTGTAGGTATGAGGCGACGCGTCACCGATGCGCAGCACGCTATAATTAGGAATTTTGGAAACATGTGGATACGACTTACAGGAGAATGCAGTATAATATTGCGCCATGAGTTTATATTAATATTATCCTCCAACGCATTTGTTTTTCATTTATTTAACTGCCAGGACGTGGAATTATATATCTATTTTAATTCCAGATTTTAATTAGCATTAGCTGTGCGAAGAAAATATAAAAATCTAAAGGCTTTTTTTCATCAACCAACCATAGTAAATTTTTGCTAAGAGTTTTACCAATTTGGTCGTCTACTCATTAAAAAAAAAATTAAAACTTGAAATTGCGTGGCTTCACTATGAAGACATATACAAGGCAGCTCCAAGTTTACATGTAAAAATTTTATATAAAGAAACGATATTTATAATTACGACAGCCTTTTTTCTCCCACAATATTTAATCATTTGTTTTTACTTGAGTGGAATAGGCAAAACCTGACCACCACAATTTCGTCGGTGTTTACCAATAGTTATGAATATATAATATTTAAAAATATGACGTGCGTTGAAATTATTCGCTGTTAGACCATAAACGTCGAGTATCGATGTAAACGTCTCAATTATAGTTATATTTTACGATCCATATTAAGGATGTTAAAATCCGCTTGCGTTTTATATGAACACTTGGCAAATAAAACCAAAACGGTTATAGGTGTAAACCAGTATTTTTAAAACTGGGTTGCGACCCCAGTGAGAATCTTAAAGCTTATTCTACTTTTAAATATTATAACATATGTTTGAACAGTTAGAGCTATGGTATAAGGTATTTGGTCTAGCCACACTGCGGTTATAGAGTACAACTGTCTTACAAAACCGGCGTTAACCAACCGTTCTGCGTTTTTAGATGTCATATTTCCGGAGTAAGTAAGTGCAATAGTGTCCAAATTAAGCGTTGGTTGTTAAAAAACAAAAAGGACTTATCAGTAGACATAGTTATGTCAGTATATTACATAGAGGATATGAAAATGATTTTTTTTTATGCAATAAACAAAAAACATAAAATTAAGAACATTTGCCAGGGACTCTTAAACTATGCAACACACATCACTGTCTGATCTCGGAACACGAAACACCCATGATTTATCCTTCTGTAAAGCTAATATCTATGTATTTAGTCTCATGACATTACGATCACTTAAGTAAAAAGGCGGAAACAATAGTTTGACGAAAAGAATGCGCCATGTACGAAAAATGAATAATTATCCAAGCTTATTGCTATAATTGTCGCTTATTTCTGTATTCTTTTACTTATTTATTACGGTCGAAGTGTTAGACACAAATATATTTGTATGATTTTCTTTCTTATATTATATTTTGACAGCCCCGTGGCGCAGTGGCTAAACACCAGCTTGCGAAACGAGAGGCCGCGGGTTCGATCCCCGCACCGAGACAAATGTTTGTGTGATCCACAAATATTTGTTTCGGGTCTGGGTGTTTGTGAGACCGAAAAGTCTCTCGTAGTTTCTGATACCCACGACACAAGACTCGTATCTTAATGTGGGGTCAGAACTATGTATGTGACTGTAGGGGTGTATTTATTTATTTATTTATTTTATGTTCCTTTTTGGTATTTTGCGCTCTCTCACTTTACACTATTGTCGGCTTCCTCCTGTTACGCCTAATTTAAGTTAAAAATACTCTTAAAAACAATCTGCAGGAAATTCTTTATGTATTTTTTTCTCACTTTATAATTTATAATTTAAATTAAAAAATACTGCGATGTCGTCAAATGTTTAATCTAAATTCAACTGAAACAACACTCGATAACCCCCGAAATCTAAGTCCATTACATTTTGATAGTAAACACATGTAGTAAACATTTGCTGAAGAACGTAGTATGTAGGTAGAGATAACGAAACGAGTCATAATCAAAAATCGTATCAAAATTGTTTTGATTGCATTGACTCGTTTATCGGTAATTGAACTATGTATATCCGTCTGGAGAACGTTTTTTACTATTAACTGATGAGTTTTATGTGTGAAACGCAATAAGCGAGCAATTTAATTTTTTTCCAACAAAAATTAAATTAGCAAGATACAATTCTCGTTCTCTTTCTTATATATGAAAACTAGAAGCTATGTTAAAAGCATTGGTTGTAAATAATTGTTTTAAGTTTGCGATTTTTACAAGTCAGGAATAGTACTATTATATTATATGCGCGGTATGAAACACATTAAGCAATTAAAATTCGCGCACATTAATTTTTGCTTTAACTAGCATGTGAGCAAAACTATTTAAGAATTAGCACGCTCATCAATTTTGGACGTAATTACTCTCGGTCATGGTGATGATCGTCCGAGAAAGAAACGAGGCCACGTGTCCTGCCGAACATCATGAGGTCGATTGAGTAGCACATCACCCAGGCACAGCTAGAGTATGCTAAACGACCTTGATGGCCTTTTATAGTCCGCTTTTACTACAGGGGTAATTTCGTTGCCGGGTAAAGACAAGGCCCAATAAAGATTCGAGCTGAGCTTCACTGCTTGGACTTATTTCTGTGCGTGCTACTGTCGGTCCTGATGTACAGGAGTTGCAGTGGTGGACGTGTGGTGGGACAGTGTCTATAATAATTTTACTACAGGTAAGAGATAGCGTGGCGGATTTCGCGGCCTGATGGAGAGGGGGCCATATAGCTGGGAAAACGTGGGTATAATTTCATCGCGAGGTAAAAGACCAGTTAGGTCCCCATTAAGACTCGCTAAGCTTCACTGGCCGGAGTTATTTCTGTGCGTGCTACTGTCTATCCTGGTGTACAGGCGTTGCAGTGGTGGATGTGTGATGGGATAGTGTCTATAATAATTTTACTACAGGGAAGAGATAGCTAGCGTATTTCGCGGCCTGATGGAGGGCCATAATAATAATAATAAAGCCTTTTTATTGCCATATAGCTAGCAAAACAAGGGCGTCCTAACCCTTAATACAGGTCAATACAGGTTGAGTAGATATTTTCTATTATGAAATCTAATGCAATACATAGATAGGTTCTGAACATATAAGATAGCACAGTAATTTTCAAGTTGACACCTATTTCAGAAGCTGAGGGATAGTCTCATTATATCATTCTGTTAACGTCATGAGTTATTTGTTCATTGTTTTAATACAATCGTGAAAACCTTAACTATTCACGTTTCACTTGTCATTATTTACGACGTAACATTTCCATAGCCCATAAAGTATGGAACAAGTAAAGAAATTTTCCATTCCGGCTCTAAAATAAATAAATAAATTATCACTTTTCATAGTAATATTATAACAATTCATATTAATATTATAAATGAACTGTCTGTTACGCTTTGACCCATAAGTCGCTGAGCTGATTTGGGTAAATTTAGGTATACACAAATACTTTGGAATGAATATATGCTCCATTTTTTTTTATAAAACTGGACCCAGGCTCATTATAATACAATGCAATAATAGAGGGATAATAGCTCTCAAGTAAAGATATCTTGAAACACTTTGTAGAACTCCAGTAGTCATGTTTTTAATATACTACATACACATGTAAATCAAACAACGCCACTCAATTACCAACACAAACACTCGTTCAATCTATACGCACTGTGTTTATTGGACGATGATCTTAAACATAAGTCACCTTGTCAGTAAATTATTTAATCAATTACATTTTGTGAATATTAATTGAGGTGACAATGGGACACGTTGTTAACACGTCCGCGTATGGAGGGTCGTTGACTAACTACTTGGCTTATATGCAGCTAGCTCCATTCTTAATCCAATGTATACATATACACTACATACTATCTCCATTGCCTCGTATGTGCAGCTCAAGTGTGTTCCGTATGGTCTATAGTTCCCAGTTTCGATTCGCAGGCCGGGAAGTGTGTTATTGGGTTTTTTCAAAAACAAATCTACAGGAGCAGCACGCAGTTCGGAGATTTGTCGGAAAACAGCAATAGGCTCGTCTCATATTACGCGGTAGTTTAAACATCATTTGAGAAAAGTGGGTACAGAATTGCATCTCTGCTCACCATCTCAGGGATGCAGGCGTGAGTGCGTGTATATTTATGTATTTTTATTTGATTTACTGTATATATCCAGAAATAAAAAAGAAAATAAAGCTATCTCATAAACTATTGTTGTGTTATCGCGCCTTAGCGCTATTAGCGATCTCTTCCAGACAACCCAGAAAATAATAGTGAATGTATAACGGGTGGACATGGTGGTTATAAAAAGAAAAATAATAATAAATAAAAACAATTTGAAAATTTAATAAAACTATAATAGCTAAATACAGAAATATATTGTTAATATGATCAATTAAATAGGTTTAGAGTAGTGTGCTTTGATACTACTTTTAAAGGAAGCAGACAACGATTTTGCTTGCCTTATGGATAAAGGGAGTTCGATCCACAATCGAGCAGCAAGGACTGAGAACGAATTGCCAAGCGAAGAGGTATATGTACGAGTACATATAGATATAATATGTATGTTTTTACCGTCTTCGAGTTAGCGGTTTAATTATTTACCCACGTTTCGCTATCCATATTTAATTTTCACATATTGGAAAGCCAATTACCTTTAACAGGGCAAATTCCCTGAATCTATACTTTGACAGCCCCGTGGTGCAGTTGACTAAAAACCAGCTTGCGAAACGAGAGACCGCGGGTTCGATACCCGCACAATTTTTTGTGCGATGCACAAATATTTGATTCGGGTCTGGGTGTTTGTGAGACCGAAAAGTTTCTCGTAGTTTCTGATTCCCACGACAAAAGGGGTGTGGTGGTGGTTAATGTGGGGTCAGAACTATGTATGTGACTGTTGGGTGTATTTATTATACATCCTGGGAATCGAACGAATCGTGTTAGATCGATTAGTTAAGGTCGGCCACGCGGAAACTAGGCATTTATGGGACTTCTTACACAGTGGCATTGCGTGGGTGTCCACCACCCAGGGCGTCAAAAAAATTTGCAGCCCTCCAGTTAACTTACTTCTATTTAAAAGTATATAACATAGAGTTATTCTAAATATGTTTTGGATAAGAACACTCATCAGTATTGTAAAAAGTACAGCTGACAAAAATCATATTTCTATATATTCGAATTATTAATCGAAAATTCTGTTGATGTTCCTTCCAATCAATCCGAATGACATTGAAGACGCGACAAAAATTTCCATGCACAATGATTCGCGGAGGGCGCGACTTTTTAAGTACGACAAATGCATCAATTAAAGAAAGGATGTCGTTGAAAGGACGTTGCTTTCCATGACGCCACAACCCAATGCAAGTCTATTGTTCTCGTCGAAGAAGCAAGGTGCAGAAGAGGGGAATGAAAGGAATTTTGAAGCTTTCAGCAATTACAGACAGTGATTCCTTAGAATCAATTGAAAAGTCAAGGGTACAACTATATCAAATACGAAACTCCTCCGATTTTATTTTAAGTAATGTATGGTATGTAAAAGTATACGCTATAATTTAAGGACTTGTAGACTTTAGTTGCTTGCTTTGGCCTGCTCTATCGATTAACATGTGACGTATGTTTAAGTATTTCTTAAGAAAATATTCTTAGGAATTTCATAGGTGTGTAGTCCACCAACCCGCACTAGGCCAGCGTGGTGGACTAAGGCCTTAACCCTCTCAGTTGTAGACTAGCCCCGTGCCCAGCAGTGGGTCGCATATGGGCTGATGATGACGTTATACATAAAGCCATTACTGTACAGCAGTACAAAAAACTGCAAACTTTTGAAGCCTACACGATGTATTCAAGTAACATATTCTCCCGCCAACTTAAATTGCAAATTCATATAAATTAGCATTATTTACGCATAAAGGTAATCATACCATAACCGTGTCAAATATTCTGTTATGATTATAAATTATCAGATAAACGGTCGTAGTTGGAAATAATACGTATTAAATGAAAAAATATTGCAGGAAACGAGGTTTTTCCAGAATCAGCATATTTAGATTACGTACCTTAGTTATTTACATTTGATGTTGAGCAAAATACAACCAATGTATAAGCAAAACGTACGACTAAGTTTCCTAGTGCTTCTTTTTAGATCAATAGACATCTGCACACCTCAGCCGTCCGATAAAGTATAAAGATTAATATGTTAACCAATCCTTTAAAAAGCAAACCTTTAACCAGTCTATAATGCTATTTATGAGGCTCGTTTTTATTCTGCCTAATAAAATTTAATTCTCATTTCAAAATGCACAGCCGATTCAGATCTACGCGACGTCTGGAACGTGTGACCACATAAAAACAAACTCCGCATTACAATTTGCAATTAAAAAGACGCAATAGAACAGGATTGGGCGGCGACAGGGCGCGGCGTGCGGAGGCGTGTGACGCGCGCGATGACGTGCCATGACGCCTGCACCACGTTATGTCAGTGGAGTAAACAATTTACTGTTTGTAAACACCCGCCACCGGACGTAAACATGGCCATGCTGCTAAGAAATGTCAATGGTGAACGATTCTTAGAAACAGTGCTCGTTTCGCTATTTAATGCCGTCGGAGCCGCCATCATGATGGACTACCGACCACGATAGCTATGATTGGACAGTTACCCATTCTAGTATTTGCAATAGGCCAATTGGGCTGCGTTGAGATCCTTGCCTTAAACAGCACGTGGTCTCAAATTTTCCCATTCTAATAGAAGATGGGAAAGTGCAAGAACCTTATTTATAATCTTCATTTTCCTGTTTCATTTATACGTTCCTTATTCAATTTTATGTTCGTCTCGAAGCCACAAGTTAGGCTTCTTGGCGAGAAAGTTTGCGGCTTGCGCCCTCGATCGCCGCAACGACTGAGATGTGTGGTCTAAAAATATTTGTCAGACTTTAGTGTTCGTTTACGAGAAATTGTGCTTTTAAACAAAAAACCTATGTCTGCTAGTGGGGTAGAGAAAGCGAGTTTTTTTAACAAATCAGTCATATTCGATCATTATACATAATTTTACTTTAAGAAATTTCGATACATGACCCCATACACATTTTAAAGACTTAAAAGATAATCCGATATGAATCATTATAGGCAAATTGATTTGCTGAACATAACTTTTATGTACAAAAATGAGGTGGCTATTTTTATGGATATGTTTTAACAAAATAAATATAGCAAAATAGTGAGTGAATTGTGTGGAATGACACGATAAAAATGTATATCGCTAGTCGACATTCTATCGGAGAAGAATTATGTCATACTAAAAAAACCTTACCGCATACTGATCACATTTATTTTTGACGTATCGCGATTTTACGACACACTTTGATTTTTAAATTTCCAAAGGTCACATAGAATTAATAAAATAATCCTTTTTTTATAAAGAGCAGAAACAAATTCCAATTCAAATGTAGCTCTAAATTGTATTGGAACATTATAGGGTTTTGTTATTACGAACGAAATTCCATGTTGTGTAATAGCGATAAGGAATGCGCAACATATCAAGTAAATAAGATATAAATGTGGAAAACTCGTACACTTTTCTGATACATTAATATGAGTCGATGTTTTGTGACGTAATGCAAAATGCTGACGAAAACATTTAACATCAAAATAATACCGCGTAATTTTATTTGCGCGTCGAAATCAGACACAATTAGCGCAAATTTTTTGATACGAAATTATAAATTCATATACTCTGTACGATATCCCAGATGATTTACGAAAATATTTAAATTAAGATGGGGAGCTATTTTATTTATTTATTTATTTATTTATTCACACTTTATACAAGTTTGTATAGGTGGACTTAATGCCTAAGGCATTCTCTTACAGTCGAACCTTGGGTGTTTGTTGCAGAGATGAAATGAGGCAGGTGTATGAAGTATTTTGAGGTCTTAGAAGGGGACTTCTCGCAGTGAAGAGAAATTCGCGTGAGTTGTATTTCTACACACTAGTTCTGCTAGCTATTTCTAATAAAAGGCCTACGTAATAGGGGGCGTGTTTATTGACGTTTTTGGGGCATACTTCCAGTTTCCGTAGTAAAGTTGAGTATTACACGAGAAAAGCCAAAAACATTGATCGACACCGGAATTAAACCCATGACCGCTTAATAACACGCTGCACCTGTATTCCCCTTGGCTGTGAGTGACAAAAAATAGTAGAGGATAAAAAATAATAAAAAAAAAACAAACTACACCCATCTGTTGAACGGATGAAAAGAATTTCATATCAAAAATATCTACATTAAATTATATATTGCGGATGGGTTGGCTAAAAAAGTCCTGGCCGAGCTATTATTAATTAAAAATTGAAATGTGATTTTTATTAAAACAGTGTACTCGTGAGTTTAACGAATTATTTTAATACCAATCGAAAGTATAAAGCCTATAGAATATGCAAACCTTGGGTTGTCTTTTTGTTTCCTGGCATTAATATCGGGTTGACAGGTTTCGTTACACTTTTTATTATTTCTTTAAATAATTTTTATTTTATTTAACAAATTGTTGCTATTTAAGAATTGTTCAATACTGTCATGGTCACTTTAACTCATGTTTTATCTTTATGTTCGGAACGAAGCTTGTTCAAGAAGAATTTTAATACGCCATTCGTTCCTGTCCCTGTTAATTGCCATACGATTATATGAGCACGTAATAATCTGTAGACTGTACTCTATATGCCAAGTTGTTCCAATGTCTCCTGGAATTACAATGTAACCACGTAGGAAGCGTGAAAGACGATAGCAATAATTTTATGTGCAAACACTGCTAATATTAGTATCTTCAACAATCAATAGCAAATAACTCAATCACGAAAATCGCGTGCAAAACGGCATTATATAATTAAAAGACACTAAGAAATGCAAAGCAGCGGGCGCAGAGTCCATTCGTTTTAATTTTAGCGTTCACAAATACAGTTATATCGTAAAATCTTTGTGCTAATAATAATTACGCTATATTCGAACCTGTCATTAGGTCCGCCCACGACTTTGCACAGTCGTTCGACTATCGTCCGTACTCTCCCGAGACGGAATTCGTCAATATGCCCCGATTATTAATAAATGGCCATCGGAATTATCCATTATGGAAAAAAACCACTAAGCGGTTTCTGGTCCAATTACCACGGACACATAACTCGAAAACCTTTCGTTCTGAAGAACTTTTCCTCGGTTGCTATGGTTTAATCGAGTTTTATATCCGAAAACATCGTGGGCACCCATGGTAACGTTATTAATTGGCGTGATCCATCGATACTTTCACTTGAGTAGAACTGAATGGCAAACTGCTACCGGATTAGTGTGACCTCGAAATTTTTAATATAATAAAAACTAATGCATGGATTGAAATCTTCCGTCATAAATCATTGTAAATTGACTTCAGGAATTTAATACTTGAAGCTTTTTAGTTAGAATTCTAATAACTTCAATAATAATTGAAGCTATAAATCATCTGCCTTTATGACGTCTGGTGAAAAAACGTCGATGATGTTTTATCATTTACAATTAACTGGATCTATTTAGAAAAATGCAATGTAATAATGATATTCCATATTTTAACACTCAACATTGACAATTCTGTATCGTATGTCATGATAACAGAATTATCGTTCCAATGACTTGTATACCAATTTATGCTTATACAAAATTATTGTATAAAAATATTATAAATTGTAAAAAGCTGGTAAAATCAAATAAGAATGGGATTATGATACCAACAGTTAGACTCCCTAAGTAAATGGAATACAGATTCCACATATAGAATAGATAGAATATACAGTTATTCTGTAACCTCTATTTGTCATTTATTAGGCTATTTGTTTTAGCTGGACGTTACGAACAGTTCTTGTAGAAACATGAGCCCTAGTATACGTACTCGCAATAGTGTTGTGCTACGTATATTCTATCAAATATTTCCAATATTGACGTATAAAAACGCTAGAATCGAGTTTCCTAGCCTGAGAAGTCCAAGTTGACCATGCGGCCTTTTTCAACCAAATTGACAAGATTATTTTATTCCCCTGTATCATACAACTTCTTGATGTCCTTTGATTGATCACTACTGGTCTTCCTCGTGACTCGAGCCATCGTTGTTGGCCTCGGCCAGTTTAATAAATTAGATATTTTACTTACAATATGTTCTTTACGCTGAGACACGTTATTAGCATAATCATTAGTTGGCATGACCAGTTATGTTAATTGTAATCTTATTGTACAATCGAGCGAAGAAGTAATCTCGAAGTGTTAAAAAAAAAGTTAAAATGATTATTTGTATGATTTGAAGGATATATTTACTTGAACTTGAGAGCAACAGACATATGAAATAGGATCTTAACGCAGCACTTCATTATGATCTCGTTAATATCATAATCATCCCATATACGTCCCTCTGCTAGGCACTGGCCTCCTCTACAACTGAGGGTTTAAGCCTTAGTCCACCACGCTGGCCGTATGCGGATTGGCGGACTACACATCTAAGAAATTCCTAACATTTAGGTGTACCGGTTTCCTGACGATGTTTTCCTTCACCGTTAAAGTACGTGATAATTCATTGTGAATACACACATAACTTCGAAAAGTCAGAAGTGTGTGCCTGGGGTTTAAACCTGCGACCGCCGAGGTTCTCGACCGTGGGCTTAAACCTTAAGGCCATTAATACTTAACTTACTTAACATTCTAATATATAATTTTTTTATGAATTGATCAATTCATAATACTTTTTATTTATACCTACTTATTGAAACATAACACTATTTTCATAATTTAATAACTCTGATAGTTACTGATTCCCACGGCATCATTAAAATAGAGTAAGTATCGATACTTAGTGCCAAAATTGCTTATTATTTATTCAACTTTAAGTTCTAGCTGTTTTTTATTATCCAATTCCGTTTGACTCAAAACTATCGCTGGTGTAATGTTCCAGGGATTTTTTTCATCAAAATTACCATTAGATATTGCAGATAAAATACAGTGGAGCGTACTGCGCACAATTGAGCGCACAATGCACACAGAGGTCGTCGAGTGGGCACTGGGCAGGCAGACGTGTCACAGCTCGGAAATCGACAATCTTCGTATTCATAATTTCATAATTACCGTGATTACTAAGACTCATGTCTAATTGAGGTCGTGGCCCTACAATTATGAGTATTAGATTAAACCTCACTTCATCGATGTAATAAAGTCTATTCTATTACGGTCTAAAAGATCATTGACAACTTGTTCATAAGGAAACGTTTCATTGCTGCCATTATGGAATATATCTTGATAATTACCAATTGCCACAGGCCACGTACCGAAACCTGTGTGTATTATGTAATTATTCATTTGAATGAGTTTTACATAATACATAATTTGTAGTTAATTTAATATTATGTATATATTTTTAAAATTGTATCGAACACAGCAATAGGTACAACAGTTTTCTAGGCAGTTATGTATATAAAAATGTAAATATTACATTACCGTTAGGATCAGTATATATCGGAATAGACGCAATTAATTTATCACGGGAAAGGACCGTGAACTATCACTCGCATATCAATATCACAAATAGCAAATAGCACGTCTTCTGTAATGATACACTTATGTGAGGTGTAAGTTTTCCTAACCCATTAATTATCGAGTAAATATCTGCTGCAATGAACATAATGACCACTATGAGAACTGTTGTAATTGAGCAAAGGCGGTTGACGATATGCAGCTGGATTTGCGTTTCAGCTTTCTGGCCATTGCAACATTAAAGCATTGGCGCGGCATGTGCCAAGTCTACGCTCAGCGGTCTATGACTGATAGAGCTAAAGTTCCTGGCAATTTCAACTTCCATTTGCTTTAGTATTTCCCACTTTATGTTCAGTCAAGTTCATGGAATCAAGATTGTGTCGGCAACGCGCCGCCACAAGGCACATGAGTAAAATTATGTAGTTTAAATTTTTTAAACCGGTTCCACTAGATGCGATGGCTCGTAGTGGAATTTTTTTCGCTTGAAGGTTTCTAGTCGCCTTTACGCTTGTGTTTCTTGCGTTATATTTTTAAAATCATAACTACACGGTTTACTGGTTAGGGAAAAGTACATGGTGAATGTGTTACTTTCAAATGATTGATTATTTTTTAGTGCTTACTAATTAGTGATTTGAAAGTACATTACTATTACGATTACCTAACTATTGTGGTAGTGACACGTGTGTAAAGACACAAAAATAAATATCAGCTTATTGAATGGCAATGAATGGAAAAGTGGTAAATAAAAAAGTTGCAATAAGCTATTAGCAATTCGCATCCTGCAAACTGCGTCCAACAATATGTGCATTTTGTATTAACAACATCCGGAGAAGCTCTTTCATCAATTGTTACTGAATTCTGAAACTGGATTCTAGGTAGGACAAATCCCATTAAATTTCAACTTCAAATAAGTGTTTTAATGAAGCCATTTTGTAAAAATACTATATAATAGTATTTTTTCAAGAATTCTTGGAAACTTGAAAAATGTTGTAATGGTCGTAATAAAATTATATCCAACTTGAAATTTGAAGTGTGAGGTACGAAATGTTTTATTTGTGAATTTTTAGAATATCAGCAGTTGTGAAATAGCGAATCGCGTGTCGTGGGCAAATACGAATAGTGCGATCCGACTAAAGCCAGTAATCCGAAACATTTTATATTTCCGCGATAGGCCGTTGGGGCGGCAACGCAGTAAACGTTCGCCGATCGCGCGACTCATTTCACTAAATCCAATACATTTTTTATTCATGAAACGATTGACGTTTGTATGTTAATTCACAGCGTAGGTCCCCGGCCGAAGGATGAAATATTGAATTATTGCCCAAAGTCGGGGATATATCGCTGGGGTCTGTTCGATATTAATCCGTTGGCTGGCCGGGTTCTGGCAGGAATTCAAATAAATCCACTCTGTGACAAACAAGACGTATAAATCAATCAGGGCAAGGTGGCGTGCAAGCTCTATTGCATTTGCCCCTTCAAATCCCGGGCAAATCAAATGTTCAACTAATTTGTATCGACAAATTTATTGCCAAGGTTAAAGCCGTTATGAGTTTCAGAGGCGACGTTTTATTTACATTCTCCTTTTGACTTATACATTTTTCTTAAAACCAACCTTGAGTTATTAGAAATCTGTTAGCAGAAAACAAAACCAATATAGTGCGTTCCTTTTCTGATATTTCCCATTTGGCTTCGAATTTTATGTCTACATAATTTATAGAATAATAACTAAATAGATTAATAATCTCAAAGAAATATCTATTGCATTATTACAACAGTAATAGTATAAATTTTCCACTGTACCATGCACATGATTTCTTAGTGACACGAACAAGACTGCTTATTGTAATATTAATAAAGTACCTCTTATCATAGACATTCCATAAATAGAATTTTATATCCAACTTGGGCTAGTTTCTTTATAATACACGTAATAAGTGTTATTAAATATGCCGCATAACTTTCCCAATTTTCGAAGTCAATTCATAAAAGTATCGTTAAAATAAGCGGTACCAAGGCCAGTTGCTATCCAGCAAGCGGTCGCACCGTGTACCACGATCATAATCTATTTATGAATTGGACGAGCCGTTGCGCCTGGCAGCATACATCACCGGTTGTGTTCCGTTTCAAATGGCGTTTGTCAGTGCGATGCGGTAATGTAGATAACATGAGGAATAATGTGTGAAGTGATAACACAAATCACTGTGGAACTATTATCGGCCCGCGTCACTCGTTGCTAAGACCGTGATAAGATACGGACGAGTATTTATTTCGACTTAGTTGAAAGGTTGCAATTGTATCTTGCGTTAGTATTCATCTGCTTGCAAAATGATAACTCTGTGCATATTAGATATGTATGTTAATATTGTGATCAAATGTGGTACATTTGGAAATTTTTGATACTCTTGTACAGTAGATAAGAAAAAGGCCGTATAACTAAAGACCAAGGGTTTTTAGATCTGTTATCGATATTTTTTTTCAAACAAAAATTATTTTTTGAACCAAAAAATCGTTCTAAGTTTTCTCTACCATGTATGTACAATGTACATATGTAATATTCATATCATAATTCGACTGATGAGACTGTCACACTATTCCATACTTCAATTACATTACACTGCATGTTGACACGTGACGTGCAAACTACTGCAAAAATCTGCAAGCAACTGCAACTTGAACTGTTTTGGATCAAGTTCGCAGAACGCCGTGGTACTACTACACGACACACGTGTTGGTTTATTCATTACACTATCCATTCATATATCAACTATCAACCATGTTTATTTCCTACATAATGATCTGCAAATAAGTTTTTATTTTTACGACTGAAGTTTAGAACTACTTCGAACATTTCTAACTGGCCAGGTCTAGCGTGAAAGAAATGTTTTTATAATCCATGTACATGAATTGACTGCCTCGTGGTCTCGCGTAACAAGTATATGCCGTGTGATCTAGAGGTTCTGGGTTCGATTCCCGGGTCGGGCGAAGTGTTATTGGGGTTTTCCATTAGGAAATTCTCAGTAGTAGCACAGAGTCTGGAAATGTGTCCGAAAAACGGCAACAGGCTCGCCTATACCAAGCGAATTGTAGGTGCTGAAATGCACCTCTGCCTACCCCTTCGGGGAATACAGGTGTGAGGTTATGTATGTGATGTATGTATACATGAAGGTGTGATATGTAATGACTTTAATTAATTGTTTACAGTTGACGTTATGAATACCAGAAATGCCACTGCGCAGGAAAAAGTGGAAATATGAATTATTACCATCTATTAATATACATATATGCAACGGAATGTTAGGCATGAATTACCCGACTATATCTCGTCTGATAGCTGTTAAGCCTTAGGCCAAACAAGCTGGCTTAGTTTAGCGCTTTATAAAAAAATCTGTATAGGTTTCGTATAAATCGTAGGAGCGACTACAAATTTCAAATGAACAAGGTAACTCTCGAAGATCATAAATACAATGACACATACGGGGATCAAACAGACTTAACAGAAGTTTTGGACATTTGTTCTAGTGCTATATTCTTCTAAAGGTTTTAAAAAGAGACCCTATGTACAAATTATTTTTTCTGATAAAGATAAGATATAATATACTTTTTTAAAAGAAACTTTCGTACTCAACACTGGTGCTGCAACTCCTGTACATCCTTTACAAAAACTCAGTAAGTCCTAAGGATAAGGATCCTAGCTTATCTTTAATCTGCATCAAAAGGATTAAATTAATAATTATTGTAAACAAATTTGACAGCTTTGAAACTATTTTGACAGCCCCGTGGCGCAGTTGGCTACACACCAGCTTGCGAAACGAGAGGCCGCGGATTCGACCCCGCACCGAGACAAATGTTTGTGTGATCCACAAATATTTGTTTCGGGTCTGGGTGTTTGTGAGACCGAAAAGTCTCTCGTAGTTTCTGATACCCACGACACAAGACTCGTATCTTAATGTGGGGTCAGGACTATGTATGTGACTGTTGGGTGTAATTATTATTATTATTTAATAGCAGTCCACTTCCCTCCATAAATATGCTACTTAATATCAAAGAAACGAACAGAAGCATATTTCCACCGCACATAAACGCTTAAATACGAGTACAACAAGAAGGCTACTACTGAGCGATCTGGGTCTTGGCCCAAAGAGGTCAGACGTACAAGAAATTAAGTTATGCTCCATTTACAATACCTACCGAAAGACCCGAGGGGTGGTCGCATGACACTATCATTGACATTATTGATATGATAACGCGGCACTGACACATTTTTGCAACATATCTCGGCATGAACTCAACTGTGGAATAATTATGCTATATTGTTTCATTTAATACTAATTGCGTTGGTATTTCAACCAGATTTGGTTGTTGCAACAGAATTGTGTAACTTGCATTTCGGTACTGTCTAGCAGGACTGTATCCAGTAGAATGTTTAAAAATATTTGTAACTTTTTACCATCTAGGTACATACATACGTTTCCCATTCTAAATTATTTGACTGACTTTGAAGATTCAAATACAACAGTCTGATATAACGTGTGTCAATTAATTATAACTTACTTAATGTGGAAAAATAATACATTATAGAAAATTTGCTTACTGTCGCGCGAGGATTTCGACAAAGCATGAAGACAAATCAAGGCACAGCCTTAAAAACAGTATACTATTGAAGCCTCGTTTAAAGAACACGCATGACGTCTTATGGAAGAATTTACCATAAGTCTTGACGTAAATAAGACATGCGAGCGGAATAAGACATAACTTCTCGAAATAACTTGTTATTATTTATCAGGAAGAAATGCAAATAAAATTACATTATATGTTAACTGAATGTGCACAGAAAGCACGCTTCCATAAAATGTAAGAACATAACAGTTCTATTAACATGTTGTCAATAATATATTTATACTCGCAGGGCATTATGTTCATACTTCAAATGAGGTATAGCATATGCTTATTGAACACTGACTGCCTTGTGGTCCCGCGGCACAAGTAATTGCCGTGCGATCTAGAGGTCCCTGGTCGGACAGTGTTATTGGGTTCTTTCATTAGGAAATTCTCAGTAGCAGCGCGGAGTCTGGAAAAGGCCCGAAAAATGACAATAGGCTCGCACCCTATTAATTGGGACTGATACATAACTGGAGAAATATGGGTGTAGAAATGCACCTCTGCCTACCACTTTGCGGAATACTGGCGTGAGGTTATGTTTGTATGTATGTTATTTATCAATTTGTTCATGTTTACAAAGTGATAAAACCGCTTTTAAGGCTAAGTACGGTTCTGTCCTAACAGCATCAATTGGCGAGAGCATTTCTATCACCATCACTCGACAATAAATAATAAATAAATATAATTTATTTGTACAAAAACATTATAATACAACATATTTTTACAAAACACATAAAATGAGGGCTGTACAATCTCAGTGTGCAATTTTATGACTCATTGACTCCCAAACTAGGAATAAACCTGTAACTTGGGGGAATAACTTGGATACAAAAAAACGGGTCTGGTAAGATGATTCTTAACGTCTCTCCTAAAGGATCTAGAATGACAGGAACCAGAATCGTAGTGACCACCAAGCTGTGGCATCGTAAGCCAGCATACCTAGCCATATTACGACAAGGCGAGGGAGTGATAAGGTTTTAGAAAAAGAAAAATATTAGCAAAAATTTTAAGCCAATCATGAACTAAGATTTTTGGCCTTACATACAACTTTGAGCTTACTTAGCTAACAGTGCTTTGTTTTGCTGTTTTAAATAATATAGCAGAGGAAGGGAGACTAAACCTCAATTAATTAGAACAAAATTATTGTTTTTATTTCAAATGATAGAAAAGTGAGTATACTATACGTTTAATTAAGACATTCTCGTGCTTGTACACGTGAGCGATCTCAACGATACAAAACAACAAGGTTATAAGTACACAACATTATAATATAGTCATTATTGCCTATGTATAATGCATACAGTTAATATATTTATTTATTCATATTAGTTAGCGCATGTAATTGACGTCTATCATACAATATGCGTGCTTTGCAAAATGGTACATAATCAAGAAATGAAGCTTTGTTTTATTATTGACTTACTTAAATGACTATGAGTCAAATATGACGTAATTAGGACTTTCAGGATAAACCTATTACTTCAATTTTCTATTGAAATGAAAAATTCATTGTCAACGATGTAAAACTTTGGTAATGTTTACAAAACACAAAATGTAAACACTGACTCAGTAAGTGGCGTAAACGCTTTACAGGAATTGATATTATATCAAGTTAAATAACATGTTTTCATTCAACTTATTTACTTTTTCGTAACTTTGTAGTAATTTGTATGTGTATGGAACAGAACGTGTAAACGTGCGGCTATGGGTTTTTTTTGCAGTATTTACAGCTTTCCGACGCATTGTTTGTCAATTATGATTCGAGTGATCTTTCATCATAAATATAATAAGAAATGCGAAAGCTTATGCCTCTGTTTGTAATATGTTTTCACATATAAATCACTGAAGTCATGTTGGTATTTTTTTGTATGGATATAGATTCGGGCTTGGAAAATACTTGGGTACTTTTCAACAGTTGTGTTTAGTTGACTTCATTCAGTCCCTGAATGTCTTTGTAACAAGATGGATAATGGCACTGGCATGAAACTCCTAATTTATCAGCACTATGGTGATTATTACAATAATGTTATTGTCTCCAGCAAATGACAATATCATAAAAAAATGGAAATGCCAAGCATTTCAAATAAATAGTTGACTTAGATTTTATGCAACGAATGCACTTGAAACCAGATATTTTGCATCGACCTCAGCAATACAAAGCACTCATTAATATAAAATACTAATTTAAAATATGATAACAAATGCGGGCATTTTGTATTTAAAAAAATTACAACAATTGACGTCATAGCAAAAAATCTATTTAGGAATAAAAATAGTAAGAAGACTGCACTAGTAAAATATAGCTTATCATTATCATCCCATATACGTCCCACTGCTGGGCACGGGCCTCCTTTACAACTGAGAGGGTTTAGGCCTTAGTCCACCACGCTGGCCGTATTTTAATTTATTCACAGTATTTTTAAAATACTGAATCAAAATACTGATCTGATGAATCACGAGACTGCTTCGTGGTCTCGCGGTACAAGTATGTGCCGTGCGATCTAGAGGTCCTGGGTTCGATTCCCGGGTCGGGCAAAGTGTTATTGGGTTTTTCCATTAGGAAATTCTCAGTAACAGCACGGAGTCTGGAAATGTGCCCGAAAAACGGCAATAGGCTCGCCCCCTTTTACGTGGGACTGATTTAAAGGCCGGCAACGCACCGATGATTCCTCTGGTATTGTGGGTGTCCATGGGCGGTGTTGACCACTTAACATCAGGTGGCTCACTAGCTCGTTTGCCTCCTTTCCCATAAAAAAAAAAAAAAAAAAAAAAAAAAAAAAAAAAAAAAAAAAAAAAAAAAACATACCTGGCGAAATGTGGGTGCAGAAATGCACCTCTGCCTACCCCTTCGGGGAATACAGGCGTGAGTTTATGTATGTATGAATGTATGAATCAAAATAATCAAACAAAAGACGCTCTGACAATCCTTTTTAAGTCACTTCTAAAATAGTTGGCAAAAGAAGAGTGTAAAACTTCTATCTATCTCTATACAGGCTTATTAATTACCTAAGTAAATTCACTTTTCTCACCGAAGATACGTCGCATGTAATGTATGAATGAGCGTCATATGGTTTTGTTATCGGCCTTTCATATACCGCTGTGCAAATATAACATTCAGCGTTATCAACATTTGCAAGATGGCGACCGTGTAAATCAATGTAACCTCAATTACTTATTAAGAAAGGTCTCGGCTGGAATTTTCCAGTGATTAGACACTGAGATGGAATCATAAAACCGTAGGTAATTATATTATTTACTGTAATGTTAATGCGAACGTCTTTACGCATTTATATGAACCAAACACTTGTTGCGGTTAATTTAAAGTCAGCTCGTTATTAAAGCAAGTATTTTTATATGTCTAATTATAATATGGAATACGGGAAACTATATTAATTATTAAAATCATCAAAATATATTGTAATGAGACATTAATATAATTGGTACGGCATAAATGGGCGCGCGCGATCTATAGGTGTCGGGTCGGGCTGTGACTAGTATTTTTCACAAGCAGTCTTAGTAGCCTAGATTCTGGAAATTGTCACAAAAAACTCCTACTAAACGAGACATAGCAGTGATGGCCTCGAGGCGCACGGTAGAGAATTTCGACGGTCGCAGGTTCAAACCCCAGGCACACACCTCTAACTTTTCGAAGTTATGTGTGTATTCACAATGAATTATCACTTGCTTTAAAGGTGAAGGAAAACATCGTGACAAAACCTGCACACCTAAAAAAAATTGTTAGGAATTTCTTAGGAGTCTAGTCCGCCAACCCGCACTAGGCCAGCGTGTCCACCACGCCTAAACCCTCTCAGTTGTAGAGGAGGCCCGTGCCCTGCAGTGGGACGTTTTTGGGCTGATGATGATGAAACGAGACATTATTGTAGAAATGTACTTATAAATATGTTATAGACGTGATTGTATTATTGATAATTATGTAATACGCGAGCGTAACGTGACTGTGGATATCTCTGTGGATATCTTTTGATGCGTAATATAAGTAGGTAATTAAAACCTTATTGCAAAAAAAAAAAACAAATACAGGTTCAATAGCAAGGACTGGAGATATTTTGCGGAGGTGTGCTAACGGTCCGGCATAACGGTAGCGATCATTTACTATTCAGCCGGTCCCGCCGCGACATCGATACGGCGAATACGAATTTTTGCTCCAAAACCCACATATTCGTATATCCGGTAGACGTATTAGTATAGCACGCAAAATACAAAGCGTGGGGTTTGTGACCAGTGATCTAACCGCGCTAGGGTATACATACAAAAAGCGGTTAATCTTGTTAAATGTTTGTTGTGCTATTAGGAAAATTTCCTACGCTAACAGTGTGCGTATCTTTAGGTATAGGTGTGCTAGAATTATTTTGAAATAATAAAAGAGATAACTTGACTTTTTAGTTATCATATCTGTCTTAATGCTCTTATGCTTTCTCTCGTTTTTGATAATTACATGTCCGATTCCACAGAGCGAGACAGAATACAAGTTAGTTAAGGTAGGTGTAATTACCATTAGTTATTATCATTAAATCTCGACGGTCGCAGGTTCAAACCCCAGGCACACACCTTTGACTTCGTATTTACGTGTGTATTCACAATGAATTATCACTTGCTTTAACGGTGAAGGAGAACATCGTGAGGACACCAGCACACTTAAAAGTTCTTAGAAATTTCTTTGGTGTGTAGTCCGTCAACCCGCACTAGGCCAGCGTGGTGGACTAAGGCCTAAACCGTCTCAGATGTAGAGGAGGCTCGTGGCCAGCAGTGGTCCGTATATAGGCTGATGATGATCTTAAATCTTCTAGATATTTCTGTCCAGAATATACATATGATTATATAAAACACAGCTCTTCAAAGAGCGACATTTCTAAACTCTGATTCCTAAATGAAGCTGTTTGATACACAATCATTGAGTCAATAGAAGTAGGTACAATATGAAACGCATAAACAACATAATGTATATGTTATCGGAGCTATCCACGTGCACGTATACATTTTCCTGTAAGACATATGTGCTAGTTACGAACGAAACTGTGTGACTGCGATCGAAAAGTCCCGGTATCGATTCCCAGGGCGGGCAGTGCTGTTTGGCTTTTCATTAGGAAAATGTTAATAGCAGCACGGAGTTTGGAAATGTGTCCTAAAAAGAAGCAATTCAGACCCAAATATATAGTATTTACAAAAAAAAACAGCTGGTGAATCTTGAGCGTAGAAGTAAACCCCTGTGCACCCTTTAGGAAAACAGGCGTGATCTAAGTTTGAACAAGTCATTTGCACTCGAAAACATTTGACTCCGCACTTACAAGTGTATGACTTATCAAGTTGTTCAGTATTAGACAAGCAGGCACTTACGTAAACATTATACTCGTGTTCTGATTTACTACTGAGAAATAAACAAGTCTGTTTGTTTATATACTTTGAGGAAATTCATTTTTATTATAATCAAACCCTGTTCTCCTAGAAGTGATAAACACAGTTTATCAATTTAATTGAACAAAAACAATCTGGTGCGTATTATCGTCCGTTTCGTAAGATAAATGAACGCGATCCAGGCCGAGGGTTTAAGTCTCGGGTAGAGCAAAGTGCACCCAGTTAGGATAAGCAAGAAATAAACTAGAAATGTACCAAGTCAACGACAAAAGGTTTATACGTTGGAAATTAAAATAGAGCTTCATAAAGTGGGTCTTGAAATACCTCCCCTTCCTAATACAGGCACTAACACTTCAGCTAACCACACTTAGACACCATCATCATCATCATCATCGGCCCATACACGTCCCACTGCTGGGCACGGGCCTCCCCTACAACTAAGAGGGTTTAGGCCTTAGTCCACCACGCTGGCCTAGTGCGGGTTGGCGGACTACACACCTAAGAAATTCCTAAGAATTTTTAGGTGTGCAGGTTTTATCACGATGTTTTCCTTCACCGTTAAAGTACGTGATAATTCATTGTGAATACACACATAACTTCGAAAAGTCAGAGGTGTGTGTCTAGGGTTTGAACACTTACACACCACCACACAAAATTATACAATAATAATAATGAAATACAGGCATGAAGGAGTTGAATATGTTAACAATTGTTCATCGTTAATATAGTTTTGGTTCATTATCATCTAGAAAAAGTTGTCTAATCAGACAAAAACAAATACATCGAAAATTTCGCAAGTCGTCTCGTACAAGTACCGATCAATAACACTGGAAAAGCATAACTCGCTAAAAAAGATTGCCAAGCAAAATACTTATCAAACTGCTCGGTGTCAGTATATGTCAAGACATACAGACCATATATACAGATATATCGAGACACAACTAGATATAACTGGCAGTATTCTTTCTCCGTTGCACGATTGCGAACTGATGACGCCACAACGTACATAATTTCAAATGATCAGCGAAAGTGAATCGACAGGCAAGATCAAGTTGGACGCCCGTTCGGACTCTGTAGTGACGTGACCTGCATAGTGAGCCTGTATGCATCGTGAATGTACAACGTCGGGATCGGCCACCCCGAATGTACAGCTGATGTATGGAAATTAATTGCGCAGCGCTGTCCATGTGTAGAATGGGCAAGAAAAATAAATGTTACAATTTGGGTTTACTTCTAGAAACTAACAATACTGGCGTAGTAAGTAGATTTGAAAGAAAAAAGAATAATTACAATTTTGATTTCTTCTCAAAACTTGGAATACTGGCCAATTTGTGGTGTAGAATTGGAAAGAAATATTTTGTGATATTCCGAAGTTATTTAAACTGGCCACGTCGTGGCGTAGGATTGATGAATTTGTTGCTTTTCACGATAGTTTCAATAATTAAATTAAATTAATGTGATTATATATATACAATACAAACTGATTGGTCGCGCAACACACCTAAAGTTCTTTAATCTGGTTAAAACGCGATAGCTGTTATTGTAATAAGTACGTAGCGGTTAAATTTTCATTTACGTACTTTTTATAGCTTATATTATTTATAGCTTCTAGAGCTAATATCGATTTTTGAAAACTGATTTTTTTTACATCTTGAGTGCAAAACTGTTTATTTATTAAAGTAATTAAACTATTTATATGCTTACACATATTGGTGCAAACCTCATGGATCGTTATAGAACTATGTAAGAAATAGTGGATAGAAACGGCGCAATATAAAAAAATGCACGGCACAACTACAATGAAACACATACAATCCGTAGAAGTGTGACGGATCTCTTTCAGTTAAAAAATTAAAATAAATAATATCTGTATCGCTGGATGCTAACGAGTGCAACATCGTTCATTGCGCGGCAAATACTAACAAGGTTTTTTACTTGTCAGAATAATGGAGGTTTTGCGCATATGTATATTCATAAATATATATACGTATAATGCGCAATTAATATTCTATTAAGAGCTCATTTCATTAAGGCAAAAACCAAGCCATTCATTTAGATATGACTGACTGGCCCGATCTGATTATACCGATACAGATAACTTTTTGTTCTTACTGCGTGAATTTAAACGGCGATTGTACGAGAAATACCCACTGTGGGCTCATTATCAATATGATAGTCGATTGCCTTATCGAATTTGATACTAAAATGTATATTCATTTCACCTGCAAACGCGATATCGTATGTAAAACTATGCGTTGCATTCTTAAAAACGTTGAAATGGAGAGTGGACCTATAATAAAAGTATGATTTATTTTTGTTATTGGCAGAACACCAATTATATAAATAAAAACAAGTTTTATTACTTTCATTGATTTCGATACTGCCTTTCTTCGGCTGTGAATGCTTGAACTTTTTCACTCGGAACTTCGCAAACTGGTCTAATAACTAGCAAGTGCGGCTGGCAAAATTAATTATGCAGTCGCGATTTCCACTACCTGCGATTCGTCCAAACGAAATATTATGATTACGAAACACACCTCTCAATTTCAGAGCGGTAAAGTTATTTTTGTTGAAGTCTAAAAGTACTGGAATGCACACGAAAACCGCTTTCAAATTGCGAATGGAGTCAAAGTTTTACGGGAATCGGAAATAATATAACAAACGAACTAACCTTGAGTTCACGTTGACCTAATAATTAAAGTACCACGTGTCTAAATTAAGACCACTTTTAGCTTACTAAAATTGGGCGAATGGCAGTAATTTAAAATTCATTCACCTAACAGAGGTGTCATATCGTTCATCTCATTCCCGTACCTTCCGCGGTGTAATGTAAGAATGTGACGCATGACTTCAACAGTTTGCTAATTAACAGAGCTCACAATGACAACCAATTGCACGCTCAATTTTCGACTCTATTACGTATGATATAATTGACATAGTTGCGTATACACGTGTAATGTCTGAATGGGCATTGTATGCGTAAACATTAATCAATGCCATGGGTATGCTCGCGAAGGTCACCGAGTTCGTGGCGCTTCTCTGGAATCCTCAATATGCTAGATGGACAACTTCAATTGGCTTGATATTAGATCTGAATATTTGACTTAGAGCGAGACGAAATATTCATCGCTTATTTTATAGAAGCTAAAGCGCGTGGAAGTCATGTGACCGCGAGATTTATACAAATTCGAGAATGTCAAATGAGTGGTCTCCATCGCTTCCTCGGTTCTTGAGCTCGTTCGGTCGGACGTTGCGTAAGAGCAATGGACTGGTTTCGAGAGATTATTTTCGCTTCCACAGTGTGGATCGAGCGTATAATAGTTTTTATTATCATTTATATCGGTCGTGTCACAGCCGATTGAGATAACGTGGTGCCACTGCGCAGTACGACCAAAAATGCGTAGTGTTTCTAAGGAAGACTATTTTTTACAGTAGCTATGGACTTTTTAGTAAACTGTTATTTACAGCAAAGCGTAGGTAGATGAATATTTTCCTCATGCATATACTTTTTTATATGTTTGTCGATACCATATGGTATATCAAAACAAAATAGTTTTGTACACAATGCAAACATCGTCATCGCTTATATACATCTATAATTACCTCCTCATGGATATACTATACCTCATGGTATACATGCAACACTTGATGATAAAAATTACTACCATAATTATAGTAAGCCTTTTTCTCTTTTTTTTTATTAAATATGATGTGTTCAACTATTTACAAATTCACGCACGAATACTGCCGTTACAGAAAGTTCAATAATAAAATTGGCATCATAAATTTTAATAACTAAAATTATAAATTTTAATAATATAATTGTATGTTATTAAAAGTGTTGGACATACACGAACGCAGGAACCCGGAAAACATGGAGCGTGGCGTGCGTTCAAACCGTTTAGTGATCGGTCGCCAACGCCTTTGAAAATGCTAATTGCAGATAGTACCGAGCATAATAACTATAAATTATGTGTTTCGCCAGCTCTACGCCGTACGAACGGATAGAGATGTCTATATAAATACTATTATTTACTTTCTAGCTGGCCTTCTTAGAAAACGCCTTCATAAACTGGACATTGCGTATGCCATCGACAAAAATCATAAATCATCCTTTGTTAAATAAAATTAATTAGTTAATTAACGCGTACACTGTAATAAAATAAATGTTACACTCCAGAGTGTCATTACCCGTCATTAAGGACGCAGTAATACGCGGTCTAAACATAAATATGACATTACAGGTAAATATAGAGTTACTTATATAAATGGAACAATCGAAACATATCAAACATACATTGGGTTTGTTCCCTGTAACTTTGCGCGTTTGTTAAAAGGAAAAGATTACATTATAAACACGGCAGTCAATTATGAAGCTGTATTTAATATAGAACAGGCAATTCAAAATTTAATTCATTTAATGATGGCGGCTCATCGACTAACTGTAGGGAAAAAAGAAGCACTAAAACCAAACATACCTCTCGCAAAATTTTAAATCTTATTCCGAAGCACAGATTCGACAGTACGGCGTTTGCTTTCTGCGTTTATTACTAAAGGAGCATATCCGAGGTTACCTCGCTCTGGGTTCTTAAAGTTAGGACAGCCCCGAGGCACAGTTGACTAGATACCAGGTAGCGAAACAAGAGGCCAAGGGTTCGATCCCCGCACCGAGACAAATGTTCGTATAATCTACGAATATTTGTTCCTGGTCGAGACGTTTGTGAGACCACAGTCTCTCCTAGTATCTGATACCCACGACACAAGACTTGTAAATGAGTGTTGGGTCAAAAATATGTATGTGACTGTTGCGTGTATTATTTTATGATAAACTTCAATATTACCATTCACATTATGTAAAACGCTATCAACATATTTTTTTATAAAAAGTAGTTGTAAATAATGAGACGCGGAGCACACCCAATAGGCTAGTATTCTAAAATTAACTACTAACACCTGTGTTTTAGCTTTTTAAACCGTTTATTAATCGATAATGCAACTATTTTTGTATTTGTAAACCAGGTGTGTATTTGACTTTATCCATAAATGAACTTAAATGAACATATTTAAACGTAATTCTGTATGTATCCGATTAAGATCGCTTACATAGCCCTTTTGCTAAACCTCCTATACTCATATATCATAAATTCAGATCTAATCGAAAAACGCAGTATACCTTCAAGTATTTTTTAAATATTTTATAACGGATATTAAAAAAAAATAAGTTCAAAATTAAACATAATGTTTTGGGTTGTGCTCATGTCTAATGCAACACGGATTCTCAGACTACATATATTTTCATTTAGTGGTGCGTCTTCCGTGGCTTGGCACGACGCTTGCCATTTATTTGGCAATAGATTGACACAACTAAACACCGAGTATTAAATTCGTGCATCTTTTTAATCAACAATGGTGTACTTGACTTTTTACTTAGATTTTTTAAATTCTCACTACAGTGTATATATTAAAAAATCAGAAATTATTTATGTATATATTGTCGAAATAATTCCCTAGTAGCTAAAAAAGGATGCACGTCACTAATATTGACGTCACTGTATATAATATACGTGCGTAAGAAGGAGATAGTAAGATAATTGCAATTTAATTATTTTTGTATCAAAATCGACGATGTTTAAATACATAGTATCTGCTAAATATATTGTATCAGGTATAAGCTTAACTTAGGTAGGTAAACATACTATTGTGTATACTACGCGGCAGTATTTACATTTGAATTTCTCTTAAAAACTAACACAGTCTGGTGCATGGCATCATGCCACTATTTCGTACACTGATGGAGATACGCCAAATGATTCATTTGAGGAATGCCCTTTAAAATATTTATCGAATCGTTTTTGATAATTTCGGCGAATAACTAGCACTGAGAGACGCAGTAAACATTGTCTCACATAGCTCCTAATGCCGTTACGTCATGGTTACATTTTAAATATTTTCATAAGCTTCTCTTGGAGGAAAATGAATACAAAACCAATGTAAACGAATTTTAAATTGCATCAGTTCTGTTTACCATATGATAGGTAGATAACCTTTCTCTGTAATATAAGGATATTACATAATTTTACGCATGCATAATCAGATCTTCCGTATTTTTTTACGTTTTTTTTATTGAACTGTATCAATGAACATGTCGTTCATTAACAAACGCGAAATGAAATCATAATATACAAAACGATTTTTTTGGGCTGAAATCAAAAACAATTCCGATAAATTTGTACGATTAATAGCTCGTACTGTTGTAGAGTAGAACATGTTGTTATTATTACAATTATTTATTGGATGATTAACTTTATTCTTCATTGATCCTTAAAAACAAAGGTAACTGGAAATGAATGGCTTCGAAGTTATTGCTATGCCATAGCTTTTGATAATAGCTTTCACCCCTCATCTTCTAACAAGCGTAAATTCAAGTTTAATAATTACTGAGTTTGTCTTCTGTTTTTTTTTTGTCCACATGAGTTTTTATTAATGGCTTTTTTCTTTGACTTTACATAGCGCACCCGATACTTAAGTAATACATGATGAAAAACTCCAAATTGACATCGATTAATAATTTGCTTCTTACCTTCCATCCAGCCGAAGAGTTGCTATCTCCCTTATCCTTAAAATATGGCACATTCTGGACCATCCACTCGTATATTTGCGACAACGTTAGCCGGTTGTCTTGTGCGGAGGTGATGGCCTGAGTAATGAGATCAGCATACGAGAGGTTGCCCCATGCGTTGCGACGGGACGAATTTTTCTTCCCGCCCACGGAGGGCAGTGGAGGTGCACCTGAAATTAAAAATCCATTAGCTAATACTTGAAGCTATTGTCTAATTATATTTACTATGACGGAAGTTATGGGAGAAAAATATATGTTTATGTCGAATAAATAAATACACCCAACGGTCACATACATAGTTCTGACCCCACATTAAGATACGAGTCTTGTGTCGTGGGTATCAGAAACTCCGAGACTTTTCGGTTTCACAAAGACCCAGACCCGAAACAAATATGTATTTGTGGATCACACAAACATTTCTCTCAGTCTCAGTGCGGGGATCAAACCCGCAACCTCACTTTTCGCAAGCTGGTGTCTAGCTAACTGCGTCACGGGTTTGTCATGATGATGAATGCTGATGATAGTTACTCTGTTACGGTTTAACTAACCGTTGACTATTGATGAATTTTGGTGGGATTGCGGAGAAGGATATAGACATTTTTAAAGCAGTAATCAGAACTTTAGTATGTTATTTTTATAGCTAAATTCTTTAGCTCTTATTATAGCCATTTCTTGCGTTAGATCGAAGCCTATAGACGTCAAATAATTATTATTGTAATATTTCTGCCTTATTCCCTCGAGAACATTGTAAAAATAACTTATCAGAACCAAAACTAATTAATATTATTTGTTTTCCATATTACAAGTATGTGAGCTATGATATTAACAACAGAAGTCATATGTATTAGAATTAGATCTACGTACTTCATTCACACAATCAGTCCCATAGGTATTCACAAATCAGCAATGTAAAAATAAACGCATCGACATCGCACCACTGGATTCGTCTTATCATTTGATAAAAGAATAAAATTATCGCCACAGAAGGCTCGAATCCGATTGATAATCTTCTTTACGACATTTGATAAAACATTAAGAATTCTAAATAAAACTACGCGGAGATCTTGATACTTGATAGCCCTTCGATACTTTGGAATACTCTTGAGAAAATTTTCGTTCTAGTTGCACTCTATTAGAAACTCATAAAACGGTAATATAAAATTAGTAGAACAATCAATTTCGTCCAATGTAGTGCAGTAACTCGATACGTACCAAAGTCAAGGAAATTCAAGTGCAATGACCTCATGAGGTATGTACAATCATTACAACATATACTTGTGCAGTATTTCGTGCATGATTGCTATGTGATGACTGGAAATATAATGATTGTTTTTTAATATCAAACTTGTAGAGCGTAGTAGAAAAAGTCTAGTTTAATCCGTTTTCTCTGCCTTGTCTGCTGATAACTGTTTTCTCAAGTCTAGGGATTAATTTTGATAAAGAGCAGTTTTAAAAAGTGATAAGTAATTCTTTGCTATTGGAGTGTAATTCATTCCATTGTCATAATTTGATATAAATTAATATCAATAAGGAATTAGGTGGATTTTTTTTGCGAGTATCAAATATTATAGTAATTAATTAAACTCGCATTTATTCAATTTAAAAATACGACGATTTTTATCATACCATACAATTTGTAAAGAATTAATGTTTTTTTTAGAAAAACGAAAAGGAAGTTTTCAAGGAAACTAACTTTTACGAACATTTGTTTTTTTTATTTTCATATAGCATCAAATAGTACCAAAAGAAAATTTACTTGCTATTTGCGAACAATATATTTAAATATGCCAAATGCTTGAGGTAAGCAATAGAAATTGCAAAGTTTTAACAATATATAACAAAACTCAGGATATATAATATTTAATATTTAGGTAATTTGGCTAATTTTCCTAAATAACACTGATGCATTATACACAAAGCTAGAATAAAAGGTATATTGAAATTCGCATCAGTAGAATATTATAATTGCGCCTTTGTCTAATCCGATTATACGATGCCAATTGGTAACAGAAGATGATATTTTGGCGCGTGTAATATAATTTACAATGTGGATATAAATGGACCAGGTAGTAAAAAATATATAAAACGTTCCGTTCCATGAAATATTAAAGAATCAAGTTTTTTTTTATATAATCGCGAGTGTATTCATTTAAATATCTAGTTTCATCTTTACGTTTCAAATGAATTGATTTAGAAGCTAAATCTTGGACACGCTGTTAGGGTTTTATTTTTATAGTCGTGTATTTCCTCGTTATAAACCATAACCTATCTTCTGGATATAGTAACTTTGTAATCGTCATAGAATGATTTAAATTGGTTCAGTGATTTTAGAATTTATGTAACAGATACGGATCAATCTATCCTCAATAGTAGATTGGACTCATTGACTCTTATGCTAAATAAAAGACACGAAATGCAACGCTTTTTCAAATTAGGCAATAAATGATAACACTGGGCTAAGACATGATTTTGAGTGTACAAAGGATAAAATTATTCGAGAACAGTATTCGAGTAACTGCAGTTGTTGGTTACCGATGTGACATCCAAAGTGATATATATATTGAGTGGGAAACCTTTTGGAAACCTTATGGAAACTCAAATAAATCTTATATTAAAGAAACCAATACAATATTTTGAGTATTAATTTCGATCTTAATTACTAAAAACTGTATAACTAAGCCAACTTTGTTAAGGTATCGTAAATTTTTTGTCCACAGCTTGCAGTTTTAATATGAAACACAAACGTTTTATAAACTCCAACACCTCACAATACAAAACTCGTTCACGTGATTACGTTAATGATCTTTGATAGACCAATTATGGAGGGCTCAGGCGTTAAATCGCAGCAATTAATCCTGTCGCTTTTACCTATTTTAAATCTGGCTTCCACGGAGATTGAGTTAATTCTGGTTTCGACTTTCACATTTTTAATACATATTTGTACACGTATAAGAGGCTATCGTTACTGACATATAAACACGCAGCTCAAACCACTGCACGGACTGGGATTATTATTTGGAACGCAAATAGTTATTATCACGTAATTGTCAGCTATGAAAAGGATTTTCAAAAATTTGCCACCCAAAGTTCGTATTTTGACCCCGATTAAAAATCAAACGTAGCTGCGGACAAAAGCTAGTGTATAAACCTTGGTATCATAGACTTGCTTGATGTTTATGACGTCAAAATAGAATATCATGATCCCTGTGCTGATATTTACGCAGTCCTCCTTTAGAGTGAGCGTCGTAATGCGTTTATCACGATTCTAAACAGACAGACAACAAATGTTTACATTGCCAGAATACCTATGTTTGCGCGGCGATATTTCTAAGTTTTGCAGCTTTGTCGATTTATTGTTCTTAAGATTGAGCAAATGCAAGCCTGTAGAACTGAATAGAATGAATAGAAGTTCTGTAAATATTTGCGCAGTTGTAAGTATTCCAGAATACGTCAAGTTCACTCAAAACTTAGTTTGAGCATAGTAATAAGGACGATTTAAAGCAGAAAAATAATATCTGTTTTTAAAGAAAAAAATTATACAGCAAGATAGAATTAAAGTTACTCAGATTTGTTTTTTGTTTTGTTCCGTTTTATTTTTGTTTAAACCATTCAAATATAATCCAATATTTCCATGTCTGTGTCCGACTCTGCAATGCAAATGTGTCCCACTAACAAAAAAACGTTCATGTGTATACATACGGTCAATCTTTTACGAGGCTCGCTTCGTTTCTTATCATTTGAATAGTTTTTTTAGTAGCGTAGCAGAGCGTTCCTATTACGAACATGTTTTAGGCCGGTTGAATTTAATATGGCCTAGGATATCGGGTGAAGCGGTAGTTGATAAATATATTTACCAGACAAGTTCTGGTTGGAGTTCTTCTTGGAGCCGGTGTCGTCTGCAGGGTCGACATAGTTGTCGGGCCTGGGCAGCGGCCACGTGTTGGAGCGAGCGCGCGTCTGGGGCTCCAAGCCCCCATGGAGGTCGCCTAGTGCCTCCGGATCACCCATGGTGCCGTCCAGCTCCAGGATCCCGGTCTGCGATGACCAGGGGCTCTGGTAACCGCCACCTCCTTGTATAGACATATCGTCGATTATTTCAAACAGTGGAATTTTTTGGAAGGTGTGCCAGTTCGGGCGCTCACCGGCGCGTGCCGTTGCCAGCCGTTAGCATCTCAGAGCGATCTCCTTACTGATTTTTAACAGATTTCTTTCTATTTCCAGAATGGTCGAAGCCGAGCCGCTATCCGCAGAGGTTATCTGTCTTCTCCTTATCGGCTATGTTATTCGAAGCCAATAACATGTGGCGTCTCACTAACGTTCATAAACAGCGATGTGCGCAGAGAGCGTCCGCCGTCGGACCGTCGGGCCGCTCCCGAGAGGCGATTTTCGCTAAATATAAGCGCAGGCAGGCAAGGCGGGGGCGGGGCGCGCACCACGTGAGCGACTACGCGCCGATTTTCCAATTCATCACTGGCGGGCTAGAGGCGCGATAACCTTGTAACGTGGCTCGAATCGGCCCGAAACACTGACTATCGTATCGCCCACGATCGTCACGAGAGCCGAAGGTCCCGAAGACTTCGCCGCTGCGCAAATTCCGGCGTCCTTCCGAGTTGGATACGCACTTTACAACTTTTCCACACTGATAAGAGTTATCACTAGTGTGTCGGGGGCTCGATCGCGCGCTATCCTCCTCACCGGCGCGAGTGAAGGGCAGGGGAACACTCCAAGTAGTTTCGCGGTAGTCCACGCGGTCGGCAACAATTGCTACTGCGTAATAAGCGAAGTAGACGCGTGGCGCGGCAATCCGTCCTCGGCCGCGAGTGGTCGCACGTACACTGAACCGAGTCGCGAGGCGCGCCGCTCGTGCAAATTCCGCTCGGCGGGCGCCGCGCTGGCCGCGGAGAGGCGGAGGGCGGCGGCGGTGGCGGCCGCTGATACAGAGTACAGACAAGTGGCGTCGTGTGACCGCGCTCGCTCGCCATCTCGGCCACACTCGTGCCTGCTCGGTTCGCCGTCGCAAATTTTTATTAGTCCAAAATTCTTTAGATAATTGCAACTTGTATGTACCAAGTTACATGCTCACGGCGACCTTGGCACTCATGCGCGGGCTTCAACCATGTGGCGTGGAGCGCGGCGCCTGGCCCCGAGTGCGAGCGGTGCGTGCGAGCGAGGCGCCGCGGCATCGCAGCGCGTCGCCTCGCATGCCGCATGCCAATCTTTGTTTACCAACTGCTTTGTATATAGTTTGTTTTGTTTACTTTGCACGGTCACCTGTATATAATCTTACGAGAGATGAAGTATAAAAAGTATAGATCTAATATTTAGTAGGAAATCTTGATGCGGATAAGATACCCGGATTTGAAATTTCTTACAGAAACAAAAAGCTACACTATCCCTGACAACTTATGCTACCTGAAATTTCCTCCACGCAGAGGGGTGCTTATTACATGGGACCTAATTTATTACTTGTGACTTTTAGTTACCAGGAACCCTCCTGTTACTATACAAATTCCTAACCTTAATGTGTCGCTCGAGTACCGCACATGCGGCCACACTGTCTAGCTGTTCCCATTCACGTCATTCGTTCAGCATGCGTGTGCAACAGATAGGCACTGACGCATGGGTGAAATACATTCAGGAGTGTTGCGTGCATATCACTCGTGCTGTCGTGCATTCCCAACTGGTCTTATCAAGTGTAAAAAGCGAAAAAATCCCAAAGCTAAATATATTCAAGGCTATATATAGGTACTTATAATTGTTTCATGCCTGCATCACAGAGGGTTGGGCAGAGATGTACCCACACCGGCGTTTCACTATTAAGCCGCATCTTGCCGTTATCCGGGCAAATTTCCAGAATCTTGACTGCTACTGAGAGCTTCCAAACGAAAACACCCAATATATTTTTTTCCTTACTATTAATTGCAATAGACGTCAGTCTAACATGTCAATGTTATACAGGCAATTAATTATTAAAACCCCAGATAGACATTAAATAAAATATAAGTATTCATTAATCCATATTCTATAAGAAATAATAATTTAGATATTATGCCACCCAAAATATCAAACACATTATGTAAATTTAATCGCTTAAAATATTTTAATAATTCAAATCTAAATTATTATTTCCTTAAAATATTAATGTCATAAGCTGGTAACAGAGGAAATTTTATTATAATTTATAATTAAATACGAATTCCTCTTAACTTAAACTTCAAGGAGAACTGTAAAACACACAAGTATGTGCCGGGATCTAGAGGTCCTGGGTTCTTAGCAGCGGCACGGAGTTTGGAAATGTGTCCGAAAAATGACAATAAGCTCGCCTCATATTACATCGGATTGACACACACCTGGCGGCATGTGGGTGCAGAAATGCACCTCTGGCTACCCCTTTGGGGAATACAGGCGTGAGGTTATGTACGTATGTATGTATAAAATCAAGTGGCTTTTATTCCTGGATAGGGCAGTATTATCGGAGTTTTCCATTAGGAATTACTCAGTAGTAACACGGACTCTGTAAATTCACCCAAAAATTCACCGGGTATAGATTAAAAATAACTAGCAAGATTTTGATGCAGAAATGCACCTTTACCTACCACTTTGGGACGATAGGCGAGGCGATAAGTGTGTTAAATATACCTAAATACTGGTATATAAATTTACCAGACAGCCAAGCTGCGAAGTTGTCATGTGGAATAGTAAATACTAACGTGTCATTGCGTACCATACGTATTAAAATATGAACGCAATATTTTTAGTAATGAATGCAGCAAATTAATAGTTTATTTAATACCATTTCCTGCAGCATACGATTAAATGCGAACAATGTCGTACTTCTGATAAAAACTTAAATGGTGTGACCTTTGCGTTTTATCTAGCGTAAAAATAAAACTACATTGGATTAATTAGAAAAATATTGATAATTGTGAACAAAAACTAGGTGTACAATGACACGAAAATGCATGTTTAAAACGTTCACATACATACATACATAAACACACGCCTATATTCCCTGATGGGGTAGGCAGAGGTGCATTTCTGCACCCACATTTCGCTAGGTATGTATCAGTCCCACGTAATAGGGGGCAAGCCTATTGCCGTTTTTCAGGCACAATTCCAGACTCCGTGCTGTTATTGAGAATTCCCTAAAGGAAAAACCCAATAACACTTTGCCCGACTCGGAAATTGAACCCGGGACCTCTAGATCGTACGGCACATACTTGTACCGCGAGACCACGAGGCAGCTTAAAACGTTCAATCGATGAATTTTAATGAAATGCTGTCTTCAAATATAATATGAAGGAAAAAGTTAGTTTGTTATTTATGCTTATACACATAAACCGCTACACCGGCATCAATAAAAAAATTGTGTACAAAGATAGGTGCGACAATGCGGTTTTGTTTACTTTTTACCTGAAAAAAAAAATAGCTTTCCGTGAGATTATTGACAAAAGAAAAATAGTTTTATCCAATATTTCTTATTATTATGATGTTAACGACTTTTGTTCCTCCCTTTATAGGGGTTTAAAAGCACGGGCCAGGGCCAAGTGCATAACAACTTTACTGTTTCTGCTATCACTATTTTTAAACTTTCGGGTTGTGAGTAAGGATGATTATATTGATTAAGAAATATCACAATTTAAAAACTTCCGGGTTAGGCGACATGTATTAAGGATTACAGCTTTCTGAAGCAGCAGATAAGTTAGTGGATTGACTTTTAGGGTGAATAGGCTTGAGTGTAGTGTTTTTGGGATAACTCCTGTACTTGATATGATGATGGGGATTGTACGAATCTGATTAACTTTCCACTGAGATTTAATTTCAATTGATAATTCTGTGTATTTTATTATTATGACTGCCTCGTGGTCTCGCAGCGCAAGTACATGCCGTGCGATCTAGAGGTCCTGAGTTGGATTCCCGGGTCGGGTAGTGTTATTGGGTTTTTCCATTAATAAATTTCTCTGTAGCAGCTCGGAGTCTGGAATTGTGCCCTACTAACGGCAATAGGCCCGTCCCCTATTACGTAGAGTTAATGCATACCTGGCGATATGTGGGTACAGAAATGTGCCTCTGCTTACCCCTTCGGGGAATACAGGCGTGAGGTTATGTATGTATGTATGTTCTTATTATTCACGTATTTTAAAAAGAACTGTGGAGTTTAAATACCAATGTATTCGATATGGCAGGCAGAAGTTAGTACGAGTAATATACTCTATAACTTTTTTTTCTATAAATTTTATGTCCAGCGATTAGGATGAAGCTTTTAATTTCTTACGCGGCCAATCGGCAGCGCGTGTTCAATCTTCCCTACCCCAATTCACCTTATTCCTCACTTAAATAAGCTGATATACTGCAGCGACATCTGGTGGCAATCTGTGACACATCAGTGTATTAACTGCAGAACATAGTTACCAATAACTTCTATAAGTATGTTTCAGTGGCGGTACTTCCATAGAAGCCCAAAAGTATTACACGTTAATTTCTAGTTTATAATTAATTGTTTATTGTGAGATCAGTATATTATCATTTATATGTCAAATTGTTTTTTTTGTATAAAGATTTAAAGCTTAAACATTATTATTTGGAATTTTGTAAGGTAAGCTAGGCTTTTGGGCTTTTATGGAAACACCGCCACTGGTATGTTTAGCTTATACAGTCACTTGTGGCGTAATTGGTTATTATGCCGTGAAGAGTGATGCCGTCGTTTCAATCGAATCGAAATTGTAATTAATTGTGTGATTCACAATTTATATTTGTCTCGGGTCTTTGGGCCCTATCCCACCACACACCCGCCACTGTAACTCCTGTGCTCCAGGATCAACAGCGGCACGCACAGTATTGACGCTGAGCAATGAAGCTCAGCGGATCTAAGGGGACCAAAATTTGTCATAATCCCGCAACGAAGTTAATCAGAAAGACAAAATAAAGGAGGAGTTGGAAAACAAAGAGTTGTCCACTTCACTCCATAGCAAAGCGGGTGACAAAAAAAACATTGAGCTGTGAGGTTTCACCCTCACATAAAAAAAGAAAGACAATTACAATTAGTCAAATTAGACGCAATTAACGCACCACGGATAAATAACTACTTACAGATTTATTGGGTAAATTGGACCTAAGGTGCGAGCTGTTATGTACCCTTCCAATAATAGGCATGGCAAAAACGCCGAAAAGCACGGAAGTTCTTCCTAGATTCAACGAGGTCTGTATAATAAACAACACCAGAAGTTACATGCATACTATTGAGCATAATGTTACGCTCATCCGACCAAAGATTGCACTCCCAAAGGATGTGATGTGCGGACTGTTCATATCGCAATGTCTCGGGTCTGTGTGTAGGTGCCATTTTAAATTACATACATACATAAACTCACGCCTGTATTCCCCAAAGGGGCAAACAGAGGTGCATTTCTGCACCTACATTTCGCCAGGTATATATTATTCCCACGTAATAGGGGGCAAACGTATTGCCGTTTTCAAGCACATTTCCAGACTCCGTGCTGCTACTGAGAATTTCCTAGAGGAAAAATCCATTATTGCATCGAATGTCGAATGATATGTGGGCAAGGATTAGGATTGCTGCAAATTTGGTATTTTGCAGACGACAGGATTGACCAAGAAAAAGATGGCGAGTTAAACTGTACGGTTTTAGTGAGGATTAGTGCAATATGGTGTTTGACCGAAAGCTGTGGAAGATGCCTTAGCTCAGCAGTGCAAATGAGGCTTTCATAAAACAAAATTGAAAAACATTTTACTCGCAATATTATAGATGGAAGTTTCATATTACAAAATAGTTAATCAAAACAAGTTTTATTAAATTGTTAATTAACAATTATATGAAAATGACGTAAATGTTTACACAAACCGAACTTACATTAAAACAAACAACATGAAAAACGTAGACTTTCCAGTGATATCACTGAAGCAATTAAGTAAGCCTAGAATTATGTAATGTCTTATTTCATCGTTAATTATTGACTGACTTTTTCATCATCATCATCAACAGCTTTTGTCACGTCCACTGCTGGACACTCTACTCCTCCTCCTCCTACTCCTCACCTATGGCACGCCGCTGGGCTCGCCACCTTGCGGATATCCTCACCCCATCTAGCCAGAGCGCGTCCTACACTAAGTTTGCCGAGCCGTAGTCTCCACTTCAGAACACGTTTCCCGCAACGATTATCTGTTCTGCGACAGATCTGATCTGCTCACTGCCTCTTCAGCCCGCTTATCCTTTGGGCTATGTCGATAACTTTGGTTCTCTATCGGTTGGCACCATTACTGCTCCATCTGGCTTTAGAAAAATTCGAACATAGCCCTCTCCATAGCTCGCTAAATGACCTTAAATTGGTCTCCCAGAATTAGCTTATTAACCCTCGACGCAAAAAGAGGGATGTTATAAATTTTACGTCGATGTCTGTGTGTGTGTGTCTGTCTGTGGCAACGTAGCTCTCAAACGGATGGACCGATTTCAATGCGGTTTTTTTCATTTGAAACCCAGTTTCCTTGCGGTGGTTCTTAGCTACGAGTATGTAAGCCGCGACTTTAAATCACCACGAAAAAATCTAGGTATATTTCGGAATATTGAAAAACAAATATCGTTAGATTGAGTATATAGTTTATTGTTAAATTTAATCAGAATATATATAATGTTTAGAGACGGCTTGTTATTTCAATTCACATTTCGATAAAAAAAACTGTGTATTTGATTTCTAACGACTGATAAAGAATAATTATTTTTTACTTTTTTTAGGGTTGTTTCTTATTTTAATCCAGTAATTAGTCGCGCCTTGCTTCGTCCACATCTTTTCCTAAAGTCTTATATATCTCCAAAGCAAAAAATATTTAAATTGGTTTGGCGTCAAAGCGTAACAGACAAAGATAAGTACTTTTGCATTTGTGATAGTTTTTATAATTTGTAATATAAGCAATTTAGTATGGAATAATAACTATTTTTGACAGCCCCGGGGCGCAGTTGGTTAATCACCAACATACGAAATGAGTGGCCGCGGGTTCGATCCCGCACCGAGACAAAAGTTATTGTGGTCCACAAATATTTGTTTCGGGTCTGGTTGTTTGTGAAACCGAAAAGTCTCCCGTTGTTTCTGATACCCACGACATAAGACTTACATACTTACTGACTGACGGGTATATTTACTACTTTATTTATCTATTTAATCCCCTAGGGCAAGATAGTATTAAGGCAAGCCAGACGAAAGTCTCTCAGGACCGCACTGCATTTAACTAGCATCTGGTAGGCTAGTTAGGTCAGTAACCGTGCCAATAAAAAACGTATATTAATAGGGTCTTTCTAAACAGTGCAATATTTCTTAACTCCAAGGGCAGGTGTAAATATTCTCGTCCATAAATTAGGGAAGTCGAGGGTTACCAATTAATTCCGATGGACGTTACAGCCGATTTATTAACTGCACATGTTCTTTTCCTTTAAGAAAATTCTTCTTTTAGGCTTATTTTATATGAGCGCTTGCTATTATTCACGACGAGGGAAAGAGAGAGGCATTAAAAGGCGTTGGATGCGATTCTCAGATCGGGCACCATGATATAAGTTTTTCCATGACGAAATTTGCAATAATAGCACAAAGTTTTGCAATATGTTCACAAAACCGCTATAGACTTACCCCCTATTACTTGAGTCCTCAAACAATTGGTGAGTACGGATGTAGAAACACACTCTTACAAAACTCTTGGGGGATACCGACATGAGTGTAATATGTCATATGTCCTTAATATTTTTAAATATATGTGTACATAATCTGACTCCTGTATTCCCCAAAGTGGTAGGCAGATGTGCATTTCTGCATCCACATTTCGCATAATATGTAGCACTCCCACGTAATAGGGGGCGAGCCTATTGTCGTTTTTCACATCCGGACTCCGTGCTGCTAATGAGAATTTCCCTATGGAAACTCAATAACACTTTGTCCGACCCGGGAATCGAACCCGTCTAGGTCACACGGAACATACTTGAGCCTCGAGACCACGATACAGTTTTTTATATATGTCAGAAAATAATACTTCGAATACTGGAAGTCCAGTCCTGTAGTCCGGTGAAATTATTAAGCTATCAAGCATTAATATACTAATTACTGTATGAGTAATATATTTTCCCATATGACGTAGTCGCATAATTTATACTTCTAGTACGTAATATGCTTACGAAATATAAGCTTGGTGACGCTAATGATTTTTCCTAAATTAGTTCATGTTTCAATATACCATAATAAAAAAACATTGTTTGTGTTTTGTTCATTAGGGGTTTTTAGTTGACCTCATTTATTTTTTATTTCATTATAACCTAATATTTACTTATTATATCAGCCCAACTACCTTCCACTTCTGGGCACGGGTTTCGTCTACTATTGAAACGGGCCCTAACACTACACTTTGACATTGAAAGAAAACTTCGTTATCATCATCATCATCAGCCCATATACGTCCCACAGCTGGGCACAGGCCTCCTCTACGACTGAGAGGGGTTAGGCCTTGGTCCACCACGTTGGCCTAGTGTGGATTGGCGGACTCCACACCTAAGAAATTCCTAAGAACTTTAAGGTGTGCAGGTTTCATAGCGATATTTTCCTTCACCGTTAAAGTACGTGATATTTTTTGTGAATATACACATAACTTCAAATAGCCAGAGATGTGTGCCTGGGGTTTGAACTCGCGACCGTTGAGATTCTCGACTGCGTGCCTAAACCCAGAGGTCATATCGACTTTGAAAAAAAGAAAACATAGTAAGGAAATCGGGATGCCTAGGAAGTCAACAAATTTTCAGTAAGCCGTCGTAGTGGGTTAAGACCAACTTCACTGTTATAGTACGCGATAATCCATCATCATCATCCATTTTGACAGCCCCGTGGCGCAGTTGGCTAGACACCAGCTTGCGAAAAGAGAGGCCGCGGGTTCGATCCCCGCACCGAGACAAATGTTTGTGTGATCCACAAATATTTGTTTCGGGTCTGGGTGTTTGTGAGACCAAAAAGTCTTTCGTAGTTTCTGATACCCACGACACAAGACTCGTATCTTAATGTGGGGTCCTGACCCCACATTAGTCCTGACTATGTATGTGACTGTTGGGTGTATTTATTATTATTATTTAATAGCAGTCCACTTCCCTCCATAAATATGCTACTTAATATCAAAGAAACGAACAGGAGCATAATATTTCCACCACACAAGACTCGTATCTTAATGTGGGATCAGAACTATGTATGTGACTGTTGGGTGTATTTATTTATTTATTTTATTTATCATCATCATCAGCCCATAAACGTCCCACTGCTGGGCACGGGCCTCCTCTACAACTGAGAGGGTTCAGGCCTCAGTCCACCACGCTGGCCTAGTGCGGGTTGGCGGACGACACACCTAAGAAATTCCTAAAAACTTTTAGGTGTGCAGGTTTCATCACGATGTTTTCATTCACCGTTAAAGTACGTGATAATTCTTTGTGAATACACACATAACTTCGAAAAGTCAGAGGTGTGTGCCTGGAGTTTGAACCCGCGACCGTCGAGATTCTCGACCGCGTGCCTAAACCTCGAGGCCATCACGACTATACGATTATAATCCATACGGAATACAAATACCAACCTTGACAAGGTTCCTAGGATTCCAACTTAAAACTGTCGCGATGGTATACAATAACACCCAATGTTCTAAGGAGACATTCACCGAGATATCAAAAACTTAAGTCTTTTAAGTGTTTTTATGAATTTAATTTTCTTAAAAAATACGTAAGCTATTGCGGTGAACCGAGAATACGTCAGCACGTAATCTGTTACTATTTATGTTGTTTAACAAAAACTGATGACACAAGTATTTAGTGGAAGGAAATACAAAATAATAATTATTCCATATTTTTATCGTAAAACAATGAAGAGCCAACAATTACGCATGAAGTTCTGACATTAGTTTCACTACTTCAATTTTATGTTTGCTATTACTCGTAGTGGAAATTGTTTTAGATTGACTATATTTTTACTTTATATTTTTAATTATATTTGTTCTGTATATTTCACTAATAAATAAATTAAATTAGGCTTATATACAAGTAAGTATATTATAACAAAAATTAAGATGTTACGAACACTAAAATCCAAAATATTTTTGGTTTACACAAAGGCGGGAATCGAAGCAGCGGGCTGCTTCTCGCGTTCAGTAAAACTGTGTATTAGATGACGTACTGAATAAGCAATTTGTCATCTTCATCATCATCATCAGCCCATATACGTCTCACTGCTGGGCACTTGCCTCAGTTTGGGCCTTAGTCCACCACGCTGGCCAAGTGCGGGTTGGCGGACTACACACCTTAGAAATACCTAAGAATTTTTAGGTGTGCAGGTTTTCTCATTATGTTTCCTTTCACTGTTAAAGTATGTGATAATTCATTGTGAATACACACATAACTTCGAAAAGACCGAGGTGTGTGCCTGGGATTTGAACCCGCAGATCATGTTATGAAACCTCTCAGCAATACACTAATTAAAAATATACCGTGGACTTTTCAGTAGGAAAGTAAAGAAAGCACAAGGCACGAACTACCCAAGCCTGGCTTGAAACCAACGTTCCGGACTTTATAAGAGCTGAAGACTGGCCCTCATCTAGCCCAGACCACAACACTTTAGACTTCAAATTATGGTCAGTTTTAGAGGACATGGCCTGCTCTAAACAACACAACATTGAGTCTCTTAAAAAATCTTTGGAGCAAGCAGTGGCGAAATTTCCATAAATCCATAGATTCGTGGCCAAACCGATTAAAGGCCTGTAAAAAAGCCAAAGGTGGTTATTTCGAATAGAATATATTTTTATTTTTTGCTGAGACTTTAATAAATATGTAGACCTATAAATTTTAATCATATTACTATTACTTCATTTTTTTTTGTAACAGAGGCTAGACTAGGCTATTTGATGTTATAATAAAAATAAAATAAATTGGAGGGTGGCGGAAATTGCCAGCGAAATGGAGAGACTTATTATCGGAGGACAAGACTCACTTCAAGACTATTTTTCAATCGGTGGTTTAAATTTGTAAATCCTTGGTGATTCTTAATAATCCTGGGTTCTGATTTTAACCTTCACATAACACAAATCCGAAGGGTTAGCACTTGGCAGAGGTATTCTTCTACGCCTCCGTTTCGCTCTAGGACTAAAAGCAATACGTTCCCTTTATTTATATTCAGCCTCAAACCGAAGTAGGCATAAAGATAAATAATTATAATCTAAATATATATACATAACTCAAAGGTGACTGACTAACATAGTGATCTATCAACGCACAGCCCAAACCACTGGACGGATCGAGCTGAAATTTGGCATGCAGGTAGATCATAACATCTACTTGTAGGCATCCGCTAAAAAAGGATTTTGATTAATTCTACCCTTAAGGAGATAAAATAGGGGATGAAAGTTTGTATGAAACTTTGTCAATTTTAAACCGATCGGGTTGAGACTGCATGCATAATGCTACTATGACGTAGGCCAACCCTGTATCCAACCCTGTAGTCTACGCGGACGGAGTCGCGAGCAAAAGCTAGTATTTAATATATCTTAAATATTTCTTTGGTCCGAAATACTTATGGCCGTTATGTGTCACATATTTCCGTTTTGCCAACCCCCGGCGCGGCAGTCGGATATATTTGGGATATTTCCTCAATATCTTATTATTATTGCGTTATTAGATGATTTCTATGATGTCCATAGGGACTGTCTTGTCCGGTGTGTGTCTTTAGAAAAAGACAATGCCATAAAAAAACTTGTAAAAAGTTGTGAGATCCATGTAACACCAAGTCGGTTAATTTATTCAGTCTCTAGTTAAGGGACCTTCTGTCTTAAGTTATTTTCGTAATAACCTTAGAACATCTTATAATGACTTTATGAATATTCATTGTCATCATCGGCCCATTATACGTCCCACTGCTGGGCACGGGCCTCCTCTACAACTGAGAGGGTTTAGGCCTTAGTCCACCACGCTGGCCTAGTGCGGGTTGGTGTTAAACCTACTGTTTTTTAGGTGTGCAGGTTTCATCACGATGTTTTCCTTCACCGTTAATGTACGTGATAATTCTTTGTGAAGACACACATAACTTCGAAAAGTCAGAGGTGTGTGCCTGGGGTTTGAACCTGCGACCGTCGACATTCCCGATCCCATGCCTAAACTTCGAGGCCATATGAATTTCAAAAATATTTTATGTGTTAAATAAAATAGACTGACAAACATATTAAACTTACATAAATTGAGGAAAAAAATATGCGGAAGTATGTCTGTTACGCTTTCCCGCCGAAATGTGTAAGCCGATTTGAATTATTTTTGGCATGTAGATCGATATAACCTTGGGAAAGTACTTAGAGTACTTTTTTTTTATAAAATTGCGCTGGGGCGGGGTAGGGCCACAAACAACATTAAACGCATTCAAAAACTTGCTCAGAAAGTTAAGACAGGCGTTTTTAATTCATACTTAATATTATAAAGAGGAAATATTTGTATTTTGGAATGCAAACGGAATAGCGTCCGTGCTGAGCCGAGCCCCATGGCTATTCAAAAACTAAATTAATTTTTATTCAATGTTATAGGTATTTCATCGTTTCTTTGCACACGTATTTGAATTTCTAATTATGGTCTTATGAGAGAAACACAGGCGAATTTTCGTATTCCCACAAAGAAACAAATATTTTTCGCCGATTTAATTTGTTTACGTTAGGGAAGCTGTTACTTGACTTGAGACTTTATATGGAAGAACCACACCATAGAAATAAAATAAAAATAAAATGAAATAAAAATAGTAAATTTGTAATTCGTTGGTCACCTGCTTTGGTTACCACTACGGATTTAACCTACACTTTGCCCTTTTGCACTTTTGAATACAGGACCTTTATCACTCGGCACATGCTTGTACCGCGAGTCCACAAGGATAGACTGCCTTTTTTTATTTCTTTTTATTTTAAGCATAATAAAATAAGTGTACATAATTGTATAATATATTAAGTATAATTGTATTGGACCTTTTTCAAAATAATTAAAATTTCTAAATGGGGTGTAGATAGGAGTAACAAATAATCCTTTTCATTAAAATCATGCACAATATTCATCTTACGGAAAATAATGGAACTGCGTTTTAACGTACGTACGTAAAATTCGAGCATTGATGTAGTATGCAATACTTTATACAGATGGCGTTAATAGCAAGAATTTAATCTAGTTACGTAAATTTCCGATAGATGGCGTAAATTTTCATGAACATACATTTCGGGTCCCCTCAAGTTACACTTAGATGGAAACGCGAAATCGGGAAAAGCGATCCGGGATACAATTCAGTCGGTTCGGAACACTCACCGCGCTTGCTTCCTTATTAGGCATCCACTTTCCGCGACTTTCTCTCATTGTAAGGTTCTAGTTTGTAGATAAACGCTTCTTTAATAATTTTTTTTGCTGTTTATCTCGTGCACAGAACTTTAGCGCCCTTCATTCATTTTTCCCTCGTAAAACTATTGTTCGAACAAACTTTTGAAGTCCTGTTAATAAGGTGTGCGGATTTCCGAAGTCGGTTGCTGGCTATAATGATTGGTGAGTTCTTGAAGTATATTATATTTTGTAGGTACTTTTATAATAGAAAATTCAAATCAATGCTGCTTTGAATTAATATTTCTTTAATGGATTGTGCTTTGGATTCGTTCTCATAATCATAATATACACCGCATTAAAGGTATTCATTTTATAAAAGTATGTATTTTATTGAAGATGCATGGAAGTAAACTATGGTTTTATCATTTCTACCTCAATTATTATTCAAGGTATTAACATTCATCAGTTAATATTTTTTATTTTGTTGCATCGAGGTGGTTTTATTGCCTGAAAAGGAATATAAATATTATCATCTACTATAATATATAGTGGCGGTACTTCTATAAAAGCCCAAACGCGTTACACATCATTTGTGTAATGTCTAGTTTATATTTGTTTATTGTAGGGTCAGGATATTCGCATTTATATGTCAAATTAATTTTATTAAATGGCGATTTAAAGATTATTATTTGGATTTTTGTAGGGCAACCTGGGCTTTTAGGCTTCTATGGAAGTACCGCCACTGATGTACACATGTATATAATGTAGGTACATATTTCCTTCAAGAAAAGGCAATTTTTCCGTTACAAGCCATAATAAAATTACTTGTATATGAAGCGGCTATTTATTCTTATCAAAAACTGTATATTAGTCTTATCCCTTAAAGGGTAAGCAGAATTATTGCACTTAAAAAACATTGGACAGGCTGCTAAACACAAGCCGCCCAAAAAATGTTCGCGACCTGTTGAAATCGCTATATGAAGTCTCAATCAAGAGTATTTATTCTGGTATGAAATTAGAATTGTAACGTAGGACTATTATAGTTTACTTCGTTTCAACTTGGAAACCAAATTACCCGATTCGCTGGCGGTTTGTACTGCTGAAACTAATCGATTATCCTGATTCTAATTGCTGTATTGGTTCGTGGAATATTATATTACTTATTCGTATTAAGTAATAATAAATAAATACACCCAACAGTCACATACGTAGTACTGTCCTCACACTAAGATACAAGTATTGTGTTTTGGGTATCAGAAACTACGAGAGACTTTTAGTCTCACAAACACCTTGACCCGAAAATACATATTTGTGGATAACACAAATCTTTCTCTCGGTGCGGGATCGAACCCGCGGCCTCTCGTTTTACAAGCTGGTGTCTAGCCAACTGCGCCACGGGGCTTTTTTTTTTTTTTAGGCCCTATCCCACCACACACCCGCCACTGTAACTCCTGTGCTCCAGGATCAACAGCGGCACGCACAGTATTGACGCTGAGCAATGAAGCTCAGCGGATCTAAGGGGACCTAAATTTGTCATAATCCCGCAACGAAGTTAATCAGAAAGACAAAATAAAGGAGGAGTTGGAAAACAAAGAGTTGTCCACTTCCCTCCATAGCAAAGCGGGCCACGGGGCTGCCTATAAGTATATATCGTACGTAAGAGTTTCGTCATATAAGTACGTAATAAATTAATATAACTGTCAGATTGGCCTTCTAAACTACCGAAGTTATTGTCATACAGTTTTAGAATGATTAGGATTATTTTGTGGCCTTATTCAAATGACCGAATATGAAGGAATTTTATTTATAATCACTTTATAACAAGAGAAGTGGATGGTGAATGTAGCTACGGAACTGGATAGGAAAAAATATTTTTCTGAACAATCACTTCTAATAGAACCCGGGCTGGAATTTCAACTAGGGACAATATATAACTTTGATAAAAAAAACTATTTCTTTAACCTTGTTTCGTATCTAATCGGAGGAAATTTCAAGATTCCGAGCTATACCTACCGAGAATATCTTAACGAACAAACCATAATATTTCGCCCAACCTGGAAATTAAATTTTAGACCCTAAATGTGGGAACAAGGAAACAGTTTTGACGGTCTAAATACTTCCAGTGTAGTAAGAATTCATGACTATGTATAGAGCTTACGTCAGCAGCCTGCTGCCTGTGTGAAAACGAACCCTATTGAATTATTGAAATTTACGGGCCACTTGACGTCCCCAACCATTCTTCCTAGCGTAATTTGAATTTGAACATTCATAGTCGACATCTGAGGCTAATGTCATTGGTCCCTTCTTAGATTGACCCATCTAACAAAATACATACATACATAAATAACCTCACGCTTGTATTCCCCGAAAGGGTGGGCAGAGGTGCATTTCTGCACCCACATTTCGTTAGGTATGTATCAGTCCCACGTAATAGGGGCGAGTCTGTTGACGTTTTTCGGGCACAATTTCAGACTCCGTGCTGCTACTGAGAATTTCCTAATGGAAAAACCCAATAATACTTTGCCCGACTTGGGAATCGAACCCAGGTCCTCTAGACCGCCCGGCAAATACTTGTGCCGCAAAACCACGAGGCATACATACATACTTACACCGGTATCCCCGAAAGAGTGGGCAGACATACCTACTTTTCAACACCCAAGTTTAGCAAAGTATGATTCAAGTCTTACGTAAAAGGAGACAAGCCTGTTGCCGTTTTTGCCAGACTACGAAGAGGCAGATGTTACCGAAAAGCTAGTAGCTGAGAATTTCCTAACAGAAAAACAGAATGTGACCCGACGCGACGATCGAACGAACTAGATCGCACTCTCGTGCCGCCGGACCACGTAGCAGTCAAACAAAATACGTTTGCCATACATTGAAGACGTGATGAAATAATATATTTATTAACCTTTAAAAGTATTACAAATTTCCGTTTACAAAAACTCTCCACACTAGGCACTGCCTGTCTCGTGGAGAGTTAACTATGTATTCGCAATAAATTATATTAAAGCAAAAAGTAACAGAGCAAGCAATTGTAAATGACAGATCCATAAAGTAGTCACCTTGGACCGCAATGTGAATGCGCTGGCCCGACTGGCCTGGTACCACCGTCTCACAGAGAATCGACGTGAAGATTCATGTGAATATCGTAGTGTTTTTGTAATTACGTTATTATATTAATCTTTCTTAAAAATACTCCTTAAATCACGGCTATGTAGGGGTCACGACCAAATCGTGATCAATTAAATCGATTTTTCGTGAGATCCTCTATCTCGATTTCGATACAAATCATGCAAAGGTTAATGCATTAGTCCTTAAAATAACACACTATACATTTAACTCCGCGTAATAAATAATATGTAAAGATCTCAAAACGATAGATAAAATATCGACTCCTTTTCAATATAGGGTTATAAAAACAGTTTAATAATTGCTCTATGATTAGATATTAAAATAAATACACCCAACAGTCACATACATATTATTAGACCAATGTCAGGAATATTGAAGCCTTTCGTAAAGTAGCAACAAGATACTTGCTAAAACTGAGACCAAAGCAGAATGCACGACGATTAAAATCCTCATTTAAAGAACAAGTCACGTACTTTAATTCAGTTGAGGCGAAAGAACAATTTTAGAAGACGGATTTCGCTCTACGTGACATCTGTCGGGCAAGACAACAGGTGGGTTTGCTGCGAAGGTAATTCAGTGGCCGAAAGGCATACAAAGGCGGACAAGGGCGTAAGCACTTTGAGAATACGTTGAAAAATCCCGCTTTCTTTGTGTTCGTATAGTTGAATGATTAATATAAGTGCTCGTTGCTTTGTTACAAACCAGATGATCTAAATCTTTGTGGCTTTATTGATTTGCTGCAGTTTGTTTTATAGGAATATTAAAATAGTTTAACATAGCTTTTGTGGCTACAATTTGTCACATAAATTCTCGTTCCATTGTGTTATCATGTTTATGATTTTTATATAAATTGGCCCAAATTTTGTTTTCTTTAAACATGCAGATTAAACCTAGATAGCTTTGTTCTTCCATGAATTTAGGTTTTACATCCATCTAAATGTCCGTAATCAAATTTTAATAACAATAACACCACAGTACTCCTTTACTTTGTACGTGGCGCCTGAGAGAGAACAGACAATATATATCTAATATTTACGGATCTTCTAGCCTGGTACAACATAAACATATTAAGAGCATAAGTAGAAGAAAGATATGAGCTGGCTTGCGTTGAATCATAAGGGTATTAAAAACGTATAATTTAACAACACCGGTGGATGGCGCTTTCATTCATTATTCACTGTCTTCATCCAAACTTAGATATTTAGTACCAAAATGTGGTTGGTGCAGATGATTTGAAGTGTGATGCAAACATTATATTAAATTTTTTTACGGTTTTTGTAATTTACTCATAATGTAATCATGATTCGGAAAAACTGTGTTAACTTTTGATAGATAAATAGTACTAATACCTGAAACTGCGAGATTTACCAACGGTGTATCTTTCAACGCGAAAGGAAAAATAAGAATTATATAAAACATTCTATAAATTCGAAACATTCGTATTGTGTATATAAACGATAAAAACCACTTTCAGCGTCGAGCATTCAAATGCTACCCAGAGTGTTATTACAGCGTCTACAAAACGCGTTCACATTGTATCGTACGATTTACCTGAATACTGTATTTGCATTACGTTTTATTTTCTTTGAGATAGTTAAGTAAAAAGTATTATTGCTGTAGTTTTCCAGTCCTTGTGATCCTTTATATAATCGATCTGTTTCCAGCGAGGTTTTTCGATTTCAAAGAGCCGCAAAGGCTCCAAATCATGACTTATCATTCAAATTTTATCATCTTTCAGTGATTTTTTAAAAATTGATGGCGATCTTAATATTATGAACCGATTAGTAAGGATTAAAATATCATTGCTTATTACATATTATTTAATTTAAACATCAAGTTGTCTAACATAGGTAAATACGTAATATCCAATTAATATTTCCCCGCGCTAACTGGATTTGTCTACATCTGAAATTTATTATGTGAAACTTCGACGACGATAAATCCATAGAGTTATCTCGAAGCGCAGAGCGGCGTTAAGCTATCTCATAGTCATAAACACTCGCCATTCGTTGGGTAGAGTAAAGCAAATCACAGACAGGCTACTGAATATTTCTTCCTGAAAATAAAACTAAACATATTTTTTTAAATATTTTATGATGAAAGTTTCGTTCATCTGGATGCAGGCTGCCTCCAACAGGTCACTATGGAAGTCATTGGGGAGGACTATGTTCAGCAGTGGACTTCCTTAGGCTGATAATGATGATGATGATGATGATTTTATGATGGCTTAAGATTTATTTTATTATTATCATAAGTGTGTAATTGACGATCGGGAGTTACCGAGTCGGATGCTCGAATCGGGCAGTGTTATTGGGCTTTCCGTGAGGAATTTTTCCGTAGCCACATAAAGTCTGAAAACGTGCCTATCCCACGACAAACACAACTAGTAAACTCAGTTGTAGAAATACATTCTTGTCCATCTCTTTGGGGATAAACGGGTGTGTATGCATGTCGTTCAACACGTAACTCCGGAAAATTAATAACTATTTTATGAGGCAATGTTTACGCTTCTATAACAAACTCTCGAAGGTTATTAGGGAACCTCCCATGAAAAAGTATAAGAAGTCAATTAAAAATAAACTTTATAAAAAAGCGTACTTTAAAATTTCAGATTATTTTGACGATAATAAGCACTGGAAGTAAGTAAATTGATCATAATATTGTTGCCAATTGTACTCCTGGCGACAAAACTCTGTCTCTTTTAATTTTTCGTATTTAACAAAATATTTTAATAATAAATGCCTTAACTGGAAACAAAGCGTCGTGTATCGATGTTTCGGAGCATTTAATTAAAGCACGTCCCAACTTTCTGTGTCTCCTGTAACGAGCGCCTCATTACCGCAATAGATATAATAACTTCCCAAGTTGAACAGGAAACATGTTTGGAAATGTGGCCTTGGGTATGTTCGATATGCCTAGAAATAAATTTTATGACAATGGTTTAGAATAGAAGCCATAAGATGTGTTTCATAGAAACAGATGAACAGAATCAAAAATTAAATATTATTAAAAAATATGAATGTGTGTTAAAATTTATAATTCTTTTTATGTGATAAAAGAAATTGAGTTGGTTTAGAAATAAAGGGAGGATGGAAGAAATACCATTTATGAAAGGAAATGATGAACTTTTGAACCTATGACGGGTGACAGGATCATAACTTGTGTCATACAATAGTCTCTGACTACCTCTCCATAAAGATGTGAGTGTGCATGTACTGAAGTAATTATATGTGTGTAACTTACCAAATTAAAACCACGCAATTATAGACAGTCCTTGTTTCTGAATAACTATAATATCCCCGCGACAAACTTATTGCACACATACACATGCGAATGCGCCTGTATATTATGCGGTTAGCGGGCACCGTGAAGTTCTAACAAACCTGTTAGGTGTAATTGCGTGCCCGGTCTGTGTTTCAACCGTCACAACAGTTTGTCGAGAGCGGCTTTTGTTTTGCGGGTTCGAGTTATAACTCTGTCATATTCTAATTATGAATTATGTTCGTTAGCAACTTCAATTTTTTTTATCCTTAGTAACAAAACTGCATTTGGTATGTGCCGTGCGGTATAAAAAGCTATATATAATCATATATTTTGCCGTGTCAGTATTAGAAGAAAAAAATATCAAAAATTAATGGTGTAATATGCTGAACATAGATTGCATTTTTTTTAAATAGTCGCTGTTAAGACAGGATTATCATTTTATCTTAACAGTTGACACAATTTTAATTATTGTTATTGTTTTTACTAATGTATCTATAACAGTCCATATACGTCCCAGTGTTTAAACAGGCCCACACACATTGGTATATTTCACATCTTAGCAAAAAATATTATTCGTCTAAACCATACCTACATCGTACTTGCTTTTAATATATTGAAAAAGTTAGGAAACCCTTTTAATACACCAAAAGTACCTTTCAACAGTTGCTCAGCAACAAAGCAAGTTCGTATGTACGATAAGAATTAATACTTTCTTACCCACTAGCCAATATTTTGGTCCTTTTATTGTATGATAAGCGTTCCTGAACACGCAACTTATACGGAACTGGTTGATTTTTCTATTACAGAGTAAGTAAGTTGTTCCCATGGAACAATTCAATTATGAATTGCGAAAAAATATTGAACATAAGTTGTAGATTGATTTCACTTTTGATGATAATGCAAACTTTAATAGATTTCTTGTTTTGAAATAACTAAAACTTAACCATATGTATAATATTCTAAGTTCTTTAAATAAACAAATAATTTCATGGATGAGAGAAGACAAGAATCCTGTGAAGTAGCGTGAATTATAAATAGCTTAGCATGGGCACAGTGCTTTTCTCTATTTTATTCGATTTGTCTTCTATTAAAACCCATAGATTATCATAATTGTTTGTCAGATAACAAACAAATAATTTGAAATAAAAAAATATATCAACTATAGATTGAGATATAAAATGTCCTATCTCTTAAATTGGATCAAACTTCACAGTATGCAAAATTTGATAAAAATAGTTTCTGTAGTTTAAGAGTTCATCGCGAACAAACAACGCGACACGAAATCATTACATAGTCAAATAATCCCAACAAAACATACAAAGTTCCTATTCCGCCATTTTTGTTCTCACAAACACCCGATCCCTTTGTTGTTACGCAGATCGAACTCGCAGCCTCGAGTTTAGAGTGAAGGGTTATTGGAATTTTATTCCTAGAACACAATTTCAATAAAGCAAACGCCCATAGCATCAGACAAATGTACTGTAAATAAAGTTAGTCTAGATCTCTCGTTATCTATTTATAGTCGTACCGTACTTAGTTTGAGTACTGATCGTAAGACTTATTTACGTTGAAAGTACGATAGCACCCACGGCCTTGGTTCTAATTGTTTTGGGCGGTCCGCCTCCAAGTTTCAGCGAAATGACGCGTTTCACCCGGCTTATGACGGCGGCAACTTACTGTATTGTTATCCAAATCTATTCTAGATTGAGTCCATTTATACCCTTTGTTGTTAAAACGGTACTTTCAGAACATCGATCCAGTCTTTGTTTCAGATTTTCCAATTTGTCTGGCTTTTGTGGCTATAATTTCTTATGATTATAATCATCAGCCTATGTATGTTCCACTGCTGGATCAGGGCCTCCATATATCTACGAAGATTTTGCCGCTGGAAAAAATACAATAGATGATGTTAAAATCTTTGTACGACTATTTTTTAGATTACCCAATCTTCAAAGAAATATAATTTCGCAACGAAACAATGCAGCTGTAAATATTTATGTTTATTGTTTTCATTTTGCTATTTGCTTTTATGTAATAATCGGCAGATAGCCGTGTCGATATTATGCAAGTCAAAAATGACCTAATACACTCATGTTTCACGAGTACAGCTGAACAAACAGTATTTCATAATATATTCCAACTAGCAAGGGTAATTGAATAAGCCCAATTAATCAGTTTCAATTCGGTGAAATTTATATGAAGGTTCATTTTCAACATGCTGTAGGAGAATATTAGGATCTAGATTAATGTGTATGTATGTATATGTGAGCGTGGTGAGCTAGTTGATTAAATACTATAGTAAGCGTTCAAATCCGAAAATTTGGAGGCAGTGCATATTTCTTTCAAATTATCCCGTTTAAAATCCGTTCTTTAAAAGCCATGGAGGTTTATAAATCAATGTTTAGTAATTATTGTTATCCAAGGCAAAAATATTAAGGACTCATATCTGTATACTCGAAGTATGGGTGAAAAAATTGCGTTTCGCCTGCAGTGATTTTTTTTATCTCTAACATAAAGCTGTAGCTTATTGCTAATTTATTTTAAAAAAACAATATTTCTTAACTCCGTTCCGTTACTGGGAAATTAAAGGAAAAATCTAGTAACAAATGTAATTCCTTGAATAGAACATTTGAATCGTTCAACACACACATATGCCACGGGACCAATAAAGCACTTGTAGAACTAAAAACATCATATAAAAGAACACTAATAGTACCTAAAGATCAAAAGCGTAGCGTATCGTACGTCTATGTGATTACTACAAAGATTAATAAATGTCAAGAAAGACTGTAAAGAGCATTAATGCTAAGAATATCCTTCTCGATGCAGGCGAACGTTTTAATAATAATCAGCTTATGTTCCGGCTTGGGGCTATGGGGAAAATTAAATTTCCGAACGCTACTCCCACTCCTGGTTATTGGGAAAATATAAGCCAATGATTTTTAGAAATATTAAGCTTTGGAGATCATATCTTCTGTTGGTTTTGGTTATTCGATTAATGATGAATGAATGCTAGTAAATAAAAGCAAAGAAAACCATATTCAACACTCCCATATCAAAATTGTTTTAAAGCAACCAAATAATTATAGTCAGCAATACTACCAATTACCAACATTGCGATGAATATTATAAATATGGTAGTGATATTATTATATTTACAATGATCTGGGGGCACGGCAGTGTGTTTTCATACGATTGCCAAGTCAAACTATTTTATTTAAAACATAAAAGATTCTTAATATTGATATGGTCACTATAAGATGTTGTCTGGTAAGCTAAGTGCATAATAACTTAAGACAGAAGGTCCCTTAAATGGGGCCTGAATAAATTCATCGACTTGGTATCACATGGATCTCACAACTTATTACGGTAGAAGAACTGAGTTTCGAGACTTGGTATTTTAACAAGTTTTGTATTTGATGGTCTGTATTTCTTTACCAATATTAAAGGATACATACGGGTTAGCGGATTAAGGATTATCAGAGTATTACCAGTTAATTTGGCATGAGCGGGATCGCGGATTGGGATAATTCCCGAGCTGATGGCTTTCCGTCCACCGCAACGTTTATTATTCACCGAGCGACGCAGGCCATTGTTGAAGTGTACGACGTAATCTACCGTACTGGCTACCTTTTAGTTACGATTTAATCTGGGGGCACGGTAGTGCCCCCGCCAAGTCGAGCGAAAAAGCGGCACGGCCGTACTATACTTTTCTCGAAGCAACTCAGGCCATTTTCGACACCCTATAACTTCGTTGTGGATAAACCTAGAAACCCAAATTTATAGTTACCAAGCAAGAATGGTATAAACTCTGTATATTTGAAATTTCATTCAATTTGAACCAGTAGTTTAAGAATTATAACTAGTCAAACTTCGCAGTTTTGGTCACTCACTGACCGATCATCAAAACTCTAAGGCACTTCTAGCCGACATAGAAGCTTCAAATTTGGAACACAATTAGGTGGAATAATAGAATAATAGGTGTAGCTAGATAAGTAGGGATGGTATTGAGGTTTAGGCGTGAGGTCGAGAATCCCGGCGGTCGCGGGTACACACCCTAGGCACACTTATCTGACTTTTCGAAGTTATGTGTGTATTAGCAATGAATTAGTATTCGGGAAGAGCTTACTATAGAAATGACCCGTGGCGCAGTTGGCTAGACACCAGCTTGCGAAACGAGAGGCCGTGGGTTCGATCCCCGCACCGAGACAAATGTTTGTGTGATACACAAATATTTGTTTCGGGTCTGGGTGTATGTGAGACCGAAAAGTCTCTCGTAGTTTCTGATACCCACGACACAAGACTTGTATCTTAGTGTGGGATCAGAACTATGTATGTGACTGTTGGATGTATTTATTTATTTATTTATTATTTATGAAGTAAGGTCTTTAAATTAAGGACTGCCTCGTGGTCTCGCGTTACATGTATGTGCCGTGCGATCTAGAGGTCCTGGATTCGATTTCCGGGTCGGGCAACGTGTTATTGGGTTTTTCCATTAGGAAATTCTCAATAGCAGCAGGGAGTCTGTAAATGTGCCCGAAAAACGGCAATAGGCTCGCCCCCTATTACGTGGGACTGACAGGTATGTATCAACATACCTGGCGAAATGTGGGTGCAGAAATGCACCTCTGCCTACCCCATCAGGGAATATAGGCGTGAGTTTATGTATGTACGTAGCAATGAATTATAGCGTACTTTAACGGGGAAGGAAAATATCGTGAGGAAATCTGATTAATAGGGTCAAGTAATTTATTCATTTCAAAAAAACTGAGTGCGGCAGTTAATGCCGTAAATTAGTTCAAGTTATACCTCTAATAAGCTTTATGTTGTAAATTTCTGTTAGGTACATTGACAGTACCAATTTATAGTGAAAGAGAGATAAAAACTTTAAAATAGGATTAACTCCAACTGACGTATGACGCGTGCGGCCCTAAATATTTCTAACTAACGCAAAAAATAATTATTATTTTAAAATAAAGATCACGACGCGGCCGCTCTCGTCTCGTATGTAGAGGAGGAAGACTACCTACAAAAGTAAGCAAAGCTCATAAGGCAGAGAGTGGGCTTTAAGAAAATCCGTTGTTAGTACTCAAGAAGTAGAAGATACCGAAAAGAAAAAAGTAGGACTATCTACAAAAAGAAATGAGATCCCATAAAAAAACAAAACTTGTAAAAAACCCCAAGTCTCGCAACTCAGTTCTTTTGCCGTAAAAAGTTGTGAGATCTATATGATACCAAGTCGATGAATTTATTCAGTCCCCGTTTAAGGGAACTTCTGTCTTAAGTTATTATGCACTTAGCTTACCAGACACCATCTTATAGTGACCATATCAATGTTAAAAATTAAACGGGGACTGAATAAATTCATCGACTTGGTATCATATAGATCTCACAACTTTTTACGGCAAAAGAACTGAGTTGCGAGACTTGGGGTTTTTTACAAGTTTTGTTTTTTTATGGGATAAGTGTATACTAGATTAGGAAATCAATTTTACACGTTTACATTAAAAACGGACAAAGAAACAACGTTCTAATTTTGAGCGGTAGTGTCTTCTTAGGTCCTTATTATTGCGTGTAATAATAATATCAATTCTTTACATACATACATAAACTCACGCCTGTATTCCCCGAAGGGGTAGGCAGAGGTGCATTACTGCACCCACATTTCGCCAAGTATGTATCAGTCCCACGTAATAGGGGCGAGCCTATTGTCGTTTTTCGGGCACATTTCCAGACTCCGTGCTGTTACTGAGAATTTCCTAATGGAAAAACCCAATAACACTTTGCCCGACCCGGGAATCGAACCCAGGACCTCTAGATCGCACGGCACATACTTGTACCGCGAGACCACGAGGCAGTCAATTCAATTCTTTAATCTATTTATAAATTAGAATTAAATATTATTACAAACAAAATGACTAATAAATTGATGATAATTAAATTATGAAATTGTATTAAATAATGAAATTGTCTAAACATCGCGATTCTCATAAAAAAATGACAAACATTGCGTTTACCTTATCCAACCAGCAGCGTAGTTTAAAAAGTAGGTATTAGTTTACTGTTAATTTCTTAAATAAATATAAAATTTATAACGTCATCTGAAACTACTTTAATGGGTTTACTATCCATGACTCGTTTAGATTATTAAAGATTTATTAGAAGTGTCATATTTATCTGCAATTTCTGGTATTAAATGTTCCTCTGAAAGTTTGCTGATCGTTGTTAAAGAAACCCACATGCAATAATAAACGGTTGGGGAGCAAGCCAAATCCCGCTAACTAATGTGTTGCCGTGAGAAGGTCCACAATATATTTATTATTCAGGGATACCCTCTGAGCGTGGTTACCTAATCGACATTGCCATCATTCAAATAGCCTGGCTGCGTCACAGGTAAATCTTTGATTTATCAAGCTAACCTGCATAATGTATGGGATTTTACCTGTTTTTGTGCGCGGCGAAGGTTTTTGGCATTCAACGGATAATATAAAATTTGTACAAGATCGTAACTGACTAAAAATGCTCTTACTCTTGGAAGCTCTTAGGATTACACCCAGGTTTAATTAATTTTTATTGAACTCCCAAGCAATCTGCGTGCTTTGTTGGCAAACTTGCGGTAGCTAGAAACAGGTGAACTAAAAATAGCAAAGATTTTTTTAGTGCAACATTTTAATTCATTCTACTCATAAAGCGCGAAAAGCTTGCAGTTCATTACCCTATATCTATTACAATAAGACCTATGCAATCCAAGTATTCAATAGTTGCTGTAGATTTACTCGCAGATGTTGACGTCACGCGTATCCGTGGTTGGCAAAACGCGATACCGCGGCCGAGTCGTAACAAACGTGCCAACAGATAAACAGTGGCTGGAGTTGCCACAAACTTTGCCATTGCTCCTGGATTTTGTATTTTCATATTCACGAAAGAGGGCGACTATGTAGCTCTCTTTTAGAGAACTATACATTTGGTGGTTTTTGTTGCAATGTAAAATGTAAGCTGAAAAGGTTTTATTATTTTAATTTGGAAACTGGCATTATTATTATAAACTATTGTTAGATTAACTACTACTTACATGTATCGTTTTTTCTAACGTATAGTTTTTTCATAGCAGGTGTTTTCCAAAAAATACAATTGTTTTATTTTGTTTTTGTTTTATTTCATTTAGTATTTAGATTTTATTTTATTTTGATTTGTCATTAAGATAGATAAAGGGAAGACACTGACTTCTGCAACACAGTTCTTGTGCAAAGACAGGGAAATCTTTTATGATTTGTAAATTGCTTGTGTCCAATAAAGAATTTATTATTATTACAGGTCAATCCATAGAGCAGGCCAAAGCATTATTTAATTAAACCAATGTTTAAAAGTTTAATGTTAAGTTTAATGCCCAGCGGATTAACAAGTTGAAGTGGAAATGGACCGGCCACATAGCGCGGAGAACTGATGGCCGATGGGGCCAAAAATTTCTGGAGTGGAGGTCACGTACTGGAAAGCGCTGCGTGAGACGTCCACCCACAAGCTGGTCTGACGACCTAGTAAAGGTCGCGGGACGTCGCTGGCTGCAGGCTGCTTCCAACAGGTCCCTGTGGAAGCCATTGGAAGAGGCCTATGTCCAGCAGTGGACCTCTTTTGGCTGACAATGATGATGATGATGAATGTTTAGAAGTCAGACTGTGTAGATTTAATTTATGTTTTACATGCAAACGATCACGCCTGTATCCTCTAAGAACAGGTGCCTATTATCCATTCAATTCAATTAGTTGTGTTTTTAGTTTTAACTTTTGACAATCCGTACTATTATTACGAAGGTTTCATGACGTTTTCAACTCAATAATACTTTCGCTTACTAGGTTTGAAACGGTCCTTATACTTTCATGTCCCGCACTGCTATCGCGGAACTAATGAAATGAAATGAGATAAAAGTTATACAAAGTAATATGAAACAATAAATGGTTCGTATATTACGTTTATATGTTGTGGGTAAAAACATATTTGATTGACGTATTGTTTTATATGCTCCTTTGTTCTTTATGAGTTCGTTTGGAATTTATTGGACAAGATATCGGTATTGTGTACGCATCTTTTGCGGAACAATATAACATTAGATTACATTTCAGCGTTGATATATTTTCTACCATTCCGCAAACACATTATGAGGTAAAAACCAGAAGAACGTCGTAAAATTTCGTTTTTTTATTATTTTCTTTGTGAAACTTGCAATAACGTTTTTATATTTTAATTTTCTAAATATATTAAATACATAATAAATCAGCTTCCACTAATAGCATTTTATTTTTATTCGTTCATTTACAATTTGAAACTGCGAATAACTGGCGTGTTTTCCACGGTCTGAGAGTGGCATTTTCAGTAAATTTCGTCATGATAACTATCCGTCATGAGTCTGTCCGGCAAAACACCTATTATGCATCTAGAGTCATCACCCCATTTCTATGTACAAAACAACCTTTTGAAAACCCTGCGTTAGACATTTAAGCATGAATAAGCAACTCATAAGACACTAGTTCGTAAAATCTCTTTGTACTAAACATATCTGCGGTGAAACTTTCCCCAGAAACTCTGTCCGCATTCAAGATGCTGAAATAAACTCGATACATATGAGGTTAAGTGTCTGCTATAGCAGTGTCGCGATAAGATAGCACTGATCGATGTTCCGCACTTTACCCCTAACAACCGTTTACGACTAATGGAAAGGAATGAACAGGGTTAAAGTGTGTGTGATTTTATATTTTTAGATTTATTCTTGTACTGTATGTCCACGACTATGGAAGCACGTGAATAAGCTAGTTATGACATTGATTGATGAGAACAGCATTTTATGTCTCGATAAGTATGTAGGTACTTAATGTGTCTATCTCCAACCCAAGTTCAAAAACTATCGGTGCGTCTACTTCATCAATAGCCGTTTTCGCGCCACAATAAATAAGATACTATGTATATGTATGTATGTATCAGTGACGGTACTTCTATAGAAGCCCAAAAACGTTACACGTTAATTTTGTAATGTCTAGTTTATAATTGTTTATCGTAGGGTCTGGATATTTTCATTTATATGCCAAATTGGTTTATTAAATAAAGATTTAAAGCTTAAAGATTATAATTATTCGTAATTTTGTAAGACAAACTGGGCTTTTGGGCTTCTATGGAAGTACCGCCACTGGTATGTATGTATGTAGTAAATGAGGATCCCCTTTTCTCCAACATCGTGTAAATATGAATACTCACGTGATTTATTTCCAGATATATCGTACACCCACTTAAAGGGGCGTTTGCAAGTATAAATGATGAGCTCACATACTCACAAAAATGTTTACGAATCGTGCACTTAGTGGATGATAGGCAAATATTAAATATATCGTAAGAATACGTTCCTTGGTTTTGTCACTTGTGCGTGAAAGTTATTTTTGGGTTTTTGTAAGTTTGTTTCTGGGTCTCTCGGCACAAGTACGTGCCGTGCGATTTTGAGGTCCCGAGTTCAATTCCCAAATCGGGCAGGGTGTCATAAGATTTTTAAATTAGGAAATTCTCAATAGCAGCTCGAAGTCTGGATATGTGCCCAAAAATCGGTAATAGGCTCGCACCCTATTACTTGGGGGAAAAGTGGGTGCAAAAATGCACCTCTGCATACCCCTTCGAAGAATACAGACATGAATGAATATTTAAGTTTGATTTAAAAACTAAACTACTGTGATTTTTATTTCACAAAAGTTTCATTTTGTTTTAAACGGTGAAAAATGAAATTCAATAAAGTGTTATCTTGCTTCTGATCATTTCGGCGTATCCAGCGGTAGCAATTAACACAGTCTTCCTATTTACAAATTGCTTAATAACAATATTTTCGAAATGATTTCCGTGTAATGCAAATGTCAAATATTGTTGCAGAATCATGACATTCAAAGCACGCAGAGCTAAAAAAAAATCGCAAATGAATAAAATAATAACTGTATTATATGGTCTTGGGGGAGCAGTTGGTTTGATACCCGGCTGTGAAACGAGAGGCCTCAAGTTAGATGGCCGCACCGTAAAAAATATTCTTGGTTAATACCACTTTTTTCGGCTTGAGTTTTGCATATTCGCGATTCTCTCTCATAGATTCTGATTCTACACAAACCTATTTGTTTTACCACTCTTCTTATATAATATTTTAGATTAATTTCGTTGCGGGATCACGAGAAATTAGGTTCCCTTTGATTCTCTGAGCTTCAGTGCTCAGCGTCAGAACTGAGTGTACTGCTGTTGATCCTGGAGCACAGGAGTTACAGTGGCGGGTGTGTGGTGGGATAGAGAACTACACAAAGCTCGTGACAAGTTGTGTGGTCAGTCATATAAGAATTGCGCAGTTCAAAGTAGTCAAAATAAATCCTTTTTATTTTACATCCACATTAAAATCTTTAGCTTCTGCGAAATGATTATTAATCATTTACAATAAAGCTAAATCAACGTGGATTAATTAAGCTTAGACTACATAACATATTATAAAGGTGTGTTTGAGATCCAAAGTCGATAAGCGTACTTCAACGCGCTCCATTACAACGCAAGCATTAGGGAATGCCAAATGCACGGCATCGTGTGAACGCCACTTCCAAACTGATTGCTTTGTGATGCGCCACTCGCTAACTCTGGTATAATTACTTACAGTGTTGTGTTGTGTACAGTTGTTGGAAAACAATGCACTTACTAAGTTACTATCGGTAATACAGTAAAGACGCTGTAATGTATGAGCAACGGCTAACGAATTTAATAATAGATGCTTTTTGTAGGTAAAAGAAAAATATTTTCGGTTAGAAAAAAATTACATCATTTTACCCTAATAAAAATTGTAGATTAAAAGTGAGTAAATTAAAATCAAGGACAGTTAAAGATCTGAACATTTGAGAAATATCAATGTTAAGTAAAGGTTTTGATTAAATTGTATATTTATTTTAACACATTGACAACTAACAACATTTAACAATGTTACGGGGTAATTTCTAAAGTAAAAAAAAGTAAATGTTAAGTAAAGGTTTTGATTAAATTGTATATTTATTTTAACACATTGACAACTAACAACATTTAACAATGTTTCGGGGTAATTTCTAAAGTAAAAAAAAGTAAATGTTAAGTAAAGGTTTTGATTAAATTGTATATTTATTTTAACACATTGACAACTAACAACATTTAACAATGTTACGGGGTAATTTCTAAAGTAAAAAAAAGTAATGAATCCAAAAATTTCTTAATCTTTACTACATAGGTATATTCAAATACTACCTCCGGATAAGACAGACGAAAGACAATAATTAATTTGAGGTGAAGCAAGGTTAGATGTTTAGTATGTAAAATACAGAAAGCAGTCAATATTTAAACAATTATTTTTATAATCTGTAAAATAAAAAATATATCTAGACCAAACTTTAAGAAAAAATACATTGTGTCCGTAACAACAAAACGTTGCTATCCAAGCTTTTACAAAATTGAATTTACTCCAACACCAATCCATCAAAGCACGGGCACATACAAGAGGATCAACGTCACTGAGGGATTAAATAGCGGAACAGTTCCCTATGGATGAGAGTTCGATGCGAACTTTGCGCACGTGACTGAAGAAACTTTTGATTAAATTCATTGAATTTTGACACGATCACATGCTGACTGAGAGGTAATTTTCGTGTGCATTGATGTATTTGGTGAAGTTTTAGACTGCAATACTCTAAACATTGATGAGGTTGATTACTGTAGGCAAAAAGGTACCACTAAAGCTTAAATGTTGTATACTATACCTATAGTCGATAACCTTATCGATTTGTAAGTAAAATTGAAGTGTGATATCGACCACACGTCATAGATGATTCTAGAATGTCATCAGACATAATCTAAGAGACAACTGATGTTTATATGAAGGATTAAAAAACAAAAATTCTAAAATATGTAAAACTGTTCCAAAAAAAATCTCCTAATTCTAAAACAATATTCAACGAATTCAGAAATTCCTAAGTTGAACCACTTTGTGCTGTTAGAATTTAGTTTTTAATAGGATCCATCGTCTCCTTAATGTTGCAATAATAATAATAATATAATAATATAACTCTTTATTTAGACACCACATGTACAGAGTAAGCAAAAGAAATAAATACAAGCAGGTGACATAAATTGGCGGTCTTATCGCTAAAAGCGATCTCTTCCAGACAACCTTGGAGAGGAATAAAATTACAAGTATGGACGGTGCTAAGTCTTAATAAACTTACATAAAAATATGTACATATATACATAAATATGTAAATACAAAATATAATAGACTTACATACAATAAAATACGTATAAATACAATAAATATATATATATATACATTATATATATATATATATATATCCATCATAGGAGCCGTATTACTTTGCAAGATAGTGCGATTTCAGTCTAAACTTAAAAATTTCCGGCGAGGACGATTGTTTTATTGTTGCAAGTATCTCATTACTAAAATATTTTTAAATCAAAGCATTTTTTTTATCCCTTTCGTCCATATTTGAAGTCCACGCAGCCAAGCCCGCGAGCGGAAGTTAGTTAGGAATAAAACGGAGATAACAAACCGTTTCACGTGAGCGAGACTAAAAAATTAATCGCGGGAGTCGACACGTGGCGCGCCCCTGTTAGCTCCAGCTCAATTTTGCCACATGATTTCGCAACCCGTGTCTGTTGCCACAGTAATGGCCTCTAAATTGCTTTGATCGTTTTTCCGGAAGGCTAATGAATTCTCTCGGTCCAATAATCCCATGCGCAGTGAGCGGCGCGGCCTATGTAACTAATACTAACTCCTCAATTAAACTCCGTATGTATAAGTATTATTTGGAACCCTTCCAAAGTGACTAATTTGGCAAAGTTTACCCTTTTCGGGAGCGTAGTAACATCGGTTCCAGATAAGATTTGCACCCATAACTTTGAAGACTGGCGGAACAAGTTTTGTTAGTTTGTTTAGGTAGATTTTAATATAATGGCGGATTAAGATGTATTATCCCTTGTGCTATTTTGGTAATCGGGTTTTAAACAAGAACCTTGCCCTAAGTGTAATACAATTTACCGAATAGGGATAAAATAAATATACTTATCTACATAATTTAGATTAAAAAATACCTCATTTAAAAATTATAGTTTAGATACTTAAAGAGCAAAATCCTACTAATAAAGATATGCTAACTTACAGCAGAGTGCTTTAGTAGGTACTTCAGTGCCAGAGCAACACTTGGAACAAATATTGTAGAAGCTATGAGCTGGCTCATTTTATATCCCAGCAACACTCCTATGAATTTTTAGGTCATTTAGGCTTCCATCACCGTTGATCACTTTTATAACATGAGCAACTTACTCATAAGCCGAACCTATCAGAGTAGTTATTTGATTCCAATCACAACATTAAAATAGAAATAGCGCTCCGAGCTCGCAAAATCCACCCAACCCTCACCTGTGCACATTTTCTTCAGGTATCTGGCACAATCACGAGAACACCTTGGCGCTGACGGTTGGACGGGGTCGATAGTACCACGGTGCGCCGCGACCGCGCCGGCACCCCAGTCCACACCGCCCCCCCACCATGGTGCGGGACAAAAGACCGCAGAAGACCGACTCGCAGAAATGTAAGTTATAGAGTAAGACCTGGATCGAAAACTAAGACAGGAAATAATTACAGTGATTACAAACACATTAGAGCTAAAAAATCAAGGCCAAAAAGAAAGAAAAATTTTGACGTTTTGAACCTATCTTATTTTTCGATCACGGTCTGTTTACACTTTACACCTGTACAATATTACAAAATATTAACAAAAATTTATTCCTTAGGCTTTTTACAAGGTGCAAACAAACCGAAATCGAAAACTGAGACAGGAAACAGTTACGGTGTCATAGTAACTACGAGCCCCGATGCAAAATAGTTCGTCTAGTGTGATATTTTCTGTGAGATTTTTTCTAACTTCATTATTTTTGTACGAGTATTACCTGTCTTAGTATTCGATCATGGTTTTTTTTACACCGTGTATACTATTGTAAACGCAGCCATAATTTTTATTTATTTATTTATTTATAAACACTTTATTGTACACTAAGAAATAATGAACAAAACAATATACAAAAAGAATGAAGTACAATTGGCGGTCTTATCGCTCGAGGCGATCTTTTAGAGACAATAATATATAACTATTTATAAAATTCAATTCCCAAAAGTGCAAACATTCCGATGAGATTCTGTGGCAGATTGATTTTGATTTCAGTTGTTATTTTGCAGTTGTTACTGTTACGTTATTTAAATTCTATATGATTGACGTTACAATACCAAAATTATGATTGTATTTCTGAATAATTTAGTAGTTAATAATTCTACAAACTAATTAGCTATCATTGTTTTTGTTAGCGCACCCTTACGCTTTTATGATCCAAAATCAAAAATTAAATGTTTGATTACTATAACCGAAAGGATTATAATCATCATCCCATGGATCTTGATATTTCAAAATAGATTTTTAAAGGTAACACCTAGTAGCCCTTAGCTCGTTGAGTGACTTCAATGGCACGTCACCGAATTCAGGTTCTTATTACACAAAAATCTAGTCGTAAGCAATTGATGTACTATGGTTAATAAAAAGTAATTTAGTTACATATTATTAATTGGTTGATAGCTTGTTGCGTTAATAGATTAGGATAATAATAAAAAAAATAGTAAGTTGCGTTTAAATACAATTTTAGCTAAAAAAAACTAAAAAATGTTGATGTATAAATGCTAACAATTTCATAATAAAAAATATATTTTAAAGCTTATACAAATTTCAAACTGAAATGTTAGGAGACAATGGCTGACAACGAGGCGCATCAAGTTTTTATTCCCGTCCTAAATCTTTTAGCTTTTTATGGTCCTGAGTAGGCACTGGGAGCGAGGATGCTCGCGTTAAGAATAAACATTTTGACACTAACTCGTTACCATGAAAAGCGTTAAAAGTCAGCAAAGTAATATTACAGTTGAACCAAGCAGAAATATTTCTTAGTTCGCTAAAACTGTCTCTTTTTATCAAGCAGAAGAAGATTCGTTGTTCACGTAAAGATTTCTTGCTAATAATTTTTGGAATATGTGGTTAGACCCGCGGTATAAATTGTTGCGATTAAACGGTTCAGTCGATTCGGGTCGATTGGGGTCGAGCAAAGTGGTATTGAGTCCAAAATCAATTTTCAGTAGCATAACGGAGTCTAAATGGGTGCTAGGCAATGGATCGTCAGGAAAACGAGCAAGTAGAAACACTTAAGTACCCTTTAATGTACATACATTGTTTACTGCCTCGTGGTCTCGCGGCATAAGTATGTGTCGTGCGATCTCGAAGTCCTGGGTTCGATTCCCGGGTCGAGCAAAGTGTTATTGGGTTTTTCCATTACGAAATTCTCAGTAGCAGCACGGATTCTGGAAATGTGCCCGAAAAACGGCAATAGGCTCGCCCCCTATTACGTGGGACTGATACATACCTGGCGAAATGTGGGTGCAGAAATGCAACGCTGCCTACCCCATCGGGGAATACAGGCGTGAGGTTATGTATGTATGTATGTACATTGTTTACTCGAATCACGAGTTTTGTGGTGCGTATTATCGAATGGCCCTGGACGATTAGGTGCCCACAGTGTAGGTTTTTTTTACTCATTTGTAGAAATTCGTTGAATGCAATAAGCGGGCATAGTTCTTTCGACTGCTGAGATATGATCGCCGTCTTTTCTTACCAGTTGGCATTCTACACTACCCTTTTCATATGCTGCGGTATATAGATTATTTTAATTCACTTTCCCAGTACGAAAAATGGAATCTTATTAACTGGAATCAGATTGACCACGTATTGTGTATTATCAATATGTTTTTGCAATGCCATGCTCGAATACACGCGTAAAATGTATCGGTCACGTACGCGAACTTTAAACTGTTCGTTTCTAACCAATTGTATACGTTTACACAATCCGTTCTCGAATATCAACGTGAACCGACGTGAGTTCCATGCAGTCACGTGAACTATGCGGGCTGAATCGAATCCCGTTGCTTGTTTGTCTTTTCAACACATATGTACACTACTATGAAATCAGTTGTGTAGTATCAGCTTTATTTTCCCTCTATAGTACTTAAAGGAATTTAATCTTTATCTATTTTTATATCTTATTTTTTTCTTTTGTAAAGGAAAGAGAAGAATCTCCCTTATGTTTATATCCTTTTTCAAAATTGTCCTAACAACCATGTCGGAGTTTTTCTTTTAAACTTTATGTTATTAACCATTTAATGTTCTTTTCATTTAATCTTGCTAAAAATCTTGCACTTAAAAGTTCAATTAAAAAAACCATTATCACTTTTGGGCGATTATGTACAGATATTATTACATTCTATCGCATCTTTATCAACCTTTTTTGAGCCATATTTTACTAAATGCATTTGAAACAAGGTAGATTCCTAAGGGTAAATTACAGGTAACCGGTGGGTTATATTTAAGGTAGTTATATTAAGTCTAAGTCTTATTAAAGCATATTAGTAGCGCACAATTATACATAAGGCTTATATACTAAGGCTTGATTATCATAAACAATACAACTACGTGGCGTGAATATATTTGCAAGCGCGTTGCACCCTTCCCATCTCTCCAGCAGACAGGGTGCATTAGAATTCTCTAACCTCTAGACACGACGGATTCAATAGCCTTTGAAACGATGTCCTACTTTACAGCTTATTGCTTTCGTGTTACTCCCGAGGCAGCTCTGAATGACTTTACATACTTTAATATAAAAGGGCTAATTGAAACTGAGTGAAAAGGTTGTATTTTTTCTAGTTGATTTTGACATGGTATATGTGATCAATAGAAAGGGTTTGGCGGGTCTGGTAAAGGTATTGCTGAGTTTTGATTTTGATATTTATTTCATTGTTGAGTCTTTACAGAAGTTACAGTAGTAGTTTTGCGGCGAAATATTCATTTAACATATTATTAAGTCGTAAGTAAAGTTGAATTTTAACACCCACGTTTTAAAAATATCTAGTCATGCAGACCACGACTATAACGGTCAATCGGATATATTTTCAAACTCAGAATTTTCTAAAAAAACTGCACTTTGCCCATTCCGGGAATCGAACCCGCGACTTTTCGCCCCTCGCTCCATTTTACGCCGCTGGAACAAAGTAGTATTTCAACGTGCTACAATATGTTTTAACTCTATAAAGTATTCCGATAATTAAGAAGCTCATAGAAATGTTTGTTCATATGTCTTCACTTCATTTATTTAATAAGACCGAGGAAAGAGTCGGCCGAAATCATTATTAATAATATTTGCGAGTATCCCAGCTCTGTTGCGGAGCTTGATAGAATTAATATAGTGATGACGCGATATTACGTTAAGGGTCGTATAATAATAATTGTATTAAACCTTCCCACTATGATATCTCTTATTTTGTTTCTATTTCCTGGTGTAGGCGTGCTACTTGGATAAAAGAATATTTTTTCTCAGCAGTTTTAAAAAAAGGAATTGTTACATGCTTGAAAATAATAAATAAAGAAAAGACGTTTATGCAAGCTATACACTTTTGTTGTTGGTAAACCCGTACAGTAAATCCAATAGAAATCCTTTTACGAACATGTGTACAGACGGTAATGAGATGGTAAATGCATGACACGATACACCAATACGCTTCGAGACACGGAACTTGACTACTGCCAGTAGTATCTTCCTCCCTTCAATTCTAATTTGATTGTGTATTGTCTTAGCACTCACTATTTAGGAACTCCTTTGACAGATGATTACGCTGTTGACTCAGCACTAAATTGTGATATTCAGTAATTGTGTTATTGGACGAATAATTTTGCTTGGCGGTTAAGAGGAGTTAGGCTACAGTATTGGTTGAGTAAAATTGGTAGACTGACTACAATTAACTAAGAAGTCTTTTCTGAAGAATATTGTATACCGGTATCCGTATGTTCTTCTCCATTGTTTATAGGTATTATAATTCGTCATGAATACCAAATAGGATTAGTTTTGGATTATGTGCGCACAGACCTAGTTGTTTATTTTTTATCCTATTTGAATCTGTGGCGTCCTAGTATGTAAATCTTGACAATCAGCTAAACATTGGAGTGTAACATCTTTTACATACATACATACATAAACTCACGCCTGTATTCCCCGAAGGGGTAGGCAGAGGTGCATTTCTGCACCCACATTTCGCCAGGTATGTATCAGTCCCAAGTAATAGGGGGCGAGCCTATTGCCGTTTTTCGGGCACAATTCCAGACTCCGTGCTGCTACTGAGAATTTCCTAATGGAAAAACCCAATAACACTTTGCCCGACCCGGGAATCGAACCCAGGACCTCTAGATCGCTCGGCACATACTTGTACCGCGATACCACGAGGCTTTCTATATATAGAAAGGAAATTAGCTTAGAGAACATTATCTATTTAGATATGTAAAGGTATAAGGATTCTGCATCGATTTATATATCCCTTTTATGTATTTTCGGCGCATGTGCGTATGAAAATAAAAAATATTTACGTGAACATTATCCCGGTTCCCGTGGGCTTTCGATAACAATACTGATTTCACTGAATTTTTTATTAACGTAAATATGGTAACGTTTTTTTGTGTTACTTTTAGTAGAATGTCGACACTTAAAGTATTTTTTTTTGGGAAAATCTGTAAAAAATATTCATTATTTTTTTAATGGTAGATGGTCCTTAGTTATTGTTAGTCTTAGACTTATAGTAAGGATGTATAGAGAAATAAATATGCCCAACAAGATGCCTCCCTTCGAACTCCTTACCAAGATAGACTCACCAAAAATGTGTTTTTTTTATTTTATTATTGGCTAAAAGCTAGAACTAGTATTGTGTTGATAAAATCTATTATTTAAATATTTAATAAAATTGATTGCTTGAATTTGTAGAAGGTATTTTATAAAATCATTCGCAGAATTCAACTTTGTCGTTGTTCGTACAACTGACAAACATTTTAATTAATGAAGCAATCGTGTTTGAAATTATTGTACTTTGATACCTAAATCCAAGTAATATAATTTTACTATTAAATAGTAGGAACGTGATTAGATCCGTAGTTAAAGTTAATGAGATCTTGAAAACTTAATGTATGCGCATTTTTTATAATAGAAGGCTAATGAATCCATCGTCCACTTGAATTTCTAAGAGCCAACTTTTTTCTACATCTACTCGTATATTCATACATATAAGTCCTCTTACGCCTATATCCAATGAAGTAAATGGATGTGAATTTCTCAATCACGTTTCGGATACTGTTATGTTATAGTCCTACGCACTACATGGCCCTCTATTGCCGTGTTCAAGGCATATTCCTAGACCCCATGCAGATACTGAGAATCTTCCAACAGAAAAATAATCTAATAGTTTGCTTAAGTCGTTCATGTACTAATGTGTATACAATACTCAGAAGTGTGAGTACGATTCTGCTTCTATAGTCAAGAGGATTGCAGTATGAGTGCATCACTCAGATTCGAAACCAATTAAAAAATTCTGGGTCTCACAAACACTTATGTCGGCGCAGGAATCGAACCCGCGGTCTCTCGTTTTACTAGCTGATTGTGCCACGCAGCCGCAGGTTGTCAAAGGCAACACAAACAAAGTTATGATACGAAGCTATTTTTGAAGTAAAACGCTGCTCATGTTGACAAATATTCAATCAGAAACTTATCGAGTGACCGTCCTGTGAAATTGCGTGGAAATGACGAAGCGAATTCTTTAAACATGAAGTTGATATCGTGGCCTTGCAGCGGAAAATATGTTTATATTGAATAAGTTAGACGGAACACAAATCGCCAATTACGTGGATAAGAGAACGCAAATTTATTATGTATTAAATAATAATATGTAGAAAGCACGTGTTGAAATAAACTCTCAGGCATAAATCTACTCTATATATTCGAGTATAAGTATGTCAAGGGGGAAGGATAGGTGATGGTCATCATGATCGTTATCATTAGGCGTTTACATTATTTTCCTGGGCATTGTGGGTGCATAGTGAGTGAAACTAAGTCAACCTTATTACAATTTAGAGACTATTACAATTGCAATCGCTAATACAACTGTAGATTAAGGCGATCTGCCTGATACGAGTGACTTCTTTGACTACCTAATTTCTTCTTTTTTGTGATCTTCAAACAAGCGCCGCTCGCAAGAAGGCTATAGCCAGGTCCGCCAGAGCTTAGGTATGGTGACGTATCGATGTACGTGGTGTCGCTAGTGACGCCGCGCCGACTAGTATATATTTTCAAATATTCACCTTCATATCTGAATCCCCAAAGCGATAGCAAGACTTATGTAATCGTACCCAGGATTCTGAGTAGAACACCGTACACTTACGTCATTGGACCAGCGAGACACATCAGATTCTATTTGAAGCGTCTAAATGAAGTTAGGAGGCAGTTTTACCTTACGTATCGCCTTCTATACAACCACTAGCGATGCGGACCATCTCCCCGAGGACGCAATTTTGGATCCCGTGCACATCTCACAAGAACAAAACAAAGCGCCTGTCACAACTTTCTGAGCAATATGTTTCGTTAATAAATAAATACACCCAACAGTCACATACATTTTATGTATGTATTTTATGTAATGTATTTTATGTCGTATCAGGCTCGACTACAACCGGGCGTATTTTTATAAAAAAAAGTCTATGTTAGTTCGGAAGTTCCCATCCACATTCTTACTAAAAATCATTATATCCGTTAAGTAGTTTTTGCATTTATCCAATACAGACCTACAAAAATACAAACCTTACCTCTTTATAATATTAGTTTAGATAGCCAATTCATACTATTGATACAAGGAACAGTTAACTATATTAGTTCGCAGTTGTTCATTGTACAACTCCACTTCTTCGAGCGGTGTAAATTAAGTGCAAGTGCCTGGTTTACATCAAATAGATTTAAACTTATTATAGTTTACTTCAGTTTAGCCTTATTGTCATGTATTAATAATTTGAAAAGACTGCAAAAACATCACAAACATAGGCAGGTATTCGCTTCGATGGTTTATGTCGGAACAAAACTCGTCCTTGAAAGTCGGTACGTACCCATCGCGGCCACAATTACGACCTCGACCGCGAAATTGCTCTCCACGACTAACGTAATAAAGATCCTCTGAAGCCACAAGAATCACTTTTGATTGGTTTGCTGTCAATTAGAAAAATGCTTCACATTAATTGCGTTTCTCGTGCCAGTATTTTTAACCGTAATTTCTGTACGGGCAGTTGTATTTGACACCTTCAATAAGCCGAAAATACGATTGTCTAATAATTAGTTGTGTTGTGGAACCGACTGCTTTGTATGACCTCGATGTGCGAAATGTTAGAGTTGCCCAGGTTCGATTAAGTTGTTGGTGAAAGTGCTATTTATATTTTTAATAGAATATGCTCAGTAGAAACACGATGACCGAAAATATATCCGGTTATAAATTCTCTTCTAATGATATGTAGTATATGAGCTGATATTTTACTGTTTGTAAAACTGTAATTAATATATTGTATAAATGTCATTTATTATATAGAATATTTATTACTGAGGAAAATAGGCAAAATAATTCCAACGGTAAATTAACGACGAAACAACGAAGATAGGTGAATGATTAAGAAAAAAACGACATCATTCATTTTATTATGTCAGCGTAAACGCTTTTCTTCTTTTCGTTTCTTATACGTTTCTGTGCCCCTCCTAACAAGATGTAGTAATTCTACTATCAAATTGGGAATTTCGTGCATCTCCCACCGGATTAGTGGAGATTTAGTTAACCAATCTGTGGAAAGAAAATCCTTTAGGAAACTAAAACTTACGGGGTAAAAAGTAAGCTATAACGGTTTTCAGCATGCCTTCTATTTGTCTATCTTAAGCGTTTAAGAAGTTTAAGCGTCAAAACGTTACGAACAAATAAACTCACATTGACATTAGTAAGGATGTTAAAGTTACGATGTCCGATATATAATTATGCATAAACCTTTGGAGGCATTTCAAATAAAATTGGCACAAACATTTTATTACCTGAATTTAAAACAAAGTAAATATTGTGTTCCTGAAGGTAATTTTTAAACCAGTAATTCAATAGATTTTTTGTTAATAAATATACATAGAGCAATCCGTGCAAACCAGCTCACACAAGATGTTCCGTTCACGAGTATGACGCTCAAGGAATTGGTCACCTTAACCATATTATTTTTTGGCTGATCCCGCACATAGTCTCTACTTTTAGTCTCTCCAACTATTTTGGAGTCTAACGACGTCACGGGAAGAAGCTTTTAAAAAAATATTTTTTTTTATTACTTATTCTCGGCTTCTATTTCGGCTGTACGCCGAAATTCAACTAGGTATACATTATTCACGACCGGACACCGGAATAAGCTACACATATGTAAATATTCAACATCTCAAGGTATTTTTAGAATATGAATTTTAGATCGCCTTGTTGGTTCAGAGTGCAGTGAGTGTGTTATTGATATTAGTTAGTTAGGAAAATCTCATAAGCAGTCCAGTAAGGAGATATTCACGGTAAAAGGTAATGTACTCGATCTATATTACGCGGGATGTTATATATTTATGAATTTTAATTTGATATTGGTAACTAATCAAAAATAAATAAACCTAGGTCATCTAAGCTCATATTTATTCCCTAAGCAAATAGCCCCCTTACCTACCTCTTCATGGCTACAGGCGTGAGTAGATACATGAATAGGTATGTACGTATAGTTAGGTAATCTTGATCTTTGCCAGATCTTAAAAAGACTATATTTCATTGAGAATCGACACTATTGAAGGCAATTTATCCCGCGTCCGTTTTGGAAAGGCGGGCGCCGTCTGTCAGTCCATTGGGAGCCCGAGCTATGTTCGAGGAAAAATTGGCTGTCATTCGGCTGAATAACACTTCGGAGTTAAATTAAGAGTTTTAAGAACATTTACGGAATTTAAAAGTGAAGTTACTGCTTGCCGATATAGAACTCCCTTTTGTAGGAAAGATTTCAGCAATTTCTGTTCTTTTATGGCTGCAGTTATCACCAAGTACTTAAGTGATATAAAACGAAACTTCTTTTATGTAAAAGAAAACTAATATAAATTTCAACGTATTAATTACTTTGAATTATAAGTAAGCTACATAAAGCTGTTTACCAAATCTATTTGCCAGAATATACGATAGGTACTAACTGCGCAATTTTTTGGCTTTATGTGTCTGTTTTTTTTTACCGACCGCTCTTAACGGGGCTTCCATTGGCAGATAGCTGATTTTATCAGTAGTTACTAGTGCAATTTTTTTAAACACAATTCCAATCAGAAAAAAAAACAAAAACATATTCATGCGAAGAAGACGCGGGTAACATTTTGTTTTAAATAATTCAAATAGGTATTCGAACATTTCCAATATTTCGTCACAAAGAAATTAATAACAGCTTTTCAAGTCAGTTATAAACTGTGCGATCAAATTCAATTTTAATGTTAACTTCGGGGCTCTGGCCCAAGTGGAACTAAGCTTTGTTGTACGTGAATAATCAAATACTAATAAACTATTTACAATTGAACGACTATTAATGACGGTAATAGAATCATATTTAAAACTAGCTTTTGCCCGCGACTCCGTCCGCGTAGACTACAGGGTTGGGTTCAGAATGAAAATAAGTTGTAGTCTATTTTACTCCACAGAGTCCCATTTATGTCCATATCAAAAATCGTTTACATCGGTCAAATGATTTAATCGTGAAAGCGTAACAGAAATATTCGTATAGCTACAGTCGTCTACACGTCGTTTCATCATTCTAGCTTCAAAAATGACGAATTTCCACACAAACTTTCACCCCTATTTTTATTTTACCCCCTTAAAGGTACATTTTTTTTACAAACTTTGAATGTCATATTTATTTATATCTAATCAACAAAAATAAGTTTCAAGCTTCTAGCTTTAAAAATGACAATACTTCCATACAACTTTTCATCCCCCCTTAAAACCCCTTTTCCTTGATGAAAAGTAGCCTATGTCCTTTCTCAGAGTTTAAACTATCTGTGTACCAAATTTCATTTAAATCGGTTCAGAAATTTTAGCAGGAAAGCGAGACAGACAGACAGACAGACAGAGTTACTTTCGCATTTATAATATTAGTAAGGATAAGGATTAAAAAAAATAGCCTATGTCCTTTTTTAAGGTCTCATTTTTGTCCATACCAAAAATCATCCAAATCAGTCAAAATGGTTTAGGTGTGAAAGCATAACACAGGCAGTGTTACTTTCGTATTACAATATATGCTCATCCCACGGGAACCCTTCATATTCCCGGGATAAAACGTAGGTTATGTTACTTCATAGTGTCCCATTTATATTCATACCAAAAATCATATAAATCAGGTGAATAGTATAGACGTAAAAGCCCATTCCTACGGGAATACTACATTTTCCGGGATAGAAAGTATCCTATGTTTCTTGGGTGGGTCCCATCTACCCCCATACTAAAAATCATCTAAATCGGTCAAATGGTTTAGGCGTGAAAGCATAGCATAGGCAGTGTTACTTTATATGCTTATCCCACGGGAACCCTACATATTCTTGGGATAAAATATAGTCTATGTTACTTCATAGGATCACATTTATGTCTGTAAAAGATTTCATTCATATCGGTCAAACGGTTTAGGCGTAAAAGCAGAATATTGACAGAGCTACTTAAACCCATTCCCACGGGAATACTACATTTTCCGGGATAAAAAGTATCCTATGTTCTTTCCCAGGCTCCAACCTATCTGTGTACCAAATTTCATTTAAATCGGTTCAGTAGTTTTAGCAGGAAAGCGAGACAGACAGACAGACAGACAGACAGACAGACAGACAGAGTTACAATCGCATTTATAATATTAGTAAGGATTGGTATTTTCATAGCTTTGAGATTCTGTGAGCTCAAGAAAAAAAAGTATCTTTATTTATTGCAAAAGCCATTGATTAAAGTTCATTCACCATTCAGTTTATCAATAAATCATTGAGTAATAGATTATCAAACCTGACACAACAATGATCGTAAGTAAGTATAAGATTACGAAAAAGATTTTCATTAGAATCTTTTTGTCTTGTCAAATAAGAGATTAATTTAATTCGAACATGACAAAAATACTACAAAAACAAAATCTCTAATTTAAGCATCGTTTTCTTATAATTGAAAATTAATAAAGTTCTTATAATATACAAGGACATTCTTCAGTATATGGGACAAGAGATATTGCTTCGAGATCGGATGCAATCGACTGCTTGTTTTCAATGGCCATTGTTTACACGTAATTGTAAGCGATCTGATTGGATCGAGTTCTACCGACACGGTCCAAATGAAATTGAAGCTATCCCTGATTCTGAGATTTCTACGTTTTAGAGTTATTGAAAAGGTGTCTGGATTCTTTTGTTCATAGTATTAAACGTAACACGAAATTTTTGGAAGCAATCTCACGGCACATGCTTGTACACCTTAGGGAGCTTAATTTTATGATTTATTGCCCATTAGTTCAACTTAAATACGAAGGGGAGGAAAATTATTACGTAGTAAATTATTTCAAACGAAAAATTAAATCTGACGAAGTACACTAACACGGGTAAATTAGAAATCTCAAATGATCCTGGCTCTTTAGGGCTGCCTCTGTGAAATATGCGGCCACTGTTTCTGATTCAGGGGCGTCAGTCAAACCTTTTGTGCAAGCTTTCGTTTCGTTGATTAGCCCCTTCGAGATATCTCGAGTAATTAACTCTTCGTTAACCGTCACGAAAAATTACATCTTGTATTTTGAAGGTTTATTGTTTATTTAATTGGATATGGTTGTCGATAGAGATGAAGAAGGGGTAAGAAAAGCATTCTTTTACATTTAATGATATTTTGAAATTATTTTTAATTAATCTCAACTTAAAAACAATTAGGCAATAAGAATAAAAATTGTAGAAGTCTGTTAGTGTTCTTAATCCTTAGACTTTTACTCAAGTCAAGTTTCGAGGTGCATTAATTTTGTTTTCGGGCTCATTTCTAAACTATATTTATATAGTAGAAGTGGAAACACACATTTAGCCCGACTTGGGAATCCAAATCCTTTGGATCGCACGGCGCACCTTTGTACCGCAGCGGGCGAACTTAATCAATATTACATGGGACTTCAAACACCTGGCGAAACTTGATTATAGAAGTACAACTCTGCTTTCCCGTTAAGGGATATAGTCTTGAGTGTCCATATTATAATTTTATGTTAGTACTTATAACACGCAACAGTTAATACGACAGGCTTTTTCGTCACACCAAGACTCGAAAGAAATATTTGGGGATCACACTAACATGAGCTTCGGGCGTGGATCGAATCCTCGACCTTTCGTTTTACAAGCTGGTATCTAACCAACTGCTCCACGGAGGCTGCCATCTTGATGCTAAAGATTTGATTAAAATACTACGCTATCGTTGATAAACCTTGCTTGAATTAGCCATGTTTAAATTGTACTACACGTGATCGGTTGGACTAGACATCTTCATCGTTTTCCGTCGTGAACTAGCTCACGTAGCGCGTAATTCGACGTGTGACGGAAGGGGAATACAAAATTATGTTCCCGCCTGTAGCTGGGTGAATATTTAGGTATACAAACACTGTGACTTAGACTAACAATCTATAAGAAAGTGTATAGTGTAGCTCACATTACTACTAGATTGGTTTGATGGAGGCGGCAACAGCATCTTATGTAAAACTGACGTAAAACAACATCATCATCAGCCCATATACATCCAACTGCTAATCACGGGCCTTCACTACAATTGAGAGGGTTTAGGCCTTAGTCCACCACGCTGGCCTAGTGCGGGTTGGCGGACTACTCACCTAAGAAATTCCTAAGAACTTTTAGGTGTGCAGGTTTCCTCACGATGTTTTCCTTCACCGTTAAAGTACGTGATAATTCATTGTGAATGTATGAATTATACTATGGGCCAGCTTCTTCTGTCTCCTGTTTTTTCAACCGATTACAAAGGCCAGCAACTCGTTCATTTGTTGGATGTAGTTTTTTACAGGGACTTTATAATGAATTATGCTTATATCATCATCATCATCAGCCCATATACGTCCCACTGCTGGGCACGGGCCTCCTCTACCATTGAGAGGGTTTAGGCCTTAGTCCACCACGCTGGCCTAGTGCGGGTTGGCGGACTACACACCTAAGAAATTCCTAAGAAGTTTTAGGTGTGCAGGTTTCATCACGATGTTTTCCTTCACCGTTAAAGTACGTGATTATTCATCGTGAATACACACATAACTTCGAAAAGTCAGAGGTGTGTGCCTGGGGTTTGAACCCGCGACCGTCGAGATTCTCGTCCGCGTGCCTAAACCTCGAGGCCATCACGACTTCTTATCATTATCATGCTTATATGATGAGCTTAAACTTTACCTAGATATAACAGTAAAACAACTACCTTATAGCCTTCTGTAATATACATTCACACTAGGAATTATTATACTACAACATTATATTGGGGTTAAATTTTAAATACCCATTTAACTTTCCAGTTGAAGTTATTAGCGTCTGTAGCTAGAAATGTTGTTTAAAATTCTTGACTACGTTTGAAATATTATTAAGCGGGGCGAGCTGGGGTGTCGGCGCATTAATGAGAGCGCCTCAGAGTGGCCGCCATTATTATGCCTTGAAAAATCTGACACGCTGTTGACTACTTCAGGAAATTTAGAATTCGGATGTGTTTGGTACTGCTGTTCTCAGATTGACTAACTTCATTACTTTTCATTTATTTCATTTCATTCATGGCTTAATGATGCGTGGTTCAATTATAGTATTCAAAGGTGAAAAACAGTAACGTTTTTTCTCACTAGCTGCCGCAATTTTGGACCGCCTTGTCCAAATCGTAAGTACTGAGGAATTCTGAAATCATTATTCCAAGAACACTAGACATTCAATGTCATGAAGTCGTGACTGTCAAAAGTTTCATGTTTCCGTTAAAATTCATTATTCTGAAAATACTAGAATTTCACAGAAAATGAATGAGAACAGAAGCAGCTAAATGATAAATCTAGATCTTCTTCTTGTTTACCCACTGAACGCGTTTTTCTATTAAGTTGTAGTTGCCAGTATTGGTACCATGTTCTTTGAGTCAAAAGATTCCGGAGCTGGAATTTCTCTAGGGAGCCCAACTTCAGCGTAAGTAGGAAAATAACACTCCGGGTAGGATACGTAAGAATTCTTTAGAACCCTTTACCGTCGGTGGGGGAGTTACACCTACACTTACATATAAATGTGGGTAGAAATGGCTTCACTTTTCTTTTCTTGCTGCAATTTTTCTTCTACGTTAAAATATAACTCGTATGCTAGCCACAATTACGAATAATTCTTCCTTATTTTGTGGTAAATTATGCATTAAATTAATAATAACGCACAACTGTCACTAAGATAGTTATGATTCTAATTGCGGTACAAGTTTTGTGTCGTGGCTATAAGAAACCACGAGAGAGCTGTGGAATATTTTGCCAGTACGGTTCCCTCCTACCTATTATCCTGGGTCTTTTGAGCGTAGCGTGAGGAAGCATCTCAGAAAGTCAGCATGAGGGTATGAAGTGATGGGAGATAGGAATTCCTTGCCAAAACGTTCTGTTTAGACAGTATTGAGAATATCATTAGCTGCGGTGTTCTCCCTTCGCCCTGTCCACATATAATTAAATGAATAAATTAATTAATTAATACGCCTAACAGTCACATACATTGTAGTTCTCATCCCACGTTAAGATACGCGTCTTTTGTCGTGGGTTTCAGAAAATATTAAATATTTTTTCAGTCTCGTAAATATTTGTGGATCACACAAACATTTGTCTCAGTGCGGGGATCGAACCGGCGGCCTCTTGTTTCGTAAGCCGGTGTCTAGCCAATAGGCCTCAGGGCTGTCTTAAACTTACCTCACTTTTGCTCAGGCTCTAACCAACAATGTCACGGAGGCTATAAAAGCGAAACGCTTTCATCGAAAGTGCGCCCTCGACCTTGAGGGGCGGGAGTTATGGAGAGGGGAAGAAAGGGTTGACATTTGCGTAATTCAGTTTAATTTACATAGTACGAATAGTTGACGCCACGCTAACTAAGCACAAATTCAATTACAACCAATGTAGTTAGTGTAACGTTAACAAGGGTACCGAAGTAAGGAATTAATGTGGGCCAGATAATTTTGTTGTGTTATGTAATTAATTTGGCATCCACTCGTAATTGTCTCGCTAGGAATTCGTCGGTTTGTTAACAGGTGGATGGTTTTGTTCGCGGTTTGTCTCGAGACCACGGAATTTGTATTCTACGTCTAATTGCTATAACGATAGCACTATTAAAGGAACACAAACAATTATATTACTCCGAAGGTGCATTTCTGCAACCGCGTTGCCCCAGTGGCATTAATAGTTTCACGTAATAGAGGACTAGCCTATTGTCGTTTTTCAGACACGTGATCGCACGCCTGATGCCTTTGCAGCGGACCCAATGAGGTCTTTAGTTTTTGGTCATGATCAAATTTGACTCGCCATTTTGGAAATCATCGCCTTCTAATTTTTATGTTGCGAGATCGACTTGTCACACAGTCATCTCCGTCAACCAGTACTTTGTTGAGACACGTTTCGATTTATGCTTATATTATTTGTAAATTTTCGTAATGAGCTCAGTGCAATACGGTAGAAGTTTAAGGCTTTAAAACAGGTTGAGTTGATATTATGGCCTTCTTCCGATGATCGGCCTTACTCTACTCATTTCGTTCCGGATTAAATACTTTTTATTAAAAAAAAAACATCTTTAAATTGATGCGTCAAAGTGATCGCATTAGCACACATGGTGGGAGCAGAAGGGCCAGAAGTTGTAAGAAGAACGTTTGCCGATGATACGCCGACATGGATCAGAATGTATATGTATTCGTGGGCGGATACTAGATCAAAATGGGATTGTATGTGATTACTCGCTGAAGCCGCATATACATATGTATGTGCATTGAAAAAAACTTGTAGTAGGTATAGTTAAGTTGAATATTGTATTATTTATAGCATCGCATTGGTGTAAGCTCATTTACCTGGTGTTATAAATTATTTAAATAAATTAATTAATAAATACTCATTGTACTTGCGTGTTTCTTAGAATGCCACGTTATAATGTCGTATAGTTACAAAATATCTATGCTATATATATATACATAATATATCTTGATAAGCACTTTATAAAATATTTTAACTTTGGATATTTTCAAAAAACACTGCTGCTCTAACTTTATGACTTCTCAATAACATTGTATAAAAAGGCCACATATTTTTTTTAGATCGTTCAACGACAAAGGCTTCAATTTGTCACGAAACGATATCACGTTGTGGCTGAAACGTCCGATTGATTGATCGATGCGTTTTAAAACAATTTTGTTTTAATACTCGGGTGGAAACAGCATGTCATTGTAAGCTTTTTGCTGAACATTGAACGGGTTAAGCCCATTTTATTAAAACGGGTTAACGCGATGTGACTTTCCACTTAATTTTTGTCAGAAAAATATTTTATTAATGGTTATTAAATACTCCTTTGACTTATTTTCTCTTGTTTTTAAATGCAAAAATATAGCCTATCTTTTCATGTGGTAAATTGTCTTTCAGTATTTGTGAGGCAGTTGGCTAACTGTTGTCTATGGAACAAGATGCCGCAGGTTCTATTCTGGCACAGAGACAAACGATTATGTGATTGACAAACATTTACTCGGTACTGTTATTTTTTAAAACTGAATAATTTTTCGTATTTCTAATACGTAACTTGGTTAAATGTGTATTCACAATGAATTATCACGTACTTTAACGGTGAAGGAAAACATCGTGATGAAACCTGCACACCTAAAAGTTCTTAGGAATTTCTTAGGTGTGTAGTCCGCCAACCCGCACTAGGCCAGCGTGGTGGACTAAGGCCTAAACTCTCTCAGTTATAGAGGAGGCCCGTACCCAGCAGTGGGACGTATATGGGCTGTTGATGAATACTTAACTAATGAATTTTGTATCTATGTGTAGACAAGAAATAACGGCTGCTGACTATAAATAGGTACGACAAATTACTTCTGTTAGGATTGACGTAAATTATTATCAAAGTCAAGAAAACGTGTTACTTTTCATTAATAATACATTCATTAAAATAATTGAACATAAAAATGTCGTTCGAAACAATAATTACACGCTGTTGTTGGACAAAGGAAATAAATTAGAAGGAAAGTTTTCTCTTTAACTCGCCATTTATATATACAGTCCAACGTTGAGAAATTTTAATTACAAACCGGTCGTTCTGCTTAAGGGATTAAGTCCGTGTGATTTATTTGTTTCCAAAAAGTGTAAATGTTTTCATTTATTATAAATCCTGGAATTTATTTTACATATAAATTTATATACTGTTACTATACTATGGTATATTTTGTAATAAATTATTATCATTTAAATACATAGCCTTGATTAGATACATATTGATGAAGATATTTATATTTTCATACTGCCTAAAAGGTCTCGGGGTTTGTACCCCAAAAATACCCAGTAACTTTAATCCTTCAGAAATTCACCAGGGATTTCTAGGACAAATACAAATTTGTCATACAAATTTTTCATACAAAAAGTTACTGGGTATTTTTTCATTAGAAGTTTAATATAATTAGGAGGGAAAATTATGCCCGAAAAATTATATTACTTGGAACTCTTAACGTATAGCTGGGGAAACGTGGGTCCAGAAATATATGTACCTCTATCCCGCCGGAGATTCAGGCATAAATTTATGTATGAAGCATTTTTATTCACACAGCAATTACAAATGTGAAAGAAATGTTTTTGTGTAAAATTTTTGATACCTAGTTGTCCCTACGAAATAAAAAAAACGTTGTCTATTGGACGTGCATATTCGCTGTTCCAACGCCGTTTTCGCCTGCACGGTAAACTAAAAAGTATAAAATGGCTAGCTGTACTAAGGTTCCGTACGCAAGAAATTTCAACAAAAATATTAATATTGTTTCTCTCCCTTTGAAGTTTTCAAGTTTATGTATATATTTTTTTCATAATAAAATACGACACATATTATAAGTATATTACAGAAATACATTACAGATATTTATTGGAGTAGGTTACTATATTTTGCTATCATTAACATATTTTGTGCTTACTTTGGTGTAGTCAGGCCTGTCCTGTGATGCTTCTACATTGAAAGGTTCAAGGAACAGGTAGGTATATTTCTTCGCCGACTTTTCACCAAGAGAGAAAGCTACCTTTAAAAATCCGTGCCGCTACTGCCAATTTTCTAACGTAATGCCAACTTCGCTAGACCCGGGTGATCAAAGCAGAATTTTATGATCATACGCGTTTGTTTATAACGAAGGAACATGTATAAGTCATATGGAATTTAATGAACTACGCTTCTAGTGAAAAATGAAATGAAAAATGAATGAAAGGGTAGCTTATTGTAACTACACTAAGCTAAGCTGTTTAAAGGACCGAAAGAAAATCATGAAATGAACTTCTATGTTGACCATTTTTTTATAAAACAATAACGTGTCTAAGTATATGTATCTATCTCTATCACTCTCATTCCGCCAGCTATGTATCAGTCCAACGTAATATGGGGCGAACCTTTCGCCGTTTTTCGGGCCATGACAAATCCTACAACTCTGCCTGACCCGGGACTTCTAGATCGCATGGTACATACTTGAGCCGCAAGACCACAAGACGAGAGACAGCCAAATAGATAAAGCCAGATAAATAAATATCAAATAAAAAAATAAAAAAAACTGTAACGGTACGGAACCCTAAAAGCAAAACAAAAAACATGTAGTATTACGTACAAGCGAGGTATATCCTACGCCGCCATATTTCTGCGAAGCTGGCAGGTCGCCTGTCCTCTGCCAACTTTTATTGCTGTTATAATAAAGTTGTTAATTTTTAGCGTCGTGCAAACTTGATTTAATAAGCGAAGCGCTGCTTTACGTGATATTTTGTGGGACATTTTACATTAGAAATAATTGAGTCGTAAATTGGCCTCAATTTTCGTATTTTGTTTTTAAAACATTAAAGTCATTTTAAAATTTAAGTTTATGAAATTAAGGATGAAAAATACAGATATTGCGTTACCAGTCCAATTATTATTGACGATTCACAAGTGCTTTTTGTAAAGCAATGAATAAAGATAAATTATATTTTCCAAAATAAAGCGCTACATAAGTTATTTAACCCACACTAGGCCAGCGTGGTGGACTAAGGCCTAAACCTTCTCAGTTGTGGAAGAGGCTCGTGCCCAGCTGTGGGACGTATATGGGCTGCTAATGTTGATGATGGTGCCATAATCACATTTCTTAATGCCCAATTGCTATGTGTAAGTACACCAATGTCATTAATTTTTAGACTCTATCAAAAGGTCATTTAGACAAATCACTTTTAGTGTTATTGGTATGATTTATTTTTCGTCCCTTTGTTATTTATTTTTTGGCACGTAGATTGCAACTATCTATGATTTCCCTCCATGTTGGCGAACTAAGCAACACTGAAAGGTCTCGAATAATTTTAAGCCAACACGGTAAACTTTATTACAAACACCAATATTTAAATAACGAAATAACCAAACTGAATTGAGTTAGACAACGTTATTTGTGTTTCAACTATGGGCTAATGCAATTACAATAGTCGCCCCGGTTTGAATTGATATACAACAGCGCAAATTTAATTATACAAATGTTTGAGGCTCACACATGATAATTTGATTACTCCACATCATTTCCACGTAACCATTTTAAATGAACTCTGAAAATTCATGTTACAAATAGTATTGTAACTGTTTAACTCCCTGCATTCTCTTGGTTTCGCGTCAAAGAGGGCGGCTGGCGATCGAAGAGCCTTAGGTATAATTCCAATTATTCTGGGTAGTAAACTATTGGTTTAAAGAATTTCATCCAAATCCATTCAGCTGGAGTTGCGCGATCGAGCATAGAGTAATTCGAGTTTTACTCCAGAGTTCTAAAAAAATAAAATCAGTAAATCTTGGACAACACTCTATCCTGCAGATTTCCTTACCAAGTTTTTCGTACCTAATAACAATTATCACATCAATACATTGAACTACCATCAGATTTAAACCCATGACCGATGAAGGTGTCATGCGGTCGCATGTGGAAAAAAATCAGTGTTATATGCTATGACGTACTTTTCAAAACCGGTTATAACTTGTAAAGCAGAAAACATTGATAACGGATGTAACAAATAGTTGCTATAATTGCTTCTAAATATTTATGTCCTATACAATGTTCATTTGTAGTTACAATTCAATTCCTATATATCATTACTTATCACTTTAATAATCATTATGTAACTAATTTCTTAGAATCATAAGTTTAATTCAGAGACGAACTTGAGATCGAACGGACAACCTCAGAAGTTATTGAAAAATAAAAACTGGATCGGTGGAAATAATCTATATAACACAATGTAAGGAGTTTATTTGTCTGTTTGAACACGTTACTCTCAGGAAGAACTAATTGGAATTGAAAAATGATTTTTGTGTGGAATAATCCGTCTATCGAGGAAGATTATATGCTAAATGTCGTCACGCTGACTCTTATAAATATAAAAAAATGTGCCAAAAATGGAGGAAACATATTCCTTTGAAGTCTAAAGCATATAGAGTTAATTATGCAACCATTTCATTCATCATCATCAGCCAATATACGTCCCCCTGCTGGGCACGGGCCTCCTCTACAACTGAGAGGGTTTAGGTCTTAGTCCACCACGCTGGCCTAGTGCGGGCTGGCGGACTACACACCTAAGAAATTCCTAAGAACTTTTTAGGTGTGCAGGTTTTATCACGATGTTTTACTTCACCGTTAAAGCAAGTGATAATTCATTGTGAATACACACATAACTCCGAAAAGTCAGAGGTGTGTGCCTGGGGTATGAACCTGCGACCGCCGAAATTCTAGACCGCGCGCCTAAACCTCGAGGCCATCACCGCTTTTTTTATTAGGTAATAGGTATACGAAAGGTGTAATTGATTTTGCAGATAAAGGAACACTTAAACATACATACCTCTTTACAACGTACCTACTTAAACGTTTAAAATTACAACGATAACCTCATAGACGGTTTTCTAGAAAAATTATTTTAATATCATATTTAATGTCGTGCTCAGAATCCTTATTACGCAAATGATTCCGATATACTACGAGATAATAACTTGACTGTCTCTGGTTGCGTAGTACTAATGTGTGTCGCGAAAAGTAGTCGATGGTTCTATTCCCAGGTCGGTCAAAGTGTTATTGGAGTCTGAAAATGTGCCATTCAATTGATATGGCAATATGTCGTGCTCCGAATCCTTATTACGCAAATGATTCCTATATACTACGAGATAATAACTTGACTGTCTCTGGTTGCGCAGTACTAATGTATGTCACGTAAAGTAGTCGATGGTTCTATTCCCAGATCGGGCAGTGTTATTGGAGTCTTAAAATGTGCCCTTCAATTGAATATCGTTTTGCTTCGAAGAAATATATACGTAAAAGTATGATAATTTGAAGCGTCTTACTAAATTATTATTTGGTCTTTTGCAGTTTAATTTCTCACACCATAGTAACAAATTTGGGATAACAATTGTTATCGATAAAGAAATCATATCACATTTTTTACCTCCTCTTAAATATACAAAGAAACTATAGAATAACCAGAGATCGCCAATCGATACAATTACAATTTAAGAGTTACAAAGGTTACTAGATATAGATACTGTGATGTGTGTTATACATTTTACTTATACTATTTATATTTGCATTTTTTATCCGTGTACGTTACACTCACAAAAACAGCAGAACAGACCTTTTTTTTTTTTTTTTTTTTGCATGGGGAAAATCCTCTTGGATCCCTGCTTGTTTATAACAGCAGGGTATGTCGGATTCTTACCGACTAAAAACCCCATCGTTCTAGCTTACCACGTGCGAAGGATACCGGGATCTCAATATGAACGCATACCGGTAATCCTTCTTTGGTTTGCCTTTATGCGCTTCATAGATTAATGACTTTAATGCTATTACCAAGTTTTAAGGACTTGGTATTTTTCAATTATAAGGGCTGATACCTATTGTACTACTCAGCGTTTGTAGTAGCTACTCGGCCTCTTCGTCTCCGGGTAGGATCGCCCCTTTCACGATCCCTCTCCGCGGCTTCTTTCTTCGTCATGACTGCCTCACAAAAACAGGCAACGGCATTCCACGATGAGGTAGCTTTAAGCATCTCCGAGATAAAGCAGAACAGATACCTAACAACTAAATTTTGGCACTTGGTTATATACATAAACATATATATTTATTTTTTTATAAAAATTAGCTTATTAATTGCTAATTTTGACAGTCAAACATTTCCTATAAAACATTAATATTACATACTTCTAAAGTTCACAAAGACGAATAAGTGGTCGGAAATTTGTACATAAGTGTTTTAAAGGAAAATACACATGCACATGGTCGTATCGAGAACAATTTAAATACTTACCATTGACTAGTAGTGTGTTCACTTCTTGTACTGGAATAGTACCTCGTATTTTTCCGACTACCTTGAGGTGAGTGAGTGAGTGAGTGAGTATTTTGACAGACTCGTAAAAGACTTGGGGTGCTCAACATTGTTAAGGGTTTATTACACTCTAAAGAAAGCTGACAAGTCTTTTAGGTTCTGGCGTCTTTATACCATTACCGGTGGTAAAGTTTAATGAGGAGCTAGCTGTTTAAGTTTTAGTGGTGACGTGAACGCTGGATCGGGACTGTGACATATCTTCACATACAGGGTGTATTCAGACCGTGATCGGAAACTAAGGCAGATAATAGCTGCGGTGATTACAAACACCGTGACATTAAAAAAAATCCCGACAAAAAAATTAAAAATACGTTTTCCTTACAACCGCATCCATTTAATATCTATGATTGTTACGAAATCGTTTTTTTTTAATTTTTGTCGGGATTTTGTTTAACGCCAATGCCTTAGTTTCCGATCACGGTCTGAATACAGCCTGTATAATACATTCATGTAATGTGGTCGTTGGCGCTTTTGTTATTAGGTTTTATCTGTGGCATCGATTGAAATGATGAGTTAAATATGATATATTTCATTCTATTATTTGCTATATCATTCTATTACGAACTGTGAGGGTATTTTATCCCACGACATCTTACCAACAAATGTTTGTTAATAATGAAATATTTGTGGAAACTTTATGGTCATTCATTTTTGCCATCAATTAGATGGCTAATATACACCAATAAAACATAGTATTAAAATTTATAATTTAGCATTTTATTTACAACTGCACATACAAAAATAGTAAAAACATCAAAATTATTACCATAATATTAATTAATTCCATCTGTGTTTATTTTTTCCTTTTTTGTGGCAGTTAAGTAGATTTTTAAAACTAAATGACATTGAAGTTCAATGTTGAGGACAACGAACTTAAACACATGAATCTCGTAATAATTTAGTCTTACCCTAAAAAAAAATATCACTTTTTATTAAACAGAATGCTTCTTACAAAAGTCTGAATTCTGAAAGTGTGACGTCAGGCGGACAAGTTTAGTGTCTAGAGAATTAACCCATAAAACTGAGAGTACTATAAAGCTTCTTCATAATAGGACCACGAGAAAAACCAGCCATAAAACGGGCCCTTAAATTATTTCTTTAGGCTGTAATGTTTTTATTTGCAGCAATATGACGAGTAATTTGTGTTTTTATTTATCTTTGGAATGTTTTATCATTATTTTAGAATCTGTGATATAAATAGAATTGTAATTATTAGGTGACTAAAATTGAGAGGATATAAAACATGCTATATACACAGATCGATCTCTGAAACGCAAAATATATACGTGTGTATCCGTGGCGAGTTTCACACGATAACTACAGTGATACATAGTGGTACTGTGGTAGTATCAAATATATTACTTGTAATAAATTATTGTTTTATTAGTCCTACGCTCACACTCCAAAATTCTGCTCTTATTAGTTTAAATATAACGATTAATGATGAAAAGCAGAAGTTCTGATTGTGTAATAATGCTTATAAACATTTTTTACATATTTATCTATAATATATTTTATATGCACCACTGACAGTGGCGGTACTTCCATAAAAGCCCAAAAGCCCAGTTTGCCTTACAAAATTCCCAATAATCTTTAAGCTTTAATTATTTATTACCCCGCAATAAACAATTATAGACTAGACATTACACAATTGACGTTTAACGTTTTTGGGCTTCTATGGAAGTGCCGCCAGTCTATGATGGTAGTTCTCTATAACTGCGAGACTTGAGGCTATAGTCCACCACACTGGTCTAGTGCGGGTTATCGGACTACAAACACAAAATTATATAATCTTTATTGAAATGTTACTGTGGATCTGCGAATAATTTAAACGTTGACTTGTTGCATGTAATTGTTTTGGCTTAAAGCCAGATAGCAAATGAAATACTTATTTGCGGTTCTCGCTGAAATAAAATTTCCATTCGAAAATCATTTACATAGGATTGGTTATGAATATTTCGATGAGTAAAGCAATATATGTGGTGTAAAATAAAATATAATGTATTACATTGATAAAATGTGTTTTTTAGAACATTAATCTGTCGTGTAAATAATAGTGGGATGTCATCCTAGTTTAAATATATGGAGTCTTACGCTTAAATGTGTACAAAACAGATTATGTTCCAATAAACCACAATATAATATATTTTTTTTAATAATGAAATCTGATATGTATTTTTCAATAAATAATAACTAGAGAGCAGCGTGAAGATTATACAGTTACAAATAACGTAAAAAAGTATGTAAAAGACCTTTTGTCTTTTATGTAAAAGCTACTTCACAGTCATTTAATATATGTACCTACCTATAATAAATAGGTACATTAATACAATTCTTTCACATTAAATCTAGCGAATTGGTATATCCTATCAACTATTTTGGCCTCCAAGCATTTAAATTACACCAAACTGGTTTCAACAATTTACTTTTTTCTCAAACACAAAAAAGTTGATATCGGCGAATCATTATCGCGGACACGGCCAGTCTTGTATACGAATTTATTTTGTCTACTACGGAGAAACGTTATTTAATTGCTCGTAAAAACTCCTTGCCGCCTTCAGTGCGTCGTCCACGAACTTTTCTTCGCAGGGGTTGACATCGAAGAATAGAGCTCCGCAGTTGAGTGCTTCCGAACAATTGGGATTCATAATCTTGCCGTTACAACAGCCTAAGATTGCTCGGGCGCACGGCGACAACACTTTAGGTTTTGAAGGCGGCTGACCGCTCCTCACTTTTATTATGTAGTCCAATTCGTCTATGGACATGTTCACTGGGGATTTTACGGTGCTCACTCCTGTGCTTTGAGGAGCGCTAAATGCTCCTGCCACGAGAAGTGAGATTATTAGAAACGTTGCGGGCGCCATCTGTGAGCAAAATCATAACTTAGAAAAAGATGCTATGAAATATTTGAATTTATGAATTAGTTCGAATTACAAAACGCACCATTGTGTTAATAATATGTTTGAAAATAATTTCCACGTGACCAAAGAGCTGGTCAATATTATTAATGTTTGAAAATTATAAAATTGCGAAACTTATTTAAAAATCTCAGTGGCACCACAAGTCTCGAAAATGTTTTTTTTTTTTTTTTTTTCTGGCACGGCAAAGTGACTCCACTGTACCTGATGGTAAGCACAGTGGAGTCCAGAAAAATAATACCAACCAGCGAGAAACGATGGTCACCCGCTGGTCGACACAATAAAGAAAAGAAATAAGCTAACACCCTATTACCGTAAATATATATATTTTTTAACGGCGAACTAATCTTACAAGGCAGAGCCAAAGAGATGAATTATTCTTCAAAGCTATGAATATAATTTTGCTTGTTTAGTAACGTCTATACCACAAGTCAAGCAATTAACCTTATTATTATCAGACCATGTCGTACATACTTTTAAGGTATGCCTTACTGTTTTTATAATGAGATATGGACGCAATTACATCAGTCGGAAGACATTCCATATTGTAAATATTATTTTGTAGGACACGTAATATGACGCCGGCTGTATTAAGCGCTCTGTCCCTTCAATCACAGTGACGAAGGTGAAACAGATATTTCAATATAATTGATATCATCATCATCATCATCATCATCAGCCCATATACGTCCCACTGCTGAGCACGGGCCTCCTCTACAACTGAGAGGGTTTAGGCCTTAGTCCACCACGCTGGCCTAGTGCGGGTTGGCGGACTACACACCTAAGAAATTCCTAAGAACTCTAAGGTGTGCAGGTTTCATCACGATGTTTTCCTTCACCGTTAAAGTACGTGATAATTCATTGTGAATACACACATAACTTCGAAAAGTCAGAGGTGTGTGCCTGGGGTTTGAACCCGCGACTGTCGAGATTCTCGCATGCCCAAACCTCAAGGCCATCACGACTTCATAATTGATATAATAAGTATTATTTTTATTGACAGCGTCATGGTCCCGCTGTTTAATGCGGCTGGATTAATCCCAATTTGTTCTAGAGTGTTTGTGAGACTGAAAAGTCTCTCGTAGTTTCTGATACCCACGACACAGGACTTGTATCCTAGTGAGGGGTTGGAACTATGTATGGGACTGTTGGGTGTATTTATTTATTAATTAATTGTGCAAATGTTTGCGTGATCCATAATATTGGTAGTTTTAATAGTGATGGCCTCGAGGTTGAGGCGCGCGGTCGACACAAAAATCTCGACCGCCGCGGGTTCATACCCCAGGCACCTCTGACTCTTCGAAGTTATGTATGTATTTACAATGAACTATCACATACTTTAATGGCGAAGGAAAACATAGTGAGGAAACCTGCACACCTAAAAATTCTCAAGAAATTCTTAGTTGTAAAGTCCTCGAACTCCTAACCCCTCTCAGTTATAGAGGAGGCTCGTGCCCAGCTGTGCGACGTATATAGGCTAAAGTTGATGATAAAGATTGACCTGATTTTAAGTGCAGTGCAGTCCAAATATAGTAGTCTATACTGTTTAAAAAACGACTTTTCCTTTACCAGTCGACACTGTTCACTGGTTGATCCCGGAACGCAGCATACTTACTAGTTACCTTTTTTTTATTAGTTGTTTGGTGCAAGACGCCATTAGTGTCCCTATACGTTGCTCGTATCAAATTTTTATATTAAAATTGAAGACGTCTATACGAATATTATAAAGCTAAAGATATTTTTTGTTTCCTTGAACGCACTAATCTCAGAAACTACTGTTCCGACTTGAAACATTATTTGAGTGTTAAATAGTCCATTTATAGAGAAAGATTATAGGCTATATATTATCACGCTAAGACCAATAGGAGTAGAGCAATTCGGATTTGCGGGCAACAGCTAGCAGTCTATAAAATATAATAGCCGAGGAGACATAATATGATTAATGACATAAACGGGAATTCCACTCGTCTACACATTATTGAACAGGTAAATCTAGGAATTGTCCAATGAATTCCTTAGTACTATAAATGCTAATGCATGTACATATAAAAATGTCGGCGTCAGGCTTATTTTATTTAATATGTGTAAATCTTATAAAATTACAAAATTATACAAGTATTTCTTTATATCACCACACTGAATTAATTTGTTCGGATTTCCATGAAGGGCATAGAATATTTTATGGTAAATCAATCAAACATACATACAAACTGCCTGTATGCCATGTCTGTATCCCAGAAGAGGTACCTAAGCTAAGTTGTATAACACCTACTTAATAAAGTTTTCCATAGTAAATATATTTTAAATAATTAACTAAATTAATAAATAAAAAAGCCCAGTTTGCCTTAAAAATTTGAATAAAAAATAAATATTTGTGGATCACACAAACAACTGTGTTGGTACAAGGATTGAACCCGAGACCTCTCACAAGCTGGTGTCTAGCCAACTGCGCTATAGAGGCCATCAAGGATATGATATCAACGATAATATAGCGTGGATAATCACGACATTCATCTCTAGGTATATTAAGTAGAAACAGCTCTGTCATTGTATCACTGGTTTTTCCAAAGCGAGGCATCGTTCAATGCTTTACAATACAAATACTAAATAGATGACATTGGGCGATGAACCCAATAAGGTCACGTGATAAGTTCCCTTGTATTATTTTGAGATAAACATTATCTTAAGATATTTTCATCAATAATTACATAAACAATAAACATACACACGTTTTTACATTCACGCTATCAGTCAGTGGGAGCAAAGAGTCACGTCACGTCACCAGCCCAAATACGTCCCATTGCTGGGCACGGGCCTCCTCTACAACAGAGAGGGTTTAGGCCTTAGTCCACCACGCTGGCCTAGTGCGGGTTGGCGGACTACACACCTAAGAAATTCCTAATAACTTTTAGGTGTGCAGGTTTTATCACGTTTTCCTTCACCGTTAAAGCAAATGATAAAATTCATTGTGAATACACACATAACTTCGAAAAGTCAGCGGTGTGTGCCTGGGGTTTGAACCTGCGACCGCCGAAATTCTCGACCGCGCGCCTAAACCTCGAGGCTATCACTGCTGAGCAAAGAATAGCGTATTTTGTATTTTATGTATTCGGGGTTGTCCCCGAATGCCTATTGCCGTTTTTCAAGTACATCTCCAAGCTCTTTGCTGCAAGTGAACATTTCTATGTAAACCACAAATTAAGTAATATAGAAGACGAATTCAGCCTCGTAGATTTTAATAAATATGTACTGTATATATATTGCTCAGAATAAACCAAAATATTAATTATGTTATACCACAAAGAGTACTTTTCGTGTCATACTGTGCGGTAACCTTTGGTTGAATAACTTGCGAAACCTCTGTGTCTTGAAGGTCAATCAAAGATTGTATGTTATAATCATTATATTTATGTACTTATCTTCAAATATTATTATATGTCTTTAAAAAATTAAAATAATAATTTAATTACTTTTAATTTAGACACATACAATAATATTGTAGTATACATTATTCATTATCGCTGAGAATGTTTTAAAGCCGGAATTCATTATGTTATGTAAATATTTTTAGGTTATGAATGCAATTATTGTATTTGAATAAAGTTGTATGATGGACCATGCATTTTCGTATGAAAATTATAATTAGTTCATTTTATTTTAAATAATCACATTTAGATCACGCTATTTTACGTAAAATTAGTGAGTTAAGTTTGACAGTTATTATAACAAATGTTATCTCGTATTTAGTGAATGGATAAATTGGAGCACTGTTTGTATATAAAACTAATAAATGTAGAAGATAAAATCTCACCTGTATATCCTGAGTGGTTTATATATTGATTTATTTGTCACGTTCACAAGCACACGTCAAGAGCTCATATAAGTTGGCACACTTCTGAGCTCAGATGCGATTATGCGTCATATTTACACACATCCATTTATATGATTATTTTCCTTTACAGGCATTTTGGGAACGGGATTTTTTACCGATTGCGATATTGATTCCGAGTAGCTTCAATGTTTAGTTAGAGATTTTTTTTTTGTTTGTCATTTGAATTACCAATTATCGTCTTAAGAATAAAAATACGTTTTTGGTATTTTGTTTTATGCTGTTTGCTCACTTTTTGACTAAAAACGTTTGTTCTTATTCTCAGAATTATAAAAATTGGCTAATAGATTCCTTATTTAGTTGAATAATAAATATTAGCGTGTTAAAAAGACGGCCGCTGCTTATTTACTGAATAATTGTTTTAAATTAGTTCTGTCAAGGCTGTTGTACCGTGAATAATTTGTTAGGCATGATTGTCTCGTGTAGAACAGAGTTTTATGTATCAAATGTTATAAAACAATTAGAAATGTATCTATGCTGCATTACTTAAATCGTATACATTTCGTGTTTGGAAAATATAAGTAGTAAATTATTACTACCAAGGTGAATCGATGTTGCTTATTAATAACAAATATTTTATATAAATACTTCCAATAACATTTCAAATAATTTATAAATTATGAAAGCGATACCCTTTTTAACAAAATCTTTATAAGTTTTAATGTGTACGATGAAAGAATATGATTCATTTTAATGTGATTTTGTTGGCATGATATTCTTAACTCTTAACTAACCTATTGACCTTGACTGTTTACGCCACAGAAGTCACATATATATTATCTTATTTAACATTGTTTCTTCCAGTTATAAAGTTCATTAATTAATTTATTTATTTATACACGCAAGTGTGTGAGTAAGTACTCACACACTCCTGTATTCTCAATGGTGTAGGAAAAGGCGCATTATTGCAAAAATGCTCCGACATTTGTATTTTTATTTGGCACGTTATTGTGGCGACCTTACACCAGTTTATGGACACATTTCCAGACTGCATGCTGCTATTGAAAACTTTATAATGAAAAAGGAAACAATTTCTTCTTCTATATTACTACTCTCAAACTTCTATATTGCGTGTCTTCGTCTCAGATAAACTCTTGTACCAAGAGATCAACAAGGTGATCTAATTTTATGATATTTTATTTTATGAAAATACATCCGAGAGCCGCTAATATTCAACCCTTATGTTGTGAGTATTAAAAACGATAAGGGACTTATCGGTCTCACAGATATCCATATACAAAATTCATAATGCACTTAAACTTGTATCTGTGCGAGCGTCGAACCTGTTGATTTCAAACCATTGAGCCGCGAATATTCTCAGAAAAATATACACTTTGAGTTGTCATTTTATATTCCATTAGTAATCTTCAGGAGATGCCTATATCCCAGAGTAGGCTTTCCTTACCTGATGACGTAGATATTGATGCTGGCAGAAATAAAAAAAACATCGACCTGCAAGAAATATTTGCATGCGAATGACGTTGTTCATAATACACTTGTGATTTTGGAGTTATCAATTATTAGTAAAAATCTATGGGATTTACTTGTAAAATAGTGGCAGAATATGCGATCACCGGGTGACATTGACGTCACACGACTAGTTAGTGCTATTCTGCAATATACACGAGTTCACAGATTTGTAACAATTAAACGTAGCTATTTACTTTTGTGGTTTAAAAAAAAATGGTTTTAATAAAATGATGTTACATATTATGTATAACACTTAAAACACATACGTTAACGTATATATAAATAGCTCTAACGTTCTAGTAATAAAAATTAAATTCTGAGTTTCACTTCAAAAACTTTTGTACACTAGAGCCTGGCCAAATTTGGAAAAAAAGGAGAAGAAACCTATAACAAGGTAATCGATACCTTGCTTGAGAAAAACACGTCTTTTCTATGAAACTGTGATATAAGAATAGGTAAAGGCTAAAAGGCGATTTTTCGTCTAAGCTTATATGTAACATATATGTGGATTAATTCAATTCACATAAACACCCATTAAGTTTATAACATTAATAAATAGTAGAAGAAAGTGACAGATGCTATTGATGGCATCAAGTCATCTACTCTCATTAGAAACCAATGCGATGAGATGCAGAGATAAAAATATCAGTAAACCCACATCATTCACACTTACTAACAGGTTCCATTGTCTTTAATTATGAAGAAAAAAAAACAATACTATATTTGATTTATGAAATCTATTTACTTTGTTATTTCCTCAATGTGATGCTGATAATTATGAAGTTCTAGATAATAAGGAAAAGGTTATTAATAACTATGAGACGAAAACGAGTAATATCAAATGTATGATTGTGAAAAGAAGAGCATCAATAGAAAAATATATAATTAAGGGAAAATAAATAAAACTTGCTTTATACAAAATATATTCGATTTTATTTTGATTAGGAACCATAGTTTTGTTTGTTTTAACACAACAAGTGTTTGAATTATAAATATCATTGACAATATTGATTCAAATTTCAATATTAGAAACTCTAAAAAATATTTTATTTATTGTTATTTTCATCAATTTCTTATTACCCCCTTAGTTTTCAATGAGAAGGTTTAATATCAGGGTCTTTAATATGTTATAATAAATACACTTAGACTTATATAATGTCAAATCAATTTGTTAATCATCGCGCTTGTCATTGATTTCTCTGGCTGTAGAATCGTTGAAATTTGTCTATTACTCTTAAGATTACGAGTGGGTCACAAGGATTCCCGTAAGCAGTTGGATCAGGACATCCTTGGACAGCAAAACAGTCGTAAGTCACTGTGAGTTGGTGGCAGCAACTAAGAACAGCTCCATCACAATTACTTGGAGCTGGAAGTGATTGCGGTGTAAAACTTTTAGGAGGGTTCGGCCCACTTGTAACGGTTCTTCTCGTAGTAGTTGTTAGAGGAGCCTTAGCTTCACTCTGTTCGGTACCATGTTCTACTGGCGGGGGCGGCTTAGTCAAAGTGTCATTCGCTCCAATGGGATCAAAAGAAATGGGTCTACTACCATCAGTATCATCGTAGTAATCACCGGAATCATTGGTCTCATTTATAACGAGCCCCCAGTTCTGCCTCACGTCATCCATCTCAGGGAACCTATTAAATACATCTGGATTCGTTTTATTTGTGTTTGGAGGCGGGGTCTGCGGTTGTTTGTTTATTGTGTCAGGGAAGCATTGACAGCCAGCCTGTGGCACGAATATTACCGGGAAGAATATGGGTATGTGAGGAGGTTGTGGGGGCGGAACAGGCTGCCTTACAACATTAGCAATCTCTTCTAATCTTCTATGGATGTGAATAAATGGATCTTCGTATCCATAGACGCCAGTGTCTGTGGCAGAATCTCTTTTCCCATAATTAGGATAAATTAGAGGATTGATTGGTGGAAATCCGTATCCGTAGTAATTATAAAATCTTTTTTGTCTGGCTCCTTGTGCTGTGTTATCTTCGCTCTTACTCTCTTCGGGTAATATTTCTGGGTCTGCTTCAGCATGTTCTATCTTGGCAATGTCTTCTAGCTTGCTGACGTCGCTTGGCGCTGCCTGGACGTACTCGTATATCTGCAAGACGAGCATGCCAACAACAAAACGATGTACACTCGCCATCTGGAAACAGAAACATTGACAGTCATTATTGTTTGTCAATTTCAATGTCACGTTAAAAATATAATAATAGGTCGAGATTTATTTCCGAAACTCCTAATGAAATCGGAATGTTATAGTTCAAAAACTTTTGAAAATTCATAGGATAAGGATCTATTCGTTCCAAAAAAATCTTAAGAGAAAGAAATGTTTGAGGAGAATGGTTTTATTTTTCATCATAAACATTTTTTATTTATTTTCTTATCTGACATCAAAACATAATCTAAGTGTAGTATATCCTTACAAATATATCATATACAAATTGATTCAGTCTAGTATTAATTAATACTAAATGATGGAGCGACGTAAAAGTGCGGTAACTAGTCGCCGCTAACGAGAAAGCGCTGACCTTTGATAGAGAGATATTGAGCGCGCTTTATTTTCTCCTCGCCGTGCTTTAACGCTAAGTAAAGTTTTCCGGTTGATCTGATATGTCGATGGAGAAGTGCAGCTCATGTTCCCGATTCATTTTAACATCGGAAAGTTTGAATGAAAAATTAAAATGATTGGAAACGTAAGTTTAACTACTGTTGGTTTTGTTATTGTTTATTTATTCATTTATAATGAAGACAAAAGTTTTGTATTTTTGTATGATTTTCGGTATGAATATATGTAGGTGAGACCTTTAAATAGAAATAGATGGTAACTAGAATTTAAGTCAGTCCCTAGTAAGATCATTCACAAATGATAAATAAAAATACAAGCAAAAAACGCAGACGAAAAGTAACCATAAGTACACCCAACAGCCACATACATACATAGTTCTGACTTTCTGACCCACATTAAGATACGAGTCTTGAGTCGTGGGTATCAGAAACTACGAGAGACTTGTCGGTCTCACAAACACCCAGACCCGAAACAAATATTTGTGGACCACACAAACATTTGTCTCGGTGCGGGGATCGAACCCGCGGCCTCTCGTTTCGCAAGCTGGTGTCTAGCCAACTGGGCCACGGGGCTGTCAAACACATAAAAAACATGAAACACAACTTTTAAAAACCTTTATTTATAAATATTGTGGTACTTTTTTATGATAAAATGTAGTTGTATAATAAAATGTAGCATTTGTTGTTGGTAAATATTTGCATATATTATAATAACTATGACTCAACAGTATCACGTCTGTATTCCCCGAAGGGGTAAGCAAAGGCATATTTCGCCAGGTATGTATCAGTCCCACGTAATAAGGGGCGAGACTATTACCTACCGTTTTTCGGGCTCAGTTCCAAACTCCGTGCTGCTTCTAAGAATTGACCTGAGACCTGGGTATCGGACTTAGGACCTCCAGATCGCACAGTACGCACTTGTGCCGCGAGTCTACAAGGGATTTAGTGTCTTGAATATAAGATTATAGAAACCTTAACAGCCGAGCAGGCATGTGCTAGTAATGGGACTCGTATAACTTGATACAGAATACACATTAAAAACCGTTGACTATACGGGTTTCCCAAGGTACGTAGTTAGTAAGCGGACAATTAATTATGTGCGTAAATGTCTTCAATTACTTTTCTATTAGGAATTTCTATTCAGGCTAATTTATTTACTATACGGGTTTTAAAAGGTTAGCAGAACGGAAAAGTGGTATCATTGAGTTAGATTAAAGTTGGTGTTATTTATTCTGACACTAAAAATATATAGTAGTGATGGCCTCGAGGTTTAAGCGCGCGGTCGAGAATCTCGGCGGTCACGGGTTCAAACCCCTGGCACACAACTCCGACTTTCCGAAGTTATGTGTGTATTCGCAATGAATTATCACGTTCTTGAACGGTTAATAAAAAATAAAAAGTTCTTAGGAATTTCTTAGGTGTGTAGTCCGCCAACCCGCACTAGGCCAGCGTGGTGGACTCAGGCCTAAACCCTCTCAATGGTAGAGAAGGCTCGTGCAGTGGGAAGAATATGAGCTGATGATGAAAAAGATATACGCCGAGTTTTAAATGAGTATCTCTACTATGAAAAATATATTTGTAAACCACAATTCACTTGTCTTAGCGGAAGAGTCAAATCCGTATATAAAATACCCAGCTTATAACTAACCCCGCAAAATAATGCTTTTGCTGAAACAACTACTAATACTTTCTATTTAAGAAATTCCGCACCTTATTCTATTGTGCAAACACTTAGAAGTCAATTAAGAACGCGTCTCATATTCAAGGCGGTTAGTAGGTGTATTGTTTATCTCCGGGTCGCCGTGTCACATTTTCCTGACCGAATTTGTGAATACATAATAGGCGTGAAGATGCTCGTTCGAATAGCGCGGTTACATGGAGACAGATGAGGGGATGATAGTTTCACTAACAATAGAGACGACACGTTCGCCTTATTTTTAGGTTATGAATGTCAATTCAAATGTGCGATCCCGAGATGAGCGGCAGAGCCTATGGCCATGAATGCCGCGGACGCTCACACCAAATAAGCGTCCAAAATATGGCCAAGTGGGGGACAACTGAAATCCCTCTATCGCAGAGGAGTCCACATTTGGACATAGCGCTGGGCGGCAACGGAAAACAATTAAGGGCGCTTGCCCTGTATTTACCGTACCCCCCAAAATGCGCCACGGCCATCGAGAGATTTTAGTCGGTATGCCGGCGTAGGAGTTTGGTTAGAGACCCAACTCAGCCAAGCGAACAATTGTTCTACGCGTTGAGATAGATGGCCGGTGACCCCGTCATACCCTTTTCGGCCTCCACCGAGGTACCGCTTAAGGCGCTTAAGGCGCTTTCCTCTCGTAAAAAGAATAAAAAATAAGTAAGTACACTATACTTATGTATTATATATAAACTTGAAACCCTTTTCAAAAATAATAAGCTTGACAAGTAAATTAATACTAAATATCAATTATGTATAGTTAACAGGTGAATGTACATCATCGTGCGTGCGATAATAACAGACTCCGGAGCATAACATTTAAGTACTCCACGTAAAGGTGGCACGTGGGGCCTTGTAAATAAATGACGCCTATTTTCACTGTCTCGTAGGAAAAATCTTCAAGCATTATTACTGTGTTATTCGGTAAATGAAATAACAGGAAGCCCAATTTGCTCGTGGAAGCATATTCGTAACCACTCGGTAGTGAAAACTAAACTGATGACACTGACACTGATGCGATTAATGTAGTAACCGCTTGGAGAACTATTAATTTCAACAGGCTTTACTGAGATAGACCAGTGTGTTGTATTCCTGGTTTAGCCTGTCTATATAAGGTCTACATCAGGCCTGGTTTTGTCGACTGGTAAAAGATGAAAGTGGTTGTTTCTTACCGATCGAAACGCTATTTACTTTACTAGCCACTATTAAAAAAAATATATAAGTCATCGACGTAAAAATAGGGGAGGTGGACCGTGCATAGAAGTTGCTTATATCTTTCTGAATGTTCATGAGGTGTCTGGCTTGATCTATCGTCAAAGGTCATTCAACTGAATGAGACAAAATATTTCTTAGTAAAGATACATACATACATACATACATACATAAACTCAAGCCTGTATTCCCTTAACGGGTAGGCAGAGGTGCATCTCTGCACCCACATTTCGCCAAGTATGTATCAGTCCCACGTAATAGGTGCACGTAATACATGCTTATCATTTGGTATATAGTATCTTCACTAAGTACTGCCTCGTGGTCTCGCGGTACAAGTATGTACCGTGCGATCTAGAGGTCCTGGATTCGATTCCCGGGTCAGGCAAAGTGTTGTTGGCTTTTTCTATTCGGGAATTCTCAATCACTGGAATTGTGCTCGAAAAACGGCAATAAGCTCGCCCCCTATTACGTGGGACTGATACATACTTGGCGAAATGTGGGTGCACCATCAGGGAATACAGGCGTGAGTTTATGTATGTATGTATGTATGTATGTATAAGCATGAACTACGGTAATGATGAAACAGCCTTTGTTCACGGCTCGCTTAGCCTCACAGATTAGCGATTTTTTGTAGATTACAACGTTGAACCAAAACAATAGGATATTATGTGCTCTTGTTAGATTTTTCACAGGCTTACGGATTTAGTGTGTAGGATATGAATTTTGTAACGTTGTGCAATTTTTTTTACATTTACTAGGTAATGTGCAATGTTATCTATGCTAAATTTTTGAAATAACACATACATAACCTTACACCTTTATTCCCCGAAGAAGTAGGAAAAGGTGAATTTCTGAATTTGGTTTTTCGTTCCACGGAAGATAGGTGGCGAGATATATAAAAATTATCCTAACCAATCATCTTCGGGATAAAAAATGGTATCAAGGGACACATTTATCTCTGTACCAAAATTTATCAATTTCGGATCAGCAGTTTAGACGTGAAAAAATTCAAAAAAAAACTTTCATTATAGAATGCTTTCATTTATTAAATCTCAATGTAATGAATGTATTGCCTAAATACTATTTCCAAACGATTCTATGCGTAATAGTATCATTAAATTTATTATAATTGTAAGTGTCTGTATAACATATCATTAACTATGCAAACAATAGAGTACTCTTGTTGCAAAACGGTTATAATAACAAGATTCCAAATTATATTATCTAACTTTGTAAAAAGTATTACAATCGTGTTGCGTATAATGTAACATGTACTAGAAAATATATGTAAGCAAATAAAAAAATATATATACTAATAAGTAAATGCGAAATGGATTACCCCCCCCCCCCCCTCAAAAAAAATTGATCATAATAACCCAATTAATAAACAGAGATAGGATCCTCAAGACAGTTTTTATGCTTTTTCTCCGCTATGTTTGTAATATCTACATTCATTCATCATTCATTTATCACCAGCCCATATACGTCTCACTGTTCTGGGCACGGGCCTCCTCTACAACTGAGAGCGTTTAAGCCTTAGTCCACCACAATGGCCTTGTGCGGGTTGGCGGACTACACCTAGAAAATTCCAGGTTTCATCACGATGTTTTCCTTCACTGTTAAGTACGTGATAAAGTCATAGGTGTGTGCTTGGGTTTTGAACCTGCGACCGTCGAGATTCTCGACCACGTGCCTAAACCTCAAGGCCATCACGACACGTAGGTACTAAATACATACATCGTTTGTGACTAAACATTCCTAAAACGTTTTACATACATATGTGTAAATGTACTGTGTATGAAGCTTATTAAGTACATCGAGTATTGCCATTACCATAAGTCATAACCACATTACCTTATTGAGATAGTCATAAAAAAGTTCGTCAAATTAATCATAACTGATTTGGAATGCGATACTACCATGCGTCATATGAGCAAATTATTAGTACGGACACATATTGCATTATTTATTTGGTAGGCACTCGTGTGATATTGTCAAAAGTCATAGTCAACAAATCTTCATTCAATTAGACTTTTACTAGAAATTTTCATTCTTCATTTTAAATAAGCTACCGCCGCTTTGGAACGCTGTGGAGAAGAAACGGCAAGTAAATCGCTCAATAACAAGAAACGAACTTTCTTCTCGATTTTTAATATTGTTCAACAATACTTGATAATTAAATGAAATAATAAATATAGTTGTAAAAATTGCTTTTTATATTTATAATTAGTGCTAGTGAAAGCTAGAAACTAGTGCTACGTAGTTTCACTTGTGCCGGCAATTTCATCAAAACAAACAGTTTGAATGTATATAAATAACGAAAATAAAAACTTACTCTCGAAGTCACAAACTTTCGCCCTTATAATATTAGTCAGAGCGTCCAACCCTAGCATTGAAATTCTTTACAATTGAGCGTGTAAAGCTCCCAGTCCATACCGCCCTTGTGTGGTTTTGTGGTCTTGACATACCTTAAAAATTCTCACGATAGGTCTCGGTCAAGACATTCTCAGAAAACTCCATGCGATGTTATCCTACATCTTCACATTACAAATACATGACTTTATTCCTATCCCACCACATACCCGCAACTGTAACTCCTGTGCTCCAGGATCAACAGCGGTATGCAAAGTATTGACACCGAGCACTGAAGCTCAGCGAATCTAAGGGACCCTAATTTATAATGTTCCCGCAACGAAATTAATCATAAAGAGGAGTTGGAAAAAAAGAATTGTCTATTTCCATTCTCAGCAAAGCGGGAGACAAAATATTGAACTATGAGATTTCACACTAACATAAAACATAAAAACAATTGGTGAAACTAGATGAACTATAAATAAGTGACGTAATATACTGAGATTTTCACTTCATACGATGAAAATTGTGTATCGAAAAACCGCGCATTTTACTTGCTAGACATTTTCTGCTATGACGCGATCTTTTTTTCCATTTTGCAGTCTTTAATATTTTTACTTGAACACGTAGTGTCATCATCATCATCATCATCAGCCCATATACGTCCCACTGCTGGGCACGGGCCTCCTCTACAACTGAGAGGGTTTAGGCCTTAGTCCACCACGCTGGCCTAGTGCGGGTTGGCGGACTACACACCTAAGAAATTCCTAAGAACTTTTAGGTGTGCAGGTTTTATCACGATGTTTTCCTTCACCGTTAATGTACGTGATAATTCATTGTGAATACACACATAACTTCGAAAAGTCAGAGGTGTGTGCCTGGGGTTTGAACCTGCGACCGCCGAAATTCTCGACCGCGCGCTTAAACCTCGAGGCCATCACTACTGCACGTAGTGTATTCTCATATAATTATAATATGACAAAAGACTACTATCTCCTCATTCCGGTCAGTCGACTTGCTTCTTCGCGACTAGTTTACAATACAAGGCAATCCGAAGAAGGGGAAGTAATAACTAGTCAACTTTTAGATGCACAAGTCATTTTGTACCTCCGATTTTAAATGTCTGTATAGTATAATGTGAAAGTTTACATGTTTGAATGTATTTAACACAACTAAATTGGCAGAACAGTTGTTGTTGTTTACCTGTATAGCCTGGTATATCTTCGTATGTTGAGACCAGGGATGTTATGGAGCTCCGTAACCGTAACCGAAACTATCGGATATCCGAAATAAAAATATATCCGTAACCGTATCCGTTTCAGAAGTTTCGGATAGTTTAAGAAAGTCTTGTGTTAAGTACTAAATTGTTTTTTATAGACAAAAAACGACCAATATCAACTTTAATTTGGACATTTTTTTATCAAGGTAATGTAGATTGTGCAAAATGTAAACAGTGTGATAAAAACTTTAGCCGGAAAGAAGGCATAGTGAATCCACTAAAACTTCATATAAAATTCAAACACAGTGACTAGTACAAAGATCTTTTATTGCTGGAACAAAATAAGCAACAAAAACCAAAAACATCCAAACAGCTCATACCTTTACAAGGGTGTCGGAAACAGTTATATTTTACTTCAATCTGATATCCGTAACCGAAATTATCCGAAACTAGCGGATAATCCGAAATAATTACATATCCGTAACCGTATCCGAAACCGATATAATTTTTTTCCTATATTCGTATCCGTATCCAGATCCGAAATATCATATCCATAACATCCCTAGTTGAGACATATTGTACACATAGATACATACATAATCTCTCGCCCGTAATTCCTGTTGCGATTATTCAACCGATAAGCAAATGTGCATATCTGCACACACATTTCGCCACGTATGCATCAATCCCACGTAATAGGGGGCGAGCCCATTGCCGTTCATCAGGCACTTTTCCAGACTCCGTGCTGCTTTTGAGTATTTCCTAATGGAAAAACCCAATAACAATTTGCTTGACCTGGGAATCGAACCCGAGACCTCTAGATCGCACAGCACATAATTTTAGATTTTAACTCTCTCATAGTAATAATAGCCGTACGACACAAAGCACGTACTTTTGTTCGGGGTTAGAACTTCGTGGGCGTTTTTTGGTAGTTTTATTTATAGAGAAGCATCGACAACATTTAAAAACAACTAGTTTTGAAAAACAGGCACAAATAGCCGTATATTATTATTGGAATAAATGGTAATTTGAAATAAACTTTACGTCTATTACATCCGAACAGGATCTTTGGACGGAAAACAACTTTAAAAGTATCTAAAAGAAACACTTTTAATAATTACAGTTCGTTCGCAACTATATTCAATATTATTAGAAACATCAAACTAATTTGCATACTACTTAAACACTAACGTCCGCAATTACTAAGCTTATATTGTCTACAAATAATTATACAAATAGCTACAAGTTTACATAGTAATGTTATAATTGTTTTTTTTTGTTGCTCGGTGTTGCTCTTTAAGATAAGTTTTTGCTAGGTTATATTCTGTGTTCTTTTAATAGCCCATAATAGATCCTACTACTGGGCAAAGGCTTCCTCTTCTTTTTTCACTCGTCTCTCTCTTGTGCCAAGTTACGTCACTCCTTCTCAAAGGCGTTCTCTAGGCTCTCCAGCGCATTCTCGCATATTCTGTGCTTTGGAGTAAAAAAAATATTACTTCAAAACATTTAACAATAGAACCACCTGATAATAAAAACTGCCTCGTATTCCCGCGGCACAAGCATGTATGTATGTATGTATGTGCCGTGCGATCTAACGGTCGCGAGTTCGATTCACGGGTCGGGCAAAGCGTTATTGGGGTTTTCCATTAGGAAATTCTCAGTAGCACGAAGTCTGGAAATGTGCCCGAAAAACGGCAATAGGCTCGCCGCCTATTACGTGCGAGTGATACACCCCGGTTAAAATACGAAACGTATCTAGCTATGAGAGAAAGAGCGAAAGAACTGCTCTTACCTCTCTCTCTTGCCCCTACAGTAATATACGAAATGTACTCCTCTTTCTATCTTCACTAACTAAAATCTCCCTTTCAACTACCGTTCGCCTTGCCCGATCACACTTTTCGTAATACTCTCGTCACGCCTTTACCAGGTTACTCCCCAAGCCAAGCGTACGTAAATAAATTTTACTTCAAAAACTACCTTTTATATCACCACTCACCACGCCATTTAGAGTAGAATAGTAAAGAGGCACAAGCAAGAAGGTTAGAAATTGTTATGGTCTCCAAAAAGTATGTGTCTGTATTCTGTATACCTAGCAAGCTATTGATTTACAGGTTTGGATAAGAACCAGACGGGATTACTTTTAACCTTGAATGAAAAAAGCATTAAGACTGAACTTTCAACAACAAACTACGCGTTGCACTCGCTGTTATAATAGTAAAATAAGACCACATTTGAAGGTCAAACTGCAGACAAATTATGAATGCAAAACTATAACGATCTGTTGCCTCGTTTATGATTGCTGTTCCTAATTTAATAGGTTACACTTGATTACTTTTGATAAATTAATAACTGTTTGGAATTGATTTTATAAAGTCGCATTTTAATTTGTTTTAGTTTTTTTTGGAACTTATTTTAATCCTCGTAGATTTCTGTACCTGCGTTTGTCAAGTTATCATGTCCCACGTAATAAATAACAACCAACTATAATTGTTTAATAGGCGCAATTCCAAACTTTGTGCTTAATTATCTTACGAAAATTCCCAATAGCCTTTTTATCCGACCTGGGCATCAAACCTGAGTGCTCTCGATTTTACGTCACACATAGATATGTATATCCTTTGAAACCAACAAGTTGTATTATTTTTGAAGGAATAAAAGAAATAAAGTAAAACATTATTTCAGACAATGTATCAATGCTGTTCTGGCCGCAAAACATAAATCCTTCAGCCACAAATTCGCTGAAAAAGCGAATACCCAAAGTTGGCAATAAATAAGTCCCTTTAAACAAATGTTTCCCAAGGTATCGAACCTGAGGATTGCGGTTTCAGCGATGTATTTTAAAAACAAAATTCCTATACTTGTTTTACTTTATAAAACAATATAGTTATAGCTTTTTTAACGCAAGCACAGACACTTTATGAAAAGTGATGCGCGGTTCAAAAATCGAATTCAAGATTTAGAACCGCTAACATTTAATTTAAGTTATTTAACCGAAAGAAGAAGAAGAATGTAATGGTGTTAATAGAAAAGGAAATATGATGTCCTGAGAGTTGCCCACAAGAGCTTATGGTGCTGGCGTAAACAACTCATGGCCTACTTTATTGTCATAGACTAAGATCGACTACATGACTATAATTGAGTAGTTGCTTACGTTGATTTTTGTATATGATCCTATTTACAATATCAAAAGGAGTTGAAATTAACAAAAAGGCACCGTAATTGGTAAAGAGTTGTCTCTCTTAGATGCAAGCACTTTCATAGCAATGACGTCAATACTAATTATGCAAATCTTTTTCTAGTTATTTAAAAAGATCCCTCCTTACATATTTGATTCTTTTATGAGTTACAAGAATATTAATCTGTATTCTTTAAAAAGTATTTATATTTCATCATTTAGGTAATATAACTTTGTATTTAAAATAATAAAAAATGTGACTTAATTACCTTATTACAACAATAGAATTTTAGAATACGTGCTGAGATCAATTTGATTAAGAGCATTGTACTGTAAACGAGTGACGTTGAAAACCCACATTGTTCGCCGTATTAGGATAAGCGTAGGGGCCCAAAGCGCCTTGTTTTTGAACGACGTCCAAAACATGTTTTGTTGAGACTTTTATGCGGGGATCTCTAAATGGACGTTATAAAAACTGGATCGTGGTGACAAATACGTGCGTATATCGTCATGTGATCGTGCAACTGTTTTTTTTTGTAAAAAAAATATGTGAGTCACTCTTTAGAAAGCTGGGAATGGAACGAACTGAGAAGGTAGTCGATTTAGGAGCAGTTGTTGTATTTTTGAAGTGACATTCTTAATTGCGTTGTTGGACCACACATAGTATATCAAAGTTGTTTTAATTTGTTAAGTAAATTACATTGTTTTAAAAGACGGTGATATCATCAGTCAAATTCCGTTCTCAAGAAACTATTAGGTACCGTGCTTCTATACCATAAAATACAGTCTATTTTATGATCGAAATTGTTTATAATAATTTAACAAACCAAGGATAAAGCCTTACATCAGGTGATACAATGTTTCTTTCGACAATAATCTTCATAGCTGAACATTAATGTTATGGCAAGAACGTGAATTGACAATGTAGCCGGTCTTTAATGTTATTCAAAACGTTCCAACAAAAAATGTGTACCTTAATAGATCGACATTGTTTTCTGTAAAAAGAATACTGATTGATAAATGAATTAATAAAAAAAAATAACATAATATTGCGTATTATTTATTTATTTACGCTTATTATTGTACATTTAAGTATAAAGGCGAACTTAATGCCTAAGGCATTCTCTATCAGTCAATCTTTGGGTTATGTAGAGATAAAAGGTAGGTGCATAAATAGCGAAAAATTAAAATAATATACAAAGACAATCATAAATAAAACAACACAGTAAAACAACAAGATATAGCATAGAAAATATACCTGCGTCTTAAATAGAGACGAGATGTCGTCTTTTACGTTTAATGAAGTTACGACAAATAAGAAACATCTCGTTTCACACGTACCGATTTCTGTAATACTAATGTATAAAACAAATTAGTTTTACATTACTGTTTCGTATTCTTTGCCGTGTCTTGTAAATGCATAGAACAGTTCACTGTAATTCACTTGGGAATCTTTGTAGATGTTACGATAGAGACTTTTGCAATGTTAGTCTTTCTGTGTTGAGAAGTATCTTGTGTCACGCGGCATTTGAGGAAATATACTATTGATATTCTACGAGTCAGCAATAATTATTACTTGTAAAGCATTGAAAAAATGTGATAATGCCAATGAATGTATCCGTTACAAGTGTAATTACAAATACAAGGTAAAAATTGTGTGATCAAACTTCATTCATACATGCAGGTCACGCATGTATTCCCCAAAGGGGTAGATAGAGATATTTCTGAACCCACATTTGGCCAATTGTTTTTTCGTCCCACGTAATTGCGAGTCGCGAGCCTATTTCCATTTTTTCGGGCAAAATTAAATAAAATTAAAGAAAACCCATAAATATGTTATGGTCACATATTATTCAAAGTAGATAAAAAGGGTAATTTGTTTGTCATATAAAATACTAACATGAATGTAAAATTTAAATAATTTAGCGCTAATAGTAATGACGCAATGAAAGAGATATTAAATTTTGAATTTGGTATAAATTATGTATATCTTATTTATTTATTTTATTTATTTAAAACTTTATTGTACGCACAACACTAAAACTAAGGAGTACAGAGAACTAGAAAAGTACAATGGGCGGCCTTATCGCACAAGGCGATCTCTTACAGGCAACCTGGGATGGAGATGCAAGAAGAGAAATGAAAGGTAGTCGAAGTGTACTGGTTAAAATATATAATCATATATATTTAAAATATATAATTAAAATATATAATAAAATATATCGTCTGGATCTCTCTTATACTGTCCACAATTATTATCCACTGGTATCCCAATGCATGTTAATAAGAAGTAGGTATCACTAGCCTACGATTTTTCTCTTCCTTATTATTATTTAATATAGTGGCAGTAATAAATATGGTTTAAAAAATATATACTGTATGTATTTAAAAAATATATGTAATGTTCTTAGTTTTCTGAAAGAGATCGGCAACGAAAAGACCGGCTAATGATGAACCTTTGGATAAAGTCGTTTTTTTTTCTTTTGACCTTTAAATACAAACAAAGCGAAGTGCATAATTCATTACCGCAATTTAGAAGACAGCTGCATTGATAGCGAGCCAAAAATGTGTATACATTAATATAGAGTTTACGATAAAAAGTTGTAACAAATGAGGATCGTGACAAACCAAAATTCGTTAGTCCTTTCAAAAGATTTATGTCTTTCCAAAGCACTTAACGCGGTGTGTATTTTTTGTCTCCACAAAACGACGTCATGTTTCGATTAAAGAATAACAAAGGTTATAATAGTCTCCTTACAAAGTTTTAACTATAAACGGTGCCGGTTAATTCTACTATATGTCACGAAAACCGATGAAAAGTGACTGCTGGGATTTTTAAAAATCGATATTAACAACAACAATCAGTCTCTGAATTTTTTGATGATGTTAGCCCATGCATGACGCTTTGATCATCCTTTTTGTGCTAAATTTTATAAATGCTAAATCATTTGATTTATTTGCTGACGTTTACTACAAGGCCGAGTGTTAGATTAAAAAGAGTACTGTTCAATCTAGCCTTTCGCGGCTGTAATAAGTAAGCATGGACATAAAAGAGTACATAAATAACGTCACGCCTATATTCCCGAAGGGGTAGGCAGAGGTGCATTTCTGCACCCACATTTCGCCAGGTATGTATCAGTCCCACGTAATAGGGAGCGAGCCTATTGCAGTTTTTTGGGCACACTTCCAGACTCCGAGCTGTTGCTAAGAATTTCCTAATGGAAGAATCCAATAACACCTTGCCCGAGCCGGGAATCGAACCAAGGACCTCTAGATCGCACGCACATAGAAGAGCATAAAAGAGTATGTTCTATTAATATCAGCCGATACACAGCTTCTGGGCACCGGCCTCCTTCACGACTGAGGGAAGAGTCAGGCCTTAATCCACCACGCTTGCTAAGTGCGAGTTGGAAGTCTACACACACGTAAGAAATTGCTTGCCAAAAACTTTTAGGCGTGCAGGTTTCCTTGCGATGTTCCACTCCATCGTTAAATTGCTTAATACCTTCATTTTAAATAACACATAGCTTCAAAAACTTATTAGTTGAGTCCTAACTCCAATTGTTAATATTTTTATGTATGAAAACTAAGAGACTTTTATTTTTCAATTCCGAATAATACCTGTGGACAATAATAAGGAATGTAATAGTTTTGCACATGATGGTTTCGTTTACATATAAAGAGAATGATCAATATACACGTAATTTGAATAATAAGTGAGCGCCTTTGGCTTTAACTTGGGACCCTGGAAATATGAGATATTTCATAAAATTATAAGGGCTGTGTTACTCTCCAACGAGGAGGCAACCAGTGAGGTATAAAATTAAACGCTCATAATATGAAACGTTTTCTTGGACGATTTTCGTGAAAGAAATTGGCCAATTACATTAGCCAAGTCACTAATTTCAAACGCGACAGCTTTTAATTTCTTAAAAACAGAGAAGGTTACGATGAACCCTTTGATAGTTATTGAGTTGTTAACTTCTTTATGTTTACGGGTGATGAACTTGCGGGGTTGTTAATGCAAAATTACGTTTTTTTACGCAGTAATAAATAGGAGTTCAATTTCCAGCTGGTCCATCATTTGATTTCTTCATTTGTTATAATTTAATTCAAAATCTTAAGTTCAAGTGACTTCACTAGCAAATTAAAAGCTAAGGTATTGTGAATTCCTCCGAAAATGAAATGAATTTATTACAGAAAACATGTATGTACATATTAAAGTATCGACTGGTCCCAATATAGGCATACCCGTAGCTTGGGTAAAAGCTGACTTGAATCTTATCAATCGGGACACTATTCAGACTTCACTGTGCATACATACTAGCTACCAGTATTTGGCTGCACCAGTGCAAAAAAAAACTATAAAATCGTAACAGACTTTTTATTACTCTATTATTGAAAATTCGCAGCTAATTTCAAATCGGAGAAAATAAAATAAAAATTAGATTGTCGTGTTCTTTCATTATCGTATGGACTAATCGCGACTTACGTCATGACCGTAAGGCTATAACTTACACGTGGCTAATATGATGCATTTTAGATGGGATATTGATAGGTTAATAATTTGTCGTGACTGCTTTGCGTTATGATAATGCCCCTGTTAATCTTAAGCACCACACGACTGTTTCGTTCTTGAACCACACTGACAAAGGTCATTTTAAAATAGTAAGCATATTAAACAGACTACCTCGATATATATGAATGCATATCCGCGCATGAAATACCGCGTGCGATTAAGGGGCCCAGGTTTCGATCCTCGAATCGACCAAATTACTTCTGCTATGTACCAAGATATTTAAATATGTATTTTAACTTATTATTATTGTTTGATTTTATTTTCCTGCTTTCACTGTAATTTAAATATTAAATATATTTGGCACGATATATCAAAATGTCAAAGTCAAAATATTTTTTATTCAATTAGACTTTTAAAGATACATTGCCTCTTCCGTGAAACTATTTAATGATATTTTTAGTTCTATAAGAATTTCCATTTTCTGCTTTTACAAGATGTCGTACGGATTTATTAAAGGCATGTCTAGCACTACCTCGGTGATCCCTGCCATTCTCAGTGCGTGCCCCTGCCGATCGATCCTAGCTTACAAGAGACCCGATGGCTTTAGATAGATTTCGCGGGTCATGAGATTTGCCTGTTTTAGCATCCCTCTTTACTTAAAACTCGTTTTCTCTTTCCTAATGTTCCATCTTTGCCAATACTGAAAGTCATTTAAATCGGTCGAATAGCTCAAAGTTTATTGGTCACAAAAAATTGCGAACAATCTAATTTCTCCGCTTTAAAATTAGTAAAAAATACATGGATATATTTACTTAAAGAAGAAGTGGAGATGCATGATATTCAGAATATAATAATATACTGTACATGAACTGCATACCTACAAAAACTAATACATTAAAATATAACTAAAAAGTACGAAAAACTGACAGTAATTAGGAACATTAATTTAAAAGCTGTGGTTTCCGACTTGTCATTGCCAAATGGTCATTTAAATATACCAGTGTCTCATGCAGACTGGTAAAAGGTGTTGTAGTGTTTGACAGGAACACGTTATACCGACGACGGCACAATTAGCAGTCATTTTTTAATACCTACTGTATGTGCTTATGCGACGGCTTAACTCGAGTTAATATAGATTTTGACACTATTTTATTGAACATACATACATACATACATAAACTCACGCCTGTATTCCCCGAAGGGGTAGGCAGAGGTGCATTTCTGCACCCACATTTCGCCAGGTATGTATCAGTCCCACGTAATAGGGGGCGAGCCTATTGCCGTTTTTCGGGCACATTTCCAGACTCCGTGCTGTTACTGAGAATTTCCTAATGGAAAAACCCAATAACACTTTGCCCGACCCGGGAATCGAACCCAGGACCTCTTGATCCCACGGCACATAGTTGTACCGCGAGACCACGAGGCAGTCGTGTTATTGAACAATCCCTTAAAAACTTCACATTTTTTTCCGATAATAGAATATTAACAATTCCATGGCACTATTATGTCTGTAACAAAATTTATTTAAAATTATAATCATAAGATAAAGTTTCCCTTTTTATCCTTTTAAACAACGGTAAACGGAGGCCTAAACCCTCTCAGTTGTAGAAGAGGCCCGTGCCCAGCAGTGGGACGTTGACTAGCTGATGATAAAACTGCGGTGCGCATATTCTAAAAGAGATTACATATTTTTATAAGTTTAATTTATATATTTACTTATTTTTTATTAACATGTGTCCACGAAATATTTTATAGCATCACACGATGACCTGCGCAATCAACCTTCACTCCGTAAATTCACGCACGGAACCGAGAATGTGACAAAATTGGCATTTGACAAAGAATAGCAATTGTGTTGTGCAATTTTCTATACTTTATTTGGATATTGTTTGTTCAACGCTAATGCTTATTTCAAAATTCTCGCCTAATGACGAAACACATAGATGCTAATGATTTTTCCTATTTAAAACAAGGTTGAACTCCTTTGTAATGCTATTTACAGTCGTCATTACCTCATTCTTTACATGTCCACTACTGGATTCCATTTTTTATTTATCCTACTGCCTTCTTGTGGATACTTAATGAGATGCAACAGGTTCACTGCTGGGCAAAATGATTCATAAAATATATTTTTTTCAGACTCGCATGTGTGGGCCTGATATATAACCACATATCTAACATGTTACCGCGTATCTTGTACTCAGTTGGTATAAGGATTTTATCTAACAAAATCCACCTTATCTGGATATCTACTTACTACCAATTCTTAGATATTCGTGCATACATATGTAGTAGGCAGGCACGCGTGCGTGTAACAACATTAGTGGGACGACAAGTCTCGCAATAAATGTTCTGGTCTCACATTAAAATAAGAACTTGTGTATCAGAAACTACGCGAGACTTATGGAATTACAAGTCATGGTACAAATAGTTATGAATCAAACAAATATTTTTCTTGATACTTGGTTTCACCTCGTGACCTCTGGAAGTATACTCAGTGGCTTTTAGCCAAGCGTGGCGCGTTAACTCCACAGCACATTGCACATTAACACCAATTGCCTTTAGTTGCGTAATTAATATGAGCTAAACGTGTCAATTACCCGTGCTTGTGTTAAATCTAAAGTTCAATTAGTCTTTTATTGCATATGATGCTAACTTTTGCCTGTAACTTCACATACCTATTTATACCTTCACATAGCCTTTATTTCTATATGAAAAGAGATTTAAAATACTTTAAAATTTGTCACCTGCACCGTAGTAAAGTTGAAAATTATCTAAATAAACTTATTTATGTAAGTTCATCAACAGCACAAAGTGTGCAGCAATGTTTTGAACGAAAGCCACACTTAAACACCCCACTAGACCGCATTAAAGGTGTTAGGAATTATCAATACAGTCCCTTTTTATTATTGACCTCCGGCTCCGAGTGTCCTGTTTTATGTCTGAAATACGACTTAGGATTTTAGTAGTAATTGTTTAATAATCATTTTAATTTAGCGCTTCTTTCAAACCAAAACGTCAAAAAGATTAATCAAAAAGCTGTTCATTTTGAGCAGTTCTTTAGCTGCAATCTGGTCCTCAAAGGCGTTGCATCAATAAATTTAATACTAGACAAGGGTGTATCTAATCTATTCCACTAGGCAAAATAATCGTTAAAATAGTGCAGGAACATATAGCTCGAATTCACTACATCATCATTCGTACTTACATCCTTATATTATTATAAATGTGAATGTAAGTTTGTTTGTTACGCTCTCACGCAAAAACTACTTAACCGATCGTCATGAAACTTTGTACACATATACTTGGAGGTATAAGAAATAACATTGGATAATTTTAATTAAAAAAAAATACGGAGGGGAAATAAATTGGAAAAAGATTTGAATGATTTTTGGTACGGGGATAGACGGGACCCACAGAAGTAACATAGGATACTTTTTATCCCGGAAAAGTTTAGTGTTCCCCTGGGAATGGGTATATGTGTTTATAAATGCGAGAATAACTTTATATATCTTTTACGCTTTCACGCCTAAACCGTTTGACCGATTTGAATGAATTTTGGTATGGACATAAATGGAACCCTGTGGTGTAAAATAGACTACAGCTTATTTTCTTTCTGAACCCAACCCTATAGTCTACGCGGACGAAGTCGCGGACAAAAGCTAGTATGTAATAAAATGTAAGGAAACAACTTAAATCACTTGAGGTAGTGTACTAGAAAAAAGGTTTTAAATTAGAGGGCATAATTGTACGACAAAATGTGTACAATGACTAATAAATTGAGGACGTTACGGACGAATGGTGTAAGTGGCTTGTTTTTCCTTACAAAAGTCATTAATCGGCTCTTCAATTACGATATAAACATCTTTTGAAGAACTTATGGCTACAATGTATATAACAAAATACAGACCAGACATTAGATAGTAGGTATAATTGTCGAGGTGATCTATGCTCCCCCGCAGCATTGTGTTGTTGATATGATTCAAAATTACTCACCTTTTAAGAATATGGTGAGTAATTGCAACCTTACCTAAGTTTAAGACATGATGTTCAAGCCTCGTGCAAACTTAGTTGCAATTAAATAAACTCTGAACCATTGAGAGTGAATTCATTTGAAAGTAATAGGCCTTAGTCCACCACGCTGGCCTAGTGCGGGTTGGCGGACTACACACCTAAGAAATTCCTAAGAACTTTTTAGGTGTGCAGGTTTTATCACGATGTTTTACTTCACCGTTAAAGCAAGTGATAATTCATTGTGAATACACACATAACTCCGAAAAGTCAGAGGTGTGTGCCTGGGGATTGAACCTGCGACCGCCGAAATTCTCGACCGCGCGCCGGCCATCACTGCTACATATATTTCTTTAATATATTTTTTATATATATTTTTTTTACTGGAATACGGTTGCCTTTATTGAATAGCGGACAAGAAACATGGGGAAGTCACATAGTAACAATACTACTCTACTACAGATATAATTCTATCCCTTCGTTATTTCAACACTGGATCTAAAATGATAGACGAGTATTTTCACAAAACTGAAAGGATTAGCCGCGCGGTAGAGACAAAATCTCGGCGGTCGCGAGTTCAAATTCTAGGCACAAACCTCTGCTTTTCGAAGATAGACGTTTATCTGCAATATATGAAGACGTACTTAACGGTGAAGAATAACATCGTGAAGCCAACACAGTCAACACTTAAGAGTTCTCCACAAGGAGTTTCTTACTTAAGTGTCCTCTACCAACCCGCACTATGTACCCAGCATTAAGACCTACATATATGACCTATATGTTGGTATAAATAATATTAAATATCCATACTAAGCTTTAGTTAAACTCAATCGATTTAAGAAGTAATAGAACTCGTTCTGACGCGTGTTTTCGAAAACAAACCGCGTTCACTGATTAGAACTTGACACATAGAGAAAGAAAACATGAATAATGTACAGGACGAAATCAGGCTTTCATATAGATTAACAAGAATGACAAGTGGTTTCAATGATAGCAGAAATCTGTCAATCTATGTAAAGGTATTTTTTATTCATGTAGCCTATCACAGTGAATCGTCTACATGCTTCTATCAATTCAAGAAACTCTCTATCATACAATATGTTTAATTTATCCTAAATTATGTTAAAGATTTGACAGAATGTCCGGACGGCTAATAATAGATAAAAAAACGTTATATGCTATGCATAAAATGTATTTGAATGTTTATTGTTCAAAGCGTTCTCTTTTCACATGTAGGGGACAACAAAGAGGAAAAAATTGTGAGGGCATCCACCGTAACACGAAATACTCGTACAAAACGTAGTGCACAGGACCATTGACCCTAATATAATAAATTATCCCCCCTGAGGTTCCAAAAGGAACCACGATTTAAACGCACTTCTCACAAATAAAACAAAACTTATAACTGAACGAGTATAATATCGGGTCTGTGTATTAAAACCATACTGAAATCTTTTTTTTGGTAATATTAAAAAATAATTGTGGGCTTTTTGGCGTACCTTTATGATACATTTTTTTTTATCAAATCTCATGTAATTTATTTACCAATCTTCACTTATGCTACGATTTTTAATTAGAATACGTTTTTTGAACTAGTCTAGAGTAATGTAGAGGAGAGTAACTAAATGCGGGCTAGTGCTTTAATATGGGCTAGTAACAATTCTCGAAAACCTACAATCGAAAGACGAAACAAACGACGATCGTCTATCGCATTCATTCGCTCTAACATCGCACTCACTCATTCTCGTCAATCGCGCGCGAGTTGTCGCCAGTGTTGGCCATACTTCTGTTGCTGCTGTCGAAAAATTTTCTATTCTACGTATCAATGTGTTATTTAATTAATGAAAATTATATATAAATACTGTAACTATGTGTTTTATTGCAGAATATAAGTTTAATTTTATGATTTTCGGTCGATTTATTGCTTGCTATATATGATTTGTAAAGTACACGATCAAGTTGATTTTAGTAAAAAAATTCGAATATGGGCTATGACTATGGTCCTGAATATGGGCTAGCCCATATTTAGGTATTAGTATTTTAGGTGATTGGTTATGTGGTTCTAAAGGTCAACACAATAAAAAAAAACAAGGAAAACGAATAAATAAAACAAAAGATAAGAAACCCAAGCAAAAGAAAAGAAGTAAAAGAAATAATAAAGCCAACACCAGGGACGAAAGTGAAGGCGAACAAGATATCCAATTTGATCCAGATAGTGAACCAGATGCCTCTATAGGAAGAGAGGCTCCTGACTCTGCCGATGCAGCGTGTATGTTTTGTCAGGAAGTTTTTTCCGAAAAAGCAGCAGGAGAACTGTGGATTAGATGTTTAATGTGTGAGCTTTGGGTACATAATGACTGTGCTGGGCCAGAGTTTGACACCTGGATATGTGATTTATTTATATAAATTATGTGATTTCTTCCATCTACCAACGTAATTTGATCTCTTATAAAATAAATATTTATAATTGTTATTTTCGTGCAAGATATTATAAGTTTCTATTTGTAGCCCATATTTGAGTACCTGTTTCATATTTAGCGTCTATTTTGATATTTTGTTTAATGTTCAATTTAATAATATATTATAATATTAAGAACATAAGATTGTTACTTAGCTCTTTAAAAATGTATGTGTAATTATTTTGACGTCAATAAATGGTTAATTTTTTAATAGTTTTTTATTTTTGAGGCAAAAACAAAATGGTAGCCCATATTTGGTTACTCTCCTCTATAATTTTAAATATATTTTACAAAATATGTGGATTTTTTAAGTAGGTAATTAACTTATAAAAAAAGACTGTGATATTATGATAACCACTCATTATGAAAAAAAATCGTAACAATAAATTGGGCACCATATTTTAATATAATTTGATAGGAGACGTAAACATTTTTTTTGTAATAATGCCTAAGGTTTGTTACTTCTATAGAGAAGTAATCGAAGGAACTTAATTTTTTTTTTGCCTCTGTACTGGAAGTTAGTTGTAAATCTTAATTCATTTTTGTTTATAAAAGCAATCATGGCATTTCATGCATGAAATGCTACAAACGAAACAACTATTATAAAGTGATTACTAACACGATGTTCCTGTCTGATTCACACCGCTCACGCTTTTCAAGGTGCGCTGCGTTAACAAACTACTCTGTTCTAATACAATTATTTATTTGTTATATTATGTCGTACTTTTCGAGTTAAGTTGGCATAATTTTATCGATAGAGAATACATACTCGTTTCTCGTTAGCTCTTCTGACCGCGCTGCATTGCATGATGCGCCCAACTTGTTGATAAATGTATCATTTCTGGGTGTCTTTTTGGACGAGTCTGCACTTTTAGCGGCTAATATCATCATCATCAGCCCCGTGGCGCAGTTCGCTAGATACCAGCTTGTGAAACGAAAGGCCGCGGGTTCGATTCCCGCACCGAGACAAACGTTTGTGTGAACCACAAGTATTTGTTTCGGGTCTGGGTGTTTGTGAGACCGAAAAGTCTCTCGTAGTTTCTGATACCCACGACACAAGACTTGTATCTTAGACGTGTGGGGTCAGGAGTCAGGACTATGTATGTGACTGTTGGGTATATTTATTTATTTATTTATCATTATCATCCATCAGCCAATGGAGGTCCACTGCTGGACATAGGCCCCTCCTAATGACTTCCACAGGGACCTGTTGGAAGCAGCCTGCAACTAACGACGTCCCACGACCTTTACTAGGTCGTCTGACTAAATGTGATGCTAGTATTAAAATATGGAAGTAGCCACGTACTGTACTGCACCTACAGTCATTCAAATGAAGCATCTATGGTCCCGAAACACTTTCGTTCATCTATTACTCAATCTTTTCATTCCTATTGAAAAATTGTATTAAGACTGGTCCTGAAACGCCAATATTCTTTACACCTTATGTGTGGTCATCACTATCCAGGACGTATTAATATTCTACCACCAGCAAACATAACATTGAGTTGGGAATTCCGATTCCTTAGTACAGGCTTAATGTATTCAGGTTTCTTGACGTGTTTTTTTTTCAATACCTCCTTAGATAATATAAATGGAGCTAATATTCTAATAGAGCATATAACTGACCTTCAATAAGCATTCAGGAAATAACACTTGCTCCATAAATGTGTTTAGTATTGCATTAATTATGCACACTATTCTATTACGTTGTCGTTGATCCCGCGGCATAAGCTAATGCCTGGCGGTGCGAGGTTCTTTGCTCGATTCTCGGATTGGACAAAGTATTATGGAACTTTTTGTACGAAAATTCTTAATAGCACAGATCTAAAAATTTACAGTAAACAGTAGGTTCTTCACGTATGCCAAATTGTATTAAATAATGCATTTTATTTTTCAAATACCTATATTAACGAACTGTTTAGAAGTGAGAGCGGCTTACGCTACCCTAGTGCGAGTTCAAAACCAATTTCTATCGAAATGCGCTATAGATTCAGCTTACGAATGCTTAAAAATTATGTATTTTAAGTAAAACCGCCTTAAAAACATTGCATTCGGTTATAATATTAATACAAATAACATTTTGTAAGTCATTACAGCATAATTCAACGCCGCTAAAAATAACCTTTCTATGTTGTTTCGTAAGAAAATGATTGTAATGTTTGTATTAACTGTAATATTTATTGTATCATTTAACATAACAAAAATTCATGTATTGGGGATATTATCAGTCATAAAAAAGTAAAATATCACTTTCAAAATATTTTACATCGGCAAAATAAAATTTAATTTATAAAAATTTATTTATTTTAACGTATTGCAATAAATAGAGATGAATTTTAAAAAAATCGATATTTTTATATCGGGTAATTATTTCTATTTAAGACTTGTAAAATCGAAACAAAAATTTCTGAAATGTAATAGATAACTTCAGTAGACCATGTTAATACGTGATGTTCATTTCAAGTTGCTTGTCGAGTAAAATGTTAAATCCGTGACCAAATTACCATTCTGCTATCAAAAACGCAATATATGTATTTATCTCACGACAAACACACTTATATAAATTATATAACATATAATAAATTTGAGTGTTTTTTTTTTAATTTAAAATGTATCAAACACAACATTAATCCTAATTCAATAAACACAAACATAAATTTCGCATATTAGTATTAAAAAAAATATTTTCTTTATGCCAGATTTTAGAACTTAAGCTTATTATTTGATTCCACTATATTTTTAAAACTTCAACACATCCACTTGATAATTCTCACCTTGTATTAGAAAATCACGTACACTTTCACGTTATGTTCGCGTATTGGAATTGTTTATTGTTTAGAGTGCGCGGTCGTTGGCTCGCGTGTTTGTGAGAGGCGTCGAGCAAACCGAATGGTTTATACGATGCTCCGTCTGCCTGTGATGGGTACCACTACCATACTGCAACAGGCCGGCGGCGTCGGAAACCGTTAGTCCCACCGCATTACCACCGGCAGTACGATCATAATTTTGCAGAAATATCGCCATTGAGAACTTGTTTTTATCTTTGCTTTCGTTTTATACAATTCTCATCGATTTAATGTTGCCATTTGGCTGAGGTATAAATAATAAATATTAACATTAGTTAACATGAACGCTGTTTCTAACCCTTTCAATAATGAGTTTGCTTGTTAATGTCTGACAGTCTGACACATTTATAGTAAAAATCAAAAGAGTCCCTACTACATGCTACGAGTATAATAAGTAATTTAATATGAAACCTTACGATAGTCTTTAATATTATATTATTTATTTTTTTATCTACCTTAAAAGTTACGTTTTAGTCTTGCATATTTGAAATTAACATTTGACAGTAATGTTTTATTTTTTAAATATATTTCTCTCGTCTATCTGCCTCGTGGTCTCGCGGCACAGGTATGTGCTGTGCGATCTAGAGGTCCTGGGTTCGACTCCCGGGTCGGGCAAAGTGTTATTGGGTTTTTCCATTAGAAAATTCTCAGTAGCAGCACGGAGTCTGGAATTGTGCCCGAAAAACGGCAATAGGCTCGCCCCCTATTACGTGGGACTGATACATACCTGGCGAAATGTGGGTGCAGAAATGCACCTCTGCCTACCCCTTCGGGGAATATAGGCGTGAGGTTATGTATGTATGTAAATATATTTAAAGGAGGCAGATCAAGGCTTAATGACACCGTTTTGGGTTTTTAAACATTAACATAATGCTAGTCCCATTTTTAAATTCGCCTTTCACAAACATGAAAGCAGCTTTTACTTTCTACCAAAATGAGTCACAGGGCTTTTGGTAAAAGAAAAGTGCCAATCGGCTCCGATTTTTATTATGTGTAAGAAATTAACATATTAATATACGCTTTATTATTCGGCAAAAGTCTCCTCTAGAGAAAGGGTTAAGGGCCAAGTTTACTACGGTGGACTAGTGGGGGTTTTTAAACACGAAATCTTCCTGAAATCCTTTTAAAGAGTCATTCAAGCCAATTTTTTTACAATTTCTGTCATCTTTAAAATTAGCGAAAAATAATTTGTCGCATCTGTGGAACTTGAAAAGTCTGATTTGTATGCCAGGACTCGAAATCTGGACCACCACTTGGGCAAAGTGCCTATTTCCAGTAATTTCTATTTGCTTAATTTTCATGTGAATACCCTGTTTACTCATTGTTGTCTTCAAATATACGTAACAGGAGACCAGTTTCTTGCTATTAACTTACTCATCATCATCAGCCCATGTACGTCCCACTGCTGGGTACGGGCCTCCTCTACAACTGAGAGGGTTTAGGCTTTAGTCCACCACGCTAGCTAGTGCGGGTTGGTTGTGTACACACCTAAGAAATTCCTAAAAACTTTTAGGTGTGCAGGTTTCATAACGATGTTTTCAACGTTAAAGTACGTGATCATTGTTTGTGAATACACAAATACTCGTATTAACTTACTATATTAACTATTTCTACTTAAAATTTTCTTACAGAAAGCCCAATACTTGATCTGTTTGTTCGACCACCATCAGTTTATGGCATTGTATATTAATGAATCAGGTACTAAAATACATCGGTGTGACTCGTGAATATTTATAACATTAAACGATGATTTCATTGCAAGAATACTCTTTATTGTATCCTTTATTATTAAAATGATATTCAGTATTAAAATCTACGTATTCATGGTTCGCGCACGACTATTGAATCACTATTTTACATTATACTAGCTGCTGTTCAGGTTTGTCCGATGCAATACTACCTTTAGCATAGGATTGTTAAGTACATACTTGTATATACTTTGGGAAACTCGTCATCGTACAAATAGTAGATACATTCTAAATGTAAAGGTTGAAATATTATTTATTGAATAACGCAAAAGACGCTTTAAAAGAAATTTGTCATAAAAAATGAGACTCTTTATGATGTTTATTACACATTAGACACGTTTGTCCCGAAATATGACACAGTTCAACTCTCAAAGACAATTTATATTTTTTTGTAAAATTAATATACTCTAGATCTCTATATGTGACATAGTTCAATGACATTTATTCATCTTTGTATAACTAATATGATTTGTCTCTAGACCTAATTGCGATATTAAGTTCAAGTTCAAGATAAAAGGTAGCGTTTACTTTTTTCGAAATGTATTATATTATTTATTTATTTATGCTTTATATACATAATAACGTATAAAGGCGGACTTAATGCCTAAGGCATTATCTACCAGTCAACCTTAGGGTGGTGCAGAGATGCATGATAGGTGCATAAATATCGATGATACAGAAAATATACTGTTATATATATAAATACGTATGTTGTATATTACGTATGTTGGATGCATTCTTTCACAAGCAAGATCAAGGTTTATGCGTTTTGCACACGAGTCGAGAACTCGTTTCTGTCGCGTATCATCTCGTTTGTGTGACACACAAAACTTTGCTTAAGACTGTGAAATTACACGTTTTTATATTTTTACATTTCTATTATACATATGGTAGCGTGACAAATCTCTTGCAAATCACATTTGAATACACCATGAAACTGGACATGGAACCCAAGATGGCTTTACGATAAAATCTTCCTTTGCCTGTTTAAAAAAAATCAAACGTGAAATTTATTTCGTTCCAAATTCAATATTTATAGACTCAATGCCCACAACCCACGGAGCACTCGCATACGATGAGGGCGTAGAACTGAGTCAATACAAACACGCTGTTTCCAGGTCGATATTACACTTGCCCTCGAAAACCTATTCAGATGGAATTCTATATGGTGCGTTCTTTAGAGCTAGTCAAGTGATTCATACTCAATTTATTGGAATACGGTACGCGATGAAGAGAAAGGGACTTGAAAGCCCGCTCGACATGAACAGGGTTGACTGACAAAGACATAAAAGACCCGTTACGAATAGTTGGCGAACTTTAATCATCTTTATTATTAACCTATTTACAATTATGTTAATCTGATCCTGTTTACAATACTTTCTGAATCATTTGATATTTATATCAGAAATCGTTAGTCATGTCAAAAATCAGAAGATTGCCTTGAACATTCAGACAGCAGACTAGACTAAATTATTTTTAATCCCACTATCGATAAGCCGAAGTCGACGCTCTTACATAGAAATGTAATTAGAGAGAAGGAATAGCAAATTTAAATGTATCAAGAGTTTGAATAAACACGGAAATAAATAGTTCTTTGGGATCAGCTTGAATAAATCTAGAAAAAGATAGGTTACTTTTATGTCGAGTAATGGCCGATAGTATGGGTTTTTCGCCTGTTGACAATAATAGGCGACATTGCATCTATCATTAGTTGCTATTGCGGTCACTGGCGTGCCAGTATAAAAATATTGATTGATGGAAAAAAAAAACGGTGCTATTGGTACTAATACCAAGGACTCAGCCAAGGTGAAGTATATAAAAGTGTTAAGTTTATCAAGGTAACGTTGTAGGTAGTTGTTAATACGCGTTATCTCTATTGTTTTATGGCTGTATGAATCAGCAATGCTAATCTTGTTTACTACAAAGCGCCTACATAAAATGTCTTAGCAATAAATAGTTGTAAGACCTAATTCAATAAACTTAAATATTATTACCAATTTTTTAATATAATTAAATGTTATATAACCCTGATAAAACTGCCTTTTTTTTTTTTTTTTTTTTTTTTTGTTCTCGAGGGGAAAGCTGTTTATGGCTCTACTTCCCGCCAGCCCCGGGGGAGGGGGGGCGGGAAGCGTATGTCGGGGTCACCGGTCTTCCAGCCCGGCGCGCGGCGACGTCATGTCCGCGCAGATGTTAGTGCCGGGCTGGGTCCCTAACAAAATTCCCTAAACCGGCATACCGACCAAAACCCCCCGGTGGCCATCTCCGCGCCGAGTGGGGCGACCGCGGTACGTTGGCGAGAGGCGCCAACCGTAATGCCGCAGCCGCCCGGTGATAAAACTGCCTACGCTGTAGTTGGCTTGACACAAATTTGTTAACTGAGGGGCTGCGGGTTCGATCCCGGCACCAAGACAATTGTTTGCGAGACCACTAAAAAAAAAACAAAACACTTGTAACTTAGCGTGGAGTTATAATTGCATATCTGAGTGAATTTATTATTGTTTATTAATTAAGCCTCTTTATGACTATTTTATACTACAAAGATCTTCGATAAACGACATTGATCGGATGCAGACACCGCTTAACTTTATTGACGTGTGGTCAATTTTCAACATGAAAACTGATGTGGTTCGGACATCTCGTTATGTTGCATTATTGTATATACGAGTAAAATAATTGACAAACAACTATTGCACGAACTAACACTAAGGAGTGATGTACATTCAAACGTACTGAATGCGAACTAAATTCAATGTCATCCGATAGTGTAATGTCGAGAGCCAAAATGTTTTATTCTACAAAAAGGTTTTGTTGTAAACTGTGTCACATACGGTATTATTCTTCGTCGCTACAAAAATGTAAGTGTATTATGTTACATAGATACGCATCTTTATGCCTGTATCATACGGTTTCTTTCTACACCAAACTGTTTTTAAGTCCTTCTGCTGCCGATTTTCGGGCACAGTTTCAAACTTCGTGCTGTTTTTGAGTATTTCGTAATGAATGAAAACTAATAACACTTTGCCGGATAATTTATAATGTACCCATATACCTACATTAGTACTATCAGTGGGGGGTACTTCCATGGAAGCCCAAAAGCGTTACACGTTAATTGTGTCATGTCTAGTTTTTAATTGTTTATTCTGGGGTTAGGATATTCTCATTTATATGTAAAATTGCTTTTGTTAAATAAAGATTTAAATCTTAAAGAATATTATTCGGAATTTTGTAAGGCATGCTGGGCTTTTGGGCTTCTGTGGAAGTATCGCCATTGGGTATTATCCCAATACAAAACACGATGAACTTAGCTTTGATTACCATCATAGGGAACCAACGCGTGCCAAAACCTTTCTAAAATATAATATACACCAATTGCTTTCTCATCCGCAACACAATATCTCATCGAAATTCGAAGAGCTGTATTGTGTATAAATATTACAAGAATCTAGCAGTATGTCATCTACTCCCTTCACTTCACGCGGCTCCAATACCATGTTCGAACTACGAATTTCCACACATTCGTTACTTCCTTTATCTGATGTATCATGTCAGTTGTTAAATATTATAGGAAAAGAGATCCATGGCTGTCATTATAAAATTTCGCATCACTTACTATCACGCCATAAGCTAAACCTCTTCTGAACACATTTGGTTTTTAATATTCTGCCTTATTACGCTTAATATTACAAAAAAATATTACAAAAATTTGTTGTACCTACCAGTAGCGGTACTTCTATAGAAGCGCAAAAGCATTACACATTAATTTTGTAATGTCTAGTTTATAAATAATTGTTCATTTGGGGTCAGTTCAGTATTCTCATTTATATCTCAAATTGCTTTTGTTAAGTAAAGATTTAAAGCTTAAAGATTACGATTCGGATTTTTTTAGGCAAGCTGGCTTTTGGCCTTCTATGGAAGTACCGCCACGGGTACCTACGTCTCTTGAACTGTATCATGGTGGATTAACAGCCAATTGCTAAGGTTTTAGTTCTAGAAAAAAAGCACACGTTATAATTAATTTTTTTTAGTCAACAGTAGTCTTCCATAGCAAGCATCTCAGCGATTCTGACGTGGTAACAATAAAAAAATAATACTCTCTCTTTGACGGTATCAACAATACGCACCGAAAAGAAAACAAGTATCAATTTATCACACAATGAACACCGCGTAGGAACGTGTTGGGTTTTTATCAGATTATTGGAACACTACAGATTCGTTCCCAGTCTGGATTTTCGATTACATCCTCTTATACGATTAAACGTAATGTGCTTGGAAGGCGTTCTATTACCGCTCGTGGCCTCATGTGCTATGATAAAGACTTATTTTCCCATTCCTGATTTAATATATAAATAATGTTACTTGAGGCATGTTAAGTCGTGATGGCCTCGAGGTTTATGCACGCGGTCGAGAATCTCGATGGTCGCGGGTTCAAACCCCAGGCACACACCACTGACTTTTCGAAGTTATGTGTGTATTCACAATGAATTATCACGTACTTTAACGGTGATGGAAAACATCATCATCATCAGCCCAAATACGTCCCACTGCTGGGCACGGGCCTCCTCTACAATTTAGAGGGTTTAGGCCTTAGTCCACCACGCTGGCCTAGTGCGGGTTGGCGGACTACACACCTAAGAAATTCCTAAGAACTTTAAGGTGTGCAGGTTTTATCACGATGTTTTCCTTCACCGTTAAAGCTAGTGATAATTCATTATGAATACACACATAACTTCGAAAAGTCAGAGGTGTGTGCCTGGGGTTTGAACGTGCGACCGCCGAAATTCTCGACCGCGCGCCTAAACCTCGAGGCCATCACTGCTATCGCTTCTCGGCCTTTTGGCTAAGATCAAAGTGATGGAAAACATCGTGATGAAACCTGCACATCTAAAAGTTCTTAGGAATTTCTTAGGTGTGTAGTCCGCCAACCCGCACCGTGGACTAAGGCCTAAACCCTCTCAGGTCGTGGAGGAGGCTCGAGCTCAGCAGTGGAACGTATATGGGCTGATGATGATGATGATGAGGCATACAAGTGGTTTTCTGTTTATGCAAATATAACATGCAGCATCAACATTAGTAAAAATTAAAGAAACATTTCAATTGTTTTTTTTGGGTTAGCTCCGCGCTGAGAAATAAAAATATTTTTAGTCAGAAACTCCATAAAGCAACGCCTGAGAGACAAGATATTTCCATTTCGCCGTTCGACACTATCTTATATGCCAAGATGAAGCATCTTTGCGGTAATCTTTATTATTTAAAATATATATTTTTATATTATTACAAAAATCCTTTCCTTTTAATGTTGTAATATAAATCAAATACAATACAGGTGACTCAGTTTTATGTCATGGGCACGTTTCCTAAGCGTTATTTAACTCGGCGTCCCCGGTAGGAATATTTCATTATATGTTATCTATTGTAGTTGCCTTCTCTCTCATTATCCTCCGAGTTGTTTTTCTTCCTTTTATTCTAATTCAGATAAAAGACGAATGCTAAACATTAATTTAATCATCGATTTCAGGATAACTTGCTTCAGAAAATGAGCCCGTGACTTTAAAACAAAATTAATGATGACTTTAGACTGAACATCCATTTCATTGATTCGCGCCTTAATTTTCAAGGTCCTGAATGCCTCCTTTTTTAATGTTAAAAATTCATTTTTGGATATATCTCGTCTTTTTTACAGTGTTCTCAATATTATCATCTTGGTAAAATTTCAGTAAGCTCTTGTTTTCGTGAACGTGATCGCAGTAAACTCGTACAAATACCCGCCCTTGAACCTCATAATGGCCTATACGATTTATCACTAGTTACACCAATGGCCTCATTAACAAGCATTACCGGCCTAAAGCAAAATATATGTTTTACTCATAGATAAATCACTGCGACTGGAAAAACAAAAACACAAATGAGTTTCACCTTCAACGTGCTATTTTAAAGGCATCTGTTAAATTTCCACCAAGCAATCATGGTGTTTGCAACGCACAGGGGCGGATTTAGCTTTAATTTTAATGGGCCCTCGTATACTGCTATCAAATGATTAATTGACTTTTTGAAGTTATGTGTGTATTCACAATGAATTATCACGTACTTTAGAGGTGAAGGAAAACATCTTGAGGAAACCTGCATACCTAAAAGTTCTTATGAATTTCTTAGGTGTATAGCCGGCCAACCCGCACTAAGCCAGTGTAAGCCTAAATCCTCTTAGATTTATAGGTGGCCGTGCCCCGTGCCTAGCTATGGGACGTATAGGCTGATGATCATGATTATTAACGGAGTAGTGAAGTATTTTTTTGTATTGTGAAGTTATACAACATTTAATAGCGATCTATGTATATTATTACATTTGTATACTACTTTACGAGTGAGCTGCCCCGACTGGGGTAATTGTACTTACGTTGGAAATTCGTATCCATCGGGATAGAAAGCGTTTCTATTGGGTAAAATATTAAACGCAACGCATGTCTTTAGCGTATTTTAAATGCCAGCGTGATCACTTTACTAGACTAAAACATTTAATAATTAATGACACATACATACATACATAACCTCACGCCTGTATTCCCCGAAGGGGTAGGCAGAGGTGCATTTCTGCACCCACATTTCGCCATGTATGTATCAGTCCCACGTAATGGGGGCGGAGCCTAATGCCGTTTTTCGGGCACAATTCCAGACTCCGTGCTGCTACTGAGAATTTCCTAATAGAAAAACCCAGTAACACTTTGCCTGACCCGGGAATCGAACCCAGGACCTCTAGATCGCACGGCACACACTTGTACCGCGAGACCACTAGGCAGTCATCATAATTTATGACTCCCATAACAATGTTCTTAATCCAGAATGTGAGTATAATAATAACAAATCATTAAATAAAGCAATCATTTAATTCCATGTACCAATTTGATTGCCTATGATAAATATCTATTGAATGAATTGTGCATAATAAAGTCCCGCTGAAAACATCTCGCTAGGAATGTGATGACTCAACGGGAATTGTTCTATACCAATGTTATAAAGAATAAAAATTTGCATTTTAGTATTTTTGTTTGTTAGTTTAACAGACTCAGAAATTACCTTATCGATTTGAATGATTTTTGGTATGGGCCTTGGATAAAAAAAATAAGTTAATTTTTATACCGAAAAAAAGTGTTCCAGGGGATGAGCAATGAGCATGGAACTCAAAATTGCGCCCGGCCGAAGCTGAAACAGTGCATTTTCTTGTTCATTTTCAAGTATGGTTATACACTTACTTAGTTTAAAAAAATTAAGATGTGTAAAATTGACGATTCAAAAGAACTTGTAAAAGTCTATTTGAATAAAGATATTTTGACTTTGACTTTGACACTTACTATCTCGTATTGATGTTTATATGTGACACCCGCTTACTATAGTTGAGCCGCTTTAACACTTCCTGGAAAATCCTTGGCAAATATTATTCTATTTCTGAAGCTGGATTATTTTATCAGCCCACATACGTCTGGCCTGATGCGAGTTGGCGCTTAGTTTTTTTTTGTGGAGAACTTTAAGGCATGCAAGGTGCCTGATAATGTTTATCCTTACTTTTAAAGTGCGTATAAATTCACAGTGAATACACATAACTTTGAAAGGTCAGAGGAGGAGAGGGTCTGGAAATTGAATTGTGACCGCCGAGATTTTGACTCAACCGCGTACAAGGAATTTCTTGGAAGTGTTGTCCGTCGACCCGAACAAGTCCACGGGGGTGCCCATTGGCAGTGGGAAGTATATGAGCTGTTATTAGGCAAAATATATTGATCAGATAAGAATATTTTTTTGTTTGACTTTTGACAGTGTGATTTTCAAAAGTCGAGCTAAACTATTTACTAAATTTTTTTCTTGGATTAACTTATACAGTTTTTCCATTAATCTCAACGTGACTGATAAAAGAAATAGGTACTAATTTACTATGTGGTGTAACGTGAGAGTAGATAGAGTAGAGAAAACATAGTTTATTTATTTATTTATAAACTCTTTATTGTACACTAAGAAATAATGAACAAAACAATACACAAATAGAATGAAGTACAATTGGCGGTCTTATCGCTCAAGGCGATCTTTTAGAGACAACCATAAGATGGACAAAGACAAGTGATAGAAGGGAGGGTAGTTGATGTGTACAATAGAATAATTAATAAGAAAAATAAATAAATATGTATATATTTAATTAATAGTTATCATTTATTTAATCCTTATTCATTTTGTATCCTTTACAAACCTTAAAAATATTAAGTAGGAAATCATAAAACAGAGTTATTTATAAAACAAAACCTGCAATGGCTTTTCCATGTGACTCCTGGAATAATTGGGAGGAATTATCCTTATACCGTAATAATGCATTAGTACTTGGTTGTCTGCTGCAGGGACTCAAGAATATGCGGCTTTACACGGGAAAATAATTTTTAATTGGTTTCATTTCACATGCAGTTAATGGGTTAAATTTATATTGTAATGTTGGTGTGACTAAATTAGAATATAAATGGTTAATAAACTTTCCTTTTATTGAATATCATCAGTATTATTCACCTAATCCATAAGGAAGAGAGACGAAATTCTCTTGTTCTTAATTCTTGATTGGACAGCGTCGTGCATAGTGTCAGGTATCACTTCACAGTCTCAGAAACACCCAGACCCGAAACAAAATATTTGTGAATCACATAAAAAATTGTCGTAGTACGGGGATAGAATCCGCGGCCTCTCGTTTCTCAAGCTGGTGTCTAGGCAACTGTACCACGGGGCCATCAAGCTGTACTGCTATCTCAATATCACTAATCTTAAAATATTTTAGCCTCTGAGTCTTTTTTCGCATACCAGGACAATACTCCATCACCGCTTAACCACGCCGCCTGTCCTCACTTTGTCTAGTCATTCTTTCGCTATTTGCAAACACACGTACAAACTATCATCTATAGTTCCAAAAGGGTAGGCGGAGATGAAAATCTGTACTCACGTTTTGCCAGTCATGTTTTAATTCCTGCGCTATTAAGAATTTCCCGATGGTAAAGCTCAAAAAACAACGGGTGCATTCCGGGAGTATCGGCAGAAGTGAAATCTTCAACATTGACGTTGTGCTTTTTTTTAATATTTTGGAATGATTAGGGAATAATTACGTACGAATTGCTTTAATATCAGTATCATTAATTTCATTTAATTATTTTTTAGTACTATCATTTAAGTTAAGCAGTGATGGCCTCGAGGTTTAGGCGCGCGGTCGAGAATTTCGGCGGTCACAGGTTCAAACCCCAGGCACACACCTCTGACTTTTCGAAGTTATGTGCGTATTCACAATGAATTATCACTTGCTTTAACGGTGAAGGAAAACATCGTGATAAAACCTGCACACCTAAAAGTTCTTAGGAATTTCTTAGGTGTGTAGTCCGCCAACCCGCACTAGGCCAGCGTGGTGGACTAAGGCTCTCTCAGTTGTAGAGGAGGCCCGTACCCAGCAGTGGGACGTATTTTGGCTGATGATGATGATGATGATTTACGTGATAAAAAAAATATTTATTGCGCTATCGTACACCAACATGACAATTTATATTACATAATATGTCTTACGCATCGATCGATTTTCGATCAGGGTCACGTGATCTGACGCGAGTTCTATCCCGAAAAAGTGCACAGTGCCGCTAAAGAAGTTTTCACTTCAATAATAATTCGCCCGGCCCGGATATCGAACCCAGGCTCTGTAGATCGCACGGTACACGCGCGTTCATGTTTTATATTTCGAGTACATACATACATACATGGCCGCAGGCGGTTGTGTTACTATTAAGACTTCCTAATTAAGTCATCTCGCATTACATCGCCCGATACCAAACGTAGTTACTCAGGGAACATCACTCGAAGCAAATATCAACGTAATATTGGGTTTATTAAATGATGCCCTAAAGGAAGGATCGGTCATATTTCGTGTAATTATTGAAATTTTAAAAACTATTACAAAATTGTGATGAATTTTGTTATTTTGGCATTTAAATCGCTTCTTTTTAACTTTATTTCATCAGATGTTGTCCGTGTTTTCGCTCGGGGTAAAATATTATTAATATTTTAAATTTATATTTTAAATGCCTATCGAAAATTTATGCTAAATAAAAAGTAGCCATAGATAGTCATGAAAAAGTATGTAAATAGCAAACTCACTTTCTCCTTTGTCATATAAATATTGTTGTTATTTTGGCTTGATGAGCTTGGTTGTGTGTTTGTTCTTTACCCTAAGGTAAAACTAATTTAAGTTTGGCATGTGGTTGTGATAAGAGTTTAGGTTTACCTTCCAATACATGATGTGGTTATATAATAATTGGCAAAATGTGTAGGTTTTGTGCCTAGCCCTTAGGTATATAAGCGTGAATGATGCGTACGCTATTTACACTATAATCTTCAGAAACTAGTCTTAACAATTGTACCTTTATGAATTAACGTATACTCCGGTTGATTTCAAAACGCCATACGCTTGCATTTTCACTAGTCCGGGTTTTTCGCCTTATGTAAACTGCTTGCTCTACGGGCACTCACGAATATCCTAGCAGGAAGCAATTGTATTTTGAAATAGTCATGTTTTTAGTTTTCCCCTCTGAATCAGCTAATAGGGTTTTTGCACTCCAAAGGAAAATTTCCTTAAGCATTAACGAATACCCAAGTTACACACCTTCCATTCTGCCCACCGCATGACGTCAAAGAATGAAGTGAAAATTAACACACATTCTACAATTTAGATCCTTGTTTTTTAAGCAGTTAAAAAACCTTACCTTATAAAAATCACGTTAGGCGATTCTTATATTTTATATACATTAAGAACAAAGGCTACTCATTAAAAAATATCCTTAGGACTTTCAGGGGTACAGATTTCCTCATGATGGTTTTTTTTGCCATTAAAGTACGTGATAATTCATTGTGAATACACACATAACTTGGAAAAGTCAGAGATTTATGCCTAGGGTTTGAGCCCGTGACCGCCGCATGCCTTAACCTAGAGGCTATTATGTTACATATTGTCATCATTATCAGCCCACATACGTCGCACTGCTGGGCACGGGCCTCCTCTACAACTGAGAGGGTTTAGGCCACGTTACATAATTAAAATAATATAGACATAGTTTGGATTTTTCTTCGAAGTAGCATGGTTATTTTCATTAAACTCTTAGCCGGTGCGAAACGTAGTTGTATTGAAACATTTCCCACTGCCAAATGCAGGTATGTATGTTTCGAATTTTGTGATACGGAATCTGGAATTGGCATGTGCGTCGATCGCACGTAGTTTAGCTGGACTGGAACACCGATACATCTGATAAACCCTCTGGGCTAACGGAAATTACAACATTTACTGCTTTTACCAAAAATAGATGGCAATAACAATAGTTCTATGTCGAATGTTTTTGGCACCAACTTGTAGCGGATTACTTCACCTTTTGTTGTCATTGCCAGTGCAATACTTATAACTAAGAAGTTCCAATTTTTACAGTCACTTCACCAAATGATAGGTATTATTGGAAAAGCGTGACTTCTTTGCTTAAAGTAGGCAAATAAAAAAAAACAAATTAAAAGTAGAATAAATACTGACCTTATAAGCTATATAATAACCTATCTTAATGGAGCAATCTTATCTAAGTAGCCAATAAAGATTTTATTAGGTATGACTCTAACGATTAATATGACGTCACCAGGATTTCCTTGTTGTACGCTGTTCGGTGGCACAAGTCGTGAGGGGCTTGTGGTGTAGGCGCGCGGTAGAAACAAAATCATGACGGTCGCGGGTTCAAACCAAAGGCACTTTTTCAAATAATGTGGGTATTCGGAATGAATTATCACGTACTTTAACGGCGAAGAAAATCATCGAGATGCAATCAACTCGCCTTAAAGTTCGTAGGAATTACTTGCTTCTGTCGTCTGCCAACCTGCACTAAGCCAGCATTTTTACTAAGGTTTAAGCCCTCTCAGTTGTAGAGAAGACCGTTCCCAGCAGTGTGAGGTATATGGGCTGATGTAAATTGAAACCATGTTAACATTATCGCAATTGGTATAATTTACTTTAATACTATGTTAAGACAATTATGAATTACTAAGCAAAAAAGTATTTTCGCACGGGCATGGCTTATTATCTTTTCTCTCGTATTTATTACCTAACTTACTTCAATTGTCACAATTGGACGTCTAATGAATCATAATCAACAGCAATTACCACACAATGAAGCCGCAATTATCCTATTATCATTCTGACTTGTATGGAAGGTAACCGAAGACAGACTGTCACCACTTGTTCTTCTTTTAATAAAACATTATATTTTCTCTGCATAATACTCCATACATTTATTGCTCTTCATAGGTAAGGGTGTAGGGTAAGGATAAAGATAGGGAGATATTGTTTTTGCATATTATTTGTCATTTACGGTCTACTGGTCCCAGATCCCATTCTCGAGTCGGGCAAAGTGTTATTGGATTTTCTTTATTATGGAATCCTCAAAGAGCACGGAGTCTGGAATTGTGCCTGAAAAACAGAAATACCCCTGTTACGTAGGACCAAAACACATTAGGCGAAATGTGAGTTCAGAAATCCACCTCTGCCTACCTCTTCAGGGAATAGAGGTGCAACTGCATTATGTGTATTAAAAAATGCAGAATTTGTCCCATATTAGTCGTCTTTGCGTAATTAAGAAACAAAAAACATTTCACAATGATAATATTTATGACATTAAACTTAGTGAAATATAATTATACTCATTTAGTTAACTACTCGGGTTAACAATCTAGAGCATAACCACAAGCACAAACATCAAGGGCAATTTCAAATGTTTTAAAAAAAATCTACCTTTCAAGCAAAATTGATTCTTATGAGAACGTGTACTTGAGACGAATTTATGAATCATTTTCCGTCTTCCCATTAATTACCGGGATTTCCAATGTCTGTATTGACGTAAATTTATTAGTTTGTATTATATTTAAGGATGTTTTTATTTTAAATCTCCGCGTCTAAGTATTTTAATTTTACCTTTGTCTTATGGGCATATAAACTACAGGTGTTTTAAGCCATGGGCATATTTTGAATTAGCATGACAGTCTTGGACGTTTAGACACTTCAGTTTTGTGGCATAAGTGTGAGTTCTAGGTCTAGGTTTCGATTCTGATTTCCCTTTCTCCGTAAACCCTTACTACTGCAATCATGGGTCCTTCGAGAGTAATGCGTTTGAGTTTCTATATATAGTATATCACTGCCTCGTGGTCTCGCGGTACAAGTATGTGTCGTGCGGTCTAGAGGTCCTGGGTTCGATTCCCGGGTCGGGCAGAGTGTTATTGGGTTATTCTATTAGGAAATTCTCGGTAACAGCACGGAGTCTGGAATTGTGCCCGAAAAACGGCAATAGGCTCGACCCCTATTACGTGGGACTGATAAATACTTGGCGAAATGTGGGTGCAGAAATGCACCTCTGCCTACCCCTTCGGGGATTATAGGCGTGAGGTTATGTATGTATGTATATCACTATGTTTGCTTCGAGTGACAAGTAATAAAACAACGCTGATGTCGATTTTCTGTCCTTAAAAAATGGTTATTTGTGAGCTAAAAACCAAAGTTAAAAACTTAACACAATAACAGTACCTAAATATCAAATTCCCGAAGGTATAGGTAGTGTTCTCACGTTTCTTGGATACATTTTCAAATTCCTTGAGAAATTCCTACGATAAAAACCAGTAACTGTCTTACTCAGACATTGGATGCACGTCTGCACGATCACTTACCCGCGGACCAACCATTAACCAAACTGACCTGAGTACGTAATAAAATATGCAGAAAATGATTGTATTGCTTTATTACAGCACGTAAACCTACACTGATATATACAGGCTGTTAAAAGACCGTGATCAAAAATTAGGACAGGCTATAGTTACGGTGATTAGAAACACATTGACGTTAAAAAAATCCGCCAAAAAAAAAACCTAATCACCACATACATTTAATACTTATGGTTGTTAGGAAAACGTGTTTTATTTTATTTTTTGTCAGATTGTTTTTATCGTCAATCACCATAACTATAGCCTGTATTAGTATTCGCTCACGGTCTTTTTACATCCTGTATAATAATAAATGCAAGTACTGATTAGTCAGATCGTCGCACCCCGCGGGCCGACTTCGCGCTGCATCATTTTAGTTTTGTTTCTTTATTGATCTTTTGTCTCAGTAAAAACAGGTTTTCAAACTTCTTTCCGTTGATTTATGTTTACAAAAATTTCGCTTTTTATTCGATCTGTTTGAAAGTATTTTTTATGTATTCTTAAAGGATTGCATTTAAACGGTAAAAAACGTTATAATTTTTTATGCCATTTCTTTTTACTAAGACTATTTGCTACACAATAGTATAGTAAGCCTGTGCCTAGAAGTGAGTCGTATGCAAGTTGATGATACTTTTAGTGTAGGTAAAAAAGGAAGGAAGTTGAAGGATGGACATATAGAGGAATGCCAAAGAAGAGATGGATGGAGTGCGTAAGGGAAGATTTATAAGAAAAAGGGGTGAATGAAGACATGATGGCTGATAGGGATGTTTGGAAGGATAAAACATACTGCGCCGACCCAAAATAGAATTGGAAACAGGGCAAAAATATGATGATGACTTTTAATGTAATACTAATATTGAATCCCTAACAAAAACGAGTAATAAAAGCTGAGATTAAACACTAATAATTATTTTATGAAATTAGTATTTTTTCTTTTTCTAATGTTCACTCATGTTTACCTTCGTACTACGTTTTAAATAGTATATTATATAGAATAATGACATCCAATTGATGAGTCATTCAAATTAATACACAGTATAATTTAACAATCAAATCGAATCATATTACTGAGGTGCCTTGAATTTAATTATACTATAACAGGCCTCAATATTTGGTTCTGCTATTAAATGTATTAGTGTAATTGGTTTCGGTTCTAAGTAGAATTTATTTTACACTTTGATTGGAACCTTCTTGTGGTTGGTGAAGACATATCTACTCTTTAAAGCTCGACAATACATTTATTTCCTCCGAGTATTAGGGCCCTGGCACACGGCGTATTTAAAACGCGATACAAACGCGCGTCTGAAGCGCGTTCGCTGCTCGTTTTACATGAAGTTTTTGCATCTTCTATGTTTTACCAACTTTTTAAATGTTGTATTGTAATGACAACACAATCTTCTTTCACTCGTAAATGGGTCCATCCAATAGATGCGCTTATTTTTACGTTTTTTCTCTTTTTAAAGCAGTGCTAAACCCAGCGTTAGCAGTGTAGTCTCCAACGACGCCATTGTACAACTAATCTGATCAAAACGTAGAAACTACGAGCGACTACTGCGCGTCTGTATCGCTGTATCTGCGCGTATACGCGCAGTAGACAAGGTTACAAGGTTGCGTTCGAATCGCGTTTAAAATTCGCCGTGTGCGAGGGCCCTAAGGAGCGGCGGTTATCACTTATCATTAGTTGATCAAAATATAGGTTTGATAGATTTGTAAAAAAAACTAGGAGTAGGTAAATATGGACAGCACTAATGTAATTAATTTTATTATTTATTTTCAAATGCAATTTTTGCACTAACATGTTTTTGTACATATATACCATTTATTTGAGTGTGCTTTCTGCTATTTTACTGAAGTTTGATTTAGGTCATAAAGCCTTCATAAAACAATGACTACGTTTTTGTAGTTGGAAACATTTCACTTGTTTCTAGGAGTGTGTATGATTTTAGTGGCGAAGTTATCACTTTTTTGTACGAGCATAGAATCCGGTTAGCCGTTTCCGTGTTTGTATTCAATAAAATAAAAAATAAAAATTAAAATATATGGGTATTGTATCCAAACCGTTTGTTTTTGCCGAGTCTATTAAATAAAAAACACAATATTTTATACATGTGGCCGCGACTACAGCTAAATGAAAAATATTTCTCCCTCAATCGAGGTAAAACAAAGGCACTGAACTGGAGGAAATAAGAACCTTCTCTTCGATTACGTTAACAAAACGGAGCTCTGACAACTCGGCAAAAAGTTCTCGCAAAAAAATCCACACAATGGCACAATCAGTTCTACAACTCTCGACTTCTTCCTTTAAAAAAAAAGGGTATTTTTTTTTCTAAATTTATCTTAATAATATTATTATCGTTGCTGGAAGCCTACTCATATTCGCCGGGAAATATATCACCCCGCAAAAAGTGTAAGATGTATTAAACGCAAGTAGATTTGGTTTGGATCTGACTAGTACGAGTATAATTATGAGGATTGGAGAGGGACACTTGATATCATTTCTTTTCATTTACTATCTTTTCTTTCATAGCCTCGTTTTCAACAATCATTGCTATTGACACTGTTGATGTGAAAGTTAGTTTGCACTTAAAATACCTTCAAATGGAACAAGTAGCCGTTTTCCCGGTCCCATCCATCTCCATACAAAAAATCATCAAAAGCGGTTCAATAGTTTATGTGCAAATACGCAACAAACAAACGTTTGCATTCATAATATTAGTTACCATGCGATAATTATTCTTAAAACTTCCTAGTCTGGTAGTAAATAACAAAGCGTTTTAATCGACACTAAAACATAGATTAATAACCTTGTGGAACAATAATTCATTGTTGTTTACACGTAGACAATTTGCAACTTTTGATGGCCGAACATAAAATTGTAATGTTCATCTTAAATGACTTGAAAACTCCAACACAGCTTATGTACACAGTTTATGCAATTACTAGCAAATCATATTTCAATTCTGTGATATTATTCCCAATGCAGGTGACTTTTTAAAGTTGGTAAAGGTCAGGGACTGCGAATCAATCGTAATAAACTTTTATTCTAGAATTGCCAACATCGCATCATATTGTTGAAAACTTGATGAACCATAAAATTTAGCAATAAAAGCCTTTGTGTACAAGTTTGAGGTTATACATACAAAACATATAAGTTTATACTCACAGCTATATTCCCGAAGTGGTGTGCAGAAGTGTACACCTGTTCCATCATCATCATCACTCCATATATTTATGTCCCACTTGTGGGCACGGGCCTCCTCTTGAACTGAAAGGGGTTAGGCCTTCTACCACACTCGCCTAATTCAGATTGGTGGACTACACACCTAAGAAATAACTTTGAATTTTAACACCTGTTTCACTAATATTTTGAGTTCTACGTAAATGGGGGCGAGCTCATGCATTTCATTGCTGTTTTTGGTACATTTCAAAAGTCGGTTCTCCTACTGAAAGTTTCTTTATTGAAAAACCTTAAAACATTTTGACCGACTAACGAGTCGATCCCTGTGCTTCTAGATAGTTTATGATTTCGATTCGACACCGCATCGCGATTAATATTATTAAACTGAATCATCAATAACGGAAAGTTGAGTATTAATATTAAATATTTTATTACTTGCATGAATATTCAAAAGACATTTCAATTCCGTCGCTTTCAGTTCCTGGTTGACGTAGAGCCAAAATTAATTCAAGTATACACCGTTAAATGTCACCGCATTAAACTGGACTGTTTAAATGAATTGTCGTGAAATTTCTTAGTTTTTTTATCATGTCACGGCAAAGAGACTAATTGAGTGTGAGAAACGATTAGGTATGTCTTAATTGCCTACACAATTTATGGCGGTGTCATCGTTGTCAGGTATATTCAAACTGGTCTCGGAACGCGACCAACTTTAATGGGTCACTATATTAGGGTAAATATAAAAGTTCTTAGGAATTTTTTAGGTGTGCAGTCTACCAACCCGCACTAGGCCAGCGTGGTGGACTAAGGCCTAAACCCTCTCAGTTGTAGAGGAGGCCCGTGCCCAGCAGTGGGACGTATATGGGCTGATGATGATGATGATGATATTAGGGTTATAATAATTATACATACATACATACATAAACTCACGCCTGTACGCCCCGAAGGGGTAGGCAGAGGCGCATTTCTGCACCCACATTTCGCCAAGTATGTATCAGTCCCACGTAATAGGGGGCGAGCCTATTGCCGTTTTTCGGGCACATTTCCAGACTCCGTGCTGTTACCGAGAATTTCCTAATGGAAAAACTCAATAACACTTTGCCCGACCCGGGAATCGAACCCAGGACCTCTAGATCGCTCGGCACATACTTGTACCGCGAGACCACGAGGCAATCGAAATAATCATAAGTGTGCATGGAAAAACATTATGGAACATTAATGACTTGGCAACATGATTAAAGACTACTCGGTAGTGGGTACATATCAAATTAATTAAAATATCGTTAATAAACTTTAATGCGTCATGTGTTAATGCTAGATAAATTAGTGGCGTCGCGTCGTTCAGATGCTTGACCGAATTAACAGTGATTACTTCTCAGTTGTCGCACACAATAAATTGTTTAATTTGGACAATTGAGCTATTTCTGATGATGATACGTTTGCAAATAGTTCTATTAGGAATATTCGAGACTTCCTGTTCACACTGGCAAATGAATTAATTATCGCCGTATCAAATTTTATATGCACAGACGTTTTATGAAACATTTTATGTAATGATTGTACTAGAATTATTACGATAGATTGCTTAAAATAAAAAAAAAATATGACACTAATTTACTAACATCCTCCATTTCTTACTTGTTAAAACTTAAAAGTGTTATTTCATTAGCTACATGATCAATTGAATATCTTTCCAGATATTTTATCACTGTTTTATAACGTTCAAGGCTGTGTTCTTAGGGATTCTACTAATTTCATAGAAGTATAGCTGTTAATCACTTTAAAATGGTAAATATCGGTTTTTATATTAATTTTAGCGATAATTATCATTTTAAATATTATTATTTTATTATAAAAAACTTCCTAGTGCATATACTATACAGAACTGCTTTGAGGTCTAGCGGCACAAGGATGTACGGTGCGAATTAGTGGTTCCTGGGTTTGGAAAAGTGTTATTTGGAAATTCTCAGTAGCAGCACGGAGCCTCGAAATGTGTCCAAAAACGGCAGGCTCGCCCTGCGGAACTGATACATACCTGGCGAGATGTAGGTGCAGAAATGCACCTCTACCCCTAGTTATGTATTTATGAATATAACACATTAATATACTATAGGTACTAACAACTTCAGATTATTCTAAAAACAAAGGCAATTCATTTCATTTGAATAACATAATCATATACAAAACCCTTGTGTGATTTATGAGCGGTCTGAGAAAGGTTTGAAGAGAAAACAAAAATGTTACTATTTATTACGTAACCCGGAGACCTGCATGTATGATGTACTAATCATAATTTACTAGGAACTAATGCGGCAATTGACAGTTCCGCTTGTCTTAGAAACTGACGTGATATACGGAGCTGATAACCAACTTTACGTAATGGAAAGGAAATACAATCTAATAAACTACTGAATCATAGTTTTGACTCATGAAATAGTTATTAAAGTTTTAGGTAAGGTAATCCCATCAAAATATTTCATGAGATCGATAAAGGTATCGATTGTTTACTGAACACGTAAGAAGAGGGTCAATTCGTAAAGTAATTTGTAAAATTAACAATGATGACTATTTACTAAAACGACTTCTTAGGCGATATTGAAGGCATTCATCATCATCATCACCACCAGCCTCTCACACGTCCACTGCTGGACATAGGCCTCTCCTATGGCACGCCACTCGGCTCGATCTTCGGCCCTCCTCATTGAAGGCAGTGCTACAGCAAATTCCTAATTTATTTACCTATTTAAGGTACGAAGCGAGTGGATTTGACACCAACGGGAATCTAATCAAAACTTGTTATTTTTGTAATATACCCATATGTCAAAACACACATGACAGCTCTTACAATATTCTTTTCTCTTTCTATTTTCGAATGTTATTGTCTATCAGGTCAACTCAGACAAAAATGCTGGGTGGCGTTTAAAAAAAAACAATATATATTTCAATGAATGCTAATTTGGCGATCTGTTTGACGTGACGTGCCTCCCACGTTTTTTTTTTTACTTTTCTTTTATTAATGTTTTGTATGTTTTTTGGCATGTACATACATACATAAACTCACGCCTGTATTCCCCGAAGGGGTAGGCAGAGGTGCTACTCTGCACCCACATTTCGCCAGGTATATATCAGTACCACGTAATAGGGGGCGAGCCTATTTGGCATGTCATGTGACTATAAACGATATTTTCTTTCTCTCTTTCTAATTCGCTTGAACTTTGACATTTCTTTGTAGTGGCAATAGTTATTTTGCTGAAGGGACCATTCCCTGGTAAGAAAAGTTAAAGTAATTAATTTACTACGCTAATTCTATGCAACAAAGAGTCCCTCAAACACTCAACAAATCTCCTGTGGACAACAACAAATATTAAGGAATAAAATGTATATTTAAAGCGATTCGAACAGGATATTACATTGTAAGCGACTAACTAAAGAAGATCTATACAGGCTCTGCCTCTGCATCGGTGTGAGATGTCTCTAGGAAAATTTAACAAACACTATTTTTGTGCTATTGTATAGAGATTAAAAATTTATTTTTATTGTAACACAAGACAGTGACGTTAAATAAAAAAAAACGAAAATAACAAAAAAAAACCATTTAAATTTTATGATCCCACCACAGTCCTTCAAAAACCATTGCCAAAGGCATCAATTATTTGAATACAAATCTGTTATTAGGCCCGCCTACATGAGGTGATTATGCCTAAACCGATTGTTATTATCTTGTTTGTCATATATTAAATACGCGGTATTTTAACACGATCTGATGAGCATGAAGATTCTTGGCTAGCGATCATGCGGAACGAAATGGATTGCAGGAGACGTTATGCTCAATTTGTGTCAAACACATTAAATGGTTATCTAGGCGGTTATACTATATGTTTATAAATATACAACGAACGCAATTAAATTTGAAACAGACTCAACTGGCTCGTAAATTTATTTCTATCAAATACAGGTGTTGGAATATTTGAAAGTAGAAAAATTGACTTTGCCTCTGATTTTCGAAGTTACTCATACAGAATTGTAAATGAGGTTAAGGTAATAGCATCAGTAATTGACCACTTAAGGACAAAGAAATTTCTTTTTTAATGCCTAACTTTAATCATCATTCAAATTCAATGAGTGTTTTGTTTTGTTAATTCTGTGCAAGTTTTTTAACGAAACGAGCTAGTATTTTTTCTTGTACAATGGTTGCATTCAAGTAAAAAAATGAAAATAAAACTTAATATAAGAGATTTAGTAGTTGACCACCTAAAAACTAGTAGTTGACCATGTTTTGCATCAGTAGTTGACCATTCAGATTTTTTAATTATTTGTTAAATAAGAAGGCAAATTAAGACAACTTTGCGTTTTATTTGAAATATAATAACAATAACATCCCCCGCTCGTTAATAAATGTTCTGGCCATTTCCACAATCGACCATTTGCTTTCATCGATGATATTGTAGCTGTTTTTTTTTTATAGCTTTAAGTACTTTTCCGGGATAAAAGTTATTATCGTACTTCATCATCATCATCATCATCAGCCCATATACGTCCCACTGTTGGGCACGGGCCTACTCTACAATTGAGAGGGTTTAGGCCTTAGTCCATCACGCTGGCTTAGTGCGGGTTGGCGGACTACACACCTAAGAAATTCCTAAGAACTTTTAGGTGTGCAGGTTTCATCGCGATGTTTTCCTTCACCGTTAAAGTGCGTGATAATTCTTTATCAATACACACATATGCAACTTCGAAAAGTCAGTCATGTGTGCCTGGGGTTTGAACCTGCGACCGTCGAGATTCTCGACCGCGTGCCTAAACCTCAAGGCCGTACTTAAATATGACAAATTCAACATTTACTTTTTGCCGAGGCTTTTGCAGATTCTTAATCAGACAACAGTAGTTGAAAGTTTACGCATATTTTCAAGCATATCGTTAGGACCTATGATGTCAAATTGATCTAGAGTGGTTTCAAATATGTCATCAGCAATGCTAATTGCTGGTGATCCTGGGATCGTCACTAGCACTAGTTCGTCACCAACAGTAATATGTACCGCAGTTGCCGATGGTTCCATTGTGGTTTCCAAAACACCATCATTATTGTGAGAGGATTTTTTTTTCAGCCGTTCTTATGGGTGTTTTATGAAGACGAACGACATTTACTGCTGAGAGCATTGCAGCTTCAGTATAATTTAGGAATGTACCCCTTTTCCCAGACATCTACAAGGTGAAAATTTGGTTTTAGTAACTGATCGTACCTTACAATAAAGGTGGTCAACTACTAAATAAAATTAAGTTATTGTAAAAGTAAATAAAATAGTTAATTCTAATTGATGATGCCCTTCATATATTATTCCGTACAGTACATTTACATGATACAGAAATTCATCAGAAGTTGACCATCCTGGTCAATTACTAGAAAATCGTACTAAAACGGAATCAGTAGTGGACCACCCCCACAACTCAATCTTGTAAACAAATTTTCGTATTTTAAATACCCTGTTACCTCAATTAATCCCTAACGAATAAGAAAAGCAAAACACTTATCATCAACAAGGTGACAAAGTTGTTAATATTTAACTTCAAACTTTTTCAATCCTTAAGAATATTATGACAAAAAAACGAATAATAGATTTACGGTGCGTCAATCAACAAACAACTGGAGGCTATTTTTAATATTTGAAAATAATGGAGTCGTAGTTTGCGCGCTTCGTAGACCACATGACAGCACTGACTACTCAATATGGAATTAGTTTAAAAATATGCCGCGAATTCTTATTTTATCTGTTTATGTGCATTGGTGGTCAACTACAGGTACATGGTCAACTACTAGTGCCATTACCTTAAGCCTGCTAATAATTATTAATAAATCAGCATGGTCGCTAATTTTGCTACGATTTGTACGATATCACAAAACCAATTTGCTAAATCCATTGTGTTGTTAAATTGTGTTTCTATTAATTTCTGCAGAACTGTTCAGGATGATAACACAGTTACCAAAGTTGCTGTGTTAACTCGATAACGATACAGTTTGCCAACTCGTACTTAGGGCCTTATCTTTTTAGGCCATCACTGAAAGTGTTCGAAAGTAAACGTCGAATACTCTGCTAATTGTATATTTATTATTTTTTCATGTCTCTTGCTAATATTATTAAGGCGAAATTCTATGAACTATCAATTGTATAGTTGTAAGCAGCTACCACAAAAAATATCACTTATTAGTATTTTCGGAAACTCTATCGCACGCCCTAAATTATGTCGCGGGATTAACGAGACACCCATTTCACAAAGTAACAAATATTTTCTTCCACACTATTTATTTTTTCATAAATTTGATTACTTTAATAAAAACCAAAAACTTTCTTTACTTTTTATTTTATAGACTAGATAGTTTTATACAAGTTTTAAGCCACCAATAGCTTAACACTACGTTTTAGACATAGTAAATGCTAATAATGCTCCTTTGACCTTCCGTGAGGTAAAATCAGAAATCAATAACAAATTATTTCGAAGCTTAACTAATCAAATTACACAAACTTAGATGTTATTGGCATTGCTATTTTCAATATTGCACCAAATTAATGAAATTTAGAACATAAATGATCGAATCTTACAAATATCACGAAACTTAAACTAATATATCTAATTATTATATCAGAATGACATTTGTTTTAAATTTTTACATGCCTCATTGATCGATTTGTCAAATTTATTGACAGTTTTGTATTTAGTAAGTAGGATATATGGCATCGAAAATTCTTAAATTACTACAACTCCTTCTTCTGCTTAATCAAGTACAAACGGGTTAACCAGAGACTTTAAGCGTAGTGTATCTTAAGTCTATGGTTTTAATATATTCGATTCCTTAAAAAAACGTATGAAGGTTGACATCAACATAAAAACGTTTTAAAGATTTAAAAGAAGGCATAGTACCGGTTCCACCAGATTTTTATGAACTTGTAGGCACCCACATTTTATGTCTACATTTGCAATAAAACAACGCTTCACGAACGATCTGTGTTGATGTCAGTGTAATACTACATTCACTTTTTAATAAGAGGAATCCACTGTATTCGAGACTAAATTGCTATTTAAGAGCATGTTCATATTTATAATTTATATAGATATATTGTTGGAAACTCACTAGTATATTTATAGTCTGCCATGTCACGTTTATTTACCACATTGAGTTTCATACCTAATTATATTTGAATTAATTTACTTGTAACATATGACATCTGTAGACAAAATAGCAGACATTGTTAATTCATTCGTTATAGAAACTACAGATAGCCCCTCAAGAAGATTACATTACAAAACAACAAAATGTTACAATTACAGAATACTGACAGAGTTGCAGTAGCTTAGTTCAGTTCACTGGTGAGTAAGCCTTTTTGAAGTTTTCCAATGCTTCAGAAACTGCCTGTGAGGTACACGTCGTGCGGCTGTCAAAATTAACTTCACAGCCGATGTTCAAGAAGCACTGCTTCTGCGAAGCGGCGTCGGAGTTGCCACAACACGACAGAACAGCGGCATTGCACATGTTAGGCGCTCTGCTATCTGCTATGAATGGAGCACGCGTTGTTAATGGGATCTGGAAAGACGTGCAACATGTTAAATTTTATTAAACTAGTATTCTGTGATCATCAAATCATAGGAACTTAGAATCAAGGAATTTGTTTAAAAGTCTTCAAGTGTAGAAGGAATGTTTAGTGTATGCCTTGCCATTTTAACGATTTACAATATCACTGTTGGTAATTACTTAGTAATATTAGGATAAATATTAGCATATAAGACACATACTGGGATAAGATACTTAATTTATTAATTTCCATTTGCATCTTTTCTACATAATTTGAGAATTAAAAGACCTTAGGTGATAAACACATAAAGGTATTTTATAATATTAGAGATACGAGTACATCGCTAACAGCTAAAGCAATGTACAAACAATTTGTACTTGTGCTGTGTAGGTACTGAGCTCTAAGATTCACACATTGTTATTTTTTTATATTAAAGTTGTCGTGGTATTTTTAAAACATATCCTCTTTTTAAATCATTTAATACTCAAACAAGTATCCAGAATAATCTCCGATAAAAAATATCGCAGAACGCTCTGAGCGAAATCAGAAAGTGGAAACAACAAGTGCCAGTAAAAGTGACGACGAATAACTTCGTTTATTACTTTACTCTTGATAGATTGTTTGATAATGTTTCTTGTTATTTAGAAATATGGGAAAATCTGAATATAACAAATGTCTGCTAATAAGTAAATAGAGCGAAAAACCTAATTTTATAAGTTCTATGGCCTGTGTCCACGAAAGCGCATATTATTATTTATTGTGCTGTGCACCTCAAACAGTAGGTGGAATTGGTTCTACAAGTGAATAACAATTGAACATGCCTTTAACGTCGTTAAGATTCGACCTCCACAAGTAAATGCGTAAGGTGATCCATAAGGTGTATTGGGATAAATTATCATGCAGTATTAAAAAATATTTCCAAAATATTAAGGTAGATTTTAAGTGTTTATAAAAATGCATTCAATATTCTTTCAACTGTATGCCCACTTGCGAAATGTTAAACACTTTTACGTCAAATCCTAAAACATGCATACACAAACTCGGAGTTTCTAAGTAAGAGAGAAATGGTTATTGAAATGAAATTGTTGGTAAATTTCCTATTAGCTTTTAAACATCGATATGTGAATTATACTGAGGTGTGGGTTTTGTCGATACCATAAGAACAATTACTATTAAATATACTCACTCTAGCTTGGTCGCTGCCGTGCTCAACAGCTGGAGCTGGCCTCTTCATTTGTTGTTTCGGTTTGATAGGTTCGAAGCTGATTGGTCTGGCACCATCGGTATCTTCATAATAGTCCTCTGAGCTGTCATTAGTTGTCACGAATCCCCAATTTTGATTGGTATCATCCATTTCTGGAAACCGGCTCGTCACATTGGGAGCTTTGGTACCCTGAGGTTTCTTGCAAGCCACTACCTTTGGAATGTAGTATGGCACTGGATAAGGAATGTAGATAGGCTGCGGCGGTGGGGGCGGCAACTGCGGTCTTCTTACATGAGTGGATATCTCCTCGAGCAATCTGAATATTTGCGGAATTAGGTCTTGTTGACTATTGTAGTAGTCCCTTCTATCGTTACGATAGTCATAGCGAGGCGGTTGATAATCGTACCCTCCGTTCATTTGCCATCGCCTTCTGCGGTGTCTGGACTGACTTGTGTGGTCTTCTTTTCTTAGTCCTTGTTGTTCATCAACCTCAATCAATCTTTCCGATTCGCTGCGGTCTCCATAATGACGTGCCTTAACAACCGCGAGGTATAACAATACTCCGAGTAAAAACGTAAGTTTATTCATCTGGAAATAATTGAATGAATGTAAGGAAGTGTTGTTACCTTCTAGCAAACTATACGCGGAAATATAAGCACGCTTTTAATTAAGAGATAATTTGTTTTTCGAAATCTTGTGCAGGTACAGTATCTTTGTTACGGAGATTTTGAAGTCATATTGATCATTTCACGTGTATTTGTCTTGTATCCAATCACTTTTGAATTTATCAAATTAACTATAAGATGAATACTTTTTTTTTTTTTTTTTTTTTTTTTTTTATTCTGGCACGGCAAAGTGACCCCATTGCACCTGATGGTAAGCGCAATGGAGTCCAGAAAAAGTGCCGACCAGCGAGAGATGATGGTCTCCCGTTGGTCGACACAATCATGCCGGCCGAATACCTCTTCACCTTATTGTGAAGAAGTTTGGGGGACTATCAATCATGGCGATCAAAGGACCGACCGCGACAAACCGGCCAAAAAAATTGCCGGCACGGTCATCCTTTCATCATGATTGAAGCCCCCCCGAAAACCGGATATACACTGGCTGATCCCAATAATACTACTTGTTATTAACATCTATTAAAGCTATTAAATATTTCCATCACTAAGAAATACATCAATACACGACCATTAGAGCCTGTTTGTTTAGATAGAGGAAAATCTGTAGCATGTGACATTGACAGTCTCGGGGATGTGTTGAATTTTAATAAAGCTAATAAAGTGATATTTGACATTTGGTCGGCGTGATGTTGAGCCGGTTCTGGCGGCACAAATACGAGAGGTACGTACAAGGATGTAAACTATTATTCGTATCTGGTTTGTGGATTGATGACATTAGCTTAAAAGACAAATTTCAACAGAATTTGTTATATACCATGAGGGTTTAAGGTAGCTTCGAAAATGATATTAAAATGCTCTTTAAGAATTGAGATCTTATATTCGGATCATGATTAATGTAGTATGCAAAGCGTTTGTCTTCTAATTTTAGAACTCCATCACAAATATATAAATGCATGAACACTTGTTTACTACAAGAGTTGTTTAACTAGCCTACTTTCCGACATTGTCGTACCAATCTTTGTCTCGGTTAATTCACCCACGCTTGAAGAAACACAATACACACCTTGTGAAGCTTAATACTTCGAAGCCGTTTTTAATCTGTACAGTCCAGTTCGCGTTACTATTGTTCTTCACAAACACTAAACTTTTCGTTTCCGAAATTATTATTGTTATCACTTTAACTTCTGTTGTGTGTGCGTGCGGTCCCCACGGCGACTCTTTAATGACTGAGAAATGTTATGTGACCAGCGACCGTGGCAATGAATGCGTCTGCGCACACACCGCGCCAATATTTATGTACTACCGCTAGTAATGTTTACTCCGGGTCAGTATGGACATATTCATTGATAAGTACCTGACTAAGTACCTTGCGTATGAATTGGTATTCCACCGACTATCTTGACGGGTGATGACGTCACACTGCACTCGAAATCGTTTAATATTTCCTCGTATTGTATTTTAGTATTTCTGCCAAGGCTGTCAATCTCTTGACAGGAATGATGGGAAAACCAGAAACCAGAGAGCGAAAGGTAAACACAAGCCAAAATGTTTACCATTTGTTTAATTTTAATATGGCACGCCGGCAGCTATTTCGGGTGCGTGTTTCTGATCTTGGAATAAAACTTTGTATAAAAGCAACAGAATATGTGTAGTGAACTAGTCATTACCAAACAATAAAATACGTATTATGATTCATATTTATTAATATAATAATTAATTAGTATTACACTAACGATAAGAGCCTATAAAATACATTGATGACACAGACTATGTTTAAACTATTTAGGTTGTATACATTATGTTCTGTACATACTCTATAACGCTTGTATTGGCTTAAGGGGTAGGCAGAATTGTATTTCTGTACCCACAATTCCAAAAACCCAAACCATTTTGTTTGAACCGTGTGTCAAACCTTGAGGTGCCAGATTTATCCTATCGTACATACTCGAGCCACGAGACCACAAGGTCAGACCAGAGCAGTCTGTGCAGTTATTATATTTCACTACTACTCCTATCTTTTCTGATACATACCTGACGAAATGTGGATGCAGAAATGTACGTCTGCCTACCCCTTCGGTGAATATAAGCGTGAGGTTAAGTATGTAAGTGTCTTAGCAACCTTTCAGTATACCATCGTAGTGTTGCCTCCATAGGACTTAATCGGTAACACGGGCTATACGTGTATTTGACAAAGTGTTTGTAAATGCCGTTTCATTATACTGTAGTTACATTTTGGCAACCGCCAATGCCAGTTGTGGCAATATTATGTCACGTAGCAGATTTCTCGATAATTTAAATCAACATTCTTGGTGCATTGAGGTTGCGGTGCTGAATTCGATGAACATGTTACCAACAATGTCATTGACATACAAAAATAAACGCGACGGTTTATTTGCAATTAGTTTTCTATATACAAAACTTCTCCTTTATGTCTATTCTCTCTAACCTCTCCTTCTCCTAATATCTTCTTCTCCTTCATAAAGGATAAGACATGAGTGTTTGTTTTGTTATTATAAAAAAAACCCTGAACCTGTAGTTTAGAAACACGGGAGGAGTATTTCTATTCCGTTCCACGTATTGGGAGTTTAAGAAAACCACCAACGTATACCTTGCCAGTTGTAAGACTGATTACTTATTACTAAAGGTTGATATATAAATTGTTGCATAGTTGAGTCAGCTAATTTAGCCCATCGGTAGAAGTACCAGGGAGTCCGTATTTCTAGGTCAGACAATGTTCTTTTCCTTAGGACATTTAGTAGCAGCACGCAGATTGGAAACGTACTAGTTAAACATTAATAGACCCTCTATTCGCCGCCAACCCGCACTAGGCCAGCGTGGTGGACTAAGGCCTAAACCCTCACAGTTGTAGAGGAGGCCCGTGCGTGTGGGACGTATATGGGTTGATGATGAGACCCTCTATTCTATTGGACAAATATTGTTGAATAATTTATTTATTTACACTTTTTATACATTAAGTATAGAGGCGGACTTAATGCCAAAGGCATTCTCTAACAGTCAACCTCTGGGTGATGCAGAGATAAAAAAGGTAGGTGCATAAATAGTTAAATTGTTAAAATAATATACAATATAGGTAAATACATACATATATAAACATATGTAAATAGAATCAAAATTTATATATACTAACATATATACACAGATAAATAAATAATTATAGACACATATAAATACATATACATACAATAATACCTCAGAGCATGGGCAGAGGCCCATGTCTTCAATGCCAAACGCATGTGATAGTATTGTATGTAGTTGAACGTGCTGCAAGAATCGGCGAAAAAATTATCTGACGTCGGTTTGATATACATCATTACAATACTTAACACATTGTCCAGTGACGTGTGATTTATAGCCAGCTGTAGTTGCAAGTGGGTGCAACGATATTTCATCGGCAGCATTCTAACTATCAATCTTAACAGCACTCGATGTATCTTGCTCATAGCAACGATGTCCTGACTTTGGAAGATAATGAAGTTGTATCAGATGTGATATATTATCACAGACGCATGTGCGAAAATAATAACAATGATGATTTCTGATAGATACACAAATAATAATATGATAATAGTTTTCATATCAGTGACTGAAGATATGAAAGAAAAAGGAGTGAACTGCCTCGTGGTCTCGCGGTACAAGTATGTGCCGTGGGATCTAGAGGTCCTGGGTTCGATTCCCGGGTCGGGCAAAGTGTTATTGGGTTTTTCCATTAGGAAATTCTCAGTAACAGCCCGGAGTCTGGAAATGTGCCCGAAAAACGGCAATAGGCTCGCCCCCTATTACGTGGGACTGATACATACTTGGCGAAATGTGGGTGCAGAAATACACCTCTGCCTACCCCTTCGGGGAATAAAGGCGTGAGTTTATGTATGTATGTATATCTCAATATACTCACTTCCATACATTGTATTATAATTATTACATATTCATTACTACTAATTTCCGTATGGTTTTTCCAAATCAATACGCAAATCACCGTAATCTGAATCATCTGAGGTATCATGTGGGTGCGTCTTCACGCTTCATCCATACCTCTGGGCTGTGACGTAGACACACGTATTGCGTTCTTGGCAAAAGATACTACGTAGCGAAAACGTAGACAAAATTCCAAGAACACATGACCAACTGTACTCACCTATTTTCAAGTAGCTATACATTCATATGCATATATACACGCAGTGGCGTATTTAACTCCTACGTCATAGGGTGTCTCCGGATTTTACAGAATATATTTCTTAGGGTGTTACCATTTTCTATAAAATTTTCGGAGTCCGTTCTGTTCGTGAGATTTCATTACGAAAGCAATCTGATAACACTTTGTTCGGCGCTTAATTAAATCTGGACCTCTAGATCGGTCGGCGTTAATTTATTCCACTGTTATTTGTATACGTGGTTTGTGGAATATAGCTTCGCGAGTTGTGGCGCTGGCCGTTTGTTAAGAAAATAAATAAATAATGTTAATTGTTCTTTTTTTATTAAAGTAACTAAAAAAGCCTGCTTAAGGATTTTCAAAGATAGAACTATAGAGAATAAAAGAGAACTACAGTATTTTTTTTTAACAAGAACGAAACCAGTAATAAGTTTAAATAATTATCTCTCCATAAAATAAATTCAATAATTGGTAACTAGATATGGAGAACCATTGAACATTAAATTTCTTTGGTTTCATTCTTCGTATTTCATAATTGAATATTGATTCTTAGTATCTTGAATTTTTAGTATAGTGAATATGAAGTGAAATTTATTCAGTACCAGAGCCATCGTTCCATATCATTGGTTAATATTAATTTGTTAGGTAAGGTTATACAGATTTATGAAGGCAAGTTACTGTATTTTATTGGATCATTAGATTAACACTTGCCTGACTTTTACGCTTTTATAATCATGTTTAAAATATTTTATTTTTAAGGGTTCCTTTAGCAAATAAATACGTTAAGAAATGAATGTTTGTATGGCGTTCATGTCTAAACTTCCGAACCGATTTAATGAATATTAGTGTCATTATCATCATCAGCCCATATACGTCCCACTGCCGGGCCTTCTCTACAATTGAGAGGGTTAAGGCCTTAGTCCACCACGCTGGCCTAGTGCAGGTTGGCGGACTACACACCTAAGAAATTCCTAAGAACTTTTAGGTGTGCAGGTTTCATTATGATGTTTTCTTTGGCCGTTAAAGTACGTGATAATTATTTGTGTATACACGCATAACTTTTAAAAAGTCAGAGGTTTGTGCCTGGGGTTTGAACCCGTGACCGTCGAGATTCTCGACCGCGTGCCTTAACATCGAGCCCACACGACTAGTTGGATATACAAGACGTAAATAATAGTTTATGAAATTGACTGTCAACTATTTTTAATTTAACAATATTTCTTCATCAAGAAATATTGACGTGTCTGACACTACCATCAGTCATCAAGTCGAGAACTCAATCATAATTGTTTCTTGTCTCAAACAATAAATGTTCCTTCTTTGAATTCATGACTATCATCACTAACAACATATATTTATGGGTATTTTTAAATACAAGTGGCTATTAGAATTGATAGATACCAATTATACATAATTAGGATGGGTTTGCAAGCAACCGCTAATTCTGAGGCCGATTTGACAGTTTTGTCTTTGCGATAGAATCCAATTTGTGTAGTTTTATTTAGCTGATACCCTGCATGACTTCGATGCGAACATTTTTCAATTATTTTTCTATTGAACGGCATTGAGTTTATTATTTGTAAAAAATATCTGTATTACAATCTAAACGCGACGTGAACGTTACCGATCTTATCAAAATCCGAACAATTCAAATTCTAACCCAAGTCCAAAGAATAAAAATTAAAATAATTAGTTATCAAACGACTATACAAAAAAACATTTTACTTGAATCTACGGTAGAAATCAGTGCAAGAAATATTTTTTAACTCGAAATTACTTAAACTAAGGATTTATCAGTTAGTAGTCAGTAGTAGCTGAGAGATCTAAATTCCTTGACTATATTATGTATATTCTGACAGTATATAAAGTCAAAGTCAAAGTCAAAGTCAAATTATCTTTATTCATATAGACTTTTACAAGTTCTTTTAATCGTCAATTTTCAATTTCAAACCAAACTATTGCCGCTTCGAAACGTGTTATCGCTGTGGAGAAGAAACGGCAAGAAACTCCCTCAGCAACACGAAATGTCATTTTAAAAAAAAATAGAAATAGCAATATTATTATTTTTTAAATTGACATAGTTTCAATTTTACATGATAAATGTCATAACGATACATGTCATAAAAACCAGATACATATATTGTAGTATGTGTAGGCAAGAAGTAAAGTTTGAATTTTATCATGTTAATACATACATAGCCTCTCGCTTGTATTCCCCGAAGGGGTAGACGGAGCTATATTTCTGCACCCAGTACGTATGTAGTAGGTATGTATCAGTCCCACATAATAGGGGGCGAGCCTATTTTCATTATTCGGCCAAGTTTCCGGAGTACATGCTGCTACAGATAATTTTCTAATAAGAAAACATAATAACACTTTACCCGACCCGGGAATCGAAACTGGAGCCTCCAAATCGCACGGCACATACTAGTGCCACGACGCCACGAGGCAGTTTTTAATAATAAATGTTATTCACCTAGTATAAATATTGTAAATCCGCCAGGAATTAAACCGATACGGTAGAATTTTTCCGAAAATCTGTTTGCAATCTTATGTCCGTTGCGTTATCGCTTCCTGCTTACGTGAGATATGACTCAAGTATGTTTGGCGTAAAAGTTAAACGATATTATTAAATATAATAACAATATTATATTTAAATTTAATAATATTTAATAACGAGTTTTAAAAAACCAGTTTTTGAATGAGTTTAATTGTGTTATTGTACCATTTTAGTTCCATTATCTTTTTTTCGGTGACGTAGTTAATTAACGGCCAACATATGGAACGATAGCCAATGTATTTGTACCCTACACCGAATGAATGAACGAAATGAAATGCACAAATATTTGTTTTGGGACACTATGTTTTATATTTACATACATACATAATCTCACGCCTGTATTCCCCGAAGGGGTAGGGAGAGGTGCATTTCTGCACCCACATTACGCCACGTATGTATCAGTCGCACATAATAGGGGGCGAGCCTATTGCCGTTTTTCGGGCACAATTCCAGACTCCATGCTGATACTGAGAATTTCCTAATGGAAAAACCCAATAACACTTTGCCCGACCCGGGAATCAAGCCCAGGACCTCTAGATCGCACGGCACACTTGTGCCGCGAGACCACGAGGCAGTATTGTTTTATATTTATAGATACTAATCCCAACTTCAAAAGATTTATTTTGTATTGTAGGGTTCGGATTACGTATTTTAAATCCCATGTAGTAGGAGGCGAGGATAATACCGTCCTACGGGCATTTTCCTAGACTTAGTGTTGTTACGGAGAACATCTAGGTCATCGAACCCAGGACGTCTCTGTCGCACATCTGTATTGCACAGATATGCTACGATAACTAGACAATGCTTACTATATCTTACTAAAGCAATACATTTTTAATATAAATAAATACACCCAACAGTCAAATACATAGTTCTGACCCCACACTAGGATGCAAGTCCTGTGTCGTGGGTATCAGAGACTACGAGAGACTTTTTCGGTCTCACAAACACCAAGACCCGAAACAAATATTTGTGGATCACACAAACATTTGTCTCGGTGCGGGGATCGAACCCGCGGCCTCTCGTTTTGCAAGCTGATGTCTAGCCAACTGCGCCTCGGGGCTATCAAAATTATTAATGTTAATAATTCATATTGGAACAAATATTTTAATAGGTACTTTATATTGTCTCAATGTAGTGATCTCATCTTCATGCCATATTCAGATATATCTCACCAGTATTTGTATACACAGAGGAGTGATGTAATACACACGCCATCAGTCACAACCGAATGAACTTTATGAATACACTCATTCAGGGGTCGAGTCCAACGTACAGAGGTGTTGTTTTTACAACTATATGATGATTCACAGTTCAAATAGTTATATTTCAACTGGCATGTTAATGGCGACGTTATATCTCTTATTTCCATATACTGATGCATTAAATAGCTTAGAATTCATAATTTCATGTACATACATTCATACATAATCCCACGCCTATATTCCCCGAAGGGGTAGGCAGAGGTGCATTTCTGCACCCACATTTCGCCAGGTATGTATAAGTCCCAAGTAATAGGGAGCGAGCCTATTGCCGTTTTTCGGGCACATTTCCAGACTTCGTGCTGTTACTGAGAATTTCGTAATTGAAAAACCCAATAATACTTTGCCCGACCCAGGAATCGAACCCAGGACCTCTAGATCACACGGCACATACTTGTACAGCGAGACAATTATTTATTTAAGTAGTGATGGCCTTGAGGTTTAGGCGCACGGTCAAGAATATCGGCGATCATGTGTTCAAACCCAAGGCACAAACCAATGACTTTTCGAAGTTATGTGTGTATTCACAAATAATTATCGCGTACTTTAACGGTGAAGGGAAACATGGTGATGAAACCTGGACATCTAAAAGTTCTTAAGAATTTCTTAGGTGTGTAGTCCACCAACCCGCATTAGGCCAGCGTGGTGGACTAAGGCCTAACCTCTCTCAGTTGTAGAGAAGGCCCGTGCCCAGCAGTGGGACGTATATGGGCTAATGATGATGATGATATACATTTAATACAACGAATATTTACTCAATAGTACCTAATGATTTGGTACAAACCAGCTTTATTTATTTTATTTGAGGAACATTTACTGTCAGTCATAAGAGATATAGTTTATGATAGGTTGTCCTTAGCCACTTACAAATTACCAAACACCAACCACCTACCATTTTTCAATCATATTGTAAATGACCTTATGGTATGTTATTGTTGGATTTCTTTAAAGTGGATTGAGGTAGGTCAGACTCACAGAAAATCAATATATAGCAATACTATTGCGTTTTGTTCAGTGAGTAAGATTGATGGAAGCCCTATTTGTTGGTAGATTCCTATCCGCTCGGATGGCGATCACTGAATCGCGCTGGCTTGTCCGAAATCGGATGTAAACTGATCGTGAAACGCGAAACCATTTCGTGGGCCAATACGTGCCGTTCTATAAACTCGCATTTACTTGCAGCTAATCACTCTTTGGCTTTTCCACCTTTTTCAAAATCGGTTAAGTGGTTTAGGCGTGAAACCTTAAGATATTAAACTCATTTCAATTCCGCATGTATTTATTAGGGAAGAATTGATTTTAAAAAACGCACTTGGGTTTTGGAATTTGATATTTATCAGCAGCAGCAGCAACAGCAGCATCAGCCCATGTACGTCCCACTGCTGGGCACGGGCCTCCTTTACAGCTGAGAGGGTTTAGGCCTTAGTCCACCACGCTGGCCTAGTGCGGGTTTATTTATCAGCCAAAAGACTTTCGCTACTGGAAATAAGTCCTTATCAAAAATAATTCAAGGTCAACGTTAGCTTATTTTAGAAGCGGCCTGCATCCAGCCAATAATTATCCCCCTGTGCGTTAGACACATAACACGACTAATTGAAGGCTTGTGAAGCAAATAGATGCTCTAGTAGAGGCGAAATATCGGCAATGTCAAAGTTAGATAACAGTACCCCGCACAGCACCTAAAAGAAATAAAACGCTCAAGTTACTTCTAAAATTGCAATTTGTTTGAAGTACAAACCAATATACTCGTATGGTTCCTATTACGGGCTAGTGCAACACGAAAGCAATCCATTAACATCGGCAATCATAAAATATTACTCGATGTAGCGTTGTGTTTAAATTGGTTCTACATTAAAGCGTTCGAATGAGTGTTACGTGCACTGCACTTTTGAAATTTACTTTCTCAATTATATTACTCACGGCTAAGTTCTAACTCATTAGGTTCGAATACAGAATGAAGTAGTGACCGCTATACAAATGCATAATTGTTTTGAAATATTGCAATCACTTTTGTATTCATCCTAAATTATATGAATCCAGATGGTGAAGCTATCAATCAATCAATCAATCCATTAGCCTATGGAAGTCCACTGCTGGACATAGGCCTCTCCCAATGACTTCCACAGGGACATGTTGAAAGCAGCCTGTAAATGTTGCCGATGGGTCCAAAAAGTTCTCGAGTGAAGCTATCAACACCAATAAAATATAGTCGTAATCTGACGCGCAAAATGACTTCATATTCACGATGTTTTACGAGTGTTTGCTGTTGTTCTTACGGGATTAAGTGCAGTAACGACATGATGTTTTTATTATTTGATCCAACGCATATAGTGTAATAAAAGACGTGGCGGAAAATGTCATTCAGGTGTCAGGTTTAATCCCTGTTTAATGAGGAGTACTGAAAAAACAAATGCGGTTTTATTTTCCCAGTGTTTTAGATGAATGGGAATATAGAGCACATAAGTGTTTTATTTTATTTTACTTCGTCTACTTAATATTAGTTTCCTGTAACGTAGGGTCATTTGTTTTCAGGCCATTCTTTTCATTACACAGTGAATATAAGTTAACAATGTAACTTTACTTCATGTTGAATAAATATTGCTTTCTGGTATGTGTGTATTTTTACACGCTATCCCCTTTTTTGTGAAAGTTCATATGTGCTTAGCTGCGGTCAGAATAAACGGTCTCTTGATTGCTTGCTGAATGAAGTGAATAATCCTTTAGGAGTTTAAAAGCAAGGAATGATAATAAATAAGCCTGTACATATGTACACTGGCATTATATTCCCACAACTCCACGTTTTGAAAGTTATTTTTATACTCCAACTTACTCCCCTTCTTTGCATCCTTTCACCTGAGCAAATACAAAAAACAATTGAGCACACTGCAAACTCTTAGTCCCTCGTAATTAGATGGACGTAAACTTTACGATACTTCAAAGGTACATCAAAATTTTACTGAACAAAACCCGCTTTGTGCACATTTCCAGTAAGAACCGCAAATAGCATTGCCATCTACTAGACTTGGCAGAAAGCATGCAAATTGTTCGATTTGTTTATGTAAAATTGCAGTTTGTTTGTTTTAAAATTCATAGGAATTTAATAGACTTGCCTTTGCCTTCTTAAGAGGAGAAACATTCACCAATGGATGTTTTTATGGTGAAAAAGTTTGTACATATATACACTCATGCCTGTATCTAGAGTAAGCAAAGGCGCATTTCTTTATCCACGCTTTCCCAAATGGTTTACTACGCCTATTATAGAGGGTCGAGCATATTGCCATTTTCGGGCAAATGTTATTTCTCTTTGCTTTCTGAGATCTGTCTAGTGGAAAAACCGAAACCCAAGTAACCCGGTGTCGTAGTCGAACCTGGGACCTTATTGTCGCAGGCCATAAAAATATACCGTAGCACCAATAAGTTATTGAAAAAATATTAGTCTAAAAAATACATTGAATATGTTTAGCCTCGAAACATTAATTATTTGCAAATTTCTTCACGGGAGAGTAGGTTGTATAGGTTAGGACATTTCGTTTCTATATTTTTTGCAATGGATAAGCGCACTTCACAAACGTGTTCGTTTGTCATCATTGCAATTAACACTCGAGTCCGTAACTGCAATCGACTTATTAAGTATAGTCAATGAGTTTCTCTCGACATTTGACACAAATATGTCGGTCTGCTCAAGTGCTAGATAAGAATTTCATAGTATATAGTGCTATACTAAGACCTTTTAATAAGTTAATTGATAAAAGTCGACAATAAATACTTTTGGTACTGCTCTAAGAGGTTTGTTCTACATTTTTTTCATTTCGATTTCGCCCTCATCTCACAAATCGATAGCAACAATTGCCATTGCCATTTTTAAAGATCGTCTCTAAAACTAATTGAATAAATACGTAATTTAATTATCGAATAGATCATTTATACGTCCTCGCGAAGCTTTTCAAGAAGTAGAGATTTAACGTTATGAGCACTACATTTCGACAAAAGAAAAATAATTAAAAAAAGGTAAAACGAGTCACATAGTACCTAAGTATAGAATAATTAACAATTTTTTTTTATGTTAGAATTATTTTCAATTTTATTAAAAAAACTTCTACTCGTGATCTTATACAAACTAAGAATTACTTCTTTTTACAGTTATCGCTATATAAGGTTATGGTATGGTATGAACTCATCCAACTGAGTCGATAGAAAAAAATGTCTAACTACAGCAAAACTAGAAATAAAATTGACAAGAGTTAAAATGCTTTTTTGTTTTACCTAACAATTCCCATCTTTAAATGACTCACAGTTCTGCTAAAACCTTGGCACGTTCTGCTAAGCGTCGATCACCGCAAAAGTTCGGAAAAAGGCAAAACTCAGCATCAGAAACCTCAACCACAAACCAGCCACACTATATTTTCAATACTTTAAGTTGTTTCTACAGAGTATAAGGTTCAAGCAAGTAAAAGTTTATTTTTTTATTTTATTTTTTTAAAGTTTATACTTAGAGACTTACTCTCCCTTACATTGTGGTCTCTTTATGATTTACTTTTAAGTTTAAAACAGTTCCAATAGAATTTGAATACGAGTCTTCGACGAAGACGTCGAGTCTTCTAAGTTGAAATAGGAACTGTTTAGAATTCCAGTTTCGTGTGTAAGCTCGTAGTTCGGTTTATTCGGTTGTATTTTACATGTCGCGGGACCTACTTGCTGTTGTTTAATGTTTTTAGGAGCATTCCTGAGACGCTGCAATGTATTCGCAACAAAACAATAGTAGGTACCGCAAACTCGTATCTGCATAGTATAGTTTTATTACTGCCATATACGATCGTAAAACAGCTGCGGTTCGCTCTCATATTTGTGGTAAATTATCATTACTATGTTACTGCCTTTCACGTCCATTTTATTCAAAAAAAAATAGCCAATGGATAAATGACATTTATAGGCCGTGGTTAATCATCTTATTGGTTTTAAAGTCATTAATTTTATAAAATTAAAAAAAATCATTTATTTTACCAACGTAATTTTCTACGCAACAAAAATAAAATGTTCCGTAACATAACACAATATGTGTCTGTATTATATTTATACTGGCATATTAAATAATATAGACAAGACCTCCTTTTTGGTCGTAAAAAGGCGTAAAAAGATGGCACACTATATCAAATGTAATGTATGCGAATATGCAACGTTTTAATGCGTCATAAAGAATAATAAGTCTTTAAACTGGTTTTACAATACTCGAAACGACATTAGTAATGCGACAATGGCTCAGTGAATCATAGATGCATATACTTTCTGCAATAAGCATACAGATATATAGGTACCTTAGTTGCCAGTTGGAATCGAAAAAGGGGAAGTTATCCGCATGTCATTGCGAAAGTTATTTCCCATGTCGCGCGGATTTCCTCTTTCACCAAGAGATAGTCGACGCGTCACATCCAGGGTAAATAGGGAAGCTGAAAAATCACATCTCCTTCCACATATTTTGTAGGAATACTTCTATGAGTAACGGTATACTAAGGAACTGTACATTCTAAGGTTTAGATACGCATGTAATGTGTTGCTTAATGTAGTGCGCATTTATTTTGGTACTTTTTGGCTGTTTTACATTTTTCTTAAAAAAAATTACTTAGATATTGCTTTTAAAGATTCAGACTAGATTTCGTACTCGTAGTAAACTTTTCAGAAGCTTAGACTATTTAGTTTTAGTAAAAAAAATTGCAACGCAGGATTGACTTTTATGGATTTTATGTATTCGATGACATAAATTTAAAATAAAAAACAGCGTAATGAAAGGTTTTTTTTATTTACTACTTCCTTAAAAAACTTTTTACTATTTAGTTTCTCTATAGTAGAATTTCGAGGGAAATAAAGTTTCCTGCTTTATTATGAAAAGCTGAAGTGAAGCAGTGATGGCCTCGAGGTTTAGGCGCGCGGTCGAGAATTTCGGCGGTCGCAGGTTCAAACCCCAGGCACACACCTCTGACTTTTCAAAGTTATGTGTGTATTCACAATGAATTATCACTTGCTTTAACGGTGAAGGAAAACATCGTGATGAAACCTGCGCACCTAAAAAGTTCTTAGGAATTTCTTAGGTGTGTAGTGTAAACCCTCTCATTTGTAGAGGAGGCCCATGCCCAGCAGTGGGACGTTTATGGGCTGATTATAAGTTAAGTTACTCCGCCGTCTCACACAAGGCCGATGTGGTGGACTGTTACCCCTCTCAGTTTTAGAGTTGACCCGTACCCGTGCACACAAGTGGGTATGATACAGCAGTAACGACATAGAATACATATTTGATACATACATATGTACATAAAGAAGACATTGACTTCTGCAACACTGTTTATACGAGTGCAGAAGACAGGGAAATCTTTTGTGTTTTGTGATTTATGCTTTGGTCCAATAAAGAATTTATTATAATTATAATAAATACATACAAACACACGTCTGAATTCCCGGAAGGGGTAGGTAGAGATACATTTCTTCACCCATATTGCGCCAATTTCTTTTTCGTCCCACGTAATAGCAGGCGAGCCTATTGCCGTTTCTTCCGGCACAATTCCGAACTTCGTGCTGCTACTAAGAGAACATCCTGGAAAAATTGTAATAATAATATTTAATAAACATCAAAGTTGTATAAGAAAGCACTTTGCCTTTTTCTAACACGACGCTATTTTACTGCCATAAAATATGTTTCCCATATTAAACAGTTTTTCGGTGAAATGTTCATATAAATATACGACTGTATTAAACACACATCTCCTCATATAAAACCAGTTATCTTGTATTTTCACATATCCAAAATTAACATATTTCCATTAGATGGAACGTTTAAAATACTAATCAAATCGGGCATTAAAGCTTTTTCGCTCACAGGATGTTAAATCCCCGACTAAACGAAACCCTCGGGCTAAAACATTTTCCATGTAGCCGAAAGGTTTTTCGAGGCGGTCCTTTGAGCTCATTTCACCTCGCTATAGTCCCGTTTGTTCTATTTATCCGAACTCGTTATTGCAGTTTAATGTGCTGTAAAATTGAGACGGATTGGGCTAGAGGAATATTTAAGTGCACATCTAAGTATGTGCCGTGCGATCTAGAGGTCCTGGGTTCGATTCCCGGGTCGGGCAAAGTGTTATTGGGTTTTTCCATTAGGAAATTCTCGGTAACAGCACGGAGTCTGGAAATATGCCCGGAAAACGGCAATAGGCTCGCCCCCTATTACGTGGGACTGATACATACTTGGCGAAATGTGGGTGCAGAAATGCACCTCTGCCTACCCCTTTGGGGAATACAGGCGTGAGTTTATGTATGTATGTATCTTTAACATATTTCTTCGTATGTGAAGCGTAAATGGAATGTAGGGTTTATATGTTAACGAAAACTTATACCAGACAGTATCTATCTTGACTGCAGGGCGCAGTCTCCTCTGCTATTGAAAAGAGTTAGGCCTTAAGCTTTGAAAGAAGTTTCAGTAATTGTAGTTTTAGTTTTACTAAACACATAAGTACTGAAAATTACCGTATTTTTTACTTGTATAATGTTAGGTTTAAACTTTCAAATTGTCATATTTTAAAGGCACAGATTCATATTATATTCTTTTACAAATGTGAATTACGCCTAACACAAAACATTTTGTATGAGCTTTTGATCGAATTTTAATATTATACCAACTTCTTTATCGCTGAATAGAAGATTTTATTTTTTTACTGTAATTGTGGTAGTCAATATAGAATACGGGACTAAAATAACAAATTTCAATATAATTTATATTTATATCAGGGACATTGTTATGATCCGAGTAATTTGGAAGATTTCCCCCTCTCATTACTCAAACCAAAACGTATTTATAAACCGGTCCCGCCGTAGTAAATTTTACGGCCCGAGGCATTTTCGTAAAGAGAGTAAGATTAATTATTTCGTTTTCATAAGCTATGAAATTCAACGTCTGGCTGGCAACTAGTCTAATCAAAAAACTGAAAAACGTTGACAAGCCATTATAAAAAATAACTGCAATGAAATCTATATGATAATGAAGTAAATAATAAATTCGTTTTTATTATTTAAATTTTAAAAATTAAATTTTAAAGTTAAATTCATAATTTATTGTCATGTAGCAGAGATAAACAATTAATTGTTGTTGAAAAACATTTTGACTAGTTTAAGTAATCATACGCGATCTTGATCAAGTAGATATAAAGGATTAGGGTTTAACCATCGTCACGGAATATTGTAGAAGTTAAGGACCAATTGTGCTAATTACCGAAAGAACAGACTTCCATAAAAAAATGAGTGACATCCACCCCCTTTCATTTTCCGAAACTTGTGTCCACTCAAGTACAAGTTCCTCGCTGAATATGTACTTGGATATTCGGCATAAAAGCCTTGAGTATTTGCGGTGAAATGCTTTGTAACCTAGCAGGTGCTTTGTTTGGTATGTCCCGAGATATTTACTTAAGCCGTGCCACTGCTAAACAACGTTTCAACTTTAATGTAATGTGTCTGGGAATTAACAAAACTATGAAATTGCAGTTTAGTTTTAATTAATTTGTTCTGTTTGAATTGAATGGATATTTATTTCATACAAATTTAAATAGAGTAAGCTCTTTTATTATCACGCAATTGAACGATGATGGAAAACATCGTTAGAATCGAATATTTTAAGAATTTTTTACAAGGATTTTCTTAGATATTTGTAGTGTATCAATTCAACACAAGTCTAACACATTGGGATGCATTTCAATAGATTAAACTTCTATTAAATATACACATACATGTTACTAGAATTATCGCCAATCCCACACCGCTTCAGGGTAAAGTTTAAAATATAATCAACATCATCAGCCCATAAAATAACTTTATTTTTACATTGCACGTTCTTTATTTTATTAAGCTTATAATCTATGTTGAACTCATTCATAGGTAAACGGGCAATGCTTCATTGTGATTCCCTGGTGCCCAATATACCTACAAGTTAAATCTCTAAATAGAGACAATCACAAGAGTTATCTAAAACACCTTAGATACATTTCAATATACTCGTATAATAAGCTTTTGATGTTCTGTATTTTAAATTTAAGTGTTTATTTATTTAAACCATAAAACCATTTATTTATTTTTCATTATATGTATAGTGTCCCACTGCTGGGCACGGGCCTCCAATACAACTGAGAGGGTTTTTGGCCTTAATATAATCCCTACTATATCCTATATCGTAATCTCTATATCCTCCAACAGGTCACTATGGAAGTCATTGGGGGAGGCCTATGTTCAGCAGTGGACTTCCTTAGGCTGATGGATAATGATAATCTCTACTAATATTGACGCAAACACGTGGACAACAAATACGACATTTGGACTAAGGACTATGAATGGAACGGTTGTCGGGAAACAAGTATTACTCATGTACTTATGTCGTATCGGTGACCCGTGCGGACGTAACCCCTTCGTCACGATCCAAGCCCACATGAGATCACACAATGTCGTGACATCATGCCGATTCTTATCACAAATTCAATGTAATTTATCGCGTCGTGACTTTGATGACAATCTATAAAGTATCCGTATTGGTTTTGTACTGGATTTCAGCTTTTAAGTCTCTGTATTTAATAGTTTTTGCCGTAATATGCTGTAAGGTTTTGATTCTATGTTACTTTTCTTTTTCAGCTGAAAAAGACGATTCGGTGAAATCATATGATGTCTGTATTTCATTCGCTCCGGTAACAACTATAAAACTACGCTCACGTGAACCAAGGCAAAAAAATATTAACTGCCATTCGAAATGGTAGCTAGCGGTGCATTTTTAGCGAGTTTTGAATGAAATTCAATTTTAACTCACAGTTCCCGTTACGAACGCATCGAGATTCGGGCCCTTTAATTAAAATCCTGCTGCTAAAACGAATAGTTTAGAATTCAGTTTCAAAGTTAGTTGCACCATATTAAGAAGTTCGAGATAAGTAGAGTATTATTATAGTCTACTTATCGCCGCGTGGACGAAAGTGTTGTATTCCGTTTCGATCAGGAAAAGCTTCTTGGGTTTTTCAATTAGGAAATTCTTAGTACGTAGTGGAGTCTAGGCCAACCTGAAAACGGCAATTTATCTGTTGTACGTGGTGTACGTGGGTCTTGAAAACAGTTAGCGAAACGTGAGTGTTTGGTGAAAAAACGTGGGCATTTATTTCAGCTTGTGTATTTATGTATGTATGTACTGGGAATTTTAGGATGACCTCGGCCAAACCTGCCTGTTAATGTACCGTTCATAAAGGGACTTATATATAGAATTCCTTGCGTCATTAGGTAATGGTGAGCCATACGCCGCAGTTCAAAAATAAAACTAATAAAATGAAAATATTTTCGAGAAAATAGCAAAATTTGAAGCCGTGTAAAAGACTGCATGTAAGGATGAAATAGTTACTCTATATAAAAAAATACATCACATTATTATAACGATATATTTTACTCTAGTAGTAAAAACCAAATTCTTTAATACAGTTTTTTTTTATCTGATGTTATTGATTAGATCCTTAAATATTTGTTTGTGATCTTATCTATAACAAATCCTAATGTGTATTTATCTATGTACATGTAACATGTGTATTCTTTAATTACAGTACTGTGCATAATATTCGTTATTTTAAATATTTAGGACCTAAAAGCCAATGATTGTGAAACTCACTTAAAACAATTCCTTATGAAGTATGAGGTGTTATAATTATAGTCTCTTTTTCATGCCACAGACCGTGTTCCTACAAATACTATAAAGTCATTTTATCTGCATATAAGTTCAACCAGTGGCGGGACTTCCATAGAAGCCCAAAAGCGTTAAACGTTAATTGTGTAATATCTAGTTTATATTTGCTTATTGTGGAGTCTTTATTAGACAAATTGCTTTTGTTAAATAAAGATTTACAGCTTAAAAATTATTACTAGGTATTTTGAAAGGCAAACTGGGCTTTTGGGCTTCTATGGAAGTACCGCCACTGAGTTCAACATTGAAAGTAAACTATACGTACGGCGTATAGTGCAAACGGCAGACGCAAATGCTAAGTAACTGGAATTAGCTCAAGCCCCGCTTAAAAGTTACCTCGTAAAAACATTAGGCCTTCGTAATGATATCACTTAAGTCGACTAAACATATGTACATAAACACTTAAGTACACTTATGTCCCTGAAAGTGCAGGCAGAGGTATTACTAAGACTAATTTTCACCAGATATGTTTTTAATAAGGCGTTCATCGCCGTATTTGGGGAATATTAACAAACTCCGTAGGACTAGTGACCATTTCCTTATGAAGAAGGCCATCAGCACTTAGCATGTCTCGGAATCGAACTTTAAACGCCTCAACCACATACTGTTCCGCGGGAAAAACGAAGCAGTCATCCATTATATGAGTACTAATAAATTATATTTAACTATGACGAGATCTTAGGTTTATAAAACTATGTAAATTGTAAAGGATCAGATTTGCATGACTTTACGCTGTATTAAATTTTTTTTATTTTCCATCATTGACATTTGTTAAATAATTTGCTTACAATACAAAAAAATCTTAAATTATCACCAGTTTTTGCTAGTTTCTGGCTACTCCCAAGGAAAAGGAAACATTTCTGAAGACTTTTGAAAAGTGAGCTTGAAATAGAAAACTGGATGAGAGTTTTATCGAGACATCCCAGGTTCCCAATTCAGAGAACGAACAAACGACAAAGTACTCAGACAAAATTGCAATTATCTTTAAGGACATTCAGTAGCTCAGTAGCAGCGCGGATACTATAAATGTGTCTGGCAAGCGTCAATACGCCCGCGAACCAATGCAAAACACCTAGTGAGATATATAACCTGGCTGGCTAAAAAGAGTACAGAAACACTATACTTCCTATCCTATTGGCAAATAAGGGTATTTTTTTGTACTTAATGGGTACAGGAATTGCTTTCTTAGTCTAAGATATTTTTTTCTGTTTAAAATACAATTGTGAAAAACATATGAAATTAAATACAGATACTTCCAGGTGTACATACATACATAAACTCACGCCTGTATTCCCCGAAGGGTTAGGCAGAGGTGCATTTCTGCACCCACATTTCGCCAGGTATGTATCAGTCCCACGTAATAGGGGGCGAGCCTATTGCCGTTTCTCGGGCACAATTCCAGACTCCGTGCTGCTACTGAGAATTTCCTAATGGAATAACCCAATAACACTTTGCCCGACCCGGGAATCAAACCCAGGACCTCTAGATCGCTCGGCACATACTAGTACCGCGAGACTTCCAGGTGTAATATACGGAACCCTAAGTTCATTCACGTTACTCAAACCGCCAAACCCATGATCTAAACATAAATCATCGGATAGTTAGTAAATCATATGCGGTTTTCCTTAATTGTATTCTCAACGAACACGATCGTAATGTACCGGAACAAATCTATTAAGGAAACAACTTGATAGAGTATCCAATTTTAAATATTGAACGTATAGGATATAATGTAATTAATCATGATACAAATTAATTTTCATGGTACAAGTATGCAGCGCAATAGGCTCGCTTATTAATACGTGGGACGTAAAATACACACGACAATTCGGTAATACAGGCAAAAGTGTTTGTTTGTGTGCGTCTGCGTATTCTTATGCGTGTGTGTGTGTATGTAGGTTGTGAGGGTTGATGTTTTTATATTCGTTTTTATTTCATAATCTATCGACACTAGGCCTGCACTGCACTTACCATCAGTGCGGTATTGTCTAAGTCACTAAGCTACTAGTTTAGTGTTGTGGGATTTATACGACCAAAACAGTTTTATATGTGAGATTATATCTTTCTCAGAAATATTTCGGACTTCAAAATTTGTGCGGATTATCAAAGCTAGCCAACAGTAACCAACTGGAACAAATTTTTCGAGGAATGGTTATTACAAGTAGAATATTACTTTAATTTTTGAAACAGCAGACACAGTTTTAGAACAATACATCATTCGTATTTGTATGACTGAGTATGAAGCACATCGAATTGTAAATGAATTTTGTCACGGCACAGTTTACGCGGTGACAATCTACATGAAATATGTACCTATATTAGTAATGTTACTAGATACCGAAAAATTGTCAAGAAATATGCATCCGAATGTATTGAATTTGTGTGCGGTATGTTAAGTTAATATAGAATTGGATTAAGTTAGTCAATTCGAATTGAATTATTGAGTTTTTTTTTTTATCAACATTATTAATTATAAATTTTGGTCTCCTTTTATGATAGGAAAGCTTTTTTTACCTGCCTTTCTTATGCTATGGAGGTATAGTATTATGTATATATGTATTATATATCTGCTCATTCGAAAAAACAGTGTGACAAATCTAGGCCTCACCATTTACCCCCATCTCACTAGGCGCCTATAACTACAGCCCCCGTACACCAGGATTATATTATAGTAGCAAGGCCAGATTTTACACTGAACAGCGAAGAGTACTGAGTCTCTATGGGATGAGTATTTAACCTGGTATTATTAAGAATGAATATAAAGAGTTTAAACAGACCGTGATCGAACACAAAAGCAGGTAAAAGGTACGGTGATTAAAAACACATTGACGCTAAAAAAATTCGAGAACAAAATGAAAAAAAATCGTTTTCCTAACCACCATCAGTATTACATGTCTTAGTTTTCGATTGCGGTCTGTTTAATCCTATATAATAATTATAGCTAGTTTTCGTCTCACCATTTTAGAACTGAAACTCGAATAATAATGAAACTATTTATTTGTAGATCTGATATTTTATTAATAATAATAAAAAATATATACATAATATCAAATATGTATGGTGTAGCGGTAAAAGTCAGTGCTGCCGTAATTGACTTTAAATTAATAGACTGTTTATAAAAATATTTCAAATAGAAGCTGTCGGTATTCATTCATTCATTCATTCGGGTTCAGTTTTTCTGAACACATATGACGACTTTTAAATTAAATAAAGAACGTTTAAATACAAAGCAAAATTTATTTAATACATTAATATTCAGCAAATAAACTGAAGAGATGAGGTGATTAAAATTTAATATAACTCTCATGAATGAAATGATTAAGGTAAGCTTTTATTGTGAATCATTTTTAATTATCACTCATCTCAGTTAAGCTCTGAAAAGTTGTAAAATAATTATTAAACTCTAAATACATCAGCTTTAGACCCACATAATACAGGCTCGGTGGAATTAATTTTATTTACAATGAGACGAATTCAATTTATTTTATTGCTTACAAAATATTTATGGTATATATCCTCACGCCTGTATTCCCTGAAGAGGTACAATTCTGCACCCAAATTTCGCCAGGTGTGTACCAGTCCTACGTAATAGGGAGCGAGCCTCTTATAGTTTTTCGGGCGCATAACCACAATTCGTACTATTACTGAAAATTACCTAATAGAAAAACCGAATAACACTCTGCCCGACCTGGGAATAGACCCCGGGACCTCTAGTTTGCACGGCACATACATACGTATTACAACATACGCATAATAGAAACGACCCAACTAGAAATGGACAACAAATGGTAATTCAAATTGTAAACACATCGTTGTCGGTCGTGTACCGATTGCATTTCCCTACGTATCGCACTTGATCAATTCAATACGAATAATCGATAAATGCGGTCTAACTCGATGCCGGTGTATCCGCGAACGCGAGATAAAAGCTTTATCCGCCCTAATAAGTCCACATGCAAGTAAAACAATAACCACGTTGCATTGTTATCCGAAACCTACTGGACCAGTTCACTAGTTAATTAGATATTGTGCATATTTGCGTTGATAACATTCAAACACGACTAAGTTCTCATAAGCGGTAGTTAGTGAATGCCATTTGTGAACACGAATTCAGTTGTGTTTCAGTGGTGGATTTTTTTGAAATGCAATGTGTCAAATGTTTTTATTGTTAGAATTTTTATTTATTTATTTACACTACATACATTGATTGTGAAGGTGGAGTTAAGGCCTAAGGCATTCTCTGCCTAATAGAGTGATGCAGAGATAATACACAACAGCTGGGCAAATAGTGTATTTAGGCATTGGTACACAAAGACATACAGTCATACACAATCATTAATTAAGGTGTTATTTTATAAACTTTTTAATGGAATTCCATTACGAAAGCATAAGAATAAAAGTATAAGTAATTTTTGCTAAAATACTTGCAACAAAATCAAGTAACTGCTGGAAATTAGTTGTTTTAAACAACGGATTACAAAAAAAATTAATTTGAATTGAATGCGATACTAACATTATATAAGGGGAAGGATAAAAGACGTAGATACGTATTACGAGTGTAAGATTTAAAAAAGTCGAAGTGCTTTAAATTACACATATTTTCAATCAATAATCTAGTGACCGACGCATAATCAAACACAATGGCGTGGTCTAAAACAAGGTCAAGAGGCAACATACTTTTGTACGAAAACATTAGATGACGTCACGTAGGCGTGGGCCTAAGACGTATTAATTAGTCACGAATAAAAACTTACTTATAAGATTGTTGATTATATAACTCTTTGTACAGAAGCCGACTGAGACACTTAATAAAGTCAGAAAGATAATTACTGTGACTATAACATTGAAAATTACGAAAAATACGATATTTTTCTATTACTTCAGGCTTAGAGCTCGATAAATGTATAGTCTTAACTTTTAAAATATAATTTTTAAGCGATGATCCCGAGAAACTTGTATGAGTCTCCTCGTCAATTTATCATTAAATGCGGTGATCGCTATCAGAATGGATAAGGCAACAAATTGGGCCACCAGGGGAACCCACTCATAGAATCACTCAGCAACATTGCTTCACGTCGGTTTTTCTGTGAGTCAGTTGTACCAAGCCAATTTAATCAGCATATAATACTGAAGTTTAAACCAAATACACTAACGCAAGTACGCTACTAAGTGAAAAAATAATCAGTATCATTCTGATGTGAAATAAATACACATAGGTACATCATCATCATCATCAGGCCATATACGTCCCACTGCTGGGCACGGGCCTCCTCTACAACTGAGAGGGTTTAGGCCTTAGTCCACCACGCTGGCCTAGTGCGGGTTGGCGGACTACACACCTAAGAAATTCCTACGAACTTTTAGGTGTGCAGGTTTCATCACGATGTTTTCCTTCACCGTTAAAGCAAGTGATAATTCTTTGTGAATACACACATAACTTCGAAAAGTCAGAGGTGTGTGCCTGGAGTTTGAACCTGCGACAGCCGAAATTCTCGACCGCGCGCTTAAACCTCGAGGCCATCACTGCTTTTTTTTTACATACTTAGTTCTAATCCTACACTATGATACAAGTCTTGAGTCGTGGGTATCAGAAACTACGAAAGTTTGGTCTGACAGACCCGAAACAAACATTTGTGGCTCACACAAACATTTTGCTCGGTACGGGAATCGAACCCGCGGCCTCTCGTTTCACAAGTCTAGACAACTTCGCAACGGGGTCTCAATAATTTCAACTTATCAGGAAAATGCTTTAGGTACTCCGTCCCGACAAATATTAATTTGTAAGCATTCGCTTCATCGTGTGGTATGAAAACAATCTTGTTACGAGAAACTTAAAGTTCATAGTTACAAATAGTTGCAGCCTTGAGTTGTAATGAAGTTTGAAGAGGGAGTCCCGACTCTTGACTTTATATTGATTCCCTCGGGAAATTGACGGTCTCATTATTCGAAGCTGCTTTATTTTTATTTTATGTTACTTTTGTACTAACTCTATTTGAGTCGATAGGGTAAATTAGATTTTATTTAAAAGAACCAATCAATATAAAGGAACGCAAGTATTTTATTTAAAACAACGAGCTAATAAGTAAAAAGTACATGTTAACGTAAACTACCATATTGCACGAAATAGATCGAATCAAGGGTAGCATCGTCATTGCATGGTACATTGAAGGATGCAAGTATCTATACTAATATTATAAAACTGAAGAATTTCTTTGTTTGCTTGCTTGAACGCGCTAGTTTCAGAAACTTCAGGTGTTATTTAAAAATTATTTCAGTTATAGACAGCCCATTTATCTAGGAATTGGTATTGTGGGTGTCCATGGGCGGTGTTGACCACTTAACATCAGGTGGCTCACTAGATAGTGAAACTAGCTAGTTTGCCTCCTTTCCCATAAAAAAAAAACTATTTTAATACCATGAAGTGCGACATGCGTATAAAACAATTCAGCTGGCCGGCATGAGAGTTTTGAGTAACTGCTGATGGGAGTTCCTCACCACTTTATGCTCTGAACAACATCTTACTCACCACCAGGTACGATGTTGTCACCTCACCATTCCCATATGAAAAAAAACATTCATCAAACACATATAAATGAGGTTCTAATGATTCAACATTATCGAGGTGCTTTCGTTGGAAATATTCCAGCCTGTAGCAATTAACGTGATCGCGTATTAAATGCTATTTGAGAACGCTGTAAATGCAGCCGCGGGCGAACTTTGAAATTAATATTACTTGCTAAAGGATACATTTGGTACTAATGAAACTATATCAAATATTTGCATTTGATCAACATATTAAATTTGCTATATAGTACAGATGTATGTTTTAAATGTCGTGACTGTATAAAATCACTATCTGAATCGATAAGAAATGAACCAATATCTGATTTGATTGTTGTTTTAATTTTTTTTAAGAAGTTATAATTTGTTTTAAAAATCTTGTCTATTATGGTCTGCGTCGTGGCTCGCGGTTGAAGTGTGTAACTATTTTCTAATAAAAAAAAACTATTAGCTACCCGACCTGGAAACTGAGGTCCACAACCCAGCAGTTTAATCTAACAAAAATACAAAAGTAACGGTTCACCATATCAAGAACTGTAATATTTACAGGCCATGTTTGCACTCGAAAAATAACCGAACAACAATACCCACACGCGATAAATCAATGTCATTCTGTTTTTTAAACAAATTTAATTACAGTGAAAAAGGTTGAGTCGTATAATTAATTTTGGATGTAGATCCTGAACAAACACACTTTGCATCAGCAGATTATGGTCCGGAACAGCGCAGGGTTTGAACAAACACACCCCATGTAAAAAGGACCAGATCGTCGTATTAGTACCGTACTCAGCTTTTTTTTTTTCATTTATTTCTGGACAGCGTAATCTGTTGAATGAATATTACCGAATTTTTATTCCTTTTGTGTAGATAAAATAGATGTCTCTATAATCGGTAAGTGATATAATATTTTAAAATTTTGAATATTTATACACAAGCATTAATGAGAGCATACCGATTGTCAAATGAGCGTTTAGGTATTCTGAAAGTATTCAATGAAAGTCTACTACCACACGCATGAAATAGTGTTATAATAAATAATAATTGGACCAGTAAATAATAATAAATTTTTTTTTACGAAAAGAATTATAGATGTTTCTTATTAATTAATTTCAAACATGAGCATCTTTACTTAGTCATCAAATTATGACATAAAGCTTCACAAACGTATAAGAAATCTATCCATGTACTGATGTATCCATGGTCCAATAAAATTATTGCATAATATTATATTTTTTATAAAAAGTACCTAGAAATATAAATATATGTAAAAATTACGATTAAAACGTTACTCTGTTTGCCAAGAATACTGAGTTAAAACCGGCTTCATACGACGGAAAAGTCCGTCTGTTTTCATCATCAGTGTTATGCTAGTAAAACTAATGTAAACATAGGTGTTTACACAATCAACCTTGAACTCGCGTGAACCCAGTTACCGAAATGACTTCATACCGCCTCTGCAATCTATAGTTCTTAGACACCTTGCTTGATTCAGTTTTTGCCTTATTGTTTAGTTTTTGCTTATTGAACGTGACATGACAGCAAATACAAGAAATCAGTAACGTCTTTTAATTATTTCCTAGGTATATACGTAGCTTTAATATACCTACGTGTCAGAAGGCGTGAGTGTGAGTACCAACTCACACCTGAAGTACCTACATCAGGGAGACATACCTAATAACAAAATTTCTTCAGGAATAAATAAAAAACTAAATCCTTGAATCTCATATGTGAATAAAAGGGCTTAACCAGGAACTATTGGAAGTGGTAGAACCATGTCATAGTCAACTTGGACTGTGGGAAAAACGAGACCTCTCAACTTTTTATTTTAGAAAATCTACTTTTGTAAGACTTTTTTGACTCGAATTTTGTAAGGTTTCGTCTGAATAGTTAGATTTATGAAAGTTCAGAGCTGGTGGAAGGATATTATATGTTATAATAGCGTACGCTGGAAACTAATCGCCATCCAACACATTAAATTGTTTTCCTAATTTGTCATCCACAAATTTCTTCAATATAAAAAAGTTTCTTTATCAGATCGAAAAGGCTGTTTTTGTTTCTTATTTCTTATGCTTTGCTGGTAGTAAAGTGACCACCGTACATAAAACATTGTAGTGCATAGACAGCTTTCCCTAAATCTTAAAACAGAGCTATACAGCTGAAATTTATATTTATATATTACACGGAACATGTGGGCTGGTATCACTTACATATATTCGTATAAGGACTGTATAGAGTGGTATACTGGTGATAGGAATCTGCAATAAAAGGTTTTAGATCTTATGAAGCCAAGGCGTTGATCATAAGCGGATTATTCCAATGACTAAGACAGAAAGACTAAATATAAATGTCAAATATAGTTCAGTTGCTAACATTGCATTTTATATTTGAAAGCCTGAACTATTCGCAAAAGTCACTGAATCAAGATATAAGATCTAAATAATTACTGCAAATGTCAAAATGAATTGATTGATTCTAAATGTCAGTACATTGATTTTTACTTAACCTTTCATGATGCCGTCAATTTTAGACAAGTTGTTTAAATGAATTTGAGTCTGTTACTGATGGGTGAATGTTAACTGTACCGTGTCCACAGTGGAAAACTTAGTATAAAAGTCTTAATCTGCAATGATTTTAATCCATTTGATAACATCCATAATCAAAAACAAATTAATCATACAAACAAAAGATCTTGGTAATATGCTATAAATTTAAAAAAAATATTAGGATGTGTTTCCTACCTATTTTTAATTATTAAAGGAGACGTTATAAGGTTACAAATATTGCTCCTTTAGCTAACGGTGAAATGTATCCGTCAAGAAAATTCCATGATGCCTCATTCAAGGTTTTGAAATACAGCACAAAACATTCCTCAATGCACGACCACGTGCAACAGGTTATCCGCTGAATGTTTTAACGGAGCGGTTTTAAAATGTAATCAAGACCGGCAGCACGAATTTAGCCCGCTGAAATCCGGGTGAATAAAAAGTTCGCGGTACAGACACGTAGTAAATTCAGACATGTTTCTGTTTATCTCGTGCGTTAAAGAATTCTAAAAAACCAACGAAAATTAAAATCATCTCCTAATCTCCAGGTTTCTATATACTTTATGATAAAATAAATTTATAAAAATATATAGTTATTTAAGATACAGGTATATCATAGGGCTTAGAAATTACTTAATTCTCACCCTACTCGAGGTTAAGGTATTTTTAATTTATTTACTTGTCTTGCTTACTTACTTGACTTGACTTAGGTACGTTTTAGTTTTACACATCTTACGGTAGCGAGCTTTTTCAATTGAATTTTTACCCAACTCAAACTGGCCGAAGTCGAGGGAAGCGAACGCTGAACATTCAACATGTCTTTTGTTACTCATTACTATTACTCATGAATATATTTTTCACGCTATACTCAGGTCGTCTAGTTCACAATAAAATAATTCAACATTTACACTAAAGTTAATTATAATTTACACACATACGTTTTAAGTCTACGCAATACGTGTTATAACAGCGAATAATACTCAAAATACACCGTTAAAGTGTGTCAAGAGAGCAATAATGACTAATGGCCGTAATTCTAATTGTGCTCGGCTTTTCCCAGAGCCGGTAACAACGCTAATTCAGTCGCGAACGGGTTTTTATGACGCTAAATATAGTAGTGAGATAAAATTAAATTAACTCGTAAACACGCGGTTAATTAGATTAATAACTGGAGAATACTACTTCATGTGTAACACCTGGTAAAATGTAGTTGTAATACCAAGATTTCAGAATACCAATTGTATTCAAAATAATACAGAAATATTCATCATCATCTGCATCATCAGCCCATATAATATGTCCCACTGCTGTGCAGGGGGCTCCTCTACGACTGAGTGGGTTAACAGAAATATTATGAATGGATTTTAAGTACAAATGTTGAAATGCTGAATAGTATCAATGAAATAAAAACCATGTTAAATCCCATTCGATTCTTAGTATACTATAAAAATATATAGACAAAAATATAGATTTTTGATAGATATGTTCTATTACGCTTGAAAGATGGGTCGCTAAAGACGTATTGTCACACCCATATTTCGCGAGGTTCAATAGAACTTTATTATACCGCGGTACAATGCGGCATTCATTTTTAGCTATTCAAATAATACTATCTACGGTTTATAAATAATCTTGATACTTTACATTTAATATTCCAAATTGTGTGAACCAGAAACTACTGTACAAATATACTGAGTTTAAAAATTACATGTATAAAGATCGCTTACTGGCTGTTATTTCATTTGCATTCGTTAATCTTCAAGTACGTTAACTCATTTTTAATTGCTACGAAGATGTATTCGCAAGTGCTTTATTCTCTGCCACGCCAGAGATCACTCAAGAACCGCCAAAGGAAACCTAATTAGTGATTGGCAGAGTAATTCTCTTTAGAAAAAGTTTGAAGTGTCGTGCTACTGTTATTAGTCTTTACTAATGATTACGAGTCGGCCATTTGCACATTCTTGTACGGTTAGTTGCTAGTTCATTTTAATCTGTAAAATGTCAGATACTTATTATAATTTTAAACTAAACACTATTTTATTAACATTGAGCTGAGCTGTCTTGGAGCAATAATAGCGACATGTGTTTAAAAATGCAAGCATTTACAGTGCGCCATTGTCTTCTTATCTCCATACTACTTAAAGATACTCCTAGCTGCTAGCTTTCAGTATCTTGGCAGAAAATCCTTGATCAACAAATGAAGAAGTTTTTTTCGCTTATATGTATATGTCGGAAACATAGGCCGAGTGAAAACTTTTAAGACATTCAGACGTTATATTTCCAATAAAACTTGACAAATTATAGTACAACGAAACGTGAGACAGTTTCTAGGCACTTGTTGTCCGCTCGGTGGTTCGATGAGAATTGACGACGTTCAAGCTGCCACTCCCACTCGTCGACATCGCTTGACGTCCCCACTCTTCGACTCCGCACGGAAGTGAGCTAGACTCTGTCGAAGGGTGCTGTCTGCACACTGCGTTTCGCTGTCATCTGAAGTCCCGTACTAATGACCAACCCGACATATTATAAGATATTAATTAAGTGAGAAATTCTCATCACAAACGTATAAGTGCGTATTACTATGATAACAAAAGAACTTATTGCGATATATTTAACACAATTTCTGGCCACAAAGGCTGTTCCCATTAATAAAGGTTGGCGCGCGCGTGAAGCGACATTTCATGCCCTTTGTTACACACAGCTCAGTATCTCGCTGACACTTAAATAACGTAACTGTTTGAGGAGTTTCATTAACGCTGACCATATTTCGTTTATTTTTTCACTGTATTATACAATATAGTTCAGCTTTACACAAAAAAGCATACTATCTAAATTCGCCACGATATACCCCAAAACGTGACAAAAACTTGTTCAGGATAATCATCATATCACAGTTTTGCCAAAGGCCACTATTTAATCAAAAACAAGAAACAATACTAACCTTTATATATATCACTCTATGTCTAAAAAGAAGCAGTGATGGCCTCGGCCCTCGAGGCTTAGGCGCCCGGTCGAGAATTTCGGCGGTCGCAGGTTCAAACCCCAGGCACACACCTCTGACTTTTTGTAGTTATGTGTGTATTCACAATGAATTATCACTTGCTTTAACGGTGAAGGAAAACATCGTGATAAAACCTGCACACCTAAAAAGTTCTTAGGAATTTCCTAGGTGTGTTGTCCGCCAACCCGCACTAGGCCAGCGTGGTGGACTAAGGCCTAAACCCTCTCAGTTGTAGAGGAGGCCCGTGCTCAGCAGTGGGACGTAGTTGGGCTGATGATGATGTCTAAAAAAGTACCATAGTTTAAAATTCGAACACATTAAAACCTAGTAACTCCAGCCAGTATCACCAAGACGAGCTAAAAAGGAGTATTTTATAAAAATACTCTTATCTGGAGCCACACGACCTCATAAAGTTCAATAAACGTTGTTGTGTCCACAACATCGTGGGCCTGTAGTGCTCAGTTCCGCACTTCGCGCCCTGATACCCTTCCTGAAATATAGCTTTACGGAACGCGTGCGTAACAAATGTGTGGACTGCAGCCTTAAGCGTTTTCCAATACTAAGTCAATTTAAGCATATCGCGCTTAAACGGGTTAGCAAATTTGTCTACGTGTAAATATTTTTAGTTGCTGTATGACTTTACATTTAAGATCAAACAACTTAGGCGTTAGTTAAAATGATGACTATATTAAGATCTGGATACTTTCGTTCATTCTTGATTGTTTGTTATATCATCTTCATTCAAATGACGCTAACTGTGAGTTTGGGATTCTTCGGAAGACATCCAAGGATAGTTTTATGAAGTCTACTTTCCCTGATTTTGCAACTGTTAGAGCATATATACCTTCATATATTTACAAAAGTTATGCATAGACAGATTAGACAGTTTGGTCGTCTTTTACAGTACCTATATTTGGTAAAAATTCTGGCGCCTGGGATATAAAACAAATATGATTTTTATTCGAAGACTCAAGAACCCGAAGCTTTAACGCGAACTCTCTATTTTAGATACATTTCGTATTCCAAAATTTATATCTTCAATAGCTGTAATTTACCGAAGCTAAATCACGTTTAATATTCACGAGAGGACAAATTATCATATTTGATGACAGATGTCTTCCTTTGGTGGAGGGACTTAGCGGAATTGTATTAGTTAAATCCACTTACCTTCAAATTCTCATCGGTTCGATTATTTTCTATAATATCGCAGTAAATACATCACATATTCATACATGTGCATAATTTACCAGCCAAGAGTTCCTCCTGTATATATAAATAAATTATTCAAAGCCCTTGTAATCTTTACCCCTATACCGTGGTTTTACACGGAAGCGTTTATTCGATCATGTACTGATTTAATTAATATAAAGACGGGTTCTAGGAATAAAAATGAATCCTTTGGATTGGAATTCGATGGAATTGCATAGTTTTTGCGATGCCGGTAGCTATATTGGAATTTCAGGAAAAACAGTATTAATGCGAGTTCACATCTCAGTACTATAAGTCTGTATGTTTTGAGAAATTGAAATTAATAACTACTTTCATTATTAGAAATATGATCGAGGGTGAATGCTTTCATACTATCATGCTAAAGCTTCGTGGCTGCTCTGCTCGATCCTAATCGAACTGTCAAGTGTTGGAATAATTTACCTTTTAATTTACATGTTCAGCCCTACCAACAATTTTGGGTCCTTGAATCAGCAGCAGGGCCATAGAGTGTCGAGTGTCATGAAATGGTATTCTCTCATAACTTGATGCTCTGTTTAGACATGAAAGCACGCGAAAGCAGTCGGTTTTGTCGTTTTGCTGTGCGAGTGTTTGGAGATAGAAATATTCAACGAGCTAATCCATTGCGATCCACTAACTAAGTGGATAGCATAATGTCTTGTGAGTAGGCAAATGTTGGTAACTTATTGAACTATCAGCGGAGTAATAATGTTTCTTTATCAGACCTTAAAGGCTCTTTTTGTTTCTTATTCTTATGCTTTCCTGGTAGTAAAGTGACCACCGTACAAAAAAAATTGTAGTGCATAGACAGCTGTCCCTAAATGTTAAAACAGCATCATAAAGGTCAATCTCATTGCTTCTTAGCGCACATTCAGCTTTTTGCCTCACTATACCATGAACGCTCAAATACATTTATACAGATAACTTACCATACAATAAACAGATGCCGTAAATCAAACTCCAAGCATATGTTTGACTTTCGTACTACATTATACAACATTGATTTAGTGAGTTCTAAAACTGCCTCAAGGCAATCTTTGAAAGCATGTCTATCGTGACGTAATAACCTTAACCTTAATATTTGAAAGCATTTCCGTCCGTTAGTTTATATTGAGAACAACTGAGATTGAAATTGTTATTTTTAGGTTCGAATTACATTCCCCAAAAGGGTTACCGGAAGTGCATTTCTGCACCCACATTTCGCCAATTGCGATTTCGTCCCATATAATAGGAAGTGTTTCGGGCGCAAGTCAAAAATAAAAACAACACTAATTCATACATACATAAACTCACGCCTGTATTCCCCGAAGGGGTAGGCAGAGGTGCATTACTGCACCCACATTTCGCCAGGTATGTATCAGTCCCACGTAATAGGGGGCGAGCCTATTGCCGTTTTTCGGGCACATTTCCAGACTCCGTACTGTTACTGAGAATTTCCTAATGGAAAAACCCAATAACACTTTGCCCGACCCGGGAATCGAACCCAGGACCTCTAGATCGCACGGCACATACTTGTACCGCGAGACCACGAGGCAGTCACTAATTCGAATACATATATGTCAAATTGATTTTGTTAAATTAAGATTTAAAACTTAAAGATTATTATTCGGAAGATTATTATGGAAGTACCGCCACTCGATACGTGTGTTATGGAAAAAACCTCTATCTACCTTTAGAATACATGCGTGACAGTTTGTATATGAATTCTTTTTTCCAGCCGTGCGAACCTGACCAGTTGCACTAATAAATCACATTCGCTCCGGTTTTACCTACAATCATAACGTATTAGCAACAAAAAAGCATCCTGTTGGTTTTACTATGAAATACTGTCAGGAGCGACATAGTCATATTGGAGAATGTCGCATTATTCCTCATCACGTAGCGTTGAATCGTGGAAGGCTATAAAACCGATTGTTCTAAAAACCCTTTCAGATATTCAAACGCAAAAGTTTCCGGCTTTTTGGTACCTACGAGTCAGATCATGAATCTTTCATGGCACGTCTGTTTTTAGATATTTTCATATTGTTTCAAAACTTTTATCTTTACTGTATTAGACATTTTGCTGCTATTCTTTGCTACAATGATTTTTTGATAATGCGTTTGAAACGCGTAAACGATTAATTAACTGGCACTTGACTGGCATTTAAATAATTAAAGCTATATTATAACTATTTATATATAAATGCGTTTTATTTGGATATTATTAGATTACCAAGTGGTATAGCAACGCCCAAGTTAGTCACTTGAGAGAATCCTGCTGCGTTTCATTCAGTAAGCGAAATTATCAAATGCCCAATTTACTGGTGATAAACCACATGTCTGTCCTGTTTCATTTTCAACTTTCATTATGTATCTTTTATTTTTTTTATCTTTCACTTTTTTTAAATAAATGTTCCGATGATTTTGTGTATGTTAAAATAAAGAAAAAGCTACTTAAACTTCATTAAAAAATATACAGGTATTTGAGCGGTTGGTTCCAACAGGCCGCAGCGACTCGAACGACTAATCTTACGACAAATTTTAGCACAAGTCGTGTTGTAGATAAGGAGTAAAATCATGCCCGCCTAATACAAACTGAAAAACATAAGCTATTTCTGGAATGCGGCACATAGAAACCTTAATACTTCAATATAATTCAGCTCCTAGACAATTTGCAACTACAAACAGTAGTTTATTAATCCTCTTGACTCTTTATTTTAATACATATTTGAAGGTACACTAGTTTTATATTACTATTCTTATCTTGTATTAGATAATTTGATTTGATTGTTTCTTGTATTATCTTGTATTGACTGCCTCATGGTCTCGCGGTATAAGTATGTGCCGTGCGATCTAGAGGTCCTGGGTTCGATTCCCAGGTCGGGCAAAGTGTTATTGGGTTTTTCCATTAGGAAATTCTCAGTAACAGCACGGAGTCTGGAATTGTGCCCGAAAAACGGCAATAGGCTCGCCCCCTATTACGTGGGACTGATACATACCTACCTGGCGAAATGTGGGTGCAGAAATGCACCTCTGCCTACACCCCTTCAGGGAATACAGGCGTGAGTTTATGTATGTATGTATGTATGTTATCTTGTATTGTATCACATCTTATAACAATGACCATTAAAATTGCAAATTAAATTTATAGTATTATCTCGTGACTTCTAACAACATTCCTATCGACTTGTTGCCTACTTCATTATTGCTTAGCCACATAGTTTCTCTTCTAGCAATATATTTTAATCTGAATGTTTAAACTTTATTCTGACATTAATCGTTTCGTTTTTAATAGTTACATTAAGTATATTCTACGGTCCATACATATCCCTTATTAATTCAGGAAGACAATAAATATATTTTTCCTTTAATAATGAAAATAAACAAAACATACTAATCAAAACTATATAAATGCAATCTTGCATATACTATTTTTGTACTGCCTTACCTTAGTTCTACACGAAATTTATTAGAAACGACCATTTTATTTGATTACTGATTTTTTTCACTTTTGTTGCCCTAATGACATCACCATTCACCACCCACTCTCAACCAAAAACGGGATTATTACCGAGAGCGTGAAGTCTACTCGTAATCAATAAATGCCGAACCTTTTCCTTTATTCCTTATAAGCTTTTCCTTTATCACGTTCAAAATGGGATAAAAGGTTTAAATTTACTGATGTCATGTTTTAAGTATTTATTATAAGTAATTGTAAATTTATTAAGTGATACAGACACCGGTATTAAATTCATCTTTAAATTACTGATAATGTGGCTTCCTGATAAGTTTTGCTTTAATTTAATTTGGTTGTTTATTAGTTGATTTTGTTATAATTTTGGAAGCTTAATTTATTTAGTAAAACGAATACAATCTAAATTCACTTGAAATTAGATGATATTGATTTCTCCACTTTATTTCTTTTTGATTGATATGGAAGATCTGATGAAGAAAGCGACTGATGGCCATATAAAAGGAATTGAAATTGTCGAAAATCATCAAAAAAGTATACAATTCAAAAATTTGTAATAAAAGTGACTTCAGTTACTTTCCATATTTTCTAAAGCTACAAACTACACTTTAGAATCTCCAATCTACTTCAAGCATGCAAATCTGACAGAATTCAAAATTCGCACATACACAATTCTGCTGGCTTTGAACGTAGAAAGCAATGTTGTTTTGAAGCTTACTCCATCAGCAATTTCACATGCAATACCATTTGGACCGTGGGGTGAAACAAACGTTACAAATTTCGCTTTTAGTCCACAGTCATGCAGATCAAGACCACTTCAAAGCGGTCTAAGCGTCGACCTTTAGGCAAGCACTTGCGACTTTGCAAGTGAGGAAGGCACTTTGACACTACTCAAAGTAATTTATTCATTGCCTGCCTCGTGGTCTCGCGGCACAAGTATGTGCGAATGGTCCGGGTGAAGTGTTATAGGGTTTTTCTATAGGAAATTCCCAGTAGCAGAACGAAGTCTGTAATTGCTGGAATTGTGCCCGAGATATGGCAATAGGCTCGCCTCCTATAACGTGGGACTGATGCATACCTGGCGAAATGTGGGTGCAGTAATGCCTCTACCCACCTCTTCGGGGAAAACAGGATTGAGTTTATGTATGTATGTATGAATGTATGAGTAGTTTATTCCATGTGCACTGTTGTCTTAGCCTTACTTGATATTTTTTTTATGATAAAATAATTATGAATATTTTCTTTAAAATGATATAGGTAATGCTATTCTATATTACTATTGAAAACCTAATATGTTTATTTAAAAAAAATACCAATAAAAATATTTTCTTTTAAAAAAACGGTACAGGCTCAATAAGATAAACCCAATAAAAATAAAAAATATTTTGATGAATGACTGTACTGCTTTTTACAAGTTCATCATTAATATAATGTGTGGATAAGGATCTCTACGACTATAAATAGCACTAAGATAATTATCGTGATTCCACACTACTTCATTATTAAATCTGGGTCAATGGCAAAACTCGCTCAACCAAAGTGAATGCTATAAAATAGAATGCATGTAAATGAATATCAAAAACCTATTGTTTTCTATCGACTGTTGTGTTATGTTTACGAAATCCGTACCCTTGAATAATATGAAGTCGGATTTTGCTTAAACAGTGAGTGGCAAATTCGTCAACTAAATTATGATATGACAAATTATTTTTATTGGAAATTATTTTAATTATAATTCCACTGATTTTAAATGTAATATCTCCCTGCAATAATGTTTATTTTCACACAGTTCCATGTATTTATTCCACCACAATACGTAACAAAACACGGCAAATATTCAACCATTACGGAGAATAAATCTGCTCGTTTCAACGGCAAAAATTCGGGAAATCTCGCCTCTAAAAAAGGATTATGCAAATCAATAAATAAAATATATTCGTGCGATAGCCGAGCCGGTACAAATTGAACGTTGCAAGGAACAAAAATATCTCCCGACCGTCGGAATTCAATAAAGTCGTCAATAAAGAATGCCTCGGCTTCCACGATCTAAATAAAAGCTAGAGAAGGTCGAAAATTCTAGCGAAAATCGCTAGAAACATCTCTCTTGGGGCTGAGACGGATTGTTTTAAGTCCCGTATCCTTAGTTGGTTCACGAGTATGGTACAGATACATAAGCTTTTTATTTTGTTGAGGGAAAATTTTCAAATAAATTCTATACTTTGAAATAGCTCTAAATTCATAATTTATTATGGAACTGATGGCCGATGGGGGCAAAAAGTTGTGGAATGGAGGCCACGTAGAAAAAAGCGCAGCGAAAGACGTCCATCCACAAGATGGTCAAACGATCTGGTAATGGTCGCGGGTCGTCGCTGGATACAGGCTGCCTCCAACAGGTCACTGTGGATGTCATTGGGGGAGGCCTATGTGCAGCAGTGCACTTCCTTAGGCTGATGGATTGAATCATAACTTATTTAGGGAAATTTAATTTGCAGTTTTTACACTTCAGAGACATATTCATCGAGAAAAGCTAGAGTGTATTTTAACACCAATGTTTGTGTAATTTATATTTGACGACAAATGAGACAATATTTTTTTAATGACACGGAAAATTTACCAAACTGCAATACAGGACGTGACTAGTGCAAAAAAGACAAGGAGTTCCTCATTTATTAAAGATCCTTATTGTTTCGACTTCGACTCAAAGAAAAATATCTCTTCTCGAATTTCGCACGATCAACTGACTCTTTCAAAAAGTTCTACTCAGATAGTATCATTCAAAATATCAATGTTATTAACAGATCAATAAATTACATCAATTTAACAATGTCCGATACAATCTCGAGTTAATTACTGCGCAATCGGACATAACATAATTCACGAGCTCTCCGTCCATCTATGGCGAAAGAGGCCGGTTCCAAATAATGATCATTAACCTCGCCACAATGTCGGAACGCACAAGAAAAATTCTAAAAACGTTAGAATTAGTATTTTATGTCGTAATATTACCCTTACATAATTTTTATTTTTGACTTGTTTTATTACTAAAGACTGCCTCGTGGTCTCTCGGCACAAGTGCCGTGCGATCTGGAGGTCCAGGGTTCGATTCCCAGGTCGGGAAAAGTGTTATTAGGTTTTTCCATTAGGAAAGTCTCATCAGCATGATGGTGATGATTTATTTTAGATCCTGTTTGACTGAAAAAATAAACAAATTAAGTATTTGCATTTGGCAAGCTTAGTAGTAACAATTTACGCCAGTCTTTGACTAAAAACACACAAGTTTAGATGAAACGAGTTAATTAACTCAGGTACCAAGTACAAAATAACTGTAAATAACCTTAATAGAAAAGTTTTGGATAAGGAGCGTTTAGATAACGCCACTGTGAAATTAGGATCTAATTAAACTTTATGTAATTACTTCGCGCTGCGATTCTGTAGTCGTTAACATTTATTTAGACTTGTAAATGAAAATTATATATTAACGGTATTAATCTACATTAAATAATAGCGAATAAGGTAAACTTATGGAGTATTGTAATGATTACATAAGAGCTGCCATTAAAAATATTAAAAAAAAAACTAAGCTGGAATAGAAATACAAGTCTTATATTGGAGTAGTCATAACAATAGAATAGAGAAAAGGAATGTATATAAGAGAAAATAAAGTGAAATATAGTTCACAGAAGCGTTATGGTTGATCCTGGAATTGAGTCCGCGAAGTTTCGTTTCACAAGCAGTAACAAATAGCGCCATGCAGGCTTTAAACAAAACTACATATTTTTTTCTTGACTTACAAACGAAACGACATTTATATGTAATGTTTGAATCCAATAAACCAACCCACGTTTATTGTCACATAACAACTGTGGCGCCACGATGTGGGCGTTAAACTGCATTCCTACATACAAAACACTAAACTAATCTTATCAAATGTTTGTTTAACAATGCAAACGTTTGACCCAAATTTTGACGAGCCCGTACCGTGAAACACATGTGCGAAGCCGTATCCTCAATACGAGACAAGCCCAAACAGTGTCCCTTTGTTGGTACCACACGTATTGTTGGGTGTGTAACATTGTGTCACGATACGCAGAAACTCATAACTAATGAATGAGCCTCCCGAGAAGCACTAGTTCTCATTAAATTGGAAATGCTTGATGACAATAGTAACTCGAAATACAGGGATATTGTAATCGGATTCTGTGGGTTGCGAGCACTTTGTAACTTTATGTGTAATAAGCGAAATGAGCGAACACTGTCTTGGAGTGACACGGGTCCCGATTACGAATAGCAACCGACAAATTTTAGATGATCATTATTATTCTATGTCTTAGGACTTACTTTAGTTGTCGTAATAGATGACTTATGACAATAGGGCAATAGTAGAAATTGAGTCTCACTTGGCCTCTAGAACTGCGCTAGGTTGGCGGTTTTATTTACGCGCCGAACTCAACGACAGGAGACTATATGCTTAATTAGGGTCTTCTCCGGAGGGTTTTATATGAAAACTTCAGCCCCTTCACCCTAGTGAAAGGAGAAGAAAATAAAAATAACAAAAAGCAAATATAATAACAAGTTTTCTTATAATGTTCCATGCGTTTTTAAATAATAACAGCACAGACACAATAAAATGAGTGTTAATGGGCGGCGGTGCCAGGTGCGCTTGACTTTTTGTGAGGGTATTTGCTTTTGATATACTTACACACAATTTGTGTCAAAAATAGCATAAAAGGATAAATGAAGTTTGGAACGATGATGTTATATGATATCACAATGACATGAGAGGTCCCCATAAATACCGACAGATCCTATGGTCAATTCATCAGCTGGCTAAGTATTATGTAATTTCCAATAGAAGCATGCATACTATAAATGCGCCTGGCAAGCGACAATAATTTCACCCGCTATTACGTAGGATTTAAAATATAGCAGATATAAATAGTAAGTATATGTAGAATTATACTTAAAATACCACTAGCACCAGACGTAGTACCAGTCTGGTGCCAGCTATTGCAAGTTTTACAAAAAATTAATAAAATAGTTATATTAAAGTCGATTTGTATTTAAATAGACGTACCACTTAATAGAATACAAATTGCTTTTATAATATTGCTAGCAGATGCGGTGTAACATTTAAAAATAGCGTTCTCGTATCACAATGCACTTGAGGCAAAGTGGCTCTCGTCTCGGATGCTCTCGAATTGAACGAGCGAGGCCGACGGATGTGAGCAACGCTACAGTAATGTGTTCATACCGATGCCAATTACAATGGCTTATTGAATTGATGCCATCGTTTAAAACCGTTTGTGGTTCACAGTTGAAGGAAACTTCACATACATAATCATCATCATCATCAGCCCATAAACGTCCCACTGCTGGGCACGGGCCTCCTCTACAACTGAGAGGGTTTAGGCCTTAGTCCATCACGCTGGCCTATTGCGGGTTGGCGGACTACACACCTAAGAATTTCCTAAAAACTTTTAGGTGTGCAGGTTTCATCACGATGTTTTCCGTCACATACATAAAATCGCACCTAAATCCCAAAGGTTTAATCGTAGTTTTATATTTCCAAAAGCATCTTCGTTAATTGTAAAATTCCAATCTAAATATGTTAGATAATTAGGAAAAATGAACTACTTGTTAAAATACGTACATAAAATAAATAAATAAATACACCCAACAGTCACAATGTCACATACATAGCTCTGACCCCACATTAAGATACAAGTCTTGTGTCGTGGGACTCGTGGGTATCAGAAACTACGAGAGACATTTCGTCTCAGAAACACCCAAACGCGAAACAAATACTTGTGGATCACACAAACATTTGTCTCGGTGTGGGGATCGTATCCGCGGCCTCTCGTTTCGCAAGCTAGAAACAAATTTACTAATATATTTATTTTTGTACTGACATGACATTTGATAAAAGCACGACGCTATCCGAACAGAGCTTTAATTATGATTTTTAAGTTAGATAATATAATAAATATTGTATTTTTGTCTATATAAGCACCATACTGCTTCGTGGTCTCGCGGCACAAGTATCTGTCGTGCGATTTAGGGGTCCTGGGTTCGATTCCCGGGTCGGGCAAAGTGTGATTATGACGCGACGCTATCAATTGTTACATTTACAATCTTAGTCCGTAGCCGCTTAGTCTGAACTATGGTTGTGGGTAACCGGCCAGATTCCGGTAAAACTTGCTGATACAGCCTTGTTCCACCATGATCAGATAAAAAGAAACTTATTTTAGTAGTATGACTTCGCCCGAAACTAAATTGCATGCTAATTTACTTACCACTCACAGTTGTAGAGGAGGCCCAGCACGTATTTGGGCTGATGATGATGATGAAATCATGGTGGACTAAGGTCTAAACCATATCAGTTGTAGAAGAGTCCCGTGCCCAGCAGAGGCGTTTATATAGACTGATCGTGATGATGATGAGATTGACCAGGTCAAGTTTATATTTTAAGGTAAACGAAAATATTTGTATAACTAGTGAAAAGTCGTGATGGCCTCGAGGTTTAGGCATGCGGCTAAGAATCTCGACGGTCGCAGGTTCAAATCCCGCGTGCTCACCTCTGACTTTTCAAAGTTATGTGTGTATTCACAAAGAATTATCACGTACTTTAACGGTGAACCTAAAAGTTCTTAGGAATTCCTTAGGTATGTAGTTCGCCATCCCGCACTAGACCAGCGCTATAGGCTGATGATGTACAACTAGTAATTAAGATTCACGTTCAGTCTAGCCACCTCAAATTCCATGAATATCTATAGGAAACACGATCACGAGCGGCATTCAAAATGTCTGCTTTTGATGTAATTGCAATGATTTATACATGAATTGTATGGTAATAAACACCTATTAATATGCGTTTTATGTTATATTAACAAAACCCGAGATTGATATGCAGGACATAATATCTTAGTAAAATATATTGAATGTATTTTACAGAGTGGGGAAGGTTTTAACTCAATATTTTATTTTCTTGAAAAAATTGCTTAAGTTTTATTTCCTTAGAGACTCCGTGAAAGCGTATGCCAAAGTCGTAGATTACTTTATTGCGGGTGGTAAGCGCCTTAAGCTCTTTTTTTCGGACCTCGATAAAGACCCAAAAAGGGTATGTTGGGATCTCCAGGGTTCGAACTCGGCGATTAAGGACAACTATCCACCCCCGTAGTTGTTGCGGCCAAGCCAGGTCTTTAGTAATAGCCAGTGGCGTAACTACAGGGTGGCAGGGCTGGCAAAATGCCCCGACCCGAGGGGCCCCGGCAAGCCCAGAAATAACTTATTTTAAAAAATTTTACCGAAGTACTTTTAAATTATAATTGTTTAAGTACTTAAAATTTATTGAAGTGAGATACGAGTAAAGGTCATATATAAATTCAAACTAATCATTAAGATTTCAACATATTCAAAACAAAAAATTGTCAATAAATGGTGGCGCGGACGAGCTAGTAAATATTATTTACGAATAGTGTTGGGTAACTACTTATGAGGTTTATTAAAATTTAATTACAAAGTGACGATTTTTGCTGGAAGGGCCCCATCCAAAGAATTTGCCACGGGCCTCAGATGGTATAGTTACGCCACTGGTAATAGCAATTACTAAACAAAAAGCTACTAAACCCGTATTTTTGTATAGACAGTGCCATTTAAACAATAACATAATAAATATATTGTTACTTATGCTACTCAGCAGAATGTACCGGAGCCAATAGACTTAAATTGTACCTACATTCAAAAGAAATAAATGTCTTCTGTTTCTGATAAAACACACATTCTGAATTTCTGATAAACAGGAAGGGAACTGCGAGGCCCAACATCTTATATTTTATAAAAAAGACAAGAAAACAATTCTAATAATTAAAAAATTGCGAAAAATAATGAATATAATATTATAGACAAATTTATCAAAATAAGTTCCGCTGTCACGGAACATGAAGCCGTAGTGACGAAGCGGATTGTAATCATTTATTGCAAGTTTTTTGCAGGCAACGGGAAAGTCAGTTATCCCTCTCCGAACCTACAGGAGAAAGCGGGAAGTGCATAATGGGGTCATCGGCCCAGAGTCTTCTCCGTGGGAATTGCACCCGCAAGGCATTATGTCAATAAAAACCTGGTATTTTGACCTGAACCGAATATGCTCGCAAAATACCTATAGATATTTCATATACTAGATTTTCCCTGACGTATCGCTCTCACCTTAACTATAATAATTACACGTATAGCATTTTATACAAATCAATTAATAATGTAAATAATAATGATTTTGTTACGTAGCTATGTATGCTAACTTATGTTCAAATAATATTTTTGACAGCGGAATTAAATACTTACTTCAGGACGTCTCCAAATACATTTTCAAGATAAAGAGCGTTTAATTATTATTATAATTTTTCAATGACCACGACTGCCTCGTGGTCTCGCGGTACATGTATGTGCCGTGCGATCTAGAGGTCCTGGGTTCGATTCCCGGGTCGGGCAAAGTGTTATTGGGTTTTTTGGAAATTCTTAATAGCAGCACGGAGTTTGGAAATGTGCCCGAAAAACGGCAATAGGCTTGTCCCCTATTACGTGGGACTGATACATAACTGGCGAAACGTGGGTGTAGAAATGCACATCTGCCTACCCCATCAGGGAATACAGGCGTGAGTTTATGTATGTATGTATGTAATTCTTCAATCATTGACTTGCTCTTTAGTTATTTCTAAAAAAATAACTGAAATCAAAAAACAACTTCGTTATGGTATCGTCATGAAAGAAAATCGTTCTCCCTAATTTTTTCTATGTATAAAACGATTTTGAAGAATATTGCTACAGAAATGGGACTCTAAACACGATAATATGTTTATTTTTATTCCACTAACATAATAAGTTCCAGTAGGTATTTTTGATAATATGTTAAATGGTCATCTAATAAGCGAGTAAACCTGCAGGCAGAATATCTTTAAATTAAATCATGTTTCATTGAAGCATGTAGATTAATCCTCTTGACATTTATAACCATCTGCTGATGACGATTTCTTAGTTAGATTTGCATAGACTAAAGCTATTTACGTTTAAAGTGCTGTCCTCCAATAACTTGATCTCGTTTCCTATTTAAGGGAATAGTAATGTGAGCAGACAATGCAACATTACTCAAACAACCTTGGATCTTTATCGAAGTACATGGGAATTTTGTCGAGTCAAATATCTACAAGGCAAAAAGTATATTTTTTGTCAATACCGTCAACTTCGTGAGGTGACCGACAATTTATTATCTGGATCGCCATCGACCAAACCTTTTGTTCGCTATGAATAACATGTGAAACATGTATGTAGATGTCAATGTGAATTTAAATATGTTCAGGAAATTGGAACTGGGGGTCGAGGTGATGAGGTAGATATTAATATTGTCGTTTTAGGACGGTTGAATTTGTAGTTTAGTTAGTGGAAAAATTTGACAGGCACTGACAGATTGAACTCCACGAACTCACTCCAAATTAATGCGAAAATCACGTTAACAAATTCAATGTTTGACTTGTTGGTGTTATGTCCTGGTGTTTGAGGTTTGGTTCGTATAAATAAAACTACTTAAACTTGGTTTCAATAGCGTCTGGCACGTCCACTCGGTTCGATATCAGAGGTAGTAGTGAACCGGTATGAGTGGAGAACAGCGCTTATATTATGATTTATTTTAACGTCTACCTTACAATTTATTATTAATATTACCACTACGCTACAGTTGGTATTTTAAATATATACTGCTATAAACTTTGCTGCATTTTATAGATATCGGTTCTACCTTATAATCAGATATTATGGAATAAATAAATTTAATTATCCTAACGTGCGCAGCGCCTCAGTAGTTTTTGCACAATGAAAACACAATTAATAGGTTACAACTATAGGTGATTATTACGATAGCCTTATTATAGTAATTATATCTACTATGGCATGATGTAAGTATCCACATTAAATTGGAATAAATTTAGTCAAAAGAATTCAGTATTTTTGTCTCAGTCTGTCTAACTTACCACCATTCCAAAATTCTAAATCTCACCATAATAATACCACTAATTAAAATGAGTAAACAAAGGGACAATTAATACTTTAAATAACTTACAAAGCAATCCTTTGTAGTCTACAAAAATGTTCAATTTATTCCGCTAGTGCTTTGTGAAATTTAAATACGTATTATACACTGAAGGAGAACTTTCAACAATCCTCTATAGACACTAATAAGGGAAATGAAAGAACCGCAGCCGTTCGCTCCAACGTTATTACTCAGACCCACTAAAACAAAATCACTTTGATTTCCTTAATTCCAATTGGAAGCTTATTGAAAAGACCGCAGATAAAATCCTACAACCGCATTGAACCTTTTAAAACGGTAGTATTACTTTGTACAAGCTAAAAGCGTATTCGTATTTTATTACGCAATATTTTTTATCTGACGGCAAAAAGAGTATGTACTATAATTAGCGGAAGTATTTTGGCTTTTTGCCTTGTTTAAAGCTTTCTATGACCGCTAAAAATATAAACTTTTGACTCACCACATAAATTCATAAATTGCATTAAACATTAATAAAGGTACCATGAGTGTTTCAAATCATCATAACCATTGTTTTCATAATCTAAAAACATCATATTTATTCTGAAAAGAAATCTTTTATATTGACAAATAAAAACGCGGTTGCGTTCATCACAAATGGTATACAAAAAGCCGAGCGACAATACAATCTCGGCGTCATCACATTTCTTGTTATTTTCGGCTCATTCCTATCATCTTCAAGTTTGGCGGCAATATTTTATCTTTCACTGCTCATAAGAATTCGGTTTAAGCCGTCCCCAGACGTAATAAGGAAACACAATATCTGCCTTTGTGATACAATGAAAAAGATCCTTTAAAGTACACGGTCGTATCATTTTGCGAGTAAAATTCCCATCGCTCTAATATTTTAATATTCAATGTTTTGAGAAAACAGACTAATGTAATTACTGAAGGAGCGCCTAAGTTTATTATCAATTTTCTAATTAATGATTTGAAGTCGATGTTGTCGTAAACTAGAAATAATACTTGAAGTAGGTATATAGGAAGACCGTAACGACATATGTTTGTAGTTCCAACAGATGTCATATGGCTGATATGTAGTATTTAATTAAAGTCAAACAGATATACAGCTCTTTTATATGTGAGGCTGTATTGTGTGTTAATACGACCGCCTAGGAAAGCTCACAACATTAATTAATATCATTGGTTAATTGTCAAACAAGATATGCCTGTTGTATATTGCTTAGATTCATTTACATACTGTATATAACATACAGCTTTTTTTTTATTTGGAGACGACTATTTAAAACTCAACATTTAAATGCATAATAAACACAACAGTAATGGTAAAAATTCAAAATCAAAATAAAATCATTTTGCATTTAAAAACCAATGCAAATTGGATAACTTTGTAGGCTTGTAGACAATAATTAAATTAAAAAACATAGTAATTTAAAAGCGCTTTTTAGAATAAGGCACAAATATAAATGCTGATTCAAGTGCTTACGTGTACAATAGTAGGGGCATACATGTAGGGGATCGATGTTGGCTAGCACTCTTATTAGAGAAGAAATACCGCCTTACTTGAACGTCGTAATTGGTTCCGGAATAGACCTCCGTCGCACCGACAAGAATGTCACAGCCATCGGAACGTTTGATTTATTGTTTTTTTTTCTCAGCGTTTTAATACACTGGCACGGAAAAGTAACTTCACACACCTGATGTTATATAAAGGGGTAAAAACATAAAGGCAAAAACACGCGAAATACGATTATATTTCAGTTTTACACCTTCTGGTGGATGAATCTAAAACCTTAAGTCTTACAGACCTATGTCACTTCCATTTCTCCATGACACTTATTGATTTTGCGATAGTCTATACAATCAATCGCATCTAAGCATACAATAACACGCATAACCATTCATAAAATTAGAATTTAGTAACCATGAAATATTTTATTATTGAAACATCGTTAACAACGTTCTCAAATCGGCCGATTACAGCGGATTTCAAGCCCACCTTTATATTAAAGCCATAAAGCCAAGACATAAAGAAAAAGCACTTTTCCAATGCAAATTATGTTTCGTGGAGCGAGATAAAAGCCATTCAATATTGTTTCGGTAATATCATCTTTTAACAATATGGTGAATGATCAATTTTGTGACAGAGACCGCGTATTTTTTATAAGTCGGTTTTGGATAAGGACAGAATAGATAAGCTATGATAATCGAATAATTATAATCGGAGATCGCGGGTTCAAACTCCAGACACACACCTCTAACTTTTCGAAGTTATAAGGGTGTTCTCACTGAACTATCACTTACTTTAACGGTGAATGAAAACATCGTGAAACCTGCACGTATAAAAAGTTCTTACAAATTTCTTAAGTGTGTAGTCCTCCAACCCGCTCTAGGCCAGCGTGGAGGACTAAGGTCTAAAACCTCTCAATTGTAGAGGAGGCCCGTGCCCAGCAGTGGGACGTATGTATATGGGCTGATGATGAGATAAACGATGGTTAAGAACTGGCATCCAGCGTGCTCTACTGTATTTAAATTATGAGATACGAAGAAAATTTGGAAGACCATCCTAATTTGGAAATTACGGTCAAAATAAGTTAAGTGTTTATTCCTACTTCAAATCGCATATCTTTCGTAAGTAACGAGTTCTTTTTGACTTTGTTCTGGAATTTTGTGGAAGGTAAATAAATAATAATAATAAATAAATACACCCAACAGTCACATACATAGTTCTGATCCCACACTAAGATACAAGTCTTGTGAAGGTGTTTGGAAAGTCTCGATTGCCATTGATTCTGCTGCCATATTTTCGAAGTTTTAGTGCTGTGCGTTATAAAATTATATAGAATTAATAAAGTGTTAAATTTTGATACTAATCATTCCATCACGAGCCCTCAGCTCGTAACAATATAAATGTGATAATTTTATACAAAATTAGCAAAAATATTCACAGCAAAATGTATTAACCGAAGCAAACTTAATCTTGTTAATCTGCTAAAAATCATTCCCCGCTTCTGCCAAGGTAAATATTATGAAATGCTTCCCAGAAATTAGGAATTCAATTACCATTAATTTGCATTCTACGACGGCACCGTAACTGACTTGGCTCGATCAAAATTTTTGCCCTTTGATTAGATTGCAAACGAAATTTTATTAATAGCTCCCTGTTGCCCCCGACTTCATGCTTGTGGAGTTTAGATTTTTATCAAAAAAATGTTTATATATTTATATTTTTAAAATAGATGCTACTAAAGTTATTCCTCAGAAAATCAGTATTTGATAATGTAAGTCGAAAAATGGTTATTAACAGACTACACACAATAATAAGAAATCTTTGACAAACATTTGTGTGTTCCGCAGACATTTGTTTCGGGTCTGGCTGTTTGTCAGTTTCTGACACCCACGCCACAAGACTTGTACTTTAGTGTGGGGTCAGAACTACGTATGTGATTGTTGAGTGTATTTACTTATTTATTAACTACTGTTTCCCTAAAGAAGCAAGTAGAAGAGCGTTTCTACAACCATATTTCACAAGTTGTCCCACGTTGAAGGGAATATTTTAAATATAATGTAACATAGAATGTAATTACAAAGAATTATCACGTACTTTAACAGTGAAGGAAAACATCGTGATAAACCCTGCACACCTAAAACTTCTTAGGAATTTCTTAGGTGTGTAGTCCGCTAACCCGCACTAGGCCAGCGTGGTGGACTAAGTCCTCAACCCTCTCAGTTGTAGAGGAGGCCCGAGCCCATCAGTGGGACGTATATGGGCTGATGATGGATGTAACATAGAGCTTAGCACTTGCATTATCACATCAGACATTAGTGTTTGAGAACTGTGGACGCGCTGTAAAACTTTATTGGCAGTTACGTCTTTATTCGCTCACCGCACAATATTGAACCATTGCTGACACCTGCGTTGGCACGTCGTTCATACCGACCTATGAATAGTACCTTTATATTATTTCATACAAACCTATTAAACTTCGATGCCGTTTTGTAACAATAGTAACTGTTTTTGAAGTGAAAACTTCGTTAGCATCGTTGTGATTTGAAAGTCGATGAAACGAAAAAGCGACAGTATTGCTTTCGTCACCCATGGTCAAGACCGAGTCGTGCAATGGAGTCAATTTTAATTTAATTTCTAATATTTACTATAGCTAAAGTAGATACAGAACTTTTTAATAGCAGCTAAGCTGTATATTACATTTCAAAATTATAACAACAACAAATGTAAATTGAAAATTAAATATGCAACGTCAACACTTCCAGCTAGTCCTCTCCGGCTGACCTTTGGTTTGCTGCCTGTAATATAAGCGACACGTATTATTAAAATCAAAAGATTTAGATCAGATATAGTATTAAAATCACACAGATGTCTTATTGCTTGGATAATTAACAAAGACGTCCTTTAAATACACTTAGAGCATAGAGCTCTGTAACCTTTGTCATGTTTAAATTTGGACCGACCATAGTCCCAGCCTTTGGGCAGTTCACTGCAATAAAAAATGAAATTTAAAAGATTTATTAAGCTTAATGTTACATTCATGATCAAGAGTTGACATTAATCGCACGAATCAACAGCAATTCCATTGAACCATCAATCTCATCTTACATTCCCAATTACAGTACCTTTTGTGGAACATGCCACAATGAGGATTTATTGTAATGATCAAAATGATTTATGTCTTCAACACGATGCATTAAAGACTGTATAGCATTCGATACAGGGTACAATTATATGTCCATAATAATGCAAAAATACGAATATATTAACTGTATCTGTAATATATAATAGTATGTTAATACGAGTAAATTCTGCCTCGTGGTCTCGCGGTACAATTATGTGCCGTGCGATCTAGAGGTCCTGGGTTTGATTCCCGGGTCGGGCAAAGTGTTATTGGATTTTTTCATTTGGAAATTCTCAGTAGCAGCACGGAGTTTGGAAATGTGCCCGAAAAACGGCAATAGCCTCACCCTCTATTGAGTGGGACTGATACATACCTGGCGAAATGTGGGTGCAAAAATGCACCTCTGCCTACCCCTTCAGGGAATACAAGTATGAGGTTATGTATGTCTATATGTATGTTAATAAACAAATCATAGCACAAGTTATTTAAAAATTCGGCCAAATGCGTGTCAGGTAACGCATAAAATAGGGTTCCCTAGTCACCCTTAATGAGACTTTGATTTAGTAAACATGTAACATATTAAAAAAATACATTTTTACTTATTATTTCGTTATTTTTTTACGAAGTATTCCAAGTAAGCGCATTTAACAAGTAAGGCCTCTGTAACTGAAGTAATAAAGTTATCTAAACCGTTATATTTTTCGTTTAAAGTTCATCATATGAACCACCATCACGATTTTTTCAGACTTTTCGAGCCAACCATTGAGCTTTACGTGTAGGGAGGTATCACAAAAAAAAATCGTGACTATTTTAGCACTTTATCTACGTGGTAAATATATCCATGCAAAGTTTCATCCTTCTAGCAAAAACCATTCAGTAGGGAAGTCGAGGAAGGTTGGACAAACGGACCTAACGAGACGTGAGCTATGGAACCCTAGAAATATAAAATATGATGCAGTTTAGCTTACAAAATAAAGTCACCGTAGACCGCGTACCAAACATTACAGGCCTTAATGCCTACTTATGATACCAACAACAGTAAACTAGGGGATTACTTTTTCAGGTGTGTATAAAAAACGTCGAGGAGAGTATAAAAAAGCAGCTCGAAATATGTCTGAATATTGAACTGATTTTAATATTGCATTCACGCGTCGAAGCAGTGATGGCCTCGAGGTTTAGGCGCACGGTCGAGAATTTCTGCGGTCGCAGGTTCAAACCCTAGGCACACACCTATGACTTTTCGAAGTTATGTGTGTATTCACAATGAATTATCACTTGCTTTAACGGTGAAGGAAAACATCGTGATAAAACCTGCACACCTAAAAGTTCTTAGGAATTTCTTAGGTGTGTAGTCCGCCAACCCACACTAGGCCAGCGTGGTGGACTAAGGCCTAAACCCTCTCAGTTGTAGAGGAGGCCCGTGCCCAGCAGTGGGACGTATTTGGGCTGATGATGATGATGATTCACGCGTCGACAGAGTTTTGCGTGGAGCAAAATATATATATTTTTTAATTGGATCTCAAGAAAAACTTACCCTCGTTTAAATTATACGAGGATGTAGGCGCGCGCAACTATTATAACTCGGTTCCACAAGTTCATTTAAATTAAAGAACATGTAAAGCTCGGTAACGTGATGAGAAGTTAGTATCAGTTTACAAAGTCATGCTAGTGATGACGTCATAACTTGTATCATTTCATTAAGTGCGTCAGAGATAGACGGAGATAAACGTAGCATTTGTATTACGCATTATGCTGTGAAATCACTGCCCGTAATGTAACATACAACAGAGGGGGGAATAAAAATAAAATTCAGTACGACTACTTAGCCATGTTGGTATTAATAATATCATCAGCCCATATACATCCTAATGCTGGGCCCGCCGGGCCTCCTCTACAGCTGAGAGTGGTTAGGTTAGTAGTATTGTCTACCTTACTGGCGTAGTGCGGGTTGACGGACTACACACCTACCTAATTCTGGTGGTATAAATGGTACGCTTATTTATTAAGGTAAGAGTTTGTATGTATGGATGATTGTGACTCTTCCACACAAAAATAGTGAATGGATTTAATTATTATTAATTTTTTTGGAGTTAGCTAGCAGCTAATTATAGCTAAGCAACCATTAAATTAACACATGGACAATTTTTTTACTGGAAAATCAAATTTTATGTGTGTGAAACCACAGCGCACATCTAGTTATTCATAAATTTTACTGGACTCTATATTTAGCTTGTAATATTTATATATCCCGGATCTATATACCCTCGTATTCTCTTCACACTTCGTATTGTTAATATGACGAAAACATAATAAAACTGTTCTAAAGATCTCTAAAGGAACAATACTAACAATAAAGATACAACGCGCAACCATTTTGTTTTTAATGGTCGCTTTCCGCGGACAAAAATTTTAGATCGAATTTTCGGTGGTCATCGTTTTAGGCGATAAAAATATACAAAGGAAAACAAAAGAAATATCCGATACTGTTATTACCTAACCATTACGATTGTTTACAAATAAGCCACAAAGTTATACAACAGGTTTTGTGGAACCAACTTTGAAAACATTAAACGAGTTTTTCCATATTGATCGCAGTTTTATCACAATACTGGTTGAATTGTAGACGATAAAACCGATAAAGGACGCCGATTCATGGCCCATAAAACTCTTCTTGTTTACGACTTCACGTAAGATTAAAATAAATTAGATCACATGACTATATCGTCCATAAAAACTAAGTCTTACTTAGAATAAACTTTTTTAGTTCTTTCCTATGTACTTATACATATGTGGTGATAATTAGTTGTGTGAACTTTGAACCTAACTTAATGAAAGATCTCGATTTCAGAAGATATATATACTACAAACGATGTACGTACTTTAAAAGCATTTGTTTGTAGTAAAAATTTTAGTATCCGATGTATACATAACATTTAAAAAAATATATATTGTAAGCGAAAGTGTAGATGTTTGTTATTCTACCACGCCAGAACGGCTCAAGAAATCTAGATAAAATCTAACATATAGACAACATATAGCAAGGAAAGCGTATAGAATAATTTTATTTCAAAAAATATATGCAAATAATCAAATTTAACATGGGTCAAACCACGGGCCACAGCTAACTATAAATGAACTCAAATAACAAATCTTTCATTTCAAAATAAAAAAAATATTCAAGAGCTAAATAAACATGGAGAAATGCATTATTTTCTTATTATCAAACAGATTCTGCTCTCGTCGCAAAGTAAGTTCAGTAAGAATTTCAAATAAAAACCCAACATTTTCTGTGGAGCAAGATGGAGTAAAATCTCGCCTTGTTAACATTTCTGTTACTACAATGGGTGGTATCTGGATTACCTGGATTTACTTCAAAGAAAAACATTTAAAAAAAAATATTTTGTACTGCAATAAGTCTAGATAACGTATACAATACATTTTTTCGCATTCAGCACGGAGATCTCGACCCGAGCGGATACTAATATTAATATTACATTAAATTTTTGTTCGTTTTAGCGCATTCAAATTAAAGCTTGTTTTAAAACAAAGCTTCTTACATTTAATCTATTAGAAATTTACTTTTGTTCGTAAACTATAGATACGACTTATAGAATACAATGGCTAATATCAAGGTATTACATCCAATGGTTTGTTTTTAAAATATCAACATAATTCGCAATCGTGAAAAAACAACTTCTACAAGCCGCTTTTGAAATTTTTGGGATTTCTAGCACTTCCCTGATTGATATACGCGCATATTGACGAAACACCTAGTTCAGCACCTCACGCTACGGTCACGACTACACGTAATCGATGACCCAATGACGTGACTCGAAATTCGTGATTGTCTCGAGACTAAATTGGTTCAGACGTAAATATACCATCTGATAGCCACGGTACAGAACGTAGCATTTTGTAACATCAAGACCAAGATAATGATATAATGAGAGATCTAGATATAAGAGTACACGCTCTTTGTTCTGCTTCATAATATTTGAGCTATGCTGTCTCATTTCTCATCAATGTAGGAGGAATCTGAGAATTTATACGTATTACTTATCGGTAAAGCAAGCAGTGATGGCCTCGAGGTTTAGGCGTGCGGTCGAGAATTTCGACGGTCGCAGGTTCAAACCCCAGGCACACACCTCTGACTTTTCGAAGTTATGTGTGTATTCACAATGAATTATCACTTGCTTTAACGGTGAAGGAAAACTTCGTGATAAAACCTGCACACCTAAAAAGTTCTTACGAATTTCTTAGGTGTGTAGTTCGCCAACCCGCACTAGGCCAGCGTGGTGGACTAAGGCCTACACCCTCTCAGTGGTAGAGGAGGCCTGTGCCCAGCAGTGGGACGTATTTGGGCTGATGACGATGACTTATCGGTAAAGGAAAATATCGTGAATAAATACGCTTGATTGAGAATCATTTAAAGAATGACTTTGGCATTTGTGAAATAATCCGTTTGCTTACATTAATTGAGTTCGATGAAAAGAAATCTAACCGTAACCTTACCATAATTATGCACTCATCGATCTGCCCCAAAGGGGTAGACGAAGATGTCAATATTTATATAGCTACTTTTCACCAGACCTGCTTTCTGTCCCACATCAGGAGATGATTTTATTGCTCTCTGATCCGTAAATTGAACCGGTAACCTCTTGATCGCATCTGCATAAATTGTCAGGCGATCCATTTTTAAGTCTCATCTTACTCTCAAAAACTTTTTATTTACTGGAATAAACTAGCACATATATTTTTTTCTGCTGCGAATATGCTGTGAATATTGTAATTTACAGCATCGTCCTGTTCTATTACAAATACCAAATGAATAAGGATGATATTATAGCTATGGCATTGTTCACAGCTTTTTGTAATGCAAGCAAAACATATTGCACCATTACATAATTATCCCACATTGTGACTTGAAGTCCTTAAGTGCTTCCTGTCAATCAAACCAATTATATTCAAATGCATGGTTATTCAATTTAATTATTATGATCTTACGATCTGTTGTTAACATACGTTTTTGCTTTGATATTCATTAGCATGATTATATGAGTAGATTCATAAATTTAGTGTGAACTAGCACTACGGAGGCAACGTTATGTACGTTGATAATATTCTCTTCAAGGAATTGCTTTGTTTTCTATCCCTTAGTAAGATATATATATATATATATATATTACCTGACTAATAATACAGTCCATAATTTTGTTGATCGGTAAGGCATAAAAACATAACAAGCAAAATTGCTAAATACTGTATTTATAATTGATGATACAATTGAGTTAGGCGCCCAAAAGGTTTCGGATTCGATCTCACCACGAAATAATTTTCGTGTGATCTACAAACATTTTTTGAAGTGTGGAAGCTATACTTCAAAGGGTTTTCATACGAAGAGATCCAATCAAGACAAGTTTTTTTGTAATCATATAGCGATAATTTGTGTACAAATCACATTAGGCAAGTTACGAAAAGGGAGAAAAGCCCTTTTTTCGGTTTTTGTAAGAATAATAAAAGGAAATTAAGAAGAATAGGGAATGATAAATTAGTGCTGGAAAAATGTTGAATACGATTAGAATGTATTACAACTGAAATTTAGACTTTCATAGCAAGCAATAAATAAATCTGCATGGTGCTAAGTATATCCAAAGATTTTATTAGTGTTATTGTGACGGCGATGTTATGATAATTATTATAATAAATTATGACAACAATCATCCCTTAACAGTCGACAATATTATGGCGGCCTCGGCTCGAAACAGATGTGAAGCTCTTTCATTTTTCTCAATTTAATGGGACCTAACAAATTATACATGACTAATGACTATCAAATTTCGTGCCTAGAATACCAAAACTCCTCAATACATGGATATATTAAAGTTAATGTTATTGTTTTCGTCGTCGTTATTTGTTCGTAGCAGCTCATCGTTCGAAAGCGGATTAAAATGTAAATAACAACAAACGAACCAACTTTTACTCGTTATTTATTTTACTTATTTATTCAATAAACGTAAACAGTATGAAAGTTATTTACTGTAAAAACAACACACACACACACACACGCGCGCCTGTATCCGCGAGGAGGTAGGCAGAGGTGCAATCTCATTGCCACGTTTCCCATTTGTGTTTCAATTCCCACGTAATAGAGGGCGGGGCTATTCCGTGATACTACAAAAAAACTACCTAAAAATAACAAGGTCCCCGGAAACGACATCACAGTCGCTCTCGTAACTTCGAACATACAACGGAAAATTTCCGTGCTTTTCAGCGTTTTCGCCATACACCTTATAACAACTCGCACTTTCCGTCCCATTTATCCATTCAGTGTCATATAATTACATGTTTACCCGTTAATTGCGTCTAACTCCTCCTTTATATATTTTTTTGTGTTTTTTCGCTTACTTAGATTCGCTGAGCTTCACTGCTCGGTGTACTGTGAGTGCCGCTGTTGATCCCGGAGCACAGGAGTTTCAGTAGCGGTTGAGTGATGCGCCAAAATAACACTGGTGAAATTTGTATCTAGAAAAACAAGTCTACCTAACCGTTCAGAAAGTGAACAATAGCATCAGTGGCGGTACTTCCATAGAAGCCCAAAAGCCTAGTTTGCATTACAATACTCCTAATAATAATCTTTAAGCTTTAAAGAGTTTAGTTGACAAAAGCAATTTGACATAAATAAGAATATACTGACCCCACAATAAACAAATTTAAACTAAATATTAAAACATTAACGTGTAATGCTTTTGGGCTTCTATGGAAGTACCGCCACTGAATAGCATATATAGGTATTATAAGAATACTACCGTAGCGCCGTAGCCTTTTACAGCAGAAGTGAATCACATAACGTTTTGCATACTGACTCAGGATCAGTAAGAGTTTACAATAAGGTGATTCATTGATGATTTCATACTACCTACGTTACTCGGTAAATCTTGTCCTTAATGTGTAACCAAAAATATTTTGATCATCGGTTTTTTAATGACGTCAAAACTGATATTTGTTAAAGGAACCCTGTATGGTAATTTCAAGATTAGATAAAATCTAAAATAGTTACTCGTATTTGTGTTAGTCATAGACTATTTAATGAATAGAGAATGTGCGAAGTCATTGATATTACTAAAAAATTTAAGTGTATTTATGGAAAAGAGCTTACCACAATAATGAAAAAATTACCCCACACTAGGATACAAGTCCTGAGTCGTGGGTATTAGAAACTACGAAAGACTTTTTCGTTCTCACAAACACCCAGACCCGAAACAAATACTTGTGGATCACACAAACATTTACCTCGATGCGGGATCGAACCCGCGGCTTCTCGTTTCGCAAGCTGGTATCTAGCCAAAAGCGCCACGGGGCTGTCGAATGAAATATTCGTCAATTTCATATGGCTGTTTAAATCATGGCAAGATAAAAGGTGATGTTCTTTTGTTTAACTGTACCTTAGTTAGATGCATAAATTAGTGAAATATTTGAAATATTAAGCATTATCGGCTTGCACAAGGATGGAAATGCAAAACAAAATAATGGTTCGTTGCTTTTTACCGTCAACCAAGAAGTTCATTGTAGTGCTTCACTGAAGACTCATAATTGTACCCAGGATAGTTCGACATAATTTACTGTAAAGCTTACAATCAAGAAAAAACATCAATAATAATAATTGTATATGTCATAATATCGAAGATCGAGCCCAGTGGTGTGCCATAGGAGAGGCCTATGTCCAACAGTGGACGTGAAAAAGGCTGTTGATGATGATGATGATGATGATGTCATAATGTATGACAAGTCTCTGAGAAGTAAGAGATTCTTTTGTCTTTATTTGTTAATGAGAAAGTTTCGAGTATTTCTTTTTGTTTGTATCTTAAGTGCACGGTGAACTTTCAATGGTCTAGAGCTAGACGAGAAGAATCTACTGGGCAGATATAGATTGGTAACACGATAGTGGCCATTAACGCTCTCTTGACTTATACGTCCAATATTTTCAGAGCTAACGAACCCGATTGACGATAAAGGGGACCCGTCCACTCATGTCACTTGTCTTCCTTGTTCCTTGATATACTCGTAAAGACTAAAGACCCTATGTATTAGAAACACATTAAATGTAGTAATTTTGCCTTGTTGGACGTGCGTGATGAGTGTACGGCCTACGATCTAGAGATTTCGAGTTTGATTTGCAAGTCAGGCTGTGTTACTGATTTTTTAAGTTTTTTTTTGTAACAGCACATAGGTTTGAAACATATTCGAAAAATAGCATAAAAATCTGTTCGAGGCTACTATGGAATAAGTAAAAGGATAAAGTAACAGATAGTTCCACAAACAATTCAAAACACTGATATAATGTTAATGTTATATAAAATATAATGTTAATATGTTAATAGAAAAAAGAAAAAACGTATTCCAAGCCAAAATCTGTCCAAGGATATAAAAATGTAATTTCTTAGTCGCCGAGCGAAACTTTCAGCACGTAGCAAAATTTAATGCGATTTTCGCTTACAAACCTGTTGACTTGCGAATATTTCTCAAGTGCCTCCGAAGTCGTTACTAAGACATGTTGATCGCGGCATTAGCAAACTTGATCCAAGAGGGGCGGCGAGCTATACGTAACACCAAATTCTTTATGTTTATGTAGTGTACTGAAATAAATTATATCCTTCTTGTCATACACTTAATTTAGTCATAAATAAATAAATTAAAAATACATACATAGGTACCTGAAAAGGCTCCTAAGTCTAACCTTGGGAACTTAAAATCAAACATGAAAAAAATTTATATGATTTTTTTTATTGTTAGTGTTGTCTTCCTCTATTATATTGAACTTAACCACAATTGGCGTAACGGGACAGAAATATATCTTTCCATATCGCTTCGGGAATGTAGGCATGAATATTTCAATATAGGATATACTTGATTTCCAGTACCTAAACTAATATAAATATATTTTAATCACGTCTCAAGAAGTACAGATCCAGCAATAAATAAACAACATTAGAATACAAAACAGCTATAACTAACAAAATACCACAACTTGATCATAAAACACTCGATTGAAGTTATAATAATGAATTAGTACCTGGATAATTAAGGTCATTGTCAGCAAAGAGGCAATTGAAGTCACAGACCATAATATAATAATGCAAATAGCCGTAAGTACAAGCGTTTAATATGTTGACAATATAGCTGACACTTGGGCTTGCGGACGCAGTAAACTGAGCTCGTAAAGCCAGTTATAAGTCTTGGCTTGGCGTCTAATGAAAAGTATTAAACAGGACACGAGGCGAGATACTTACGTCAGTATATGGAATAGACAGAGTTCCAACTAATGAACTCATCAGTTATTTATCAAATATTAGCAGAGGAAACTGAAAATTATTAAATTTAATAATTGAATCGTCTGTTCTATAAATACAACCTTAATTTCCATTATATTTTATTATTTAATTCCATGCAAAGCAAACCATCTGATTCAATTCAACTATTTAATAGCGGCAAAGTAACGTCACTGTCGGCAGCTGGACGGTGCTGATCAGCCCAAATAGAATGCTAAACGACTGTAACGATTGTCACTGACTAGTTGTCATAATTTTGATGGCCTAAAGTCACTAATATGATGAAAATGATCAAAAAATATAACATAAATTTGAAGCCACGGGCGAGTTCTTCAGGATCATCAAGGGCAAGAAATAGAATATAGATAATAGAATTATTGCATTAAGATATAGGAAAAGTTGCGAGATAGAAGAAATCGACCAATTTAGAAGCCAGTCTTAGAAATTAAAGACTGCGACTTCGATTCCCGCACCGAGATTGATATAACAAACAGTAAATTATTTAACAATGCCTGACTGACACCTAAATTTATTTTACTTTAAGGAAAAAGCTCTTTGTATAACATAATTAATAATTTGGTGTATTTTATTCATCAAAAGTTAATCCAATATGACTACGATCATAAATGGCGATGAATTTGAAGAACATTGTCGATAACATTTCCGAGCGTAATTAAAGGTGATCAAGAATCCCAAGGGCTTATACCTACGGTCCTTGTTCAATACTTGTCGGCTCTAATGAGGGTCGCCTGCGTTAAGATCAGGGCCTACGTAATTACCACAGGAGTAATTATGTACGTTATTAACCTGTTATCATTATGGAATGATCAAAGAATAGATGCATACGAATATTTTTGTGATAACCCGAAACTGATTTCAATAAAAAAAATTAGTCGTCAAAATTACCTTAAACTAATTTTCGAATTCGAGGGAATGTGTGACATAATAATTACTTGGTTATACGTAAGCCTCCATCCCCGAAGGCAGAGATGCATTTCTATCATCATAATCATCAGCCCAAATACGTCCCACTGCTGGGCACGGGCCTCCTCTACAACTGAGAGGGTTTAGGCCTTAGTCCACCACGGTGGCCTAGTGCAGGTTGGCGGACTACACACCTAAGAAAGTTCCTAAGAACTTTTAGGTGTGCAGGTTTTATCACGATGTTTTCCTTCACCGTTAAAGCAAGTGCATTTCTATATGTTTCACCAATCGCCGTATTTCGAAACTTTTTTGTTTAGTCTCTCGTGGTTTCTGATATGACACAAAACTTGTATCTTAGTGTAGGTTCATGTTTTTTTTTTTTTATTTATTTTATTTATTTTTAACTTTATATACATGACAGTAAAATACAGTTTATATACGTAGTGTAGGACGCCCTCTGGCTAGGTGGGGTGACGATATTCGCAAGGTGGCTGGCAGCGGTTGGATGAGAAGGGCCAAAGATCGAGCCTAGTGGCGTGCCATAGGAGAGGCCTATGTCCAGCAGTGAACGTGGCAAAGGCTGTTGATGATGATGATGATGATGATGATGATGATACATGAAAGTATAAAGGCGGACTTAATACCATAGGCATTCTCTGCCAGTTTACCTTTGACGGATGATTATGATGTGATAATGATAATATGATACCTTTGTTACATACACATACATTTACATATTTATGTATATACTATTCACTAAAATACTAACAGTACTAAAATAATCACGAACTCCTTTTATTTAGCAAACTAGTCGTATTCACTGTGTAATTATTCAAGCATAGTAATAAACTAAACTTAAATTAGAATCAAAGAGGGCCATAACTAGGGTACTGTAACTTCATACACAATTACTCGTTTAACAGGGGTCATGAGGGCTATTAACTCACGTCAAAAAGGGTCCTGGTAGGGTAAACAATGATAAACTGGAGTAGAGTTAACTTATAATGAAAATTTTAACGTATTTTACCTTTAAAAGACTAATGGTTGTACATCCCAAATTCACAGGGAGTTTCTACTCTTTAAAAACATAACGCCGAAAAAAAGTTTCTGTCTTGAATTTATGAAGTGACTGAGAAGAGTTTTGATAGACCACGCCCCAGTACTCGAAGCAATCACACATCTGTGGTAAATTAAACAAAGGATCCATGATTTTTTTTTAGATTATTCACTACATTTGACTCGCCATATTTTCTAAAAATTTTATACATACCAAACTATATTATTCGTATTTTGTTTCTGATGCAACAGTATAAATAAATCGCTAGAATTCAGACGAGATCAATACACACACAGATCACTACAGTAGATCAGCTGTAAAACAAATCTGCTATGTAAACTTCACAAACCCCAGCGATGCCAAAGAAAAACACATCACAGTCCGGCGGAGTTTAATTTAAACAAATTCGTCGAAAGCCGATATCGGTTTTCGATATCCCAAACGTGATAAAAAACAAACGAATTGTGTTCGAAAAGTTTTCACAAAATTATGGTGTAACTGAATTGAATCTCATGTTCAAGGCAACGAAGATGTATTGAGACGAAATATTAGTACACAATTCAGGAATATTACTTGCGATGTATTCAATAGACGTCACCAGCGTTCACAATTCCACGGGCGCTTTTTCATCTTCTTTTTACGAATGATATTTATTTACTTTATTGGGAGGTGTTATCAGTCCGTTTTTTGCCTTTCGGGCAGACAAATTTCTACGGATGGCAAATAAGGAAGCATAGAGGTGTATTTATAGTGTTGGACGCTTTATAGACTCTGCCTGCCCCAACAATCAAAACAGGTCTCTTACCTGTATGTATATATGTATGTAGGTGTATGTAGGTTAACTTGTATCTGATGTTAACTCTTGGCATTCAGATAGTTTTGAACTGTTATAGTTAAATGATAATAACATAAAAATATATTTAATAAAACCGGTTTATCGGAATAATAAAATATAATTAAATGTAATTAAATCCATTGTGGATATAAACCATACAGAAATTGTTAAGAACATTAACGTACATTCGTCTTTATTAGACGCAGCTTCTCTTTGCTTGATAAAATGTTACTCTATTTATACAACCAACTCTGTTCACAAAGTTGGCAACAAATTAAAACTTTGCAAATACAGCATCATAGACTTAAATCTTCTTTCCCGATTTTCCACTTAGCCGTTATGGCCAGTGTCACTGCAATTTATAACATTAAAAAGTTTGTTGACAAAAACCCCAAACCGCTAAAAATCTCCTCGCTTTTTATTTGAGCATTTTACGTTCAGTTGGCGCCAACGCTCCAGTATTCTCAAATTATTTCGCCAAAATTTTCAAGGGTGCAATAACTTTATTAAATCGGCAGCCCTACGGACGAATTCTTGGAAAATGGTAATTAATTCTCATTAGGCTCAGCTGAGAACGAGGCACCCTTAACGCCGCGGCGAAAACCTTGGAGGAAATTTCGTGAATTTATTCCGATTTGCTCAGTTTAAAAACATCTTTGTTTATTAAGGTTAAGCGGAATTTGTACTTCGTGCTTAATGACGCTTAAAATTGTACATACATTTCTTTGTTTGTACAGAAAATGTTATGCACAGATCAGTTTTTATAGAATTTAGACGTATTGTACATGTAATTTAGACTGCCTCGAGGTCTCGCGCCACAAGTCTGTGCCGTGCGATCTAGAGGTCCTGGGTTCGATTCCCGGGTCGGTCAAAGTGTTATTGGGTTTTTCCATTAGGAAATTTTCAGTAGCAGCACGGAGTCTGGATTTGTGCCCAAAAAACGGCAATAGGCTCGCCCCCTATTAGGTGGGACTGATACATACCTGGCGAAATGAGGGTGCAGAAATGCACCTCTGCCTACCCCTTCGGAGAATACAGGCGTGAAGTTATGTATGTATGTACATACATGTAGTTCAGAAACAGAACAGTGCTAGCCCAATATCAAAAATAAAACTTAAGATCAACAATCAACAATTGTTGGCTGTGTGAATTATACGAGTAGTTATTAGTTGTTTTCTTTAAAAAAAATTGTATTTTCGTGCACTAGCCAATATCTTTTTCTTTCTTTCTTCAACAAGACTTTTGAGTACAATTCCATTTAAGTATTCCAAAACGTTCTGTTGAACCGACTGTTGCCGTGAGAAATTCCATTTCCTGGCTTCCCTGTGCAAACACTGGCGCCTTTGCAACCAGACATCTTACGCTATGTACGCACATATTTGTTTACACAGTAAGCGTTTTGCAAACTATTCCTGTCATAGGTAAATATTCAACGTGTATGAGTCCCTTGAAAGAAGCCTTTTCAAATATGTATACTGATACGTTCCACCTGTGGATTTTTCTGTTAAAGGTTCAAAGACGAACTTCGGTAGTGAATTCTTTTTAATTTCATGATCACATAACTCACTCTGTGTTGTACAAAAGTGTGCTAGACCGTACAATAACATTACTTTTTATATAAATAACACTATACCGGCCACTACAAAGAGATAAGAGCAGGGATACAATAATAAGAAAACCCTTTTAGTAATCAACTGAAACATGGCATAAAAATGCAAATAAAAGACATTAGGAGAGTATCCACGAAAAAATGCTACGGGAAACATTTAAAATTGCGTCATAAACACAAGACGTGCTTTCCGCATGAAAATGATCCTTTCCGAGAATACAATTCCATTAATCATGGGTCTTAATGCGAAATCATGTTTTTTATTAGCCATTGCCTTTAGAAGTCTTGCTCTGACAGCTGTCATCTGCCATTTGTACTTCAAAGAAAACGCCAGGAGAAAGAAAAATGTTACGTTAACATGTAATTCATAGCCAATTCACAGCCCCGTGGCGCAGTTGGCACACCAGCTTGTGAAACGAGAGGCTGCGGGTTCGATCCCCGCACCGAGACAAATGTTTGTGTGATCCACAAATATTTGTTTCGGGTCTGGGTGTATGTGAGACCGAAAAGTCTCTCGTAGTTTCTGATACCCACGACACAAGACTTGTATCTTAGTGTGGGATCAGAACTATGTATGTGACTGGGGTGTATTATATTATATTATATTAATTTTTTAATAATTGATTTAATAATAAATTTAATAATAATTAATAAAAAAAAAAAAAAAATGCATGTATTTTTATCAATTTTATTTGTAAAAAAAAAAATACTTTGTACATACTATTATTAAGGAAATAAAAAGGCTATATATAAAAAAAAAAAAATTACCAGGAAATGAAGCATGTAAAAACCCACAAAACATATTCACTTCACTACACCCAACAGTGGAGAAAAGTTGTAATAAACATACTACTTTTATCATTAATTACTATTATAGTCAAGAGTTTGTAAAAAAAGTATTACAAGCGAGTCTAGAAGATTTTTAGTTCAAAACACGCAGCGAAGGTGACTTCTATTCCCCACTGGTGCTACAAAATCAATTTCCTCTTCAAAGCGCAGGCTGCTAACTCATCTGCACGAGATCCGCTAACTTTTACATTTAAACTTCGTAGATATAGCCGTGAAGAAAGTGAAACGAGTTATTTCACCGAAACTTCATTAATTGTTGCTTGATACTGGCATAATGAGAGTTAATGAAATTTTAAGCAGCATAATGGCAGCTAAAAGTTCTACATATTTTAACAATTATTTTATATTTTTAGTAGCGTTTGATAGCAATTTTTTTTTTTTTTTCAAATAGATATAATTTTATTTCGATCAACATGATGGTGTGACAGGAGTGGAGGTTTTTTCCCCGTAAATAAAACTTCTTAGGAGGATGAAAAATATTTTTATGCCTAAACCGATATGTTAAGGGCGTCGAAATTCGGTAAGGCTCGGCCGAGATGGGTTTTTCGTTCTCGGCCGAGACCGAGACCGAGACCGAGAATAAAATGATATCTCGGCCGAGACCGAGAGCCGAGACCGAGAATATACAAAGCGTGAAATTTTTGATTTTTAATACTGTTAATTTTTTAATACACTACTAATTGTTTAACAAAATTAACTGTTTTAATAATCAAAGTTAAATAACATTATATTTTAACATAAAAAAAGCAATTTTTCGGCATTTCCGCCCTTCAAAGAGTGTCGCCTCTCGTCATACAATTGTCCAGCTTTGCTAAACAGTTCGACGGTCCCCAAGAACAAAATCTTATCTTCAAAATGCTCTACTGCAGTATAAAGGTTTTAAATTAAGTGAAAATATAAATATAAATTACTCACTCACATCAAAAATATATTTTTTTTAAGAAATAATTTTCTTTTTCTCAAATATATATTTTTGAGGTGAGTGAGTAATTTATATTTATATTTTCACTTAATTTAAAGACTCTATACTGCAGTAGAGCATTTTGCAGATAAGATTTTGTTCTTGGGGACCGTCGAGTTGTTCACTTGCTACGCTAGTAGGCGGCGCATACTCTAACTCGGACTTCGAAAGACTCGAACGGGGCAAAGGCGGCCGGCCGCAGTTCGCCAGACGGGACTTCAACAAATCACAATTCAGCCTCTCACGCACTTACACCGATCGACTTCGCGCTGCGGCGCGTGGCCACGCGCGGTAAAATTTGAATGCCGATCCGAACAAAGTTACAATCTCGGTCATGACCGAGAATCTCGGCTGTAATTAGCCGAGAACCGAGACAAAATTCTCGGTTGGATTTGTAGCCGAGAATGCCGAGACCGAGACCGAGACCGAGATCTCGGTCGAGCCTTAAAATTCGGAGAATAGATTAAAATAGTAAACATTCGCTAAACACAGTCTCTCAACAACACACCCGTATAAATTCAAAAACTTTGCTTATTCCTACAAATTAAATTGTTTTCTCACCAGCAGGCGGCTTCTAGCTATATTTTGTTACTCTGCAATCGAGTAACTCGGGGTATTTTCATAAAAAAAATTATAAAAAATATTAACGAACTCCCACCGAAATCCTTAATTCAATAAAACATATTGTTGCTACAAACATTAACGTGTAGCTTAAAGAATTAAACAAATTGCCGTTCTTATGATGATTTACATATTAAAATAACCGGTCGCGAAACGTAAGTTAATTGTACAAAGTAGCCGGGTAAAACAACCGCATTTGTTGTGGTAAGGCCGGAATTATGTGGAAAAATGTAAATCATGTTTAAACTGGGATAAATGGTATGCCGCATATGTTTGTGAAAGGGAAATAAAATTCTATTATGAAAAACCAACGTGTGTTTTTGTCCGACTTTTCGTGGCTTATTAAGATGTAGCAGTAGAAACTTAGCTCATATAAAATTAATTAATTCTACAACTAACTTGCAGTGGGTCGCAGTTATACACTATAACCCTACCCTCTCAATTGTAAAGAAGTCCCATGTCTAGCACAAATAAAACGCTTCTCCATAGCGCTAAATTATATTTATTTTCTTTATAATATGTTACATATTAATAATTTAAATTATATATTTAGTATATGCAATACCGACATACATAAATATTTAATACATACCCAATTGTAGGTGCATAAATGCATCTCTGCCTACCCCTGCGTGGAATGCAGACGTAAAATTATGTATGTACGTAACACCGGTTGTTGGTAAAACAAACGTTCTCAAGAGCTCATTATCCGGGTTTAATAAATACTCTTCGTGTTTTTATTTTATTAAAACTCTTGGGTAATAAAGCTGAAATATAGGCGGTGTGTATTTCTTTTGATTTAATGTTCACGATAATTAGTAATATCTTCCGAACTTGTACGCGTTAAATACTGCTTAGACTTTTTGTTTAAAACGTTTAGAAAACCTTGCTAATTATTAAGAAAGTTGTTTGTCGGTGAAATTGTACAGAACTGGTATCGATTAATATTGAACGTTAACTTGACACTCAAGTCTTGTTACACCTGGTAAAACCGTGGACAACTCTTTGTTTTCCAACTCTTCCTGTTATTATTTCTGATTAATTTCGTTGCGAGATCATGACAGATTAGGTTTAATTAAATTCGCTGAGCTTCATTGCTCGGCGTCAATACTGTGCGTGCCGCTGTTGATCCTGGAGCACAGGAGTTACAGTGGCGGGTGTGTGGTTGGATAGGGACACATGGTAAAACCGAATCGGACTAATTCCACACCTCGGTTAGCCTGTGTATATGTGGGTACAAAGCAATCATTACAGTATCATTATGTCGACTAGTAACGGTTACTCTTAATCGTTTTTTGGTTGTCAAGCTATGTGTGCCATTTTGCAAATACTAAGAGTCATTAATGTTTTCAAAGTGTCCTGCCAGAACATACACACAACAGTATTTTTAGTATCTCTCCATTATTCGAAGCATCAATAAAACAATTGAAGAAAGTCATGTTTTTCATGAATGGAAAAGAGGTTTTCACAAAACGTAGCCTATTTAAAGTTTAATTCTTCAAAAACATACAATATACGTTCAATTCAATATAGGTACATCTCACTTCTGGTTTCTTTTGAGTAGAGCTTCATTAGTCCTCTACCCTGGCCTAGTACGAGTTAGTTGTTACATCATCATCATCAATAGCCTTTGTCACGTCCACTGCTGGACATAGGCCTCTCCTACGGCACGTCACTCCGCAAGATGACTGGCATTGGTTGGATGAGGATATCCGAAGATCGATCCCAGTGGTAGTAATAAATAACATAACTGATAAAATAACTGGTGAAATCTCAATCACACAAATTCTCACGAAGTTTTTATTTTCCGTTTTTAACCAGACCAATATATTTCTTACCGTCGTCCAATTAAATCTATTTCTGCCGAAGTTTTCGAACATACAACACGTGTGTACCTCTCTCAAACTGTAATAAGGTCAGACAGTGTTTTATATCGTCCGCCAGGTTTTCTCCAAGGTGAAAACGTGTTTGTTTTGGCCGAGTGTTTGGAAAAGGCGGGAATATTACTAAACATAAACGAACCACGAAAATGCGAGAACCCTTTGTTCTTTTTATTTATACTCAACGTATTCTATTTACGTATTAAAGAAATATACAAAATCTTCTATATTAAAGAATTTACGTCCCATAGCTGTTTCTATTATTCTACATTATCTTAGCCTCCTAAAGAAGTTTTTTTTTAGAATACTTATTTTTTATCCCAATATTTTCCTTCAAAGTTTAGGGGGCGTAACAATTCATTAACAAAGTGTTTTTTAACAATCTATATCAATTTTTATCAATATCTAAAAATAACAAAATTTAAATCTGGACTAAATATTATTTTGATTGAAAAACCCAGTGAACAGACATTAATAAAAATCAACCACGGCCTCGTAAGCTTCAAGGATAAGGAGCGCTCGTAGCATGTCTGAAATCACGGGTAAAACCCAATATTTACAGATCCCAGCGCATGTTCCCGTTGTTCCCATGTTTATCTTATCCCGGTGTTCGGCAGATGTTAACAAGATAATAAATTTGACCTTAACAATATACTATATTTGATGAGAAATAAATGAATTCATGGTAAAATCTGTGTAAAATTATACCTCGTAGCAAAGTGCAGTTTAAATATCATCATCATCACCAGCCCATATACGTCCCACTGCTGGACACGGGACTCCTTTACAACTGAGGGGGTTTAGGCCTTAGTCCACCACGCTGGGCTAGTGCGGTTTGGTAGACTACACACATAAGAAATTCATAAGAACTTTTAGGTGTGCAAGTTTCATCACGATGTTTTCCTTCACCGTTAAAATACGTGATAATTCATTGTGAATACACACATTACTTCGAAAAGTCAGAGGTGTCTGAACCCGCGACCGTCGAGAGAAAATTTATTGTATAAAATGCATAAGTATTGGACCATGGGCATTTTGTTCTATAATAATAACTATGAGAATAATATATCTCAACGCAGCAATATGACTCCCAGGAGGACTAGCGAAATTTGCAGACGAGTGAATTCTAAAAGAAATCTTCCAAGACGACTTAATTTGGAATACTCTATGCTCCGCTTTACAATATTAAACGTTGAAAGGGAAATGTCAGAATTCACAATTTCCTCTTCAATATTACATTTAACTCTGTGAAATTTTTTTTTGAAACGCAATTTTTCTTGACTTTAATAATTATCGTTGAGTTTGAGTAAGAAAATCAGTTAGTTTAGAATACCACATTGTTTAGAATGTTTCGTTTAATTAACTGTAATTAATTAACTTTCTGTCCTATAATTAACCAGAAAAAAACATTGTTATTTTTTTAAATTTGTGGATCCAGAATAGATACGAGCTTGTATTTATTTATTTACATATTTATCTTTTTTTTGTATATTTTTAACGTTGCCTGGGGTTGCTATAGTAATATTTTTTCTTTATTTAAGTTCCTTTTCAACTTTGAGGACCGTATAACGTATTACATATTATTTGACTGTTGTTTTTAAGCGTAGGTACTAACAATAGAAACGACATTGTGTGTCGTATATCTATTTATTATCAAGATATTTTACTAATAAAGAGAAAATAAAGATATTTTACTGCTCTATTTAAAAAATGAAACTTAAAACCTGTGTAATGTACGTAACCTTCAATAATAAACACAAGTTAACTCAAAAATACCAAAATAAGGAAGCAATATCGATTTCAAGAAACGTATTTCTGTTTATCAATGAATGATGCCTTATATACAATAGGCGTGCTATTCTTAGTATTGGTAAAGGCAAACTTTACACACTGACACAGCTGATCAATTAAAAATGTCATGGGGAATACATGTTGAAATCATCAAATGTGACTCACATAATAAAAATATTCTTTTTAGATGTAGCCTTTTCTGACTTAGTCCCGACCATGTCTCACGGCTTACCTTCCGTGCCCTTTTTATTTAATTTTTGCTTTCTTATGTATCCTCTGTAGATCACTGTAGATCATTCCACGCCTAATTTAATGCAAGTCATTGCTTCCATTTTTCAACACGACTCATTATATTCAATAATTCCTTACGACCAATATGCGTGTTGACTTCATAGTTATAACAAAATAGTTATAATAATAGTCGTTAAGTTATTTAGATATGTAAGAGTAGTTTAGTTATTTATTTGCTGATTATATTTTAATAAACATCATTTTTTCAATATTTTTGCGAAAATACAATTTTTTGCTTTAAATAAGTTCCTTGCTCAGAGTTTATCTATGACCCCAACCGTAAGTTATCGGTGTGCACCCAACCATTACTCAGACGCGATGCGACCAGTAAGTTTTCTTCCACTTGATCGCACAATGCTCAAATATTCCGCCAAATATTAAATGAAGCGAAAACCACTCCCAACTTGAGTGCATCGAGTTGAGTTCCTGCGATTTGGAATATTATAAGTCCAGCTTCGGTACACTGAAGCGTAAACTTACGGTTGGAATTGGCATATCTATTTAAATAAATATAAGAGAGATCTAGTTCCGGGTTCGGTCGCCTTGTTGATTATTGTTATTGGGTTTTTCCATAGGAACTTCTTAGTACGAGCATGGACTTTTAACCCCCTATTACTTTGGAATTAATAGACATTTGGCTAGACGTGTGTCCATACCTCACGGTCTCTGACTGATGATTTTCGATTAAAACCCTAAAAAACTGCAATTTTAATACATATATAATATATCATAGTCGCTTTTCGCACCTAAACATTTCTTGTAATTTCTAAAATCTGAAATCATGCAACACAACACTGGTATAATATTATATCGTCGGTATGACGTGTATGTCGGGTGAATTAATAGTTTACAACAAAGATCTGTACGTGATAAAACCACTTTGTAGTCAATTGTAACATAAATCTTCCACGAATGATTTATATCAATCAAATTTAATTATACGTAGTAAGACAATTGACTTGCAATTCAGTACCATCATTATTTTATTTTATTACCGTGTTCCTAAAATTCTATGAGTTAACCACATCGCCATATGTTTCCATTTGGGAAAACGTTTTTATTTATTTCTATTATAATATTTGATAGTATAGGATATTTGTACTCATTCGAATAGCGACTCTGTCTAAGATTTAAAGCCCACTTCATTATTACCCATGCAAATGTTTTTCGTTCTGGTTAACAGCTTGTGTAGATACGTTAGCTAACGATTAGAAAGTTATCAGTAGCGCACAGAGTCATTGTCGAAACATGGGTGCAGAAATGCACCTCTGCCTAACGTTTCGGGGTAACAGGCATGAATGTGTATATACATAATACATATGTATGCATGTATGTATAATAATTGCTTTCATGTTAACGCAATGTCATTAAGTTATTTTTGTTTTGTTTCAGCGAGCACCAACTTAGTGGGAAAATTCACTCAGAGCGTTCGCCGCATCGTCCAAGATGTGAAAGACGAGGGAACATCAAGTAAGTTAATTATAGGAAAAAGCTTTTGCAAAAAGTTTGTAAAGAAACATCATGACTGTTAAGTACACTTAATATTTCACTTATCAAAACTTTTAAGGAAAATAATTTGTTTATGGAATGTCAAACACGTTTTAATTAGATTATTAACTAATTGTTTTTAAAAAAACGCGATACTTTTACTTAGAAATGACATCCACAACATTTAATACCATTTTTATTGATTTTTGTTCTAAAATAAACAATAATTTGCTTTTTTACTCGGCGTGCGTTAATTTTGTGTTGCGAAGTATAATTGGTATTATGAATTGTAAAGTCTTGACTGTCTCGTTGGTCCCGCGATATATGAATACGTTTGAGATTAAGAGATTACGATTTCGATTCCTGGGGCAAGCAAAATGTAATTTCACAAAGCCTGAAAAACAACAATAGCTTCGCCTGCTGTTATCGAAGCAAAGAACATAAGTATGTGTACGGTTTCGATACAACATAATAATCTCGGAAAATTAGTTTTATTTATTATTAATAACCCTGTACGTAATAATGCTAGCAAAGTTGTGGGAAAAATGTATTTCTCAATAAAAAAAATGAAATAAAATTTTACCATCCCTTTTACGTTTATAAACTTCCATGTCACGCTGTCGGCAATAACCAGCCAATACAAATATAAAATACAGATCAAAGACCAAAGTTAAATAAATGTAAAAACATTTTAAAGCCTTTCCAGTGAAATTCTCTTTTTAATGCAGTAAAACTGTTTCATATTCAATATTGAAAATTTCATAGCCGCGAGTTATTTGGCCAGTGTTAATAAAGATTTTGCAATCACAACAGTGGCTGTATCGCGTTATAACAAATATTATTATGCGTGTAAAATGCGGAATACATACAATGTTAGGGGAAGTAGTCCTATTTTATAATAAGTTGCTGGTTACTTACTGCAATGGCACAACGACCCAAAGTGATTCTTGACCTCCAACAATAAGGTTCTCCACTTCGATCTGTCCTGCGCCATCTCCCGCCACTCCTCAACCTGAAGAGCCCGCAGGTCCTTTTCGACCTCATTCTTCCAACGATACCTGGGTAGACCAATCGGGCGACGACCGCACAGACGACCCAGGTACACCCGCTTTACTGCACGACCCTCATTCATTTTCTCTAGGTGTCGAAGTCAGCTTAATAAGCTGGTTGAAATCTATCTATCAGCTGGTTTTGAATAGGGTTCCAACGGTAACTGCTAGTTTTCCAAATTGATTTGTGACTTATACATACATTGATTTACGTCATAAATTCGAGACGTATAAAAAAATTGTCGCTCAACCACCGCTGAAGCCTATGAATGTATTAAATAGCATCTGACACAATATGATGTTCCCCCAAACGTATCCGTCGCCCTCTCTGTCAATTTATATTCTGAATTCTTGTTGCAAGGAATTTATTATATTCTATGCATACCTTTCTGTTTCACCAATTCATAATTTTTCCGTTCTTTAATTTTTTATTGAATACTGGCAATGCAAATTTTATTTCCCTTAATTTCTGTTTCACATTAAAATCCGTTACATTTAATCTAGCATATGTCTGTAGTGATGGCCTCGAGGTTTAGGCGAATGGTCAAAAATCTCTGCGGTCGCGGGCTTAAACACACCGCTGACTTTTTCTACTGAATTTATGTGTGTATTCACAATAAATTATCACTTTAACGATGAAGGTGGAAATGGTGAGGAAATCTGCGTACCTGAATATTCCTAGGAATTCTTAAGGTGTATCCGCCCACTCAGCCCAACGAGGACTAAGGCCTATCTCCTTGGATGTAGAGGAAGCCCATGCCCAGCAATGGGACGTATATGGGCTGATGATGAATCTACCATAATTTCTAGACATAATCAATACTAGCAAACTCAAAACTCAAATGCGTTGGTTGATATCTGCAACCCCTTATCCCGCGAGGCCATCACACATAACCAATAACAAGCAGAAAATATCCAACGTCCCCAAAGAGTACATCATATACAGAGTAATGAACACAGCTAATTGGAACAAATGTAATGGACTGAAACAATAGGACGTGCAGAACATTATTGGGGGGTGGATTACACGCGGCGAGAGGAATGCTAAGAGGCTCGTGTACTGATCGCTAATTATACCCGCACAAACCGTGTTAGCTAATGAATTCCAGTTTTGCAGATGTAGGATTGAATTCTGTTAATTTGCGGTCAGCGATACAATGCTACATGTATCGATTCATTTGCATACATACAGGGTGTATAAAGGCCATATTTACAGTGGTTACAAATACATTGGCGTTTAAAAAAATGCCGACAAAAAATAAAAATTTTGAAGCTTTCGTTATCAGACATTTAATGCTTGTGGTTGTTAGGAAAACGTCAATTTTTTTTATTTTTCTGCACCAACGTTTCGCTAATTGTTAAGCTCCACGTTACAGGAGGCGAGCCTATTGCCACTTTTTAGAACATTTCCAGACTCCTTGCTGCTACTGAGGATTTCCTAATTGAAAACCCAGGAACACTTAGCCCGATCCAGGAGCCTAGGACGCTAGAACTCTAGATCGCACGGCACAAACTTTTGCCGAACACGAGTCAGTCTTTGTATCGTCATTGTCAATGTATGAGTAATCATATCTGTGAAGCCACAAATAGTGATTCTATCCTCCCGCAATTAAGAGGATTAAGTAACATCCACTGCCAAAAAAACGTCCGATTGACTGTAATCGCATTTCACATACAAAATAAAGGTAGAACATTTTTGTTCGGCTCACGTCACACACAATGGACTTAACGTTATTATTTACCTCTCACACACAGCACCCCCTTTTAATCCGTATTAACATGATTGGTAAGGTTCTGTTCGACGTTTATTTATTTGCGCGCTTCGCTTGGATCAATGTTATCAGTTGTATACGTGAGTGTTAATTTAAATTTATTTGATTAAAATCACACACACATCACACAATCTATTAACGGAAAGTTTTAATTTGATATTAAAGTCAGTATTATTAATAATGAATATTAATAATAAAAATACACGGTACCCCATACTAAGATACATGTCTTGTGCCGTGTGTATCAGAACAAATATTTGTGAACTTTGATTACTACCTCGTCCATTCGCGGTACAAAGATTTAGGTAGTGGTTCTGGGTCAGGCAAGTGTCATTGGTTTTCTCATCAGAAAATTGTCAACGAGTCTGAAAATAAGCCCAAAAATGGCAATATACTCTCCTATTCATCATCAGCCCATATACGTCCCACTGCTGGGCACGGGCCTCCTCTACCATTGAGAGGGTATAGGCCTTAGTCCACCACGCTGGCCTAGTGCGGGTTGGCGGACTACACACCTAAGAAATTCCTAAGAAGTTTTAGGTGTGCAGGTTTCATCACGATGTTTTCCTTCACCGTTAAAGTACGTGATTATTCATTGTGAATACACACATAACTTCGAAAAGTCAGAGGTGTGTGCCTGGGGTTTGAACCCGCGACCGTCGAGATTCTCGACCGCGTGCCTAAACCTCGAGGCCATCACGACTTCTTACTCTCCTATTACGTGGGACTAAAAATACAAGTTCCAAAAAGCGCAGCCATAGAACTCTGCCAACCTTTTGGGGGATACAGGGGTGAGAATGTATGTATAAGTACATTTGAATGACAGCTCAATCGGATTAGTATAAACAATATGGCAGACATTCATAGTAAGATATTCAAATAACGTTTATACAGCTTGGCCTATGCTAAACGCCGGCGCCGGATTAATTACAGTCGCCAAAGGATTGATAAACGAATTGTATGCGGTATGTTTAAACTCAAAACAATTAATCCGCACTACCGGGTCAATTTAATATCATCATCACCCCATATACGTCCCACTGGTGGGCACGGGCCTCCTCTACCATTGAGAAGGTTTAGGCCTTAGTCCATCAAGCTGGCATAGTGCGGGTAGGCAGACAACACACCTAAGAAATTCCTAAGAACTTATAGGTGTGCAGGTTTCATCACGATGTTTTCCTTCGCCGTTAAAGTAAGTGATAATTCATTATGAATACACACATAACTTCGAAAAGTCTGAGGTGTGTGCCTGGGGTTTGAACCCGCGACCGCCGAGACTCACAACCGCGCGCCTAAACCTCGAGGCCATCACTTGTCACTTCAATATGTACTTACTCAATCATTGTCTAGTATACATGGGATTTTCTATTAGAAAAACCCAATTTTATATTAACCGACACGGGAATCGAATCCAGAATACCTAGATCGCACTGCTCACATATGCGCCGCGAGACCAACAAAGCAGTTATTATTTAAAATATATGAGCTAAAAGCAGGAAATTGCATTGTGCAATTAATTTTCTTCTGCGGAACAGCAATTAGGTGTTTCCTGATTTCTTTCATTCATGCTGCATAGTTCACATTGAGGCTAGAAATTAAAAAATCTCTCAAGTTTTTGTCCTCGGCATGAGGCCGACCACATTTGTACTTCGTTGATTTTCCAATTAAAACATTTTGCAATGCAAAGCACGGAGTTGTCGGTTCCATGGAACTGCATTACAATACTATTTGCGTGGACGCGACTAGAATTTTTTAATGGAATCGCAATTATTTTCGAAATAATATTTTATTCACTTAAACGATTGTCAACTGTTTGAAGAATTCGTAGAATCAAAACAAAATATTTGGAATTTCAAACGCCGTGTATTGTAACAGGTAATCTAGTCAGTTATCCACATACATTCAAAATACAAGTTTTTGGTTAAATGATGAATTATTCATATTTATTTCTACAGTTCCTTATCTGTAACAAATCCATCAAAGGCTTCTGATAGAATAAGTCATATCGTTTCATGTTAATATTGCCTCATAACCAATCTTCTTACCCATAATAGAAGTAGAATAGTGTATAAGAGGAACCAGTACTTTCGAAAAGTTCGACTCCGGAAAACAAGACTAGGGTCGCTTTGTATAATTTTTGACATCAAACCTGTCGAAGCATGGCTCTCGAGATACACCTGAGTCTTCTACATCCATAATGGCTTGTTGATTCTGATTTTAATGTTGTTACCAGGCGGGCAGACGAAAGAAGAGGTGATTGAAACCAACGAGCGTCTGCGAGCGGTCCGAGTGCGTCTCGATGAAAACTACGACACCGCGAAGAAGGCGCTGGTCACGCTCATGGCGCGATACAACGAGTCCAAATCGCAACGGAACGTCTTCACCAGATATCCTTTGCTTAAAGCCATGATTAAGGTAAGTGCTTTTTCCAAACCTACTCATTGGTGTATTACTTAATTGTGTACAAAATAAGTGGACTTCAATATCGCCCCACAACAAAACTGGTGTGGTTTTTTTTCTATGTAGGTATTTAAAATAAGAAAAAAAAAGATATAAAAACAGATACAATACAATGCAATAATAATGACAAATAATAATGTTTAAAATTCATGAAGTAATGAATTCGTCGTGATGTCTAAGTCGTTATGGCCTTGAGGCTTAGGCACGCGGTCGAGAATCTCGACGGTCGCGGGTTCAAACCCCAGGCACACACCTCTGACTTTTCGAAGTTATGTGTGTATTCATATTGAATTATCACGTACTTTAACGGTGAAGGAAAACATCGTGATAAAACCTGCACACCTAAAAGTTCTTAGGAATTTCTTGGGTGTGTAGTCTGCCAACCCGCACTAGGCCAGCGTGGTGGACTAAGGCCTTAATCCTCTCAGTTGTAGAGGAGGCCCGTGCCCAGCAGTGGGACGTATATGGGCTGATAATGAAAGTAATGAATTCAAAATTGTAGGTGTGCTGTATTTGTACAAGGATTTATTTTTAGGATATTTAATTCTTTGGTCACTGAGAAAGGGATGTTTCGAAAACTTTACACATTACAGAAACTACATTATTATATTAAGGACGTAATAGTCGATGTCGAATGGACCTGTGTTTTTATTTCATAAGTAATTCTAAATTACGGCATGCACAGATGCAAAATACAATTAAATGTCAATATATAAATAAATATGGTATACAAATTTCGCTTTAGAACAGTTTGCCGCGCTTTGGTTTAATTTAACACCTTTTAAGATCATTCTCGTGAAGTGCAGTTTCATTTTCTTAAGGTTGAACCCCATACCTTATAATAAGCAAGATTATCAAACAGCTAAACCGATTAAGAAGATATTATATTTAGTACCAACAGAAATAGATGAGACACTGGAGTTAGCTTTTTTGTCGGCTATGTTCTGAAAGCCTTTTATATTATATTTTCACAAAATCTTGAGTAACACGAGCTACGCTACGAGCTAAAGCTTTTGAAGTAGATTGCGAGCCAGAAGGATGTGTGTAATTAAAACGAATAGTTCTACTGCAAATGGGATTCTCCTTCACCGGATTAACAGAGGACACGGACTAGTTAGTTGTTATACAGCGTGAACCGCGAACCCGCAGTGTAAGTGGCAGATTCCTCTAATTAAATTACAACTTGCGACTGGAAGGACTGTCTTGATTGCATTTACCAAATGCAGCGCTCTCTACATCATTTAATATTTATTTCGATCTGTGTAGGACTTAATAATGTATGTAATACAATGTTTTTTTTCATTGTATAACATATATTCAATCATCATCAGCCCAAATACGTCCCACTGCTGGGCACGGGCCTCCTCTACAACTGAGAGGGTTTAGGCCTTAGTCCACCACGCTGGCCTAGTGCGGTAAAAGTAACATACATTATTACTTTAATATTTTCGCTATAGTATTAATAATGTATTATATTGGTTTTTGTTTCTTATGCTGATATAATAATATAAAATTAATAATATAATTTGAATAGATTTTGAGTTGAAAAAATATAATCATTTGCAATAATACAATGTCGTGGAATAGAGTGACAATTTTCATCTCATAATATGTATATTTTAAGCCTCTCAATTGTAGAGGAGGTCCGTGCACAGCAGTGGCACGTATATGGGCTGATGATTATGATGATGATATTCTAAAGATGTTATATGAATAAATATTTTCTCAGACCTTATATCTTTAAAAAAATATTAATAATACTTTACAGTTAAATACTACATTTGTGCAGAAATTATAGTATATACCAAAAATCAGAGTTTTAGTCATAATCTAGGGAGAAAAGTTTGTATAAAATTCTACATTTTTCCACAGATTTTTACAATGCCTTTTTCTTATTTCGTACACAATTGCCGCTGTCGTGTCGTTTAAAGGCGTCCCTAGGGACCCCACCACAGACGCAATCACAACCGCGATAGCACATTCCACGCCGCCCAACATATCTCTTACACTCGCATACACAAGTTCAGACAAAAAGTCCGAAGAATTTCACTCGAATAAATGCGTAAGTAGGTACAATTTTGTTTGTATCGGACGAAACATCATGTTACATTATCATGGTGCCTTTAGGCTAGGTATTTTCATGTTTCCATCGCTGAATTTCTGACTTGAAGTCTGGTGGAAAAGAGATCAAAATATGCTTTTCTCGTAGCAATTGATGTAGCAATTTCCTCATTCACAATCATTGAATCATGTAAATAATTGAACTAATAAATGTTGTAGTTTTTTTGTCTCTTAACTCAAAATAGTCTTAAGAAGGTGATGTTGTAATTCTTACATAATAGTTAATACTACATATTCGAGAAACTCTACTCAGAAAAAAAATAGTATTAACATGGATAGAGTAATGTAGTTTGTACGTTATCCCGTCAAAGAAAAGTGGGTAATTAATTTTTCCCGCTCAAAAGCCAGACTAATAGCTTTACCCAGACGGACAGGGGAGGTTCGACAGAAACTAAAACTTGGCAATCCCGAGGAGTACGTGCCCTATAAAGTTACACGTAATTTCATACAAGTCACGTTGTGTTGCCAACCTTTGCGTTAACAGGACTGCCTCAGCTGAATTTCGACGCTCCCATTATATTTCGTGCGTCTTGAATGTAAAACACGGAAAAAGAAACAATTTTGTCTTTTTAAAGCGCTTTTTGCGTTGTAAAGGTTTCGTTGCCGCGGAAATGTGTGAACACGGAAATCTAATTCTACTCGACTTACCTACTCATTTCACCAAGTGGAGTTTCGTATGTGATTTCTTTTTTGAACTTCACATTACCGTTTTAGTCACGTAGTATACGGTTCATTTAATGTTACGTATCTAATGTTATATTTCCGAGTATTTTTTTTTATTTGTAAACGATCTGTCGTTTTTATTTTCCCAATTTTATATTTATTATTCGGCAAGCATGTCAGGGAGTCCACAAAGAATACGCAAGGTCGTTTTTTTCGTAAGCGGCCCGACCCTTATTCCCACAGGAGCTCCTTACACGATGACACTACGTGACTCGGATTCAATTCCCCCGTGCGGTTTACCTTTTACAGATTTTTTATTAAGTTATCAAGGGACTCAATTAGGCTACTACGTTCATTTCATTCTATTATTTGAAGATATTTTCTCTAAATATCACTAAAAATATTGCCACAGTTGGTTTTATCAGCCAATAAATAAATATTCTGAACTCAATGTAGTACTCGATAAATGTGTCGAAAGCGAGGTGTGGATTTTAAGGGTTAAGTTTTCCGTGCTGCTCTGAACCTCCATAAAATCGATGCTATCACTATATTATAATTTAACTGCTTTCTGAACTGTGTACTAAAGGAAAGGACTTGAATTTCAATGATTTTACATTGGATATGCAGTCAATAAATAATTTCCATATGCAGGCAGTAAGCTAGACATGGCTCATACAATATACATGTATCTGTATTCACGTTCGCATCGAAGCAGTTCTTTGTGCCTCTCGCTGCATTTTTGAAATAAACATTTGCAATTTCTAGACATTTCGTGCATTCCGCCTGGATATCGGACACCAAAAATAACTAACATCTCGTTGGTATTTCATCGGCGACACGAAATATAAAAAGAAAAAAAACCGCGTTTTTCCGCTGCGTTTCATCACGCGCCGTAGAAAAACGTTGGACGTGACACATAATACTGTTTCTACAGTACACCAATAGATCCTCGCACCTACGTGACTGTTCATAACAAAAATATTGTACTATCTGGTAAGCTCTCTGGGAAAGAATATTTACAGTAAAATATAGATGATGGTCGGGGCAACATTTGTTTAACTGGATTATGTAAGTCACGTTTTTTTTTTTTAATACACCCAACAGTCACATACATAGTTCCTACCCCACATTAAGATACGAGTCTTGTGTCGTCGGTATCAGAAACTACGAGAGGCTTTTCGGTCTCACAAACACCCAGACCTGAAACAAATACATGTGGATCACACAAACATTTGTCTCGGTGCGGGGAGCGAACCCGCGACCTCTCGTATCGCAAGCTGGTGTCTAGCCAACTGCGCCACAGGGCTGTCAAATGATACTAGCTACTTACATATATGTGAAATTGTGTTGCCCATATTCACAAGTAGTATAATAATTTCAACTCCATATACACACTTGCAACTATTTGCAACAGGACTCCTGCTCCTGTGACTTTCTTAGTAGATCAGAAAGTGTTAAGTACCTGGGCATTATGGTTGATCAAAAACTTAATTTTAAACAGCATATAGAACTTGTCTCTTCTGGTAGGGTAAAAAAGTCATGCGACAACTTCGTGATGTAGCCTCCAAGGACCTGTTAAAAACAATATATTTTGCTCTGTGTCAATCTCTGATAACATATTGTCTGCCTACTTGGGGTGGGGCTGCTCAAACACATATGCTGCAATTAGAACGCGCGCAAAGAGCGGTATTAAAAGTAATGTTAAAGAAAATTCGTCGTTACTCAACCTCTGCTTTGTACAAAGAAGCTAACGTTCTAAGTGTGCGAAAATTATTTATACTCATGTCAGCCCTACAAATGCATAAGAACACTTTAAAATCCCCAGAATACATGAAATTGACTGCAAGAAGACGTTTCAAATTACCTTTACCCACTAGACAATCGACTTTCGCTCAGCGACTTCTTCCATACGTGTCTACTGTTGTCTACAATAACATTGCCAAACTATGTGATATCAGTTTGTTATCAATTTCAGAGGCTAAAAACAAAATTAGTAAATTCTTGAGCAACTTGTCTTATGAGCATACCGAGCAAATTATACGTAACATAAATATTAGGTTTTTATAGATAAATTGAATATTAAATCTTCGATTGAATGTGCACTGTAACTGTATTTTGTTTGACTGATTAAATTTAATTTTATTATTTTAAGCTTAAGTCTTGTAACTAAGTAGGTTTTTGTAACATTAGTTTATTAGTCTATCTCAGTGGCGGAACTTCCATAGAAGCCCAAAAGCGTTAAACGATAATTGTGTAATGTCTAGTTCATATTTGCTTATTATGGGGTCTTTATTTAACAAATTGCTTTAGTTAAAAAAATATTTCAAGATTAAAAATTATTATTTGGAATTTTAAAAGGCAAACTGGGCTTTTGGGCTTCTATGGAAGTACCGCCACTGGTCTATCTTGTTGCTGTTATATTTATAATTTTATTTTGTTGTATGGAAATGTGTTGTCTTGTTATTGTTGTCTTGTAAGTTTTTAAAAATAGATTTAAAAATAGATTTGTTATTGTTTTTGTGGTATTTAAAAATAGGTTTTAGTTTGTTTTGTAATAGAGAATAAGTGGTACCTAATTGGTTAATCGTTATAAGTTTACTCGTGAGCGAATACGATAGACTCATACTATTATATCGATACAATGGGACCCCTCGATACAGGCTTGCCTAGTGAGGGGACCATTTTAGACTGTTACTTGTGGGTCAATAATTAATTGCATACGTTATCATTGTATACTTTTTACTACTTGTATGTCCTGTACGTGTGTAATTTGTATTAAATAAAAATAAATAAATAAATTTCTTCCAAAATCAATATATCCTAGCGCAAGGAATGTAATAAGTGTTAATTAATATAGGTAAATCGGTGATCTTGTCTTTGTGAGGCACTACACCCTATTGATAGAATGCACTGAGTTGCCACTAATGGCATTCCGGTCTAATTTGCAGTACCGTCACATAATGTACAATAAGCCCGTATCCTGATCTTTGGTAATGAGACTGTTGACTGTGGTTTATTAAAACCAGCTGGCCTATATTAAAAGCAGTCATCGTCTTCTACATTTACCTCAAGATGTCCACAGCTGGAGTTAAGCATTTACTATAGATTCCTTTTTTTTTTTATACTGGCACGGCAAAGTGACTCCACTGTACCTGATGGTAAGCACAGTGGAGTCCAAAAAATTAATACCGACCAGCGAGAAACGATATGGTCACCCGCTGGTCGACACAATCATGCCGGCCTGCACAAATGCTTCTTCACGCTTCGCTTAAAGGATCCAGGATCATAGGAAGGAGGGAACACGTGAGCCGGATTATTTTTTTATTTCACGTTACTGAAATAATCTGACGTCTTGACCCTCACCAGGTCGTAAGTAAGAAACAAATTTAATTTTTCTATGAATATTATTGATATATCATCAAGCATGACTGACAGATTTGTGAATCGTAACGCAATAATAGCATCAATTTAAAATTTCCGTAGACAGTTACTAACTTAGGTCAAGTTGTATCTTGGATAAATGAGCTTATAATTTTCTAAAATATTCACAATTTAATAAGCCCCTGGTATCAATGATGAAGTCTCTGAAAAGACCCAACAAGCAGAAACTTTGTAAATTACATATTTGTCTAAACGTAATACGTCAAGAATGAAAAAAACGCTTACATTAAATTATGTCTCCACATTTTTACTGGTTTATTTTAAAAACATGAATAACGTTTATTCAACAAAAGCATGTATTTTTAAATCTTATACACGTGAGCGAAGACACAAATCTTTAAAAAAAAATTAAGGTATTCGAGTAACATTTCTTAAGAAGTAGAAGAGCAAGCTATTTCTAAACTGCCATCAAAAGTATTAGTTAGTCCTTCCCCTGAATTTCCAAATGTTTTTAAATTGCGCCTTTTTATTTTCATATGCAACATGCTTCTAATATTGTTTAAATAATTACACTGTACGCTATGTTCAACAAAAAAAACTTGACATAAATAATAGAAAATATCAATATTAGCCCACAACCTAACAATAAACTTGTCTATAGCTTGTTATAGCTAGGTGAAGTTAAAACAAAAGACTACAACATTTGGCGCCATTCGGCTGAAGATTATTACTGTTATCCTGTGATACATGGCCATTTTACTATATCCTCGTTTATCATACATATATACGACATTTGGCAGCAACTTTTCGATATAATACAAGTTGTGATGAGCAAGCGTGACCCGTTTCGCTTATGTTCAATAAAATATCAGGAACATAACTTTTCGTTCATCTAAAAATTTCCTAATATCTAAAATATTCGTTGAATATCGTCCTCCACGATGATCTAAGTATGTAGCGATTGATTTACGGGCTTGGCAAGCATTCTTATCGTAGCAATATCCTTTGAAGTTAACATATTGCCTTATCACATCGATTTTTTTAACCCTATCCTTTATTTATAATAAAACAGATTTATAAATCTTTTAACTATAGTTGGCTTTAGAAATTCGCTAATTTTTTAAGGTTTACGCAATAATTTTATGAAAATTTTAATCTAAAGTTTAAAAAACTAGACACTCATTGATCGATCACAAAGATTTCACTGTTAGTCGAGTCGTTTGCATGCAGCGGTTTTCCGCAATCTTAAAGAAATATTTGAAAATACATATTACGCGTCACATACTCGTATTATAAGAACCAGATAACGTCATAACAATCAATGCCAGATGTGATCTCAGAATTACTATGACGTCATTACTTCATAGTCGCACTCTGGGCGGAGACGATGCGTGGACATGCGTAACAAATAATTCCCTAATGCATAAATATTCATCATCCACGATGTCCGGGTAATTCAATTGATTCCGTAGTGTTTCCACTACACACGTTGTTAACCGCAACTCAACGCGATCACGTCATCGTGTGAAATTTACTCATATTTCAGTTAATTTTACGTTGCCTGCTCGTGCAGTCGCGGGGTCGAAAAGGGCGTATATTAAACTGTCCCGCGGTTGCAGGCGTCAAATCTAATTTTATGCGATAAAACTTAACCTACGAGTACGTGCTATTCGGGGCTATATTCGATATGTGCCAAATGTTACCTTTATCCGCATAGTTTTTCCGGCGAGATTGTGGAACTTATATCCAAAACTTCGAAGTTATAATATTATTAGGATTTAGGTATTACTACTCCTTTCTCTAACAGATTCATGAAGGAATTATTTTGCATTAAAAGAAAATATATTGTTTTAAAAAAAAATGGATGTAAACATCTAATCACAGCTAGAAAGCTGATTAAAAAAAATAATACAAACAAACATCATTGCATACAGCAACAATGGATCAATGCATTACCAATCCAATCCATCAGCCAATCGAAGTCCACTGCTGGACATAGGCCTCTCCCAATGACTTCCACAGGGACCTGTTGGAAGCAGCCTGCATCCAGCGACGTCCCGCGACCTTCACCAGGTCGTCTGACCATCTTGTCGGAGGACGTCCCACGCTGCGCTTTCCGGTACGTGGCCTCCACTCGAGAACTTTTTGGCCCCATCGGCCATCAGTTCTCCGCGCTATGTGCCCGGCCCATTGCCACTTCAACTTGCTAATCCGCTGGGCTATGTCGGTTACTTTAGTTCTCCTACGGATCTCCTCATTTCTGATTCGATCTCGTAGGGAAACCCCGAGCATAGCCCTCTCCATAGCTCGTTGAGTGACTCTGAGCCGTCTAATGAGGCCCATAGTGAGAGGCCACGTCTCAGTGCCGTATGTCATCACTGGTAACACACAACTATCGAAGACTTTCGTCTTCAGGCACTGAGGTATTTTGGACGAGAAGACGTCGCGTAGTTTCCCGAACGCTGCCCAACCGAGTTGGATTCGACGATTGACCTCTCTCTCGAAGTTGGACCTGCCTAACCGGACCACTTGTCCCAAATAGACATATTCGTCTACAACTTCGAGAGTCGAGCCCCCAACTGCGATCGGGGTGGGCACAACATGGACATTCGACATGATCTTCGTCTTGTCCATGTTCATTTTAAGACCCACCTGTTGAGAGACTCGATTGAGGTCTTCGAGCATAGTGCTAAGGTCTTCCAGCGATTCTGCCAAGACTACAATATCGTCGGCAAACCGAAGGTGTGTGATATACTCGCCGTTGATGTTGATGCCGAATCCTTTCCACTGCAAGAGCTTGAAGGCGTTTTCCAGCGCGGCAGTGAACAGTTTCGGAGATATGACATCTCCCTGTCTCACGCCTCTCTGTAGTGGAATAGCCTTCGTGCTCTGATCTTGTACTCGGACCGACATGGTGGCGTTGCTGTATATGCTTTTCAACACCTCGATGTACCGACAGTCAATGTGGCACCGCTGGAGAGACTCTAGCACAGCCCAGGTCTCGATCGAATCAAAGGCTTTCTCATAGTCCACAAACGCTAAACAAAGCGGCAAGTTATATTCCTCGGTTTTTTGTATAACTTGCCGAAGCGTATGGATGTGGTCTATGGTGCTAAAGCCTTTTCGGAAACCGGCTTGTTCGGGAGGCTGGAAGTCATCAAACCTGCGTTCGAGACGATTGGTGATGACCCTCGAAAACAACTTATAGACATGACTCAGGAGCGAGATGGGCCTGTAATTCTTCAGCAAAGTGTTGTCACCTTTTTTGAAGAACAGTACCACCACGCTCCTGCTCCATGCCTCTGGCGTTGAGCCCTCGAGGAGAACGGAATTGAAGAGCCTCTGAAGGACTTTAAGTACCGGCGTTCCGCCCGCTTTCAGAAGCTCTGAAGTGATTCCGTCCTCACCCGGCGCCTTGTTGTTCTTAAGTTGCTTCAGGGCCATCTCAATCTCACACAGGCTGATGTCCGGGATATCATCACTGAAGTGGCGGATCAACTCGGCTCTCGGGTCTTCGGCCGAGCTAACAGTCGGTTCGGCAACCGAGGTGTAAAGCTGTCCGTAGAACCTCTCGATCTCCCTTAACACCTCTGCCCTCGTCGACACTACGCTGCCGCCCTCCGTCTTCAGCCTAGACAACTGTCTTTGCCCAATAGACAAGTCTCTTGCAAACACTTTGGAGCCTCCGTTCCGCTCAATTGTCTCTTTAATGCTCACCGTATTGTGAGCACGGACATCGTGTCGCAAGGACTTCCAGATCCGTCTATTGAGCTGACGATATGCTTCGGCGTCCTCGGAAGACTGCAGCGCCATAGATCGACGTTCGGCCATAAGGTCAAGAGTGTGGATCGAGAGTTTTTGAGGTCTATCTCTACGGCGAGGTCTAAAATGCTTAGATCCCACCGTATGGACAGCTTCTACCAAACCACTGTTTAACTCGTCCACTGCAAGGTTTTCTTCTAGACAATCAAAGCGATTTCGAAGCTCGAGTTGAAAGCTCTCGGGGTTTTGGATATGAGCGCGAGTAGGTCGGAGCGTAGACTTCATCATGCGACGCCTTTCTAGCTGGACGTTGATATTCAATGAGCCTCTAACCATTCGGTGATCACTGCCGGTTTTCACCCTGTTGATCACAGAGACATCATTGAATATCCGTCTATTCGTCGTCAAGATGAAATCTATCTCATTTCTCGTAGAACCGTCAGGACTCAGCCAGGTCCATTTCCTGTGAGGCGGCTTCTGGAAAAAAGAGTTCATCGCGAAGAGTCCCTCTTTCTCCAGAAAGTCGGCCAGCCTCTGACCCCTGAGGTTCCGTTGCCCATGTCCAAATTGCCCCACTTTCAACTCTGCATCGCGTCTCTTGCCCAACTTTGCGTTGAAGTCCCCCATAACAACATTGAAGTAGGTTTTGGAAGTATGTATGGCCCGACTTATGTCCTCATACATCTCCTCTACTTCTTCATCTGGGTGTGTCGAGGTCGGCGCGTATACCTGTATGACCTTCAACGAATATCTTTTCGATATTCTGAGTATAAGGTACACTACCCTGCTCGACACACTTTCGATGGATACGATGTTGTTGATGAGAGACCTGTGGACGAGAAATCCGACACCTCCACGGGACTGTTGGTCGTCCCCCCGGTAGAAGAGCAGGTTACCGGACTTCAGGGTTATCGTATCCTCCCCGATTCTTCGGACTTCCGACAACCCCAGAATGTCCCAGTGTAACCCGCTCAATTCTTCTTCCAGTTCGACAATCTTCTCGTCTGTCCTCAACGTGCGTATGTTGTGTGTTACCAGGGCCAGTCGTCGTCGGGGGTGGTAGCCGGGGCCAACCCGGGGATTCTTAGCACCCCCTGCCCCGCCGTAACCATGGCCGCTACCGTAGCCAGGAATAGCGGGGCTGCCGGGGACTGGGGGCCTGGTCCTGGTTGTACTCATTGAGAGGTGATTGCCAATACTCGCCACGCTTGGCAGGCGGGTTGGCGAGCGCAGGAGGGGACTCGCGTTGATGACGCTGCTGCCCGTCATCAACCGGGGAAAGGGAATAGGGTGTGTGGGTAGAGGATGATATCATAATGCATTACAATTAGTACCAAACACTAATATAATCTGATAGCATCTTTCACAACCTCTCTAAACACTAATGAATACAAAAGAAAATGCATAGAGCACCCCGTAAAGTAGTTGAAAGGGCGGGCAGTGCAATCTCCGCGGTTATAACCCAACACTATCGCGGAATGCTCATAAATATGCAATTTGTAGGACGTGAGGTCGCGCCGTTCTTTTCCCCCGAGCCTCGACGTTGATGTAGGTTACTGTATTAACAAACCGTGAACGTTTAACGTGGAACGTATTTATGGTGTAAAAGGTTTTAGGTGCGCTCGGTGACCTAATGCTACACGTTTGTTACATTTGGACGCTTCTTTGTGGGATATATCATTGTATGTATAATGTACATTGTAAATATTTTACTTGTAGCAGTAGCGGTACTTCCATAGAAGTCCAAAAACCCAGCTTGTCTTACAAAATTCCGAATTCTTTAACCTTAAAATCTTTATTTAACAAAACCAATTTGGCATATATGTAAATGAGAATATCCTGACCCCACAATAAACAATTATAAACTAGACATTACACAATTAACGTGTAACGCTTTTGGGCTACTATGGAAGTACCGCTGACTACTGACTGACTAGTAGATAATTTATAAAGTTTCATAATTTGCCGTAATTGGTAGTAAATTTTCCTTGAAACAAAATTAATTTATTATCTTGCAGAAGTGAATATAATGTCGAGTTTTTATAAAATAACAATGATTTCTTCTAGCCTATTAAAAACCTTACCTTAAAAGTACGGTTATAAACCTGGTTTAGAAATTCCTAGAGTTATCTTGCCGACTTTCAGTTATGAAAATTTCTGCCTCAATTTCGTTAACATATAAAGATTGTTATAGCGGGTAAAACCATCTATAAATTATTAAAGAGCATATCTTACTGAAGAGCGGTATAGCAAGAGTGTTAAAATTGAAGCATAAATCAGCTGGTTCACCTAGGCTATTACCCTTACCTAACAGAAAACTAAAGCATGAATCAGCTGGTTCGCCGAACAGAAAACTGACTTACAGTAACCCAGTAGCATGTTTGATGTTTGTTTCATATTCAGTGACAAGAAAAATGATAATTCACTACGAATATTTAACAATCGTCGTGGTTGCTTTGGCACTAACTTATAAAACGAGAGACTACGGTTTTATCACCGCATCCAGAAAATATTTGTGTGAAACACAAATGTGTTTCAGGTCGGTATGCTTGTGACATCAAAAAGATACAAGACTTGTATCTATATTAGACTATGCATGTGACTTTTGGGCGTATTTAATACACTTACTATCTTTGAAACTAACGAATCACACTTTAAATCTGTTGATAAATAACTGTGAAAGTACAGGGTGAAAAACCGGGCTTACGGCCAACTTGCAGATGTTTTCCAGTCTTTGATAATTAAAACTAACTTGTTCTGGCTACTTGCCGCATAGAAGGAAGAAGATGCGACATTTTGCTTTTTTACTTCATTAACGTTGATTTATAGTGGTGGAAGTTGTGCCATGAATCATGTGCGTGGTTCTTGTACTAATTTCATGCAAAAATATATTTAACGTGTTTATTTATCTTATGTCAAATATTCCATAATGCCTGGTTCTCTGGAAGAGATCACTTATAGCGATAAGACCACCATTTATCCGCTTCTATTGATATGATATTTCCTGTAATTTTATTTCTATTTTAAGGTGTATAATAAAGAGTTATCTATCTTACTTGTGGACGTACTATAAAAATAAAAAATCCAGTGTCTTTTCGATGTGTAATTTTACTTCTTTTTTTAAGCAATTAAGAAAAGTTGTTAATATTAATCCAATTTATTTTACTTTCCACTAAAACCAATTTTTATCAACTTCCCGAAGTGTATTGTGAAGCGAAGAAATAAAATTTTATTCTTTGTTTTAAGTAACTCCGTTTTATAACTTATAAAAATAAATAAACATGAAAATCGCTTTCGCATTTCTAGTCTGAAAAATATTGCGACTCATCGAAAATTTATTATGTTATTGTTTACATTCAATAAACTACCCCAATGTTTGTGTTTCATCTAGATCTAGTTCATCTAGATCGACTACATTTCATATTATTTTGTTGTTTTTGTAATGGAGTTCTAAGATTGCAATGTGATTTTAAAAATCGTTTATACGGATGTTTTCTCTTACTTTTGTATCCTACAAGGCATAGTGTATTTTGTCCCACGTACAAGTCATACATACGTAGGTGGTGAGGATGGACTGGACGAACAGGGCATATTTTCACACTCCGTGCTGCCAATCCTAACGGAAACACTAACATATATATCACTTTAAATAACTCAATAAAAGTAGTCAGGGATTAGGACTTAAGGACCTTCAAGAAATGAGCCTATATTTTCTTCAAAAGCTGGCAACACACCAGGGATATTATGGAGCTCCGTAACCGTAACCGAAACTATCGGATATCCGAAATAAAAATATATCCGTAACCGTAACCGTATCCGTTTCAAAAGTTTCGGATAGTTTAAGAAAGTCTTGTGTTAAGTACAAAATTGATTTTTATATGAGTAGACAAAAAGCGACCAATATGGACTTTAATTTGAACATTTTTTTTTATCAAGGTAATGTAGTTTGTGCAAAATGTAAACATTGTGATAAAAAAAATCTTACAAGAGTGTCGAAAACAGTTACATTTTACTTCAATCTGATATCCGTTACCGAAACTATCCGTAACTAGCGGATAATCCGAAATAATTACATATCCGTAACCGTATCCGAAACCGATATAATTTAATTCCTATATCCATATCCGTATCCCGGTCCGAAATATCATATCCATAACATCCCTACAACACACCGATCATTCGTCTGGTATTGTGGATTTTCATGGGCGGTGTTGACCACTTAACATCAGGTGGCTCACTTGCTTGTTTGCCTCCTTTCCCATAAAACCAATCTTATAACAGGGTAAACTGTTCAAATTTGGCTATCGCTGATGTTTTTACGTCTAGATATGTCTAAGGAAATTTAATAAAAATAATTTACATTTAAACAGTTGAACATCACCACTAATACTTGTTTAAAACTGCAAGTAAAATTCAAGCAAGGTTTTTATTGAGAACACTGTTTTTATTGAGACAAGTGGATACAGACCGGCCAAACGGTCTTTATCGGTTTAAACTGGCAAAGGTCCAGAGAAACTTACCCACTTTAAGACATGATTGCACTATTTTCCGGAGCGTACTTTGCTCAAATTAAGGTTTGAAGATTATACTTTTGCTGATGTAGTTACGGTGCAGGATCCATGCACTTCAAATTTGCACAGAGTTAAGTAAAAATTTGAGATATCTTAAAATTTAAGGAGCATCTGTTGAAACCAGTCTTCTTTTGTTTTGGTATGCCTATTTAGGTTCCTTGTTTGTTTTTATTATCGTTTACAGATTAACCGGAAGACTTTTGTTTCATGTCTTATTATTGTAACATTTGATATTATTTTTCAATTAAATACATGCCATTTAAAATTGGATAGTTAGTAAGACGTTCTGGATTCAGCTCCTACGGCACTAGTACTTCGTGTCGAGAGCTAAGAAATAAGCAATGTAAATTAATGTTTTGAATTGATGATCAGAATTAATTCTTATTACCTACATACAATTTTTTACCAATTTTCAATAATATTACATATCACATTTAGAACAGGAGGCGAGCACTGATTGACATATTACGAAATTTAAATTCTTACCACAATATTAAATTAATTAAAGTAAAACCGTGTGAAAACTTAAAGCATCTGCAATCAGACGTAAAATATAACGAAGCTCATCCTTCAGTGGAAGTTATTCAATGAACGAGCGATGACTAACAAGCGTTGTTGAACACAAAGAAAAACACTTTCAGCCGAACTGTTTATAACAACGAGCTAGTTTTGTGTATCGTCTGGTTGCGCGGCGTGATTTCGAACTTCCACTATTACGAGCTTAACTATAACAGTTCCCAGTAGTGTTGCTATGAAATTCAATGTTATAGTTATGCCTACTTGTATTATGTACGAAGTGCAAACAGTTAGGTTTGAAGTATAATTTTGTGATAATATCTTATCTTTTCGCGGCGATTATATACTTTTACATCTTAAGTTATTATTCATAAGGACAAGATCATTTATGCAACACACCATATCTACCACGCTCAAAAGAAAAAAATTAAAAAAACCACGACAAATAAAAAAAAATAACCTTGAAATAGTGACCCTTAAGTATGATTTCTTTTTATTAAATGCCGCATCGTGGAACCGCTCGCTCGTAGGGTTACACGTATTGAATGAGTTGCAAAAAAATAAGTAATTCACCATTTTGTGAAAGCGGCCATCTGAGACTGATAGCTGTCATAAAACATAGCTAAGAATACTTCCAACTAATTCAGCTTTTAAACAAAATCGATCAGTTCATCCGTTCTTGAGATACGATGCAACACACACACAGACAACCTAAACACACACGAACACAGACACGTCAAAATTATAACACTCCGTCATTTTGTGTCGTGGGTTAAAAAAAAGAAAGAAGTGTGGAGTGAATTATGAAAAGTTAAATAACGCATTTCGTATTGTGTCAAATACTTTTGCATATCTATGACTTAAGATTTTATTTTTTGGTATTGCATCGCCACATATACTTGATGATGATTGGCAGCATTATTAGAACGACGCTTTAAATTCTTTTATTTCTAATTAAACATTAAAACGACTGGTAAAAAAGACTTATTGAAGATAATTTCTGAATAAAATTATCTGTATCCTGTACAATTTTTATTTCCCCACCATCTATATTATTGATGATCCGTGAACATTTTGTGTTTTCAGGACGTGATCCGCCTGGAGACTCAGTATTGGTCATTGGTGGAGATTCCTCGCCAGGAGAAAGCGGAAACAGTACCAGCATTCGTTCTGCGCGCGTGTGCCATCATGGAAAAAACACAGAAATCCGGTGAAGGCGTCAAGACTTCTTCTAAATTGGCCGAAGAAGCTGCCGACCGACGTGAACGGATAGAAAGATTGAACGGTAACCACTTCTTGATTACATAATTTAATAGTAACATTTTCTTGCTAGTTACTCCTTTAGATATTCTAATTTTCTACTATAAGTATGAAATAATAATTATGAATGTATTAATATGGGTATGTAATGTGTTCGCTATTACTGATGCGAGTATTTTATTAGTAAATTTTTAAAATGGCAGTATTAAATAAATAAATAAAATAAATAAATAAATACACCCAACAGTCACATACATAGTTCTGACCCCACACTAGGATACAAGTCCTGTGTCGTGGGTATCAGAGACTACGAGAGACTTTTCGGTCTCACAAACACCCAGACCCGAAACAAATATTTGTGGATCACACAAACATTTGTCTCGGTGCGGGGATCGAACCCGCGGCCTCTCGTTTCGCAAGCTGGTGTCTAACCATCTGCGCCACGGGGCTGTCAAATATTCTCACTTTAAAATCGACACGAAACATTATTGAATTTTTTTAATGTGTTATCTACCTTGTCGGGAGTTGATTTCGGAAATTCAGAGATGCGCGTCTAGGATTTAAACCCGTCTAATACTGCGTATACATGCATGAGGTAACATGACAATAAAGAATAAAAACACAAAAATAATACGTTTACTTGATCGAGGATAGTAATTTTAAGTGTAGCTATGAACCATTCGAGTCACACGTGTCATTCGATCCCGCAAACACGGGGTTACGTTACACAGTAAGTCACGAGGAGAAGCATGTTTCTATAAATTATACAGAAACGTAATGTATTCACACTTTTTATTTGAGTTATACATTTTATAATAGATTGAAGGGAATGGCAGTAGGTACTTCAATAGAAGCCCAAAAGCGTTACACGTTAATTGTGTAATGTTTAGTTTATAATTGTTTATTGTGGGGTCAGGATATTCTCATTTATATGTCAAATTGTTTTTGTTAAATAAAGAATTAAAGCTTAAATATTATATTATTCGGAAATTTGTAAGACAAACTGATTGAAAGTGATATTTTTTTAGTATGTTGCTCAAAATGTGTTTCGCGTGTGAAAGTTTCTGTTATCAAGTATTTTGCTTCTGACACTTATGACAAAATAATCTCTTTGAGTAATCTGTACTCTAGATCCTATGACTGTTCGATTTACTTATTATTTATTTTGCAACTAAAACTATTTTTAACAACATATCAAATCTTATCAGAAACTAGTTTAAATTGAAATCTCTTGCTAAAGTGTTTGTATTTATCAACAATACAACTCCAATCACATCGTTAATTAAAATCTCCAGCGTTAAATGTAGAAGAAAACGAATAGTAGTTACCAGAAGCAGCGCCTTGTAATTACGTCGCAACGACGTCGCCGATTCAAAGCCCCTTACTCCTTCCGTTCAATTTCACAGAGCAATTTTAAAAGGACTAATTTATGGAATTGATTTGGGATGTTCTTATACAATTTATTTTGAATGGAAATTTCTTCAAAGAGGCGATTTCGTTTTGTGTAAATCTATACGATATTAGATATACGTGTTCTGCTGGTACTAATTAGAAGAATTCCCAGCATCATTCTCGTTCAGGTCTCAAATTCAAACCTCAATATCCTTACATTTACAACCAGCAACTGTGAAGGCCTCTGTACTATCTATTTTTTGACATATTCTTAATCTACTTATTTCTATTAGCTTCAGAATATACACTTTTCAGATAAATTAATGTCGCACAATATTGACAACTATTTTATTTCGTTTTCTTTGGTTAATAAATTCCTATTGTGTAATAAATCGCGAGGTCCTCGAATCGAAATTAAGAGGTTCGGTCGCGGACCGTGTTCTAAGTACAAATTAAGCACAAACAATAAAACGAGTTGAGCCCTAAAACCGACACGGTACAAGTGTTTTTACGTATTTAACCCACTTTCCTCTATACATCACTGTAGGGGGAGAAAACCGCTTTTCTATTTAGCTGGTTAGGAAGCAAAATTTTGGCGCTGTTTAATGCTATTTTCATGATAGTCTTAAATAATCTATCCTTTTAACATATTTTTTTTATATTATAAATAAATATGAAGTCTCCTCTACTCATAGTGTGTGAATATAGCCCAATTCTATTCTATTCAATATATTTTTTTCCAGATATGACAACATCTCAAATAGAAACTGAGAACACGCAAATGACAAATGATTTATACCGCCTGCTCAAGAAATACACAGGCCTGAGGAATCTCATCCGGGAGTTGAAGGTTTGTTTCAAAAGACACGCACATTTGTCACAATAACATTAAATTGTATAGGACGTGTCTTGTAACAAGATAAACCACCTCCTTTGAAATATACCCTTAGGGGAAGTTGTCTTTACTAGCTTTATCGTTTAAATTAAATAGAATTCAATAAAAATGTTAAAAAAAAACATATAAAATAATTAAAAGGGAGTATAGATCCTCCTACTTTTTTAAAGTCAGTTAAAAATATCGATAGAAACATGGAGAAAACATAAATAAAACTAAGCATTATTATTTTTTTACCCTCAAAAATTAAAACAAACTTTGATCGTCTCGTATTACTGACCGAATAAACTGAATTTTTATTTACAAAGTGCAACTGGCAACCCTACTTATGCCAGTAGGTAGCGTTATATTTATTCTTTTTTTACAGTCGGAGTACGTGAGCTCGAAGGTGTACCCGATGTTCCCGCGGTACACAATGCTCAAGGACATGATCAAGGACATCATGCACGACCCTGATTACATGGAGGTGTGCCACGAGGTGGACCCATAGCGCGGGGTGCGCAAATAAATGAGGCACTCTTTCACCGACCGGCAGCGGTCGACCCGTCGCTAGATAAAGCCGGGCTGTCACCTGGATCGATGTTTGATGGTGTCTTTGTGTGTACCACTTCAAATTTAACACGTATTTTGTTTTTTTTCAAGGAGAGGAAACCGAAAATTAAAACTAATACAGTCGATAAGAACATTAATATAGGTTTTCACTATATTGATCTATGATACTATTATAACTATGTTATACTATAAATGTAAATCAGTGAATTTAAAATACTTACAGTTATTGGAATCAATATTACAAAAATGCTAATAGATAACTTATTGTCGATGTCTAGATAGCAATCAACTTCATTTACAATAAATTTTAATGGCATTACAAATATCCAAGTAAGAATAAAATTAATCGATCTTATTAGTCATGTTTTCGGTCTGTATTCTACGTGTTCGTTTGAAGCAGGTACAATGAAGACGGTAGTTTGTGGTTAAGGGCTAGCGTCGGTTAGTGACGAGTACTCGTTTCATTTGCGCTGTTTTGTTCAATGGACATTTGTTGTGTGCAAGTTTAGATTAATGTGTGTGATGTACTCGTCCTTTGTTCTAACTTATTTATCTTTATATTCCGTTTTATGTCTTCTAGATTTATGTGCATGTAATAAAACTAAGACTCCAAGGAAATAAAATCAACAACCTGATTGAATATGTTTCATCAATTAGCTGATATATCAAATCTTAAATGTGTGAAATTTTAAATTATAACAACTATTTCTGAAGATTTTCGGGTGTCTAGTTTTAAAGCATGGAAATGCAAATACTGCCGTATCATATGGATCACAAAATTCTCCTGCAGAAAACACTACAATAATTCATTTCATTTCCTTCATAAATTCCATGGTAAATAAACTGTATATCAGCTTCAGTAAAATGTATTTTGACTTGCCATACCAAATTGTTAGATATAACTTGTAATTATACTATCCCTATATCTCACTAATCGCCATCATATATTTAGCTACCTTAAAATCATTTGCTATAAGGACGTTAACAATATAAGTACTGATTTATATATTTCCAAAGCTAAAACTCTTATTCATATTTTAAAAACACTTTATACAGCTCCCAAACCATATCTTAATCCAATGCTTTTAACAAATCCTGTACATTTATCATCTCCCTTAACGCTGTATCATATCAAAGAAGAGCTTGTTCTTGATATTCAACTGTCTTCATATCTGACTGTATGTCTTTGTAATTAATCATATCGTTATTAAAAAATTGTTTCGCGTGTAGCGTAAGTGTTATTCGTAGTAGTAGATATTGTGTATGAATGCAATATGACACCATTGTATGTGTTCACATGTTAAATAATTCGGATGCGTTTTGATGTATAGTGTGGGAATGGTTTCATGACCATTTAGGTGCATCTCGATCTATCTAATCTTGCTGTGTATGTCTTTATATAATTTTGGTTACGATGCAGTTTGTACGTGTTTGTTTATCTGTAGTATCCTGTATTAGAATTCTTATCTTCTTAGGGCGTTGTTTCTACTATTAATGATGTCTTTTCTAAAAATTCATTTATATGATTTCTGTCTATCCAGTATGGGATGCTTCGTAGATTTACTGTATTATATATCCACCGCTTAAAATGATGCTGGTAATTGTCTATTTATCAAAGTAGTTATACATAATAAGAGTACTACCGTATGTAAGTTAGTAGACGTAAAACAGCTTGATACTTGTTGTTGTACTGTAGAATAGAACTTTGGAATGAATATTGAATTTGTGTGTTTAAAAGAATAAGAAATCAATGCTTTTGTTACCATAATTGATATAAAAAATATTTTTATTTATATGTTTTAAAAATATAATCGGCTTTAAAAGTAAGATTATAAACATATGCCAAAGTATTGTTACAATACCGTTAATGTTTTAGATATAAGATTTTGTAGTGTTGAGTTTTAGTACATGTTGGGGAATTTTTAAATTTTACCGACGACATGGACTTTGCTCATGTACTCTCTCATCTTATACAGGATGTATTCAGACCGTAATCGGAAACTAAGGCAAGTAATAGCTAAAATAATTACAATTTTGTATAGTTTGTAATTACCTTAGCTATTACCTGCCTTAGTTTCCGATCACGGTCTGAATACACCGTGCATGTGTCGTAAAAACTAAGGATGTCTTGATACATTTTTTGTGTTAAAATAGTAAAAATCCTCAATAATTATAATTTAGAATTTTTAGCACAAATATTTGTTTTAAATGATAATCTCGATGTTATTTTAGAAATTATTTAATAAAAGTAGGCTTTATGTAGCAATGTATCGATGTATATTAAAATATGAAAGCAAATAGTGAGGCTATTCAATTAGATTAGGCGAAGATATTTCAATGTTCTCTAGAAAGAACTTAGAATCCATATGTCTATATTATATATGCAATAAAACACTAGCTTTATTATAACAGTAAACAAAAGATAATTAAAGAGTTTTCATTTTGGCAAAAGGTCGTTAACTTTCAGAAGTCATTTTAAATTTAAATAATCGTGATTTTTTATGGCTCTGTACAGATAAAACATATTTTTGTCGTGTATACCAAAATTCATACCTTTAGAATATATGGTTAGGTTTTGGCTCAAGGCAACGTAAAGCCTTCTGTTTATTACACAGAACAGTTGAATAAGATAGAGCATGTCAGCATGCCGAGCGTGCCGAACTTACGATAAGACTACTCGTATCATATGTTTGACACGGCCGCTTCGTAGCAATTCGGGTTGCGTGTAATATCAAGACCAATCAACCAATAGGAGCACATCATTTTTGTTTAAAAAAAATATTAATTGGTCGTGTAATCGTAGTACTCGTAGAATGAATTGGTGACAGACAAGTGGCGACACTCATTCTAATCTTATTCAGTTGTTCTGTGGTTTATAACGTCAAGCTTTTGTCACTATTTCTGTATATAATTACTACCACACTTTACAGAAGCAACTACAACAGTTATTGTAGCTTTCGATGAGATTTACAAATATAACCATCCATTGATTAAGTAGTGGTAAAGGTAAAGATAATTCGCTATTAAATATTAGCCATCAGTGTATTCGTAATTAAGGTAAAGGTAGGTATAATATGAAATACTGCCATTGGCTTAATTGTGTAGTGAAATATATAAATGCATTAGCTTAGCTGAATAAATTACGAGGTTAATGAATATTTTTAGCAAGCTAAAACAGTTTTGGATATCAAAAGACTCTAATTCATGTAAAAATTACTTTTATTGCGACTATTAATCTATGATTCAAGTTCAGTAACTAAACTTTATTACAATATCAATAAATAAAAGTGGTACATTCTCATCCAATTAATTAATATTGTAAATTTTAACCTTATTTCATTTAATTAGCCACTGGTTTTTAAGCAACATTAATTTATTTGAAACCCATTTTCTATTGATTAAGCATAAATAAATACTAAAGAAGATATTCCTGCAAAGCATAAAATCATAAGTAAAACGAGTTCCGAGACTTGCATTTAATATGAATGTTATTTAATTCCCCTCAATGAAACTAGATACTGTATTAATACATTTAATTCAATTATTATCGCCTCGTCAATCAAGTTTCCACATAAGTGAGTAAGTATAAATAATACCGTCATTTTATCTTCTCTGTTTTATATGTGTAATAAGTTATAGGAGAAGGTGGTAATGTGACCCCCGCAGGTATATTGGCCCCCTTGAATATTAGTTAGTTCGCACAACGCCATCTAATATCTTTTTGGTGCAACGGGATCATTTCAGTATACTATTGATTTAGTACCCTAAAAATCCGCTTGGTGCGGTTACGTTCGTTCGTCATTTGAACAAGTCGAAACTCGTACCCCACAAACTTATTTTTTGGCTGTGAGTTTTATTCCATAATTTATAAAAAAATTGATAGTTTTTGCTGATGTTTTGAACATTGTGTTCCTGACACTGTCTTCTACGGGATATATAAGGTAAATATTCATTTTTTACATTTTTCAATTGTTTTAGGTTGTTTATCAAAATATTTTTAATAATTGTAATTTGGCCCCCTGACATTGGTTGTATCATGGCCCCGGGGGCCACATTACAAGTAAGACTTGTTTATCATTCACATATTTTTATTTTGTGGTTTCAGATGCCTAGACAAACTCTATCTTCGATGAAAAAACAGAAGACCTGGGACCCTGAACAAATGAAAAAAGCAATCGAGGCAGTGAGGCATAAGGTCATGGGATATAAAAAAGCTGAAAAAACTGTTTTCTGTGCCCAGATCTACACTGAAACGGTTAGTAAAGGATCCACAAGAGTCTTTAGAGTTAATTGTACACAAACCACTAGGTCGGAAACCTATACTACCACTTAGCCTGGAAGAAAAGTTAGTGGAATATATTTTATTTATGGAGGCTAGGTACTATGGACTCACTAAGATAGATGTTAGAAAAATGGCTTATCAGCTGGCGGTGAAAAATAATATTCAGAATACTTTCAAGAATGGAGTAGCAGGGCGTGCTTGGTTGGATCACTTTTTAAGGCGACATAAAGATCAAATATCCTTGCGTAGACCAATGGGGACATCATATGCTCGTGCTCATGGCTTTAACCGTGAAGCAGTTAAAGAATTTTTTGATATTTTGGAAGCCGAAATGAGTAAAACGAACTATCCTGCCGACAGAATTTTTAATGTCGATGAGACTGGGTTAACTATCATACAATCAAAAGTACCACAAGTGTTAGGTAAAAAAGGGAAAAGGCAGATAGGAGCCCTGACTGCTGCTGAACGAGGGTCACTGTGTACTCTTGTCTGCTGCATGAGTGCATCAGGTATATTTGTGCCGCCTATGATGATTTTTCCAAGAAAAAACTTTACGGATATTTTGTTAAAAGGTGCACCTCCTGGAACGATTGGCAAAGTTCATCCATCTGGTTGGATTCAGTCCAATTTATTCACTGAATGGTTCAGGCATTTTATTGATAAAACTAGCCCTAGGGCCGAGTCTCCCATATTACTTATATTCGACGGTCATTATAGTCACACGCGCAACATAGAAATAATAGAGCTTGCTCGCGTAAACCATGTTACGATCATCAGTCTTCCACCTCACACAACTCATAAACTCCAACCTTTGGACAAGACTTTCATGGGCGCCTTGAAGAGTCACTACAGTGAGGAGATTCGCAAATTTCTTTTGCACTCTGATAGAATGCTAAAACCTTACGACATTGCTGAACTTTTCGGACGAGCATATCTCAAGAGCACGACAGGAGAAATCGCAGTGAATGGTTTCCGTGAAACAGGCATTTATCCATTTAATCCGCAAGTTTTCAGTGAAGTCGACTTTTTAACAGAAGAATCTCATAGTGCTCATGCATCTCCTGTTCCTGATAATCAAAATACAGGTCTCGTTGCTGCCCAGAGTACACGAGAAGTGAGCTCAAAAGTCCAAGAACCGCAAAATACTGTGATTCTCCCAGAACAAATTCAACCAAGCCCTAGGGCCAAGACTCGGACTTCTAATCGTGGAAGAAAGGCTACTAAAGCAAACGTTATCACATCATCACCATATAAAAACCAACTAATCGAATCATTGCACTTAGCAGAGACTCGTGTAAGAGGGCGCGGACGAGGACGTGGACGCAGACGTGGACAAGGTGTGAGACATAATCATGATGGAGGGAGTGCTAGTAGAGTTGGTGTTCGGCGCCAGAGAGATACGACACCGAGTAGTAGTTCCGACAGTGACGAAGAAAATACTGAAGCAGACATTGATTTTGACGACTCATATCCGAATAGGGTTCCTGACAACGCAAATGTACCTTGTATTTTCTGCGAAACCATTTATACTAATGACAGACCTGGAGAACAATGGATACAGTGTCAGAGTTGCGAATTATGGGCTCATATCGCCTGTGCAGGTTCGGAAGGTGACTATTATGTTTGTGACTTTTGCCGTTAGATTCCAATACATTTAATGTGACCCCCAGGGGGCCACATAACCATCAGTTGATCTCGAGATGCCAAATTTGATTACTTAAGAATAAATGATAATTTTGAATTTATTTAGCGAGTTTCTTTTGTTTCATAGTAAGATATGTACACACAAATAAATACGGAATCCAATAAAATATTTTCCTAATTTTTAATTCCTTTATTTTAGAAATAAACCCTCAAAAACAAAGTGGGGGGCCACATTCACACCTTCTCCTATATTGCATAAAATATTTTTTTATCCAAAACTTAGATCGCTTCCACCTCGGAAGTAGAGTTTGCTGTTAATGCTAATAGCATCAATATGTATGTATATGTACATAACAGTGTGCTGTCTTTATATCTATTTTTTATTCTTTTTTATTGTAATCAATTTTCCAAAACATCAGGCAAGTAGATTGTCATCATAGATGTAAGATTTTACAATTTAAATACGATTGAAAATATTTTCACCAAGCAACAAACTAAAATCTAAATATGGCAAGACGTGAGTTAGCCGCCATAAGAGAAGCGGCGCGAATTCGATCAAAAAGTCTCAATACTATATTTTTTTTGGGCTGAGTGTATAAATACGAGCAAAAGAATCAAGATAACAACGTTGTAACCCATTACTGTGTTTTCTTCACTTGAAATTGTAACAAACTAAGAATTCAAAGCTACTTGATTAAAATTCGCTATCTTACAAGGAATTTTGTATTTCTTGATTTATGTTCTTCTAAAACATGGGATCCTATAAACCTCCTGGATATCGTCAAGAATTTTTATATAAGTTGTCTGTGTCTTTGTGGAATAGGAGTCAAAATTTTCCACGGGTGGGCAAAAGCAGAGAAACTTTTACCTAATAGTGAAAAAGCATTTAGAAATTGAATGTTTAATTCATTCTATTGGAGTTAAATTAATAATAAATATTTCTCTCATTAAACAACAGTTTCACGTCATATATTATAAAAATGAAGTTACAAAATGTGCAATAAAATCAATGTATGTTTTTAAGTAGAACGTGACGATAAGTGTGTATTTAAATAATGTCGCAATATATGTCTAAAAAGCTTTGTTAACAATGTAATACAATATTTTTTGTGCTAAATTTGAGTTTTATTTTAAAGTACCTACTTCAAGTTTACCCATCGTAAGTCAAAAGCGACACTTGAATTTCTTATTTTATTTTAATTTTTATAATAACTCTTATAAATTAACCTTATCTGAAAAATGTTTTGTCCATCAAGCTACGAACCTTGAGGATCTGATGGATTGACGAACCTAAACTAAGCCCCGGGGAAACCCTATATTTTTAAATTATATTCGGAATTTCCTACAGATAACATATTGGCTGTTGAAAAATCCTGCAATTAATGTCTTGGGTTCGTTGAAACTGAAAAAATATCTGTTGAAAATCATTACTTACATGACAAAGTATAAGGTAGCTGTATTTCCATTAGAAAAAGTACTGTTTTTTCAAAGCTTAAAAACAGCGACATCTCTGCGTTATAACGCTAATTAATTTGTATGCCTGTTTCCTTTAACAACTCGTAAGTTAGCGACATCTAGTTTACAAGTATAAACTAGCACGAACTGGGTTATCAGTTTCAGAAAATAGTTCATAATAAATTTGACAGATGTCTCATTTCCACAATTATAAATATTAATATTTTAATGTTGCCTTGTAAAAAATTAATATTCCGAGAAAAAAAATATTATTTCATTCATAATTTTATTGCATTATAATATGTACTAAATAAATGTTGTTTAAAGCACCGAAATAAATTAAACTAAGTAATTTTATTTAGTAAATGTATATTTTGAACAAAAATTATACACTGATTACCATGCTATTTTTATTTTTGGAGACATTTAAAAAAAGAAGATTCAACAACATTGATATAATTAAATAAAACATGAACTATTAAAAAACACAATCCACATTATCAAATACCGGCAGAAAAAGATGCTGGCAACACCAGTAGTGCATTTGTTTTTCAGCTCCATTCATTCGTCTGGCAGCTGTGAGTGGGAGTTGTAGCGTGTTTTATTCCGATTATGGCGGGATTACGAGAACATGAAAAGTTTTTGTAAGACTTTGTAACTAAATTTATGAACTAAAACTTGCTTACTTATATTATAACATAACAAAAACTGCTTGTAGTTGTTGAAGAACGATTAATAAGTGAAAGTTCACCGGTCAGGATGTCGGTTAATTCAAAGTGGCGGTTACCTGACGTTTTTTGTGTTGGTGTGTTGAATGAATGTCGGAATTACGTTTAATTCGCGGCGCGGGGATGGGTGTCTAAGTGTTTTGAGACTGTTATCGAAATGCCTTTCGTGCAGCGTGTGGTGGAACCCAAGTTTTTGTCACGGACAAGTTTACGGGACGACGATGGGAAGCCGAAAGTTACTGACGAAGAGTTACAAGCTGTCACAAATTGCACCCTCAGTAATGCCCTAAGACAGCTCGCATCCCTCGTGCTCCTAGCCGAGGATATATTCAGCGAGCTGACGGCACAACTGCAGGAGATCACAGAGCGGTCGAAATCGGCGCAAACTAAGATCGACAAAATTAACGAAATAGTCGAAAAATATGACCCGAAAAAAGTACCAGTCCGTAAGTAATATATTCAATTATTTATACACTGATTCTAGCACCAGTTTATATACGCTAAATGCTTAGAATTTAGGCTGCGCCAGATAAACTCCGGGCAGGTCAGTAGTAAATTGGATGAAGTTATTGAATGAATTTAGGCAATCTATATCAATTGATTTAATGTTTATATTAATCGATTTATCTCCAAGGACTTGTTCTATTGGCCCACCTAGCCTCATTCGTCGTAATTGAGAGTACGCGCTCATTTTATAACACCTAGTGTTATCAAAACGTATGAATGGCAAAGATAATGTGTCCATACATTATGCTCTAATTAAATACGACGATAATCTTTATAACGGATCCATTACCTATTGTTTACAAACTTTTTGTGTAAATTTCCTATATGAATAGATAAGAAAATTAATTATTTCACTGCAAACATGTTACTGCAACGATGTCTTTAAGAGAGGTGTATATTTATGTGTCTTTAAAAGTTTGTATTAGGCCCAAGAAGAAAATACTTTTTGGTAGGTATGTTCCAATGAATCTTCTCTTTGAAAGGGTCACAATTACGCATTCCAAACAAATATTAAATATATATTGTAGTGTTGACTTTTTATTTTGGCAAAAGTAAAAAGCACCGATAACTTTATACTTACTTTACATATTTAAGTACACAGAAAAGGGCTGACAAGTCGTTTGTGTATAATCATATCGATTCGTCAATCTTGTCTGCTCTTAATACATAAAATTCATACATCCATTAGTATAATTAAAGACGTAGTGAGTTTGTAAATTAAACTCATTGAAAGGACCATTCCGAAACCTCATTACCCCGTCCTTCTTGAATATGCCGCCTTTACAAAAACGTACCACGTTGATGCATTACCGCGCGCTATCTAAAAACCTGTTTGGACGTTCGAACGGGCCTGTGATGGGAAAAAAAGCTCCCAGATTCCAATGCGAACCATAAAAACGTTCCGAGATAATTTCCAACGTATCCAATGATCAAGCGCCGCCTGGTGATTTTGTCCGCTCAAGTATTTAACACTTGAACGCTGGAATTTCTTGTTTCTTTTATTTCGCACACTATTCCCTTCGGCGATCGGCAACAGAGATAAAGTGAGTTGCACTCTACGCGTTGTAAAGATTGTACCCAAAATAGTTCGACGTTATCGCTTAGATTAACAACGTGCAACTTTTATTTGAACTCGTACAAAATTTAATTAACCGCTGCATTTCGAGTAACCACGACTTCCTGATTAAATGACGTTCATTTAGATTAGACTAGACTTCGTCCCAAAAACATTACAAGCGCAATTGAGAAAGGAATAAAAGGAACAAGAAAATAACTGTTGGAAATATCCGAGGTTGGTTTTGTTGCGCGTGTAAACACTGCAATTCATTCGGCAACCTTTCACCTGGACGATAGCGGCTAAGTGTTGTTTTAGTGTCATCTCGACGAAGTATGCCCGACCCTATGCCAAGTATTTGTATAAACCAGTATAAAATTGTCATTCTTGGGAAGCGTTTATTTTCCTTGCGGTATTTACTTTCTTAATAATCTTTAACCAAGGGACAAAGACAAGGATATTTCATTACAGATATATTTTGTTAAATATTTCTTGTAGCTTTAAAATATACACACTTAATCAGCTCATAGTAGGTTCTGTCCAAAACATTGAGATAAAAGTCTTGTATCAGAAACAAAATATAGCTCTTTTTGGGACTCAGAAAAATTTAACCTTCTAAATCTACCTTTGAAACGCAGCTGAACTAAAAATAATGCTCGGCAAATATTTCGTCCGCGTCATACATTTTAATCGCAACAGAAGTTTACGTTTACTCAATTGTTAAGAGTTCGTTGGCCGATATTTCTTATCAGTTTTCATTGTAAGAAACCACACACTGTAAGAATTAATTAAAAGTTACTCGTACATAGGTTACCTCTACAACTTTATTGTTACCGGAATCGTAAGACGATATACATTATTAATTCGGAAGGAATTCGACATGCCCATAGCAACCCCTTACATCTGCGAGTGATCAGATGTCAAGGAGTTGAAAGGCAAACAAAACTGAACGTTGCGCGTTGCTTTTTCCCATGGTTATTTTTCTATTGCTTTAGCCGGATCATTCATATATAATACGCCTTGCTTTCCGATAGTTATTTTAGTCTTAGATGTTTAATCGACTAATTGATTTCTCACGCTTTGATCAAAATAGTTTTGTCATATACTTACGTAAACCTTAAAATAACGTTTCATGAGCAGCAGCGATAATACCCCACATAGTATTTTGTTTATTAAAACTAGGTAAAATAAATTTACTTAGGTCATTGAATGCGGTACAATTCAATTATTTTATATTAGTTAAGCAAAGTGTTGTGGCACCTGATAGTAAGTGCAATGAAGTCTAAATAGTGTCGAATCGATAATAATAGCATATTGCGTGTATTTTCAAGCTTCTATGATTAATTAACATTTTAAATATAGAATTCAGAACCAATAATTTGAATTTGGAAGCTAATTTGTTAGAATATGGCACCATTAAAGTACATATTATACTGTTTTTTCTTAGAATAAAATACATTATATACCAAGCTAAAACGACCATATCGGCGGAATCTGTTCATTACCGGAGAAATGAGTGTAATACAAATGTTTAATGGCAAATTAATGTAACTTATGTGTTCCCTAAGATCCCGCGTTCTTAGATGTCGCCCCGCCCAAGGCTCTAAGCTGTAATAATAGGTAGCTATGGTGTCAACATAAATCACGACACTTAAATGGTATAGAAGGAAATTATATGGAGTATTTCCGTGGCCCGCATCTAAGATAACAAGATATGATCTGGCCGATACATGTACTCCTTAATATAATTCTGATTTATAACTATAAACTCACTTAACTACTTATTATTGAGTAAAGTATACATTGAATAACAAGAATGATTTCGTTTTTATCTACTGCCGCCGTGCTGGTATGGGCGTTGGCTAGGTGGAGCCCGCTTCGTATTTGGCGCGAAACGAATTAAGATAATACTTTTCAATAAATAAACTATTTAATGGTTGAACCAAAAATGGAAATATATACAAATGAATCAAAATGAGAACTCTGTTTGTAATTTTAAAAGAAAGTTTGTAACTAAGTTCCTTTTCATTGACAAATAGCTGATGCTATTAGTAATATGTTAGGGAACATTTATTATATGTTCGATAGCTTTTCATTAATAAATTAACTTTCTTACAAATTATAAATATATTGCAAATAAACATACAATTTCCTTTGAAAAAGCTATACCTTTCATTGCGGAAGTAATGTAATACGTAAGAGCTGGGTAGGTACTTAGTATATGAATTATGTTATCTTTATATTTTAATTACATCCTAAGCATACAATGTACAGATTGCAAAAAAGATGTATTAAACTTCTCGAAAGTCTCTACATTTCTTTGTTGATGGTTTATTTTACTTCCTCGCGAAATAAGTTGCGTGTGCCACAACACACATGGTACCCAAGTGACGTAATTTCAAGTAATTTGCAAATATGTGTCCTAGTCTGTGTAAGGTATTATTTTTGTAAACGCTACTATGGCATAGAATATATCTAAAGTCTAAACTAATATATAAAGCTGAAGAGTTTGTTGTTTGTTTGGATGAACGCCCTAATCTTAGGAACGACAAGTTCGGTTTGCATTTTTTATTTTTATTTTGTATTAATTAGTTCATTTATCGAGGAGGGTCTGTCTGATACCATACCAGCACGCTACGCCCAATAAGACCTGGAAAATGTGGCAAAAAATATTCATTATGAAGTTTAAAGTTCACATAATATGAAGTTTTGGGCAAAAGTTATGCTACTATAAAGCTATAGTAAAAACATAAGGTCAGAATCATGAGCAGTAACGGTTACCATAACTTAAAATGCTTCATTCATTGACTCTCTTAACAATCTGTGAGATTTATTCGACGGAATGTTAAGTGTTAATGTAGCTAATGCAGGTAATCAATAAATAAACAATGGTGTGAATAACGATCCGGCGCTAGGAATGTCTCTAACACAGAAATTCAATTTCTATATTCATCAAGCTTTCTATACCGGACGAGATTTTATCTAGAAATGACTAGCTGATAAAATGTCTAAGGCTATTAAGTGCTTAGATCGCTTGATTATACTACATTTCAAACGAAAGCGCCTAGTATAAATATCACCTGTTTGTCGACGTGACGAACTTGTGTTTTACTGTAATTCTGTGTAATTTTCCACCACTTTAAAAGCTAAATTACTGCTCAGAACAAAAGAAGTGCGCTTCAACGGACAAGCTTCATTAATTTTGACAGTGAAAGTCATGTCTATTTTGCTTAACGTCTCTCGTAGTTATTTTTTTTTACGTTATGTTTCCTTAGTCATCGTATGTGCCTCGTGGTCTCGCGGTACAAGTATGTGCCGAGCGATCTAGAGGTCCTGGGTTCGATTCCCGGGTCGGGCAAAGTGTTATTGGGTTTTTCCATTAGGAAATTCTCAGTAGCCGCACGGAGTCTGGAATTGTGCCCGAAAAACGGCAATAGGCTCGCCCCCTATTACGTGGGACTGATACATACCTGGCGAAATGTGGGTGCAGAAATGCACCTCTGCCTACACCTTCGGGGAATACAGGCGTGAGTTTATGTATGTATGTAGTCATTACTAAACATCCCATAAGATTTTATGCGACTTTAAACTTTATTATAAATGACATTATTTTTAACGTATCAAAAATCTTCACCATATCTATACATAAAATTCCGAACGTACCATCTCATCTACATACTACAACGCATCGTTTTGCAAACATATTATTAAGCTCAATTTTGGAACACAGTATTGTTTTTATATTTATTTTGTCCCAACGGTCCAGATTCTTAACTGTGCCGTTGCTCTCGGGTCTAATTTGAAACGCTGGTATGCAAAAAATACAAAAAGTTTTGCGAGATTCTATCGCGGAATCCACCAATGTTATAGTGCCACAGCCCAACATAGTGTGAACCACGGTGTTTGCCAGTTCGTTCCATTTCAAAATATTAAGTTAGGAAACATCCTCGAGTTTATTTTTCGTCCTTACATTTTAGTGAGAGTTTTTTAGTGTTACGTAGATGTCTTTATATTCAATGTAACCGACTGTCATGATACAGCAAGACCTTTGTGGTATTCTACTGTTGATATTGTTGTCATAACTAATGGGCTTGTAGGTATTCTTCCAAGACCATGAAGTCGTAAATAACGTCGTTTGTGTCTATACAACTGCTATTTACCTAGTGCTCTAGTATCATACGTTGAGGTGTCACCTTTCGTCTCCAATAGTGCCTTTCCTCGCCGGTGTTACTTTGCAGGCTATTGAATAACTGCAGTCGGTCCGTATTAAGCAAGTCCTCGTCGCGTAATTCGAGACTCCCCTCAAACCTAACGGTACTGTACCTAATGCTTTATGCCTGAATAAATCACGAAAATTAATACCTTGAAGCAGGTTTATTGCTTAAAATGATAGGGTTTGGGCAATTATCGTCCAGTTGCACAAAAATCCTGCGGCTTTCAAATGTCAATGTGCAAAGGTCGATCGTTCGGAACAAGGGTGAGTTTTTATAGCGCTCTCGAAGACGTTGCTTAGAATTATTACTTACATTCATAATAGAAAGGAGACAAAAACCGTACTTGAGATGCACACTCGTCCGTCCTCATTGTGGGAACTTTTGAGTGAACAGTCCGACCAAACTTTTTGTAAGCTCTTTCTTAGAAACACATTCCAGGTAGTCAACTGCCTACTTTACATAAGTTATCTAAGATTTCGCAAATTAATGTCCGACTTTAGCAAATACAGTTCGTTATAACCGTGAAATTAGTGAAAGTGCGAATACAGTTTATTGAAAGCGCTGAGATTGCTTTTCTGTACCTAATTTTTTGCCATTAAAGAAAAATTTAACACTACACTTCAAATGTGATAAATAAATTTTATTCTTTATATTTTTCGTACGGCGCATTTTGTTGTGTATATATTGTGCCATCCATACAAATTGTCTGTAAATGTTACAAATGCACGGTAAAGGTATCTTCACACGGATATCACATATCCCAGAGACAACAAATATTTGCACTCAAGCCATTCTTGAGCAACTTTGTACTAGAATGTGAGTAATTGAAGGATGTGCGAGTGCGCACCGCTTTGTGCCGCAATCTTCTGTGTTTCGTTAAGATTATACTTGTGTTGGGAAACATTGTGTTCAAGCCTTCACTTAGATGATTTCAAAACCTCTCCTACTTCTATATAATCTATATAAAATAACGCGCCGACTATCTGTTTCGACACTGTCGAGGCAATAAAGGTATAAACGAGAATTTAGATTTCTGTCTATATAAGGATTATTAGAACATACAAAAAATTGTACTTGATAAAATTGGTTAGTGTAAATTAAGTACGAAAAATGCAGACACTTATACAGCATACAACTTCCTACTAAACAATAGCTTAGTTCATTTTAAATATCATCCCATCTTGTACCGGCTGTGACAATGACCTTTTCAAGCCCACGCTAATTATACACTCAGTGTCTTCTACAACCGGTGTCAGACTAGTTTAGTTTCGACATCGCAACCGACAACACACTCAAGTTCCTAATGCAAAGGTATTTAAAGTTGTAATCCTTGGCTCCAGATTATTATCTTACAACGATCTACATAAACAAACAATATTGTAACAGTAATTAATTAAAACAACATTCTGTTGATGACAATGTTAATTTCATTAAATTTCCTTTAACATCTCGTTTGCACAGCGTATTTTAATTAAGAGCAGTCGAAAAAGATTGAGGAGGCATGAAAGATTAAATTAGCGCCCATCGGAGCTTGTGATGCAATGAGATCGAAGAGGTCGTAAATTTTACGCGCCCCTTCTGGTACAACATGTAATCGCTAATATCGAATTTTGTCGGTTTTTGTTGCGATAGAGTCATATATCCGGCTATAAGCCATGAACTGGCTGTTATGAAGGAGGTTTTCCGTTATATAAGTTTCTTTCAACATTATTTGCTTGAGTAAGCCTAATAAAACACACGAGGTAAATATCAGGAAAACGATCTGTGAACACGTGCACAGGCAAGAAGGAAAATTGCATAACTGTTCATACTATATCTTTATTATTCATTTAAATTTCACTGTATTACGCTCGAACATGTAGCAGAATTTTAACAGAATGCCTTGTTTAAGATTTTAACATGCACGAAATTTGACTTCAGAGATGCATTTTGTTGATTGAAATTCTGAGAATATTAAACTTGTGGGAATCTCAAGAGTATGAAGTAAATTTGTTTAAATAAAACTAAATTATTACCATACTGAAACAGGATGATATAAATGCAGATAAGAACGATTTGAGTTGCCCAGATCTTATGAAAAGAGCAATCTGTGATGAAGTGATAAAAAAACACTGATTCATCGGGACCACATACAGAACTCATCAATCTTGTGGCAACGTAAAATAAACGAGCGACACTGTTTTATTTCCTGAGCCTATGACAGGAGCGGTGATTTTAACATCGTTATTTGCTTTGAAAATGAATTTCGTATTAATTAATCCACGTACATTTATTACATGATCCAAGGCTTCGTAAACTATAGTCATAATCTTAATCGTCTTTCAGTTGTGCACTAATTAGCTTTTAAGAATATTGGACGTTGTAAGTGTTAACGATAAAAATTTAGGAATACGTTCCTTTGGTAAAAATTTAACAAACTAGTTAATATTAGATGAAGCCCATAAAATGAAGGGGCGCCACGGCAGCTGATCGGAAGTCCTGCCCTTTGTTCGGCTCTAACCACTTTTTGTACTTCAAGGAAGGAAGGAAGTAGGGGATACAATTCAATCGATTCTTATTTTACCTACTTCGTGTGTCCGATGCGTTGTTAAATATTCAATGTTTTTAATCTGTTTTATTTCTCCGCGTGGTCACGAAATATGTTACGCTCCATTGTTCCTTACGAAATGTCCGTATTTTTTAACTGAACAAAGAGAAGTTCGCATTATTCAGAATATTTTGGGTACAATAGAGAGCGGCGTGCGGCGCGGCGCACACGCACCGTGTGATCCGTTGGCGGCCAGATCGATTGTTCGCGATATATGGGGAGGCTATACAACCGCTTTTGTGTATTATACGACAATTCCGGTACAAAAAGCGTACACACCTAGGCGATTTTTGACTTTGTTAATTTATTAACTGCTTCCTGTAGATTTCATGCTATTTCCGCTGGTTATCTTTTGACGTTGACTAATAGCACGTCATTAGACAATTTTATGTATTGTATTTCTAACGTTTGTGCATCTTTGCCTACATCCACGTTTTATTCATCTTTTTCCACGAGACATCCTTTTTTTATTTTTTATATAAGGCAATATTGCCTCTACTTCTCAGGAGAAATAATCTGATCAGATCTTGCTAAATTTGAACTTATTTATACCCGTGTTCCTGAATAAAATAATGTTACGATAATAAGCAAACTATACAAACAAGTGTGAAGCAAGACTAGGTTTTATTAATTGTTAATTATTCTAATAAAGTTTTCATTACGTGTCGCACCACGTGCCGCTCGCACGCGTCGAGAAACACTTCAGTTTTGTGGCTTCTGCAAATAACGTTATTGCTTCCTAACCACGTGCTTCGTCGTGATAGAAATGTGCTTCTGGCGAGTAATAAAGTTTCCGATAAATTATGTTATATACACGTGCAAAATTTAATTAATTATCTTGAAACAGTTCAAATCTTTATACACATATTTTTATCAAATTCACATTTTTATCAAAACTTTCTACACATATTCTAGATAATATAAGTAAGTAGCCTAATAGAGTGGACTCTAATACAATAAAAATAAAATGGGTACAAAGAGGTTACTTACATGAATCCGACTGTCCATATAGCTGTTTTATGTTCGAGAGCTAATTTACGAGTGCTTTGTATTAATGGTTATTGCATAGTCATTATATCGGAATAGAATAAATTCACCCAATAGTAACAGGCACAATGGGATTAACCCACATTAAGGTACAAGTTCCGTCGTGGGTATAAGAAATTACTATAGTGCAACTCCACCACGAGAGCTGTCTAAACATTCATATCAGATTAAACCTGACAATTATGAACAAATACGAGTTAAGTTAGAACCTGGTTGAAAGAACAATAATAAATCATACAAACTTCAAGTGTTATCAAGGTTAGATAAATATTTACAGCGCACATCGAAAACAAACATAACATGTGCCTTAAATCTTTGTGTTTTCGTTTGCACCGACCGTTTTCTCCTAATGGTGCATGAGAATACATGACGTAATATGACGTGGGAATCAGATGCAATCGCACTAGGAAACGAGATAGAGGGTACTATTAACATAATTATTCTCAGTCATAATATCCTGTAGGTGTGGACGCTAGATTTATTGATACTGTCTGTTTCGTATTTATTTATACTAAGCTTTATGTCTAGGTTTGCGAGTTTCAATTCTTTAATAAAATTTATTGCGATATAATAGTCTCGTAAATATGTTGTTCAATAGCAATCGGTGCCAAATTGCTAATATTTAACTGTTAGCAGACCACCTAATTGATTTATAAAAGATCCTATTTAATATAGTTCAGTAGACTTAACGAGTATTATTATGCAAAACGTGTAATGTATCTGTACGCATCATTAGTAAAGTGTAGTTTAATCGATTAGTCCAAGGAATCGATGGGCTTATAGGCACAGTTCACACGCAAGTTGAATATTTCAATACTGGTGTCGTAATTTGAGTTAGTAATAGCGCTTCGCTGGAACCCCGAAAGAAATCAATCATGTTAACCTTATCGACACCGTTGCAAACTCATTAGCATTGCTGATGTGTCCGCAACACAGCTCCGTGTACCACATTCTCTTGTGAAGTACTCGGAGTAAAGCCAATATGGGCAAAACGAGCCTCTCCTCATACCAACACCGAGCTTCCTTCGATTGGTTCACTTTATGTTGCAAGCGGATGTCCCTTAGGACTTGCATTGCACATCTACAATTTTTGACGTATAGCATACTAATCTTAAACAGAAGGCTGATTAAATATTGCTTGGTGATCTGTTTTGTTACGTTTAATTTGATTACACCCGAAGGAATATGCCAGTATTTTTAAATTAGTTATTAAAAAAAAGAATAATGTACCAATTTGAAGTTTGCATGTTTTATGAAATCGAAACAGAACTTTCACTCCTAATAAAGACTTAGATACGAATCAGTACTATTACTGCTGATAGGTATCTACCACTTTGTTGGTACATTGTTATTCGACGAGATCGGACGAATGGAATTGAAATTTTCAAATGGTTGCCCTGCACGTTTATTATGTAGCATGACTCGACCGTTCCACCGCGATCATATTTTGTGATGCATGGCGTTCGTGATCTAAAGACACAATTTCAGTTTCGTGTGCTCACAATATTAAATCGGGTTTCTATAAAGAAATACAAAAGTTAACACATTTATGCAATTATGGGGACGGAGCGCGTGCATGGTGAAGCGCCATTTTGTTTAAAACTAAATTGCTTTCAACTGCACAATCTACCTTTGTGAATCATGGCACAGATAATAACCGTGTTTCAGTCGGGTGACAGCATAAAAATAAAGGTGAAAATGGTGATCGCAGACGTATGGAATAGATAAGGAATACACATCCCCGCGATAATAGCCACATTGTGAGCGCCGCCGGGGCCCGTTTTTACAACAATAAAGGAAATATTTTTACTGATGCGTGCAAAGGCCGTTCAACTTTTAAAATGACTTTTGTATATTGAGAAATATGCTTTCAGTATCCTACTAATAATTTGAATGTGAAAGGTTTATATGTCTGGATGTTTATTACTCAATCCCGCATAAACGGTTGAATGGGTTTGGACGAAATTTGGCACAAACTTGGTAATTTTTGTCATTTTGAATAGCTAGGAAAAATAGGAAATAGAGATTCGTTTTTAAATATTCAACTTTTTTGGCTGTATCTAATCAAAAATGACTGAAATATGAAAAGGGTTCTGAATTGTGCAAGTAATCGCTTTTTGGACAATCTTCAAAGGAGTTATTTGATTAAGTTTTTAATTTAAATCACCCAATTAAGACACTTTTGGAATGAAGATTTAAAAATTATTAACTTGAAACGGTTCCGGACAAGCAATATCTTAAAATTGAAGCCACAAGTCCATTGAAATTCTACACAAAGGATTTCCTTCGGGATGTTAAACCTTTTAAACATAGAAGCATAAGTATGCCTTATGGTGAAATATGTGCTGATATAAAACTGGCGATCGATGGCTTAATTAATTGTAAAAAAAAACAGCTAACAAAACATTTAAAGTAAAATTAGACAATAAGGCTGGAGACACAAATAAAATCTGCACAACCGTTTCGATGTAGGAAACTTTCCGACATTAGTGATTGAAGGGTACCTACCGACGTCGGCCAGGCATCACATCCGGCTGAGTGGTGGAATTTCACCTTCGCTAATTACCATTTTTCTGCCGTTTTAAGCGGTATTTTAGCATGACTTATCTGGTAGCAAGTGATTACTGCCACTCAAAGTAAACAGGCCAATTTCTGCGAATAGGGTCAGGAGATAAAAAACGAGATTTATTGAGACGCTTAATTGCTACCATGCATTATAGCATCAGCTTCGAAACTTAACCCTTAAGGGAAAAAAAATTGATTTAATTATTCAGATGTTTCTTACATAATATAGACTATATTAACAGCCCCGTGGCGCAGTTGGCTAGACACCAGCTTGCGAAACGAGAGGCCGCGGGTTCGATCCCAGCACCGAGATAAATAATAAAAGATTGTGTGATCCCCAAAAATTTGTTTCTGGTCTGGATGTTTGTGAGACCGAAAAGTGTCTCGTAGTTTCTGATACCCACGACACAGGACTTGTATCCTAGTGTGGGCTCAGAACTATGTATTTATTTATTTATAGACACACATGCACTAAGCTAGCGGACAGAATGTGGCCATTAAAAGTAGGTCGAATACGCGATTTAGAATTAATATTTTAAAACTAAATTATTGCAATAGCATGCATAGACAAAGTGTCATTCCACGGCTAGTTAATATGATCGATATAATTATGGCACCCAATCAGTACCAACAAACACGAATGCATTCGGTGTGGTCACGTAATTGCGACCTGCCGCGGTAATTGTTTCGTTTGTCGGTGCGCAATTAAACGCGCGTTCACACTGCACCTAATGACCATGAAGATTTTCTTATAAACCATAGTTGTAATACGAAGATTCACGCCATAAAGTGTAATCTACAGTGTGAAAACAGACGTTAGGACACATCTTAACAGAGGGTTTTCTTTATATAACCACCAATAATCTATTTTTTATCTTCAAGTGTTTTTTTTTATATTTTATTATCATCATCATCATCATCAACCCAAATACGTCCCACTGCTGGGCACGGACCTCCTCTACAACTGAGAGGGTTTATGCCTTAGTCCACCACGCTGGACTAGTGCGGGTTGGCGGACTACACACCTAAGAAATTCCTAAGAACTTTTAGCTGTGCATGTTTTATCACGATGTTTTCCTTCACCGTTAAATCAAGTGATAATTCATTGTGAATACACACATAACTTCGAAAAGTCAGAGGTGTGTGCCTGGGGTTTGAACCAGCGACCGCCGAAATTATAAATAATATTATATTGTGGAATTAAAATTCCCAACCCATAATCTTTTATTGCATAAATATGGTCGAAGATGACGGCGTATTATTATCGTTTGCTAAGCAAACACTCGCTGCTTTGCTCAATATAATCGTAGATAAAATCCTACAAACAGTCCTGCATATTAAGTCTTTGCAAAAATAATGTCAATCTATTTTTCAATAGTTAGCTGCAAGGACAAACCACTTAGGCATTCAAAATCATTGTAGAAGTGAAAACAGTGAATCGGTTTTTCTTGTGGAAAGGTAAATCGAATCAAACTATTTATTAATACGAGAACTATATTTTAATCCCACACACAACTCTATCCAGTGTATTTTTAGAAATCGTCACCCCTCTATTAATAAATCGTAATTATTAATCCCTTAATGTTTCTTTATAAAGTTCCTAAATCCCTCGATGACATATTTACGGTTTTGGTTTTAATAATTACACGTTACAAAATAAAACTGATTCACAGCTCTCAAATCCTACTTCCCGAGTAATAAATAATGTTTATAATATTACTTTTAAGTTTTCCAAAAAAAAAACTTGTTTAATATTGTGAAATTATTAAAACCCATTTCACGTAAATTTTTTCCTGGTAAACAATTTACAATATTGTTTCCAAAATGTTATAAAGATAATTTCATGATATCCCTGTTGACCTCACTGTAAGCTACATCTCATGTGTGGTCCTTTATTTGCACTAAACCCAAAACCAATATTCCGTATAATTTACATTTGAATCGATGCGAAGATTTCACAGCTCGCGTCTCGCGAACTACGTCACGAACGGTGTACCAACATAACAGGGTTTTTATTGTTGCAATTTCCTTTAATGCAAGTTTGCAATATTAGGCGTTCGTGTTATGTCACTGAGCGATGTACTGGCCACCGGGCAGATGCGGTGAACGACCTTTCTACGCAACATGCTATTACAGGTTTCGGTTCTTCAGCAAACGTGTATCGTTTATGAACAAAACTCGCCATGACTCAGTTCATTCATTGTATTACACACTGGATGTCGATAATCCACGGCGGATTGAATTAGGGCGTGAATTAAAATACCGATGTAAGTGATAGTCTAAACAAATGTGTCGGGAATATGGGAACTATACAAATCAAATGATAAAGGTCTGTCGGTGTAAACATTCCTCGCAAAAACTTCACGATAAGAATATACCTATGTTCATTATTTTCTCTTATAGTTTAAATATTTGGAATATAGAAAACTCTGATAAACACGGTCATCTATATCACAGTTTTAGAAATCTATGATAGTAAATTTAACGTGTCATTTTTTGTGCATACAAATATTATTGATATAAATCACGCAAAAGCAGTCACGAACTTTAGCCAATTGCTCAATTAATGACACACTAAACAAATATTTTATGAAACACAAACATGCTTATGACTAATAACTCAACATACAGTTGATGTTCCATTTACGACGTAAAAACATTAACCTTGGTTATCGTAAACATATACAGAACATTAATCAGATATCCAAATATAGTCCTAGCGTTTACTTACCTTGCGTAGCTAAAAAACTTTATACAAGCCGTTAATCTCTTTAGTGGCAGCAGCTGTCGCGGCAATCAGTGCCAGCTTACCGTCAAAATTATTAAAAGCTATAAAACGAATCCAAAGGGTGTCTCACCCCATTTTGGATCTCCGAGTTTCAAAAAGCGTTTTATTATTCGAGACAGGCGAGGTGTTGCCATCGATTTTTGACATGCCATATGCAAAGGTAACCGTTACCACGCTGTAAAATGTTATTTTAAACTTGCCTGCGACTTCGCAATTGCCCACGAGGGTGCCGTTTTATATCCTTCGCGGTTCATTTCCAATATATTTTTCCGCAGGTAGTAAGCGTCATTGTTTATGTTCATGCGTAAACAATACGCATCTATGCTCGCTTAAGACTGATTTTCTGGGTTATATTGCGTACCTTGAGACCAATAGAGTCAAAGGAAGAGAGCAACGAGGTAATTCTATTCAACTCTGTAATAACCAAGATGACATCACTAACCGTTAAAGACAGGTTAACGTACAAATGTCCATGTCTGCGAAGTCCCCTCTGTGTATTTTGTCGCTTGCAACCGGTCGCGTGGTCACATTGTACGGCGACCGTTAGCTGGGGCCCACCTGCAAGAGCCCACTGAACCGCGAGCGACGTATCCCAGACACGTGAATTAAACAGAAAAGGCGTTATCGCTTTTTGAAAAATATTCAATAACCGACGAGTAGCGGTATCGCTGGTTGGCCCGTGTTCTCGTACATTTTAATGTAGTCAATTACTGAATGGCTATGTAATATCGGCTGTAATCGATGATTATAAACTTTATTTTTGCTCAATAGTTATCTAAGCACTGAAGTTTACATAAGTAATAATGCATACTTCACTATCTATCCCTGTGTGATGAATTGAATTTGTCAGTGGCTGTTTATTTCACATTACATCAACTAATTACGTAACAAAAATAAAAAGAAAGTAATGTAAACAGATCCAATATCGGCCTAATTAAATATTTATCGAACGCGCCTATGCATCGCGATGCATCCGCCATTTATCGTAAGTCAAACAGCATGCGAGATAAACGATATCGATTCGTGACCGACGATCATATTACGAAATCAACACTCGATACTTTGACACCTAGCCACCGGCCGTGTCTGCTTGTATGACGATTATCTTGTATGGTATGTCTCAGTTTGACCCACTTCCGAGTACGGCTTGTAGTTTCGATACCGCCACCTTCAATATTAATGACCGAATCAAATTATATCATTCCAGCCGGCCACTTTAACAACTGTTATTCGACACTTCGGCGTGCATATTTTAAATATATTCACTTTGTTGCTACTTGCGTGTACTTTTACTTACTTACTTTTAAAACTTATAATTATTGTGCGGAAACCTCGCGGAATCAAGCAATTATATTTCGGTATTTTTTACTTTATTTTTTTTTTCTATTTAGTTGTTAGCCTAAAACCAAACCTAACATAAAACGCGATTTTTTAACTGTTTCATAGATTAACCTGATTAATAAATAATAAATAAATAAATACACCCAACAGTCACATACATAGTTCTGACCCCACACTAAGATACAAGTCTTGTGTCGTGGATATCAGAAACTACGAGAGACTTTTCGGTCTCACATACACCCAGACCCGAAACAAATATTTGTGGATCACACAATCATTTGTCTCGGTGCGGAGATCGAACCCGTGGCCTCTCGTTTCGCAAGCAGGTGTGTAGCCAACTGCGCCACGGGGCTGTCAATTTGATCTATAAAATTTGAAATTATTTGAGTTGTTCTGCACCAAACAAGATCGTTCACTATGGACACAACTAATACCAGCGTACTGGTTTAGAATTGCCTTATTATATAATTCGTATGATTAGACAAAGCCATATTAGTTGCACTGCAATAGAAAATACGATTCCACGACTAGCATCCGTACTTACAGAGATATTTCGCAACGGAGCTATAATTACGGGCAATTTCGTATCGCTGATGATACTGTGATTTTTAGATAGCCACGAGTAGTTACATACGCATTTGTCAGTCGTATTAAACAATAATTTTGCAATAGCTGCTTATACTGCAATATTCTTTGTTTATTGGAGAAAGTGAGCCTAATGACGACAGCAAATAGTGAAGGTTTTAATACACATACATACATACATAAACTCACGCCTGTATTCCCCGAAGGGGTAGGCAGAGGTGCATTCCTGCACCCAAATTTCGCCAAGTATGTATCAGTCCCACGTAATAGGGGGCGAGCCTATTGCCGTTTTTCGGGCACAATTCCAGACTCCGTGCTGTTTCCGAGAATTTCCTAATGGAAAAACCCAATAACACTTTGCCCGACCTCTAGATCGCACGGCACATACTTGTACCGCGAGACCAATACGCAAATGCAATATCAAGTTACAACATAGTAGGATGTTTATGAGGTGATCCTTTCGATATTACAGACTTTGCTAGTTCTACAACCTCGCTGAAACTAGGTATAGTATATGAAGTGTAAAATACATTTATAGTGTGTCAAGATATTTAAATGTCACAAACAAGTTCAGACTCCACAATTTATAATGACATAGAAGAATGAAGTAAGTGAAGAAAATGTGATCCTTGTAAACATTTGTTTTATAAAAATAACAGCTACCAAGATGTTAATACAGCATTATTTAATGAACAATTCCTAACTCAACAGGCGACATTATTCTGACCTTAGAAGCTAATAAAGACACTTAAACTAACTCACTTCTTGGTACATCTGGCTCATTCATTTGTACACTGTACTAGAACTGCGACGATGACTTCTCAATTTGTTTCGCCACATGTGCTCGTTTAGACAACTTGTCTGGACTCTTCATACTTGTCTAATGCACCGATTCTCAAATATTTGTCTAGTTATCGTTCGATGATAAATGTATTGTCGAAACTGGTTATTACTAGTTTCGGGACGTTAATGTGTGTTTAAAGTTTGTTAAGTAAATTGTGGGATTGAATATTCAGATAGTTTCCCATGCTCCCGAAGGCTTTACGACAATCTTCTTTTACTATAGGATGCACTGAAGATCATTGATATTCAACAATAGACTATAATTTGAAATTGGGCAATTTAATAAAAATGTCCGCACCGACATCCTACAAAAGATCTGTCAACGGACATATTTCACTGTACATTAATCAAAATACAATCGCGCTGTATTCCCGACGGAAATAAAATTGCTTTATTAAAATCTACGTCGAGTATTACGAAACACGCCCAGTCTTGGTCCCAACAAAAACTGGAATGATGAGTGCCATGAGAGATTGCTTTTCAAACGACATTCTTTTATTTTTTGTTTAAAAAACTGCATTTATTTTTATTAAAGTTAAGTCCCGCGTTTAGAGACATACATATTATAATATGATATTTTATGACATTAAACAGCAGTATTGCAAGCCTGGCGTTCTCGGTGGCCAATGGCCACTAAAGTTTATAATCCAAAAGGCAGTGAAAGCTATGTCGCCAGCGATAGGCAAATTCTAAAGGAGTAGTATCGGAAGATAAAACGGCGCTACAGCGAAGCCTACTTATTGTGATGTAAATAAGGTTTGATCACGTACAATGGGACGTGGGAGTGTGTGGGACGAACGGGCCCTTAGCTCCAACATAAACATGGCCGCAACCCTACGAACCGTAAGCTTTATAAATATTTAATCATTATTTTTGAAGCGTCACTACGAAATTGGTGTGAACAGGAACGTAAACATTTCTTACATTTTTCCCAAACGTGTAAGAAAGATGTTCTTACGTACTACGTATTTCTTCATTGAACCTTGGCCTATTTGTTTATACGTTTAGAAAGACAAGCCAAGGACAAGCGTGGATGATGTATGCAATTATTATTTCTTTATAATTGTCGTGTCTAATTATGTGTTGTTCATACTGTACAATTATCTAGTAACCATGTCGCATTTATTGAATAATATAATGTTTGATATGCAATATATTTCTGTCAAGAAGATATATGTATGTTCAGCAGTGTAATTGTAGAATTTGTATAAACTTAAAAGAAAATTGATAACTTTTTAGAACATTTTAACGTGTCCTAGTATTTATTTATTCTTCTAGGGATTCCATTTTAGAAGCTCGAAATATTTTTATCAGATTATAAGGCAGATTGTTGATGGTCCAGCATACCATTTTCCATTCGTACATAAAATTCGCTAACAAACTATGTGATATTATTTTATAGTAATTTGATTTAAGCAGCAAACAATGACTTTAAAAGGAGTGAAGCCATCACATCACGGGATTTCCTGGACAATTCTTTGAAATGTCTGTTAAATTATTCTCTGCCGGTGGTAAACCGCAAGCTCGCTTCCCTCTATTTATTTAAAAAACATACAACATTGCCATTCAAAAATTTTAGCGCTTATTTATCGCCGCGTGAACATTTGTCTTACCTCTGGAAGGAACAGCGACAAATCTCACTCATTTATAACCATTCGTCATTATTAAACGAAGCTACGCCCTAAGAGAGATCAGCACTTTATCTAGTACAATGTTTAATGTTATTAAAGCTAAGTATGAAACTAAACATGCTCCAGATGCATTATCGTTTTAATCCACGCGCTCATCTCGCTCTCGCCGATTTCATGGATATAATGTTTCAAGCATTCACACAGCCAGTGAAAGCATACATTCTGTTCCAACATAATGCATCTGTAGGGAACGACACATGACACCTTAGCCTTCATTGCGGACTTGGCTTCATCAACGCAATGAAACCCGCTAGAACTAATCGAATATTTATTCACGATTCCAACATTAAGTGTGAAATAAATGCACGAATAGATGTTGACCGAACATAAAAATTGGTTCGTAACTGTACTGTAAATAAGCAATCTTTCAATCGATTCGCCTTACAAAATGCATCTCCGGTCTGCGAATGCAATATTCAACGTGAATATAAATCAGTGAAAATGGAGTCGACGATTGGAATCATGGTCAAGTTCAGTAACCTTTGGCGATCGTCTTCATGATTGACAAATTGACCCGGCGTGCAGACTTCATTATTCATCATCGAGCTGCACGTATTTGTAAACCGCACCGCATTGAAATGTTTCTTTAGTTAGGAAAAAATGTAGGTGAAACGCAACAAGGCTATCTTATGATAATGTTTGCTCGAAATATGTTCAAGTAATGTAGATTAGATAAGATTCTTTATTATGAAATCTTTGTCATTTATAGCATGTTAAGTTTCTATTATTGTATCACTTTCCATTCATGTCGTGGTATTATTTGAGAAGAAAAACGCGGCAAACGCGTATAGAAGATATTGCTTTGGGCGTAATAACTTGTTTTTTTATTGCTTACACAAAACAGTGGAATTTAAAAATGCTTTTACGTCATTACAGAGTATAATTCTCTTGTATTCACCGCATCATCTCGCTTAGTACCGCGTTGAGCAAGTTTTCAGTTCTTCATTTACGTCCTCCCATTATTATGAGACGGCTACTTTAGCTATAAGTATTAAACCTTGATTGTGGTTATTATATCTTTAATCACAGCGGGAAGAGATTAAACCAACATCTTTCTAGTATATAAAACTAATTTTCTTGCTCTTTAACTTTATGGTTCACGTCACGGCGTTTCAACGCTAAAGTATTACGATGATTATTACTTTGGCGTTAATAATATTCTTATCAGGTATATTTGACGAAATCAAAGGTTGCATAAAACAATGGTTGTAAAAGAAACCTTCGCTAATAAAAAAATAATTACCACAATATTAAAACGTGCGTGCCTAAAATGACCAATAAAAACTTTCTTCATAATATAAACCTTAAAGAAATAGTTCCTCATGGATTTTCGTATGGAATTTATGAGGCGCATGGTGTTTCGCGTACAGTTATGTGCGTGGGCGCTGTGGGGTCAGCCGCACGCATCGACAGCCCTCACTCCATCCGCCCACTGGCTGCATTGTTTACTGACGCTTTTTTAAATTGCATAATAACCTGACAGTGGAATGGAGTTGGTCTCTGTAAGTTGTATAGTTAGTTGACTGATAGCTGCTTTCACCAACCATGAAAGAAGTCACAATATGATGCATTAAGCGCTAAGGTGCGAAGTAAATTGCCGCCTTAGATATTTTATTTCCTCAAGTCTTTTCTTTATCACATATTATAGCGTATCGACTACCTCGTGGTCTCGCGGTAAAAGTATGTGCCGTGCGATCTAGAGAGGTCCTGGGTTCGATTCCCGAGTCGGGCAAAGTGTTATTAGGTTTTTTCCATAAGAAATTCTCGGTAACAGCACGGAGACTGGAAATGTGCCCGAAAAACGGCAATAGGCTCGCTCCCTATTACGTGGGACTGATACATACTTGGCGAAATGTGGGTGCAGAAATGCACCTCTGCCTACTCCTTCGGGGAATACAGGCGTGAGTTTATGTATGTAATATGTATGTATGTATATTATCGTGTTTTGTTTTTGTTTCCATAACCTACCTCTTGACATTGATTCCTAAGGTACGAGTGAAATAAATTCCATGTTCGTTTTACATCAGCTTGTTATTGAAATTAAAAACGGCAGTTTGTAAGGCATATCGAAAATCTTATCAATATCTTACCATGAGTTATCCAAGTAATCGAGGTGCATTAACACATTCTAAACACATATCAGATAAGCGTGTTCGCTTGCAGCCAGTTGTACGGAAAAGTCTTTCCGATTGATCTATGAAACACATTGTAAGAGATATGTAGCTGTACTTTATCTCTTAAAAAGCTCATTAAATTGTTTTTTTTTTTGTAAATATTTCTTTAATGATAACAAAAACATAACAATGACACAAAGGAGGTTAGATACTGGGAATAGGTAACTCACAATAGCAGTCAAGAGATGATGGGCATTCATTTTAATGATTCTGTAAAAGGACTGTTATCCTAAAATAGGTGAGCTGCCGAATGTAATCAAACTACTTGACACTGCACGTGTAACGTGTGAACTGACGTACAGCACGCTTTCACACCCTTCATTACCTGTTTTATTTTTAAACTTAAAAACTGTAAACGCAACGATAAATACGTCTTTACATTCTAATGAGTGCCCTACAAAGATAAATACTCTTTGAATGTTGTTTTTCCTCGTCATCCTGGTTACATGCGGTTCGCATCATTTATACGGATGGAGTGGAGTATTCTTTCAACATGACAACAATGAAGAAGTTCTTTTTATAGCTATTTGTGCCCCTGTTAGGCGCCGCCTTATATTACAACAAAAATACACTAATACTTTACGTGGTTCGTGTAGCTTGAATCTTTTCAGGCTAGTGTGATTGTGTCGAGTGACGAGACGCTTGTCTATTGCTATTTGATACTCCTCTAGAAAATACTGTACTTACTATCTGCAGTGTGATTTCTCTGTCGTGACGGAATGAAAAAAAAATTTCATAGTTCAAATCCACAGTTTTTTTTGTCATCTTACTCGTATAAATCATCAATCTGAGAGGCTTAGAAGAAAATTAACCAGTACACCAACCTTAACACTTGCAACAACAACAAAGCATACAAAACCCGTACGTGGCGAGTTACTCCGCCAGTCTATGTCGAACTTTTATACCAAGCCTCTTGAGCGCTCTGATATAGAAACCAGATACAAGGCGGCGCTATTGAGGATTCTAACAGTTGAACTAAAGCTACACGCTGCTACTAGATGCGACAGCTCTCTGCACTTAATTGATTGCGTCCCAGTAACGCATTATCAATCTTTCGATGTCAATACTCGTTAAAATCAATATATCATCGTGTTTCATCATCATGTTATACTGGTAATTAATTAATCAACGAGAAAATTACTTGCGTATTGAATAATTTTCAACGAGTTTTTATGTAGGTAATTAAGGCTGACGTAGTGGGCATGTACAGTTATAATAAAAGTCAAACAATTAGTAATATAAGTACATACTGATACTTAATTTATTATAAAACCGCCGCGTAAACCAAATGAAAAATCAAGAGCAGTGTATGTCGTAGACCGTAATCGAAAGATCTCTATTTGGTGATTAGAACAAGATTTAGCTAAATTATTTTGTTAAAATGTTCGTTTTTTAAATTAAACTATCAAAAAAACTTTTAAAGATTTTTTTGTATTCGTCGGCATTAACAACATATTGACTTATGTTATCTTTATTATTTGTTAGTGGTTATCAGAAAACATTGTTTTATTAAGCATTACTCTCATCAACGTAAAGCCACAGTGCAGGTGGGGATATTACACACAACTAAAAGTTCTTTGTATGAAACTCTCAATGATGTTTCCTTTGTTCATATTATGATGGGTTAAGACATGTTTTTATAACATTCATAAAAACACTGACATTTCGTAATCTCTGCATATTTTTATCTAATAATATAAATAACACATTAGAGTTCATAGCCCGACCAATGAACTTCATTACGTTATAATTAAAAATTATTCACACTTTAATAACAATTAAAATAAGTTAATGTTCATTATCAGCCCATATACGTCCCACTGCTAGGCACGGGCCTCCTCTACAACTGAGAGGGTTTAGGCCTAAGACCACCACGCTGGCTTAGTGCGGGTTGGCGGACTACACACGTAAGAAATTCCTAAGAACTTTTAGGTGTGCAGGTTTTATCACGATGTTTTCCTTCACCGTTAAAGCAATTGATAATTCATTGTGAATACACACATAACTTCGGAAAGTCAGAGGTGTGTGCCTGGGGTTTGAACCTGCGACCGCCGAAATTCTCGACCGCGCGCCTAAACCTCGAGGCCATCACTGCTTAATGTTATTTACCTTAAATTAATGAAAATGCCGCTGCATAAATCAATGTATTATAAATATTTATTACGAAAGAATAAATCTATGTACGAGACATAATAACAAGCAAAAAGTCACAACTCTCACTCGTTTATCTCATTGTATATCTCTGGTCCTTTAATGCAGTGCAGTCATTATGCAGTTCTTAGTAAAAGTGCAAATTAAAACTTCTCAAACCAGTTACCTGCAACGCTGAAGATTTATCTTTATATGCATCTGATGTAACACTGAATTATAGCAAATTAACTCGTACCCTTTTACAGCCTTGGGTCCTTTAAGCGAAACGCAAATGCTCACTGAGTTTTAGCAGCTGTATAATTACTTTGAACAGAGATATGATGTCATGAGTCATGAGATATCATGTGCAAATAATTTTCAGAGTCAGATAAAAAAATAATACTGAGACAACACTTCAACTCATGTTGATACTAATTCATAGTTGATGAATTAGACATCTAGTGTTTGATCGCCTACAAACAAAAAAACCTTTCATTACTGTATCGTAGTACTGGAAAAATTATTCGGTAACATATGAGAGTCACGCTCTTGAAAGGAATATATTCGAAAACGTTTTCAGGCGATGTATTTCTGTGATCGCAATGGTACAGAACTATTTTACAGACGCAGCCGGTGCCCGCGGCGCTCACGTCACAACAAAACAAACAGCGGCCGAGATGTTATCGTACAAACGAACTTGAACCCAATGCCGGTTACCTAACCACTTATTATTTACAATTTTATATACTTCATTTCACTCTAATTGACTAATTGGTAAAGTTAAGCAATTTTTATATGCTGGTGCATAATAAAACCGAAAAGATATTGATTAAAATCTATAAAGTAATCAAATAATTTATTACCAATTACGAGAACACAGTCTTCTTTGTTTTGACAAGTTTTTAAACCTAACGAGACCCAGGAGCTATTGAGCAATATAGTAATTCACACCATTATATTTTTTCTCATACAGATACATTTAGGTCTGCTAATATTCCATGTGACGAATATTAACAGTGATGTCATAAATTCCCTCAACTTAAGGAATACAACAGAAATACTTTAAAAATTTAAAGTATTATTAATATTTTAGTCCAAAACGATGTCGAACTTTACCAGATTTGGTACCTCCCGTCTTGATGGAAAATCAAAGAACTGATATCCAATATACCATCAAACATTGTCATTCTTATAAAGCTATGAAGGAAGTCGTACAGGCGTATAAATAAGATGTTTACGATGTTTGTAAGTGGCTACCGATCTGTACGGCTGACAAAACACTCGCCTATCGTAGCCGCCGGGTAACTACTAGCTATTTAAAGTTGTTTTATAACAATTATCTAATGGTGTTTTAGTACCCAGTTGTGGCGCCATTTTAGTCATCCTACTTGGCGGATTGTAAACGGATAATTTTTGATTTTATTTTTAGTATAGATTTAAGGCCGAAATAATAATTCTCAAAAAGGTAAAAGTTGGTTAGTTAAAATCGAAATCCGTGTGGTTAAATACATAAATTTAAGATTAACTTTATTACATAATATATCTAGATCAATGCAAATATTTAAAAACTATATCGTAAAAGTGATAAAATTATAGAATTTTTCCATTAGGAAAGTAATAGTCCCAGTAGCAGCACGGATTCTGGAAATATGCCCGAAAAAACGGCAGTAGGCTAGCCCTTATTACGTGGGACTGATAAGTACCTGGCGATGCGTGCAGAAATGCACCTCTGCCTACCCTTCGGGGAATGCAGGCGTGAGGTTGCCTGTGATAAAATTAGTATTAATATATAAAAAAAATCCAACAAGATTGTTATGCAGCGATATAACTAACGTATTAAATCACGCCCTGAGGTCTTTGTATTAAACCGAGGTTTATTTATCTTCCGTCAAAGCCAACGGCGCAAGAGCTTAGTGTGACAGTACACATTAGTCCATGTTGTGTAATAACAAAGACGGAATGCATTACTTACTCCTAGTGTATGGGGTCTATTTTGACTAGAAACGGGAAACAACTGGAAGTTTCAGTGAGACTATGTTGAAAATTTTATTATAAATTCAAACATATAGCCATATATTATTAAAACACTATTGTATGTTATTGATAAATATAAATAAATAAAAACAGTAATAGGCTCGCCTCCTATTACGTGGGACTTATACATACCTGTCGAAATGTGGGTGCAGAAATGCATATCTGCCTACCCCTTCGGGGAATACAGGCGTGAGTTGATGTATGTATGTGATAAATATATCGATTATTCATGGAAATAAGCTTATTTGAGAAAATAATGCCAAGCTAATGAGCATCTAAAGATTTTTTATTCTATTTTGTAAAAAAAATAACTACACACAACTATAAAGATCAGATATTTCTATACGTGTACCGAAATTGACGACAGTAACGACTGTTGATAATATTATCGGAATAGGTCGAATGAGCGATTAAATAAAAAAAAAATATCTGACAACTATGTCTAATAGTTCCAAGACGTAAGCTACTACACTAGCTTCTAGGTCAGTAAAATAGTCACTATCCAAGCGGATGCTAATATCCCTCTACCAGAATCTCAGCACTCAGCATTCGCATAATGCACATACTGAATACAAAGCTAATTCAACCCGGTAAAGGCACGCTTTCCCTTTCTTCGCGAGGAGAAACAATACACCAACTTCACCTTCCACACTTAGATCATAACCATAATGATGATATATTGTAACAAGTTGAGATAAACTGCGCTTGAAAGGGCTATTCAGGTTAATATATTTGTTTTTCGCTGGTGTAATGAAGCATTTATGCGTTGCATGTAGCCGTTAATGGCAAGTACCTATAAATAAGTGATGGGTTGCTTGGGAGTGAATCACTACGTAGAGTGTGGTCGTGATTTCGAATCTCTCTCAGCCTTAACAGACCGTCCCCAAATACCTATATACAAATGGCTGTAGAGTGTATTAAATTTATTTTTATTTACAATTTGCAAGCATAGTCTTTAACATTTACATTACAAAATATGCACTATTAGACTATATTTAGAAGGTTCGCCACAACATAACTTAGGTATGCTTGTTTGCGAAGGTTAAGTCAAAATGCTGGGTTTAGGCCTAACCGCTCTGAACCATAGCCACATCATAGTTAACAGAGATATTTAAACATTTATGCATATGTAAGTGACGCAACTCTTGGGCCAAAGGTTGGCTGGTATCTCGATAGATATTCTTGGATAACACGTCGCTGTATAATGCGACTACCCGTATATCATTCGATAATCGTGAGTTATGTCCATGATTTAATTCCGATGCGTCGTAAATTCTTCCAAGTTGATATTATAGCGGAGTGTCATTGCTGATTTATCACATTTTACCAGAATTGAAGTTTAATACTTAAGGAAATGATCTAACAGCACTTTTTCCTGCTATGTTTGTGATTAGAGAAACAAGCCGGCACAATTGTGTCGTCTCTATTTGTACCGCACTACGCTTACTATTGTCGCATGCCAATGCGGTCACTTTGCCGTGCCAGTACAAAAATCCGGCTGAGTGTTTTACGAGTCAAGGACAATATTTGAATTTGAATTACCAATTACTGAATGCTTAGATACTAATTATTTTTTTAATTCAACTGACTGGCTGGTATTGAATACATTAGCGAAAGATAAAATGCGGTATAAGAGATTTTCGCGTAATTTATAATATCCAAGTGAAACCAGAAGTAACTAAGCGGAAAATAAGCATGGCCCCTTTAGGAAGCGACGGGCGCGGCGAAGATTCGTTGCCAGCGGCAGTGAGTTGACCCGGGATTCTCAATATTGAATTCAAGTTATGATTAGGAAAGTTTCTACACGGTTTCATCAACCAGCATCTAATATATTTCAACATTTCGCCATATTACGTGACGTCATTGGTTACTTGAAACTTTCTTATCTTTTCACGGTTATTACAGGTTATCATTGTTATGGAGCTAATTCCTCGAATTCGTAATTTCTGTTCTGGTTTATGTAATAAAAACGCATATTTTCCGGGCCTCAGAAACATTGATATTTAAGATACCTATAGACTATAACCTTTTATATTTGACACTGAGCAAAACAAACTTACGCAATAAAAAATATAAAAAACGTACCCAAAAATAACATAACACATTAAATCTTCATAAATATTCATATAATGATAGTAAAATAGTAGTATAAGTAGCGAACAATCTGTGGGATAAAGCATTCAGGATATCCTACTCAATCGACACCGAGAATGACATATGGATCACAATAGTCATTTTTTATTGTCAACCAAAACACTCCACCACATGCTCCGCCATTCATAGAATCAGATTTTTACGCATATATTTTTGTTGCACCATACTCGTTAAAATTATAGGCAGGCATGCCATACTACACCAAAATAAGTGCAGAGGTCGCCTCATGGAAATGTGCCAAAATAATTCGAGGGTTCGGGCACAATACCGGAGTAAGATGTCACGGGTCATGAATTTTTACTACAGAAAAATATAACCAATGTATATGGTGTATAACCAATGTAAACAAAAAAGTTCATGAATTATTTGAAATAACATGTCTTATCCATTATATAATACAACGGTACGACTTACATTAAAGTTTTTAAAAGGGTTTTTCTATATTTGCGTTTCTAATATGGCCTCTAGATAAATGTCTAAGCATACTAAAATACCATGTAAACAAACAGACATTTGTCTGCAGGTGTAACAAACCCATACAATTAATACTACGTATTCAAAGTATTCTCTAATAAGGTCATTGAAACATTTACTTAACAAAGTACCAATTAGAATTCTAAACGTTTGCATAGCAGACAAAAAGGAACTGCAACGTGCATACGAGATGACCATGTGGCTACAGTGAATTGGGGTATTTTATAATGCGAACAATAGCGCAGCAGATGATAACTGATCGAATACGATACTTTGAAGTGAATACGCATGACTCAATACAATGCGGTGTGCATTTTGTCGGTTTTTATCATAACATCTGCCCAAGCACGTGCCGTCGTTTGAGCCCTACAAAAAACGAGCAAGTCGGAAAGTAATTGATGCGGCGCATGACACAATTATACAGCCCGTCAAATGTATTAACGCAACACATTTCTATTAGAAGTTGATAGTAAATATTTTAGGCCGGAGTAATGTTTATTAATGATTATTGTATTGAACATTTTTAACTTAATGCAATGAGGGCACATCGATTATGCTCATTGGTCTCGGTCTATCGAACGTAAGGGCAAAAACGAATATGTGGTGAAAAAAAAAACACTATTTTTTCGGTACGTCGGACCACAAAGAGATCGTATCAGCGGTTACTTTTCACGTCTGCGAACATAAAAAGCGGTCGCGCGTTATATTTTTAATTCTTGCGCGTTGAATTTCACCCTTTTTGTGATAATGATGATTAATTTTACTGCCTCCGTGGTGCAGTTTGACGCTGATTATGCGGCGAGAGATTACAGATTAGACTACACCAGACGAAGTATAAATATAATAAGCTTGATCAAGACAAACGTCAGGTGTGGTTGTTTTGGTATTGCCTTTCTAAGTCTTAGCAGATAGTCCCCACAGACCTATTATACAAATGTGTAGGATCAAGCTACGTGTGTGGCTATAGGGTGTATTAAATGTATTTTTGTTTGCAATTTGTTGCGAACACGTGCGCTTACCACACAGAATATTGTGGATGTAATGATCGTATTATGCAGATACCCCAACCTCTGACCCGTTATAATCACGGACGTAATGAGTTAAATGTAATTGAATGCAAGGGGCGGTGCATTAGTGGGCACGCGTGTTATCACGCTTATCAATTTAGAATAGCTTTTTGATACGCGCCAGATGGCTTCACTCCCCCTTTACGACGGAGCATGTGCATTTTTATTAAAAGGTAATTTCCAACGTAGTTTACATAGTTTTAACATTTTTGTATCAGTATTTACATTCCATAAACACGCAAACAATGATCTGGGCTCTTTCCGTGTTCCCTGTCCCCTAATTCTATTTTTGTTGACGTCTTTCATTTCCTGCACCTATCAAACTTTTAATAAACGCCCCGCTGATCGTAATCTCTTTGTTTTCTTGTGTATGCACACGCGTTTATTTTTAGCGCGCTAAAATTACCTATTATTCTCAGCCACTCGTATATAATTGAAGGGTCTATGCACACGTCATTTTCAAGCAATTTGAACGTCATAAATGCAGAATTTCTAAATGTTTGGATATTTGATACTTAATTAGTCGTATAGGGTAGAACATAATTAAGCGAATATTTTTAAAGAAATTTAATTTAAATTTAAGTCTAGTATATTTTTCATTGTTTTTTTTTTATTTCTCTCAACCCAACTCGGATACACATAGACTCTGTATTTTGTATACTATATATTTTCTAAGACTATGGCACTCAAATGGCAATCGGAACCAATTCGTATCGCAACATCTGTTGGTCCCTTACATAACTCACATGCCCTTAGCTTCGTGACCTGCCGGCCGGCTATATCTATCCGACAGCGGCCCTCAACATTTAATTAGACCCTATTCACTTATCTGCGTGCTCTCATTGCAATCACATTACATTTAACACGCCAGACTGCGCGGGCGCCGATGCAAAGTATACATTCCGTGTTTTTATCCGACTGCAGCCGTTCCATTCGCCCAATACAAGTATTTCAATATTATACGTTATTATAAATTACAACCCAGCTGCAGGCGGACTATACTGCTGAGACATTGAGCACGGATTCGAGTTCTATTTTACATCTGCATTAGTAGTTAATTGTGTCAAAAGAAAACACAGTTACGTCACCTGAAAGTTCTGATTAAAATTGCGCGGTGGACTGAAGTCTAACTCCTATCAGTAGGAGGAAAATAGGAAATCTATGGTGTCGTATTAATAGGTTAAGAAAGACCCTACAACATTTGCAAGATATTTTTCTACAAAAACAAGGCAATATATTATACTGAGTTTCAGTAACGTGGCATGGTGTTTTAACCTCGCTCAACCATAAATCACTCGGTGTATTCTCGCATGGCTACACAATCGAATTTGTTAAGCATTTTTCAATTATCCGTTATTGACCACAATGGTCGATCTTATTGGCCTTTTCGTCGTCGTAAACAATTTGTACCGGAATCCAAAAACCTTGTTCCCAAGCCAAAATATACCATATGACAAAGGATGAAGTCACATTTCAATGATCGATATTTCGGTAATGAAATCGATCCCGCAGCCCTTTTTACAAGTGAGGTCGACCTACTTGAATATGCCGATTGTTGCCGCCTGCATCGAAGTGCCTTATGCAATCGTTTGAACAAAAAAAATATGTCGTAAGCTAATTTTAGTGCCTCTTTACGACTTGCAAGTTCGTACGCGTCTTATTTCTTTTATATTTTCTTAAGACCTTCCGTATAAGTTTTATGAAGTGAATTATTTACAGGGGATGTATTTTTGTATCTATCATTTTCTAATAATATTATTTTTAATATATTATAGAAAAATATTTCTATCGTTAACTCGCAGCTGGTTCCTCTCGCTAAACTACTCCACTATAACTACACCATCCGAAAGATGCCTCCTTCCCATATATTTCTCAAGCACTTTATTTTCAATACCACACTATTCAGCCAAAGCTAGTCTTCGTATTAATAAACAAAAATTGATAGAGCAAACATCTTCTCGAATTTAGGCTATAACATTATACAGATTAATGCGCTTCGAATTGTTTGGAGCATCCAAGAATCGTTTTCAGTAGAGTGGAATGAAAAAGCCTTAAGTCCATCGGTAAATTATTTAATGCTCATGATACGGAGGTAAAGGTACTGTTGTAGTTATTTAAAGCAATTCATAGTTTAAATGTTAAATTTGTATAGTATTTTAAATTTAAGCTGTACAAGTATCTCGCTAAGATACACTTTTTTTATTATAAGTCGCAAATTTACACACGCATACATGGCGGCGTGTGTATGAAAATTAAATCATGTAACAAAATATTATTGTATTATAAAGAAAATCTTTAGGAAGTTTACTATACTTAATAGCTAATCCAAAGGTAGTTGGCATACGTGCACGACTTACGAAAACATGTCGATACACGACGCAACTTAACTTTCGTACTTTTTGTGAGAGATCAACTTCTTGGCGCTCGTTATTCCCAAGACGAACCAACAGGACTACGAATTTGTTCAGTTTAATTAAGGCCTGACTATTCACTGACCTCTCATTTGCGCAGATGAGGCCAGACCTTATTGCGAAACAAATTGCTCCCTGCAACTTTGGATGGTACAGGAAAAACGTTTTATTTATACACAAGATTATTTAACGTATAGAGCCCTTGCACTTCTAATTTTGAATTAAAAAAACAAAAACACTTTTTTTGTAGAAATTAAATCAGAAATAAATCCTTTCTCTTTAATGGCTAAAAAAACTTTTGTATAAACATTTGTATAAGGTAAATATAACATTTTTGTAGAACAAACATTTAGCATCGTTATCTCCAGTTCTGACAGTCCCGGCTTCACTTATCTTTGTATCGGGAACATAATCGGCGAAATATAAATTTACAGTGTAAATAATATGGCAGTGTTATCTCAAAAGCACATCAATGTAAGTCACGAACGTCGGCGTCACTGAAAGGGTGCGAGCGAAGCGCCTATTTATCTGTTAGCGAACAAATACAATCGCCGAGATACATCTAGAATTTCGAGCTTTGTCGTCATTTTCCTGGCGGGAATACCAGAAACTATCGTACTAAAGATTATATTCCTTTATAAAGGTATTTTTATTCTTGTGACATACCATTAAATTTTAATAAGAAGGTTTAGGTGCCATTTGCTTCATTATATTATAATGTTTAAGATTATTCTGAGTAACCTCCCATCCACAAACCAATCACTTACAAAACTTCGTTCGATATAGATGTGCAACAATAACACATTCTAGTGATTAATCTGCTCCGCAGTCGATTTCTTACGGTCTATAAAGAAGATATGAAATAATCGCGTTAGTGCATTACGTTTATTGTAGTCTCAGTTTTATTACACCATTGTTAATACACGAGCCATGATATCGAATTCATAAACTGTTATATGTACATATTATAGGTTATTGTCGCAGAAATGTACTTTGGTACCGCTCTCGGAAACAACTGCTCGGTAAATGTTTGCGTGATTTGAATCAATTTATTTAACCACGTTTATCTAAGTCAATACTAAATCGAATTATCTGCTGAATTTATAATGGCGAACGTGTCAGCAATACAAAATTTTCGGCGCAAAATTGACTTACGAAATTAATTAATTCCAACGCTGCGTAACGCAACTCTTGTCCAGTCATCAAGAGGTAATTAATTTTTTTAATTAAATACTACAATGGATATACATCTCGGTGTAAGACTGCGAATTGGTCGGCGAGGAAGTCGACCGACGTGAAGGTAATTTTGTATTAGAGGATGTAGAATGACATAAGTTTTATTGTGTCGTCAGTGGCACTTTGTTTGATGTAGCGCCTCTTCCGGAACGCAAAGTGTCCTCCACCCGGGATGCCCAACCGAATAACATTGAACCGCCATATACTTACAACATCCTCTCACGAGTATGTTGGTTAATAAGTGGCACTTAGGCCGTAAGCTAAAATATCCCGATGAGCATGTGTTGTATGTACACAACAAATGCATCGAAAATATAAGGATGGAACAGTGAGCAAGTTTGTTACAAGGAAAGTTACAGATTGATTGTAGAAGAATAGATTGACTGCTTCGTGGTCTCGGAAAACTTATATGTTTGATACATTGCCTGCAGGGGTGCTTCGGCAACATAGCACATAATATTATTTTAAATGACTAAGTATATTATATTTTCCAGGAAGATATAAAAAATATAAGAGTGAAATTACTTAATTAGTAAGTATGTATATTATTCAAATTCATCTGATTTATCTATTATTAGGATCTATCTGTAGATAAAGATTAGAATTGATTAATAATTTCGGCCGTAAAGCTATCATATGCCGAATGTCACATTCCTAAAACTCATATCTGGAATTATACATAAAATTTTCGGATCCCTTAATGACAATGGTCCTTTCGGCGTGTCCGGAGATTTAAAACGACCTCGTTTCGCTTGCGATTGTCCACCGGAAGGTCCAATTATGCGCATTAGTCTACAGTAGCACTCACAGAAAAGGATTTTCCAATTACGGAATCCCATTGAATTAATGAGTGTCCCCAACACGGTCGAAATATTCTCTTGACGATATTTCATCTTCGCAACACCATTGTTAGTATAATCTCCGTTTAAGCACAAACGACTGCACCAGCAAATGGACTCACAAAGCTAAGGGCGGCTTATGTTTGTATAGAAAATAAAAATAATGGCTTTTCTTGTCTCATTATCGAACGCAACCTATTAGAAGAAAAAACACCAAGCATTTTCTCTCACAATTGACGTGACTGAACTCTACAGTGACGTCATAATAAAGATTAAAGAGCGGCTTTTGAAATTATTACCGCATAGCTTTTGCCCGCGACTCCGTCCGCGTAGACTACAGGGTTGGGTTCAGAAAGAAAATAAGTTGTAGTCTATTTTATTCCACAGAGTCCTATTTATGTCCATACCTAAAATCGTTCACATCGGTCACATGGTTTAGGCGTGAAAGCGTAACATTCATATAGTTATTTTCTCATTTATAACATACCAGGTAAAACCAAGGAGTTTAAAAATAAATTTCTGAACGCACGCATAAATATTTGACAACTAACAAATATGTCACTCCCTTTTCATTACTGATTATTCTACATTTTAAAATGTAAAATGCGCAATTGTTCGAATATTGTGGATATATGTTGTCGATTCAAAACCTTTATTTAAATACGTTCATTAATATGAGGGGACCATTAACCGTATTGGCGGGATAAACATAAAATGTTTGACGTACGTGACGCGTACGCCAAAATAGCCCGCAGATAGCAGATTTTTCCCGACTTACTTGACAATTATCGTTATATTTTGGACAATTCACAAACTATCTTTAAAAAGTATAGCCTATGTGTTATTCTGATGTATAAGCTATATTATTGTAAACTTTCATTACAATCCATTCGGTAGTTTTTGCGTGAAAGAGCAACAAATATCCAGACATCCATACATTATTACAAACTTTCGCGTTTATAATATTAGTAAGATATGTCAAATATCGCCTGAAGCGGTCCTATAAGCGCTTCACATTAAAGCAGCCATGTTCGCATATGAATTAGTAATATTAAAGGCAAGTCATTAGGAGTGACAGTGATTTGCTACACACTGGTGGTAGTTCCGAGGAGTTTTGAACAAGACGGGCGCTAGTGAGCCGGTGTGGCATTTAGAACAATAGCACCATAAGTTAGGTAAGTGAAAAGCTAGCGTTGACAAGGGTAACGTCCTGGTGCTATTTATGTTTGCGTCTTCTATCTGCAATGGCGGGAAAGTGTAATATGGATCTGTTAGTATTGGATTCTGATGTATCATTTAGATTTTGTAAAGCGGTCAGTATTTTGGTGATGCCATTGATTCTAGTCAATTGTGTGCTTTTAAAGAAAATTGTTAAATGTTCTCGAGTGGAGGCCACATACCGGAAAGCGCAGCGTGGGACGTCCTCCGACAAGATGGTCAGACGACCTAGTAAATGTCGCGGGACGTCGCTGGATGCAAGCTGCTTCCAACAGGTCCCTGTGGAAGTCATTAGGAGTGGACTATGTCCAGCAGTGGACTTCCATTGGCTGATGGATGGATGGATGGATGAAAGAAAATTCAGCATCGATTTCTTTTCTTTTTTAGACAACAAAAATAGCATATGATGGTGCAAACTTGGTTCGAATCGTGGCGTATGAAGTGAAAATTCAAACGATTTTTTTGCATTTACTAGACTGTTCTACACAGTACCTGACAGTTGAAATATAAGTTATAAAGAAACGATTTCAACATAAAAAATATTTTGTTAGTAACAGCCAGTCCATCTCATTACAATCGTTTCCACCAGACTAGACGTGAAGGAATTTTCGAATGAATCCGCGCGTACCTACGAAACGCACCAACCACATTTTGCTCGCAATGTCTTCCGAGAGAGATAATATTAGCGAAGGGATATTAATAGCAAAGCTTGTCTTCGCGTAAGCCATATTAAAGCATTCATTTACCACTGAAATAATACAATTATCTCTAATTATCTACAAACAAGCAAGATTTTGTTTAGATGTAAGGAGGTATTTATTGACATCGCTCATCGAATAAAACCTGACGATAAAGCTATTTCGCATTGTTTTTCTGTGATTCTATTACCAGTAATATATTTAATTTTTAATATGAAAATACAGTAAATACATAAAGCAGTGATGGCCTCGAGGCTTAGGCGCGCGGTCGAGAATCTCGACGGTCGCAGGTTCAAACCCCAGGCACACACCTCTGACTTTTCGAAGTTATGTGTGTATTCACAATGAATTATCACTTGCTTTAACGGTGAAGGAAAACATCGTGATGAAACCTGCACACCTAAAAAAAAAATCTTAGGAATTTCTTAGGTGTGTAGTCCGCCAACCCGCACTAGGCCAGCGTGGTGGACTAAGGCCTAAACCCTCTCAATTGTAGAGGAGGCCCGTGCCCAGCAGTGGGACGTATTTGGGCTGATGATGATGATGAAAATACAGGCATACTATATGGATGTATATGCCATTAAACAAAATGTTTCTCATTCGTAGATGTGACCGGCAGTAGAATCGTGAGCAAGTCGTTAGTTACCGAGTGGGCAAAAGAACTTGTTTAAAAAAAAACTTGTAAAGATTATACCTATTTGTCTTGCGGTGAGGCCTTCAGGAAATCCGTACTCATAAAAAGTTTTAGCTGAGTTTAATGACCGTTTAATTTAATTAATTTAGTACTCGATATAGACGAATTTATTTCTGTACGCTTTTTTGCAATTATGCCTGACTAATGCCATTTAAAATTAATAAAAATATTGTTTGATAATATGGTAACCCTATATTTTTTAGGACTATACGAAAAGAGATAGGCACTTTTATTTTATACACATTTGTTTGTAAAATTCCACGTAATGTATTGTATATATAGATAGTTTTTCTGGCACATATCCAGTCTCCAAGTAACTTCTGAGAACTCCCTAATGGGAATCCCAATAAAACTTATTTTCAATCCAAGAATCGAACCCGGAACCACTAGATCGCACGACGCCGTGAAAGTATACTATTATACTGTACCAATAAAAGCCAAAAACTGTTTTAGTCTCAACTCTTACACCTCGCGTACATAAATACCAAGATACATTAAAGTACAATTTAGCTGCAGTGACATTTGTTAAACCACGCTACGCTGTACATACCAAACCAACCAATTATAGTCATTTCCAGGAAGACGATTTCATAGTAAGTCGTCGTTAATTTCCGACATACTTCAAAGGGGCTTGTCTGAGGTCAGAAATTCTTAAATAAATTCCCGCGTGACCCGTCTCAGCCACACGGAAAATATTTTATAAGTATTTTAATACACATTTTTCGAGTTCCGTGATCGGTATGTTGCTGATAATAACATATTTATGATTTACTTATTAAATAATGTCTCTCAAAGTGGTACAAACATGCTGTTTATTACACGCTATAATAGGTTTAGATTGCAGTATACCAACATGCTGGCTCGACGGAGATGATTATACTAATCCCCTCAAAACCCCAAACGAAATAACTTCAATATGGCAAAGATTATTATTTTTTAACTCAAACCATCCCTTGTTATTTCCCCTTTCCTAGCAAATTTCCTAGTCTACAACACTTACAATGTAAACATTGCGTGTGTATGTAGCGTCATGTATAAGAAATACACAGTAACTAAGTCTTGCTTGAATAACAATTTTTATAAAAGTAGATAATCTTTAATGAACAGCCTAGTCATCTCGAGCGTTGAAATAATTTAACTTCATAACATAAATTGCTTACAATGTCTTCAACTTTTTTTCGTTCTTATAATGAAATGTTTAAGCTGACTGTACTTAGTGTGTTCCCGAATTAGAACCCCCTATTCAATTTTAGTATGGTTTTAGTGCATATGTTTACTACTTCCTTCAGTTGGGAGACGTTAATTAATTTACGTACACAATTTATATTTATCATACACGGATACGGAAACACCTTTTTATCACGTGACAATGTTGGCATGTGTACACTATACAGTTAATTAACAGGTACCATAACTAGACGAGTTAATTTTCATCGTTATAGCCTAAAAAAACTAATACAAACTGGTCATAAGTTTTTATAGGTATGGAAGCCTCTGCTGGGAGTAAATGGATATGATGGATGGTAATTCTTTGTTACACGTATAGTACCTACATAAGATGTTGATTCAACAATAACAATAACTTTAGGTCTTTTAAAAGCGAAATTGAAGCGGTGCAATTTCGTCTCTTTAAAATAATTAAATATGCTGTTCCTCCTCTGTCTTCTATGCAATAAAATATCGTCATAAATATACATACACATAGCAGACAATAAATACTGAAAAAAACAACAATCTTATCTATAATTACAGCTATAGATTCCTTTTTCAAATCTTTCCTAAAATTACACGATAAAATCTTGTTAACAAAATTAATTGCATACGAATATCCGAAGACTGCGGGAAGATTTATAACTGCTCACATAATACGAGCACAATTCCTGCAGCGTGCCACCGTCTGGTAGCGCGGTATTCCGGTTCAAGCACGCACGCGCAAGATGTTTTGGTATGTCACACCATTTAAATAGCTCGAGCGGCCGCATAAGGCGCTAATATTGAAATAATTATTTAGCATAAAATATCTCCATAGCCTCGATATTGCCGTCGTTGTATGGATTGTATAATTTTAATCGTGAAGTTCGTTCGGACATTTTGTACGTTCAATATTCCTGGTTCGATATCAACAGTTGTTGAAGGAATGCGTGGCTGTCTTTATAAGTAAACAAAATCTGAATTGCAACGATTTTGGACTACGATTATGTAACCAAAGTATGAATATTTTTTTTGGCATATAAATCTAAATAACATCCGCAATACAAAATAGAGGACTTGTTTTATGAGTATCAAAAATGTCGACTGTTGTTCTCACTATAAATGTTTCAAATAAAAGTTTTTATTCTAGTTTAATAGGTTGTAATATAAGTTCTCGGGTGTTAATTTGTTGCTGATAGCAACGACTAGAGTTGTGTGGAGTCGGAACAGTTATGTCTCTCTTGGGTGTATATATTTAAATTTCTGTTTGCTTAATGTGTGGTTCACGCTTACGTGCATAAAATACTACTACTGCAAAAACGCACGTATAGACATAGTAAGGCACAAATATTTGAACGGTTATCGAACTTGCAAATCTACAGCCCACACTTCTAACCCATTCTACGCGGTAATACATTTCGATTGTTTTATCTGTTCAAGACCAAGGTCACAATTGAGGATAAGGATTGATAAATCATACATTAGAATTATAATGAGGCATTTACGAGTATGAGGCAGGTACCGCGCCTGCCGACCTTGGCATCGCTCCGCCGAATGTTGGCCGGGTGACCTCACTACATCAACCGCCGATGAGCTCTCGTCACGCCAACACAATTCGCTTAAATCTTGCCTGGAACGTAATCTAATTAGCTTCACTACTTAATAGCCAATATTTGTCGTAGAAATAATGGAATTCTTCTTCATTTGTTTTTGTATTTGAGTTTTAGAACGTCTTGCTGATATACGTAGAACGGATTTACCAAGGCGCTCCCTACAAATAGAAGCTGTAAAAATATGTTACGAATTTATGTTAAGAAAATATCACAATGCAAATGTTCGCGTAAAACATAATAATGGCCACAAAATGGGCAATTTACCTTGTATTGTCATTTTTAATGGAAGAACGTTGAGTCGTAATATAAAAAAGGCGATAAAGTTAGTATTGTTAACACTGCCAAATTACTATGGAAGAAAGTCAAGTTGAAATGTAGCTTACGAGTTTTTGTAAAACTGTTTTCGTTTCTGGTTATGGGAGCGGTATCGAAAGTTTTCCTTATAAAGCATGCAGACACTCGAAAAATTATTTGCGAGGTTGAATTTAAATGATTCGGCACAATTCATGTTAAGTACCGAGAATTGAAAATCCTTTGAACATAAATGTTTTAACGTCGTTAAGCTCACAGTACCTTTTTAGTCACGTAAGAAGAATGATAAAAAGAAATATATTCTATCATTTATTTTTCATTTTATTTCATCATGTCCCAAATTTAATTTTTTCTCACAGCCTATACCATAATTGTAATAACGAATCGTGATTTTGTAAAACAAATTAATTTCCGGGCCACTTTTTTCTTACTTGGTCGGCAACAACACGTAGACATATACAATAACATATTAATAACACCGATATCCGGCATTTAATGATACGATCATTAATTTAACTGACGAAGATTTTAAATATCAAAGAGATTTGAATGAAGTCGGTTATAAAAATGCTTGTTCGATAAAAAACTTGAACCACACGTTATTCAGTTGTAAATCGATTATATCATATATCATTAGGTATTGCTACTCTACAATCCCGACTAAAGTAGTTGTAATTGACTAGAGAGTGACCACAAGGTATGTTTGAGGCATGGTTTCAAAGTCAAAGTCAAAGTCAACTTGTAAAAGTCTACTTGAATAAAGAGAATTTGACTTTGACTTTGACTTTGACTTTGTTTTATGTTTCGTGGTACTATATTCGTAAAAAAATAGCGACCTCCATATGTTATATGTACGTAAAAACTTAAGCCATTCAAGAATCAGCTTTTATACCTTCAGTTTCAAAGATCGTCTATACACTACCAGATAAATACAAAGGTGGAGAAAAGGTTTTAACACTTCTGTAGACATTTTAATGATCGAAACCAAGTTAAAACACATACAAAACGAAAGCTTTTGTAAATAGTAACGTCATTAAAATGAGCGTGTTACACACAGGAGAATCAATAAAACAAGCCTATAATCACGCACAAAAATTGGCACTCAAGTGGGACATAAAATGGGGAATGGCTGCATGCTCATTGAACACTATAACTTTGAGCATTTCATTACTTCGCATGTGTATGGGATAAACGTGTCCAATTTCGTTGCATGTAATCTTGCAGCCCATAAAAGTAATTTAGATGTTTCTAACTTAAAAGTAGTTAAAGCAGACACGTACTGAACATTCGAGGAGAGAAAAGAAACAGTAAGAATCTTTACTGATGTCGTTGCTTTGATTTTAATTACCACACATCGTGGACTTAATCGACGTGTATATCAAATGTGATCCCTTTTCGAATGTGACATTAATGGCGCTTTGCTCATTATGCTAGGACGTTAAAGAATATGTCTGAATAAAATTTACCTGCCTTATGTTGAATGCAGCAAAGTAAATTTTACTGCCAAGTTGTTACCAGTGGATAAAGTATGATAGAATTTTTATATTGGGTCAATAGTTTAAATAAGTTTCCTGAAGATCCATTGGTTTGAGTGCTCAAGAGGCAGGGCGTTTACTTAGGTAATAGGTGTTTTGTTTTTTGCTGTCTCGTTATTTAAGGATACATATATCTATGGCTCTATTAAATTATATTTCAAAAAAGTGAGACGAAAACCTAACCAAATTGGTAGTGAGAGTGGTTTTTCTTGCAATTGTAAATAATAAGCGTAGATTGGGACTTAGAAGAATATCGAAACCTTAAATTACAGCTGTAAATTAAATTGTATTTAACTTTCATTACATACAGTAGACAAAATGTGAAGGATGCATCTGCATTAAGGCGATATTTTCATGTAAAATGTCAAAAGAAGTAAGTTTATTATCGTAATTGGCACGAGAACAAGTTATTTTCTTCGAATGAATATTTGCAAATTTTTATTTATTCTACTAGAACTTTATTAAAATATAAAAGATTATATTAAATAGAAATATAGATTCGTTAGCTAAGGAATTGTTTATTTGATTGCTTACTTTTTATTAGGGTTCTCAAATTAAATCGTTATCATCAGATGGGTAACAAGCTATTAAAAGTAAACAAGAAATCACCTGGGTAATAATAATAAAATGTCAGGGTTAATATAGTCTATATAAGCGTTAGTAGAACTAAGTGCAAATACGGTATATTCATTGCCTCCCACGCTTGTGACTCACGCAATGCACAGACGGCTTACAGACAAACAAACTTTGTTACTTAATGATATTCTAGCTATGGTTGAGGATAATGATACGTTGAAATATGAGAAGCAAGGGCTTTAAATTGATACAAGATGAAATATAATGATCTTGTACGATGAAGAATAACCTAATAGAATAATAAATTACAAAAGGCGAGTTTGTTTTAGTAATTTAACAACACAAATGATTGTACTTCTTTTGTTACAATGCCGTGAGGTATGACAAGTGAAACGCTTTGAAATCGTGCGAGATCTATAAAGATAAGTACAACTGTCAGCATTATGAACAAGACCGTTGAATTTGTCCAAGATCGGCATCAAGTGGAACCACGGTGGATTGTCCCACTTACTAAATGTCTTTAATTTCCTGCACCAACAATTATCTCTTTAACATTTGACCGCTTTCTTTATGAACTTGCCGTGTACTAATCTAACTTCCTGTTGCATAATAGCGGCAATCAAATCTTGCTCCAAAACAACCAACTATAAATGTGCTGATGTTTTTGCAAATGTCCTCTCAACTTGGGAGGCGATAATATTAGAGAAATTTTATTTCTCGGTATGTGAATATGTTTTGATTATAAGAGATACTATCACGACGCGAGCACGACATTCGTTGTCAGCATGATTTACACACCTGAACCGACATGCATTGTGTCCTAGAGCCGTCAGTCCTCGTTAGACCAGTGCTCAGTCGGCTGGAACTTCCCAGAAAGGAAATTTTACATTTGCACAAATATAATACCCAGTTGAACTGAAATAAAGATCAGTGTATTTTATTTCGCCCATGTATGGAATTCGCATTGGTATATGCGTAATATTCTCAAACTGACATACGCAATGTTACCGACAGGCCCAAGGCTAGAACCCTGCTGAGATATAAATCGCATTGCTGTTTCACACGGAACTAAAAATGATCCCTTTTAACGTATGATATTGGCTTGCAGATCAGCTGAAATTGCAGGATATTATTTTATGTAGCTGTAAATGATGAGTGTGCGTTAATGGCTAAGCTAAACATTGGATATAAAGCTGAGTGCATCTGTTATGGTGCATGGTATAAAGGCATGATAATATCTAACAGCTTTCGAAATGAGCTCTGGCAAGCACTCGAGTTCGTTAATTCAATCACGACTACAAATTAACTGTATGGCCCTGCCGACCAACCCATTGAACCCCTACACATACGTAATTGCTCGCACAAACGAACTACAGCGAAACTGAGATACGGAAGAAAGTTGGCCCAAGAGTACGCTTCATGACGCATATGTTAAATTGCTTGTGAATTGACGGAGAGTTCATACATTCCGTCACTTTACGAGAACATGTACTACAGTATTTATTTGAATAACAGACCGCTCACCAACGATAAGTGAACATGGGCGCGTTTCACAATTACTTGTTTCGTAAATTTGAACTGAGTTAGACAAGTGCGCCGATTTATGATTGAATTTAAATTAGCTGTTCTTTGTTTATGAAACAAAGTTCAGACTGCTGACATTTAATGAAAGTGTCGATGCTCAGTTTAAGAAACTTTCTGTAGGATCATGAGTTGGAAAATGATTTCTAGTTATTCGTTTGCGTTGCTCCCGTCTGATCGGTCGCGCCCGACAGAAACAAAGGTGCTTCCGCATCGACAGCTCTCGACATGGAAAGGCTTTTTTGCCATTCACGATAAGAAACTGTTACCGAGATGCCGATATTGCCAAAGGATTGATTGTTAGCACCGTGAACACTTTTGTTCACTAAAAGCGCGTTTCTTGCAAAGTTTAACATGTTTATTTTACTATAAAATTTACTTTGTTTCACTGTCACATAATAAACCTCTTGTTCTATTTTATTTCCAACAATATTATCAGTACCTTTTTAAGACATGAGAATAATAAGAACTACATGTAAATAAGTTGCCGAAACAACATTTATAAGGGGAACAATAATCATGTTGTTTGTCATCACGCTCTCTGTTAGTGTTTGTTCAGATATTTCGTACAAGTCGCTCCCGCGATGCGTATAATTTTACAACCGTTGTGTATTTTGAGGAGGCTTCGCCGGCAGACAAATTGCAGCCTCCGCTCACAAAGTAAGAACGCGTGAAAATTCAATTTGCGAAAGTAGTTCCAGGGTGATGTTGAGGAACGAATTTATTTACCTTCTTCCGGTTTACAGTCACACCTCTAAATAGGTTAGGTGATTTACTCACGACATCTGACACGGCAAAAGACCACGCGTAATCGTCTTTTTCATAATGGGTTTTACTTTCTCTTGTACTAGCGAGATAAATCCTCCTATTGCATTGATAAGTACAGTGCCGTCCAAAGTATTAAATACACTGTATAAAATAACAATAGTTTTATTACTTTTAAGCCTTTTCATTATAAAAACTTTAATGTTAATGCTGTCTCGGCTATGATTTATACTATGTTGTAATTAATGATTCCAGCTAACAGTATGACAATGAAATTACAAGGAATATTTTAGCGTGCATAATTAAGCGTTATATATACGTACGTTGGTAGACCACACAAGCATGTCTCCTGCCTGCAGCTAGTCGTGAGCCATAAGTCGCGCAGCGCTCGCGTCAGAATAGACTTTCCACTTCGGCTCACGCTATAAAGTTATAAACTGATTTTATTTGTTTTAAGAATGGCTATATCTGATTCTCTGAGAATTATACATTCCGTGAGTTTTCACACTGTTTGAATGCAGTCGTAAAATTGCCATTGAGGTTTTCCGTGGTACGTCTTTTTTGCTTCGTCAAAAATCCAATTGTACATTGTGTTCGGCATTTGAAGCAACAAAGCTTGGTATAATATTTCACAAAGTTCCTTTGGAATTCTAATAAGAGCACGGACTTAATATTTTTACTTTCCTTGTTATTTTAGATACTGTAAGTTAATTAAATGTCAAGTTCCATCTGAATACGCTCGATAATACATTTAATTGTCCTTTGAGGATTATATTAACGATATAATTAGCGAGTTTCTACCTCTAATGAAACGATATCTTTTACAATATAGGTAACAATTTGAACATTCCTAAATAAATACACAGATGCATGTGCTTCAAGATTGTAAATTACTGTCTTAGGGAAAAGAAAAGGAAATAGAGCCTTTGCGTAAGTTGAAGTGGAAGTAAACAGCGAGACAGCTCGAGCCGGAAGTTCGCTAGCGTCAGTGTCTGGGTCACGAAACAGTTTAACGTATAGTAAAACCTCTCGAACACCCCAGCATACATAGAGCGCATCTTGCTACGTAATTCTTATGTTACACCTTTCTTTGCATATCTGTTTCTATTTCCAGTGTGAATCCATTAAAATATCCGTTAGTTGTGTAACTAATCTCGTGCAACATTGCAACCAGTTGATACGGCAATTAACTATCCAAGTGTAAGCAAGCTTCAAGCCAATGCTCTAATACTATGATAAAATTCCTCACTTCCATTAAAATATGGAAATAGGCAGATATATAAGTATCACAAAAGTTTTGTTTTCACTTAATGTCCAATTACAGGACTCTCGTTTATGACTGTCGTAAAAAATAATGTGACAAATCGTAAAGAGCTAATTTATCGTTTAACACGCTGCCTATAATCTTGAATATTAGCTGGATGTGTTCTGGCGTTAGGTGCCGGTTACACCTCGGCGCGAATAAACTCGAAGCGAGACTTTTATCTTATCATTGCGATGTTGCAGTAAAATTTTAATGAGCCCGGGCTAACTCTTACACAGTTCGATCCCGCTAATCGAACTAAAGCTTACAGTTACTTTGTGGACACAAAATGCAAAGCAAAACATGGTGTAATAAAACAGAGCCGTAGAGGTACACACGATTGCCTCGATCTTTGCATAAATGAGCCAATTTAATCAAACGCCAGCCCTGTGTACTATAGACACCGCTTGGTCTCCCTCGTGCCTTAATAGTTAACTGTGCTTAGACATATTGACGACATTGGCTACGCCTATAGTTTGCATTTAGCTGCATTTTTTGGCATTTGAAACTGAAGAATAAAACTACATACATCAAAATTTGAAGGAGCATAATAGCTTTGTGCATAAGGGGATGCCTGCCAAGTAATTATCTCGTCTGTCGCTAATTCTGAACTCAGGTAAGCATTAAAAATCCATCGGAATAAGCAACGTGCCGGACTTGGGCTAAATCCTCCTCAACCTCGTAATTAATCATTTTTTCATTCTTTTAATACTGTCACCGTAAAAAGACCACACTAGCAACTGATATAAAAAAAGACAGTCGAGTAACGATAGCTACTATGTCTTACCAATGTTATAGATGAAAAAATGATGGCTCTTCCATCTTTCAACGGCCTTAGACCTTCTATAGATTAATCTCTTTTTAATTTAAGTGGAATCAAACGCGTATAAAAATGTTACACTTTCCTACGGCTATGGATTATCATACAGCAACTCGTTCACTTTCAAGCTACCTTAGCGGCTTCATCATGAATTGAAAGCATTAAAATATAATCGTTTAAAAACATTAAATTCACATGAGTGCTAGAGCTGTCTAATCGACATTTTTATTACTTCAACCGCATATAGAGCATTTAATCGTTTCTAATGTGGAATCCGTCCGGTAATGTGGTTTTGGGAGTACTCGAAGAGTGTCATAAACAATTTATATGGCTTTTACGACTCTGTATTTTATCCTAAGCAGCAATTAAATTTTGACTCCATCGCACGGAAATATTATTAGTCCCTAATGATGTCTCAACGAGGTTCAGCTGAATAATATTATAAATATCCACTTTAGTTTCCATGCAAATTATTTAATTAGTAAAATGATACAAAAATTGGATGATGTAAAAAATGGTTAATATTACTAACACTGGATGAACAAAGTAAATTAATAATAATAAGATTACAGATGTAGCAAAATGAATGCAGTGTAATGAGGGTGTTCTCGTAATTAATGTCGTGCGACATTTTGCGAAAATATGTCGTAAATTGCGGGCTTAACACGAAGGAACAACATTTTTAAAATTGTTAATGGTAATTTATGTAGCGCTCTGCCTGTTCTTATTAGGAACAATATTTAAAACAGTATAAGAGTTCTCATATTAACAAGTGAATGTAAATTGTCGAAATGCTTTATTTATATCCCGATAGTTTATCTCGCCTAAGCAAAGCCGTGGTAATCTCTGAAAACATTTTATCTTCTTTACACAAGTAAGCACTAAAGGAGACGGATGCATTTGTCGATATTGACACAAATTTCGAGACGCGAGAATCGATCTGTCCGTCTTTTTCTATAGAATAAATGGCCCCTCATTCCAGCGTCTCGATTTGGTGAAACAGCTTCTGTTACAGCCTCGTTACTTGGAGATTTATTAAAACATTGTACTCGGAACTGCATGCCCGCATATAAGTATAAGCGAGTGCACCGGTGCATTTTGCGGCCGCTTACCCGTAAAACGATTTCGAAACAAATGTTTTATGGGAAAATGTCTTTTGTACTCGTCATAATGCCTCTCATTTGTATGTGTTTACTAGGACAGCAATGTTATGCTTTTTGCTTGCTTTACTCAACTGTTCTTTGCAAGTTATTATTCGTATTACATGTATTTTTGTGCTTAATTGTGCTGCATGAATTTAAGCTTTAAAATTACATTTGACCCCGGAACATTTATAGAAAGTAAAAAAAGAATGCGATTGAAAAGCCGAAACGGAATTCAAATCGTTTAATCGGCCGTGACCAGCGGGTTGACAGCACACCAAGATATACGAGCGACGCCAACGTAAATTAGTACCGTCAAATAGAGCATCGCATTGACCATTGTCACCATTCAATGAACTCTTGACAAAACTGTGTTTGACGTGTTCAATTATGCGAAAAGTCACTTGACTTGACTGATTCAATATTAAGTGCTATGAATGTGCATTATCTTAATACTATTTGATCACGGAACGTCCTGACACGCAGATGTAGTTATCATTGACAGACGACTCATAGCGTATATCCAGGAGTAATGATGATATGCATATGACATAGATTTGCTGTAATTAGTCTAAGCTTCTGAAAAGGAAGGCTCAACTGAGGTTGGTACCAATGTCTCACTGAACTCGTCAGCTTTATGTTGGTTTCATTCTGTTAGTGAAATGCTGGAGATCTAACAATACTGAATCTCGTTCCCTTTATTTTGCTTTCACCATTCACAACCTTTACAAACACTATTAAAACCAAGATTTGTAGAAGTTCGTCAGCAGCGGTGATTAGCTTTTAAAAATTATATTAAACAAGTCCTATTAAAATTTAGAAACTATGGCTTTTATACATTTTTTTAAAAGTCCAACATCTCAGTTGCATGAGAACAAGACTTACTAATAGTTGTAATTCAAAGCACTCCCCTCTGTCCTTTTGAATTTACACTTTTAATATTAATACATTGTCGCTTGGGTCATCCATGAAGAAAATTATCGCTAGGAAATCAGCCAGAGTTATACAACAGTTTAGAGAATAAATGATATCACTTATCAGCCCATGAGCAAGTTTGATTAAAAAAAAGCCTAACTTCCTCCGACCTATGCTAATACCCTAATAATAATAATAGCCGAATGAAAATGTGAATATATACCGTGTCTGTTTATATGAAAGATGTATGTGTATATTCAAAGAATTAAGGTGTACGCACTCGACAAATGAGTTTAGATAATGAAATAAATACGAATGTGAAACATCGCCACAGGCGTATCAGACCGTAACGCAAATGGGTTAACAACCTTGATTTGTGTGTACATGTTGAATGGCTTTACGTGAATATTGCACAAGTTTCCGTTTTTAACCATAATATTATTGTGAAATTTGCAACATGGATCATATAACGTTCACAGTATTCATACAAGCTTGCTAATGACTCCGAGCAGCTGTATGCATTTATAAACTTTGCGAAGCAAATTATTAGTTGTATTAGAAGTAGAAACGATATTTCAAAGTTAATCCACAGTTATTTTACAAACATTAATGTATTAGTTAGGCTATGGTATCAAGTATGACTATGTCGTAAAGAAAGATCGACCTGAATGGTAGGTATTAAAAATACAGAAAATCAAAATAAGGTTTGTCTCTGTTTTTTAGTTGTTGCTGTATCTCGAAAACGGTTTTCTCTTCATTTTTCGTCCTACTTCGTGCTAATCATTTCTTGAAGTGTTGTAAGAAATAATCGTCAAAAAAGTACCTACATTGTACCAAATAAGCCACTTCCCAGCTTAAAAAAATCTATGTGCAGAAATACAAGCAAAGGAAATATTAAATGGTATGAATTCACAATGAGCTCAAATCTGCTAGGCGCTGTTCATTTACTTTTACTCACGTTATTCTTTCTTCGTGCGCAGATTCTTAATAAAGTTGAAATATTCATGCACGTTTGCAACTTATTATGTTAAATTACATGAATCCAAGTTGATTTGGTGAGCAAGTATGTTACATGATAAGGTTATGATTTATTTTCACATAGAAGAAATAATCGTATTAGATATAGAAAATCTGATGTACCAGAGGGTGACGTCAAGAAGGCGGTAGATAGTTAAAGCGATAAGCTAAAAGTTTCGCCCACAGGGAAATGCGTTGTTCCTATTGTCCTTAAGGGAATATGGTAAGAAATTGATGGGAGGAAAATCTCATCAACAGCTAAAGGTATTCTTGGCGAACTAACACAGACTTTTAATAGTGAAGATGTCTCTTAACTTAACTCGTTGTAAGAAACATTTAATGTATTCTACGTGGTTTGAATAGTAAGTACTAATAAATCAATATAAACTCTGACAAGCATCCTTTCTGTCCGAAGAAAAATGAAAGTGGAGTAGAGAGCGTTATTGAGACGTACTTGTCTGCTGTTAAAGGGAAGGGCGGGCTAATAAAGTTAAAAATGTATTCAGATTTTGAGAGCGCCCGCCGTGCCTATATTTAATCTGCAAACGATTTTAATTAGTCTATAATATAAACCATTCTGACGTGATCAGGCCAATCGGCGGCTATCAAAGTTATTCATGTGGCTTACTTGGAAGTTGCGGTGTTGCTTTTGATGTACTTACTTTTGGCTTAGAACTTTATTGATATATTTATTAGTCGGATATCTTGATCTCCCCTTATTAGCCGTAATATAATTCAAATGAAATCGTCGTCTGTTTCGATTAAAAGATAAGATTATTTGACAACATTTACGCAAATATTAAAAGTAATCATTAGGTACACAACCATTTTAAGACACTTAATGTTTTGATCACACTAAGACCTCAGAAAGCAAATATTTTGTGACGTTCGTTAAACTTTCTCTTAAGTACAGTAAATATACGATAAAAAATATTTCACAATTTGTTTTCAAGTCCAAACATTTGCGCCAGACACACTGTTAAAGATGTTAAAAAGCTAAGGTGTTGAATACACGAAGGTTCGTTGTTTGGCCATGCGTCAAACAACGTCCGACATCGGGACTTCAAAGCGTTAGTGTAAAATTTCGGTCTGTTTAAACAACTGATACCGCTAATGTAGTGGGAAATGGTAGGTTTGCGGATGTATGCTCTACGTGCAATTTGTTTTGTGGAATATTAAGTCTATTTTTTGTATATATTACTGATTTTAATTACTATAAAAATCATTTGCTCATTGTTATTACAGAAAATACCAACTAGTTCTTTAAAACTAAGAATAATAAGGTTTTTTTTAACTTTTGTAAAAATAAATATCGCATAATATTTATACTAATCTTATTAACACTGCCTAAACCCTCACACTACCTAAGATTCTTATAGTACGTTTTTCATTCTTTACTATCCAATAACAAACAGGTCATGTTACACTGCTGTTACTACTTTTACAACATAAATAATATTTGATTCATTTGTTTGAAAGCCTATTTAACAACCGACAACTATAGTTTCCATGCCATTACATAAAGTTACATAAAGAATAACTACTCTACAAATAATTTTATATGTCTTATCTGGCATTCAAGTCTAGTCCAGCGCAGAGAAGACGCTTGCCCAGCAGTGCGACGTATATGAGTTGGAAAAATATAAGTAATCGTTAGCAAAGCCAAGAAAATGACCTCTTTTGCCAAGTAACCATAAACCAGCTACTCTTTCCATCATTATGAGTTGAAGGAGCTCGTACTGGCCTCAGCTCTGGCCTAATTATGCAACTGTCTTTTTATGTGGCTTTTGGTAGGCACTAAAAAAAATACAAGAAATTATCAAGCAAAAGTTTGCTTCATTTACCGTCGTAACAAATATAACATTCATTTTGCGCATGTAGCTATAACCACCTCATCCTTATGTGGAATATTTTCCCACCTATGCGGAGATTTTTCGTAGCTAACAAATAATCGTAAAGGCAGTGAACAAACAGCTTTACGGTTCGTTTATGCTGCGGTTATCTACACAAACTACGTTCCTTAATGCTGGTGTGTCTGGCTTTTAGTATACGCGACCTATGCCCCCATTCTAATAACTGTTCCTATTTATCAATACAAAATTCGCTACTTTCTGTTATTCCGCTGTATAAATATATTTTAGACAATACTATTATAAAACATATCATTGGTAAAGCATAGTTCCCAGAATCAGATTATATGTTCTGCCTTCTCTATTTTTATGTTTACATTTTTTTTTAATTATTAAGCATTTTAATGTAAAGGATAACATTGTATAAAAACGCGACAAAAAGAGTAACGGTGTCACAATTTCCTGTTTGAATTTACACATCCTCGATATTCTTGCAAAAATTCTTAACATCACAACGCAATTTCTCCACAATTGAAAATAATAAACTTCGAAATACCAGTGGTATATGCTGTACAGTCCAATAGGATTTTATTATACAAGTTAAAATTGACTTGCCTAAAGCAGTTCAGTAACACTAATAAGTGTAACATCTTGAGTTTACCGTATGTCCAACTACTTAACTAACTCCCCGTGACAGATTAAACTTCTAACGTATCGGTATGATTTATGCATGTGCTTTACGAGTTTATTTGTCCTTTGAAACTTGAAGGCGAATCCCACGGGATACTCTTCGATTTTGATATAAAATGCTTCACGGAACATATTTTATTTCCACGAGAAGCATGACATCTGAATAATAGACGAGTGATTTATTTTATTTGTATCGTGTTTACGATTTGTTTGGATTTTTATGACTTATAAAACTCGTGTTGGCAATGTAATCTCCATTATTTTTCAGGAAGTATTCTTACGACTAAATCGTTTGTTTAAGAGGCAATGTATTTGATTTTATACTTTCTTAGGTTGTTATCCATTTCTGTCTGCAATGATTTAAATTTAGTATATATTGCAATATGTCCACAAAGCTTTATTTTCCAATTCCCCGTTAAATTATAGCTATAATATCTGTTTCTTGGGTCTGATATAAGCGCGCAAACAATCGTACACACTGTTTCATTAGCATGCAGTGATTTCCCTCAGATCAAGTAGAGTTTAAAGCTACTTACATTGTACAGAGGTGAAGTGCGCTATTAATTTAAGGTATAGACTTCCTAGAGAAAGGTTATTGACTCGGCACACCTTGTGAGATGCTGGCGCGTAAGGCTAGACGCGCGAGTACCGCGCTCGGACGGATGTCGGAGTATTAACTTACGTGCAATACTGGAGTTATTAATACCTGTTTACTTAGACTCACGTGCATGCAACTCATTCATTCAATGAACATAATATGGTTATTAATCATTGGTTTTCTGTATTTGAATTTCTTTATGAATGAAATAAAAAATATTTTTAACCATTAAGGCAATGATAACAGGACAACGGTTCTTATAGGCAATGAATAAGCAGGATGTAAATTTATATTGTTATTTGATGTAACATAACATTAGTTTATGGGAAAGGACTACACGTAGGCCGAGTCTTAACCTTAAACGTACAATGTTCTTCATTCAAAACCAGTGATAATTGGAACAATAAAAAGTCAACATCAATAAAACTACAAGTGAAACACTTTCATATGCATTTAGTTATGACATGAATACCAACAACTTTTATTGGTTATTAGAAGCCTTCATAGCTATACCAGGAACGCGCGTTTAATATTCCATACATGTCCATTTCATCGCAATCTATTTTCCAATGACGTGAATACAGCGTTCTGAATTAAGGACGCGTCATTCAATACTAGACCGCATAGTGGTGGAGGCTGGCCAAGTTTCCTTTCCACCGCTACTATTGATCTCAAACTTTATTTTTAAAACAATAAGACTTAAACAAAGGCCTGCCGACATTCTTATCGTATTATGCAATTTAGACCTTACCGGACGTGCGAACTCCGAATCGTAGATTAATATTGCCATTGTGTACCGGCGTCGATGAAAAAAGTAATTGCCAAACTGGCTACTTCTTTTCCGTCTGTTTATTAGGGTAATTATAGTTGGCGATAAAAAGTTGAAACGGATGGTGTCGCACTTTTTGTTATTATCTTGCTTCGAGTTTACATGCAATGGATATTACATTCTTGCAAAAAACAATTCTTTCTGACACTTACTAAGCGTATACGAGTATTAATCTTGCACGTAAGTTGTATTAATTATGGGCATGTATCATTGCTCGAATACGTAACACGCCTACCATATGCATAAAAATAGATTTATTTGTCTGTTACCTTCAATCTTACCACCGCCATTAAAGTTCCAAAAATAGTGATCGTTTCCCAAGAGAAGCCGTGGACGTATTCCTTTATCTTAAAATAATTAATCTACTAACTTGACCCTGACTGTTTTAAAATAACTAAATAGAAACGGGTAAAGTAAAGGTAAAATAACAATAGCATTTTATTTTCCATTCAAAATCATATGGGTAAAATAAACGATCATTAACTTGAGTTATTGCGAGCTACCGTAGCTGTTCAATTATATTGCGGGTAATGTTGAATTACAACATTAGAAGAAAATATCGAGTTTTGGCCACGCCTATCCATTGTGGTGCTGTTCTTTTAAAGTATATCCCTTGAAGTTAACGAGCCTCCGATATTATCGTGCCTTCCGTGCAGCCGCGGGCTGGTTAAACGCCGACAATAATCCTAAGCTAACTGACACTAGCATTTGTTATAATTGTGCGTGTAATTGCCTCCCTTATAAATAAATACTGATTCTGCAACGTTCCACCTGCCATTGTTTGCCCACGTTAAAAATAACACCGGGAAAATGTAAAACCGCCGTCCAATTTTACAACATTAAAAGCCTGCGATCCTTTATAATACCTGTTTACACGTTTCTTACCAATTCGTGTTCGGCTAATGCTGTGGCACAATCATTAGAGCGCGGACCGTGCCTGCTGGCATAATTACAATTCATTGCTTTATTCGTGGCTTTAACGCTTTATATCGCAATTAAATTGTAAACGATGCACGTAATGTATTTTCCAGATCATAATTTGGTCGAGACGAACGAAAGCAAAATAATTTAGTAGCTTCGAAGTCTGTTCGCATCCAGGCGGCGGCACACGCAGCGATGCGATTCACATAACGGTAGATTTAAGTGAGAGTGTCATCTCCGAGATGTATATGAGGTGCGCTTATTGCTTCCGACAAGCGATACTTCGAACTGAACTAACTGCGTATGTTTTATAAAGGGAACTTATCACATTTATGTTATGGAAGATGAATGAGTATACGGGAATATTCATATCGATTAACATGTGGTAGAGAAACGGAGACTGGATTACAGCATGAATGGGCCTACCTTATTAGTTGTACCGCGTGTGATAGAAAACTAACGTGAAATAATTTTTGTCTTTTCGTTTCGTGCGGCGGAGGTTTCCATGCTTTCTTGCTCTTTTAAACATCTGTTGTCATAGATTACTTTATCAAATATGGGTGTGCACGGAAATGATGTTGACGGATGGTAATTATGTTGCGGTATGACTATTTGAATCGTTGGCCAACTTTCTAGAATTGATCCAATAACCCTTTCATGTCCACTGCTAAGTACTATTTTCATCCACTGCTACTAGCTTTTTTTTTTTTTTTTTTTTTCCGCGGGGAAAATCCATTTACGGACCATCCCACCCCCGGAGGGGCGAGGGTGTGTCGGACTCACCGGCGCCTTCCGACCCAGCATAGATGTTACCGCCCGTAGTTGTTGCGGGCGGCCGCTGGGCCGGGTCCCTACCAAAAATAATTGCGCCGTAATACCGACTAAAAACCCCGCGATGGCCACCATCAGCGCATTCAGCGAGACGGCCCCGGAATACCCTGAAGCCAGAGCTATGGATTGACCCGGGACCGCCTCTGCGCGGTGCCAAAAGGCACGGCAAAAGGATTTTTGTTCCTCCTCGGGGGCCGCCAAGGTAGGGACGGCGGCCCCGCGTGGCCTCTGGGCGCCGGGCTAGATGTTCACCCGGCGCCTCCTACGTCGCCTGTTGCGACGAGCGGGATCGGTCTGCTCCCGATCCCGCTCCGCGCTCTCCTTCTGCGAAATGACACGTTCGCAGAAGGAGAGCATAGCTTTCCATGACCTCCGGCTGCCGACCATGGCGGCGACCACAGTCGGCAGCGAGAGGTCGCTCCCTACGACCGCTACGAGAGCGCTGCGCTCCTCGTCCCAGGCTGGGCACTCCTCCAGCGTGTGCTGGGCCGTGTCCTCACGGCAGTTGCCACAATGGTGGCACACGGCGGACTCCTCCACTCCGACGATGCGACACAGGTACGCACCAAAGCTGCCGTGCCCGGTGAGCACCTGTGTCAATCGGAAGGTCGGCGCACCGTGGCGCCTGTCCATCCACTGCTGGAGGACAGGTCGCACTGCCGCGACGGTCGCCACGCCATCCACTGCTACTAGCTGCTCTTTTCTACGTGCGTACTAATAATAAAGAAGTAAAATTAAGTTTCTAATTTGACTTCCTAGAAAACTACATTTTACTTGAGCTAAAAAAATAAAAAAAACATAAAATTTATGAGTATACAATGATCACACTTTGTCAACGCAAAAATAATAAAAATACGTAAACTGTCAACCGCTTCAGGCGCCTGTTACGAGTACAAATAATGTTAAAAATGATTTGACGCGGTTTTTAACAGGCGTTTGAAAAAGCCATTGTCCCCGAAAGCGGGAGGCCTGCAAACTGCGCCCGTACATCATGTCATGTCATTCGACTCGTATGGGTTGTTGTATACCACATAGGCAGATATAAATCAATTTTATCCACGCCGGCGGATACCGCAACGAATCACATTACTTGCGGTCAATGACATCTTTCTGTATTGCACAAATTCGAAAATGTATTGAGTTGCACCGAATGTCGCCGTACGGGGAATACGTTACCTTTCCCTTCGTTTATTCTGAGTTGTATCAACTATAAAAATATAGTTATTTTGATATAAATATTTTCCTATAAAGTCAGTATTGTTGAAAAGAGATCAAATAAATATATATTTATATATTTAGTATTGTTGCGTTGTAAAGGATCAATATTTCTATCAATACATCATGATAAATGTTTCAAATCAAGATCCAGAAGTCATCATTATCAGCCCATATACGTCCCACTGCTGGGCACGGGTCTCCTTAACAACTGAGGGGGTTTAGGCCTTAGTCCACCAGGCTGGCCTAGTGCGCGTAGGCGGACTACACACCTAAGAAATTCCTAACAATTTTTAGGTGTGCAAGTTTCATCTTGATGTTTTCCTTCACCGTTAAAGTACGTGATAATTCATTATGAATACACATATAACTTCGAAAAGTCAGAGGTGTGTGCCTGAGGTTTGAACTCGCGACCGTCGAGATTTAGACCGCGTGCCTAAACTTCGAGGCCATCACGATCGAGAAGTATTATAAAGCAATTCTATGTCAGTTTACGATAGCAAGGCATTTAAATTTTATGCCAGATGGGGTTTGACTGGTGGATTTTATATCACTTGGTAGAGACGATCTGTTTATGAAACATTATATCATCATCATCATCATCATCATCATCATCAGCCCATATACGTCCCACTGCTGGGCACGGACCTCCTCTACCATTGAGAGGGTTTGAAACATTATATACAATATGATAATTAAGTACTTTTGAAATACATAATATACAGAATGGAACTGTTTATTTTCCAAACAACTCATTCAGACACTTTATAGCGGATATATTGCAACCATCCTTTATGAAGTGTGCACGAAGGCAGGAAATTGCTACTGTCCGACTCAGGCTAGTTTGTACACGTATCTGTGAGTAATGGTTGTCTGAAATAATGACAAATAATTACCGGTATATCAAAAAAAAACCTCTGCCATATTTGTCGTCAAGGCGACGTCGATCTAAGAAAGTCCAGTTACTCGCGCCGATTAGTTTTTTCTGCGTCATCTGATTCCCGCAATGTCCCAAGAACCGGTTCCAAGTCTTCCTACTATAGTCCTTAAACGGCAGTCGCTCCATACGGATACTACGAACTGTATCGAAAAAAAAATGCTAATTATTGCGGTTTAGCATTAATGGCATTTCTACTTGGCTCACAATTGGAATAACTAAGTCATTTAATTTCTATTAAATTGCTTGTAATTGCTATAGTTAATGTTCTCTAATATGTCCGTTTTATAAAAACTTTCCATTGTATGCATTTAAGGTAAAATGTCATTACCTATACTATCGGATGTGCTGCGCCCTCATCGCCGCCTTTACCACGTAAAACATTTTAACGGCTTTATAAAATTGCTACGCATAATTATATTTAATCGATGACTTCAAAAAGGCAGCGCAGTTACTCAGTCAGTTTTCTGTGATTCAATGATTCTACCCAATACCTGAGAGAATCACTCATAATTATTGAAATTCGTTTTGTAATTTTTTTATACTTGTTCGCTGCAAAAATGAACACCATTTGTCTTAATCTAGGTAGCGCAATCCAATAAAAATAAATGAACGTCTTACGAAATCGATTCAATAATAATTATATAAACGGGTAGCTGAAGTTCTATTACAAATTCAATTACCGATATTATGTAAATATCTAGTCATATTCATATATAGATAAATATCGGCACAGACACTATTACTGTTTATTTGAAAAAATCTTATATTAGTAAGAAATGTGTATTAAATAATAAGATTTGTATATTATAAATAAAGCTAAACCTAATAAATACATTCCTTAGAATTCACTGTTAACCCTACAAGTTGTATCTAGAGGGAAGTGTACGGGCTATTGGCGTCCTTTACGCGTAAACGGCAAATCCCATTCCAATGGGACGTTTATGGCCAGATATCTTGGAACTCGGTTTCCAACATTCAATACTTTAACCCTCCAATAGGGACAAACACTCCAGAACGCTGGCATAAGGAAATTGAGAAATACTGTCTAAGTTAAACACTTGAAAAGAAGTCTTCTGAAGGAAGTTAAAATGGAACACGTTCTACATTATAACTTATGTATGTGTACTCCTCATATCGTCCACTATCTTCATCACTTATTACATATGTGCTTAGTAGGGTTTATGTGGAAAAAAAAGAGATATGATACTTAATATTTTTACTGACGCTACCTGTCATGCCAATAACATACATCTCGATATTTTTAACTGTATATTTTGGTTTACGAAAATAAAAATATTGAGTTTTAACCACCATATTTATGCTAATTCTCTAAATTGTGTTGCCAAAATTCTCCTTCGGGCTAAGCAATATCGCCTCCCAAAATTATGTTGCTCTCCAGTTTTCGATTATCATTTACGGCAGCACATGCATTTTATAGTGAACTTTCGCCCGACTCCCCTTTGAGTTTACAAGAACAGGGCAGCTATTACATTTTGGCACTTATTCAACTTTATGAAATACTCCAGAGAGGGTTCAGCCGTTGGCGTTCTAGTAGTATTTATTCCTTTTTTTTACTCATGTATAGCTACATCCTCTATAATAAAAGAATCATCACCATCAGCCCATATACGTCCCACTGCTGGGTACGGGCCTCTTCTACAACTGAGAGGGTTTAGGCCTTAGTCGAACACGATGGTCTAGCGCATACCAATAACATTTATTTTATAATAGACGTACTAACTTTATTTATAAAGGCTATTTTTAACCCTCGCAATGAAATGTTCAAAACCTTTATGGAAAGCGCATTGGTTTCCTGGTTAAGTCTCAGCCAGTACAAGTAGTAATCGCTAGAGCAATAGTTACTTATCTCTGCATAATTATGGCATCCGACTGAGTTATTTTTTTTAATAATCTCCTATACCAGAACGGCAATATCGCTATCACGGCGACGGCTAGCACGGTGATGTAACCTTCAAATAGAATATCGAATGATGTTCAACGAATAATCTTACGAATGAACACAATTATGCCATCAACATATATCAAGCAGGTTGTACACTCGAAACACAGGACGCGACAACAGAAGTACTTAAAGAGTTTTGAAATAAAGAATACCATGAAATAAAACGTTCGCCAAGTCTGTGACGTATTCTCAAACTTTAAAAACTTACCGAGCCATAAGGCACACCATTGAAAATTGCTTAGTAACAGCAGTTGGATTGTGCTGTGAAAGTTTTTTACAACTATTAAAGTGAAATAATACTTTGTAACTTTGAAGCACTCAGCTCTGTTTAATGGCTTAGTTTTTTACAACGTTAAATAAAAGCCAATTCAGTTCGATTCGTTTTTAACGGTAACACTAATTGGATGGAAAAATGTATTTCATTTTCAACACTTTATTTTATTACTTACAAGAAATACATAATTTATTTCCGACTTTGTATATTACTAACTGATGCCCACGACTTAGCCCGAGTGGAATTTATTTTTATCTGACATTCCTGCAAGATAAAAGTTTTTTTTTTTGACAAACTGTCCAAAATGTTTAAAATGTATATTTTACTCCTAATAAGAATCTAGTCTGAATCATAAAGGAAACTCATGCTAAAAGAAATTAAATTTGAAGATGAAATATGTACTTTAAATACGAATTCAAAACTTTATTTCATGTTGGAACGGTTTATTGGATGTACACGACTTCCCAATTTTAAAACACAGTAAGGGACATTTATTTTAAAGTTAATACTACTAGACTCTAGTAGTACGAAAAATACTAAAAAAATTGTCTTTACTGTGTTTTTAAATTGGGCGGCCGTAAATTTAGTAGGACTCATTAATAAATAGAATAAGATATACCTTTGTCGCATAAAGCGTCAGCCTTTTCTCTAATTGTGATTTTAAGTTATTCACCCTGAGCAGACAGCACAGATTAAGAGACATATCCATTATTATCGAGTATTTCAATGTTAATCAACCGTTCTGCGCAAGGAGATAACGATTTGAAACATTTGGCTAAGATTTAAATGTAAATCGCGTGAAATCCGCAAACAACCGGTTTTTATTGTCAACACACGAATAGAAATACTTTGAACAGAAGTTATAATCGACATTCCCTTCTGCCTAGTGACAGCTTACTTATTAAGGCCATCGTAAATGCTAACTCAACGTTTGTGAATCCAACACCAGACACGATCATGTATCAAATATTCCAAATATACAGATTATGCAATACATGACACCGAACTCAATGCATATTGATTCCAACAATAAATTAAAATGAAACAAGTTTCCATTGAAATTAACGTTGTAGTGTTTACAATTACATAGTAGGATATTCGTATCCGCCCGGATGGCGACCACCGTACACAGGGCGTAAAACCCGCCATAGTGGCACATGCAAGTGTGCCGCGTTCCGGGATCAGCCAGTGTATATCCGGTTTTCGGGGGGGCTTCAATCATGGTGAAAGGATGACCGTGCCGGCAATTTTTTTGGCCGGTTTGTCGCGGTCGGTCCTTTGATCGCCATGATTGATAGTCCCCCAAACTTCTTCACAATAAGGTGAAGAGGTTTTCGGCCGGCATGATTGTGTCGACCAACGGGAGACCATCATCTCTCGCTGGTCGGCACTTTTTCTGGACTCCATTGCGCTTACCATCAGGTGCAATGGGGTCACTTTGCCGTGCCAGAATAAAAAAAAAAAAAAAAAAAAAAAAAAAATATATATATATATACTTAACTGAATAAGGGTTTTAATGAATGCGAAACTAATTATATAATTTATGCTATAATATATGAAAATAATATAAAAGTATGACTGCCTCGTGGTCTCGCGGTACAAGTATGTGCCGTGCGATCTAGAGGTCCTGGGTTCGATTCCCGGGTCGAGCAAAGTGTTATTGGGTTTTTCCATTAGGAAATTCTCAGTAGCAGCACGGAGTCTAGAAATGTGCCCGAAAAACGGCAATAGGCTCGCCTCCTATTACGTGGGACTGATACATACCTAGCGAAATGTGGGTGCAGAAATGCACCTCTGCCTACCCCTTCAGGGAATACAGGCGTGAGTTTATGTATGTATGTAATATAAAAGTAAAAAATGAATAACCAACGTGATCAGTTTAGGTAATTGAAGGATCAAATTAAAGTAAATAAATATGATATTTATAATTATCCGTCTCAATATTATTATTATCAGCAAGTAAACATTAAACCTAATCAATGGTCGTAATAGTAAATGGTACGAAACAGGGTAATGTGCCTTCTGAAGGCCGACGAAACACATGTAAGAGCACAACAAAACCAGCAAACGATTCACAGATCTATCTATTGCACTGAAAGAAATCGTGATTAAATAAACGTGTAATAAAACCATGTTATGGCTCGCGAACTTTGGTTAACTTCAAGCTGACATTTACTATGTTCATGCCAATAGATGTGATGCGATTGTGGCCGATTTGTATTTTGTAGCTATTCCGTGTGGCCTGAGCTACTGTGTTTAGTTTCATTGTTGAATTGAACAGGTCTAAGTTATATTCCTTAGAAGTGGTATTCATAAATTAAGATTTTATTTTCTACGTTGTTTTTTTTAGTTATTTAGTCTCTTTTTTTGTCCGGTTCACTAATATTGGATGTTGTATGTATAATGTATGTGTAGTAAGCTTTTTGTGTGAATTTGCTTGCCGCTTACGCGACTACCACGATACTCCATCGTAAGGTCAGATCATGTCCATTATTTTTTGAGCATAGGGAATCAATATTAGCACAGAAGTCAATCATTTATTTTTGTCCTTCATCTTGTGTTTACTTTATTCTTCTAGATAAAAAAAACAGCAATGAAACAAGTAAAATTATACGAACGAAAACACGCCACAGAATATCGGATTATAATAAATTTGGAAATAATATGTAATAAAGATTAGAAGTAGGTTTCTAAAAGACAAAGCGGGGTAATGACGCGTGTAAACGCGTTTGTGCATCGCCGACAAACCCGAATTCTTGATTCCGCGGATCAATGAAGTGAATAAAAAGTTCGTCTTTGAATTTTCGAAGCCATTACACAACCATAGCCCTATCACGGACGAATATCCGAAGTTGCACTGTTTCTAATACTCTGTTGGGGTGAGCCTGATTGTACGTGCTTCGGGTGTAAATATTACGTTAACATTCATATACATTCATCCTATTTTGAGCAACACGTGGCCCTCCATACTCATAAGTAAACAATATTAATTTTATTATACAGAAGATAATTTATTACGTTGCGCAAAATACAGTAACGACGGAATAGGTACCTTTGCGAAAACCTTGAATAAAGAATAGACTTCGTGGGAATTTATAAATATTATCAAACGTCGATCTTTGCTTGAAATCCACATCGATGATAGATAGAAACCTATCTGAACAATGATGGTATGGGTAGATGGTGTGCGGTTGAATTTCTGTTTATAAAACAACAATGAGAAAAATCCGCCTTGAAGTTAAAAGAAATAAAAGAATGTCGGAAGACATACTGCTTGAAAAAATATCCCCCAGGGATTATTGCGCTGACACCGACAAAATCTAGTGGTTAAGAAATGTTTCTGTCCCAAAGAGAATTTATTGCAAATGTCCCTCACAGTCCTTTTACATTTTACTATCATCGATTTAGATTCCGTACCAAAAGTGCGCCCAATCTTCCCATCAGAAGAACAGTTGGGCCCAGATTTAATGTCGACGAACGTGCCGATACCATCCCAGCTGTCGTACTAAATCCTGAAACCAATAAAAGTGTTGCCTTTATTGCTCTTGTAAAGCGAACTGATTTTCAAAAATTATGTTTGTTAATTTACGCGTCCCATTTACATTTCTGAAAATATAAGAACTACTTCTACTATTACCAATATATCCCAAAAGCGCGCACACATTTTATATCGTAGTGTCTAGACTTTTCCATTTTACACCTAGGCTGAAAACTAATATTTGTAGATTATACACATTTGTCTCATTGCAGATATTCAAATGCTCGATAAATATATTGTTTGTCATTTAGGAATATAAAATTTTCTACACCTTATAAAGACTTGCGAATTTCCATCTGGAAGTCACTCAGCATTTGCTAACTTGTATATAAAGTAGAACGCGTTCCGCTTAGATAACTTTCTTGTATGCGCCAGAAGACTGGAACTTAATGTGTATCGTAACTCTACATATGTAGCCACGATAACTCTGATGTGCCGGTCATGCTCGTATAAAAGCCGACCCTTCCTCATAATAATGTGTAGCAATATGCGGTCAACTTTTAGGTCCGTCAACTTTACAAGAAATTATTGCCCACCCAAACCCTTTCAAAATAACATCACCATGTCATACATTGGCTTTATATGGCCACATTTAATAGCTTTCCTGTTTATTAACTTGAAGAAGGTTCGGTGTATGCAAAAAACAACATTGCTGGATAGTGTGAGATGCAATAAAACCATTCGTGGTAACAGTTAAACTTAACGGTAAATTCAGCACCTAATCCTGCTTTTTCATTTGCAAATTTGCCAATTAAATAAGCAATTCTCCCGTTTGTGGAGTTGGCAGATAGTTTATTGCATCGCGTGTGAATATTCTGACACCGTTATGTAATCCATAATATGTAAATTTCAGCGCATGCATCCACGAACAATTATTTCCTTGTTATGCGTATGCTTCGATATGCCAAACATACCGAAAGGTGTGATACACATCTAGTCCTCATACATAACTAGATCAAGACATCGGACCCTACTTACTAACACACTTGAGGAAATTGATTTGCGGTAAAGGCATAAAATTATGCAACGATGTTATTTGCAAAGGCAGCGTCGTAGAGCACAGCTGACATCAGCAATTCATGAACCTCGCCCTTCGATGGTAGAAGTGGATATTTGTTTATTTGGAGCATATTATTTATGGTCGGATGATTGTGTATCGACAACAGCATTACCATATAATCATACGGTACCAGAACAATAAATCTTGTGATTGTAATTGGTATTATTAAAGATTGATGGCAACGATATATCATATTTTTGCTTGTTAGTTTAACTTATAATACATCCAGCTCAAAGTCTCATGTTTGAATTGGCTATTACTTCAGACAATCTGCGCTTGTAGGGATTCCCAGACGATCCCGAAATAGGTATACATCAGTCACTGGGAATGACTCATGCCTCGTATGGCTGCATGCGGTATGCAAAGATTCCAATTGAGATAATTTTAATCTAGGATCATTAATCATAATCCTCTCAATGTTACTATTAGTACTTCAATAAATTCAAGTGAATTTTCTACGATGTATTATTTCTTTCTTTCCAACTTATTTCACTGGCGCATTGCTTTTTTTCCGGGATAATATTTTGTATCACTGCCTTAAAGTAAATATTTTGTTTTATTTCTGCGTGAGAAATAATTTGCCATAGTGCTGACACGGAAGATCCATCCTCAATATGCAATAATTATTGGAATAAAACGTAAAAAAGGACTAACAACAAAAGTCCCTTGTTTATTTAAATACTATACATGCAACCGTGACCCCTTCAAACTTGGTAATTGGATATCACGTGCAGAATCAACTTGGCTTCAAAGCAGGTAATTTTAAAAGCGGCTATCCTTACACGATGAAAATTTAATGCTTCTTAAGAAACCTTGTCAGATTAATTCGGCTTAATCCGACGCACCATGAATGCACCGGGAATGTGGTTAAAAATTCAAGGCCTAGAAAGTTTTCATAATAGGCGAGATGTAATTTATTCGATTATCTAATCAGCGCGCAGCGGTCCGACGTTGAGACAGAAAATATTTTTGACGCTTATCCCCAAGCAATACTCGTTAATGATAATTAAAGAATGTTCACCAACTTAATTATAATGGATGGGGAAAATTTCACAATACCAGCTGTTTATACCGAAGAATACATCAATCAAAACCCCGATGAATTGCAGGAAGTAACTGATCTAAGCAGGCCTTTGTTAAGAAACCGCCTTCTATTCGGACTGAAGTTATGGGCGAAATGAACTCATTTCCCGGCACACTTTCGGAACTTTTAAAACTATTATTACAATCGAAAGCGTGTGATTTACACATATTTTATTATACAGTCTATTTCTTCTTTACTATTATACTTTTACGAATGATTTGCGATGGTTTAGTTACTTTAATATTAACAATTTAATAATCGTGCTTTCGAACCTAACGAAGACATGCGAGAAGCTGTTCGTGTATACATAAAAGATTATTAACAACATATTTAACAACTGCAGAAAATATTTATTTATTTATTTACACTTTATACATTTTGTATAGGTGGACTTAATGCCTTAGGTATTCTCTTACAAACCTAGGGTGGTGCAGAGATGAAATGAGGCAGGTGTGCAAATATAATTACAATGCTATGAATAAAATACACACACATATACACACAATTCATATAAACATAAATATATACAAAATATATGAACGCATATGTATGCGTATATGTATACACAAAATACATATAAAAATATAACGTGTAAATCTTTTAATTGCACTGTAAATTGACGGATATAATGTTTTTACTATTTAAAATAACTCAGTTCTGAGATATATCTGGCCTAATACCCACAATTTGTGATAATTAAATTATAATAAATTAAACAGCGCATACTCACCTTACGCTTTGATTTCTCGGAACCGGTACGGCTATAGACGGTTTCCGACGGTTACACGTAACTTGCATAAATTACGATATGCAGTAATACCACTGTATGCACACTTAGGGTGAAGGGCCGTACATCAATGGCATATAATTTGTGATAGACATGTAACTAGCACGCGATGCGCACAGCTGGCCTCTGCATACCATCTGGCATCAAAGCAAATCGCAAAATAAAGCAAATATAGCTATTACTCGCTTTATTCTGTAAACCAAACCATTAAACTAGACGCATGCAAGAATAAAATATTTTTAATACGTACGTTTCAAAATGCGTACCTATACAGGCATTCCAGTATTAATCAAGGGTCTTCGACAAAGTTAACTTAATAGTTATTAAATATAGTATCTGATCAGTGGCGGTACTACCATAGAAGCCCAAAAGCCCACTTTGCCTTTCAAAATTCCGAATAATAGCTTTAAATCTTTATTTAACAAAAGTAATTCATATATTAATGAGAATATCCTGACCCTACAATAAACATTTATAAGCTAGACATTACACAAGTAACGTATCCACTGTATCTAATTTGTTTTAGTTTTTCAGAGTTTCTAACGAAGCTAAAGTGTTCTAATGTTAAATGACATACTCTTTCGAGACACGAATGCACCTGAAGCTTATCATCAAGAGTCATGCGTCATTGGTCTCAACACTAAACCTAGTTGCATTATGAAAATATGTTCTACCAACTGGACTAAAAAGCACCGTAAAGTTATTTCGTTCTGATTCGAATTTTGTATAAAAATCTGGTTTTCATACATCAAGTTATGTAAAAGAAGACCACGCTCTTGGAATTTTAATGAAGGCGGTATTCCGTTATTATTACGAAATACTTTGATTTCCCACACTTGACTAAATATTCCACATACTTAATTATCAGTATATTGTATGAGGAACCAGTTTGAGGAGCAACAGGTAAGTTTTGCGTACAGTTAACGTTTGCGCCCTTGTAAGACCTTCTTAAACTCGTGACCTCATCCGACCTTGCCTTGAGCTTTGCTCCTATACGCGGAACGTACGATCTTGTTACCACTTGTTCACCTTTCTCAACTTTTGCTTGTTGCATAAAAGTTTTGTATATACAATGGCAATGAAGCATCACAAACAATTTATAAGCATAGGTATTCGTGTGCTGTTGGACATTACTTTGAATGTTAAGCGCAATGTAATCAAAAATAGCGTGATGAAAATATTATATATGTTAATGTATAATATTTCTGTATCAACTTCATTGTATAACATAGAATATTTACACTGGCTAATTAATTATTATTCCTCAAGCTACTTCTATGCTAATATCAGAATAGGCAACGCCTGTGCCACTAATATTATCGAAAGTGTTTCCCCCCGTATATGGAGAGTTAATGTGTTGTACGCCCCTTTTCATTATTTTCGAGAACCGAATGTGTACTATTAATCTATAATCAACTTTCAAATGGTATTGGTCGTGTGGGCACAGGTACCAACCACCCACGTCGCTCCCGCGCGGCCACCAGCCCCGCGGGATCCGATCCAAGGCCGCCGCGACTCACAATGGACTTTGCGTACTTCTTATTGCGATCCTATTCAATCTATCTTTATATGGAACTAGTTTCCTGAGGGCATTTCCCCGACCTATACCTACTCCATTCACTGGCCTATTGAATATGCCATTATGTTGAACAATAATAGCACTTTCACTTGTCTTGCGGGCTCATCAGTTTATGTAGCTCAACCATCGCTCAAATTGCTCTTGTGAAATTGAATAACAATTTCCTCAAAATATTGTTTTTGCACAACTCTCACCTATTTATTTCAAGACTTTATCATTGACATACATTACCTAGTTGAAGAACTTACGTGTTATGATAAACAATACTCAGTACTTTAAATACAATTTATGTAGACTTGATATTGCCGATAAACATATTTATAAAATTTACATGTGAGCCAGGGCAAAGAAATTTAATGCTAAATTATGTGTTTCTTTCAATTCGTATGCAAACATTTACGTTGGTCACAATGACCAGTGCTTTATATCAACATGCAAACGCGGCTGTGTGTCTGGTCCACTACGCTCGGAAATTTATGCCTTCAATTCCACTCGTACTGAGAAATGTACTATGGAGCAGTTCATGTAAATGCATCAGCCGGTATCCCTGTATATGGGCAACTATCTGTACACTAGATGCAGCCATGTTATAGAACTAGACTCAAGTATTCATGTTAAACGTAACGCAAATTCCTTTGAAAGCTACGAACAGTTATTTAACACAACAGTGCACATTTTTTACACTGAAACATTAAGCGAAAACTACGGAATTTACATCAAACTTGATGATATTTGATAAATTGTCTTTTATTTACTTTGGAAATATACTTGTAACCGTGAACGCAGTAAAAACTACCAATTGCGAGTTAATTACGTTTTTCATTTCAATTTGTACTGTTGTACAAAGTCCATTTAGCTCAAGGTATAAAAAGCTAACTATCTCTCTGAAAATCTCTACTGCTCTACTATAGAAATGTAATACTATTTGTTTGAGTCTTAAATAAAACAATTAAGTTGTTCTGAAATAACATGAATATTTCGAGATAAGATAAAAAATTAGAATTAAAAGTATGCTTTGATTGAACATTTTGTCTCTATATTAAATTTTATACACAGTTTAACAAAGTTATGAATCAAAAGATAATATATGATATCCGCGGCTATCGTCAGATCGACGCATTAATTTATTAATAATGTATTCAGTGCAAGCTATCTAACTATTATAAATGTGTCTCACGCACGCGTTTCTTCATTGATTGCATTCGGTTTATTGATTACTTCATTTGTTGCTATTGTGCCGCCACTCGCTTTGTTGTGTTACAATCCATCTCAATTCAGGATAAATAGTTCCCATTATTTTGTCTAATCGATAATTAGAAATGAAAATACGTTTTGGTCACGTCACGACCGTTGATCACGACTCTGCTGCGGAAGTAATATTATCGTATCTGCTATTAGTTTTTTTTACCCATGGCAGAAAGCTTTTGAAACAGTTATTATTAAATTTTTGTGGAACACAAGTGTTATATAGGAAACATTTAAATGTAGATTAAAAATACGTTGAAATTACATAGGTACAACTCGTTAGGCAAATTCTAAATGTCAATATTTTTAACTCAAAAAAACACGTATTAAGTATGTGTATGATGTTATAAAACTATAAAAACTATAAGTATAATGAAATAGTTAAAGGATATATAAAAAAATAAGATTATGAAAGAAAAACAATAAATTGGCAAAATTAATATTTTTATCCCTGTGTATTTGATCGCGCACCAAACCCTTATTGTATTCAATTTTAAAACGGCTTAACATCTAAATAAACAAACACATACGATAGCGATCGCTAAGTCATGCACAGGTTAAATATTATTTTGCAACCAAGCTTATTACCAACTCCTGACATTTCTAATATGTCAAGAAAGGTGTAAGATTACGAAAGGCATCCGCTCAGTGCTGTAATAAAACGGATAAAAGGTGAAATGAGCAATCGCTAGCTCTCGCGGGTAATACCAATTGTCTAGAAAATGAAACGGAATTGGATCTTATTTATTTACTTCAATACGAAAGTGACAAAGTAAGTTCAGATCTCGATCAGTGTCGTAAAGTACTGGAATGAATTAAAGTACCAGTGATCAATTTACAGTACTGTGTCACCACCTCGCTGTTTAGGTCTTGGCGACAGAGGTATGAGATTTTATCCAAGAGACATGTTTTCAATAAAAGGTAGTTGTGAACGACGGAAATATTTAATCAGTTTTCTGGTGCTTATATCTAATGATACTTCTCAAATGTAGATATTTACAAATGTTAAAAAATCTTCCTAATACGGCGTTAGATATGATGCCTATATTGTTAAAAGAATGCATAATAACATGATGACTTCAACCGCCTACTCTTTAAACCAAAATCGTTATATTTTTTGTAATAATCACTCACTTCAAATGACTCTTATAAATTTTTAGACTGCGAAGTATATCAAGCAACCTGAAATAAGACATTACTTCCAATTGCTTCCCGTATATTTGCATAATTTTGCAAGTTAATGATCGTGTATGCAATGGGGTACCGTTAAAGGGAACATCCACGCGCCCTTTACTTCCTACGTTACTCACGACCTAAGTGAAAGTCATTCTGAGTACTATGAATAATACCGAGCAGGCTTACGTATGATAAACTTATTCATTTAATTGTAATTAATCTGCTAAACGCCAAGCCGACGGCATAGGACGGCACGTTCGATACTACAGCATGGCAAATGTTTGCTTTTACAAAAATGTGTGTTATTATTTTATTTATTTCTTGCTCATTGTCTGCCGAGTAAAAAAGTTCTTGTCTTAACTAAAATTTGGTGGCAACGTAAACCATATTTTTAATAATAAGTTTGAACTCCCTTTAATAAAAGTACATAAGAGTACTCTTATGGTTTCCATCACATGATTTTCGGGAGCCTGTTCTTTTAGTGTCCATATTTATTATAACTTGCAGAATTTAAGTTAAATTATAATATTATTTTAATTTGATTGAAATTGACGATTGCTTAAAAAAGGTTTAAAATATAATTTCATATTATCATTTAAAAAAAACACATAAAAGTAGGAATACTAACACAAAACAAACAGCAGGTAAATAAATTTGCGAATATCGTGTTACTAAAGTTAATTAATAATTACTGAACCCTAATTGTACTTTTTGCCTCCATTTCCTGTAACCACGCACGGTGTCAAATTGCTCACAAGATATGTCTTTTTTTTCAGCGGAAGGAAGCCTGTCAGACTTTGCTCTCCGCAAAGTCCAATACACGGCAAGCAATCCAGTGAAAAAGGGGCTGTTTACACCTGACACAAGGTATTAATTTTACGCTAATTTGATGCAAAAATTTAGTATAAAATTTAACCTATATGATGTGAAACTGATAGTACCCTGTTAGAATTTGTATATGTGAAGTCTAGCAACCTAATTTTTAATTAATTTTTGACGGCGTCCGTGACGCATTTGGCTAAAAACGAGAGGCCGCGGGTTAGACCCCGCACCAAGACAAATGTTTGTGTGATCCACAAATATTTTTTTCGGGTCTGGGTGTTGAAACTAGTCTATTATAAAGGCATGTGTTTACTAGTTTAGCAATGGATCATATAAGGGATATTTGGATAGGTGTCAGTGATAAGTAATTATACAGGGTGTATTCAGACCGTGATCGGAAACTAAGGCAGGTAATAGCTAAGGTGATTACAAACCCCCTGGCGTTAAAGAAAATTCTGACAAAAAGTAAAAATTTTGACGTTTTCCATACAAACCGCGTACATTTAATACCGATGGTTGTATGGAAAAAGTCAAAATTTTTATTTTTTGTCACAAATTTCTTTAACGCCAGGGGGTTTGTAATCACCTTAGCTATTACCTGCCTTAGTTTCCGATCACGGTCTGAATACACCTTGTATAGGTATAAGCATTGTAAATATTATTCATCCAGATATTGCTCTTATCTTTTATCATCGGTTTGTAAACAAAGATTAATGTATTGTAATATTGAAATACCTATGTAAAGTCATAACCGAGAGAAAAGTATTAAATGTGTAAATAATATTTCTGACCTTTAAAATTATCATTGAAGGTGATAAACATTTACATCTACTGAGTTCAATTTACCTAAGACTTCATTGAGCTTGAGCTGATAGTATGTTGAACCAAGATAAATATAAGGTATATTTTAGTTATTCTATTACAATTTCGTAAAACTTTGCGGTTTTATTGGTTTAATTTTATGTTATAACAGAAGTAATACACAAGCATTAAGTGTTTAATTTGATGCAATATAAAGTTACAAAATAATAATGTTGCAACTACTAGGTACTTGTCCAATTAAATAATTATTGGTTTTCTACAGTTTACCGTCATCATCAGCCCATATACGTCCCACTGCTGGGCACGAGCCTCCTTTACAACTGAGAGGGTTTAGGCCTTAGTCCACCACGCTGGCCTAGTGCGGGTTGGCGGACTACACACCTAAGAAATTCCTAAGAACTTTTAGGTGTGCAGGTTTCATCACGATGTTTTCCTTCACCGTTAAAGCAAGTGATAATTCATTGTGAATACACACATAACTTTGAAAAGTCAGAGGTGTGTGCCTGGGGTTTGAACCTGCGACCGCCGAAATTCTCGACCGCGCGCCTAAACCTCGAGGCCATCACTGCTTTACCGTACCCACAGCTAATAGGTAAATTTCTGTCTACTCCATTGTATCAGTGGTGAGACCTCTGACAAGGCATTTGAATAAATCCAATTATAACTTGTACAATTTGGCAGTTGTGTAATTCGACAGAAAGTTGATGATCAAATAACTATACAACCGGTTTGTTACGAGATGATAATTCAGCGCGCCAAATCTGCACCGTCCTAATGACTTACTTTTTCGTCAAGATTTGTTTCTCCGCTATAAAGAGCATTGAATAAATTAAGAACCACTTTTTCATTTTCTTAAATCTCAAATAAGTTCTGCCATTAAATAAAATAGCCCTCATAGAAAATTACTACCACCGTCGATACCTCGATGAATGGGTAAGCTTATATGATTGGTAATTTGTACTTGATCCATTTAAGTTTCGTAAAAACAATTTTGCAAAAAAAATATGTTTTTCATTCGATGACTGAGATTGGCGCAGTTTATAGATACCTTCTCTCCTCAGTTTCACCACTCCTTTAAGCTGTTATGTTTTAATCGCATTGTTTACCACTTCCTGTCAAGTAAGAAGGTCGTCTTTGGAGTCTTAAACATTATTGCGTCTTAGCGTTATTAAAAATACCAAAATATTAATAGTCGTAATGAAAGCAACGAAGAAACCTTTTCACCAAAATACCTTTTAAGTACAAAGACACTTTAGGTTTTCACAGCAAAGTATGTGCCGAGTTGACAAACAGTTTATTTCAGACCACCAAGTTTACGCAAGCTTTACGAGAAGGCAACAACCGACCGACTCTCCGCGTCCATTCTCGAACAACTTCGCAGAGACTCCCAACATTCACCGTACTTGTTGTGCACACCTGTACTCGGTACTAAGCGACGGCGAGTGTATAACAAGATCGACGTTGAAATCGAGACTCACATTGTGAGTAACGAATGTTTGTTTTTAATACTGGAAAATGTTTTTGATTCCGAATGTATCATATTATGTATAGATTTTTTTTCATATTGCAATTTTGTTTTGGCAGTTTTATTGCTGCATTCTTTTTTACTCTGCCATTCAGCGAATAAAGCATGATATTTTTTTAAGATTACTTTTCTTAGTTCGTAACACGTAAAGCAAAACCTTTTAATTCTTAGAACTTATAATTCATTATACCATAATCGCGTTGCCATACCATAAATAACACCGCTATATCCTACGATAGAATGCACAATAAACTCTTCAGTCGGATGTACCAAATTACAGCTCTTTTCTTTTTATGTAAACACGAACGATACACAAATTTCAGCCATCAGTAGTTGAACAGCTTCGGAAATGGACTTCAAAGGAGGCAGTGGGCGAAGTGACTGCGTTACCTGACTCGTCTATGAGAATAGCCAGCAGCGTTACTCTAACTCCTGATGAGCTGTCAGAATGCGGTTCAGGTGACGATGAGCCGATCGACCACAAGCTGCCGAGCCCCGAGGAACAGCTACGAGTCATCGCTTCCAAGTAAGTAGTAGTTTGTAGTAAGCTAATGTTTCCTGTAAGTATTAAAGTGTACTCGCACGCCGGTCTTAATACTTCAATGTGAACGATATGTTTTGATATATAGTACATAGGTTTTATATTCGTAAACTTGTTAATTTTCTTATTGAACCATGACTGCTATTAAAGCGGACGAAATCTAGACGTAGCCGCATCCGCGTGGAATTTAATTTTAAGATAAAAACCAAGTCTTAAATGAGTATTATGTATTTATTTTTATAGATATCAAGTAAAATATAAATAAATCATATGTTCTACCACGTCAAAAAATTAAAAAAGGTAATGGAACTGAAATGAAACTTCAATGAGCAAACAAAACTTACCATATTCTACTGGTGTATTAAGATTGTACCTTTTACAATTAAACTGTGAGTTTGGCCCGAACGCGTTGCTCTTTGATGTCGTACCTGCTTAATAAAGCGAAAATTTTATATTGCACGTTCTTTTAAATTAATTACTGTAAACAAATACTGTTTTCCACTCATTTTTTCTGTCTTTGTACGCTTTGTCACCTTTAATTATGGAATGTTTATATTTAGAATACTGTCGTATTACTGGTGCAAATGTTAGTTTAGTTCGTTGTTGTCTATGCAATTGATTGAGAAAATAAAGTAATCATATCTCTCCACAGATTTCCTCCGGAAGTCGTTGCGATCGACACATCGGGCAAATTCTTCGATAGAATGTGCAGTTCACGGAAGTCGCTCCACATAGAGAACGGAGTCGGTGAGACGGACACCGTGAAGCGACGGACACGCACTAGAAAACCTCGGGGTAAAAGACGAAACACCATTTCGGGCACTGATCAGAAAGAGCTTAGAGAGGCTATAGCTGGGTAAGCTTCTAGTTTGCACCTCCACTCGCTACAGGTTTCATTATCTGCGTCGACTTCAGTACTTGTCTCACAACATGTCCACACGATAATGTAATCTTAGCGACTCAATTAACGATAGTCCATCAGCACAGTATGTGTGGACGGCTTTAAGATTCAATTAAAATCTTCAGCACACATTTTAACAATTTGTTGATAATACTATCTCGTGCTTCTGTGAATACATTATGTTCGTTATTGGATGTCGTTGTTTGTCGAGTACTTTTATACGATCAATTAACCGAAACAAAGACAACCAATCATTTGTGCACTTGATACACTAATAGTTCCATTTGTTCATTTAGCTTCATGATTAATTGACATCTTTGAAGATTGCCGCTGTTACGAGACTAAGCGACATTCTTTGGAGATTTTTAAATATAGTTATGCCTTTAGCGTGTGACTAATGCTTTGCTTGGTTTGTTCTATCGTAGCGATACATCAAATGCTGTGGCTTCTGAAGAAATTGAAGATAGCAGTACTGTCATGAGATCGCGTTCTAGCGATTTGCTTAAGAAAAGCCCAATCGACCCTGTGATCAAGAAGGGACACTTTAATTCGTTGAAACAATGGGGAAAGAATAGATTTAAAATTATAGCTAGATCACCCAGTGCCAGTAGGGATAGCTTTAAAGACTCTTCCAAAACGGAAAAATCAAAAGATTCAAATTCACCTAAACAAGACGAAAATCAGGTCCAAGAGACGGTCACCATACGTAAAAAACGAGAAGGAAGTGAAGACCGAAGGTCGCATCAAAGATGTGCTTCTTACTCATCATCAGAAAAGAGTATAGGTGTTCCTACAAGTGTGCCGGCGACTGCAACTATAAATAGTGGTGTAAAACTACGAGGAACATCAGTTCAAAGGAGACTGAGAAGATCCGGCATAGGTAAAGATGAACCGCATTCGTCAAGCGGCAACTGGTCGGCGAGTTCAGAATCCGGGAGAACCAGTATAGGATCAGAGATAACCACAACCACTGTTCCGCCTAAAAGTACTACATCCGCAGCAACATCTAACAATTCTCTTAATGGCCACCATGGTCCGCCTAGCTCTATCATTAGTAGAAGGAGGTTCCTTAACACATCCGGCTCAGGTAGCGTAACAAGTGAAGGAACTTTAACTCCAGATATAATTAACGATATGCATGAAGATCTGGAGACAAGCTCAGAATTTTCCTGTGATACAGAAGGATATTACACCTCATTCCATATGGACTCCGGATTAAAAACTTTGAAGGAAGAGGATGTAATTCCTAGTACACCAATGCACACGAGTAATGCTTTAACGAATTCGTCCAATAGCCAAACTATGACTGCTGAGAATGAATACGAATTATTTGGCAAGGGTTCGACTAGTACAACTACTAGTTCTGCCGGAACTGTTTGCACAGCACTTATGGCAGCCGGCAGTGATAGATCTCTCGTCATAGGGCCAACAGTTCCTGAAAGAAAGAGTTCTTTAACAAAAATGAATAGAAGTAGAAGTAACAATGTACATAGTGCAAATGTTAGTATGGATAGGAGCAAGAACTCATCGTTTACAAATTCTCCATTTACTAAAGTGAGGTATAACTCGCTCCGATCATATGCCGATAAAAAGATTCCCAATCATGGTTCACCTGACATAAGTGAAGTACCTGTTCAAACAATTACGATCTCGAAAAATGTTGGAAGTGAAATAACTGCCGTTGCTGAAGTGCATACAGAAACTGAACTTGAAAGTGCAAAGAAGAGTACCGGAACAAATTCTCCTGACTCTGGGCACAATACTTCAAGTTCACCTATAGAAGATTCAGTCTCTAGTGCACATGGAAAAAATAGCCTTTCAGAACAAGATTATTCGGAATCATCAGATTTAGAGGGTACTGAGAGAATAGAAAGAATAAGATATAAAACCACAATAAATAGTTCAAGAATACCGTCTATGTGTGTTATAACACCGACAAATTCTGATGACGAAAGTGAAAATAGTAATAAAGAAGCAGATAGCATTGCCAAATTAAATGTTGATAAATCATACGTCAATCAAATTTCAAAAACAGCCATTAGGCCTAAATTAGAACTACCGGTTGAAGAAAAATCTAAAGAAGTAAAATATGCAAGTGAAGCCTTAAAGACGTCAAATAAAATATCAAGTCAAATAAATGCCAAAAGCAGACAGCCATTTAATAACTTAATGTGTAAACTAAAAGGTGTCCTTCCGAATAAGTTGTCTAGTAAAAAAACACCAATTACGAAAGAGCCAGAATTTAACGATGAATTCTATGATACCGGTGATTATGTAACAATAGCAGATGTTAAAAATAATAATCAGAAATTGAGTCTCAATAATGGTATTTATGGCAATAATGACATAGTTAAAAAGAATTTACAAACTGTTTTATCGGGAAAGCTTCCTAAAACTGAATATGTGTCACTTAACGAACTACCTAATTGCTTAAGTGACGGCAAAGACTACTTAGAGCACACTTTCGAAGACAACCCATCGATAGCATTAGATGAAATTCAAAGAAAAGGCGCTAAAGTCACCCTCGACTCTCGCGGGCAAGTTATATATTCTTCAGATACACTGAAGCGCAGAAAAGGAGCACACACCACATTTGAACCCGGTCCGTTTGTTCAAGAAATAAGTCCAACTACCACGGTCATACAAAGAGAAACAGCTGATATTGTGAAGGTTACTGATGAAACCGATTTCCCGTATGAACCTCCACCACCGTCCAGCAAACCCACATCACCACAATTAGGGAAAATGATTATAAAAGCGCCGAGTGAACGCGACGGGCCTGTTACTACAGAATTCGTCACCCTACCGACACCTAAGCCCAGTACAATTATAACTGCTACACCCGTCACTGAAACACATAGTACGAACATTCAACAAGCACCTAAAACTACTAAACCAGAACACGATTTACCGCGAATAATAGATGCAATCACTAGAACTGGGGCGTATGTACATATACATGATGCAGAGGGTGTCAGCCTATCTCCGACGAAAGACGATTCAGCAGGTAAGAATGTTGGCATAGAAACTGCTACTTTAAACGTTTTCAAATCTCAATCAACAAATGATGACAATGATTATGAATTAGATGAAGATGTTACCCCGTTTGTTCCTAATTTCCAAACGCCTATTATGATGCAAAATAAAATGCAAAATGATTTCTTTAAATCAGGTAGTAAAGTTGCTGAAGTTTTGCGAATGTTTAATAACAGAAATAATAATAGTTGCAACGAAGTTTTGGAAAAATCACAACCTGAATGTGACTTAGCTGATAAATCCATGAACACAAAAATTAAACGTAGTGATAGTTACAAACTAGCTAATTCTCCTTTAATGCCTATCAAAAAACTATTAAAATTAGAGAGTTTTGGTACCCATGCAAAAAAGGTTGACTCTTTAGAGATGATTCAAGCTGAAATTACTGCCGATTTGTTACGTGATCAAATTAATTATCCGCCCACTGTTTCACCTAAACTTAATCACAGGGGTGCTTTAGATGATTTTAAAAACTGTGAATGTGTCGTTGAAAATAATTTTATTGACGATAAATTTGACGCTAAACTATCAGCTTTGGCACTGAGTCCTTTTACTACGCCTAGGCCTAAAAGACACTCGGTCGCTTTCATCCCTGACGCTAGAGATACGTCATTAGATGTGTTAACAGCTATTTTAGACTCAGATCCTAATGAGGTCTGTATATTAAATTCATCTCCATTGTGTATGACTCCTAGCAAGGTTACTGTACCATTCGATAGCTCAAAGCATCGAGCTAGAATTTTATCAATATCTGAATCGGATTATGGTACAGAAATATGGTAATTCACAAATTTAAAAAAATCATCATCCTCTCTAGATGTTTATTAAACATAGGTATATTTTAACTGTACCGTTACCGTATTAAATACCTATTTTTACTGCTTAATACGCTTATTTTAGTTTAAATTATTAATATTAGCCAATACTTTGTATAATTTTAAAGTAATATGAGAAATTAATTTGAAAATGTATTGTTTAAATGTTTCTATGTATCTTAGAACCAATTCCGTCCAGCGTACAATTAGTACCAAAACGTCTTCCGTGAATTACACACGTTGTAACCTGTGATAGATAGCGTTTTTATTAAGACAATGATTTAAAAATCAATAGAATTCTAAAATATGTTGACATGATAATGTATTTATTTTGATTTGCGATGTTTTTCTTTTGTAAGAATAAAATGCATGGTGGCTTTTTTCACCGCAGAGTGCAAAGCTTTCGAGCGAATCATATTCTCTTTATGTAAGTGCATGGTGTGTTATTCTATGTGTTTTTATGTTTGTAAATAATATTATTATAGAATTATTGTGAATTAACGCACTTATTTCATTTTACACCTTCAGTTCTCACCCTCACGTTCAATCATTCGCACTTTTTACTAAGGTTATATTGAAATCATGATCTTTTTCTTACTTGTAAGCTTACATTGTGTCAATCATTGTTACCCTATACCATAAAGAAAAAATCAATTTTATGTAACGTGGCACTTAATTTTGTAAATACCACAAACCACCCATGGGTAAAAATAACCAATTGAAAGATTAATTGTTACTAATACATTCACCACCAATTTCCACAAAAATAATAAGTATAACAGCACTAATTTTTAAACAATTCAAGATGTTGAATAACTTTTTTAATATGTTTTTGAGTCACCACACATGACCCTATTTGCACCTTTTACAACGCTTTGCACAGTGAAGGAGTTTGCTTCAAAAGTTACGCCACGTTCTCCAAAGGTAAAGTTTTGTGTTGCTTCTTGGCATGTTTGTAAGAATGCATGGGGATAGGGTGTTACTAACAAAATATACCACATACACTGCACGTAGATGCGTTTATTTGTAACATATAACAACATACACACACGGTATGAACAGAATAATATACCATGCACTTATGTATTATTCACGGTATAACTAATGTAGTTTGCTAAACAATAAATAAATACAGTAATAAGTACTTTGTAATGCATTGATAAACGTTTTAGGATTTTAAAAAATAATTATTGTGTGTAACTACGTACTTATATTAGCTTAGTGTATTTTATGTAGAGAGGTTTCGTAGAGTATAGTTCATTACTTATATAATACGTATATTTACGGCTATTAACAATAGAGATAAACAAACGAATATGACAATATGTAGTGCTTCTCAAAAATAAAATTTTGTGTATTATATGATGTTTTGAGTCAGGGTGAAATTATATATTTCATAATTATTTAAGGAAGTCTATGGCGCTTATTGTAATATCAGTTGTATAGTCAGCTTTATATTCAAATATCTTATATATTTAGCTGTTGTATTTAATGGAAAGTCTCTGAAATATATGCACTGTATTGGATCGCGCTATTAGGTACCTGTAACGTACTGAACAAATTTTTATATAGAAATATTTTTTCACTTGCAGACTATCGACATTCCAGTGCTGACAAACCCTATTTGAATGTACCGCAAAGCCTAGTTCAAGATAAGGGACCAATTGTCGACTTGAATGCGATCAACCCAACGCTGCATCGATATCACACTGCGCACTTACGTGGCAAACACGGAGTGATTAATTACGACAACTCAAATGGCAATGTTCAAAATGAACATCAGAAATTCTGGACACTACCAAAGCGATCTACAGACACTACATCTTCACGACCAAGACTTGAGAAAGCAGGCTTAATTCATCACTCAAAAAACAACATCGAGGTGCATTTAATACCAGAAAGGCCTCAAAAACCAAAGGATGATTCAATCAAATCTTCACCGATCGACACGAGAACAACTGGCACCTTCAAGTCATCAACACCTTCAAATAAAGAAAACATAGCTGATCTCAGTTGCAAAATGTTGTCACCTGTTAAATCGTCTATGACAAATGAGGAACTGTACGCTGTTATACACAAAAGCAAAAAGAAACTTAACATCAAAGATACGTCAGAAAGGGCAGAATCTCCCGCTTTATCAACAATAAGCTTGTCCCCAGTGAATTCAGAGTCGTCTTTATACATCAAAGGTACTCAAAGGCATCCTGAAACGGGTTACTTAGGCGATCCAAGAACAAGGATGAGCTGGTCGCCAGCAGATAAACAAACATTTCCCATACCGGGTTACGGTTTTGGAGTACAAAAGCAAGAAACAACGTGCGCCGATAGATATGGCCCTATATCACAAACTTCAAGGCTCGATTTCAAAAAGCTTTTGTTGCAACATAGTGTTAAACTCAATACATTACAACCACAAAGTAAATCCACAAAACTATCAGCAGTTGAACAACTTAAACTATCTAAGGAAAAACCCCAGAGTCAATCAGTACAGACTACCAACAGGTCTCAAATCAACATTCTAGATTTAAGCAGTTCGCCCAAAACATATACGCATCGAAAAGTTATCAAATCTAATTCTCAACCCGTGTCGCCAGGAAGATCGGGAGCCCTTATAAAGGATCATAAAAATGCACCAAAAATATTACTGTCACCGAAATCACAATGGAGATTCTCCAGTCCTAGGTCTGATGTTTTATCTACACCGATACCCGAAGCTTATAATGAAGATGAAAACTCTAATAGTTCCGGTGAAAGAAATGATATTTCCTTCACGAACCCACCGTCCAAAACAGTCCCTATTGTAACAAATCAGCATTTCGGAGCAAGAAGAAATTTAATACCGATAAATGAAAGCAATTTAGAAATTTTAAAAGAATTTCCCGAATCAGACCAAGGCGTGTTTCCCTTAAACTCTGACTTCGGAAAATCACATGGGCTATCGAGAAACGAAATATTGCAAGCGAAGCGTGCCGAATTTTTCAATAGCCCTCCCGAACCTTCACCGCCAAAATTTACTTCTTTCAAAAGTCCATCAGCGGGGTCATCGTCGAATTTAAGAAGCAAAGTGTCACCGGAGAAAGGAAAAGTTTCACCCACCACTTTAGAAACTGCCTTATAACACAAGGTGAATGAAGATATTAAAGCGGTGCTTTCGAATTCTTGAAAAAACACGTTTGTAAATGAGGCAATGAAATTGAAAGAAGCTTTAATCTAGTCTTTTCTTGCAAGCAATGCTAATTTGCAGGCATTTGCATTTTTAAAAATGCAAAAATAATTAATTTTTAAATTCTACTTCAAAGTTATGAATTAGAGCTCATAATTTCGTTTTTATCGCTCTATGGGGCCAATCTTCTTTTCTGTATTGTATTATTCTACAACTTCTTGGTTATAAAACTTAGTACATAAGTTATTTATTGACTACATTATAGGTAATATAAGTAGTGTTTTGAAACTTTTTCAAAGTTTTTAAGTTATTTGAAATACAATTTTAATTAAAATGTGTTGAATAATATCAGATTGTTTTCTTGCATTTCTAAACGATTCCCTGTCAACATGATACTACAATCTTCTGTCACTTCGGAGGCTAGAAAACATAAATCTACAGGTCTATTATATTTACCTGACTAGTTTTTGTCCAAATTTAACTTCTACTTAAGTCATTTATGAAGACACATGTTAGCGGAAGTACCAACGCATCGATGAGCATTGAACACTGCTCTCGCAAACTACGATTTTTAACATTTGTTATTGAAGTTGCTGATTTGATTAATGAGAGAGCTACTCCAACGATGACGATTACACATGCTATAGTCGCACCTACGGCTATATTTACTACAGTAATTCTTCTTGTCACCTTCGTAATTGGATCTTTGCACGGCCGTCACGCTTCGCATTTTCTACAAGTTTACAGCCTTGTAGCTTGCTCATCAGTGCAGGCTACTTTGTCTATAGTAGTATTTAAAGAACTCAGGATTCAAACAATAACAAGTAAACACGCAGCAATGATTCTAAATGGTGTCCTACCTATGCTCGCAATATTATTAATATTAGCTGACCTGGTACTTATCATGTTCTCGTCTCGCCAAGAATTTGAACCGCCTTCAGTGCAATCCGACATGCTTCCACCGTCACAACTGGATATACGATCGCCTTAGCAGTAAATATTTTTTAATTTCTACCATATATTGTTTACAATTATCTATTAAAAAATCTTATTAATGACTCTTTTAAATGCTTCTGTATTTAATATTCGAATAATAAGTACACCTACCCATCCATATTTTAACCCAAGTAAAATTTATTTCTAATAAATGCCCATATGTATATTATGTACGAGTATATCCCAGTGTTATGCTTCCCCCCTCATTCCAGGTAACTTGATTTTGAACTCTTAAATCTGTGTAAGGATATTCGCCTGTGGTTTTTTGTCATTCATGTATGCATTTGTCACCATACAACTATACCTAGATATATTTCTAAGCTCTTATTTAATACAAATATGGCATGCATCCAAACTCCAAGCTAATACATTTTTCCAATGGAAAAACCTAGCAAAATGGCCCTAACTAGGAAACAAACCGGAGACCTCTTGATGCCACGCCACACACTGCGCGAGGCCTACAAGGCAGTCAATCATGGTGATTCTACAGGAATCACTGTGTATACTAGTCTCCAGTATCAAAATTAGATTGCGAATTATACTAAAATTTTGAGTCTTAATAGTCGTGATGGACTCGTGGTATGGGCATGGGGTCGAGAATCTCGACGGTCCCGGGTTCAAATCACAGGCACACACCTCTGACCTTTCGAAGTTATGTGTGTATTAACAAAGAAATATCATGTACTTTAATGGTGAAGGAAAACATCGTGATGAAACCTGCACACCTAAAAGTTCTTGGGAATTTCTTACGTGTGTAGTCCGCCAACTTGCACTAGGCCAGTGTGGTGGACTAAGGCCTAAACCCTCTCAGTTGTAGAGGAGGCCTGTGCCCAGCAGTAGGACGTATATCGGCTGATGCTGATGAAGTCTTAATAAATAAATTAAAAAAAGTATTGAGGTTGTAGCCATTGTGGGTTCAAACCCCAGGCACACATTTCCAACATTTTTCAATTCACTTTTGTTGGTGTTGATGGAAAACCTGCACACCTAGAAGTTCTCTGGAATTTCTTAGATGTGTAGACTGTTAACCCACACTATGAAAGTGTGGCAAACTAAAGCCTAATCCTTTGATGATGATGATTGTGGGACAGAATATTGTCATTTAAATATCTTATTACTTTTGTTAAATAAAGATGTTAAGGTTAAAGAATATTATTTGGCATTTTATAAGGCAAGCTGGGCTTTTGGGCATCTATGGAAATATCGCCCATTGGTCACACTGTTTTATGCTTACTTCTTGACAATTGAACTATTTACTAATTGTGACATGTTCTGGCTGTTAAGGGCATACAAGTTAGTCCATGACTTTTTGATCCTGTGAGATTTAACAGGTTAACCGCCATGGTGGGTCAAAATGACCGGCACATCATCTAACCATTGGAGCCGTGGGGGTTCAAAATGACCGGCACAACAGATCCTAATTTGCGGAGCCCGTTCACACCAACAAACCCCGCATATTAAACCACATAATATGACCGGCGCGGCCCCTACCTGTAACCACTTGGTTTTTTAATTTACTGACACTTAGAAAAAACTAAAAATAGAGCCAAAATAATAAAATATCACTTTGTAATCAAATGGGAGTAAATACAGTCACATAAACCTATATCATTTTTGTTAATTTTATAAAATTTTAGTTGGTGATGAACATGTTAAGAAACTATTTAGTAAAAAAAACTTATATTAATATAGGTGTGTGAATATACCGGTCACAATTTTAGGGATTCAGATGAGAATATACATGTGTTTTTTCACCACAGCAACAAATTCTAAAGATATAAGTCTTCCACATACAATTTTTTGCAAGTCCTCCTGTAATCAACTTACATCTAATAGTTGAAGACATCTTACAATGTTTATGGTTTAACAAATAAAACAAATATATTTTGGAAACTTATTTATTTACACATAGCTTAACTATATATAATCCATGTCTAAAAATAAACTAAACCAACAGATTCTGCTAGTTACCTTCATTCTCTAGCTATGAATGTTAAGTTGCATACATACTTATTCAGACAACATTGTAAATAAGTTGTTGGGAGAATGTTTCATGTCACAGACAACAAACAAAAGTATATCATCAAGGTTTAGGTTTACCAATCTCCATTGAATGTAAAATACAAAAATTTATTACATTTCTTTTAAAATAATTGAAATTTTATTTATTTATTGTAACAAAAATTCAAATAAATCTTTAAATTTACATTTTAAAATAAGCAGTGTCACAAAGTAAATAGTTCCAATATACTAAGGACTGTTGTTATCCCAGTAAAAAAGTACAATACAATTTATTTACCACTAAGAGGTCATAAATCTCCAAACAACTCAACAATGTGCATGAACACTTTCCAATTTTAAAATCCTAAGTTACACCAAGTTCACACTTGTGACTCATATTGCAATTGAGGTTATAATTGCAACTTAAACTGTTACACCTTATAAGTTCTGCTGAAGCTACTACTTGTTCATTGGTGGACCATTCATCAAGGGTGGTCGCATTTGTCCCATTGGTCCCATCGGACCCATAGGTCCCATTAAAGGACCCATCATTGGTGGCCTCATTCCCATCATAGGTGGCATAGGTCCATGAGGTCCCATCATCATGGGTGGTGCCATAGGTCCTCCAGGGCCCATAGTTGGTGGAGGTATCATTCCCGGAGGACCACCTGGTGCTTGCACCGGAGGTCTTGGGCCGCCAGGTCCCATTACACTAGGATCCCACGGAGGCGGTATAGCTGCTCCTTTGGCGCCAAATGGGTTTTGAGCTATTTTACCAGCCTTGAATGCAGCCGTTGTAGCGTCGATGAGATGTTGAGCTTGTTCCTCCATCCATTTCTGATAGTAAAATTTTACATTATCTTTGTGTTTTCTACCAGTGCAATGAGTTTTCCTGACACTGGGTGAGTCATGGGTCAAGTACGTATCACAGTAATCACAATAATACTTCGGCATTTCTTAAAGTTATGCGAAAATTCTATACTTTACAAAAAAGTAAAAACACAACACGCATTCACGACAAAACTACAAAACTCAAATTGACATGCGACAAGCGTCAATTTTAGATATTTTTACTACCAGGGTATTTACACTTTGAGTCAGATATACGTGATATATTATAACAAAATATATATCCTATAGGTAGGTAGGTACTCTAAATGTGATCATTCTTAACTTTTTATTTTTAAATCTTTACCAATTTAAATATACTGGTTGAAAATGTTGGATATATACCTACCTAATAATTTACCCCCCGTTCGCACGGGCGTTAAAAAAGCGTTGCGTTAAAACCGGGCGTCGGCGCTTTTTTAACGCCTTAAATTTGAGTGTTCATACGAGCGCTTTTTAATCACTTTTGTCTCGCCTCGCGCTCTAGTAAGACGTGAGAATGGTTAGCGCTAATTGACTAGCAGTAGCGGTTTCTGTCGCTAGAAGGCGAAAAAGGAAACAGAAGGCATTCATTCAAAGATAAAGTAATAATAATAATAATATATTATTTATTCTAATAAATAATACCACCGTAATAATACGACCGTAACACCAAGAACCTCTATTAGTTAACGCGCAATTATGCGTATGTAGCGCCTAGTATAATTGAATAGCAATAAACACATGTATATTGCTATTCAATTATACTAGGCAATATACATGTGTATATTGCTATTCAATTATACTAGGCAATATACATGTGTATATTGCTATTCAATTATACTAGGCGCTGCGCATGTCTGCGTTTCTCCCAACAGCAACATTTGACATATTGTTGAAAATGGTTGGCCCTCAAATAAATTTCAAGGTACCATCTGTACAACCGCTGGTTGTTACACTGAGATAAGTAAAACAATATTTAAAAGAATACAATTATATTTATTAAAACGAAATTAATCATAAGGACATCATTGACAAACGCAGATAAACAAGACACGTCCGCTCACGAGGATCAGGACAGCGCGCTGCGCACTGACTGCAGCGCCGGCGCTTTTTTACCGCTCGTGTGAACAATAGTATAAAGTTGCATTGTTCTATTTCCAACGCCCAAAATCGAAAATGCAACACTGCGCGATAAAAAAGCGTCGCGTTATAAAAGCGCCGTCGTGTGAACAGATACCTGGGAATGCATTTGTTGCATTTGAACGCTTTTTTAACGCGCGTTGAAAAAGCTCCCGTGCGAACGGGGCCTTAGGTACAGATTCTGTACCTACCTACCTTTTAGGTAGGTAGTGTTAATATTTAAATTACAAAATGAAATATTTTATGTTTAATATTTATCCCAAGTTTTTATTTATATATTTTATTAAATACTAATAAACATTAATTACCTTTTCAATCCCTTAATAAATTTTATAAAAATAAAAGATTTAACACAAATGGCAACAAAATGTAGTTGCTAAATAAATTTAATAAATGCAAATGGCGCGCAGCTGTTGTATTTGTAGCACGTGTAATTGACGTTTAAAAAAGGGAATTAATTTTTCGTTCTTTTTTTGCGCAGTCTCTTGTAGAAGTGGACATTAAATTTGAACAACATATTAAACATATTTTTTTAAGATGCCGGACATGAAATATATTTTAGTAACAGGTGGAGTTATTAGTGGTGTTGGTAAAGGTGTGATTGCGAGTTCTTTTGGGACTATTTTGAAAAGCTGCGGCATCGATGTGACTTCTATCAAGATTGACCCATACATAAATATAGATGCTGGCACATTTTCACCCTACGAACATGGTAAATACCTAACTATTTTGTTTTTAACTAACCTAATGTTCGATTTAGTCCGCGTGTTGTCAGTTAGGGTATGCACTGGTCTATTTTTATTCTAGGTGAAGTGTACGTACTAGATGACGGTGGCGAGGTTGACCTTGATCTTGGGAACTACGAGCGATTTTTGGATATCACCTTGCATAGAGACAACAACATCACTACTGGAAAAATTTACCAACAGGTCATTGAGAGAGAAAGACGTGGGGATTATCTAGGCAAAACTGTACAAGGTAAGTTACTAGTAGCAATTTTTCCTCTGAATGTTATCCAACCAATTATGGTGTTAATTTTAACGAGCTTCACATGATAATATATGTGTCATTCTCTTACAATTTCCAATGTTTATATTGCACTAAATAATTCTAATTTTGAATTTAGAAGTATCTTTTAAATTATTTTTACTCCACTGGGTTAATGAGATGTGTCAGACATTGAATTAAATTGATGTTGTACAATAAATTTTATACTTATTGACCTACTTCTGACTTAAAACTGGATTCTTCCAGTTTTACTCAAGAGAAAGTACCATTTACATTCTTGCCACTAGTTGTATAACCCTTTCACTAATACTACTTGACCATTCATATCAATGGCTGTTGAATCATTAATAAATATATTCAAGTATCACTCAAAGTTGTTCCACTAAAAGCATTTTTCTTTAAATTGCTTTAAAAGTTTTGCTTATCTGACATAAATTGCTGCATAATTGTACATTAAATAGATCTATATCATTAAAAATCTCTAAATAATAATAAAAAAATTTAGTTATGGGGTTTGCTGATAGAAGTGAAAACTTAGAAATTTCATAATGTTTGAATTAAAATTATCAACATCAATCTGGTTTATATGGTTTTTTCAAATATATTATGGGCTGTACAAGATCATGACAAAATATAAATACAATTCAATTGAAATAACAAATAATATACAATCATATGAATAGTATTTGTATTCATATAAACAATTCCAATAATAATCAAACACCACCATTTCAACTATGCACAGTATTTACACATTGAACTTTTCACTAATTCCATTCAATTTCACTTATAAGATATACACAGTGCTAATATGTTAGCTGTATAGCTGTGACGCAAACACAAAAGATTTCACCCATCCAAAAAAAGGCTGATGCATACAGCACACAGCCACTGCACATGCGCCAGTCATGTGTATGTCGGTGACGCGAACCCATAAGATATTATGCAGCTACAAGAAGTTTTCACTTCAAAAATGCTTACATGCTTTAAAAAATATACAACTGTGAAATGTTGATATATCTTTAAAATTCTTAATTCTGATAACAAAGAATAATAACTATTATGAAGAATAATAGTTTTAATTAAATTAATTTTATAATAGAATAAATTTAAATGAACATGAAAGGCTAAATTCCTTTACAAAAGCTGTAAATAAAGGTATTTAACTTTTTTGTTTACTCACAGTTTTTTTTATCTTTCAGTTATACCTCATATAACTGATGCCATACAAGAATGGGTGCAAAGAGTTGCCCATATTCCAGTAACACCAGACAATGCACCTCCCAGAGTTTGTATAGTAGAGCTGGGAGGGACTATAGGTGATATAGAAGGCATGTCCTTTGTTGAGGCTTTTAGACAGTTCCAATTCCGTGTGAAAAGGGAGAACTTCTGCTGTGCTCATGTGTCCCTAGTACCCATGGTCAGTTTTAAATTATTAATGATATAATTTAAATAATGATAAGATTTAAAAACACTTTGTTGTAGATTTTTTCCAAATAATCAAAATTTTTTAGTCAAGCATATGTATATTTTGTAGCCAAAATCTACTGGTGAGCCTAAAACAAAACCAACACAATCATCAGTGAGAGAATTGCGTGGTCTTGGATTGTCTCCTGATCTGATCTTATGCCGCTCAGAGAAACCCATTAATCACACTGTTAAAGAGAAAATATCCAACTTCTGTCATGTTGGTCCAGAACAGGTAAGTGCTTAAGTAAATATCAGAATAGATATAGTATACTTTTGGATAATAATATTTGTATCATAGTGTATAATAATATACTTCCTGCTAAACTATAAAATAATTTATTTTATTATTATTATTATAATAATGAGCAAAAAGGTATGATTTCCACATTCTTGAACTAGTAAACTTGATTATGTTTTGTGCTAAAGTATTATTGGGAATTTTTATTATTCATTCAATGAGAATTGGTTACAAATTAGTATTATTTTACATTTTATGAGAACAAGTCTAATAATTTAAGATTTTTTTTAATCCACTTAATAATTTATAATGCATTTTCAGGTAATATGTATTCATGACTTAAGTTCAGTGTACCATGTGCCATTGTTGATGGAAGCTCAAGGCGTGGTTCAATATTTAAATGAGCGACTTCAGCTGAATATATCTATGCCTAGGCCTGGAAAGTGAGTATTAGCAGATCTATATTAACAAAAGATAAAAAAAAATTATAAATAGATGAGATACAAGAGCTAATTTTATCCCTTTATTTTTCCAACATTCTATTTTCCGAGTTGATAATAAATGTAATTTCATATTTACTTTTACATATTATATTTTATTTATTTATATACTTTTTGTACACTATACAATAATAATATATACAACATGAACGAAAACAATGAAGAATGAATGAATGATCTCTTCCAGACAACCTACAAGAATGTATTCAAAAGCAAATATTAACATTAGCATGAAACAATGAATAAAGATTATTTATTTTTTCCTTTCTAGTTAATTGTTAATAACTTTGCAATTTTTGCAAGCGGAACTTCATTTCTTTCTTATTTCAAATCTTCTAGATGCCATTCCGAATAGAATGACACCTCAATCATAATTTTCAGAGACTGCTGAAAAAAGTTGACCAAAAAGGCACTTGTTAACTAGACTATTAATATTCTATGAAACTAAATCTAGTACCTTCATAAGCTATGCTTTAAAATCAGTTACCGTAAATTTTGGATGTCTAAAAATTGTTCCTCTAGGTAAACTTAAACAAAATTAGAAATCTAATATTACCATTGCAATTTAAAATAAATTAAAAGAGCATTATGGACGTAAATTGATAACTAAATTAAGTTGTAAAAGTGATCGTAATGTTTTATTTATCATTGTTTTATTACAATGCGATATGAAGAAATAGGTACTCCCTTATCTGGATGATTTGATAATCATCATGTCTGACCGTATTTTACTGTTATCTATAAGTGTTTTAGCGCAGTTGGTTAAAAGTCTTTTTGAAAAATGAAAGGCCGGGTGTTTGATTCCAAAATTAAATGAAATATTATTGTGATGTGATGAACCTTCGTTTTGTAACACAAGAATCTTGTCTTTGTATAGGTTTAGAATAATATGTTATAATGATAAGTATATTTTTGTTTGTTAAAATTATAAGTTGGTAATCAAGAAAGCCGATCAAAAGTGACCCGTAGACACTGACGACATACATTTGTTACAGGCCGTAAAAAATAAAGTGGCAATAGAAAAAAAGAGTAAATCTAATATTAAATTCTGTAAAATAGTGATAGTTGGTTAACTTTTTAAAATGTTGTCTGAACTGGAAACATCATATATGATCTATGACCAGTGCTATATAAAAACCGTTAAAATTAAATAAAGCTAATGGCATGAATTGACCGATATTTTTATCTATTTAGATTAAATATCGTCGACCTAAATTTTATCAAAAACGCTTCTATGGTAAATATCAAAGAGTTTTATTATCAAAGTAAATAAACAATAGTTCTTATAGTAATTCCGTCTTCGATAAAGATTTTTTGAACAATATGACCATTGTTTGCGTAATTAACGATCTAATTTAGTAGTCTTATAAGACTTTGTCTTTATTATAGGTAAAATATTGTCAAACATCTTCTATGCTATCCTTTGTCTACCAAACACAATGTAATTCATATTTTTCTATCATAGCTTTGTTATTTATTATCTTTGTTCACTCTGTGACAGATATACAACAGCCTTATTCAAAAAAATCTTTTTCATATTAACATTAATAATTAAAATAAGTAGTTTGATTCGTATTAATTCTACATGTAGGATATGTAGCGATGTATAAAACTGAAAGTGTTCTGCATATTCTAGACTGAATCTAAGGATATTAAATTAATTCCATTACGAATTTGTCTAGTCAATGCATTTAGGACCTTCGTCTATTTAAAATAATGTTGCCATTATATTAGATATATATTATATTAAAAATACTATAAAATTAAATACATCCAGCACTGTATCGTATCTACCGTAATATTTATAAATATCTTTACATTGACTTTTATTACACTTTCATCATCATCATTATCAGTCCATATACGTCCCACTGCTGGGCACGGGCCTCATCTACAACTGAGAGGGTTTAGGCCTTAGTCCACCACGCTGGCCTAGTGCGGGTTGGCGGACTACACGCCTAAAAAATCCTAAGAACTTTTTAGGTGTGCAAGTTTCCTCACGATGTTTTCCTTCACCGTTAAAGTACGTGATTAGTAATTCTATGTGAATACACACATAACTTCGAAAAGTCAGAGGTGTGTGCCTGGGGTTTTACGCTTTCTATTCCCTAGAAACACTAAAAAACATTCATAAAATTGCAGGTTCATGCGGAAATGGAGGAATTTGGCTAAGCGCGTAGAAAATCTACGCAAGGAGGTGAACATTGCTCTGGTCGGCAAATACACCAAGTTGGAGGACAGTTACGCGAGCGTTACGAAAGCGTTGCAACATGCTTGCATAGCAACTAGCTGCAAACTCAACTTGACATACATTGAGGCAGTCAATTTGGAAAAACAAATGAAAATTGACGACCCAGTAAATTACCACAAAGCATGGCAGGACTTATGCAAAAGCGAGTATGTATTAAATGTAATCTAGGCATCAACAATAACTTTTCAACAGGATAATATGTGCAAGGTCAAACTGTTCATACCTATAGAGGAAATGTCAACGTAAATAGTGTGATATGCATCTCAAGTATTGTGATAAAAACATGCAATCAGTTTTACCTGTTATTTGTGTATGTTATAATTATTATTAGTAGTATAAGTAGATATAAACATTGTATAGTTAAGACAGACTTATACAATGTCAATGAATGAGTTGGTTTTGTATTGCAACTTTATATTTCTGTTAGTCTTTTGAATATTAACAGTGTTGCCATATTCATAAATTATTTAAAGTGGGGTCGAACTACATCCGAGCGCAGTATTGTATTCCATGCTCATACCCCGGGAACACTATATTTTTACACGATAAAAAACAGCCATCTATGTCCATACTAATAATTATTCAAAATAAATAAGTAGTCATTGAATTTATTCATTACAAATATACAATAGTATATACAAATCTTTCTTCTTTATAATATTATAGCTTTTGCTCGCGACTCCGTCCGCGTAGACTACAGGTGTGGTTTCAGAAGAAAATAGTAGTCTATTTTACTCCACAGAGTCCCATTTATGTCCATACCAAAAAATCATTCAAATCGGTTTAATAGACGTGTAACGTGTGCCGCCGCGCACCGGCCGGCCGGATTACACAACCTTAAAAGATAGCCATATGCTGTCGTGGACTTTTTTTTAGAACTTTTAAAGGGGAACAATTCTGTTATACATTATTTCAGCGAAACTTTAACCGTTTCGGCAGCGCACGCAGCGGAAGTCCTCAAAAAGAAAAAAAAAACCCGATTTTGAAACATTATTTATTGGTGCTCCGCTCCTATTGGTCAAAGCGTGTTGTTATATCGCCTATAGCCTTCCTCTATAAATGGGCTTTCTAATGCTGAAAGAATTAATCAAATCGGACCAGTAGTTCCTGAGATTAGTGCGTTCAACCAAATAAACAAACAAACTCTTCAGCTTTATATATTAGTATAGATTGGTACCTATATAAAATTATACTAGTAAAAAGAACTAACATGTTTTTACTTTGCTACAGCGGGGTCATCGTTCCTGGCGGCTTTGGCCAAAGAGGAATGGAGGGTAAAATAGAAGCATGCCAATGGTGCCGTGAAACACAGAAACCCATGCTTGGAATATGTCTTGGTTTGCAAGCAGCAGTCATTGAATTCGCAAGAAACGTTTTGGGACTAAAGGGAGCAAATAGTACAGAAGTAAACCCTAACTGCGACGACAAATTAGTTATAGACATGCCTGAACATCACCCAGGCAACCTTGGTGGCACAATGAGATTAGGAACTAGGAAAACGTTTTTGGAACCCAGCATTATAAGTAAGTTTAAGTTTGACAGCCCCGTGGCGCAGTTGGCTAGACCCCAACTTGCGAAACGAGAGGCCGCGGGTTCGATCCCCGCACCGAGACAAATGTTTGTGTGATCCACAAATATTTGTTTCGGGTCTGGGTGTATGTGAGACCGAAAAGTCTCTCGTAGTTTCTGATACCCACGACACAAGACTTGTATCTTAGTGTGGGATCAGAACTATGTATGTGACTGTTGGGTGTATTTATTTATTTATTTTTATTATGTAGGCATTGTATATATCATGATAGTCAATAGACTCTCAGCGGGAAACGCCTATGATTATTATCTATCCCGTAAATCAGCTGTCATAATTTTGCCGGCCTTTTGAAAGCAGGCACTACATAGACTGATTGCGAAACGCATTCGCGTATTTTGTTGCTATAATCAATAGTAAATTTAACGCGATATGCATAGCGACTTTAACCACGCAGATAAAAATATAGATAAAGCAGAATTTAACAAAAACATAGTTTTAGTGATTTAACTTTATTGGGAATACTCATGTCGATAATTTTACTCTATTAATTAAGACATGTAAATTTTTTTTTAACTCATTGAATACATATTTGAAAAGTACAAATATATTTCTTAAAGCCAATACTTATATTTACAGTGCAACTATACAAAAAAGACGCGATTGAAGAACGTCACAGGCACAGATATGAAGTAAACCCAGAGTACATAGATCAACTCGAGGCATCTGGCTTACGCTTCGTCGGCAAGGACGAAACAAAAACTAGAATGGAAGTTGCTGTTGTGGACAATCATCCATATTATGTAGCAGTGCAGTTCCATCCAGAGTACCTGTCGCGACCCTTGTCCCCGAGCCCACCTTTCTTAGGGTAAACCAGTGCAACATTTATTTTATATATTTGAATTTTATTGCCTTGTGGTCTCGCGTCACAAGTATGTATGTGCTGTACGGTCAAGAGATCCCGGGTTGGGCAAAGTGATTGGGTTTTTCTATTAGGTAGTAGCAGCATGGAGTCTGGAAATGTGCTTGGTAAACGGGAATAGCCTCACCCTCTATTATGTGAGCCAAAATCACAAGTGTAACTTTCATTTAACTAGGTTGGTGGATTAAGGCCTAATTTGTCTAAACTGTAGAAGAGGCCAATTTCCAACTAATTTATTTTTTATTTTAATGTTTGTATGTGTTTCTCACTATTTTAAACAATAAAGATTGAATTAGTGCAGAAACTAAGAACTTAGCTTTCTCTGTTACAGTGTGGTTATTGACAAGTCTTTAATTGTATAAATGTAATCTCTTTTTCAGGCTTATCCTTGCATCACTGGGAAAACTTAAAAGCTACATGAGTAAGGGATGTAGACTTAGCCCTAGAAATCAATCTGATGTTAGTTCAGGTAAGGGTTGTTTAGAAATTCTTTATGTTAAGATTTTTAAACCTAGATTGAGTCTATAATATTTCCCAAGTTCCCAATCAAGTTGTGTGATCATATTTGTGGAATGTACATACCTTTTCTATTAGCAATTAGCAACAGTTCGATTTTGATACCATGATACACAAAAACATTTCCTTTTCATTGACTGAATATTACATGAACATTACATTTACAACTTAGCACAAAACCTAATTAAATATTTATGTTTAATGAAAAATACTTGCTTAAAATAAATATATACACTGTCACCTCTGTCCATTGCTTTTTTTGTGTTTTTTAATGTGTTATGTTGGTTACTAACATTTATTTAGGAATATGTAGTTAAGATGCTAATATGATAATAATAATTAGATATAAGAGACTATATAAGTTCCATTTTTTCTCATATTATTATTTTACATTTCAGATGAAGAAGACTTGTCAGTGTCTTCTCTTAGCTTAGCTGATGAAAAAACTGTCATAGAAAATGGCAAAATAAATGGACAAACCAATGGGATTAATTGTGCTAATGGAGAGAGTAAATGAGAATGACATTAGATGTTATGTATTAGTTTTCTCTATGTATGCTAATTCTAGCAGATCTTTGTATTGTTAGGTATTTCTCTACTGAATATTGTTAACACAAAAAAATATTAAAAGTTCTTCAGTAGTGACAGGTGTTCACATTCTAATATTAGATCATTACTTAGAATATGTACTAAAAGTATATAAGATTGTATCTCCCAAATATAAATCAAGCTTTGCCCAATGTCTATCGCTTAGTGAAATATATTCGAAAAAAGTTTTGGTCCCCTAGTCACTTGACATACAGCATAATATAGATTAAGTGTAATGAGACAATGCTGCATGAATCATTAAACTGTGCTGACAAGTAGATTAATAAGTTTCCTGTATGATTTTTATAAGCCATTTTCATAATATAAGTCAACTATTTTGGAACATTTATTAAACAATTTCATAGTATGATGTATAGTGTGTGTAGTAAAACATACAAAACAAAATGTTACGATTGTTTAATTCAATTTTGAATTGATATTTTTTTTATATGTACTGTATAAAATTATACAACTTTGTTACAGTGTTGATATTGCTTTATGTTCTCATAAAAAATATTTGTTCTAAGAATACTTTAATAAGTTACTATTTAGATTAAGTTTAATTACATATGATCTTATTACACACTATCTGTGTATGTTCAGTGTAATAGTTCACTCTCGAATATTAGCTTCCTAATTCAAATTTCAATGTTTTTATAATTTATTGGATGACTGAAATTTATATGTTGCCCCAGGATAAATAAATAAAAAAACAATTATTGTGATGATATAAAACTATTGAGAGTGATTATGATGGCTGTTAAATTGTATACCTTATAAAATGTATATTTTTATTGATGGAAATTGTTGTTACCAACATTATATAGGGTAGCTTTCAAAACATTTCAGTATATTATTCAAAGAATATCATAGCATTTATGCTTAATCATATAAATTATATTGGTCTATACTCTATAGTATATAAATAAAAATGCAGTCAAGTACTATCTTCTACTGATACAATATATGAATTTTCAGTGTCCAAAATAAATAGCAATCAATAATTAATATCTAATGTGTACTGATATAAGCATTCCATTACATATTACACATGCAGTTGTTGACAATGCAGTTTATAGGCATATTAAATCGACAGAATAAAGTGTTGCTCTGCAAATTGATTTTGTTTTATTTTACGAAAGTAATATTAATAATATACAGGCGTTCCGGATACCATGATTTTTGTTTTAAACCATGTGACGGCATGTACAAAATTTGAGCAAAAACAATAGTTTTGCCAGAAATCGTGATTTAAAATTTCTACTCTGAAAAAAAAAAAACGAGACGAATTTGTTCGCACTCTGACGTTACGCCGCTTTATCAAGCATTAAAGGTATCCCTATTTTTTTCTGCCTCACGGAAGTACAATATTTCTGAGGGGAATATATTAATATTTTTGTGGGAGGACGTTGTTATATATGAAAGTTAATTTTAATCTATCTTGTGTTTATGTCCTTAAATAGAAAGAGTTAAAATATGATTCTTCGGTTTTTATTTTAGCAATCCTTTTGGTTTATATTAATTTGAGTATGGAGGGTAGAGGTAAGGAGAATCATCTGTTTACATGCAAAAGTGTCCGTCAAAATGTATTAAATTAGGGAAGCGCCACATTAGCATCAGCGTAAATTTTAAAGGAAGCGGAAATCAATAAACGTACTATTCACAGTTCAGGATATAAAATCACTCTAGCTACACGCGTTTTCTCATAATAACTCTTTAAGGTTATATTAACTACATTATTTTGTACTACGCAAGTAGTTGACATTTTCAATAAACTACGTTAGTCGACAATAATATTAAATTCATACCATGTCCTTTGTCTACACCAGCGCCATTCTGGAAGGTTTTTGAACTGTTATTTACAGCTGACAGCTGGACACTTTTTTCGATTTTCTATCATATGAGATGACACTTTGCCTCGAGGTTTAGGTGCGTGGCCTCGAGGTTTAGGTGCGTGGTTCAAACCCCAGGCACACACCTCTGACTTTTCGAAGTTATGTGTGTATTCACAATGAATTATCACTTGCTTTAACGGTGAAGGAAAACATCGTGATAAAACCTGCACATCTAAAACCTCTTAGGAATTTCTTAGGTGTGTAGTCCGCCAACCCGCACTAGGCCAGCGTGGTGGACTAAGGCCAAAACCCTCTCAGTTGTAGAGGAGGCCCGTGCCCAGCTGTGGGACGTATATGGGCTGATGATGAGATGACACTCTTTACCTTTACCCTCCATAATTTTGAGGCGGGAATATATTGAATTTTATCTTGTACGCCCCACTTAGCCGCAATCTATATTTACTGCATCGTTATCAAAATCGTAGTCAATAAAAACTGTTGATAACAGACTTGTAATCTTTGTTAGTAATAGATACATAATGCACCTATTGTAAATTTTGTTAAAAAATACTTTTATTGATTTTGATAACGATGAAAGATAACATCCTATAAATGCAAACATTTTCAATGAGAAAAAAAAACATATGGAATAAAAGAAAGTGTTTTAAATGTTTTCTTATAAACAATAAGACAATTTAATTTTTTTTCAATTTATCATTGTCTATATCGAGTAAATATCTTCTTTCAAAAGACATTTTATGTATTATAAAAGATTATTTTATGTATTAGATTGGTTGAATTGTGAATTTTTAAAAAATAGTCTATTATCCTCGTGCACCATCTTGTCGCGTAATCCGTCTGACAAGCGAATAAAAATATGAATTTTATTTAAATGAATTTCTCGTTTTTTTCCGGCGCATTTAATAAAGCCGCTATTTTGACATTTACCTATACTTGAAATTTTAATTATATCTGCGGATGTGTATCCAATTGCAGGAAATGAATTAAATTCATTGCCAATAATTGAATATACCGCAATATTATGGAGATAAGTTGAACGAGAAAGTTTCTTTAAAATTAGCTTACATGCTTATAATGAAAATTTAAGATTATATAACACTAAGGAAAATGAGCCAGGGTATTAAAAAAGGTGAATGCCAACAGGAATCGTAATGTCCAATCATTTTCTACGAATACCAAGCAGGGTTGTAAGTTCTTTAGTTCAATGATTAAAACTGAAGTAATTAAAACTTTTTATGATACATTGTACCTGAAGCGCGATAGTTATATATGTTAATATTTCTTAATATACTTATGAGTTGGAATGATAAGTATTTATGGCAAATATAATTATGCTGTGGTAAAAAGAATCTTTAGTCTTGCAACACTAATATTTGCGGTGCAGAGCAGACGGCTGACGGACTGCGATAAACATTAAAATTGAAGTCTTTAATGTAAAATCGTATTGTAGTGCGGGATGATACAAAACTTTTTTCTGATTAGAAATTTTAATTATAGTTGTGTGTGTTTGGTTTTAATTTGTGTGTAAAAGTAAGCTATAATGTGTTACCGCTGGACCCTGACATGCTAGTGAAAAAGTTATTTTTTCTATAATAATAAGTTGTTAGTTATTCACGATGGTGTTCGAGTCGATTGTGGTAGACGTCCTCAATAGATTCCTCGGGGATTACGTAGAGAACTTGAACAGGTCTCAGTTAAAACTTGGAATATGGGGCGGTAAGAATTTTTTGCAACAGTGATGTCATATGTACCTTCAGTGCGGTTATTTATGTCTTGGTGTGGTTGTTTTTAGGAGACGTCGTGCTGGAAAATTTAATCCTTAAACAGAATGCCTTGGAGGAGCTTAATATCCCAGTTCAGACAGTATATGGACATTTAGGTAAGTGTTGTTCAATTTTATGATTTACCATGTTGTTTTCCTATAAAAATCTCGGCGTTTTCTCACATTGCGGCAGGAAAAAAATATGGAATATAATGGAAGCTGAAGCGTTTTAGCCCTGGGTGTATGTTATAGATTTTACATTTATTATTATAAGATTCTCACAAAACTTTTTGTATATATGTAAGTTTTTACAAGAATTTTACAAAACTTACTTAAGCCATAAACAGGCAATGCCTAGATTACATTATTTTTTAAAGACAAGGTATACAAGTATATGCAATTATTCTAGTAAAAAACACATAAAAATAATTGTTTACCACTGACCACTGTTGAACTTTTAAACTTTTTCCTGACTAATAAGTTAGTAAAATAGATTATTAATTTTATTTCAGTTTATGTCCAAGACTTGCCTTGTTGTATTTAAACATGGTTACTACTTACTCCTATCTTTTTTATTTCTGACCTATTGAACAAACATTGTTAATGTTAGTTGAGTGACTTTTTAATTTTAAATGTGATTTTTTTTTGTCACACAAAAATTCCAATTAATTTATGAACATCACAATATGCAAATCAAAATACCTGGACCTCATTGAAAGAGCTTGTTGCAATAGGCTTCTATTTCCAAAAAACTCTGCCCCGGACAAATCTTGTTTGTTGTCTTTTCTATATGAAATGTATTGTTGATATTCACTATGATTCAGAATATGTTCGACCCTAGACAAGTGATAAAAATCCACAATCAAATAATATAACTAACCGCATCCACCATGCAACTTTGCATCTGTAAATAAAAATCTAAATATATTTTTACTGGATTGCAATGCACATAAAGAAGTCAAGTTCCTTATTCCCTTAGTCAGGGAATTTAAAGGAACCATTAATTTGCTTATTTGTTAATTTTTAAGTTCTTGAGTCTTTCAGGAATTGAGAGCTAAAGATTTCAAATATGTTTTATCATAAATAATGAATAGGTTTGTTGCTCATAGTAATATGCAAAATAACCATTAGTTTGGCATTTTATGTTTTTTGGCACTATAAACTTCCTGTAAAATAAAAAATGACACTTGCTTTTTAAATAAGTTGTTACATTAGATAGTGAATAAATCATTCATATGTAATATTCTATTTAATACCGTACTGCTTTGTTGAAAGTTTGTTAAATCAATCAATAAATTTTTATTTCATGTTAATAGATCATACCCAATATGGTGCTAATAGAGTTAATAGGAATTGTGTAGTTACAGCAAATACCAAAATCAACTAAAAGCAAGGCATATAATGGAACATACAACTTCAATAATATAAAATTGCCTAGTTATTGTTTTCTCAATGACATTAATATATTCCAATCCTTGTTCATTAAATTATATTGTATCCAATTTTGTTAATAAAATTTAATCATTCAAAATAAAGAACTATTAAAAAAATAAAAATAATAAACACCTTGTTGTTTGTATAAAGCTAAATCAATCAGTCAATCAACTGAAGCTTTTTTTATGTGGTATTTTATCACAATTAAATTATAATTTAGCATAAACAAGATTTAAAAAACCCTACAACAACCACTAACAAAATATCTTTAAATTGATGTAACACCCCTTTATGCAATTGTTCTCCATGTTTAATCACTTCAATATAGGGACGGAGCAATGTGAGGACAACTGAAAATTGAAATTAATATTATGCTAGTTAACGAATAGTATTAAATGGTTATTTGTAAGACGGAATTCAGTTTAAATCTGGAAAGCTAGATCGTCGTAAAATCATAAATGTAGCCTTTTTCTATTGAAATATTTAACCAATCACTAGAAAAACTTAGTTTATGGCTGCGCGATATTAAAAAAAGATTTCAAAACATCGATAACACTGGCAGAGCTATAAATAACAGCCTTTGAAATTAAGATGCGCCATAGGTAAGTGTTGTGTAATAGACAGTTAAAACATTCCATATCAATCCCACACGCCTATGTTATTTGGCAAGGTTATAGTAACACTTAACATGCTATGCAGTCACTGTCTAGTGCGTATTTCTATAATTGTTATACGTAACAAAGTACGATGACATCATGCCCTCAAATCAGCCAGTAGCCTGATTGTCTGACTCATAAACACAGTTTCAATGTCGCAGATTCGGCTTTCATTAAAAATATTCCGATAAAACGTTCCCAGTTTACCCAAACTGGACATGTTTTTCCCTCCAACTAGGTAATTATATTATCATTTAGCTACGATATTTTATGACGACGTAAAATTTTGTCGTATGGTTAGAGTTGATGACTTTTCAGGCTCTATTTTGTGTGGGGCAAAAGAAGCTTTCATGTAGGTGATGAATATGATACATTAAAATAAATACACAATACACATATATTTGATTGATCATTTATATGTTTTTTATGGAGCATTTTTTATTGCCCTGTCGTATGGGGGTGATTATAAGGGATATGGTAACTGGAAAATAAATTTTTGGTGAACCCAACACGCATTATGATTGTATCCGAGATCTAAATATATAAATATAGAACCCTACTATATCTAAAACTCTCTATACTATATCTAACTCTGGGGGTGGACAGGGGTCACCCTGGTAATGTCTAGTGATACCTCAAGGCCGTCTTTTGCGAAGAGCAGAGAGATGCCGTAGCGGAATTCTTACTCTTCATTGCATTGCTGTGTCCAAAATGTAGGTAAAAATCTATATTCCTTGTTTACATTAATATCATCATCATCAGCCCATATACGTCCTACTGCTGGGCACGGGCCTCCTCTACAACTGAGAGGGTTTGTGAAGTGCCAACCTGCACTAGGCCAGCGTGGTGGACTAAGGCCTACATTAATATACAAACACAAAATTAATTAAAAAGAATTCGTTATGCTCATCATCGTATATATGGGCGCAAACTAATAAATAATGATTATATTGTTACATAAATATAATTAATATTTAAGATTAATATTTAAATAGCTATTTGTGATCACAAAACTGAGAATTTAAATAGTCTAAAAATTATCAGACACTGTATTGACTGCTTATCTGTTTTAAAAACATGAGATATTTAATTTAATGTTTAATTATTTCTATTACTCCAGAAACTTTCAAAGTAAAATCAATAAGAATTAAATAACATTATTCTGATACTTATTTTTATGTTTTATGTAATAAATAACATGTGATGATATTTACATATTGTTAATAGCGCCATTTGTAAAGTAGTGTTTGATTATTAAAATAAATTTGTAATATGTGTAAAATAAATTATTTGGATTTATGTAAAATTCATTATAATATTAATGTTGATTTTTGAACTATATTTCATAATTAATTGTACAGTAATTTCAATTACATGATGTAAAGGAAGTTGCAATTGTTAAATGTTAAGTGACAGTTGGTTTTATATAAAACGGCCATTGCAGCTCACATTGAATTCAGTTCTATACTAGAAATTGTCTGAAAATAAACCAAGCTATATTGTGTGTGTGTTTCTGTTACTATGGAGTCTGGACACGATAATTCTGGCGTATCGCCGACAGCAGCGGTGGGATCACAGCCCCATGAGACATCGGAATCTTCGAATGGCACGACCTTCACTATGGAACAAGTGATGGGTCTCTTGACCTCCATTACGAAGACTGCTGCAACAAGCGCTGTGAAAGCAACGTTATCGGCGGAAGGTGCACCCCTTCGGCGGCACCATGACTTCTACCTACCACCATTCAACCCTGATGAGAGATCGCACGACATCAGGGACTGGTGCGCTAACGTGGACGAAACTATCTCGAAGCTGATGGTCCCTCCACATGAAGCTCGAATGAAGGCCATTCTACAGTTAAGAGGACGAGCCAAGACATGGGCCGACAGCTGGTCCCTGCATTCAACCACGTGGGAACAAGTGAAGGAGGAGCTGATTCATACGTTTGGCAAGGAGTTCCGGTATTCGGATGACGTGCAGAAATGGCGCAACTACACTTCGGACCAAGCGAGCTGCTACGCAGAGTACGCTACAACGGCGTGGACGCTTTTTAAGAGGATTCGACCTGAAGCTGCCGACGCAGAGGTGGTGGAAGCGCTGATTACAGGTATTTACCCTGAGTTTATTCGATCTGAGTTGCTGAGAAATACCCCCGATTCACTTCCTAAATTAGTATCAGTTCTTAAAACGTTTCGGAAACGTAAAATCGAGAATAGAGAGAGTAAATATAATGATGTTAAAAAATCACGTGTTACGGGACCTTCAAAAGATCAAGTAGTTTGTTTCAGTTGCAATAAACCCGGTCATTTGTCCCGGGACTGCAAAGAGAGAAATCCCTCTAAGCCTAACGATATTTCGTCACATTCCAGTAACAATAATTACAGTTCTCGTGGCACTTTCAATAATACTAAGGTTGTTGAGTGTGATTACTGCCATCGTAAGGGTCATTTAGAGAAAAATTGCTACCGCCGTCAAAATGACGAACGTAGCGCCCAAAATAAATCTATTAACTATTGTTCATCTGTTAAACGTAGTACAACAAATGTAATTATTGCTGACAAACAGTATAACTGTCTTTTTGATACTGGTGCGGATTGCTCCTTAATTCGAGAGAGCATTGCTGGTTCAATTCCTGGTAAACGTAAACAAGTTGAAGTGCAGTTTATGGGCATAGGGGGTCAAAAGGTTATCTCAAACAAAGCATTATAACTGTGGTAGAAATCGATAATGTCACTTTAGAGCTAGAGTTTTACGTAGTAGGTGACAATGAAACTCAATTTGATATTTTAATAGGGTTTAATCTTCTAAAAATACCCGGCCTTAGCGTTACTCTCAGCGAAAACGATATATCTGTTAATCGTAAGTTTATTGTCAATGAGTGTTCAAAGACTCCCCCTATCGAAATAGATACCGACCTAACTGACCCAAAACAAATTAATGAAATCTATAATATTATCAATGAGTTCAAAGATAATTTTACGTCTAGAAATCATGTCTCACGGGTGACAACCGGTGAGCTAAAAATTAGATTAAAAAATCCAGATAAAATTGTACAGCGTCGACCGTATCGTTTGTCTCCTGTAGAACGCGAGAAAGTCAGGGAAATGATTCAGGATTTAAAAGAAAATGGCATAATAAGAGATAGCTCTTCCCCATTCAGCAGCCCAATTTTATTAGTCAAGAAAAAGAACGGCACGGACCGACTTTGCGTTGATTTTCGCGAGTTGAATTCAAATACGATTAGAGATAATTATCCTTTACCTTTAATAGCAGACCAAATTGATAGATTAGGCAAAGCCCGTTATTACAGTTGCCTAGATATGGCCTCTGGTTTTCACGGTATTCCTATAGCAGAAGACTCTATCGAAAAAACTGCTTTCGTGACGCCAGATGGACAGTTTGAATATTTACGCATGCCTTTCGGTCTCTGCAATGCTCCATCTGTGTATCAACGTGCCATAAATGTTGCCTTAGGTGATTATAAAGATAATATAGCATTAGTTTATATTGATGATATTTTGGTAATATCTGAATCTGTACAGCAAGGTTTGATCAATTTAAAACTTATTTTGACTAGATTAACTCGTGCAGGATTTTCTTTGAATATTTCCAAATGTTCTTTTCTTAAGACTAAAATTGAATATCTTGGTAACCTTATAGAAAATGGTACTGTCAGACCAAGCCCAAGAAAAATCAAGGCTTTAACTGACTCCTCGGTACCTAAAAATATAAAAGAAGTTAGACAATTCAACGGCTTAGCTGGCTATTTTAGAAAATTTGTACCTAATTTTTCTAAAATCATGGCCCCTCTCTACAACTTGACTAAAACCAATATTAATTTTAATTGGACTGAAGATCATGACATTGCTCGACGGAAAGTAATTAACATACTCACATCTTCCCCTGTATTAACTATATTCGATCCCAACCTGCCGACAGAGTTGCATACAGACGCCAGCTCTATTGGGTATGGTGCTGTACTGATTCAGAGAGAAAACAGAAATCCTTTAGTTATAGCCTATTTCAGTATGAGAACTTCAAATACAGAGAGTAAATATCATTCGTATGAACTGGAGACTCTCGCTGTGGTAAAGGCTATAAAACATTTTCGGCATTTCCTTCATGGCCGGTCATTTAAAGTAGTCACAGACTGTAACTCTTTAAAAGCTTCAAGTCATAAGCGCGATTTAACTCCGAGAGTACACAGATGGTGGGCATTCTTACAGAACTTTCAATTAGAAATCGAATACCGCAAGGGCGATAAACTTGCCCATGCTGACTTTTTCAGTCGTAACCCAGTTAAAAGTTGTAATGTATGTCATTTAAACCAGTGTGCCAAAATTAATAAATCTAGCTCATTAATATGGTCCGTTAATTCAGCTACCCTTGATCATAACTGGCTGCTTATCGAACAAAAACGCGATTCCACTTTAGCTAATATTGTTGAACAGTTAAAAGGCGATTCGATCCCTAAAACTATTGCAGATACTTACGTCATACTACAGGATAAATTACTTAGGCGAAAAGTACAAATAAATAACAAAACGCATAAATTAATCATAGTCCCACGTAATTATAGATGGAATCTTATTTCCCATTACCATGATAACCTCCAACACTTTGGATGGGAAAAAGTCCTTGCAAAATTACGAGAGCAGTATTGGTTTCCTAATATGACCAGATTAGTTAGAAAATTTGTAGAAAACTGTGTTATGTGTAGAGTTAGAAAAGGTGTATCGGGTGCTAGACAGGTTGCCTTACATCCTATTGACAAAATAGCAATACCTTTCCATACTGTGCATGCAGATATAACTGGCAGAATGAACGGCAAACGCAATGAATCCGAATATGCTTTTGTATTTATCGATGGTTTCACTAAGTATGTCCATATGATCTATACTAACGATCGCACGAGCGATACGGCAATCAAATGTTTTTTAAATCTAATTACGATATTCGGCACTCCAACGCGATTAATTACTGATCAAGATAAAAGCATGACTTCTACAGATTTTAAAAACTTTTGCGAACAATATGGGATTCAACACCATGTTGTAGCAAAAGGAGCTAGTAGGGCCAACGGGCAGGTCGAGCGATTGATGAAAGTTATAAAGGATAACATGTCTGTTATAGAAATTAATAGGCCTTGGCACACAGCCTTACAAGAATTACAATTAGCAATAAACTGCACAGTTTCAAAAAGTACAGGTAAAAGTCCCATGGAATTATTATTAGGAAAAAGATGTTCTCCACCTGCCATTAAAATACTGCAAATTGACGATGATGAACCGACAGACGACTTGAATGAAGTTAGATTCCTTGCTAAAAAGCGGATGGACGAGCGGTCCCTTAGTGATAAATCACGTTTTGATAAAGGTAAAGCCACAATCCACCCTTTTAAGGTTGGTGATTTTGTCCTAATGCGGCGCCACGAACGCCACACTACTAAGTTAGGCTCTAAATTTGAAGGCCCAATGGAAATTTTACAAGTATTACCGAATGACCGATATCGGCTTAAGCATGTTAATCTTCGCGGCTGTTCAGAAAAGGTTGCTAGTCACGATGCCTTACGTCCCGCTCCCATAGCTCAATCAGACCCTTTGGATGAATCTAGCAACTCAGATGAATTGACCGTATGGGCACAGGATTTGTCGAACGATTTACGCGGGGAGGCCTCCACCTCCTCTACTGACGTTGTTGGATCTATGTAATTGCATTGCATTGATACAACTAATCATGATGAATTAAGATGATTATTTTATGTATATGCATTGATGTGTTTATGAGACAAATTTTGTTTTTCCTATCCAATATCCTTCCCAAAACGCTGGCTGGCCACCATGCGTATCCTTGATCCTGGTCTTGTTGGCTAGAGCCCAGGATGGGTGATGCCTTGTGTGTTGGCTAGATCTCGGAATGAGTGATGCCTTGTGGGTTGGCTAGATCTCGAAATGAGTGACGCCTTGTTAAAACAGCGCAGGGGACGCGCTGGAGTCAGTATGGTCGTATGGGCGCAAACTAATAAATAATGATTATATTGTTACATAAATATAATTAATATTTAAGATTAATATTTAAATAGCTATTTGTGATCACAAAACTGAGAATTTAAATAGTCTAAAAATTATCAGACACTGTATTGACTGCTTATCTGTTTTAAAAACATGAGATATTTAATTTAATGTTTAATTATTTCTATTACTCCAGAAACTTTCAAAGTAAAATCAATAAGAATTAAATAACATTATTCTGATACTTATTTTTATGTTTTATGTAATAAATAACATGTGATGATATTTACATATTGTTAATAGCGCCATTTGTAAAGTAGTGTTTGATTATTAAAATAAATTTGTAATATGTGTAAAATAAATTATTTGGATTTATGTAAAATTCATTATAATATTAATGTTGATTTTTGAACTATATTTCATAATTAATTGTACAGTAATTTCAATTACATGATGTAAAGGAAGTTGCAATTGTTAAATGTTAAGTGACAGTTGGTTTTATATAAAACGGCCATTGCAGCTCACATTGAATTCAGTTCTATACTAGAAATTGTCTGAAAATAAACCAAGCTATATTGTGTGTGTGTTTCTGTTACTATGGAGTCTGGACACGATAATTCTGGCGTATCGCCGACATATACGTCCATATGATACATGTCGTATCATATAATATGTCCCCTTTTTAAGCACTTGCCTCGTCTACAACTTAGAGAGGTAAGGCACACCTAAGAAATTCAATATTTTCCTTCATCGTTGAAAGTACCTCATTATTCATTTAGAAATTATATTTTCTTTATTTATTTAATATATATTTTTTGTACACTATACAATATATACACAACATCATTGAGATAAACAAAAATGACAATACGAAATAGGTAGCTACAACAGGCGGTCGTATCGCTAGCTGCGATCTCTTCCAGACAAGCTACGGCACTGGAATGAATGGTTGTTGTGGCAGTTGTCTTCAAAATATTGTTTTTAAATAGCTGTTGTACTTCTTTTCAATGTATGAAGTACATTATTTGTTGTGATCCGTTATCGCGTTATACATATGCACTTGTTTCATTCCCGATAAATAATTCCATTAATTCGTGTGTAAATCGCTATTTATCGTTTATCGCACCGACCACAATTTTATTATGTTTAGGATCGTGTAGGTTGTAGGTGTTCACATCTGTGATCTGATGTTACCTTACAATTTCAGCTCAATAGAGTTGAAAGTTTGAATGTCCATGACCTCAGCTGTATGACATCATTGAAATTTTGTTGTTATTTTCTGTGTGCAAATGATTACTTTTATTCAAATTTCAAATATGTATCAGCCCACATACATACATCTTACTGTTGGGCACATAGCCTCCTTTATTATTGATAAGGTTTAAAACTTAGTCAAATACTGGTGCGGATTTTTGTGATCATCACTGGCTAAGGTTTCCTTTAATGAGAAGTCTCGTGTGTTTAGTTTTTCTTACCATGTTTTTTCCATTATACAAATTTAAATAATTCCAAAAATAAAAAAATCCAATATAAAATGCACTAAACAAATAACTTTAAAAAAGATGATGGTGCTTGCGCAGGCCGCACCTTGCCCTGTGGCAAGGGGGCGTTAGAATCCCACCACGGTATCCCCTGCCTATCGTAAAAGACGACTCAAAGGGGCCCTTGGGGTCGCTGGGCGCGCTGCGGGAGCGGCGCGTCCTCATTAAAAGTGACCCCGAGAGGGGCGGCGGCACTGTGGCCTGTGTACGTCGCGGGCGCCCATCCACATCCGGGGCGCCCGAACCAAGCTAGTGGGGGTGCAACTGCGCCCCCGACAACTCCGAGACGGCCGAGACAATAACGTCTCGGAGGCGCACCGGGCGGCTGCGGCATTACGGTGGGCGCTTCTCGCTCACGTACCGTGGTCGCCCCACTCGGCGCGGAGATGGTCACTGGTAGGTTTTGGTCGGTATGCCGGTTTAGGGAATTTTGTTAGGGACCCAGCCCGGCACTAACATCTGCGCGGACATGACGTCGCCGCGCGTCGGGCTGGAAGACCGGTGACCCCGACATACGCTAGCTTTTCGCACGCTAACAAAAGCTCATTATACAAACAATTTATCTGTTTTTTTGATCACGCGATTTTAAGACTTAAATATTTTTTTGTTGGTCAAACCAAACCGTGATTGTAATTGAATCGTATGTAAATTTTGGTGAGAAAATAATGCAGTCTAACTAGAAATACTCAGGTGTAGTAATGGGTGGAAAAGTATGGATTACAAAAGAGGCTTAGACTTCCAAATCGAATGAAATGTATACGACTGAAATATTATTTTTAGAAACTGGTTATATGTTACGTAACATAAGTTTTCCGCTTGACCCCAATTCTGGTGGTAAAATTTTTATAGTAGTTTTCATGATTTATTCTCGCTGGAAAATAATGGGATTACTTTTGAATTTATATTCCACTGGGTGTGTCCCAGACTCAGTGCCGCCGGTGAGTACCTAACTACGTTTAAGTCTACAAATTGGAACGTCCTAAGTTTTATTTACTTTTATAATTTTAAGCTCTTTGTAATATCGTGTGGGTAGAGATGCACTTGGGCATGCACGTTTCACTTATTATGTTTAAAATTTTACGGAAAAGGGGCGCCCAAAAACACTTTTTTTTCTCCTTCGTCAAGTGATTGTATTTAAACTTTTTTATAAGAAACTTTTCACTCATAGTTACATCGGCAATTACTACCAAGTTACTTATTTACTTCACAGATTTTTATATTTGCGCGTGCCAAGTCTCTTAACTTTTATTGCTAGGTTAACGTTTTACCATGTTCTAAAGTTTCTAGGAATTTTTATGTGACCTAGCCCGTACTAGTACAGAAATTTAGTCCAAACATGTGTCAAGGAAAAAATAAATGTAACGATCCGAGCTATATAGATTAAATCGATTCTTATATAACCCGTCGGGGACAAATTGGAGTCCGCATACTAATTTAGTGTTTATTTTTCTTACTGAATGTAGTGTTTTAGACAATGATAGTTTCCGAAGCTATTTTTTTTATTTCACTTCACGACGTACGGAATTGAGAAAAAATACAGAATTAAATTATATAATTAATTTAAATTAAAAAAAAAAGTTATTTCTCTAAAGGCTTAAAATTCTAGTTATAAAAGCGAATATTGATTTTTTTACTAGATCATAAATATTTTATCACGTTACATCATTTCTTTGTACTCTACATATTTATACAGATAAATTGTTTCAATAACAAATGCAATTAAACTTATTTGTTACTTTGAAATTCATATATCTTTATTTATCTTCAGTATCGTCAGTATCTTCAGATAAATGTAAATCAGGATTTGTTATTACAAAATTTTGCGACATCACTGGTATATTTCTGCATGTTACTTCTATCGACCGTCTGGTGCCAGCCAGGCAGAAGCTAGGTCGTTGAACCAGAAGACAAAACTTTGATGTAATACGGAAATACGTATCGATCACGAAGCTTATTAGAGCAAAATAATTTTTAATTAGATTTTATTGACATTACTGCACGAACATATTATTTTACTATGAGACAAAAGCGATTCTATATATATTAATTCAGTCTTAAAAGATGACCTGATGAAGGGTGCAAGACTTTGTTGTATGCAGGTTGCTGCTAACTGCTGCTTCTTTTCAGCAGAAAATGGCTTGTGTTCTTATTATGATGATTACGCAAATAATGATGGTTAATGCCATTAAATCTATTTCATCTTAATTTCTTCCATCTCACTAAGTGTAAATAACCAGTTCAATAGTATTATTACAGAGGTCAACCGTTGAGCTATTAATAGGAGCTCAAATGTGTAATCTCATACAGCTACTAAATTCCATTCATTTGATGAAGCGTTTATTATGTGCGTCAATTAGTGGTGTCAATGTAATTGAATTAGGATCGTTATGTTGTTACGGTTAATTTTTTTCGGCATATGTTCGTTCTGAGAACTTTGCGGACTATGAATCGTTTTGTATCTGAAGATGCTTCATATAGAGCAATTGCTGCTTTCTAATTTCAACACTCAGTGGTATAATATTCTACCGGCTTGTTCGAACCACAAGCTATGACGTCACTCGCTTGTCCCCTAACGGTGCCAAGGTATCTGTTATCGACGTGTCAACAGATGAAAAACAACTAGATTTTTTTTGCAGGGATATCAATATAAAAGAATTTATAAAGCTTTAGGAATGATAATCTATCTTTCGCAACTTTTTTGTTATGTTTAGTTTAAATGTTTCATGTAAAATAAAGGTCTCATTTGCATCGTTATATGGTATGTTTTATATGGTTCTATCGTATTGAATTTATTCATTGATCGATTTAATAGATTTTCTTTAACCGACATGTCCCATTATTAGAACAATGTCTGATACACTTGATTGCTCAAATTTTTACAATAAATACTTATTCAGTAATACCCAGCTCACAAAATGTTTGATTACAGGAAAACTCGTTCTCAAAATTCCATGGAAGAATTTATATGGGGCGTCCGTTGAAGCAACGATCGAACGATTATTTTTGATTGTCAATCCCACTGCCGAAGTCAAATATGACCCGGAAAAAGAGGAGAAGATGGCTTTGGCCTCCAAGCAGGCGGAACTCGCCAGGGTTGAAGAAGCTAAAAAGAAAGAAGCGGAAAAAGGTAAGTTTAACTACATCTCCTTAGTACTTGCTGCTATCCTATAGTTGCCTTAAAACTTAAAAGAAAAATGTTTACAGGATATAATATTATCGGTTTTATAAAATTATGAACAAATTGGGCCATTTATTGTTTTATTTTACATTGTGTGGCCTTTGTCAATCCCTGCCTTGAAGTAATAATCTTTGCGTAACATTATGCCTCCATCGAAATATTAAGAAAACATTTACAGAACGGCTTATCTTTGTGATAAAATGTTTTGTTTCTGCAGTAGATAAAACGCGAAAATATCCTAATTGCCTTAAGCTGTAAATCGCTAATAAATCACGACCTACTTTATCCACTGACGGTTATATTGCCGGTTTTATTACGCCGAACGGCTCCTTTTACTATCATGACGTGATAACTTTGACGAAAGCATGTACGATGTTTTTATGGCAATAATTAAGTTGTATCAATGTATTTGCTATTAATATATACTACTACTGGGCCGTATGTTATTTGGAGAGGGTTGGGGGAGAGTAAGATTTAGTACTCTGCATATGTATGTTTGTTTAATAACTAGAAACACTTGCCACAGAATAGGATTGTTTCTTATAAGGATCTATTCGGGCAGACTGCCAAAACCTTTCGACGGCATTTATACCTACGAATATAATGAACGAGAATTTATTACGTCTACACGTCTAAATTACTTACCGATTTCTTTATACTTTGTAAAGTATTATTTTGGAATCTAGGGATTACATAGGATACATTTTATTTCACACTTTTGTACTTGACAAAATAGTATTTTCTTCATGCAAAGCCTGTTTTAGTATTATAATATTATATGTTTATTTCATTTTCCATTGATTCCATGTAGAACTTATAGATCTTCGGCAGATACACAAACTATATTTAATGTTAATGTATAAATATTTGAATTAGAAGCATCAATTCACATTAAACATATTGCGCATCTCTTTTATTTTATAGATAAAATGTAGCCGTCTGATATTTTAAATAACAATTTTTATGAAAGAACGAAAACTACTAAAGCTATATGATGATGGAATTACCTTTCATCCCACTGGTAATGTGTACAAGAAATTTCACGCAAAAAGTGTAGGATCCTCTAGTACTGGTGGTGTCACATAATTGTTGATTATAATCTGCCTCTAATAAATTTTATTCTAAGTAGAAATATATTTCCTTAGACCAAAACAAATTGGACGAGACATTCGTAGAAAAGTTGGTTACGCAGATAATCAAGAACGTGCAATTAAAGATAACCGACATACATGTCCGGTACGAGGACAGTATAACGAATCCGAAGGCGCCTTTCTCCTGTGGCATCACCCTTCACAATCTCTCCGTACACACCACAGATGAGAACTGGAAGAAGGCTGTCATACAAGAGGCTGTCACCAAGATTTTCAAGGTAACGAATGGCACAATTTCTTCATTGGAAACCTCATGATCAATTAAGAAGAGGTTCACAAGTTCAGCATGTTTTAGCATCAACTTTCCAGGTCTTTTTGGTCGATAGAAAAGCAGGAGGTAGTAAGCAATTGAGTTAATGATTTGTGAATAGTTAACTCTTATAGGCCTTGATTCACCTTTCATCACTGACAAAATGTGGGGTTGGCACAAGTAACTTTTTAGAAACATCATGATGCAGATGCAGAGTTGCTGAAATGCATGTTCTTAGTACAGGAAGTATCAATAAATTTATTATGGTGTTGTCTATTATTCATAATTGTAGTGCATCATTATTTTTTTATATTTCAATATTTTTAGTCTACCCTACCTTCTATCTGATTGCACTGTAGGTTAAGTATAGAATGATATGAATAAAGATATTATTTCCGTAAAATTAGCAAAATTTTTGAACCTGCTTTTTCCTTGTAGGATATCTTCCTGTTGAATTTTTACATTCAACTTGTGTAGCATGTATATAACAGATTGCAGATGATTCGATGATTTTAATATTAAATGTGTGTTTTTCGTCTACTTATTTTTTCACTATTTTCCTACTTTCATTATTTCTTTATAACTTTTTTAATATCCCATGTCTTCTTTATTTCACTAGATTCTAGATCTGGAAGCCTTAGCTATTTATTGGAATCCCACAACAGAGTTATATTCCAAATCTGGTACAGATGAGATCAAATCGAGATTACAAGGGGAGATAGCAACAAAGTCTTCTCAACCTAGTTTCTACAAGTATGGTAAGAATATCAATATTATTTTTGAGTACTTACATTTAAAGACACTTGAGGAAGTGAAACAAACTGAGTTTGGGCCTTTAAAAAATGTCATCATCATCATCTGCCCATATACGTCCCACTGCTGGGCACAGGTCTCCTCTACAACTGAGAAGAGTTAGGCCACCACACTGGCCTAATGCGGGTTGGTAGATTACACACACCTATGAAATTTCTAAGAACTTTTAGGTGTGCAAGTTTCCTCACGATGTTTTAAAGTAATTGATAATTCATGATGAATACACACTTAGAAAAGTCAGAGGTGTGTGTCTGGGGTTTTTAAAAAATCATGTTTTATTATTTTAACAGCTCTTGGTCCGATCAATGCGACCGCAAAATTGAAATTAAATCCGAAACCCGAAGGCGATACACCTAAGTTTAGTGTACCTAAAGTGATTCTAAGCTTACACATGGAACAGCTGTCAGTGAGCCTTACTAAAGCGCAGTATCAAGATATGATGTTGCTGGCAGACTCAATGGATCGTATGAGCAAAGGGGTGCCTTACAGGTTTGTTTATTAATCGCCTTAGTCCACCACGCTGGCCTAGTGCGGGTTGGCGGACAGTATGTCGGAATATTTATTCAATGTTGATATTTTTAGCACTTTCGAACTAACACAGCAACAACAGCTAATCTTTTAGTGTAAATGCCAATATTTTGCAAAATCGGGTCACGTCGTCAGCACGTGATTTACATAATACTGCATTTTAACAAACTGCATTGCAGTGGTATGCATTGTCCTATTTTTATAAACTAAAAGGAACCTTGCGCCACAACGTAATCGCGGCGAGGGAGTCAACAAATTATTTTAAATTGGTACGAAAGAACAAATGTATACCTACGTGATTTGTAAATGCCCGTCATTTTTTAAAATTCTGAATATTGAAAGTGATAGTGTCGTCGACGAGAAACAAAAGGCTTGATCCACTATCAATACAATTATTTGGGTTTCCAACAAATATTGTTTCGGATCTGGATGTTTGACGTTAAAAAAACAGAAACGTTGTATTTGCTAAACTCATGTCACATAATCTTGAGGGCATCTGATCAACTGCACAATAATCACACCTGATTTTTGAGTATATTTAAGAAAAATATTGGATAATATTGAAAGTAAAATACGTCATCACGATAAAATGAGCATTTGCTGTAAAGGACACCTTTCGAAAGCATATTTGCATTCAAGATATCCCACTCAAAAACAATTCGCTAACTAAATATCGCACACACAAGTGGGTCAAGAAGTTGGTTGGTACAGTAAGGTTGTAATGAGACGATCTGCAAATTAATGTGTTTAGCGTAGTGTAGGTCCAAGGTAACTGAGTAGTTTACTTAAGCAATGTAAGCACTCTAGTATAAATCTACTATTTGGCTTGGCGTGGTAGACCAATACCTACTTGTGTGTATGGTAAAATGACTAGTGGAATGTATTATTTGGGAGCTGGCACAGATGTCGACCGTAGAGGTCAACATCGAGTTAAATGATGATGCGTGTTCTATATTGCGCTACGATAAGCGTTATTGAAAATATCCCTCTATCTTCTTATATATGACACACAAAGGTGATCATCTGATTAGGTCCTCGTCCTACATTTTACCCTTTTTTAAGCGAGAGGAAAGCGTCTTTAGTTCGCCGTACTCTTAGCTTGAGTTTGGTCGGCCTATCCTTTACCCTTATAATCTAAACTTAGTCTTACACTTCTAAAATAATGTTAATAAAAATATCTTAGTTTATAAAATCCTTGGATTTTTTTTCCTCATAATATAGAATGTGATACATACGAGTATATTTATAACATGCATTTATTGTTGGAGGCACGATGAACTTGCCTTATCATTTGATATTGATAAGTGCCGTCAATGCCGATAGTGTGCACCGGAAAAAACAAAGGTGCGATACAAAATATCCCCAAAAATGTAATCATATGAAATGAATATCGCTGGTATTTTTAAGTCCGTTGTAATATTAATGAGAAAAACTATGCATGAATGATAATATTACAAGTTTATCGAAATTTATGATGCCGTGGTGCTAACACACACGAATGAGAGCACAGGGGACTTTGGCCATGCTTCGCTATATGACAAGGTCTCTGTTTCAAGTAAGATTCCCGTAAAGCAAAAACCTTAAAAAATATATTAAAATGCGAGTCAATTTAGCCAGTTGTAAAAGTAATACGAAAAATTAATATAAATCTATAAATAAACTGATGATAACTTGTAATATTGTAAATCAATTTATTCTCTAATTCTTGTTTATAGAAAATACCGTCCAGACCTGAAAACGTACAGAGGACATTACAAAGAGTGGTGGCAATTCGCATACAAATGCATTATGGAGGAAGAAGTGAAGAGACGCCGCAGGAATTGGGATTGGAATCACATGTTGGCTCACAGACAACTGTGCAAAGACTATGCCAATGCCTACCAATGTAAGCTAAGCAATAAAGGAAAAGTGTCTTCCGATCAGCAATGTGTGTTAGAGAAAGCGGAGAAATCGCTCGATTTGTTCAATTTGGTTGTCATCAGGCAGAGAATTGAACTAGAGGTTATATACATTAGTATCTTTGTAGATTTCTATGTTTATGATCATGCGTATAACAATTTTTGCCTGTTTTGTTTTAGGTGGAACGTTTGGGTAAACTCGAACAAGAGGCGAAGAAATCTAAAGGTTGGCTTAGCGGTTGGTGGTATGGAAGCAGTTCCAAGGATGAGGAGCTGGCTGAAGGAACTGCCATAAGTAAGCATAGTGATAATTGATTTTAAATTTTTATAATAAGTAGATATGTCATCATAAAATCTTGAAAATTCGCTTTGGTACATCGATATAATCGAACTCTTACTTAAGAGCTTGGAAGGCTATATGGCATTTTGATAAAATTAATAAATTAAAACCTTTTTTTTTCAGTGAAGCAATTCGAGAAAGCGATGACTCCGGAAGAGAAGGAGAAATTATTCCGTGCCATAGATTACCAAGAGAACACGGCGCCATTACACCTCCCCACCGAATACGTGGCCATAGAGAGCCACTTCCGCTTGGACCGGCTGCAAGTGTCCGTTAACGATGTCTCCGAAGTGCTGAAAGCTTGTGTAGACAATGTGGAAGTCGATATGAAACAACGGCCCAGCGCAAACGCCCTGAGGTGATAATTCCTAACAATTGATTGTAGACATCTTTTCCCAAAGTGGTCACATTTGTCATAACGGCCTTTGAAAGTATCGGTTTGCTAAAAACTAGCAAATTATTTTACACTTGTCGATGACATTAAATGATTGGAATGCTGGATTATCTGTTATCGATTATTGGAAGTAATGAATATAACTCCTCTATAGTAATTGCCATCGTTCGCCAACCCGCATTAGGCCAGCGTGGTGAACCTTAGTCCAGGCCACCTTAGGCCTTAGCCTAAACCCTCTCAGTTGTAGAGAAGGCAAGTGCCCAGCAGTGGGACGTATATGGGCTGATGATAGTAATTGCCATCTATCTTCAGTTGTAATTGTGTTTATAGATTACTTATAATTCTGCCTCGTGGTCTCGCGGTACAAGTATGTGCCATGGGATCTAGAGGTCCTGGGTTCGATTCCCGGGTCGGGCAAAGTGTTATTGGGTTTTTCCATTACGAAATTCTCAGTAACAGCACGGAGTCTGGAAATGTGCCCGAAAAACGGCAATAGGCTCGCCCCCTATTACGTGGGACTGATACATACCTGGCGAAATGTGGGTACAGAAATGCACCTCTGGCTACCCCTTCGGGGAATACAGGCGTGAGTTTATGTATGTATGTTATAATTCTGTCTGACTATAATAGTTTAGAGTGCATTGCACTTATTATTAGGTAAAATTGTAAAGCGCCATTTACAATATACTCAGTGAAGAAGGTCCCACAATGGTAATTTTTTAAATTATATACTAGTTGACACTGACACACACACTAACGCCTGTAACCCTAAGGTATAGGCAGATATATAACTCTGACGAAAAATTGTATTTCTGTACCCACTTTTCGCCAATGTTATTTTTTTTAAGTCATCCGTAATAGGCGAGTCTAATGCCGTCTTTCAGACATTGTAAAAGAGATTATTAAACACAGATTTATTCTAATGATTTACTACAATTTCAGAGTGGACGTTCAAATGCAAGCCTTCAGCGTGACAGGAGTACAGCAAGGCGATTTCGAACCTCAATTGGTTATGTCGAAAGAAGTAACTAAAGACGTCAATCTTCTGAATGTTATATTCGAAACGAACCCGTTAGGTAAATATTTAAATATTAAAAGTTGCGTATTAGCCCTTTCTTTATGTATTGTTATAATAAATCTTCACATCTTTGCAGACGGGACGTGCGACCAAAGAGTGAAAGTATCAGCTCGGCCATTACAAATGATCTATGACGCACAAACGGTCATTGAAATTGTGAATGTATTTAAACCACCCACCGAGTCTACAGCGTTGACTACGTAAGTACCTATTTAAGTTAGAGCAGGGTTTCTCAAAGTGGGGTACGCTAACCCCTAGGGGTTCGCCATTCGACGGCAGGGGGTTCGTGACAAGATTTACGTAATAGTGACTTGATGCCTAGCAGGCATGTGCGTCAGAGTCAGAATTAAGTTTAAAATTTACCAAAATTACTCCTAAAATTGACTCCATTTGCGACAAGAAACAAGCACACCCAACACATTAACATTAAAAAGATATTTGTTTTGGCACTTTGTTTGTATATATTATAATAAAAACCATATTATTTTCTCCTTAAGGCTTAAGGGGTTCGCTGTCACCTAGAAACTTTAACAGGGGTTCGTGAAATCGAAAGTTTGAGGAACCCTGACTTAGAGTAATTGTTAGCTTCTTGGTGATATTCATGAGTATTTTTTTTTAAATTATCGATATTGATATATTTTGAGTAATGTTAAATTTACAGTTTGCAAGCAGCGGCCGAGAATAAGATGTCTGAACTGAAGGAGAAGTCGGCTTTGGGTATGCAGTACGCAGTCCATCATCACACATTCATAGATCTCGATATCGATATCGCCGCTTCGTATATAATCGTGCCTCAGACTGGAATTTATAAGGGGTAATGTATTTCTATATGTCAAAAATCAAAGTATTGTGAATGATTAAGATTTAAATTACAACTTATTGTTAATAAGGTGAATTATGTTAATAACAAAAATAATGTTGATTTTTGGGTCCATTTCATTATTTTATAGAGAGCAGTCGTGCGTAGTGGTGAAACTTGGTGCCATAAGTGTGAAATCAGAACCTAGATCACAAGCTCTTGATGTACATAAACTGTACAAGGAAGGTCTAGCCGATGAAGACATATTGAAAGAGATCACTCACCACAGCTATGATAAAATGGCATTGAAACTCACAGAAATGCAGGTAATTCAATTTTTTATATAAACGTACAACAGTAGTTACAAAGCTGTCTAGTCTTAAGTCTTACGAAAAGCTATCTGGGATCATAAATTAACTACTCACTTACTTAGGTCTCATAATGTGGTTTTATGTAAAATATGTCGAGCTGAATTATCGATATTTTTTCTTAAGCCCGTAAGCAATAAAAAAATTGTAGTTGATTCTTGCACCATGAGATTATACGTATGAGAAAGAATTATTTCACAAATAATAATAAGTTTATGAAATAACGTATTTTTTCAAATGACTAAGTATAATAAAGAACTATAATGTGTTATAGATCGTAATAGCAACGGCATCAGAAGATTGGCATACAGCAATCGCCTCTAATGAAGCGACGCCATTGCATTTGCTGCAGCCTACGAATTTGGTCATTCAAATACACAAGTGCTTGATCACGGACGATCCACGCATGCCAAAGATCAAAATTAGAGGAGAGCTGGAGAAAATCGCTATTAGTGCTTCTGAGGACAGGCAAGAATAGTTTAATTTACTAAGTTTAGCTTTCTTCTGATTTCCCAAAATCTTTGTAAAACAGGGAATGTTTTCTTCATTCATAAATTATTTAAAAGCACTAAAGTGTTAGAAGAAAAAAGAGTCTATTATTGTTTCTTTATTTATTTGTCTGTTTAGTCGACAAAGTTTTTTTTATTAACAGGTTGTTAACGCTATGCGAAATATTGGTGAGCATGCCCTTACCAAAATCCGAGGAGACAACACAGTTAAAGGTTGGTAATCATTATCATTTATTAGATCAAATCTTTCTTAGGCATAGGTGTTAATAAAAATTAGAAATGAGAAGATAGTATTTATATTAATTTCTTTTATCCAAAGATCTTTCTCTACAAATTCACTTACGTTTTGACCGGTCGTGTTGTTACCCAAGCTCTCATTCAAGAGACAAATGACACGGTAAACATTTAAAAATATCACATGTGGATTATATCTCTCTGTTAGACCCCTAGAAAATTAATTTCCAATTTGATGTCGTCTTTAGATAATAGTTAATCGTAGAGACTATGTAGATATTGTATTAGACATATTGGTGTAATGTTTTTGGAATTAGTTTATTTGTGTGTATGATTTTTGGTGTTTAATGTATTAGATGTGTATGAGATTAAATCTCAGTAATAATAATTAATGTTCTTTAAATCAAAAGTAATGCGTATATCAATGTTTCACAGCCGAGTGAATCGAAAGGATCTAGTTTGTCCTTATTAAGATATTTGGATCCTGTTGAGAAACAAAGACGAGACTCAGCCCGTTCTAAAGAGAGGAACATTGAAGAACAATCTGTACAGTTAACGGAGGTTGAAGCGTTTTTTATTATGAAAGGTATGCAGACTGATTTTTTAATAATACAACCCTTAAATATTTAGATAAAAAATTAGAAAAAGCTGTCTAAAATCTTATTATAAAATCGAGTCAAACAAAAAAAAATATTGTAATAAGTCGAGTATTTAACTCGACCTGATTATTATTTGAATTAGTAAAGTATGTATAGTGAATTTTTATAAACCTGATCGAGGTAAAAGGTAACGAGCCTCCATTAACCTATTGACACGTTGTTCGCAGAATTGGTACTGAGCATTAATCGCAAAACGACAGACTCGGCGAAAGTGTATGACAAATTCCTAGTGTTCTCTCTAAGTTTATTAGAGTTGACTGCAACACAGAAAACATTTACTCTGGAGGCGACAGTTCGACTCGGCGCAGTCGACCTGCGACACCACAGAGTGGGACACAAAGTTATACCCATGGTGGAGACTCCGGAAATAATGGCGACGCCTGATGACGAACTCAATGACTCACCCATTCCGGACAGGAACCAGTATTTGTTTACTGTTACATACATTAACGTATGTATGCATAATCTTTCATAGAATATTTGAAAATTTTAATAATAATTTAAATAGGCTGTCAATGCAATATTGTTGGTTATTCATACGTAACGTTACGTGTTTGTGTTAATTCCAGTACTACTTTTTCAGGTCGATAAAAAATGTCCAGAATTCAGAAGTCACTACGGATCTGTCGAACAAATGATTGAGTTAGATTTCACTAATTTACGCGTTTTGTTACACCTGGAAGGGTTAAAAGAAATCCTCATTATTGTCAGTGAATATCAGGTATCGCCTTTTATATTTAGTTTGAATCTGAATATGTTGAAAATTACGAGATTTTCGATATATGCTCGTATTCTGTTTTCTTTTAGACAAGGTTGCAGGCCATTCAAAGTACAGTCGACAGAACAGCTAACGCTGGACCCTTGGAAACTATTCTTGAAGATGAAGAGTTTTCGACAGGGAAATCCAAAGGTAATATAAACTAAAAGGCAATATTATGTATCTGTCATTATTACTATATGACTTTACAGACAAACTGTATGTTTCATGAGATATTTGCTTGTAATTTATCAACGGTAGTCTATATGGGCGCAAACTAATAAATAATGATTATATTGTTACATAAATATAATTAATATTTAAGATTAATATTTAAATAGCTATTTGTGATCACAAAACTGAGAATTTAAATACTCTAAAAATTATCAGACACTGTATTGACTGCTTATCTGTTTTAAAAACATGAGATATTTAATTTAATGTTTAATTATTTCTATTACTCCAGAAACTTTCAAAGTAAAATCAATAAGAATTAAATAACATTATTCTGATACTTATTTTTATGTTTTATGTAATAAATAACATGTGATTATATTTACATATTGTTAATAGCGCCATTTGTAAAATAAATTTGTAATATGTGTAAAATAAATTATTTGGATTTATGTAAAATTCATTATAATATTAATGTTGATTTTTGAACTATATTTCATAATTAATTGTACAGTAATTTCAATTACATGTTGTAAAGGAAGTTGCAGTTGTTAAATGTTAAGTGACAGTTGGTTTTATATAAAACGGCCACTGCAGCTCTCATTGAATTCAGTTCTATACTAGAAATTGTCTGAAAATAAACCAAGCTATATTGTGTGTGTGTTTCTGTTATTATGGAGTCTGGACACGATAATTCTGGCGTATCGCCGACATCTATATAAACAACGTCAAGGTTTATGGATTTTTTTCGCAAAAAATATTATTTAATTCACTACTGACTTGCAAATTAAGCTGATCAGGGCACTTGAGAAATACACCATTACAGCGATAAGGAATTTATCAACTTATTATATTGTTTAGTAAAATCCAAGTATAGGGTAATTTCGTCTACATTATTAAACATAGCAATAAACAATACTTTCTTTTTCTTAATATTTCAGTTAGTGTAGCGAAACCAGCCCGTCGTAAGCAGATTGAGAGTATACAATTGAAAGTGAATGTTAAGATCGGTGCCATAGAGATCGAATTCGCTACAGATAGACGGCCTCTATCCGTAGTGCAATTGCAAGGCGCGGCGGCCGGTCTCATACTCAAGAGCTCCTACACTGAAGTAGATTGCGCAGTGGCTAATATCAGAGTTGAGGATCTTAACCCTGTCACGATTCATAGAGAGGTTGGTGTAATTTTTTAATAGTCTATTTTTTTCTTCTGTAGAAGCGTTTGAAATTCCTTCGTCATTTTTTTGAGACTGTATTCTTAACGAAACTTCTTCACATTTTTTTGCTTATTTTATGTCTTTTTTATCAATAAAGACATCACTGCTCCAAGGAGTCGCATTGCTTGTAGTGCATCTAAGATGGGTTAACACCTCTGTTGTTTTAAAAATGTACCATATAAGTTGAGAAATGAAAGTGTGTAAGATACTTTGGATACTGTTTGCCATTGGTTATTTTATCGATATTATGTATTAACTGCCAAAGTTTAAACAGATCAATAATATTAAGAACAAACTTATGTCTTTAATAAAAAAATGTGATTATCATCGTACAGAACCTGCACATCTAAAAGTTCTTAGCAATTTCTTAGGTGTGTAGTTCGCCAACCCGCACTAGGCCAGCGTCGTGGACTAATGCCTAAACCCTCTCAGTTGTAGAGGAGGTCCGTGCCCAGCAGTGTGACGTATATGGGCTGATGATAATGATGACGACGATGATGATGATGATGATGATGATTATGATTATAGATTTTGAAAGTACTGGGCGGCGACGTAATGAAGCTGCACATCGTGATGTACAACCTGGAGCAGTATCCAACAGTGAGTGACGTCAACATGTCCGTCGACGCGCAGATCAACTGCTTGAGGATCGTCTTCCTCAACTGGTTCGTCACTTCTATGTTGGTGAGTACTGACTGTACATGTATTCCTCTTAATACATCTAAGGTAGACATCGTCGGTTAAAAAGTAAAGTAACAGAATGAAGTAAAACTCAGCACACGCGTTTCAATTTTGAAAATATTTTATTGTCATAAGTTACTTTAGTATAAAAAAGTGAGATGTATAATTTTTCAGTTTACAATATTTAGAAGCAATCTTCAGGTAACAGCAACATCCGTCCATGCCGATTTTATATAATATTCTTTCAGAGGGACAAAAGGTTAATCTACTGGGACTTAAAATGTGATTTTTTATTTGTCAATTCGACAAGTAACATTTAATATGACGTGATACTTGTACCTTCTTGTTAACCTGGTATGCATTGTTTTTTTTCTATAGGAATTCTTAAACAACTTCCAAACGGCCCAACAAGCTATCATTGATGCATCATCTCAAGCCGCCGACGCGGCAAAAGCCAACGTTCAGAGCGCTTACGAGAATTCTACAAAGTTGTTATTGAAAGTCCGTCTAGCAGCCCCCATCATTATTGTACCGGAGAATTCCAAGAGCTTGAACGCCATGCTCATCGACTTGGGTCGTATGAATCTTAGCAACAGATTCGTCGATTTGCCAGTAGTTGTAAGTACCAGCGATTGATTATGTCTGCAATTTTCTTTTCGACATTTTCTTTTTATATAATCTAATTAGCACGTTATAGTATATCCAATTGTTCTGATATATTAGTTTAAAAAATATATTACACCAAATTAACATGTGATTATATCCGTACTTTCATCTTCGTGCTCCACCTTATATCGAACAGGATAAGTGTTCTTTCTCCTAAATCATGCCTTATACTTTTAGGATGTAAACAATAAAGTAACTGTGGATGAACTGACGCTGGATTTGGAAGACATGCGTGTGTCATGCGTACATCTCAGAGACCACGACCAAGACAACCAAGATTTCAGCCAAGAGAGGAAGTTACTGCGCCCCACCAGCTTTAAGCTGTTTGTGAAGCGCAGTCTCTCGTCGTGGTATGAAGCGTTGCCTGATCTAGACATTTCTGGAAGAATGAAAACTATTGCGGTAAGTTATGTTTAACTTAAATTACTAAGTTACTTATTAAATATCTAGTGTTTGCTTTAGTACTTAATGATTTTAATTGATTTGGAAAAAAAGTCACTTAGCTGTCTTATATTATTATTGTTAAAATACTCAGGTACAATTTTTTTTATCATTATTATATATGCATAATAAATCAGCATTTACTTTAATATAAATATATTATGTAAATGTATAAATTAAACATTTAATAAAGTATGTAACTAATATTAATTCATGGTTAAATACCTTAGATCACAGTTGGACACAGTGACTACAAAAGCATTATGAAAATCCTGAATCAAAATCTTCAAGAAGGTCAAAATAGCGCTGAAGAACCAAAACTTCAGCAGAATGTTCCTAAATCGACGTCTAAAATGACAGTCAAGTCTCAAGTTAGCAAAGCGCAAACCAAATCTACCTTAGCCGTGGTGACTTCTAAGGAGACTGCCAAACCGAGAACTACCATCAAATTTTCGTTCACAATGGACAGTTTCGTTATAGATCTCATGAATACTATTAGTGTAAGTATAAATATTAATTTTTAACTGATATTAAAATTTTTATTTTGATTATCATGCTTAATGCAATATCATTGATTTATTATAAGTTGTTGCATTATCGCTTTCTTGTTAAAATAAATCGATTGTTCTTGAAGATAGATAAAGCGATACGGCATTGGATATTTCATACTCTTTGTCAGGACAAAATCAATAAACTCTGGTTTATTTGAAATCATATTGTTTGGGTCTTGTGCAAAATTTCTTACTATACAAGTTAGCTTGATCTTTTTGACAGATGTAAATTTTTCTGATCGACATAACTTTGCAATGACGAACATATTATTTTTTTAATTTAATGATTTTAAAAATTGTAAAAATATTTAAAAAATACATACAAACAAAAGTCCCTAAAGATTCAAGCGTTATCCGAAAATTTTAAGACTTTTTATTACTTCAAAGTAAAATTTAAATAGGAACACTTAAAATAATAGACGCTTGTACAATGTTACATCGGTCGGACAAACAAAGGTATCGATACTTCAAGGTATCGAGTATTTTTCTTAGGGAATAATGCGCATCCGAGTTAGAAGGCCAGAGACCCCGACATACCCTTAACGGGCCTCCCCCGAGGTTCCGAGAGGGAGCTTAAGGCGCTTTCCTTTCGTTAAAAAAAGGGGCCTAATGCGCATAGACAATAGGTCAATATCAGTCAGTAAATAACGTCAGCATAACTTCAGTAGGGCAGGACATGAAAAAACAAATGGTATTCGTACACAAATTTAATACAATAATATAAAAGTAATATAAGTATTGAAGTATTTCCTGAAGTTTTTATGATTTTGAAGCAAGTCTTGCATTTCACTTCATTGTCGTTCACCTTCGTTTTTCGTTTCAAAAAAAAAATCGACCCTCCCATAGAAAACTGCTCGATCACGTGGTCGATTTCGTGTGGAAGGTCTGATTTTTTTTCACTTTTCGACCCGTGTTTCTTTGGGAAAGTTGTTTACTTTCATGGTCTGAACCACCTATTTAGATTTGGCGGGAGGTCCAAAAATAAGCGTGTAATATTAAATAGGTACCTACTTATTATGAATATTGACCCACCGTCGCTTATCTACCCAATGTTTTATACGCCCACACCATCTCGTCACAGTTACAAGTATTTTAAAACGTTATTTTTGGACTACTAGATATTTTCTGTTTCCCATCACTAGCCCATCTGTCAAAAAGATCAAGCTAACTTGTACAAGGTATAACTGTTCGGTTAGTTAGTATACAAAAAAAATGTGTGCAGTTCCTAAATTTTTTTTGGCTTCAAGATAAAAAGTTCTTTATATATTAACGGTAATACCGTTACTAAAATGTGTCTGTCTCTTTTTACTGTCGCTTTTTCGTTTCATCGACTTTCAAATCACAACGATGCTAAAGAAGTTTTCACTTCAAAAATGTGGGGCGAGCGCCTCTTATACTGACGAGGTGTTAGGCATTTTCTCGATGCTGGACTACTGAGGGTATTCGACTTTTAAGATAATAATTGGTTTATGTAAATGATTGTATGTCCGTCAGTCGGAGGAGACGATGTTCGTGAAGGACGTGGAGCTGGCGCGCTTCTGCCTGGCGCTGCTGTCCGTGCGCGGCAAAATGTACTCAGATGGCTCCATGCACACGTCCGTGCTGCTCGTCGACTGCACGCTCGACGACACGCGCCCCGGCCGCGGCGCCAAGATCACTAGGTACGTACACTCACTCACTGTCCTCTCTACTCATCAATAACTATTTCGAAGTGGTGGAATATTGTTGTTGCTTCCCTTCACGTTTAAGCACGTTACTAAATGGTCGTAGTGTAACTTTTCTTGTCGATATAAAATATTGTAAGTTAGAAAGTATCGTAAGTAAGTACATGAGGGAAGTAATGCGATAAAAGTCACTTCCCCATTTTTAAATACTGACTGTGGTGTCATTTTTTAACCAATGGTATTTTTTTTTAGAATGCAGTGAAGTATATTTTTTATTGCCGTTTGCCGTTGTTTATAAAATCTTGTACACATATTCGCACAAGCAACAATTCCATGATACAACTTTTCCTATAACACTTTGGATAATGTTTTTGTAAAACAAAGATGATGGCATTTTTTATTTTCAGGTACTTGGAGAGACGAAGAGAACGATCTGACATAAAATCAGATTCAGTTGATGAGACGCAAGATGCGATCATGGAGAGTCACGAAAAAATTCGCAGTATGATCGACATTACTTACACCATGAAGAACTCTGATACATTCAGTAAGTGGACATTTTTGCTTTTTAGTTGTGCAAAAGATTGGTTACCACTATTTACTCTGTATTTTTTGTTCATAAAAGTATTATTGTTAATTTTGTGTGATTTTTTGCAGTTGATATGAGAATATTCAGCTTCAATTTGATATTGGCGATGGACTTCTTGAACAAGATTGCTGAGTTTATGACAACCGGATTAGCCGATGATACGCCAGCAAAACCTAAAGAGGAAGTGAAACAAGTCAAATCTGCAGAGAAATCTATGGATACTTTTGCGGTATGCTATATATACTCATTTTGTTTTACATATAGGTTTCGTTAAGCAAGTCGGTAAAGGTTTCTCATGCCTTTTTATGTATTTTTATGGAACAAGTTGTATTCGAATTTCTATATACCTGAATATTATGTAATTTATGTAAGAAAAAAAATTTCAGCGGAAGAAAACATCGATTGCGTCAACACCTGTGCTTACGGAGCCGCAGAAGATAGCTATGATGACTGTTAATATTAAGATAGAACAGCCGGATATTATTCTTGTGGAATCTCTTGAGCAGAAGAAATGTGATGCTTTGGTTATGAATGTGAGTGAATATTGTTTTTTTTTAATTGAATTTAAAACTAGTTATCGACTGAACCGACAGCTATATCGATTGGATTATTTCCCACTATCTATACTTTTATCATATGAAAAAAAAAAAGATTTCGTTGTGTGGTGCGTAGACGTTTAGAAAAGTATGGCATAATTATAGGTTTTGGCATGGCTGTCGCGTTTAGTGTAGCAGTCCCTTTGAAATATGTTGTTATACAATTGTACTGGTTGGTAGATGGAGTGTCGCCTGAAGCTACGCCAGAGCTCGGAGCGCATGGTGGCGGAGGGCGGAATCTCCGGCCTGCAGATGGTGGTGCGGCAGCTGGGCGCGGGGGCGGCGGGGGCCGGGGGCGCGGGCGGCGCGGGGGGCTCGTCCCCGCGGTACCTGCTGGCGCCCGCGCACCTGTCGCTCGCAGTGTCGCGCCCGCCGGACAGCGGCATGCACGTAGACATCTCGTTCACTGACATCAAGCTCACTGTATCGCCAGGTAACTGCCGTCAATTGACTACACTTATGTATTTTTTGGATTAAATTTTATCGATAAATTAGGGTAGGGTAGACAGTTCGTCGACGATATATGTAAGTATTGACTAAAAAATAAAATATCGACGTGTTTTATGGAGTGTAATAGAAAAATTACTAGGGATTGTTAGTGAAAAAACTTTATTTTCTTTATACGTGAAAATGTTGTAAATTATAAAATGAAAGCTTTTGTAGAATGTAACTAAAATCGCGATGTGAAGTACATCTTTATAAAAAATTCACTGCTTACATTGCTACTAAATAAAACAAATGTGTCTAAATTATTAAACTTAATTGCTACGTCTAAAATGTTTTTTGTGTTCTTTTCTCCAGACATTATAGCGCTACTTAATCGCGTTTTGGCGACTATGACTAGTCGAGAAGAAGATAACACAGAACAAGACAATAAAGCCATATTCTACGACAAGCTGTGGGACATTCAACCGTTCAGACCTAATTCCCATTGGTTCTTAAAGACAGGTAACTAAAAGAAAATTGTTTTTTTCTCTAAAAATAATAATCGTTATTATGAATATTATTACTGTCTTCCATACTTGTGCGATGTCGATACTTTGTAAACTTTCGTGTTGGATGAATTGTACCACAATTACACAAGATTCTACCAATGTAATTAAATATCTTTGTCTTCGCAAGTTTGTATGTGATATATAAAAAAAATTAAAAAAATACTCATATGTATTTTGCAGAGGAAGCTGAAGAAGCGATTAATGCCGAAGATATAGCTTCTGAAGAAACAGAGAAGCCACCAGTGGGCGAAATCTGTCTACTCTCGAGTCCTTCCATTATAGTTTCTTTGGAAATGGAAATCGGCAACGAAACTATTCCTGTGCTTGTGATGCAGGCGTCGCTCACGGGACAGGTCAAGGATTGGAGTTCTGATGTTAGTATCTACAAAGTGCTTTTTGTAGTATAAGTTTAGTAGTTAGTATTGTAGATCACACAAACATTTGTCTCGGTGCGGGGATCGAAACCGCGGCCTCTCGTTTCGCAATCTGGTGTCTAGCCAACTGCGCCACGGAGCTGTCAATAATAATATTATTAATTGCTTAATACAGGACTGGTTAGAACATGTTTCTCTTTGGTCTTTTACAAATTAGTAGGCTATACATACATATATTATAGCTTTGAAATTCTAATGGGAAATCTAATTTGCGGATCGGTTATAACTGTACGCGCCAGAATATGAAATAATATCTTGGTCCATGGTTATCATTTTCAAAAGCTTGAGATTCAATCGCGTGATAAAGTTGATGACTTCTGTCAAACGGTTGAAGTCTGGTTCAACTTAATATTAATTTCTAGTTTCGTCTTGGTTAAAATATTAATAGTTGTTACGCATGAAGTACCGTGTGAAGTGGCTTTAATAAACCGATTTGTAACATCGGCTCCAGTCATTAGATTATTTTAGAGTTTTAAAACTATAGGAATATTTAAAAAAAAAACCCTTAGATAATCATAATGTATTTGTCCTCCACAGTTCTACATGGAGTCGACATGGGCTATGCAAGTGTCGTATTACAATATCGGTCGGGCTGTATGGGAACCACTCATCGAACCTGTTGAAGTACTCAAAGATTACCAATACAAGCATGTGCCCTGGGAACTCAAGATGGAGGTAAATATTACTATGAGGTCATTAGCCATAATATGGTTCTTATGTTTTCTTAATAATATTATACAAACCCTATAAAGCTATAATAAAATAACATAATAAAAATTAACCTATTGGTAAACAAAAAATGAAATTTTATGAACTTATAATAATATAAGCTATCTCATAGTAGAACATTATTCGAAATTATATAGAATTTTAAGTTTCATAACAATTGAAGTGAAATATGTGTACAATTTATATGATAGAATTCAATACACTTGTCCACAATTATCTATATTGATTTTACGTAATACCTAAATTATGTGATAAATTATTGTATGGGCTTGTTTAAGCTAATGGACGACGTTATTTTATTATTATAGGTAGTTATGCGGCCTCCTGAAAATACAGCCATCGATACGACGGACGAAGCAGCTAATGCAAAAGCCGTGGCTCATAGACAGGCGAATAAGACAATCACGCTATCGAGCAGCGAACCACTTGAAATTACGATCACCAGAACGGGCGTAGAGGTTAGATTACTTAATCATTATCATCATCATCATTGTATGATATACGTCCCACTGCTGAACACGGAACTCTACAACTAAGTGGGTTTAGGCCTTAGTCCACCACGCAGGCCTAGTGCGGGTTGGCGGACTACATACCTAAGAAATTCCTAAGAACTTTTAGGTTTCCTCACGATGTTTTCCTTAACGGTTAAAGTACGCGATAACTCATTGTGAATACACACTTACAAAAGTCAGAGGTGTGTGCCTGGGGTTTGAACCTGATTAGATTACACATTATTAAATACTTTAATAAGGGATTTTTTATTTATCGAAGAGTTTAATTCATGTGATCTATTATAATAATGACAATAAATTATCCTGCTGGTTAATGGAAGGCAAGAAAGTTTATACGAGTACTATGTAAGTGATCACCACCACCCATAAATGCATTTCAAGTAGAAATAAAAAGACAATGTTCCATCGATAAGTTTGCTTTTAGCAATTTGATGCTTAAAATGACACAACAATTTTTTTTCATGACAATTTAAGACTTTTTTTTAAATTAAAGTTATTTTTTATTACAGGTCTTGACCCAGCTGGGTAACTCTTTCGCCACCGCCGTAGCGGATACAGACACTACTGTGATGTCCAAATCAAAGACAGATGATGTATGATTTAAAATATTTTGTATATTGAGCTGACGAGACTGAACAGTTTTTTAAATGTTAATATAATGTTATAGATGGCGCTTAAAAAATACTACGGCGCTCCGTACGTGCTTCACAACTGCACTGGACTTACAATTAAGCTCTTCTTGAAAGATAATCATGACTTCACTGTATGCCTTACTGGAGATTATGTTTCCAGTGACTACAGGTATTTGCTTTGCCTATTTTTTTAATGATTAGACTAGCTTATTTCTACGACAATTCATATGATCGACTTTTAAATTAAAGTTTAATGACATCATCGATATCGATAATTTTAGCGTTAACTTAATGGCTCATTAAAGCGAGCAAGTGACGCGTCAAATCACGATTAGATGTTTTGTGCTATCGGTATTCCTTCACACATACTTAAGCTCAATAGAAATGTAAAATATTTTTTTATTGGAAATTAGTGAGGTACATTCTGTGTTACTAATTGCAGCGAAGTGGTACTGGAACCGGGTGCATGCGTTCCATTGCAACTCAAACATGGTGGCTTGAATTTGATGAAGCTTAATGAACCGCCTCCACCACTCAAGCTGAATGTTAAGGTGCGTACTTTTAAAGCAATACTATGGGCAATTAAAGTCGTATATTTATTTGTATATACAAATATACAAAATCAGTCTCATAAGATATTTTTTTATAATCATTATTTATTGCTCGAATCTCTGTTCATGTTAATGTATATTATGTCGATTAATATTGTAAAAGAAAAGAAATGGCAGTTGTCCATAAGCCTTTGAAGCATTCTCATCTATCTACATATGTAATTAATCTGACACAGAGGCTATTTTGTCTTTATGTTTTTAGTTTTTCTATTGTATTTTATTTTTATCTTTCCTTTTTATTAATATATTTTTACTTTAGGTGAAATATATTTATGAAAACAAATTACTGTTTTTTATTTAATCATTGGATTATCACTTGCCATAAATTTTCTTCTCACGACTTTTATCCTTTTATTATATATTTTTTTTAATTTTTTAATTGGTTGTTGGTTTCCCAAGATGACAGGCTCTGCCTAGTTTTAGAATCCCTGGGAAAAAAATTGGTTAAGGACAAATGTTATGTTCTAGTTCAAGGCTATTTTAGCACAAATGTTTTTATTTGAATAAATAATTTATTATTATTCAATAAAATTCAAACTACGTTTAAAAATTAAAAAATAACATGTGTTGTGTGAATACTGTCAGATGGTGGAGATGGAGGAGGAGGTGCAGATCCCGGTGGAGCGCGCCGACAAGCGGTACTTCCCGCTGGGCCGCCGCCTCGCGCCCGACAGGCTGGCGCCGCACGCCGACCCGCGCGGACTCATCTCCGACGTCGTCATGCAGGACGCCGCGCTGCACATCTACCTGCGCAGCGTCGTGCAGGTCGCGTGCCTCACATACATACACACACACGTCTCATCATCAGCCCATATACGTCCTACTACTGGGCACGGGCTTCCTCTACAACTGAGAGGGTTTACATCTTAGTCTGCCACGCTAGTTAAGTGCAGGTTGGCAGACTATACACTTTTATTTTCTCAAGGAGAAAGCTGGTGATGGTTCTACTTCCCACTAACCCTGGGGGAGGGGAAGGGAAGCGTATTTCGGGATTACCGGCCTTCCAGCCCGGCGCACGGCGATGTCACGTCCACGCAGATGTTGATGCCGGGCTGGGTCCCTAACAGAAATCCCTATGCCGGCCAAAACCCCCCGGTGGCCATCTTCGCGCCGAATGGGGCGACCACGGTGTGTGAGCGATAAGCACCCACAATGATGCCGCAGCCGCCCGTTGTGCCTCTGAGACGACAATGGTTATGGGTGGGCGCCCGCGACGGACACAGGCCACGGTGCCGCCGCCTGTCCCGAGGACACTCACAGTGAGGACGCGCCGCCCTTGAGTCGCCTTTTACGACAGACTACACACCTAAGAAAGAACTTTTTATACATACACGATTATGTCTATATCTCCAAAACAGTTTAGAGGTGCATTTCTGCACTCAGTTTTTGCAAATTCTGATTTCAACCCTACGAGATAAAAGACTAGTCTATTGACGATTTCTGACACATTTACCAACTCCACACTTCTATTGGAAATTTCGGAATAGGTAAATCCAATACCGCTTCACCCGACCGAGGGATTAATCCGAAAACTTTAGCTGGCACGGCACATACTGCTGCCACGAGAAGTTAAAAACATTTTACTTTGCTAAAATACTCAATTTTGTATTTTTAATTTTACGATCGATTATCGTTAACGTAATCGTAATCGTTAACAGGTAACAAACACCCTGTCAGTGAATGTGTCTGTATACTACATGACGCTGAGCGGCAATGAGGTGCGATTACTGGGAGATGTGAAGCCTGGCGACATACTGAGACTTCCACTGCAAGCTGTGCACACACCCACTGCGGAAATATTCTTCTCTGTCGAAGGTATCTTACTATTTAAGAAGATGAAAATGTTTAACAATCTAAGTAGATTGTTTATGAAGTCGTAATGGCCTTGAGGCAATCGGTCGAGAATCTCGACGGTTGCGGGTTTAAACCCCAGGCACACCCCTCTGACTTTTCGAAGTTATGTGTGTATTCACAAAGAATTATCACGTACACCGTTATACGGTGAAGGAAAACATCGTGAGGAAAGTTATTAGGAATTTCTTAGGTGTGTAGTCCGCCAACTCGAGGCCAGCTCTCTCAATAGCATTAATTTTTTTACAGGCTTCACCGTGTCGGTGTCACCATTCATTTGGCGTGAACTTCAACAGGAAGTTAAGATTACTAAACTATTACAATGCGACTCCAAAGACAAGAACAGTGGAGAGAAATTTTACCTCAAGGTGGAAATTATACAATTCATATTTACATCACATTTCGTAGTAACGATTTAACTAATTGATTATATTTTTGGCAGGCAATTGGCACAATGGAGCAAGTGTTTTACGAGCATTCAAACAAACACACATTCGCTTCATCATGTTACGACATCGTCCTCAAGCCTGCAGTAAAACTACAGAATTGCTTGCCAGTAGATATTGTTGTGTCGCAACTCGGTCTAAAACGCACTCAAATCTTCAAACCCGGTGAAATGTTCCACTTGTCGCATCTTGCACCGAATAAAGCTTCAATTGTCATTATGGTGAATATACACTTCAATTATTATTGATTTGTATGTGACCTTTTATCGAGTCGATAAAAAAAAAAACTCCCAACGTTAATCAATAAAATTGTTATATTCTTTGCAGATACAAAGTTACCTAGACAAATGCTGGGTGTGCACTAAGAATTTACCTGATGAAGAAACAGAGCTAAGTGTGTGGTCGTTTGAGTCGCACGATAGTCCTTCAGTAATGACTTTGGATCTCGGCATGTGTAATGTCGATATTGAGGGCACGCAGATGTTGTCGCTCTACTGTCCCTTCTGGATGCTTAATAAAACTGGATTTACTCTGTGTTATAGGGTATGTATTGGATTTCATTATCTCATCCAAGAAGATTTAAACACATTCTATTCGTCAACAAATTTGTATCGATAATTCAACACAAGTTAGTGAAAAAAACTATTCATAAATTTTGGGTATGATATTTACTTTACAATAGTATAAGAAGGTTGAAGTTTATGAATGTGGTTAAATCTTATTCGTAATTCAGTTTCATTCCTATTCAAAGTAAGTATCTCGGTAAAAAATATTTGAAGTATTGTCACTTGTATCCTGCTATGCATTGAATCTTGAGAAGTAGATAGCATAATTCTGTCTTGGTATGATCTATCGTCTACACTATATTATTGGTACGTAATATTTGAAATAACAGTCTTAGTAGCAAATGTACTAACTTATTTATCGAATCACTGGTCGACCATAGATTAATCTATTTATTGTGTTGATATCATAAGTATCCAAATATTCGGTTGGCCATTAAACGTTCCGTGATTGCAGAAATCAAAGAAACCCGAAAAAGACTCCGGCACTCCCAACAAGGTATCTTTGAGATGATTGTGTATCGACAATATTTTTTTTATATAGTTTTTTTACCACCTTTATTTCGCTACAACTTCCTAATCGGTTGATGTGCTTCCTTAAGACCTAACAAGCTTCATCTCAAAGTGATTTAGCGTTAGGATTTTTTGGTTTCGACATGTATTGTCGTTTTCGTGTATTTAGCATGCGACGCTCAGTGGGGTCATGAATAATCCAGATATATTTTTAGATAATTAATTTAGGTACTTTGATTTTGTGTTACCTGTAGAATATATGTTAATTTTGATATGTAGCAATGTTTTATGTAAACAAGGATGGTATTGGGCATGTGGTTATTATATTTGAATTATATATAAATTACAGATAAAGCATTCACGTTGCAGTAAATTTATTAGACGTCATACTTCTTGTTTGCCGGTAAGTGCAAACGTGTTTACCTAGCACTTGTATATTTAAATATTGATATTAATGTCAGCACAGAATATAAAAGTATTGGTAGTGGGATTATATTTTAATGTTTGTACATTCTTTTTGTTTATTTTATTGGGTTAAAATAGTTTTTAGTATGAAAGCAGAGCAATACTCGAAGATTAATAGACAAAAAGGTTTATGTTTTTATTTTTAAAGTATGGATTACAATGACCCTACTGATTACATTTAGCTTATTATTTTTTAACTTATTTTGTACTAGGTATTTTTCACTTTTAAATTTAATAGCATGTTATTTAGATTGCATGATTATAAAAATAAATTTTTTACTAGTATTGCTGCTTATATACCCACGATATTCGACATTCAGTGGGTATCGTGAAAAGTAATATGCTGCTAACCCGAAAAACTGACAGGCTACATAGAATTATATTAACTTTAATTTCGCGTTAGTGTCGTAAAGTCTTTTATCATATATCATAATGTACATTGTACATATTGCAACTATCGAGCACATATTAATATGAAACCATAAGATCAGTTGGCTCGCCATCCCAGCTATTTAATGATTTTATTTGTAATTTCCTATGTATCATATATCCGGATTCGATTAAATATATTTGTCCTCATTAGTTATAAATTCAGCATTTTTTTTCTTAACTTGATTTAAAATAATTGATTTTGCGAATTTCAAAGACTTTATAACACGATGACGCATGTAAGTACTAAGGTTGGGTGAAATAATTTAACAAACCACTTAACTTGTCTCCACACATCTTTAATTGGCTATTTTAATAGTTAACAGTTTGAAGGAAAATTATTTGATTTGCAGAATGTCGATGAAACAGGAAACGTGATCTTCCATCCCAAAGATTACAAAGATCCGATTCTGTTCTCGTTCCGAGCGAAGAATTTCTTCGGCAAGAAGAAGGCGGCTATCAGGGTTGAATTTGGTGAATGGTCCGACAAATTCTCTCTCGATGTGCCTGGAAGCTCTGGTGTTATCATATGTAAACACGAGGGAAGAACATACCAGGTAAAGATGACAGAAAAAAATAATGAAATGTCGTAGTTTTATTTTCAATAAATCGATATTTATTAGAAGCGTTCAATTCACAAAAAAATGTGTGTAATGCTTTTTAATATTTTCAAAATTTGTTATTTTTTTCATAGTCAAAATGTACAACTCTACCTATATAAGAATAAGTTAAATATTTTATTTGCATGTGCTCAGGTGGCCGTAACGAATCAATTGACCTACAACAGTCTCACAAAAATGGTGATATTCACGCCATACTTCTTGATCATTAACGAAGCGCCGTTCGCTATACAATATCAAGAGTTGCACAGATCAGGCGATCCTTGGAGAGAGGTATAGTACTGTTTGATTATGTTTCTTAAATTGATTGAGTTTATCATTTCGTTTTTACACTTGATAAGAAGCGTCCTCATTTCGAGTACAGATTTATGGCAACCTATACAATTGTATAGGTAATTACAGATTATCATCATATACTAACTTAATTTTTAAATGATCGATGTTGAAAAATCGGTTAAAATATGTGTTTCTGTAATAAATGCAATTTAATTATATTCGTAGGTGGAACAAAACTCCAGTGCACCACTATGGCCAGTAGTGGAAAAAGAAGATAAATTGATGTTAATTCGAGTCAGCGGTTCTACGGAACACGCCGCTCCATTCCTTTACACGGAGCAACACAGCGTATGCTTGAAGCTTAACAATGAGGTAAATTTAAGCGATTAAACAGTCCAATTTTTTTATCGCTAAAACTAATAAAAAAGAAATAGTAGACTATTCCATCGGCCCCCTAGGATACTTTAGCGCCCTCAAAGGATGTAATCGCCCACTGGGAAATATTGCGTAAGAGAAGGCGAAACAAAATATTTCCAGTTTAGAGATAGAATTAAAACATCATTGTTATTTTATTTCAATGAAAATTAATAATGATGGAAAAGCGTTATTGAGTTTTTAAATTAAAAAATTCTCAGTAGCAGCACGGAGTCTGCAATTATGCGCTAAAAAATCCCGAAAAAAATTATGAGGTTTCCTAATCAGCAAGTTTACCGGTTTCGTATAAGTATAAGTAGCAAGTGGTGTTAGTGTGGGCGGGCAGTGCTGGCAGTAAGTAGTGTGGCGTTGCAGTACGGCGGGCTGCAGGTGGAGGTGCAGGTGTCGGAGGGCGGCACGTACGTCACGGTGCGCCAGTACCGCGACGGACACGCGCCCGCGCTGCTCGTCAACTACACGCCGCACGCCATCACGCTCTACGAGAAGGAGAACGTCAACGTCAGGTCTCTACTGCACCGTCTTTATTATATACTTATTCATTTTAAAAAAATATCTAAAAGCGTGTTTATTTTTTTTTATTTGAATTTACATTAGTCGCACGTCGATTTGCTGTTTAAAATACCAAACTCATTAACTGAATCACTTTTTGTTTCTGTCACATAAAATTATAAAAAATTAAATGAAAGGGATTTTGTTAACAAGCATAAATAACATTTTTGATTGAAAACCTCATGGAAAATATAAGTACGAAATGTCTCATTAGTTTGGTGCAATAATTTTATTTAATTTTATACTTACTAATATTTCATTATATTTTAGGAAATTGCCGTCAATGAACAAGATGCTGTATACCTGGGATAATCCAGCGGGACCACGAGTTTTAATATTTGAAGGCCATAAGAGAAAAGAGATTGAGAATGACCTAAGAAAAGACGGTATTGGTGATTTTATGTAAGTTTTTTTTCATTTTTCACTTTTCTCTTTCGTCCATCAACAAAAATATATAAAAAAATATGCATACTAACTAAGCCTGATATATAATCGCTTTTTGTACTTAAAATAGAAAGTTATCTTATGAATCACCTATTAAATTGATGCCTATCAGCTCATATACGACAATCATGTTATTATTTAAGAGTTATTTTAATATTTTTCTTTCAGGATTAACGAAACTGCTCGGATATCATGGGTATCGTTCTTAGACGGCCTGCAGCGTGTTATTCTGTTCACGGATGATCCGATACTGGCTAGTGGAGCGTACACCATAGGCGAGGCTGAACTTATCGATACTGAGTTCATTCTTTCAATGCAAGGCATTGGTTTGTCACTAGTCAATGACCACGAAATGCTAGAGATTGTCTACGTGAGCATATCCAAGTATGTGATCTATTGATTTATTAATTAAAAGTGTATTACTAAGTGTCTATTGGTCGTTATCACGTTTATCGATAACTAGAATCTTTTGTCTTCTTCAGGTATATTTTTTTTGTTTGTCCCTTAATATTGATTTCATCCACTAACTTTCAGATGTTATCTCTTAAATTTTGTCATATCATGTTGTACGGCTATATCTATTCGTTTACAATGTATGTAGATATATAATATTGGTAAATGTATACACATTTCAATCTATTTTAAGCTCTGGTATCATTTGGGAGCAATGCAAGATGGGAGCACGTCGATACAAAAAAATTGATGAACCAAAATTAACGCAATTTGAAGAGGCATACCAAAAGTATTTGAATGAAAAGATGGTCAGCGACAAAACCGTGTCACCAATAGTACACATTGATGAGAAGACTGAGGTACGATCTTTAATAACTTAGTAAATTATTTCATACAGCTTGGCTCACGTGGTATGTAATAGATATAATTTTTGACACTACTCATATCAAATGAACTTATTTTTCAAAAACGGCTCTTATTCCATAATTATTTATTTTTTACCGTTTTGTACTGCTTATTTTCGCACTATGTATTCGATGATTTTATAAGTTAGTTGATTTATCCCATATATTTACATTCAACCTTTACCGAGTTTCCGGTATTTCTTTTGAAATCGGGATACGCAATTGATGTATGTATTCTACCTCTAATAGTAGTAAAAATGATATTGTTTTAACTACAATGTACCTTACATGAAATGTTGTCGGTGGTTGCAGGTGGACTTCGAACAGATGCGGCAGCTGAAGCCGGCGGCGCGGCTGCTGCGGCGCCAGCTGCAGGCGGGGCTGTGGGCGTCGTACGGCGTGACGGCGCACTCGCGGCGCCTGCACGCGCGCCTGCACCGCCTGCAGGTGGACCAGCAGCTGCCGCTGCCCACCTTCCCCGTGGCGCTGGCGCCCGTGCCGCCGCCCAAGTCCATCGCCAACGACGACCCCAACGGTCAGGCGCACGCACGCTATCCGCACTAAATGTTATCGATGCGAATATAACTTCAACAGGACCGGCATTCATTACGTATGCCTAACCCAACTAAAACGGTTACATTAAAAATATAAAAAAATAGACCAAAAAATTGCTGACCTATAATAAACTTAATATACATTTATAATTCCGTAATTTTAAAAGTCATTAATACTGCAAATTGGCAAATATTTACAATCCAATCCAATCCATCAGCCAATCGAGGTCCACTGCTGGACATAGGCCTCTCCCAATGATTTCCACAGGGACCTGTTGGAAGCAGCCTGCATCCAGCGACGTCCCGCGACCTTCACCAGGTCGTCTGACCATCTTGTCGGAGGACGTCCCACGCTGCGCTTTCCGGTACGTGGCCTCCACTCGAGAACTTTTTGGCCCCATCGGCCATCAGTTCTCCGCGCTATGTGCCCGGCCCATTGCCACTTCAACTTGCTAATCCGTTGGGCTATGTCGGTTACTTTAGTTCTCCTACGGATCTCCTCATTTCTGATTCGATCACGTAGGGAAACCCCGAGCATAGCCCTCTCCATAGCTCGTTGAGTGACTCTGAGCCGTCTAATGAGGCCCATAGTGAGAGGCCACGTCTCAGTGCCGTATGTCATCACTGGTAACACACAACTATCGAAGACTTTCGTCTTCAGGCACTGAGGTATTTTGGACGAGAAGACGTCGCGTAGTTTCCCGAACGCTGCCCAACCGAGTTGGATTCGACGATTGACCTCTCTCTCGAAGTTGGACCTGCCTAACCGGACCACTTGTCCCAAATAGACATATTCGTCTACAACTTCGAGAGTCGAGCCCCCAACTGCGATCGGGGTGGGCACAACATGGACATTCGACATGATCTTCGTCTTGTCCATGTTCATTTTAAGACCCACCTGTTGAGAGACTCGATTGAGGTCTTCGAGCATAGTGCTAAGGTCTTCCAGCGATTCTGCCAAGACTACAATATCGTCGGCAAACCGAAGGTGTGTGATATACTCGCCGTTGATGTTGATGCCGAATCCTTTCCACTGCAAGAGCTTGAAGGCGTTTTCCAGCGCGGCAGTAAACAGTTTCGGAGATATGACATCTCCCTGTCTCACGCCTCTCTGTAGTGGAATAGCCTTCGTGCTCTGATCTTGTACTCGGACCGACATAGTGGCGTTGCTGTATATGCTTTTCAACACCTCGATGTACCGACAGTCAATGTGGCACCGCTGGAGAGACTCTAGCACAGCCCAGGTCTCGATCGAATCAAAGGCTTTCTCATAGTCCACAAACGCTAAACAAAGCGGCAAATTATATTCCTCGGTTTTTTGTATAACTTGCCGAAGCGTATGGATGTGGTCTATGGTGCTAAAGCCTTTTCGGAAACCGGCTTGTTCGGGAGGCTGGAAGTCATCAAACCTGCGTTCAAGACGATTGGTGATGACCCTCGAAAACAACTTATAGACATGGCTCAGGAGCGAGATGGGCCTGTAATTCTTCAGCAAAGTGTTATCACCTTTTTTGAAGAACAGTACCACCACGCTCCTGCTCCATGCCTCTGGCGTTGAGCCCTCGAGGAGAACGGAATTGAAGAGCCTCTGAAGGACTTTAAGTACCGGCGTTCCGCCCGCTTTCAGAAGCTCTGAAGTGATTCCGTCCTCACCCGGCGCCTTGTTGTTCTTAAGTTGCTTCAGGGCCATCTCAATCTCACACAGGCTGATGTCCGGGATATCATCACTGAACTGAACTGAACTGAATATTTACAACACCGGTCTTTTATTTTTCAAGGCCTCATTTGCTGAATGCAAAATCTTTTCAAATTGTTTTTTTTTTTTGTGAAGCTTTAGTTCCATTCCAGTTAACCTGACCTTTTCTTATATTAGATAAAGTTTAAACTTCTATAAAAGTTACACTATTTTCCACAGGCATGAAACCCTTCATAGAAGTATCAATAGTGGAGAGAATAATGGAACACAGTAAAGTGCGTCAATACAAATACTACAAGGTGCTGATTCAAGAGTTCCACGTAAAGGTCGACATGGGACTCATCAACGCCCTCATGGGAATGTTCCCGCAACAAGTTCCCACAGAGGAAGAAGCGGTATGTATTTTTATTTGACATTTATTATTAATGCTACGAATTAGTATCGACTTAATATACACTTGATTCTGCAAAATTTCGACAAGATAGACAATCTCCTTTATTATTGGGTTATCGATGTAACTTTGTGCAGGAGTAATACTTTAATTTTTATTTCTTGTCTTCAACGTGATTGTTTCACACACATTGTCGTCTCACAAATTTATCAATTCTTATTTTTCTGCATTGTAGCTGGAGGCGTTTAGACTGGATCTTGAGAAGGCCGGACAGCCATTGGAAGCTTTGGCGGCAATGGGAGCAGCATCAGATTTGAAGAACTTCTACGATAATCTTCATTTATCACCGCTGAAGGTAAATGGACGATATTGCATAATACATACTGAACATAATTGCTCAAAAAATAGTGTTATTAAATTTACTTATAATTTCCAACTGGTCGTCATAATTATGTCGATTGCATAGATAAACGTAATCGTTCTCAACTATCGTTAATATGTGGTATTTTTTAAGGTCCACGTTTCGTTCTCTCTCGGCGGTGCGACACAATTGCCAACGTTCATCGGTACGGTGCTGCAGAGTATTGGCGTGACATTGACCGACATGAACGATGTTGTGTTCAAGTAAGTAATACACAGAATTAATCTACGTTGATACATAAATTCCATTTTTTTATATTTGACAGCCCTGTGGCGCAGTTGACTAGATATCAGCTTGCGAAACGAGAGGCCCCGGGTTCGAACCCCGCCTCGAGACAAATGTTTGTGTGATCCACAAATATTTGCTTCTGGTCTGGGTGTTTGCGTGACCGAAAAGTCTCTCGTAGTTTCTGATACCCACGACACAGGACCTGTATCCTAGTTTGGAGTCAGAACAATATATAGAAAATATATAGATATAGAAATATAGGCTTTTTGGTTGATTTATATTATTTATTTTAAATTAGGGAGTATCGTGATATTCATCTCAGCTAGAGAGAAGAGTGCCCATCACTGGAACGTATATGGGTTGATGATAATGACTATCATGAAAGACCTAGTTCATTAATCAGCATATTATGTATTATAGGTTGTCGTACTACGAGAGGAACTACGAGTTCTTGTCTCAGAAGGAACTCATTGGTCAAGTACAAAGCCACTACACAGGTCAAGCTCTGAAACAGTTGTACGTGTTGGTGCTCGGATTGGACGTGATCGGTAATCCTTACGGACTCGTCGTCGGCTTGAAGAAGGGTGTTGAAGATCTCTTCTATGAGCCATTCCAGGTCTGATTTTTTTTAAAAGCTATCAACTGTGCTGTGTTAGCTGAAATGCTTTTTAATATCTGCAGTGCATTCGTTGATGGTTGTTGAAGATGCACGTTAAAAGTTAAGGACGAAAAGAAGAGTCAACAGTATTGGGTTTCCAATAACTTGCTGTATTCAGTCAGTTTTTTTTTCAAAGTATCATGTTGTATATATAGTACTTTTATTTAATTATTCGTAAGTCTGCAGTATAATATATGTACTAATCGTGAAAATATTAGTAAGGATAAAATATTTAAATTTTTGCATTTAAATCTATAATTAAATGTAATGAATGGTAACGAGTGGACGTGTATGTGGTGTGCAGGGTGCGATCCAGGGTCCGGGCGAGTTCGCGGAAGGGCTGCTGCTGGGCGTGCGCTCCCTCGTGGGACACACGGTGGGCGGCGCGGCCGGCGCGGTGTCGCGCATCACCGGCGCCATGGGACACGGCCTCGCCGCGCTGTCGCTCGACAAGGTACTGTGCGAGTGTGCGGGCGTGCGGGCGTGCGTGCGGGCGTGCGTGCGGGCGTGCGTGCGGGCGTGCGTGCGGGCGTGCGTGCGTGCGGGCGTGCGGGCGTGCGTGCGGGTGTGCGTGCGTGCAACACGGACGGAACCACTCATAAATAAATAAATATATCCAAGTCATACGCATAGTTCTGACCCCCACACTAGAATACAAGTCCTGTGTCGTGGGTATCAGAAACTACGAGAGACTTTTCGATCTCACAAACACCCAGACCCGAAACAAATATTTGTGGATCACACAAACATTTGTCTCGGTGCGGGGATCGAACCCGCGGCCTCTCGTTTCGCAAGCTGGGACTTAGCCAACTGCGCCACGGGGCTATCAAATATACGGTACGGTACGGTACTATAAGATTTACTCTTCTCGACAGGAGTATCAACGTCGTCGTCGAGACAACATCAACAAACCGCCAGCTAACTTGCAAGAGGGATTGGCACGAAGTGGAAAAGGCCTCGTCATGGTAAGGACATTTCTATATCAATTAAAATATATTTAGATACAGAAATAATAGTAATATTGACAAGAACTTAATAAGTGATCCAAAAATAAAGACACATAGAAAGGATTTAAAGGATGGCGCGGATGTGGTAAATGATACAGGGCGTGGTGGACGGCGTGACGGGCGTGTTCACGAAGCCCATAGCGGGCGCGCGGGAGGAGGGCGTGGAGGGGTTCTTCAAGGGGCTGGGCCGCGGCGCCGTGGGGCTGGTGGCGCGCCCCACCGCCGGCGTCGTAGACTTCGCCTCAGGCTCACTCGATGCCGTCAAGAGGTGACACTGGCTTGGGCTTGCGCCTGCTGCTTGGCTTCCGTGTGCTGTGCCTGCTCAATACATAACCTGTTTTAATGCATGCCTGTGTATAACTAATTGTGTTACCTACACTCATTTTTAACTTTTTTGTTTGTATTGCCTTATTTTATGTGAAATGGTCAATAGGCTTAATGTTATATAGGTCGTGAAAAAAGGAAAGAAATGAGGTCAATTAAATTACATAAGACGAATTTGAACCAGTTATTTTCTACGTGTTTGCTAAGGCGGTGTGGCATTAATTACGAAATTTAATTTACCACAATATTTTCGTTAGTAGGCTGATCGGATGATTAGAGGGTCTTTACACCAGATAGAGAGATATCGTTGTTTGGTAACAAATGAAAAAAATCGGAAAACTTATTGTGCCGTGCAATTGGAAACATCTTCGCTCAACAGTAGCCATTGTTTGACGTCGAAGATAATAATTATAAATATAAATCGTCTCTCGATGATCGATAACGAATGTAGTAAATCGAATTTTGGACTTGTAAAATCGCTTGATTAAATCGATGTCTTTGATATAATCGATAAGTTCGCTCCTTTAGGATTCATTTAAAAATCGATGTAAATAAATAATAATAATTACACCCATCAGTCACATACATAGTTCTCAGTCCACACTAAGATGAAATCTTGTGTCGTGGGTATTAGAAAGTACGAGAGACTTGTTGGTCTCATAAACACCCACACCCGAAACAAATATTTATGGATCATATAAATATTCGTCTCGGTGCGGGGATCGAACCCGCGGCCTCTCGTTTCGCGAGCTGGTGTATAACCAACTGCTGCACGGGGCTGTCGATATATTCCCAAAAGAATCGCCATACCCACACAACCAGTGGTGGTACTTCCATAGAAGCCCAAAAGAGTTACACGTTAATTGTGCAATGTCTAGTTTATAACTATTTATTGTGGGATTGGATGTGGTGTCAGGATATTCTCATTTATCCAGGGTGTCACGTCACGGTATTTGTAATCACCGTGGCTATTGCCTGTCTTAGTTTTCGATCACGGTATGTATATCAAATGGCTTTTGTTGAATAAAAATTTAAAGCTTAAACATTATTATTCAGAGTTTTGTAAGGTAAGCTGGTCTCTTGGGCTTCAATGGAAGTACCGCCACTGACAACGTAGGCATAGCCGTGGGGTATAAAGTTGGGCAATGGCAAGTGGTGGGGGCGCAGGGCGTAGTGGAGGGCGTGCGCGGCGTGGTGGTGCGGCCGCTGCAGGGCGCGCACCACGCCGGCGCCGCGGGCTTCGTGCGCGGGCTCGGACACGGCGCTGTCGGACTCGTCGTGCGACCCGTCGGCGGACTCGTCGACTTCACCTCCGGACTACTCACCTCCGTCAAAAGGTCTTGTGCCCTGACCTGGCCGTTCCCGGGATTGTAACCACCACAGATTTATAGCGCGATAGAAAGGGACAGTAGGTGTCGCACTGAGCGATGAGGAAAATAAGGAGAATAAAAATTAACAGTTAAAATTTAATTCTGTGATATTTTAAATTATCAAAATGCGATCCGTTCTATCCCGATATGTTTCTGTGGTGCTGAGCATTATGAGTGTAGCAAGGACATTGATAATGTATTCTATAGTTTCTATTTTTGGTCGTATTGTTAGATTGAAGAGACTAAACCTAAGAAATATAAATAAAAGTATAACTATTAAGAACACCGCCACCCATTGTGTAGCACTTGAAATTATAATTATTATGTTTCAGAAAGATACGTAAGTCGTTTGTGGTTTTGGCTGTATTTTGTATACCTAAGAAGTACAGTTGTGATAGACTTGGCCGATTTTAGTTATTGCCTGTTGTGCTAACTTGGTTCTTGACATACGTATTGCTTGCTGCTGCTTAGCTTAACCCGCATTTATTGCTGTCACAATTGTGAAACAGTTTTATTTAAAAGAAACAACAGGCTAAACAAAACGTAACATAACGTACAGGGCGGCGGATTTATCAGAAGAGGTAACAAAACGTCGTGCAGCCCGTTACCTGCCGGCTGACTCGGGGGTCAGGCCGTACTCCAGACTGCAAGCCGAGGGTTACAAGATGCTGTTTGAGCTTGAGAAAGTAAGTGTATTCATTTATTTATTTTTTTAAAGTATAATTAGTTTAACCAACTTAATATAATGTAACCCTATGTTATTATATTTATCTTCAAGAAGGTAATAAAAAAACATATTTCTTTTACTACTTGGTCCTGCGTCACAATTTGTCAATAATTGCATAGGTATTCTTAGAGGTATTATTTGCTGTTTCAATTTCTGGGTTGAGCAAAGCGCTGTTGTTTTTTCGTTAGTATATTTTCAATAGTATGCAGTTGGAAATATTCTTAGTAAAGACCAATTAGTGGGGTTTAAAACTTAGCAATAAAACTCAGCCCATATCTTCAGTGATACAGGCATAACGGAGTATTTCCATTTTGTGTTTAGGGCAAATTCGTGAGCACGGACACATACGAGGCGCACGTGTGGGTGATCCAGGGCAAGGAGGTGGTGTTGTGCACCGACAAACGGCTGCTCTACTTGGAGAAGAACAACGTGTTCGGTGGTTGGCAGGTATGTTCACATCACCATTTATCACCACCATCGTAGAACGGCGTTTGAAAACTTTTCCTAATTTCCAATGTGTATTACATCATCATCAGCCGAGCACTACTGGGCACGGGCTTCCTCTACAACTGAGAGGGTTTTATTTGAGAGGGTAGTGACGGCCTCGGAGTCTAGACGCGCAATCGAGAATCTCGGCGGTCGCGGGTTCAAACCCCAGGCACACAGTTTAGACTTTTTGACTGTTCGAAATTATGTGTGTATTCATAATGAATTACCACGTACTTTAACGGTGAAGGAAAACGCCGTGAGGCAACCTGTAAACCTAAAAGTCCAATGCCATCCTGCATTAGACCAGCGTGGTGGACTAAGGCCTAAACCCTCTTAGTATGTTTTTAAATAATATTTATTATCATTTCAACATTATTTTTAAATATTAAAAAAATATATTATATATTGGTGCTGTCTACCATAAATATTGATTTTTCTGATCATTATTATAAACAAAGTAAACATGGTAAAAAAATTAGCCTTAAAGCGTAGCTACGACGATATATTATGTATTTGTACCAAAAATTATATCGATATGAACATAAATTATTGTAGAAGGATATGATTAAGATATATTTCGTTATTGGCTGTTTGTGCAGGCCATGCATTATTGATGGGAATCGAGTCAGATATCCGACACCTCGTAAATATTTCATGAAATTATTGCAGCCGACATTTTGTAATTACAAATTATGTCAGGAGAGCTGCTGCAGGATTGGATTCCTGTGAGATTTCATACGAAATGTTACATCAATTTGATTTGATACCGCTGTTTATTCTATATAAACATAATTTATTATAGTATTTTTTTTAGAGTCCAGTGACATTATAGATATTTCGGTTACCTACTCTGATTTTTGGTATTTTTTTCACATATAGGCTGTATTCAGACCGTGATCGGAAACTAAGGCAGATAATAGCTAAGCTGATTACAAATGCCCTGGCGTTAAAGAAAATTCCGACAAAAAAATAATTGTATGTGGTTGTTAGGAAAACGTCAAATACACCCTGTATAGTACACGCTCAGTATAGGAACTTAAATATTTTCGGAATTGAGTCAGTAATGAGCAGGTCATGGAAGTAGGTAGGCATACAGATTATAATTAAAAATGTAATATTTTTATCCTCAGATCGTGTGGACATATCTATGGAGCGAGCTACCCGAAGTCCCCTCAGCTGCGGAAAAGGGTGTATTCATACCGACAGCTAAGAAGAAAGTGCTCGGAATGTTCTCGAGTTCGGGTTCCGGCAAAGTGATATTCCTGTACGACGAGCAGCAGAAGAAATATCTTCTCGCGCAGTGCGAAAGGCTGATGCGTATGGCGCGTTGACATGAACATGTAGAAAGGATGTCCCCCACCGAATGGCTGGGGGAGTTCTTTCTACTTTTATTCGATTATCGCACCGCGTTGCTTACATTAGCCTATCACTTTAACATGCACCATTTCAGCCCAAAAGGCTTCCGCTGAACTCTTCAATGTGCTTTAAAGTGAATACGAACTTTTGTGTCTATAAGACGGAATTATTTATACCAGTGAATTAATTGTGATGTATGTCTTCGATAGTATAACATCTCGTTCATACATTTATATCCCTTACTCCTTGTACGTATGACCCTTAACTAGTAATCGAGTGTGTTTTGGAACGTTAAGTTTCTGAAGTGAAAACGTTTGACGTCTTCATTACAAAGATAGTTTACGATTGACAACAGAAAATGTATTCGCGAATGCTTTCGCGTTTTTTGTAAGCTAGTGTCGCCTTGATCGCCAAGCAATGTACGAGCGTAAAGGCTATGCATTTAAATAAAAATATAATTGTTTAAGTGATTCACACGTTTGTAATATTCCTGTCTTCCGTTTGGTACTTGTTTACATTCTATTAGTACCGAATGTAGTTAAGTTTATTATTGTACTTGTATTTTTTTTGATATTATACATGTTTTTGGGAATGTTTTGATGTTTGTGATAAAATTTGAAACACATTTAGGTGAACTCGTAACTTGGTGTAGTGTTATTCATGTTTTGTTTGAAGTATATTGTCTATTGAAGCGTTTATATTCGTTACGAGTTAAAAAGCCAAATCCATTTTCGTGTAACAGTCGAGTGTTTATTCTAATATTTGTGCCTAAAAGTACAAATTATGTTTACATAGATCCTGTTTTCGACCTTTCTATTGTACCTAACGTGTTTTCGTTTGGTGGATGTGTTCAACACATAGTGTGGTAGTTTTTAATTCCTGAGGCGCTCTGATACCAGTGCCTTAATATCAATATTATAAATATGAATATATATATATTATTTTACAGTCTTCAACCTTTTTTGTGAATCATTTCAGCGTATTTTTTTAAGTATTTAAGTTGTGTGCACAATAAATGTTCGCTTCATGTATGCGAGCCTCATCAGATGTTGCAAGGTCGGGCGTATGGAACCTTCTCCATTTTGTATCAATTTTATATTTGTTAGAACATTTACGTGCGTTTAGATTTAAAACATGTAATCTTTCTGATTTCTGCTTGTTGCACAATTTACTTATTTAGACTTTGTTTATTCTTCAAGCTTGTGTACGAATCTCTTTGATATAAAAGTTTTGAAAAATACACGATTTTTATTTCGATAACCTTGATAACTCATTGTATATTTCTTGAAATAAATTTTACGCTATACGATAGTTAAACTACTACTGCACACCACTCAATACGCAGCACATAAAAAATGTAATGCTGTAACAAAAATATTTGTATGATAGTAAGCGTGCCATTATATAGGAATTGCCTAAATTGCGGCGACATAGGTCACACAAATTTTACAACCTGCATGGCGATGTTAGTAAGATCGGCCTTTGAAAAGAGAGGTACATAGTTGTTTCAATCACGTGCTGAGTTAAATTTTTGTGTGATACACAAATGTTTGGCTCATTCCTGGGCGATTCTTATACCGAGAAGTCCCCCGTAGTTTCTGATACGACAACACTTGAAAACATCTAAAATCTGCTTTTATATTGCATATGTGTACCATAGAATAACTGGCTCCTCTGATGAAACCCCGCCAACACGATTAGATCGTGAGTGCAATGCGGGCTTCAGGCTAAGATAATAAAGAAACACAAAACAAGTGACTGAAGGTAGAATTATTGGTCCATTGGTCATTACAAACTTACATATAATCCCTCCTGTAACCCTGGAATAGGCGGAGGTGCAGTCCTATGTCCGCTCATTGCCATTCATATCTTTAGTACATAATAAAGTAGCTTTTGGTGCACTTTCCAAGATTATCTGTCGCAACTGGGAATTTCGTAATGGAAAATTTCACTACCAATTCATTCGGCCCAAAAATCTAAACCGGGACCATTTGATCGCAATTGGCAATTTGTACTGCAGGCCCTACGAGACAACCTGAAAACTCTTTATAAGTCATCGTCTGCCCATATATGTACGTCCCACTGCTGGGCACGGGCCTCCACTTCAACTGAGAGGTTTGGCCCTTAGTTCACGACGTTGACCGGGCCTAATGCGGGTTGGTGGACTACAAACCTAAGAAATTTCTAAGAACTTTTTGGTGTGCAGGTTTCCTCACGATGTTTTCCTTCACTGTTAAAGTTCGTAATAATTCATTACGAATACACACATAACTTCGAAAAGTCAAATGTGTGTTTGAACTTAAGACTGCCGAAATTGTCGACCGCGCGCCTGAACATTGAGGCCATCACTACACTTAAAAGTACCTACTCCTAAGATATCGAATCAAATAATCCAAAACCGTATTCAGGCAGCGTGGCATGGTGGTAAAGCCTGACAAACTTCTTTCAGTTGTAGAGGACACAATTTCAGAAGTGAGCGATTTCATGAACATGGTCTTATTTTAATCTAAGGTTTTAAAATCTCAAATAATCATTTTAAAATAATTTGCAATTTTCGTTAACGCAAACTCTTATCTTTCTTTGCGTTTATCTACCATAGGTAATCTCCTACGAGGCTACGACCAAGTGAAGGTAGTCCGTTTGATTGGTATTTAAAAATGTCATAATAAGACGACAAGTGACACAGCAAACGAAACAATTTTGTTTACCATAAAGGCTACTGAGATTACATTGAAAAATCGCTCCTAAATCCATCAAACGTGAAAGCGATATCGCGGGTTCGCCGGACAATGTTTTATACGCAATCAATCAAATGATACAGCAATCACGACGATGTATTGCACCGTTCAAAATGTTCGACTAAAATTATTTGTGCTTATTTTTTGAGGTATAACACGATTCATACTTTTGACGGACAAAATAGGCAGTATTCTACAGTTTCAACCAAATAATCTATTAATTAGCGAAAGATCGCTCGACTTCTCGTCAGCCCTGGGAGAGAGAGAAAAGCGTATATCGGGGTCACTGGCCTTCCAGCCCGGCGCGAGGAGACGTCACGTGCGCGCAGATGTTAATGCCTAACAACAATTCCTATGCCGGCATAGTGACCAAAACCCCTCGTTTTAGAGAAGCGCTCACCGTTATTCCGCACCCGCCCAGTGGGCCTCTGAGATGAAATTGTCTAGGCCGGCTCGGAGTTGAAGGGGGCGCAGTTACAATACCACTAGCTTGGTTCGGGCGTCCTGGTTGTAGGTGGGCGCCCACGAAGAACACAGGCTACAGTGCCGCCGCCCCTCTTGTGGTCACTTTCAGTGAGGACGCGCTACCCCGCAGACCCAGCGACCTCAAAAGCCCCTTTGAGTCGCCTTTTACGACAGGGATACCGTGGTGGGATTCTAACGCCTCCTCGCCTCAAATAAATAAATATACCTAACCACATAATTATAATACAAAGTGTAGCCACTGCATAATTGTTTCACTAAAGTTCTCTGCCTTACACGAGTCTTGGATTTATATTTTTCATTAGTTAAAAAGCCATTATCCGTATTGGCTTTAACGATATTGCTAATTAGTAAATAACTTCGGAAGTTGGAGCACTATTATTAGTGAAACTGAATTACGGCTTCCTTTCGAGGGAAACTAATTGCAAACAAAACCATGACGTTAAAAGTTACCTTTTACATTTTTAAAGAGATGCATACAAAAATCATTGCTTTACTTGTTGTACTTGAAATGAGACCGTATTTTATATTTGACTTCTGTTCCAGCTTATAATAAGGTATGTTTTTCCTATCGATGTAATTGTTCATTATAATGTTCTTCATACCCCAGTATATTTTACCTATTTCTAAACGCGTACCTACTCATTTGCACCACTTGAAAAAGTAATAATTAAAATAAATAAATTAAGCATTATAATACCCATAATTTGTGTAGCATACTAATTGGAATATAGGTAAACACTAGTACATTTCTCACATGCAGGTAGTTACCGAGCAATAACATATTTGAGTTTTAAATTTTATTTTACAGCACGTGTCTGTAATTTTCTGAGCTCTCGTCTTTCTTCGGTCTCGGGTATGTCTCAAACACATATATCAAAGTAAAGGAGCACTACTGAAATCAGCAAACAAGGTAATCATGTTTAAGATTATTCGCCTTGTGAATAATCATAAATTTGAATCAGACAACATTGTGTGAATGGCAACCGACCAAACGATATCTACGTGAATTTACGCCGATGATTAATATGTAAAATTCGGCCCATAAACCCAATCCAAACGTGTTACAATCAAATGGAGTAATAATAAAGGGTTTATATTCAAACAATAAAACGGATATTTCAAATGATGGCTTACGTCTACGTCGTAATGACATCTTCACTTTACGAACGTTAAAATTTAGGAGTCTCGTTTAAGTTAATATTCGTTTACATAGAACCACTGTGACGAATGTTTTGGGCACGGTAACAGTGACGTATATACGAAAAAATCAACAAATAAATTACCAAGTAAATATTTGCAGCCGTAAAAAAAACACAGTACACTTTGAGATTTTCATAAATAACAACCAAGTGGGAAATCTTACCGGAAATTATAATCATTGTTGAGGATTATTTGAAATTGTTCTTACTAGACTTAGCAACACAGGATTAGAAGATGTCGACATCTAGCTTGAGTACTATTAGCTACATTGTTCAAAATTCAAACATTTTTATAAAGAAAAACATGTTTTAAAATTAACATTATTCTCGCTATATTAAAGGCTTACGTTGCAGCGATCAAACCGCAAAACACAGTAGTTTTAATATAAATTAGTACTTACGCTCTTTAATTTAACATAGTAATCTGTATTGATCTGGAAATACTGCTGGATGGGGTAACAAGTGTATTCGGAAGACAAAACAGACCATTAGTAGGATGTAGTAGTTAAGAAGAAAATTCTTTGTGAAACGCACTTAAATCAAACAAAAATTACATCACTTAATTTCTATAGACCAATATCAATTCTCATATATCACAGTCGATATAAAATACTGAGACACTCCAATTGATCGATTCATACCTATTATTAAATATCACTGAAGAGCGCCTTCTGCACTTTTATAATTTAATCGTTAGCGATGGGGAATGGCAGACACACCTGATTCCACGTTGTATAGAACTCGCTTTACAATTGTAAGATAATTCATGACGCTTTTTACGGATAAATTACTTTGGACTACTAAAAATTTAAATATATAAATTTTATTTAATATATAATGAATTTCTTAGGTGTTTAGTCCGCCAACTCGCACTAGGCCAGCGTAGTGGACTAAAGCCCAAACCCTCTCAGTTGTAGAGGAGGCCCGTGACCAGCAGTGGGACGTATAAGGGCTGATGATGACGATGATGATAATGAATATAAAGTTTAAACATTCACGTGTTACATCATCGCAGTAATCAACTATATGAATTGTGGTACCTACTAATCAACTGAAGCGGGACCATTGTCTCATAAATAAATAACCTGAAATTACTCTGTCGCGTTTCGGTCATTGATTTCACCGGAATCTCAATTCGCTGCTGGTAAATTATTTGGATCCATTCGGTTAGTTAACAAGATACATAAGGTTTTAAGCCCCTCAGTAACACATACGATTAAGTCGCGCTCTTGGATCAACATCCGCATATAGGTAAATATATTTCTTACATACGAGTATGCATATATACATACATAAACTCACGCCTGTATTCCCCGAAGAGGTAGGCAGAGGTGCATTTCTGCACCCACATTTCGCCAAGTATGTATCAGTCCCACGTAATAGGGGGCGAGCCTAATATTGCCGTTTTTCGGGCACATTTACAGACTCCGCGCTGTTATCGAGAATTTCCTAATGGAAAAACCCAATAACACTTTGCCCGACCCGGGAATCGAACCCAGGACCTCTAGATCGCACGGCACATACTTGTACCGCGAGACCACGAGGCAGTTGCATATATACAATATCTCACATACTAACATTAAGGTGTTCTTTGGCAGGTCAAGGCTATATAAAATTTATCTTTAAAAAAATGCTAATTGGTATTTTTCAGTTCCGTGGAAACCAATAAATGCTACACCTATCTTCCTCTTTCGCTACAGCATCTCAGGAGGCGTTAAGTATCCAATAATAAAGAACAACTATATCATCACGTGGTTTCTACACTCAAACTATATTTATATGCATAACTGAACTAACTTTTCCCACAATAATAAAGTACAATTACGGTTGAAGGCGCAAATCGGCCATTTCCATTAGAAACACACACTTTTGCATCAGAAAGCCGTTGACTGGCAAAGTTTCATAGCAATAACCGCAATGAGAGATGCTGCCAATGGTTTTGTATTATGCAAACGAGATTCTTCTAATCCTTATTTAGGTGCAAAGTTTCTGCAGCCGATAGCTGTTGACACTGTAGACGCATTTCGTTGGCTATGGATATGCAAAACGAATCCTCAATTTATGTTTATTGGCAACTTACTTCTGCCCGTGATATTGTGGCCTTATTTGGGTCCAGAGAGATATTGTGTGTCCGTAATAAAAAAACCGTGGTTTCTATATGTTCTATGTTTCTATTCAAATACGAATGCAATTCACCCACGCCCGTGTCCCCGAGGTGGTAGGCAGAAGTGCACTTAGACTCCCACGCTTCTCCAGCGTCTTCAATTTCTCGCAATAGTGATTCGATTCTAATCGTTCTGAATCGAATTCGAAATCGTATTGTACAACAGTAGCACCAACCGGGTTGAATTGCCTCGTTGATACCCCAAGCATGGCTGTATCACATACAAAAGATTCAAGAAGCTCAAGCACAGGTCTGCAGTTTCCATAGTATTTTTATGGGTTTTTATATTTTTTGAGAGAGCCAAAGTGTTAAATTTATGATAGTGGGGAATTGCATTTCTGCACCCACATTTCGCCAGGCATGTATCAGCCCCACTTAATAGAGTCGAGCCTGTTACCGTATTCAGACACATTTCCAGACTCTGTACTGCTACTGAAAATTTTCTAATGGAAAAACCCAATAACACTTTGCCTGAACCGGGGAACGAATCAAGACCTCTAGATCGCACGGCACATACTTGTCCAATAGGCAGTCAGTGGAAAGTATGTGAGGCAGTAATGATACGTAAACTATGAGGAAAACGATAGAATTCCAAAAGACTTTTAACAAAATTGTAAATGCAAATAAGTTACGATGTATTGACAAAAGTTGTATACTTCAGCGTTGTTCCATCGAATTCCTCGAGGTGCATTCATTCTTAAGCCTATAAGAAATTACGTGAAGCACCATGCATTAAGGGAGATAATAGGCGAGCGTGTACAAGGGTCTAAAGTGCGCCGTGCTTACTTGGCTAATCGTTAAAAATCTGCCCGACATCACGTCACTGATTTATCCTTTTTGATAGTTCGTGTCACTTGCTTTCGAAAGTATCAGCAATTTCTCGAAGAGCATAACTTTAAAATAGCTTAAAGTGGTTGGTATTACTTAATTTATATTAATGGAACGCGACTTTGTTGTTACCCAAATGTCAAATTGAAATTGACAATACAAAAAAACAAACAACATGAGGGTATTATTAAAAATATAGACGAACAATAATAAATTCAATAAGGGAAAAAAATAAACAGTTAGTGCTTAGCGAGCATCAAGGCTTACGCGATTTTAAATTCGAGCGCGATGTTTCCGTCGACGCGAGGCTTATCACTGCCGATGACAATAAGCTTGCTGTCTTGGGATACTTTCCCATTAAAGAATTCAATTCGTCTAATGTGGTGATTTTGATTCGGCTTCCATCCGGGACTTTTACCACAATAATGCCGTCTTGAGTCCAGCAAGACCGCATGCCGAAACGCTGCCGACTTTTGCTGAAAACAGTTTGTCGCGATCTTGTCAGGAACTCCTTAACAGAGACAGGTGAGCCTTTCAGCTTGGATTTGGCTCGCCAAACAGCTGTCCTATGAAGTATACTGGAGAATCTGACTAGGATGGGTCGATAGTGTTCTTTATTTGGAGTCCCTATACGATGACAGGCAGTGATAAGTGAACCTGTGACGTCCTTCAGCGACATCGTACTATTTACTACGGACAACACGGCGCTAGTACAGTTGTCGTCTTCAGTCTCCGGGACAGCGTGAAAAAGTAGTGCTTTACGACGGTGTCTGGTCTCCATCGCATCAACCATGTTTGCGCATTCAGTTATTTGCTGTCTCAGCAATCGCAGCATGTTGAGCATGAGCTCCCGAAAGGTCCGGAACTCTTCGGCAACCCGAGCGACGGTGTCCTTGGCAGCTCCCCCAGTCTGAAGTTGAGCTTCGAGTTGGGCCATTCGCTGCGAAAAGCTGTCTTCAAGCGTCTTTTGGGTGGTTTGGATGTCCGCAAGTGAAGTCATATTGACCGTCTTAAGTGAGGTGTTGTTCTGGTGAAGTTAAACGCTGGCTGGTAGTGGTGCAGAGCAGGATTACATTCAGCAACACAAAAGTGAGTACATTCACAACGTATTTTTGCAAAATACACGAGTTTGGAGAGTATATAAACACAGTTTAACTAATTGAATTTAAAATTTTAACCGAAAGCACGTCCACTCAGTACACCGACCATAGACGATTATGTGTAATTATAATTTTTTAACTGCCTTTATTTATGCGGTTAATTATGACAGTACTTCTATCCGATTAAGTAAGATTACGTACGTTACGTAATTAGGTTGTTTTCTAATTCAACGTTTATAGTATTTATTTTTATGTTAGTGTGTTTAATTTTTTTGTTCCAATATATTGTGTGTATGAAAAGTAATTTTATATTCAGTTGGTGGTGTTAGTTTTACCTGTCTAACTGCATAAATAACGGTAACATACATAATAAGTGAACTAGATAAATATTGGACTATATTAATTCGAAAGGCTCTATTAGACGTTTCTTAGAATACAGCCGGCGTAACGCGAACACACCTCTGCCTCCCTTAGGGGATAGGACGTGAATGAATATACATATAATAAATCTACAACTGACACAATTAAGTAATTGTCATAATTGTTATACGAGAACATAAGCGTACATCACTCGTTCAACGAGGTCCGTGTCACAAGAGGCTGTCTGAAGAGGGTGGGCTAAAGTTCGCTCCACTCGATTCTTTTGTGCAAAACTTCCCTCTGTGTACGTTTCTATTACTCACTTAAGTACCTACGTACATAATACTTCCTAAAAAAGAAATGAGATAAACGGGAGCTTGATATAATTTTCTCTGTTATCAGATTATGTTAGTGAAGTCACTTACTTATGTCATTTTGTTCGCGAATTGTGCTGTCAAACGGTTGACATTGAATATTAAGTAAGGTCGCTTTGGAGGTCATTGTTAGATTTATTATTTAGTAAATTTATGAGATACAGCCAAGTATCTATAAATAGGCTAGTGGTAACTTATCCTGTTCGTTGATTGAATAGATTGAAGATTATAAATTTAAGTAACAAATTGAAACAATTTTTCACACTCGCAAAGTTAAAAACCATCCGCACCTAACCTTAATTGTAGTGCGACAAAAATAGTATCAACTTGGTATAATCATACCTCATTAAACGACACAATTATGACGTCTATAGTATGTTTTACATCTTATGTAAGGTGGTTGCTTTCTGTCTTATGTTAAGGGACATTTAGAACCCACCACAGTATCACTTCACTGTCGTTAGAGGTAACTTATAGGTCTTTGGGGTCGCTGTACGCGCTGCAGGGGCAGTGACTCCAAAAGAGGCGGCGGCACGATAGTTCGTCACCGTCGCGGACTTCCACACGTAATCAGCGCTTCCTATAACTCAGACGATTGTAGTCTCGAAGGCGCACTGGACGGCTGCGGAATCATTGTGGACGCATCTTGTCCACACACCGAGTTCACCCTCCTGTTTTATTTTTAAATGAGAGAAAAGTGACTTGAGCTCTCCTTTCGATACCCCGGGGGAGCCTGAAGGGGTATGTCGAGATCCAACCTTCTAACTCGGCGCGGGGAACAATTTTCCGTTTAGCTGAGTTGGGTCCCAAACCGAAATCCTACGTCAGCATACCGACTAAAACCTCTCGGGAAACCTCTTGTGGACCAGAGTGGAAGGTCATTGACCCGAAATTATCCTTCCTACCCCCAAACCACTTAGGGCTGGCGAGAAGTAAAGTCATAAACAGCTTTACTCTTAATAAAAAAAGGTGGTTACTTGCGTCAAGAAAACCCCACATTTCTCCTTCTCAATCTATTGTAGAAGCAAAACAACTTTAAAGTAAGTATTTACTTTGTACTTCAGGATTTCGTTCATTCCGTTTTATCTTTCCTTTCAAAGTTCTCACCGATGAGATTACTAGACCGCTAACTTCATTGTTAATTTCTTTTCGTGTTAAATAAAACCGTTTCTTGGTAGTGAAGCGGGATTGTTTGCAATAAAATTTACTTCATCTAATTAAAATGATTGTCTTAATTAGAAAATCCGTTTTTCATGAGATACGTTAATTAATGAGTGAAAGGTATGTTTGGCTGATGAAATTTATTATAGTGTCTTTCTATATTTTTTTTATTAATTCCAGTCATTCTTGTGAAACAGATCTTATATTGCAGTATTGTATTAGTGTAGTATAGATATCATCATAGTATGTCATTAATATTAAATTCACATTTTGTTAACATTATAGGGCCAAGCGTTTATTTTCTTTCGTTTTTGGGTCATAATACTTTATATAGCACATATATTCTACAATAGTTGCCACGAATCAATGCAATGCGGTGCATATAGAGCTTCAACTTCTAAGAAACTATTAATAAAACACAAGGATATGATATCAATCCACATAATTATCCCGACCTATTTGAAACGAAATTCCAACTGTTCTTAATATGTATGTATTTAACTAGGCTTTCTTTTAAGCTCATATAAAATATTAGCAAATTCCTTCATTTGATGTAGACGATTTACTCTTCAACAGGAAAATTGACATTCAAGAAGATCAAAAGACAAATTCATAAGTGAAAAGTAAATACCAGACTTCATTATACTTAAATTGCAAAGACGGTTCTCCTTTACAGTTGAGAGGGATTAAGTCTAAGTCCACTGTGCCAGAGTGAGGCCAAATTCTTAGAAAACACTTAGATATATGTATCTATATCTTAGTTCAGTCGTAAGATTGTACGAAAGACAATAATAAAGTATATTTTAAAATGGCATATATTCTTAAATTTGCTTTTTAATAGAACGACTGATCTGTTTGGAGATAATTAAAAAACAAGACCGGTTATGTAATGTTTTTTAGACTAATTGCAGAATGTGGCATAACAAAATATTGCTGAGATGTACGCTAACAGCGTACGTTTAGCGTACGATTCATGAAACAATTTCTATGGTTCGTGGAAGCGATCGTGGTTTGAACGATAATATCCGTTGCTTGAGCACACAAACATTGAATTTTATTGAACTGTACATACATTAGAGTTGAGATTTATTTTAAAAGTTTATGGGTCACGATATTAAACTTCCAAAAAGTATTAAAAAATATTATAATTTTTCAGTTTTTTAGTTTTCATAATTTTAGATGCTAGTCTGCGCTTCGGGTACAAAAACCGTTAAATACGAGTGAATATACATTTTCATGCACACATATATTTGATTCATGGCAGTATGCTCAAAGAGGTAGTTGATGCATAGTTGAAAGCATTCAATTTCTGCTATGTGTTTTAGGTTTTTCTCGCGCTGGAATCTAATACAAACAAAAACACGGCTACGACGACGCATATTTATTTATTCTATTCATTTTTTCAGTCTCTCAAGAATTTGGTAAAAGCTGGACCTAAAGTATGTCTATACGAGTGATAGAAAAAAAATGTATAAGGTAGAAAAGTAATATAGAAGATAGTGTTGACACCCAGCCCATGAAATCTTTAGTATGGTAGTAGTATTAATGACAAGGCAATTTCTATTGCTTAAAAATTTGACCTGAATACTCTATAAAAAATAAAAGCTTAATACTTTATAAATAATTGTATATAAAGAAAAATAAGATTGTCCGCAAAAAATCCAATATCATAAAGGTCTGCGTATACAAATAAAAGCATTGACTTTGACTCTCCGTACAATACGTTGACATTTATCGGCCTTGTGCATTGAAAAGTTGTTATGGCAGACCGCCAGGGGAACCGATTGTGAGTCGTCAATACGCTCGAAAACTAATTTCGTCGGTCACTGAGTAAAAATACTGATGGCCGTGTATTGCGGCGCGGAGTAGATCGGCCAAGCTATCAGGAAAACTGGTCACATAATGCATTAATATTCCGTTGAAGAGATTTCTATTTTCTACCACATTTATTGTACTTTCCTGAGACTTTTTACTGGAGAATGAAAAAGGTATATTAATAGGAATAACGCGGTATGATGACAAGCAGTTTTTTTTTATCCATTTTACTTCATACTAATTTTTAACTTCTAAAACAACTGACTATTGAAATTAATTTAAGTCATTTTAAAAATGAAATCGAAAAAACCGGGATATGAAAAAAAACATTTTAAAAGAAATATGTTTTTTTTTATCAGCACAAAATATGCAAAAATCTTTATTTTCGAACATATTAATATTCACCCTATATTTTGTGGGGAATGTTTGATAGTTTAGTATTTTCTATGAGTGGGCGTTGATAAAACAAGAGCTCCGAAACACGTGCGCCCAATTCATTCCTATTATCATTGAGAGATATTACTAAGGGTCTTGAAATCGCTTTTCTTATGTCATTTGAAATAAATTGTATTGTTATTTGCTTGAAAATTACTACATCTTCTGTTTCGAACTTGGTAAATACCAAGTTGTTAAATAAAACGGCCCGAACTCTATGCCCAAATAGTTACACATGTTAGTTTCAAATATATCTTAAGTTACTGTACGTTTATGAAAATAAAAGACTTGCAGAGTCTTTCTTTGACTTTGTTTCGTGGTGCACTTATAAAGCAAAACCAAACTTTGCTAATCCAGAAGTTATTATGTTCATTGTTTCATTACGACAAATAAAAATATTTAAAGTTCAAAAGGCATATACCAACAAAAAAAACCGTTAATTTCAGAGAAAAAATAACACGCAAACATTGACGATGACCGTACTTGTATATACGAGCATCACGGGGGGGCTTATGCTTCAATTTTTTTCGTAAACAAAAATACGCCACAAAGAAGTAACTTATGGTTCGAGTTCGCACAGTAGTGGTTGAAACCGTCGTATGCAACATACGCGATATAATATGAGCGGTAACAGTTGGTACCGTCCAACGCATTGTTGCGCCTTTATAAATATCTAGTTTTATTTACGGTTTGTTGTCTAACATTCACATCGGCTTAAGGACAATTATTATTGTTCTAAGTTGAGCTTTTAACGCTAGCAAATGTGAGAGCAAGCGTAGAACAAAATTAAAGCGATTTTTTTCAAACTGAGTAGGATAAGGAAATACCAATGAAATTGTACTGAATTGTCGTCATCGTAAAAAATATTATTCTCAGCCTATCGCCGTCCACTGCTGAACGAAGGCCTCCCCAAGTAGGCGCCAACCATCCCGGTCTTGAGCAGCCCTTATCCATCCGCTACCCGCCACCTTTCTCAAGTCGTCAGACCATCGCGCTGCAGGACGTCCTACCAACCCGCCTGCCAAGCGTGGTGACTATGGCAAAATCCCCCAATGGCAACTCCCATCGTAAAAAATAATCAAGATTAATTCGAATACTGATTTGTCGAAATCGTGCGCAAGATTTTCTTGTTAGTTTATCAGTCTTTTAGAAGTTGGATGGTATTAGTAATTAATTTAAAAGGCTAGTTCACATTTGATATACAACAAAAAAAAACTACACTAAACTAACATTCCTCGCAATCTAGATATGCAGCAATTAACATAAAATCACATACATAGTTTTAATCCCACAGTCAGATAGTGTTATGTCTTTGATATCAGAAATTATCGGAGACATTTTGACTTCGCCATCTAATCGATTATTTAATTATGTCGATGTACGAGTGATGGTCCTCCCGCGTTCCTTACATAGCGAAATACGAAGTCGTGATGGCCTCGAGGTATGGGCACGTGGTCGAAAATCTCGACGGTCGCGTGTTCAAACCCTAGGCACACACCTCTGACTTTTCGAAGTTATGTGTGTATTCACAAAATAATTATCACGTACTTTAACGGTGAAGGAAAACATCGTGATGAAATCTGCACACATAAAAGTTCTTAGGAATTTCTTAGGTGTGTAGTCCGCCAACCCTCACTAGGCCAGTGTGGTGGACTAAGGCCTAAACACTCTTAATTGTAGAGGAGGCCCGTGCCCAGCAGTGGGATTTATGTGTATGGGTTGATGATGATGATGACTTACATAGCATAAGCGTTGTTTACCATACTTAATTTGCAATCCCAGTATAAAAATACGCTTATAAGTGTTTCTTCAACAAACTTGCAACCTACATCTTAAGTACCTATTTATAAACTGCCAGGTAATAGCCACTTGGTTATATAAAGCAGCCGAGCGTAACTTAAGTATGTGCGAACAGATTGCCCAATAACAGCATGACGATAACAGTTTCTATTAGATTGGATCACTGATGGTGCAGGCTGCAGCTCGGTGTCGCCGCCAGATCGATGCAGGAGTCCGCGCTTCGATGCACACTGCCTATTAATAAACACCGCTTATTTTATACACTTTTACCAAGTGAGGGTCTACTTATATTTTTGTGGCCCTGAGAATTAATACTCGTTGTCTTGTACTTGCATCAATTTATACTCTTTTTAGCTTTATAAATTTGATTTTGAGGCGTTTGTATGAGGGTTCACGATTAATACTTAAATTCACTTTTCAATTATAATTATTTGTTTAATCACGGCGGTGCGATCATAATATGAATAAAGAAATTCATTGTAAGAGTAGAATGAACAAAAGACCGCCTACTATAGCAATTTGTTTCTTAATGTTGTTTATTTTCGTTTTATTATATACCTATATTTGTATACTGTACAATAAATTATATCAATTAAATAAAGCTTGAAAAATGTTTTATATAGCTCACTGCCTGTCTCATTGGTCTTACGGACGTGCCACGGGATGGTTGGCCATGCGTTCGGTCCTCAGATCGGAAAAAGTGGTTTTAGGTTTATCCAAGTAGCAGAGCCCTAGTAACAGAACAGGAAACAGGTTCGACCCTTATTATGTTGGATTTAAAAATATAGTTAGGAAACGTGGGTATGGAAATACACCTCTTTCAAGGACACCTCTTACAGTACTTAGGGAATATAGGCGTGAGTATTAGTATGTACTATGTATGTGAGGTACCCTTTTTTTTTTTTTTTTTTACGAGAGGAAAGCTCTTTAAGCTCCCCTGTTCGGTACCTCGGGGGAGGCCTAAAGGGGTATGTCGGGGTCTCTGGCCTTCCAACTCGGCGCGCGGAACAATTGTCCGCTTTAGCTGAGTTGGGTATGTGAGGTACCCTTGGGGCAGGAGAGGTGAGATAAGACTAAGGTGAGATATGTATAAATCAAAAGTTTAACGCAGTTAATAAATAAATATTTTAGTGTAAGTGCTGCAGAATGACTGCTCTTTACTGTGTCAGGGCTATATTCTAGAATTTCAGTTTACCCTTACATTATAGCCCACCCACAGGGACATTAAACGCCGTGTCATAACCCTAATGACGCATTTGTTGTGTTTTGACGCCAAAAAGTGAACATTTCAATACATTTCGACAACGACACAATCTTATTGACGACACATATTTAAATTTTGTATACATCGCTTGCCATATAAACAGTTGTCTATTGCTCTCTCGTACTGCAGTAGCAATGGAAGAAAAATAAATTGGTCACTCATTGAGCCGGAAGCGGTAAAGGATTTGGGGATTTTATGGTTTAGCGAAAGGGGCTATTAAGAGGAATGTTTTATGATCACAAACGATTTGTAACCAAGCACGTATAACATTCCAGTTCAATGTCATAGATTATAGAACTTTGCAAAAATAATACACGAATTAGTTTATTATAATTAACATGTAAAAAAATTCGATTCATGTATGCACTTATGTTTTCCAGTAATTTTAAGACTCACGCAGGAGGCAACCTTTACGCCGCTTTTGAGCTCATTTTATTTTTTATTTTTTTTCTATTTATTTAGAGGCTTTGTCGCTATAGCGATAATGTCGCCCAAGAGAGCTCATTTCGAGACACCGTGCTGACATTGAGTATTTCCTAAAGACTTTTTCCGACCTGGGAATCTAAGGTTCTCTACGCTTGCAATGCTCGGAAACAAAGAGGCAGTTAATGTGCAATTAATTTTATGAAACGTAACATAAACAACGATGCGTTTCCATATGCATACAACTCGAAAAAGAAAACAACGGGCCGTGCATACTTTATAATGTAGAACAACGATGGAAAAACAATATTCCAAAAGATAATACACAATATCTTTTCTTGGAGCGGCGATAGAATACAGCGAGATTTTTACATATTACTACAATGCGTAAGTGTGCATTCATCTGTTAAGAAAGATAAACCTGACTCGCGCGATATGAAATAGAAAGGAAAATAAACCCTATTAAAGGGCAATAAGGTAGATACTGTAAACATTTATAGATGAAAATTGATTTGTATTTTAAGATTCAATTTGTGTGGATGGGTTAACGAATATCTTTTAGTTTTTAATCAAATTGAATGAGTAAAACTTCTAAGTTCATACGTCATGTTGATAAATAAATTACGTAGACACAAGGTTGTGTGATCTACGAATGTTTGTTGCAAAACTTAGTGGTGTTGGACCAAAAATTTCTTCGTAGATTCTCAACGCTGTTGAGTAATTCTTAGGCATCTTAGTGAGTGATCGGAACCATTTGTATCGGTTACGTAGGTTTGCTCTAATAAATATATTTCATGACTTTAGGGTTTATTTAGATCAAACCAGAAAACAATTCTGGTAGATCAAAGTATCACTTACCATCAGTTGTCGTGCTGACATATCTTGTATAACACCATCATCATTAGCCCAGATATGTCTCACTGGTAGGCATGGGCCTCCTCTACAACTTCGAGTGTTTGAACTTAATATAGCATATTTATAAAAAAACTGTGTCTTGATTAAATATTTTTCCGCGCTACACTTTTTCACATATTTTTTTTATTAGATTCTGTCTACTAATTTCACTTATTATTAAATATTATTAAGTTTCCTTTTCGGTAGAATATAGTACGGTTTCTTATACACTGAATCAGATTGTGGGTGCAACATCAAATGATCTAGGATTTGACTTTTCCAGTGAGTGATTACTTTGCTAATGTTACGAGTCATGTTTACATAAACTGTTTAGTTGGAATTATTTGTTATTCAGTTCTTTTATTTTGTTTCTATTTTTCATTAAAATATGAAGTTATAAACTAGAAACTTGTATAGAATCGTAGAATAATATAAGTATAGGATTACTATGTTATTGTTGCACAAAGCAGAGCAACGTATGTACATGGCAGTTGAATTTTCGTGTATAAAGCACTGAATTTAATTATATCAAATAAGGTTTTTAATACATCCTAATCTGAACATGCAAAGAGCTTATTTAGTTAGCAATATTTTTTGTTTTTGTTCATAAAAATGGCCATAAATGCACATTTATAAAAGCCCTTGCCGGGTGCGCCACCTATCACGTTCCACGTTAAATAGCCCGCGCGCGCTGATTCGATTAAATCACGTTTAAGCGACGTGCATAACCACGGCTGCCGTCAATCTACATATTGGAAAAAAACCGATACGAAAATTTTGTATGCTGTGTGGCAAATATCATTCAAATTGTAACGTGCGCCCGTTACTGAGCTGTCGATTAGCATATTCAGATGGACTAATAAAGCTCACCGGAGCTTTTGGTTATTGGGCTTTTATGTAAAAGCTTGTTGCGTGCACTAGCTTTCATGGTATTCGTAGAGGGAGTAATTAGCCTCATCATCATCATCAACAGCCTTTTTCACGTGCACTGTTAGACATAGGCCTCTCCTATGGCACGCCACTGGGCTCGGTCTTCGGCAGTAATTAGCCTATTGTCGATAAATAAGACAATTGTTTTTGATGATATGTCAATATGAAGATTTCGAGACTTTAAAACATAAATGAAAATTATTATTTGAAAATTTTATCGGCATCCTGAATGAATCTTGTCGATTGCCGTAATTATTGGTACTACAATTTTATCTATCATTTATCTCTATATCAAAATTTACCAAAATCTAGTCATCGGTTTTGGCTAGAATATGAAAAAACACATATAGAAAGACTTCAGCTTGTACGTTATTTACTAACATTAGTGTCCAGTCATGATTACAAAATTTTCGACTTGTGATATGAGATTTATTTTTACAATAAAATATTATACTCCAAAATCACATTTTATTATTTCTATTCATGTGTCCATTCTAGATATTTGTATTAAGTAAAAGCAATTTATAGCTCCTAATTACTGTTAACACCATTCCGTTAATGGGTAAAAGTGATTGAATCAATACCATTAACATGAATGGAAAGGTCGTGACGAATATGGTTATCGGTGTCCGATTTATTGAGAATACCTTTCTGTGACGGGCTTATTATTTCTCGTCAAAACGTCTTTTTATACCATCCGACTACGATTTCTTTAATACTTACATACATACACATTCAAGCTTGTAAACTTGAAGAGTTTGGCAAATGTGAATTTCTAAACCCACATTTTGCAAACATTAATTATGAATTTCCTAATAGAAAAACACAAAATCCTTCCCCCGGCCTAACAATCGAACCTAGGACCTCTGGATCACACGGTGACATTCGTGTCGCGGGGCTACAAAATTGTTCTTCCATATTCTATTTCTGAATAAGATCATTAAACGGTAGTACTGCTTTGGGCCGTTTCATACATATATCTAGGCAAGTGGTCTCGAAATAAAAAGCGTTATTGGTATAAAGTGGTGCGATTTCAATGTTTGTGATTTCGATTTTAAGCGGTACGGTGTCGGAAAATGTCTAGGTAAATGGCAAATGACACTCTATTTCATGGGATATAAGAACGTGAAATATGGGCGTAGAAATACATCTCTGCCTATCCTATTTGAGGATACGAGCGTGCACAACACTAGTAAAGATATAAATATAATGGAAGAAGTCGTAGGATATAAAAGAGACAGGATGTTGTGACTTGTGAATGATTTCGTTTCCCATTACCCTCATCCTTTGGATAATGTTTCTTGTCAATCTTTTCCCGCCTCTACCCTTGTATCGACACCGGCGTTATACCGGATGTTTCTGTATTTGTCTACATGTGTCAGTACAACGTATTACTTCATTTGCTTTGTATACGTATATCCAATTTATCAAAAGAAGTAGGGAGCTCCCAATCTAGTATCACTAGCTTTTGCCCGCGACTTATGGACATTGTTCGTACTTCAGCTTTAGATTCAAAATCAAATGATACAAAAGAACTATTGGTACGTTCTGTAGTTTAATTTCCATAATGTTATAAAAAAAGTAATAACATTTTTTCGGGATAAAAAGCACCCAATAATATTTTCCACGGTTTTTCTTTTTTCTTCGTTCCTAAATTTATGAATTAGTTCGAGCGATTTAGTAGCGGAAGAGTTACACACCAATAATCAAGCTCAATTTCGCATTTATAAATGTAAATTAGATTGGTTAGAATTTAATTTAATAACAAAAATAAAATCTGATTCACACACACATTTTGTATATTTCAAAAATAGGCTTGTAGATGCTCCTCCTTTGTCTACATACTTGATTTAATATTCAAATATTGTGAACAAAATTCCACGTAAATATTTTAAGTACTTACCAAGTCTGTGTTTAACATTTTATCCTTTGGATTGTAACTAAGCTCTTCGGTATAAGGGCACTTGTTGAAATGTCATTTTGTGGTATTCTGAGCAAAAACGAAGAGATACAAATAACTAAATAAAATACGTTCAAAGTATTTAAATTGCTAACTTACACTTTGTAACAACAGAATTCGAACTAATCTTATTACTTTAGTATTCATTATGTCTCTGTGTTGAAGTGTTTTGTTATAATTAAATGCTCCGCTAATTAAATACACTTGAATTGTTTTAGTTTTTGGATGCAATGAAAATGTTGAGTTGTTTTTTAAATAATAATCTACATGAAATAATTGTAATCAATCTATTAATTAAATTTTAATTACTTGAAAAATCGTCGCAGATATCTAGTCTAGTAATGTAGTTTGTCGTGACATAATGGTAGTCGTGGGTTCGAATCCCAGGAACACAGCTCTGGCATTACAACATTGCTGCAATTGTGATCTCTGGTTTACCGATCATTTTTTATCTAACCAAGAAGAGTGTAAAAAAATAATTATATATTTAAAATTAAAATAACTCCTAGAGAATTTTAAATCACTTATTAAGTTTTCGATCTTATTTCCCTCTTAGAATCCATTTAAAGTACCTCTATAGAGCTGTACAAATCTATGTGAAAGCTGGATCGGAATAATTAGTATAATTTGAATTTAATTTTGCCTCACTGCTGTGTATTAGCAAAACAAATCGTGATTCTCCGATGGACCGAAACACTTGACGCGGTAATGGACAAGTAATTGCTTTTCGTGTAAACATTAGTGTTCGTCATAGCGATCGAGTGCTGCCATAATTATGTGTGATTAATTACAGTCGTTTTGTATTTACACATTAGACATAGGCCACAGATAAGTTAATATCTCATTTTTGTTAATCTATGCTTAACACTGATATCTATCAATGCTTAACATTGATAGTTTTTTTTAGATTACTTTAATCTTGTCCACTATTAAGCACTATCTTTGGTATTTTAGGATTAATCAAATAATTAATAGGCTATAGGGGAGGCAAAAATAAACTAAATAAAATAATTGATGAGTACAAAATACTAATTTTATTAAACTTTCCTAATATTTTGTTGTATCTTAGTATAATTTTTATGTTCGTCATGTCTGTCTCATAAGCAGTGATGGCCTCGAGGTTTAGGCGCGCGGTCTAGAATCTCGGCGGTCGCGGGTTCAACCCCAGGTACACAAACGCCAATGCTTCACCGTAAAGGCAGCATCAATTATTTTATTTAGTTTTTTTTTGCCTCCCTGTAGTCTATGAAACTAAGATTTTTCTACAAACTATTAATAAAATCCTAGATTTTGACCTCGTTGGATAGCTTATGAAACGTAGATAGTTTTAAGCACATCTGCAAAGCAGGTGCCATAATAATATTTTTTGATATCCTTACGAGAAAAATAAACTTTCTAAATGTTTGTTTAAGTTTTTAAGTGTTAATCGTCTACTGCGACTTATTTATTCATTTTATGTACAATTATTAAGTTATTGAGATCATAAAGCATCTTATTTTACATGTAAAAATCAAATAATAGTAATAATAAATAAAATATCTAAGCTGATAGCCAAAAATCGGGGTTTTTTTTTGGAAAAGACTATTAAATTCAATTATCTCGAAAACTGTTAGATTTAGGATAAGGTGTATCATAGTCAAATCAGTCAGAAACAATGTAAACTACACGCCCTTAACGGATATAGGTCGACTTAACCAATAACCCTGTATATTTGTAGATAAATGTTATAGCCTAAAGATGTCATACTTCTATAACCCAGAATCTGTAAGTAAAGAGATAAACAATTTCTAGTACAGTTGATACTAGATTTTGTGTAATCCGCGATGAAAAGCGGCCGGGATCCGGTTTTAATCCCACTCGGTTCCCACACCTGTAGATTTCATGCGAAAGCTTTTGTACACGAGTACGGTGAGGTACACCTAGCCTATTGTTAAACATCGTATGAACACACTTTATACTGCCGTGTTTTGTATTTATGTATTACCACACATAGATATGTGTGTTGGTGCATACTTTATTCTATCATAACCTTCCTTTATAGACTTGTGGTTTTGTGTGGTTTTCCTTTATAGACCTCACGCCTGTATTACCTGAAAGGGTGCCTAGTGACGCATTTCTGCACCCAAATTTCGCCTATTGTGTTTTTGTCCCACGTAATAGGGGACCAGCCTATTACCGTTTATCGGGCACGTATTCCAGACTCCGTAATAATACTGAAAATTTATTTATAGAAAAACTCAATAACACTTTGCCCGACCCGGGAATAGAACCCAGGATCTCTAGATCGTACGACACTTTTTTATTCCGCAAGACCGCGAGGCTGTCTAAAAGAAATCGTCCCAATTAACCTTTATAAAAGAGAATAGTAGAACGTTGAGAAGCTGTTATGGCTTTGAGATGTAGGTAAAATTTTGGTAGTCGCGAGGTAAAATCCTTAGTACATACCATTGACTTTCCGAAGTTCACAATAAATTATCGCGTATTTCAACGGTGAAGGAAAACATGAACGTGAAGTAATCTGCATATTTAAAAGTTCTCAAGTAATTAGGCCATTGCCTATATTAGTAACACAAAAGACTCTTGAGTTTAGGTTCATTTCTAAGGAACAAATAAGTTCACCGTAAAAACGCTAATTTAATATTTATTTTATTTTGGAAGGCAACTTTCAATTTTTCTTTTGGCAAATATGTATTTGATTAATTCATCTTCTCAGCAGTTAGAGTCCCAAAATATTTTTCACTTTAAAACCGTTTTTTGCTGAATGTTTTAAAACTGTGGATTACAGGAATTGTCATCAAATTTCCAAGTAAAATTCAATATTCCGTCCGCTTCACAATGACGGGGCCTTAATTGACGCGGCAATCGTAGCACTTGATTTTGTTAAACGATTTCAGATACCAAGGTATTACTATACTATATAGAAAGCAGTGATGGCCTCGAGGTTTAGGCGCGCGGTCGAGAATTTCGACGGTCGCAGGTTCAAACCCCAGGCACTCACCTCTGACTTTTCGAAGTTATGTGTGTATTCACAAAGAATTATCACTTGCTTTAACGGTGAAGGAAAATATCGTGATGAAACCTGCACACCTAAAAGTTCGTAGGAATTTCTTAGGTGTGTAGTCCGCCAACCCACACTAGGCCAGCGTGGTGGACTAAGGCCTAAACCCTCTCAGTTGTAGAGGAGGCCCGTGCCCAGCAGTGGGACGTATATGGGCTGATGATGATGATGATGATGACTATAGTGTGAGAAAATTACAGTTTTGTATATTTTCATATATACAAGTACATACACACACGCGTCTTGTTTCCTCTATCGTGTTTTAAGTCTCACATAGGAGGCGAATCGATTGCCGTTTTCAAGGAACATTTTCAGACTGATATTGACAGAGATCTTCATAATTAGAACTCAATAACAGTTGCTCAACTCGGGAATCGAACTTACACCGTCGGGAAATGGCGTTATTTTATTCTTTATTAATTGAAGTCTGCCACACAGCCACACTAAGCTAGGGTTCTGGACAAAGGCCTAACCCCTCTGTGTTGTTGAGGTGGCCCATGTCCTGCAGTCGGACTTAAATGAGCCAACAATAAATAAAGAAATAAATAATGGCTACGGTATAAATGGTTCAAAATTTAGGCAGTGAGGTCTTTTAACTTCGCGAAGAATGAGAAGTTACCTCAACTCCCAAAGAATTGTCGGATTTAGAATTTTTTTCTCCATCGTGATATTGCGAAATACTAACTTAAAAAAGTATTAATCTTGGATTCGAACTTGATACTGTTTTATGCTGTCCTTGCTACTAAACCAGCTGAGTTACCACGCACTTACTATGGAAATAACATATTTTGCCCTTAAGCAGTTATTCTACTAGTAAATTGATTTTGGAATAAATGTATTGCTTACAGATTCTATATCTGTTACGTTAAGGTAAATGTAATATTTTTATTAGAATATTCGTGCGCATTTGTAGCAAATATGAAAAGACTTTTTTCCGCTTATAACTAGGTTGAGATGGAATTGAATATACAATGTTAAGAAAATGTTGTTAAAAAATATATTTTTTAAACTCATGAAGATTTACCTTTTTTTTCAACAGTTTCACAAAATAAATGGTTGTAATTTATTGTTCTAATATTTATTTATTTATTTCGTGTTCTTAATTTGTGATATTGCCCGCGACCTCACTAGCTGGGGGTAGGATATTCCTATTCGTCCCAATAGTAACCACTATTACATTACATAATATAAAAAGGTGTAATATTTTTTCCTATGCTGAAAATTTGAGTTGAAATACTCAAAAAATGTAATACAATATTTATGAATATTAATCCTTCTAATAAACTATAATGTAAAAACTTAAAACTATGTTATTGGCAGGACCATAAACCCGAAGGAATACAGAACATTCTGTGCTTTGTTTTCTGGTTACTAAATTCTTACCATATTATTCTGAAAACACGACTTTTTGATCGATATGATTTCAATTTTATCTATGTTGCATATTATCAATCACAAGATAAATTTACAAATATTAACTTTTATATATTTTTATCCGTTTAAATTTCTACGCGGATTTTCCAAATATAAATATAGGTATTTTTTCTCAATATTTGAATTTGATTTATGAAAAAATATGCCATATTATTTGTTATCATTTATTTAAAAGATGGCATAATAATGTTTTTTAAACAATTAAAACCAAAAATGCACTAGTCACCAGTAAGCGTCCTTGAAAAGTTGTGACCAAATTCACCTTCGATGAAGTTTCTAAAAACTTGGAGAAGTACAAGTTTTTCGCGCGATGTGGAAGCACGGACCGCCCCGGGGCGGGCGGTGGGCGGGGCAGAGACCTATATAAGCTAGCCTGCCTGAAAACTTTGCCATTGAAAGCGAACCACCAGAACAGCAACGTTCCAGCTTCCCTGTGTCTGCAGCCGCGGTTTACTCGACGATCAAGTAAGTTGCACTTATTACCTTACATTACACAACATATTTTTTTTCACACATTTTTTTTAACCGCCAAGTTATATCAAACGTTTTTAATTGTTTTTATGGGGGATTACATGTTAGATCTCAAAGTGCATAACATTCGTGTAAAGCCATGATAAAAATAGAGCAGTGAAAAATCCCAGACTATTTTATTAGAAAGTGGAAATATAGTTTATTTTTTTCATTTTTGTACAATGGAAAAATAAAATAAAGTGATGTAACAATTACCAAAACACAATAAAAACGTCCAAGGTTCGAACCAATGTGCCTATTTATAATGCTTCATTGTGTTATGTCATTGTAAAAGGTTTACAAAAAATGTTTGTAAGCAAAACCATAATGGATAATTCATTTCACGAATCCTTTTATACGCCAGACCTACTATGATAGCAAAATTTCAGTGAGCATTTTAATAATAAATGAACAAAATAATTTCTGTTACAAAATAAACAAGAAATACAGTCGATATTTCTCAGAATTAAGAAATCTAGATTCAAATCGATTAACTTCAGTACTTAGTTATTGAGATATTGGTATGGTCAAAGTTTATACTTACGCACAAACTTTCTTGGATTAGTTTAACAAATTGTGATGTAAATTTTGTAGCTTTGTGTTTTTAAATTATTATTTTTGAGAATTGATTAAACCACCTTAAAGGATTTTTTTGTTTACGATTACAACTTCAGAAGTGAATTTTATTTAAGTGGGTTAAAATAAATACATTAAATTTTGCATAAGCTTTTATCATATTTTTAATCAAAATTCTTCCCTATCTGTTATTTTCAATTTTTAAATATGGAATAACAGATATCATAAATTTTTTATTAATAGTCATCAGAATGTCAAACTTGGATTAACATCCTTGGAATAAGCTGCTATTGTCAAACCTAGCTTCCATTCATTCCTGTAAATCATTTGGATTTTTTATTCATTTCCATTAATCCCTTCAGTTAATATATGTTTTACAGAACTATGTAAAATAATGCCCGGTGGATAAATTTAATAATATTATTATGCCGTACATCTACGTTTTTGGTAAAAAAATCTTAGAGTAAAATGTCACCGTGAGTTTTTTTACTTGTTTATTAAAATACATACAATATTATATTTGTAAACATTGCAACAGATTTTACGCACATTTTTGACCCATAGAATATGTACATAATTACTCCCCTCAAATGGAATATATTTCTTAAGGCCCGGCTTATTTACAACCTTACACTTATTTTATCGGAGGAAATTCATTACGCCCTAAGCGGTTCGAAGCAATTCGTATGATAATTATTTATTATAAAGGGATAGGTAATTTGAATACGAGTAGAACATTTTGGATGTGTGTGTACCTACTATAAAAATGATAATATAAAATTATATCGCGGTACATTGTCCCGCGAAGGAATTCAATCAAATGAAACCACACAACATTCTTGTTATTCAAGTATTGTTGTCACTGTGACACGAGATGTAGACGATTTGTTTGACCGCATTTTTCAACGTGTTTAAAAATAGAAAATACATTGCCATACGAGGAAATTTTACGTTTAAAAGACCGATATCTTTTATCGATGCTCAAAGCTATTAAGATTCAAATTGCTTACATTAATCTATAACATAAAAAAGAGGTCAGTATAAGTTATTGATAGTTTGCAAAGATTTTCCGAATATTCATTACTATGCAGTTTAAAATTTCAGGAATTTTTATTAAAAATAATAACGAAATTTTTCACAACATTGATTAATTTATCCGAAAATCACATGTTGTTAAAATATTAGACTAATATCCAGAAAAGACCCATATCTCGTGCTCACTATACCAGTGCAAAATTAATTATTCTAAAGTAGAAACATATGAATGCAAGTTTAAAATTTTTCTTTCAATTCAACCTTCGTATCTAAAACCCTATCAACTGTCTTAAGAGAACTCCTTCGCAGACGTTCTCATTTGCAATTGATCAAACATTTGCTTCAAACTGTGCCAATAAGTCTCAAAGTTACTTGAGTATTTAGGCTTATTTATTTACTTAAAACACCATTGAATCTGCTTCAATTTCTCGAATATGCATCATTAGCAGAAGAAGAAATTATAATATACTCTAACATTACAAAAACATTTTACAAAGAATCTATTAATAAGTCCTAGGAATTGTTCTATTGAGTGAGCTCTTAGAAGTATGTTGTAAGTTAATTCGAAAGTAATTCAGTTAGTCTGTGATGCTTACTCACGCAAACAGCTAAAAGATCCTTCCTAGATTCAAGACATAGTTGGGGCACTTAAAAAAGAAACATATTTATTTTTTGTTTTACGTTCGAACTGGGCGACTAGTACCTAATAAAAGTAGAAGGAATCATTTCAGATTAGGGATTGAGCATAGATTTTTAAAAGTTCAAGTGTTTTTTTTTTATTCTGACATTCACAGTGCTGTTTCTGAACCCAGCAAACATGTTAAGAGCATGTATCGCGTGTTTTAAAAATTGACACGGTAATTGTTTGTCTTTATCAGAAATTAATTTTAACTTTTTATTGACCGTGCCATCCTTCAAGATTTAACAAAAGAAGAGCGTACAAGTAAGTAGGCGTAGGTGCTTAAAATCTAATGTATTATGTTGTAAGTAAAGCTATTGTACTTAAAATACCTTCGGTTGACCAGTGCCTGTTAAATAATATGTGTGACGGCAATTCACCTTTTGCACTATCGGGTTTCACCCATTAGGCGTTTTCATTCGAGTATATTCTTAGAATCATAGAAGAAAGGATTTTTTTTCTACCGTGGAGTGTTTCTCTTATCCCTACATTACGCTAGCCAGTTGTTGATTCTATTGTAAATATTAAATTTTTATGCATATTCGCGACTGCTTCCTTGAGGTGTAGTTAGAAGTCAACTTCTTACATTGGGTACAAGTTCATTCATTTATCATGGCCAGTCTTCCTACTTAGTTCAATGTATCGTTGACAAAATACCTGTTGATTTTGAAGGGTTTTTCTATTTGTTCGTCCAAGCATTGACTCTACGAGTATATTATAATTTTGTAATACACCTGTATACTAATCTAAACAATTGATTATGCAAATATTTTCAGGCTTAATATTTTCTACTAGAATTGCAGATTATATTTCTCCATAAATTCAGGTCTTATTTCCATTGTCAGTTTTTAATTGACTGCAATATGTATCGCTCCGTGTTTAATTAAATGGATCAGCGACGTGTGTTCAAGTAAAACATTAATTATGATTATCATTATTACAAACTTTATACTTTGCTATAAATAAAGAATATAAGTTATGAAATTAAATAAAAATCATTAATCATGACAAAATTATAACAGGCCTCACACAATCACAAAAATAAAAAGTTAATTAGTATTAGATTTTATATCGTTCTACTATAACAAAGAATAGGCCACTTTTTATTCACTGCTAAACCCTTTAAGAGATAAATTGTTTCCAAGCATTTAATATGTTTTAAAAGCATACTTAAAGGAGGCAACGATTTTAGCACTTTCGCAAATAATGTTATCGGGTAATCGGGTTTTGCTATCCGGTAAATGAATGAAATATACAGCTTTACATAATTAAATAGTTATTAGCAAATTAAGAGAATTAATTATACAAATCTCTCCAAACGATATTAATAATTTAATCGCGTTTCAATTAAGGCTAAAAAAGACTGTGAAAGCTTTTTTAGTTCTATTGCGTTCTTACTGTGATATATAATGTAAATGGCCAGCTAAATGTCACGAAGCTAAAAGAAAAATGATTAACAATCGAATTTATATGAGCAACAGCATAAAAATCTCCTTGAAGTTCACCAAAGAAATGTTGATAGCATATTAATTTCGATTGTGAAAGGACGTAGATTTGTTCCATTATACATTAAGCGGAGGCGAGTTTGCTAAACTTTGTAATAAAGTTAAAAATGTCGGCCAATCTCTTTAGGATTTCCAAATTATACATTACATTCATGATTTACATCATTTCGCTTGTTTCCTGTAAATTTAGACGAAGAATGCGTTTTCGTTTCTACCCTCATATACCTTATTCGCTTTATTGACCTTTTCACATTCACAAAATTAGGGATACTCCTAACCGTACCCTTTTGTGAGATCAGATATGAAATAAGATAAAACAGACCTCTTTTCCAAAGTTCCAACATAGTTTATATTTTATACAATGAACTTTAATGAGTATACAATTTATCTTTGTATAGGGAACTCAGTAATTTAATAAAAGATAAATTAAATAAATAAATAAATACACCCAACAGTCACATACATAGTTCCGACCACACACTAGGATAAAAGTCCTGTGTCGTGGGTATCAGACACTACAAGAGACTTTTTCAGCGTCATAAATATTTTTCTCGGTACGGGGACCGAACCCGCGGCCTCTCGTTTCAAAAGCTGGTGTCTAGCCAACTGCGCCATGGGGCTGTCAATGCCAGGTTAGGTCAATGCCATTAATTACATACTTGAATATAGTGATATAATTGATCAAATAGTAGAACTTTACTCGGTAAGGTTGTTTCTAAGATTTCAGAGTTGCGTAGAGGTGTCTTTGCAAATTAATATTCGCTGTGTAAGCAGTCCCTTAAAATTGACGTTATGATAACCCTTACCAAAGTTTTGCCGTCTTATTGATGCGAATAAACTAATATCTCGATGCTGTGAGCCTTTGATACGAAAAGTACAAACGAACCACAAATCTCAGTTTTCGCATGAGTTTTACTTTAGATGCCGCAGAATTGAATTCAGTAGACCGTGTAATCCCAGAACGTATAATTTAATAGAAAAAATATTTTGATGCGACATAAAGCTATTGATACATTTCAGTTTGGTATATAATATTGTATTGAAAAATTACATCGTATTTATTAATTGACCTGTTAATTTAATAATATATATATATATATATTTGAAAAATCCTGCTACTCATTCCTATGTTTTACAGGTAAGAATTGTAAATTGTAAACATTGTTACATTACGTTAAACTTCTCTGTTCTCGATTACGAAATTGTTACGATTCCTAAATATTCATCATCCAACGTCACCATCATCATCTCATATGTGTACCACTTCTTGGCCTCTTCTACAACTGAGAGAGCTTAGAGCCTTAGTCCACCACGCTGGCCTAGTGCGGGTTGGCGGACTACGCACCTAAGAATTTTAGGTGTTTTTCACGGTTTTCAAGATTTTCACACGATGTTTCCCTTCACCGTTAAAGTAAGTGACAATTCGTTGCTTTAAATTTATTTCTTCAAGTCTATATCGTACATTTCGAAGCAATGTGCTTTTCATATTAACAAAATAGGTTAACAAAAGAACAGGCTCAGAAAAAGTAATTTCTGATCAAGTTAATTACTCTGGCACATCGCGGAAATGATGTACTTACACCGTTAATGGAAATTGTATCCTCATAAATAACAGTATTAGTCGTGGTGAAGATCATTAATAATCCGCATATAACTAAGATAAGAATATTTCTGCCGATCTCGTAAGAGAACAATTTGTTTCAACTTTGAAATTGTGGGATTATGTTTACTACTCCATCGGATTAAGCGTGCTACGAAACGCAGATATTTGCTAGCATTTCTGACTTGGTGTAGGAGTATATGCTTTACTTTTAAATTAGTTAATTCCTTGGCTCATAATGTTTTAATATGAAGTCTTTATACGATACACATTGTCTGACCCTGGAATCGAACCAGCGACTTTTCGATCGCATACCATAGTCTTATACCGCGGGTCCAAGGAGGCATTCATACAGTGATGATAGACTATGTGACTTCCAATTTTAAAAACATCAAACTGTCAATTTCAAAAAGGTTTTAAACTCCTTGGTGTTTTAAAAATAATTTTGACCGCCTGCAAAAACAATAAAAAGTATTAATATTGTGCTCAGGCGTCGCTAACCTGTTTACACTGTATAAAGAGGTCAGTCGAGCGTTGTAACATCGTGCACATTACTTGTTATATCGTGTCTAGCATTTTTGTTGCGCGAGAAATTCATACTGGGTTTCAGATTTTAAGTAGTCTGGCGTAATTGTGCTTTCAGGTACTAAATTTGCTGCATTTGATAATTATGCTCATACCCATAACATGTATCTGTGAAATAACTTAGAATAACGACTATGCTTTGTATTTTCTTTCGTGAAATATTTACTAACTTACTCAGTGAACTGCTGTCTTAATAATTTTATAGAAGTAGTAGTAGTTCACCCGGAAAATTAAAAAAAAACTTGTACTAAAGTCTAAAAAAGATCAATAAAATAATAAAAATAATTTCCAGAAAACAATTCCTTTTCAAACTGATTCATTTTTAAGCAGTCGCTTTTTGTTAAATCAAGTGATAACTAAATAAGAATATCCATTTAACATGGTAAAGATAGGGGTGTTTGACCTTCGAACGTAAATTATATTTCTGTATAGGCTGTGCGTTAACTCGTAACCAATATAATCATTAAACTTAACTTCAAAGTTGTTTCAGTAAATAAAAACAGTCTGTGTCGGTATCTAAATTCCTAGTATTACTTGAATATCTTATAAATTTTGAGCTACTTCAATTCAATGGTTTGTAAATCAATTTCATTGTTTTCTTTCCTTGGTTCATTCCAGTACCATTGATTTAAAGTAAGCGCTTGGCAAATGTTATTGAAGTAAATCCTCTAAAGTGATGAAATAACAAGAGCGTCGGGAACGGAACGAAAGAATCGCGAGCAAATCGACGTATCCCGCATCTTGTATTTATTTTATCTCAATAATTCAATGGCATCATTATTTTATATTAAACAACTTTTTGACTTATATAGGATAATTAGAAGAGTATTTCATTTACGGGAATTGATGACTAAAAAGTCAGAAATAAATCCAAATTATCTACGAAGGCGTAGGCATATGTAGATAGTTTAGAATTACGGTTTGCCAGTTTTTCTATGAGTCTAATCCATCCATGCATAAGTGCAAACATACACGTTTGTTCCGGTGCATTTTCAAATACCGTGCCAACGAAGCAGTCAAAAAATAAAATATAAATAAATTTTTTGACCCAGAAGATGCATGCATGATATATATTTAGTTATAGATTTATTCGATTTGTTTTTATATCAACATCGGTGTATATTTGCGTTGATGACCTAAGAGTGTCGAGATAGCTGATAATTAAATAAATCTGGGTGTCAATTCCGTGCCTAACTAACCATAGCTTCGGCGAGTCGGACGCTAGACTGCTACTTACATAATATTTGCGATGGACATTGGCCGTCATACATAATAGATTCTGAAACGACTCCTAAATATCTTGTTATTACGTATAATATACAAGTTTATTACATCTGCTGGTGGTAGGATATTCGTATCCGCCCGGATAGCGACCACCGTACACAGGGCGTAAAACCCGCCATAGTGGCACATGCAAGTGTGCCGCGTTCCGGGATCAGCCAGTGTATATCCGGTTTTCGGGGGGGCTTCAGTCATGGTGAAAGGATGACCGTGCCGGCATTTTTTGGCCGGTTTGTCGCGGTCGGTCCTTTGATCACCATGGCATTAGTCCCCCAAACTTCTTCACAAGGTGAAGAAGTATTCGGCCGGCATGATTGTGTCGACCAACGGGAGATCATCTCTCGCTGGTCGGCACTTTTTCTGGACCCCATTACGCTTACCATCAGGTGCAATGGGGTCACTTTTTCACGTCCATTGCATGTTCATATGGGCATCAATTCAACTCTTAATTTAGAAAGAATTTACTTACAACAAATTTACTACTTTAGCTAAAAATTTACATAAATTGTCTGTCCCGATTAGGGCATGGAATATTTAACTATTAGATTTATTATTATTGAACGTGCTGACACTAGTTCCATAAAATGATGTGTATTATTGATGACTAACTGATTTAATACAGAAAATTCAGAATAATTAAATTGATGTATCGGAAAACAATGATAAAAGAATCAAGCGTCTTGCAAAATAATTTTGACAACAAAATTATATTAGCTTCTACTTAAAAGCATGGAATTCGACGGTATAAGCAAAATAGTATCAAAACGATGTAAAAACGCGGCAATGTACGGTTCGGTTATTATTTTGATAAATCGCTTTGACCAATGTTTACGGTGTTTCCAATTTCCCATCGCGTGTGTACGTTGAAATTTATTTCTCAAGGGAGAGAATGAATAAGAGAAATCTGCAAGCACATCTTTCTATTACATTGTCCTTTTCAATCCCTTTCTGGTTCGTACTAATATTATAGGCAATCGAAATAATATTATTTTTCGAATTCTTATTTGTTTGCGTTAGTAGTACACAAATTTACGTTTTAAATAAGATGCGGTAAGGCATCATCAGTAATAATCCTAATACGTGCTATTTTTCAAATTCATTAACTCATTGACAGGAGTTATAATAATAAGTTTATTTAAAAAGGTAAAGTAATAATCAATTTATTTATTACCATAAAGTTTGCTTATGAATATAAGTACAACACATAGTTTAAACATATGTAGGTATATCTAAACAAAACAAAAAAAAAACTACGACTTCCGCACTTAGCGTGACTTATTATAGCAGAGATCTAGATATTATACATAAAAGGTTCTTAAAGTATTTATAATATCTTCTTTATTGAAACATTTTCTGCATACGGAGTGGTAGAACTGTTAATGGTGGCCTACTGATTAAGTTACAATGACATACTCAAATGAGTCATACTCTTGGATTAACATTAATACACAAGATAATACTTAATTCTTACCAATAAACACAATTTTTTTCCTTAAAACTCAGCTTACTTATTTTCGAAAAACATCCTTGTTTGTTTCATTTCAAGTCATGACGCGTCGAGAGCACCGCACAGTTTGACATTCCCGTTTTAAACGACGATTCGTATGACAATGTTGGTATTATCCCTTTCAGTACAAAGTAAGGGATAGCTCGGAGCCATTCGGATCTGCTGTTCGGTTTACGTTTAATTTAATCGAAAATTTAAACTAGACAACCGCTCTTGATAATGTAGAATTAAAGCAATGTCTCGCCTTTATGAAAGCTTTCAACAGCCCGGTTAAGATGGTGTCTTGTTTAATTAGAAATGCAAAATTCTTAATAATCAGAAGAAAATACTAAAAACTTAAAATAAAATAATTAAGGCGTCCATTTTGTAAAATGGTTTTGGTGTGCTAAAAATCCTGGCCGTCTGTCGCTGTTGGTCCGTCTTTTATATTTGAGAAAAATCTTGTAGAAAAAAGCGCATTACATTATGAAGATAATATCAGTTGAGGTAGCGAAAGGTGGGTTAGGACCGGCAGCATTTGGCACTCTATAGTCTCTGCCTACCCCAATGGGAGACAGGTGTGACATTATGTATGTAAAGATACGTAGAAGATTCTCGAGTAGAAACCGTGTAATTAAAAGCGGATTGGTGTTCGATAAAACAGCCAGACTAATTTATAAAAAGATATAGCACGGTAGTTCCAACAGGTGTCTTTGGTAAATATCAAAAGAAACTTTTCTTGTGGCAGAAAAGTGACGTGAGCTTACATAAAGAAATGTTTTTCGTAAGTAGCAATAAAACTATGAGGCTGTGATTGGAATACATTGGACAGTGTTGTATTGAATGAAATAATAAGACACTGGCATGTTTATAGCTATTACAACTTCTTATTGGAGAGGAAAAGGATTCCGAATCAGTAACAAAAATATCTGTTGATAACATAAATTAAATAAATTTCGGTGTTTCGAATATTCGAAATTATTGAAAACAATTATTTAAGCAACTTTATCGAACTCTACATTTCGGATTCATTAAAAGTTTTTCCCGAGGCAATTAAAAAGAAACTAATAAATATTATATAATTAGCGCAACTACACTTTTATGAATTTCAATTATTTGAAATGTTATTCAATAATAACAGTCTGTTTTTGTTTCTTTTATAAAGTCAATAATAATAAAATTGCTACTGAAAGAAAATCTTCTTTCTATTTGCTTCCCATAATAAAAGTTTGTTTGTTGAATCTGCTCGGCACTAGCCATGAATCACGCTACGCCGTAGCGGTTCGTAGAGCGTCTGTGTAGAAGTGCTACGTTGTTACACCTGTGTGGTCTAGAAAATTGAGCGTAGGTTTCAGATTAAACGAAAACTACTGTGTTTTATAGACTCTTTTATAACATTGTAACAATTGCCATAAATATAAAAATAATTTGACAACATCAAGGACGGGCATCGTGTTGAAATATTTCGGCACTTCAGGGAGTTTGCCGGTGAAAATGAAATTTCTTGGAGAAAATTTAATTTAAGGGTAAACGCGACGCGTAACCTCCTGACCGTCCCCGCTGACGTGAATCGAATGAGGAATTGAAGACTATTTGGAGTGCCGGATTGCGGAATCACCGCCCTTGCAAAATTATATTGTTTGTGACAATTTTATACACCTAATAGGGCAATCGATATTAAATTTACAAGTAAAAAAAAATTGACAATATTATTTTAAATTTTAAAAATAATATCTACTATGCATTAAAGCTCATTGACTAAAAACATAAACAAATAAAAAATTAATGCTATGTTCTTTAGTGGATACAGTCGTTAATATGTATGTTTTTATACCTTAATCCGTCCTTTAGACGTAAAATAAATTAGTCTTATAATAATAAAACAAAGATAAAACTCGTTAACCTTAGAGTACGCAAATATACCTAGTGGCCTAGATACACGGCTGTAGTACGGCGCTACAAAGAGTTGTCTGATGACAATAAAACTCAGTTTTATGTTGAAATTATGCGTCTCTATCCCTCACCGGACGGCTGTAAAGTCATTTTAATGTTTCATTGACAGGAGAATGTTTTGCTGCATATCGGAATATGCACTCAGAAGCTATTACTATCGCCACGTTTCATTTCCTTACAATACTCTAATTTATATGCTTTGGTTGTTTATGATTATGACGAATATAACATCAGGACTAACTGTATTTAATGTGTATTATATGACGTTTCATTATGAAGAAAGTTATGGTGTACTCACATATTGTTTGATATTCATATGAGCTCAAAACAAAGAAGACAAAATTAATGATAAGGGCCCACGGAATATACATAACTGAGATTAGTCAGTTGGTTGAATGATAAAAATGATTGTTCTTACTTGGCAATGGTAGGAAATTTTCAACTATCCAAGCAAGCATAGAACGCTTAAGGTATTTCCCACTCAATTTGGAGAATAGCCCAAGATAAGTGTGCCGGGGTTGTCCTATATGGCTAACCAGTTTCGAGAAAAGCTGGAATAATTATTATATTGACTGGTGAAGATAATCGTAATATTCTCAACATTAGAAAAAAAATCTTTCTCACACAAATCTTTGTATGGTCATAATTTTTTTATCAACGACCACGAAACAAGACAATTCTTGTGTTGATTACAATAATTTATTTATTCAATACTCTGGGGACTAGATGGACATTTTTATTACTGAATAAATAAAATACTTTTATTGTTGTTCATACAGCGGTAACAGATTGAACAAATTTAATTCTGGCTTTCGCAAAAAGTGAACAAAACTCAGCTTAAGACTCGCGATGTTTTTGTACTTCAAAAACCCTACATCGGCCGGTAAATTATTGTCCAAACTTCCAAGTAAGATTACTGTTTTTCTTAAGAGTTCATTTTGTTATTACTGTTGTTTATTTAAAACAATTTCATTGACATATTTATTTTTGTTTGCTTATACAACACCAGGTTCTTCCCTATAACATTTTTGCGAAAAAAAAATCGTTTAGTAAAAAGATAGTGGGAATTTATATGAATGTTTTTAAAGGATAGAATATTCGAATTGTAGATAGCCCTTAGACGTGCAGACTTCCGCAGAAGTTATTTTCATCAATATAACAATAACGTAAATAACACTTACAATATGACACTGGCTGATTAAAATAAAATATTAATATATCCGTATAGACTGGTGGAAGTTTCTCGTTACTCACCATTTTATTTAGACCATACTGCACTTACCAACAATTTTCGGCATCAGATTAACATCATTATCATTATAATCAGCCCATATAGGTCCCACTGCTGGGCACGAGCCTCCTCTACAACTGTGAGGTTTTTGGCCATTAGTCCACCACGCTGGCCTAGTGCGGTTTGGCGGACTACACACCTAAGAAATTCCTAAGAAATTTTAGATGTGCAGGATTCATCACAATGTTTTCCTTCACCGTTAAAGTAAGTCATAATTCATTATGAATACACAATTAACTTCGAAAAGTCAGAGGTGTGCGCCTGGGGTTTGAACCCGCGACCGTCGAGATTCTCGACCGCGTGCCTAAACCTCGAGACCATCACGACATCAGATTAACAAATAAAACAATTTTCAAATCAGTTGTCTCCATTTTTTAAGTCTTGTGTTCTCCAGGCATCTCAAGTTCATGGGCAAAGGTTTTTCATATTTGTACAAACTCAAGTATCTCCGGCATTCTATCAACAAAATATTCACCCATAATTTACTGAAGTTGCTAAAAAGGATAAATTAAAACAATACGTTAAAACTTCAACTTTTATTACAGAAGCTAATTTACTAAGAAATTAAACAATTACGTTTAATGTTGATGATTGTTATGTGTGAATGTACCTGCTTAAACTGTGTCAAACATTTATTTCTGAACATTTGAAGAAACGTTTCAAAAGTTTATGAATACATTTGTTTGTAGAATGTACCTACTTAAAGCAATAAATTGAATGTGAGAATGAAAATAATGATGTTAAAAAAAGTAGGAAAAGAGTGTGGCAATTAATAGTAAAATGTGTTGAAACGACGAGATAATTCCGAATGATTGATTGAGTCTTTTAATTTTGATATGAATTGTTTTTCTCAATTTAAAATCTATCAAATGTGTAATAAAATTTGGCATTTGAAAGGAAATACAAATTGAAAAGTATATTTTCATTTTATAGGTGAATAAAAGAGATATTTATGAAGATTGCACATGTTTCAGTTGTTATTATTTTATTATTAGGTGTTCAAGTTTCTACACTCGCATAGTAATATTAAGCGTTTAATTCTAGAGCTACATCTCGTTAAGCCAAATCAGAGAGAGTGCAGGTTTCAGAATTTCGACGTTAAGCGGATAAAGCGAAAATTATTTTTGTCACCATTTCTTTTCCTCTTTCTAACTAGAAATATACATGACGCTACATACAGCAAAAGAATTGAGGAATCTTTACTTCTTCTTGTTAATTGACCTGACAGATTATTCGTAATATTGTAAAGAATCGTACATGATGTAGAACCGCCAAATACTAAGATATAATAATGAAAAATTAAATAGCAAAGATGCCACGATAATTATTTGAATTGCTGAACAATGTGCGTATTGTAAACAATTAATAAAAAGACCTCGCTCTACAATTGTTTAAATAAGACAATTATGTATAAATTATATTGGACTGACCATCCACTCTATTGAGGTAAATAGCCTTAGCAAACATAACTAGGTAACTAGGTACTAATCAAACCAAAAAATGTTATTGACTTTCCTTAACAGATAAAAAAGCATTCTTTTAAAATATGAATAGTAAAGGCTCTCGAACGTCTTAGCGCAAAAGTAAAATGATTTCGCAGTCGAGTTACAACCCGGCCGAGAGCTCCCATAGTGGTCTCAACAAAAGAGGTCCAACACTCAACTATTACAAGGTTGATAACGAGAGCCCGTGTTCGCAAACAGCGATGGTTTCTGATAAATGCCAATGAATAGCCACTAGAAGCGATATTGTCTGGGCGGTATTGAGAAAAAATCTACAGATCTCAACGCTCTATTGACACACTCAGGGCATTGGATGATTCCGTCTTAACTAAAAGTGTTTGTCTCGTTTCCTCTTATGACAAAGGTCTTATTATAGTGTAAGATGAAGCATTGTAGCGCAAAGTTACGTATGTATTTTTAATTATGTAGTAAAATAAATTCGGCTTAAAGTGACTGTGAGTGTGAATCGTGATGAAACCGGCACACCTAAAAGTTCTTAGGAATTTCTTAGGTTTGTAGTCCGCCAACCCGCACTAGGCCAGCGTGATGGACTAAGGCCTAAACCCTCTCAGTTATAGAGGAGACCTGTGCCCAGAATTGGGACGTATTTATTGGGCTGATCAGATTGTCCTCAATATAATTCGTCCAACGTGTGAGATTTATTTTAGTATGCCATATGCATATTTTGTTAATTTAAATAAATAAATAAATTAAGCTTGTTTTAACGTGATTTATTTACTTACTTTTTGGAATGCCTATTGCTATGTGTTTAGCATGTGAGGCATCATTTGCATAAAATAAAGTAATACTACTTCAAAATTGTTGATACCTGTAAAATTAATGAGCTTAAGTTGGTAATAAATAGGCCCTTAAATCCATATCGACTTAAAAAAATGCCTCCGTCTTACGGTGAAATGTGTTTGGATTATAATAACCTCATTTTCTGAATGATTAAAAAATTAAACAACTTGCGTTCTAATCCTTTGTTAAACATCACTTGACGTGCTGACAGCATAAACTTTACTTGAATTAGATAAATTTATTGGCTAATTTTCTGTGCTAATTTGGCACAAGGCTCGTCCCCTGTTACGTGGGATTGCGATATAGCTGGCGAAATGTGGGTGCAAAATTGCACCTAAAGCCTCGGAACCTTAGCCTACCTCAGCAGGGAATATAGGCGTGAGAATATGTATGTAAATTTCTGTTCAATAATATTCATAAACAATTATGTAGTTATGATTATTTTACGCTAATTGATATTAAATTAGAGCCACAATACACATGGTAAAGTCTAATGTTGTTAATAATATACTATGAAATCAAATCAAAATGCCACTTTGAATTTACCTTGTCGATTCTAGTTTGAATGCGTCGCCGCCACTACTTGTGGGCTGTCCTTGCGGAATGCGAAGCTGATCGATTTGTGGTATGTCTCAATAGTGTTGCGTGTCGCCAGATGTGGTCACCACTTCCATGCGCATCCTTTCAAGCATCGCAAACTGATTTATGCCGAGTTTGAATGCAATCTTTGCGCTCATTGCGTAGTGTGAATAAGATTTATTTCCTTTTAAATTTATTTAGTAGTTGGGCGCGTTGTGTTCCCGAGCGTGTTGTTTAGAAAATAAGTGATCTAGGTAAATTTTTAAAGTTCAATTTAGTATAGATACCAATATAAGAATCACATAAATACTTTCGCAACCGTATACCCGAAAGGTTAGATAGAAAATGTACTACACCCACCTTTTGCCGGATTTATTTTTAAGTCCCACTCAGTATGGAGAGCAACTAATTAGCTAGATAGCTTAGCCTTTTTTTTTTTTCAATGAATGAAATAATAAAAGTAAACAGATGAATTAAAAATACAAGTATATAATATTTTTCAATAGATTGTATGCAGATTTCACAATACAGTTTATAGATGAATATTGGAAACAACGCGAGGTCGGACCCAAGTTGCTTTAATTAACAAGAAAGTTATTATTCACCGATATAAGTCATTACTTGTTGAAGGAACGAAGTTGTCCTAATAAAATATCATTTGTTTGTTGAACGCAAAACGTGTTTAATTTTGAGCCCGTGACGTGCCTACGCGAAAATTTAACGGCCTACTGGCGACATTGTTCCCCAATCAACAGTCAAAATTGTTTTATACTATTAACAATTAATCCTCACACTCTATTGATTTGACATTCTCAAGTTCAACACTGTGCTTCGAAATTCATTAATAATTATTTTCGAAAACAATTAACAATTTTCTAACTTCACTTCCTGATTAAGAGCTTGTTATTTATGCTACAGTCAGTTCTCAATGTACAGGTATTTTTAGTGTAAATACTCGAGTTTTTCGAATCTCATTTTTAGGCACAAGTCTTTTAGCTAGATTTTTATCTGCGAAGGGTTGCATCGTAAATCAATGTAAATGCATTATTCATTTATTTTTAAAACGTAATACTTATGTGTCTTAGGTTTGAATGCCTATTCTAACAGACCACCGTATAAGATATACAAACACCAATCTATTCTTCTGTCTTATTTCTTACTTTTCGACAGGGCTTGTTTGTCAATATGAAAAATATCTTATGCTGAAATAAAATTTCTCCTAACTCCTCGAATTGCAAAATTTACAAAATTAAATTACATACATAAACTCACGCCTGTATTCCCCGAAGGGGTAGGCAGAGGTGCATTTCTGCACCCACATTTCGCCAGGTATGTATCAGTCCCACGTAATAGGGGGCGAGCCTATTGCCGTTTTTCGGGCACAATTCCAGACTCCGTGCTGCTACTGAGAATTTCCTAATGGAAAAACCCAATAACACTTTGCCCGACCCGGGAATCGAACCCAGGACCTCTAGATCGCTCGGCACATACTTGTACCGCGAGACCACGAGGCAGTAATTAAATTACCTTGTCCCTAAATTCCTCTTCTACTATATCATTACGTAATATTCAATTATGGAACACTTTCGTAGAACAGAGAGAATAAAAAATTGTAGGAGCATAGTGAGACAGCTCATTAGTGCTTATGAATAACGAACTCCTCTTCATCTCCAGTACATACACGTCTGCTTATTTTAACTACACTTACAAAACATTGGTACGTAATTGTTAAGTAAATTCTTTCGAAACGATCGTCTGCTTTGGTTTTGATGAAATTATGAAAAGCTTTTAAATCAATCAATGGTTATTTGATTTTGTTATGAAATTTCCTGCCCACAAAAATAAACTAAACTAGAGAATTTATTATTTCTTAAGACTGAAACAATGTTCAATTAATTCAAAATTGACAAAAAAAGGATTTGCTTCGTATTGAAAATGAATACGATACAATAAACATATTTGAAAATAGTATTTTTGTTGCCGTATTTTGTTTACTAGTAACTTGTAAGGAACTATTATTTCAGTCCTTAGAATTACTTGTTTTTCACCAAATACTCGTATACAGAAATCAAATCGCCTGCGGCTTATTTGGCATTGTGAATATCCCTAGGGAACTTTTCATTTTTCCGGGTTTACAATACAAACAGAAAATTCGGTTAGTTCGTGGATTGATTACCAAGCCTACTATAACAACATTTTTTTATCCATATAAATAACCTTTTTTTTTAAACAACTAGTTATTTACTCTTTTTCAAATTATGTAGCATTATTGTTTAAATATCAAAATTATAATAGCAAGACACAAAATAATGTTCTTTAAAATATCAAGGATGATATGATGAAGCTAATACAGGGAAAGTTGAATATTACAATTAGTGACACGAGAAACCCAACATAACTTTCATTTACCATTCGATAGAACTTTATGATACAAGGCTAAATATCAACTAAGCCTAACCGAGATAAATGCTATTATAATCGACAAATGTTTGTTTCTCCAAAAAGTCTCTCTTAGCTTCTGGTACACAATACTAGTATCTTAGTACCTATTCGACAGTTAGGTGTTTTTATTCATGAGCATTATAATTCATTATAATTTTTTTAGGCAATCATTACAAACACGATACCCAAACGACGCAACGCACAGGTGGTTCAAGATCAAATAATATATTTTTTACAAGTGTAAATAATTTATCTTTTTTGATAAAACAAATGAACAAAATTAATCCACTTATGAAACTCATGCAAACAATACATCTGGACAAAGATATGATGGCATTACCTGTTACGAAAGTACTGGTTGTGTTTTGCACATGTGCGTTGATCAGAGGACTCTGCAGCTTCCTGTCCGTCATCCGGTAGCTGTTTGTTACCTCTCATGAATAATGTCCTTTTTGGAAGGAAATTTAATTTGTGCCGCGATAGGTCGTTTGACGAGACCGGAGCAAAAGCTAGCGGTTCATATTGAAAAATACGTTCTCTCATACAGATTTATTTATTTGCAGTTCTATTATTGAAGTTTCAAAGGATGAAATAAAAAAAAAACGTTTTATGTTCTGTTAAAAGTCCTCCTTTTCCGCACATACTAGTTGTATTTGAAATTTAAAATAGCGACATATTTGCTTTGTATTATAATTATCTTTCTGTATATGTATATTTGATATCAAAACTATATAGTCATGCCACCATTTCAAACTACTTAATGAGCATGTGAAACGAATATAGAACTTCATAGTTAAGTCGCACGCGATCTATGACATAAAATTGTTGTTATATTTAAAGTGATGAAGTGAAACATGAGATTTATATATGCATTAACAAAAATTGTCCTGCAATTATGTTGTTTACTATATACGTATTGCTTAATATAAAAATAAAATTACATAACATTTTTAGCCGTAAACTTTAAATATCGTCATCAAAACCAAACTGAAAATATTGTGCATAGTTCAAAGTCAACAAGTTGGTGCATTAATGACTTCGTTAAAACTTGGTCAACGTTTTCCGTCGGTCATTCAGTTTTATTTATTAACGAGCTACTGGTGTTCGGTATGCTTTTTGGGTTTATTATTTGCCTTTCTGTTTACACAGAAGTGTCGCGATTTCCGTCCACTAATCTGGATTCAGTATTAAACCCTTAAAATACAGCAAGCAAAATTTCTTGCACACGAATTACATTTAACTTTTTCAAAGTAAACATGTTACAGTTTATTCGGTATCTTAAACATAGTAAGGAACAGAGCGGAGGTATTTTTAATATCAAATCCGTAAGGTAAAATGTTAAACTATGAAAGCATATCAGCACACGCCTACAGTGTTTCTAAATTCAATATTATTGCCATTTTTTATGAAAGTCATACATCTCCTTCATAACTATTATAAATTTCAAACGATTTTCTAGTCACTATTGAACAAACTAGAACTTTTCCTAACTAAACAACGCCTCCACAAGCTTTAACAAATTTCCCATTCATGGGTACCTACGTGTAAATGCTTCCCATTCGTCCCTTGTCCGGTTGTTGACAATGGATGCAAGAAAACCGGAACCCCAAACAATCGCCGACTAAGCAAATCGATGATACACAAATTAAATTTACTATTAGTCCCGCTTGATTTAGCCAAATTAGTGGCTAACCCTTCGGATTTCGATTCGCTTAATGCTTATGAATATTCAAGTTGCAGGTTAGCAAATTCGTGTGAATGTTTTTAGCGGTCACCACGGCCGGCTGTGTATCTCCGCTGTCCGAGTATTGTTTGCGTGTTTGGGTTTTCAATGAAATTGAATTAAAATTAAGTTATGTGTTTTACTTTAAAGTATATATAGGTCAGTTAGTCGAACGCTTTTTGAATGTTAAATTTTACAATTCATTTCACGAATAATTAAAGACAATATTTTTTATAGGTATAGATGTTATTTAAGAGCCAGTTTCTTTTCAATCACAAAGAAATAGTCAAAGCACAGGCAAAACACTTAAGTCATAACAGATCCGTTCATACTGAGGCTTTAAGAAAATGAAAAAACTGTGTGAATATTATTTTATTATTAAATGAACCAACTGCTTTCGTTTGTGTGAAAATTCCTCCTTTATATTGATTCTCATAAATTCGTTCTAAATAGAGATACGGATGAAAATAAATTTACTAGAATCTTCATAAAATTAAACACTCGTAAATGACGGCATAATATTTCACAAATAAACGTAGCGAGAAATAATTGTGATTAAACTTGTGCGATAACTGGGGATTAGATGGATCAGATGGATGTGTGCGGTCGAACGCCCAAATTGCAGAGAGCACTGGGCTCCATCGAGGGCTCTCGTGAGGTCGACGAATTTCAAATCCAAATAACTGAATACGAATTTGCGTTAGATACAGAGAAACAGTAAATTGTACCATATAATCCATGAGCAATGTTTAGATTCGAACTCCAAACAAACTAAATGTGAGTTTGCCGAAGATATTATTCTATATCGGATTGAAGATGGAACACGAATAGTTTCAGGAATAGAATGTGTTTAAGTCTTGTTGTAAACTGTGTATATGATTATGGCTAATGAATCATGACGCATTTGGACCACAAAGCAGACTTTACATACCGGCACGACAAAGTAAGAGCATTGGTATTTGGATGAAATGCAGAGTGATCTATAAAGAATATCGATAGGAGAGTAACAGTTACAATTCTCTCTACTTAAGGTTACAAGAACGATTTTGGTTAGGTTTTATCGTACACTGTCTAGGCTTAACATATGCGGCTCAACATGCATTTAATACTCGTAAAATAGTCTGTATAGTATATGTCTACCCACCTATGGCTGATAAATATTTTTATTTTTATTTGCAAATCCAATTTGTATATATTAATAGCACTTATTATATTTATCGATGAAGTATCTATTAAAACGTAAAAATATTGGTTTACAATTAGGTTTTGAGTAGATCGAGTATCATCATCATCAGCCCATATACGTCCCACTGCTGGGCACGTACCTCCTCTACCATTGAGAGGGTTTAGACCTTAGTCCTCCACGCTGGCCTAGTGCGGTTTGGCGGACTGCACACCCAAGAAATTCCTAAGAACTTTTAGATGTGCAGGTTTCATCACGATGTTCTCCTTAACCGTTAAAGTACATGATAATTCATTGTGAATACACACATAACTTCGAAAAGTCAGAGGTGTATACCTGGGGTTTGAACCCGCGACCGTCCAGATTCTCGACCGCGTGCCTAAACCTCGAGGCCATCACGACTTCATCGAGTATGGGTGTTTATGAAATTTGGCAATCACTTTGGTATATTAAAATTAATCAAATGTTTGCTCGTATTTGGTGTAGACAGCGTTCAAGGGCACACACTCAAATTTCCAACACAGAGCAAGCCCGCGCAACCTTTGCCAGGATTATGATAGCTTCTGCATATTCATCATAATTTTATTACCGTAATACACACTGTTTAACTTTCATTCAACGTTCTTGCCAAAGTTTTCAATTAACATTACCGGCTCGGCGCCAAATTACAAAATCTGATTATGTATATTCCACGTTTCGATTTGTATAAAAGAAAAGGATTTCGTCAAGCTCGATCCTCATCGGTTTGGTAAAATTTCATTATACTTCTTAATTCGGTGTCCAAACAGAATTAGACATTACAATTCGCTAACGAGGGATTGTCACGCTAAGTGTTCCAATTTGTGCCGACGTTTGAATAAATAAATCTGTTACATTTGACAAGCACAAGGCGAAAAGAAGATTGGCGCTAATAAGCAGTAATAGGCCTGTCTTATAGATGTGTTTCTGTTGTCGCTTTAACTAATTTCTAGATTTATAAATCTAAATAAATTGTAAAAAAAGGTGGATAAATAGCAATTGATAAAATGTAAAACTGCTATATGGGTAGCTTGAGATTGTTATTGTTACAGAATTAAAATGTAATGGTTGGGCGGTCACTTTATAAGCGCGTTCAGCTAGCAGGAGCCGTATCACGTAATCGGTTGAACAGACCTAGGTTATGTATCACATTGTTATTGTACATATATTATTATTATGTGACTTATACTAGTTGTGTACATATTGTGTAATTGTATTAATACTCGTATAAAGAGGTTGAGATAACATTTCTATTTAAGAGATTCTTTTTATCCATAGAAAACTTGTTTTATTTTTAATTGTATTCTTTACACTGATTTCTTGGCACTGATAAATTTACATTTTAATCTTTATTTATATTTTGATAAGAACATAATTAATCCAAATGTTGAGTCACTTAGTCTCTTAGAGTCACACACTATCATAAAAAAAACTAATACTTCGAGGTACTGTAGACGCAAGTTGTACAAAGCTAATTTCATACGCCAAATTATTTGTTTGTTTAGGATTTCGTAGTGCAATGTTGGCATTTTGTTAACGTATTAGGACCTTAATTAGTTCCCCTATTATTGGCGGTGTCTTGACTTTATTACGGAATAAACTTAAAGGTTATTAGGTGTCGTCAGAGCGTGTATTTCAGAGCTCACCGCTTACGTCGCGCGCAGATAGCAGCTTAGTTTGGGATTCGAGGACAACATTTTTGGGATTATGTAAATGACAAATAGTTCATTCACGAAACTTGAATTTCTAAGAGCATTATTTCTTTGAGATATTATTTTTTTTAAATGTTTTTAAGACGTCACATGGACATTAGTTGATAAAATTTATTTTATTGTTACAGATCTCCCAACTCGCTGCAACAAAACCTAAGTAAGTAAAAACAAAAATATTATCAATTACCAACTTCTGCAAGTATTAAATTTTTGTAGATTATTTCCAGAATGTTTAATTAAAAATCGTCCTCTCCCAGATATAGATTATAATAAATAATTTATAATGTATTAAGTATCTTAGAGCTACTTTTACGTACCTACTCATTCCCATGATTCACTTGTCCAACATATTATAATTTATTGTACTTGTCACACTAATCCAACTTCCACCGTTTTTGCTAATATCTTATATTCATTTATGTCCGCCTAAACATGTTTCTTCTTTCTAATTACCTAAGTAAACAATCCAAATTACTTCTAATTATGATCATCATTATCAGCCCATATGCGTCCCACTGCTGGGCACGGGCCTCCTTTACCATTGAGAGGGTAATTCAATTAATTTCGTCTAATTATGATACTGTAGACGAAATAATTACCCAAAACTGTATCATGATACTAATACATGCCTCATGGCGGTTGCGTGATTCTTATTACATATAATTAACGGAGGAAATTTGCGATAGATGTAGGCACGTATTAAAGGCAGGTCATATTTGACCTGACCTTCCTTGGTATAAAAACTTTATGTATGTAATTTTATACAACACGTACATTCACGCACGCACGCGTGAAGCAATCTGTAGCATAAATCACAGGTTACTTCAAAAAATATTAGAAAACAGCATATTATGTAGTGGATAATTGCCGCTCCTTTGGACGCTTCAATTTTAGATAGGTCGCTTTTGCCACAAACGAGTCATACATTTACAAATAATTCTACCAGTTGCATTAAGATATTTGTTTCGATTAACAAAATACTATAAACTAACATCTTTCACGACAAATTGCAATACTCGCCTTATCACGCAAAGATCGGCTTATTACGGACTTAAAACGAAAATAAACGTATAAATAAATACACGTTTCCCATTTTTCGCTATAAATAATATTTTTGTTAAAAATATCTTATTACAAAACCAAAAAAATATTGCCTAAATATGCATAAAATTAATTTATCATAATTGAGTTATAATATAGAAGACAAATGGCTTATGTTCACAATTATGTTCACAAAATAAATTGATTCGTTGTAATTTCATATAAGTGGCATTTTTTATATATCACTTAATACTATTTACTGTTCATTAATTGTTATTAAAATCATATACGCCTTAAGAATCCAACAAACCAACTTCAGGGTAATATTTTTATGAATGTTACCGACAAAAAACAAATTTATTTTCATAGCAATTTCAGATGTTTTATGGTCTAAAGTTAACCTATTTAGGAGTTGATATAAGTTAGTAAGAATAAAAGTAGTTAAAGTAGCGTAATGTCTTCACAATTCTTTGTCTAGTTTAAATTAATTCGTGTCATTTTTTCTCGGTCGCATGCCCATTCATTTCAAGAGCATTATTTGTGAAGCCAAGACAAAAAATTATTTCCTCGTTGTATAAAGTACCGTAATACAATAGACCTTGATCTGGTATTTACGTATATGTATTTTTTACGTGTACAGTATCTCATTCACTTTCTTCTCGATTTTATATCATAATTTTTTTCATTGCTTGCATTTCTCGTTCAACAAGATTTAATAAAATATGTTCTAACTTTCTAGCTTACCTATAAGTGAATGAAATAGAACTGAAAAACTGTTTCTTAAAATTGTTCCTCTACGGACAAAGGTGCAATCCCAGCCGAACCTATACGTAATACCTATAAAATACCTTCAGTAAACTACTATCAAAAGATCATTATTTAAAGATACGAAGTTTCCTTAAGGCCCCCAACAGTATTTGATATATATTTGGCTTCATTTTAGAAAGCGACCTAAGTAAATACGTATTACAACGTTTTGCCTCTGTAATCCCAGATTATCTGATCTTTGTTACTATGTATGAAAACTGGAAAATACGATAACTATTTTATAAGTTATATAGTTTGATGTTTATTTAAAGTAAAATGTGTTAGGGATAAATATCGACGTGTATTAAGAACCAACACGACTCTAACAACAATTTAGTTAACCAAGAAAAGAAAAAGTTAGAAAAGCATTGAAAGTATGGCACCCGATATTTCTTCTGTGACGATGTTCATATTGAATACATGGTTTCTTACTACTTTTCTTATGATGGGTTGGATGTTCATGATGAACTAGAGTCACTAAATAAATGAAAAGGAAAGATTAGTAATATTGTTTTATAAACTAGCAAACCGGGTTTATTTCACACAAACGCATGAGAAAAATAAAACATACATTTCTTCCGAGATTTTCATTGTAAGATAGCAGTAAAAGATGCATCAAAGCATAGCATTGTATTGGAAATCTTTGAAGAAATAAATAAAACAGAAATGAAACTAGACCGAGGAGGCAGAGGGACAGAGATGCTAAGGATTAAATATGGCAAGTGACACACGACGAACACTGCGGCAATACATAAATATAGGGACGAGTGGAGTTGCCATTCAGCTAGAAGAACTTAAATCGTATTTTTGGCATGCTGTTCAGTTAAAAATTTATGAGATTTTTTTTTAAAGTTGTGTAGGTCAGTGTATTATAATACAAATGTAGTGTTACGCTAATGTTTTTATATTTATAGAAGAAAAAAAAACATTTAGTTATCTTTCTTATAGCTTAAAATACGAACGAACAAATGTCAAAGTTTCATTAACATGACACCACCATTCATTCTAATATATGAGTCGTATAATTTTAGACCATTGTTAGATGAAATTCAAGTCTAATTTTTCACTAAAAAGCACAGTCAACATTTGAATTAGTAGATGAAATTTGTTCAGCAAATACTCTGGTTGGAACTTTTGAATACTGCCGTCTCGTGATGCAAAGCTGCTCTGGAAATACGCCAAATAAGTGCCCATACGACTTAGAACGAATTTCTATTGGACAAACAACATTGTTGAAATGCCAAACATAGTTCAATTAAATAAAGAAATATTATAGTAAGTTTTGGCCGTGTTCAAACGTTAACGTCAGTTAATTTAGTTCTGCTACAGAATTAAATCTATTTGAGAGTAAATTAACTTCAGTTCTCTATGAGTAACTGTAAATGTTCCTTGAATGTTTATTATAAACCTGATTTTCATTAATATTGTATCGGCGGTAATCGGGAGGTTCAATTAGACCGCACGCCTGAGGCGTTGATTCTTGTGATTGCCCGTAGACGAGCCAATTTGTTGGAACGGCTTGGTTTATGAGCACGTGCGTTTTATTGGCACCGCCAATTGTGCTTATTCCCCTCCTACAAAATTTATTCAACATTCCTTCATATAAAAATGAGGTAAAACAAAAGCAGTATTTACTCATAGAAAACACGATTAAAATAAACGGAACTATATTGCAGAAGCCAAATTAAGTAATAACGAAGAAAGCAGTCCTATATTGACAGTAAGGATAAAATAATCCCGAATATTCCAAAGAGAAAAAAGGAACAGCTGTTATTATAGGTCGTTTTATATGCGAGCTTTGTCTTTTACTTTATCCGGTTCTAATTATCGTACAAAAATACTTTTAAAAGAAGTATCAAATTAGCACTTTGATCCACTTTCGTTTAAACAAAATTTTCTACTAAAAAAACTCCTTTTGATGTTCTATGTAGTTTAGCAGCATTTTTTCGCCTGGACATTGCGATTATTCACAAAGGGTTGAAGATAACACTTTAATTTTTTTGATCGGTTGCCTTGTATATCTTTCTTGCAAGTGGAAGCTTGATGTAAAGTCAATAAATGATATTCTCGAGATGTTGTAACCAACCTTTAGAGATTGATGTAGGTCATGTGCCCTTTACTCTAACCCTATCTGCATGTTCCTACACCAGTAAATTCTACAAGCTATTTGGATTTGGGCGTATCCATATATTGGAGAGTAATATATTATTTACAATACACAGTTTGTTTTTATGGCATTTTCATTTAAATATATTCATTGCAAATATATCAGGTATTACTATCCTAGCGTGTTAAAAAGTTCATCAAACCGTTTCAAAGATTTGGACCTGAAAGCGATGCAAGCAAACATAGAGACTTCGCATTTATAGTGTTAGTAATATCTTATTTTTTCCCAAAACCAATAATTGTTATTTAAAACTATAGAAATTGGGACACAGAATAAATCTAATCCGTATGTTATGAACTACATATTATAGGTACATATTTTTTAGTTTAATGTAAAAAGTATCTCAGCAGAAATGAGTACATTACATATTACAATCGCCACTTGATGTGGGGAACATCTTGTTTACCATCAGGTACGGTGTTGCCACTTTGTCATGCCCGTATATAAAAAAAAACTGTGCAAGTAAGACTACGTGTTATAAGCGACGATAAACTATTAAAAAAATATATATTTTAGAACGTTTTAGAACCAGTTAACTATCTTTAAAATATTGCACAAATTCAGGGAACAAAACCTCATACAGCCATGATTAATACTCGAAAGGCAGTGACTTGTTGCGACGTCGGAACCATTTCCTAAATCCGAGTTGAACGAGAGTTAAAATTACATTAACAGAACCCTCATTCCGTTCGAATCACTACCCCTAAATCACCCTCTAAGGAATACTTGCTTATCAACTGCAATGGCTTGGGGTATTAAGGGGGAGTGGATAGTGTGCTGGGAATACTTGGATTTTTGTACAAGAAGTATAAAGTTGATCCATGGCTTTCGTCGTACTGTGTAGGTAGGTAGAATATTGATTAAAAAAAGCCTGCTTTATTTTATATTATTCTTTAACTAGGACAATGAACAAAACAAAAACACAGAGGGACTTATAGTACATTTGGTGATCTCATCGTTCAAGGTGATCTTTTAAAAAACATCCATAGGATGTAAATAAAGGAGGAATAGATGAGAGGGTAGTCAATATGTACAATCTATTAACACATATAAGTGTTATGTTACACTAATATACATACTGTTAAGTTTATACAAACATGCATACAAAATTCTATATGCATAATATTATATGAGAATATACATACAGTCAGAGCAATTAAGTTTATACGAATGCCTAAGAGGAGTAGTGTTCCTCAACAAGTCTTTTGAATTTAGACAATGATTGTGCACGTCTTAATTGGATGTTTCACAACCGAACGGTCTTAACAGTAAAATAATGGATTTACGAATCAATACTGTTGCTTTACGACAATTTTTTTGAGTCACTTACATTATTCAATATAAGACATTTATTTACTGATACAAATGTTAAATGTAATTTTGAAATAAAAAATAGAGTTAATTTCTATACCATTCCTAATGCACTTCACTTAGCGTTTCAAAACTCAAATGACAGATGGCGCGCTTACAAAATTATTATTTAACTAAAACAGTTGCTCCTTAAATCCACTCTAGGCGCAAATATTGTTAGCTATATTCATTTACGCGAGATGTATCTACGTTATTCTGCTGCGGGTCACACGTCGACCAGGCGCTGGCTGTAATTCACTTACGAAAATTTAATCGCCGAGCCGTCTGCCCGCAAATCTGTGGCTTCTTGACAGAGGGGATACCAACGTATAGTTATTGTGCGGTTTTGGATGCTTCATGCTGCAATTTATATGCAATAGACGAAGGAATTTAAATGTAAGCAAAACAATGGTTCCTATTTCATTACGTCATATATTCTGCCTACAGTTATAATTATGAAATTGGAATTATATTTTTGCGGTGGACCGATTTTTTTTATATTGGAGAGCGTGTTTACAAAAATTCCGTGACAATGATAAATTTAGTTAAATATTTGTCAGGAATGTAAACATGAAGTCGAGCGGTCATTGAACCCAAGATATTTTTGTGTCAAAAACATTGGTACATATTTTGTCGGTAAATATCAATAGGATCATTAAAGAGGAATAGGCGTAAATTTATGTTAACAGGAAAAAAATGAGTTTGTGTGTCGCCTGAATAAAAAATGCGAGAAATAATTTTGAAGCAGTCAGTTCCAGAAAATAAAAGGTTAAAAGTGGAGTATGAAATTGGGTACAAGTACAACCCACCAATTCCCGGTTGAATACAAGGCAAAAGGAACACGAATACTCGGCTATTTAATCTTGACAAATCCACAGCAACACACACCGCACAACTGTCCAGAATAAATTTTACAAAATACAAAGTGGCCTGAGATTTTCCAGGAAAATAAATATTCGCGCGATATTTTAATCGTGATTAAAGTTTGTCGTATATCACATTGCAGTATAATATTTCGCTTTTAAAATCTCTATACGCGTATTTATGGGACAACTCTAATAGCATTTTTTACAGCGAAGCCGAGTGCAATATGGAAATGTCTCCGCGAAGGAAATGAGTATCATTCCACGTAATAATAACATTACATTTTGCATGATTTAGGAGAAGATATTTTTAAGAGTGTGACTTCAGACGTTCCTCATCCCACAGTTACGTAGGATTAGTACAATAGACTTGTTATGTTTACTGAAAATTAACGTTTTAATACTTGGTATTGGGTTTTTACTGGCTGAAAATGATAATTATATAAATAAATTGGATTATTTATAAAAAAATCTAAATGACCTTTTACGGATAAAATGGTAGTGTAACGCAGCTTTTGTGACATTTTCCGTAAGCTTCATTGCATTTAAACGACGCGTGATTTTTCCGCAAAACTGACACTCGATGAGGTGCAGCATTTTGCAGAGGACGGTTCGTTAGTTCAACATCCGCACCAACTTGATTACAAAGTCCCATCCATTTTTAATTTCAGATTTTTCGAATAGTGACTCCGCTGTTCCGCCTCTTTCACTGTATAATGCTAGACATATCTGAGTTCTTTTTTTTTATTTACGTTTCAGTTTCAACATTATAAATATTTATTTTCATTCATCTTTTTATATTATCCATTCTAAATTTGAAGTATTGTGAAGTTTAATTCTCATTATTTAGATGAACCGTAACGAATGCTGATGTAGGTATGTAAAATTTATTAGAATATATTAAACATTAAAATATTTTATATATTGTGAACAAATGATTATTGCATTTGCTATCTTATTCTTTTCTATTATTATTTTATTCACACCTACTCAGATCTGTATTTTCGAACGTATGCAGAGATGGACACCCACGTTTCGCCAGCTGTGATTTAAATCCTAAGCAACAAGGGGCGGGTCTACTGTAGGAAATGTAATCCCTGAACACGGAGCACCTGTGAAGTTTATCCATACCGGATTTGTATATAATGCTTGCAGGCGAACATGAGACGAGAGGCAAAACTAGTTTAGTAATTGTGCAATCTAATTGTGTTGGTGCAATCTTTTTTCTTTGTCGTGACAGCATTAAAAAAATACTAAATACAGTCGAAATATTGAACACAAAATAGAGCCAAGTTGGTGGCAGTTAATCGAGCCAGTTTGGTCGAACATCGGTCAGCGCTTGGGGCAGCAACCGTAGCTTTTTTACCTTTTTCTTGCTTCCTTCGTGAAAGCGCTTCGTTACGATGTTTTTTTCCGGCCAACAGTATTAGCCTTCCTATTTCACACATGTCACACGATGAGCGCGGAAAGCTAATTATGTTTTCGCTAGAATATAAATAAATGCGAACTTTGTAAATGACTTGTTGGTTGGTATGTTGAGTGTTGAATTTATTATTTTATATACATTTTTTCTGTCTTCGTGAATCATCAGTGAAAATGTCGGGGGAGGGGGGGGGGTAAGAAACACTTAGCGATATAAATTCGTATATTGTTATTTATTTGCTTATTTATTATAACTATTTATTCAATACGTACCATTTTTTTTCAATTTTGACATAGAAATAGAATCTAAACTGTATGAATGTGATGATACATGTATACATGTATCTCGCATAACCCAGGAGTTGCAAATAAATTGGCTTCCACTATTAGAAGCACCTGCCAGAGTCAGTCAAGCGGAAACCAATTAAACTTAACCAGGCATCCAAGTTCGCAAACAATGGGACGAATTGAACTACGACTTGTGCCATTCAAAGACAATCGGACTTGTTAGCTTGCGACACACTAGTCTCATCTATGAAACCTGGCGTTCCTGTTCAATACATTCAGTAAACGTTGTTATAAATTAAAACTTTGAATTTGATCTTTACTACTATTTGGCTGCGACTTAGTTATTTTTTTAATCAGTAAATTATTAGGTCATTTCGGAGGTATTAATTAGAATTGTTTATTTAAATTTGCCGAAAATGATCATTAATGAGTTTAATAAGGCAAATCTTTCTTCTCATTTAGTTAAATCCCCGCACTGGCATAATACGTTCAACTACTTAGCCTACGTGCTCTGTAACTCCTCTAAGTAATAGTCAAACTGCATACTGAGAATGTTTCCGATACATAGCAACACTTATTTTCGCTGCGATCAATTTATCAAAAACAAAAAAGGAAAGGCGGCGCGACGCTTTCCAGCTTTATATTATCCTGGTAGATTATTACATATATTTATAAAAATGGGGCAATTATCATGAGTAATATTAGTTTGGATGTTTGTATTATATTCCAAAGAACCGTAGAACGTTTTTAAAAATCCTAACCTCGTGAGAATGAGTTCTTGAAATAAAATAGTTTGATCTAGAAATGATGACAACTGCCCCAAGCATTAATTGTTTTCTAAACATTTATTATAAATCAAATTATAAATCAAAATATTTATTACAAACAACAGGGTATTCAAACTTAATGATGTAAATTAACTCATTTAATCCCCATTTATTATTTTAAATTCACAAAGCTGTACTTCAAATGTTTTAATAACAACTAAAACATGGTTGAATTAATGACATTAAAAATAATAAGAAAGTGAATTAGAAGTTGGTTGATTAAAATAATAATGAAGTTGGTGGCTCAGGCACAGGTGTATCTTGACATTTTAATAAGTATGGAGTTGTTTGAACCAACTTTTACACACTTAATAAAATAATTTCGTACTTTTATAAGTTATTCTTTCGATGGATATATATTCAATAACTAATAGGGAAAATTGAACCATCGAAATCGTAGAGTTTAGGCCTACATAGTTTCGATTTTATGTATTTTTTTTCTTTCTGATCATGTTGCTAAACATAATTGGCCCGTTTTCTGTAACGAGTTACTTATCAGAGTAAAACAAGTTTATGTTTAATAACCTTTTCAGAAGAAACCTTATTTTATTGAGATCTTATTTCTAATCTTCTCCTTTAATACTAATACACATCTGTTAATTACTAAACATTATAAATTAAATATATTTTCTTAGAACATTTCATTATTCCATTAATATGCTTAGTGGTGCTGCTATATTATGCTCAAAGAGATAAGTATTTTCGTGAGAAATGCTACTAACCAATTTTCCTATTATGGCTTCAAGGCGTTTTGAGAAATAAATGAAATTTGATAGGTCCCCCGTAAAGAATTAAATACGCCTGCGGCAAATATATGTATGTTAAACCAGCTAAATTTAATAGGAAAGTGGGGTGAAATAGAAAATAAACATAGAAGATAGTGACGATATTATATATTTTGATGATAGTGTGTATATGTGTATAGCTGGGTATGGCTGGTAAATGTCAGGAAAAAAGCCACAGCAAAGAAAACAGATTACTATATTTAATATTTATGTTACGAAGAAAGTACCTCTTCATACAATGATAACTATTAAGACGCAATTAGAGTCCTGTCTTTTCCGCATCAATACAAATATTTACATAATCTATAATTTTGTTTCGTTTCTAGGTATAATACTAGTTCTTGATCGTGATTTTGATGGCGAGAACTTCACAGTTATATTCAAAAAGAAATTGATGATATGTAAGAAAATTAATAATGTTTAATGATAGTGTAGTGCAAACACTTTATGACATTTACTTCTTAAATGCTATATATTTAAGAAGTAAACATTTGTTATTGAACTAAAAGAATACCCGGTTTAAAAAACAAGTAATTAAAACACTGAAAACGGTATTAGATGAAATCTATTTCAGAAGCTAGAAAAATAATTTAAGTGGATTTAAAATCGGAACAACAACCGATAGGTTTGAACTATTTATTGTGGAGCGGTTAAATCAATATTTTCTTGCGAAGCGGATGTGCACAGGTCATGTTTTATTGATTTCGTAATCGACATCTAATTAATAGTTACGGAACTCAACATTATCTCCATGTGTGTTAAATTTAGGTGTTTTACTTAAAAGTATTTATGAAATACATGCGGTGTATCTAGAAACAGTAAACTATTGAGAAGACTTTGTGGACACTTACATGCCATGGTTTTCTTTTTCAAACGTGAGAGAAACAACTAATCAGGGGTCTTTAAACATTGTTTTCGTTCTATAAATTCCCAAAACTTTAACACGTTTATTTTAAAACGATGACCTTAAGTAGAGCAGGCCGGATATTTTGACGCGGGAGTTAGCAGTAAACATAGTGTTAGCCATAGTGCCAACAGGTAGCTGTTCGTTTTCCAATTTTCCGCATGGAGGATCAAAGACAATCGTGTAACCCGTACACGTTCAACATTCACCATTAAATATCGCACGGCTCTTGTACCATACTTAAAAGCATATTTGTGATTGTAAAAATGTATTAATTTTAGATACATTTTCATGAAAACGGAATGTTTATTAAATATATTGGAACGCAGAAATAAACCACGTAGCCTATTCAAAAATTATCGTCTCAATCAATTTTTGGAGTGAAATCATTTTAAATTGTTTCCAACTTCCAAAAATACACATATTTTATTGTATAAACTAAGTCTTTATTTCTTTTATTCCTCGTAAATGACAAAAACAGTTAATAATCAAATTGTATTTAAAACACCACTCATGTGACGCGTTTATATTTTCTAGTAGAGGTACAATAAATAACTAGACATTATGCTGAATACAAGGACATGCAGTTTTTAATCTTTTTTGATTCCATTCTTCAGACTATTTATATTCTTTAAAAAAAAACTTGAATGTTAATTACGTTAGATGTTTGTCACTTCCATATGATAGAGTTCAGATGAGAGAAGTCGCCCGCTCCGAGTCGCATACACTGACATGAGAAAAGTTTATGAACAATTTTTAATTAAAATTTGAATACATTCAAAAATAGCTTTCTGCTCAGCAATGCATAATTAAACTGATGAAGTTTTATGTCCGAATGTTTTTATAATTATTAAGTATTCAGTGTATCTGTTATGCGGATCGAGTAATTTATTCGAATATTTTTATATCGAAAGTAGAAGTAAGCCGCAAACACAGCGGCTAAAGTTATTAACCAATTAGGAAAAAATCTTTAGACTAAATAGGACTTCTGGGAAGTGATGGCTCTTTTTGTTATATTACGTTTACGTGCCAAAAATGGTCATTCACGTCATTCCTAAACAATTCTTTCACTGTCCATGCAGCTCGCTTGTGGAATGAACTGCCGTTGTTAATAAGACAAGCTATGTCGCTTCTTACTTTTTAAATACTCATCAGAGTATTTTATTCATTAAAAAATATTAGCTTTATTTTATGTTAATATATTATAATGAGAACTGTTTTATGATTTAATTAAGATCTTTAAAGAATTAAAAAAATTGTGTATAAAAATAAAAACAAACCAGCCATATATATTTTCAAGGTAAATTTTAGAAAAATATTAGTAGGTATAGGTTATTCAGTTACCTTTATTACTCGAATAATCCAAAATCGCCTTTTGAACTGTATCAAAGTAAAATACTATACAAAGCTACACGGCCACTTTGTGATGGATAGCACGGCTCTCTATTTTGATGACGTCATGTGACTAGTGATAAAGAAAATTGTCGGCGGGTGACCAGAGGCTTTATGTGATCGGCTTTTATATTAACATATATTATGGAGATTGGCTATTATGCTCCATCAATAGCTTATCGCTTCTATAATATTCTTTTTACATCTTTTCAAGAAAATCGTTTTTCATATAATGTTTTAACACTTAACGGTAGAAGGATCGATCGACTTTTTATATTAAAGCTTTGAAGGAAGGTTTTGCTATTGGAAACTACTTGATATGTCAACAAATATTTCTTGTTAATTAACTCTGTACTAAATACAGCTTGTATTGTAAAGAGCTACCAGAATTTTATTTTTCATGCAGATTAACAATCGCTAGGATTATTAAATAACAATCGGATTAAAAACCAATTTCGGCTTTTAACAAAGTCACGTCCCATTCTGTGTTTGTGAAGTGAAGTATACATTCACATTCCTTATGTCCAAATCCTTTCTACAAGTCAAATGATCTCGGCATTCTATCTCATTAATCAACACACCATCCTTTAACTCACAACGAACTGATATCAGTCATGCGGCCAGCAATGTTGGGCCTTTTGTTATAAATACATTTACAGTTTCAACTTTATTGTTTAAACAAACACATTCCACTTAAACCGTACATTTTAAGAGCTATTGAAGTTAATGTAACAGAATTTAATAGCCTATGACAATAAAATGAAAATGTAATGTTGGACAGTGTTGTCCGCATTACCGTCACTGCAAATATTTGCAGCGCTAAATCGATTTCAAAGTTTGGATGTTTACAAACTATCATCGTGCAACATTTCCCAGACCACTGCATATCCGGGCGATTCATGCTGCGGTTCGTAATTGGATATGCTCTCTTAGCTAAATGGGAGAGATGAAATTGGAATTACACATAGACCAATGACCTATTAGGGCACTTAGCAAACTAATCTACTAGTCACACAAGCGAATTTAAGCTTAATTTAGTTTCATAGACAAATGAAAGGGATATAGTTCCCTAGTATTATATTGTGAGGAGAAAAGTATTAGTACGGTACTACGAACTACTACGTATTTTGACGGACACCTACGCCGTAGCAACATCTTTGCTACGGCGGTGCGCCATATTTGTATGTATGTTTGAAATCAGTATCACGAAAAAGTGTCACGCCGTATTTACTCATTGCCCATTTAGCGTGTATGCGGCGTGTCACGCGCGTGTTGATAAGCGTGATTGATGACGTCACGCGCCTCGTCGACATACGGCAGGGGGATGGAGGTTTGGCACGCATTAGCCTACTTGTTGAGCGTCGTCGAATTATGGGGATTCAGTATTGAGACATTCCCGTGCCGTCATCATTATTGACTGACAGTTTAGCAATACGTAGGCGACGCCAAAGCCGGTACGTGTGCGACTGAACATCAAAAGGCTATACTTATGCAAATTATCAAACTTGTTTGGCAATTTTCTTACCAAGTCTTTGATGTTTCAATCGCTTGGGAGTGGATGTACTGGCGTACTGTGAGAATAGATAATGCGGGTAATGTTTTATTTTATTTCCAATTATAGAGTTGTACAATATTCTATCGATTCCTTTGCATAATATTTACGATTTTTACCTTTTACATATCCAGAAAAAGTTTACACCTACAGCATTGCTTGTCGAATGTAAAAAAATAGATGTCAAATAAGTAAAATGATTTTAAGTTATTACAGACATTGTGTTTAGATATCAAATGAACGAAAAAGACATATATAATAACCGCTACACTATTTCTCATTCGATCAGATCATATACTTATATGTATGAATGTAATTATAAAGTATATGTGATGTATTTTTTATTATAAAATGAGGTCATACATTATTCCTTAATCCAAACTATTGTGACATCATCATCAATACACTGAGCTGCTATAAAGAGATAAACAGCAAGAAGCGACTCCTGTACCCTTTGGTACTTTCCCATGCGAATAATTTGTTTCTTTTATTCGCCCTGTTTCACTGCGCGCGTACACACAATTTATTTGTACACGCTTCTTAGGAGAACACAGTTTTCCATTTCTATTTACATTTAGTTCTGTGTTCAAATATTGGCTCGAAACATGTCCTTTGTTCGGGGTCTTCGTGTGCACTAGGTGTATGAAAATATTTTTCAAGAACCGGTGTATTGAAATCACAATTTTTTTGTTACTCTTCTTATAGCGATTATTCTATACATCAAATTATATAAAATAATTGTTTATGTAAAATCTACTTAGGAATTTTAATTTGCTGCCAATAGAATACTCGTATATTTAGTTTGGAATCATTTGCGGTGTGATTATAATTTTTCTGTTGCACTAATGACCTTTTTAATTCTCTAAAAACTTCGCTATTGCGTCAGAATTTGTCTTAGCACCCTACTTGAGTGGTCTTCACTTGTTATCTCGAACATTTGACCAAAATTTTGCTATCCCAGTTTTTTTTTTTACATAGACATAAACAAATATATAAAGATAGAGTGCATAATCTTAGACAGAATTAATAAAATTTCCAATAAATAAAACCCTATGGTATAGTTTTCCTTGCAAGTGAAGTATACTAAAGTTCCGTTTTGTTTTGTTGCAGAAATGTCTCGGAGCGGAATGATCGTGCTCGCGCTGTGCGGTTTGGCGACGATCTGCTCGTTGCCCACTTCCGACGCGCAGGCGCTCTCCCCATACGATGGTAACTAACTTCTTTTCTGTGCTTACAATATAGTTTATCAAAACTATCGGACACTTAACATTTTGGGCATTGTTAAAAAAAGAATTAAAGTATATTTTCAATATCAACACTAAAATCCCGTATATGTTTAATAATAAATTATTGTATTGAAAATATTTTTTCATTTCATTTTCATTCAAATTTCATACTAAGTACTAGTCTATTTAAAACTAACCATTCATTTCCATTATCCAAACTGATTCCCCTTGCCACAATTCGCCATTATGTTTTTTAATAATTTATTGTTTACTAAGTACTTTTTAAATATAAAAGACCTCCAAAAATCACTGTATTATTAACATGTAAAAATATATTCACAATTGTTGCATCTGCTTAGATGGTTCCTACGACTGCATCATGGAAATGGAATCTTAAAACAGGTTAGGTATTTTTTACAGTGACAATGTTCTATAGTATGATAACCATTAATTACCATAAAATTATTTTTAGAGCTACATAGGTATAGAAAAATACACATAAATCAGTAAATGTAGCTCCAACGTAAGATAATAATACCTTAAAACCATCTTAGTTGGGTTAAAGATTTAAAGAACACATTCCTATGTGTCCTATGTGTGTTGAATACACACAACAACTTAAAATAAATTGTAACATGTAAATTGCCCTCTTTGGTAATCGGATTATGTCTGAATGAGCAAATTATGAATTACTCCGAACGGATCTTAACAATTTTCAACGGCGGCATACGCTAATGTATGCCTAATTAAATCGGAGCACTTGTACCTAATGTTTGGCGTGCCCTTTAATTTTAAGGTTATTCTGCCAGTTATAAATTATTCGCTACAATCAACAAATAAAACAGTTTTTGAAAATGGAACGATTGATTGCCTAAATGATAATATTTTGTATTTGTTTTAATTAATCAAGTTTATACTGCCAGCATTATGCTAAACAATCAGTTTTGAAAATAGAACGGTTCACCAATTAAAAACATGTCATTGGTTCCAATTGTAAGTGTATAATACTCGCAGTTACTCGCTATATTAGTACGAGTAATATAACACAATATGTGGTAATCGTATTTCGGCTAATTGAGTTAATAAATAGTTACGCACACAACACAGGCGCAAGACCAAATGTGCTATTTAATTACACGTCCCTTATCGAACAACGAAGAAAATGCTTAATCCCCACACGAAGCTATAAATAAATTACTAAAAGCGAATAGAGTCATACGACAATAATTATCTGGACACATGATGAAGCGTCATGTTCCATAACATCTTTAGTAGGTAACCATCCAGACAATCGACTTACATGCGCAAACAAGTTAACTGTGTCAAACAATATGGGATTTGTGAAGCTAGTAACAACGTAATCACAGTGTGAACGCGTTTCGCCCAACGTAAATCTGTACCGCGCGACGGCGTCACGTAGCCTATTAACTATCGGCTTACAATTACACACAATAACAGTAATTTCGCCATGATTGTACTACTCATACGTTTTACACAAATTTTGAAAGTACAATGTTGATTAGAATAAAAATAGCGTTGAAAGAATGGTGTATAAAAAATATCAGTTTTGGACGTTTTGTAATCACCGAAGGAGTGATAAATGCGATATTTTGCCACATTCCCAGACTAGGTGTATTGAAAAGATCTTTTATGTAATAGGTAACTTTATCTCCTAATTTTAAAACAGAAATTACATTAAGTCTTGATTTAAAAAAACAATTCACTGTTGATAATAATTTGATTTATAAAATAATTTGAAATAGAAACTGAAACCAAATGATATTGAATTTACGATTTAAAAGTTAATTTTTCGTGTAATACAAGACGAGTCACAGTAAAATATGACAGGAAAATACGAAAAATGAATTTTGTTTACATTATTTTTTGTATTAATGAAACTAGAGAAGGTACGAATATTAAAGATGGAAACGGCGATAATGAAAAACGTGACGTTTCTATGGAACACTTGCAAGAAAGGCGTCCGTGTCAGGTGTCGATTGTTTGAAATGTTCTACTTGATATCGCCCAAGGACAGTCATCGCTTTTGGGACAATTCAAACCTCCCCACAAACGAAGCACAACAAAACAATATCATAAAAGTAATACTCAACGTGCTTTATTTTTAACGAAAAAATATTAATTTTGAATAGATGAAAATGATGTCCCTAAATGAAATATTAGTTTATTGAATTCATAAATTTAAAATAGATTACTTAAATTCAGATCATGTTTAAATTGACTTCTTTGGCTTATCTAATACCTAAAATTGGCTTGATTATAATCATATATCTACATACATAACATATAACATAACATCAGGTGGCTCACTAGCCCGCCTCCTTTCCCATAAATTTTTATCTCTGCATCACCCAGAGGTTGACTGTTAGAGAATGCCTTTGGCATTAAGTCCGCCTCTATACTTAATGTATAAAAAGCATAAATAAATAAAAAAAATAAAAATAAAAAAAATATTCCTATTACTATTTCAAACAAAACCTCACAAAAACCTCATTCTAAGAGAGATTTACGGTTTAAAGCAGATAGACTTATTAGTGCAACACCAGTCGTAAACAAGGCTTACTCACTACGACACTAACAAAGTTAATATTAAATTTTACCAAAGAATTCCAATTGATTTGACTAATAAAATAAAAGACTAGTTGGTAATTTTATTGTCGATGAAAGTTTCGTCGTCCATTTTTCTGTCTCTTTATTATTTGTCTCCACATTCCTTTGAGATATTATAGAGTAGAGTATTGACGTGTTACCCTATTATGTTTTGTTCAGTGGGCAGTCACTTTTCTCATCACTCGAATCCTTCGGGAGCAGCAGTTCGATAGTTCTTGAAGTTTAAGGGAACGCCGGAAAGAGTTTGAGCACGTCAAACTTGCTAATAAAAATTGGGCGCGGTAATATCGATGATAATTCATTAAATTCATATAAATCGTTAATTGTGAAAAGCGCCTAAATGTTGAAAAAAAGTGAAAATTGTCTAAATCAATGATTTTATGTTTTTTCTCCACGATCTTGTATTTTATTTGTTTAATTTACTGTTCTAATTTCATCCAGCCAGTAATAAAATATGATTGATAAACAGAAAAAAATATATCATTTGAGCTAACCATGAAGACATTATTGTCTCATCTATATAAATCTTATAAGAGAAGTCAGTTGAAACAATCCGAGCTGCCATACATTCTCAACAGTTATGTGAGCAATATAGTAAATTTGTAAACGGCAGAGTTACATGAAATCTTAATCAGTTCGATACATCGATGGTAACATTGTTAGAATTTAGAGGCTTCGTGAGAATGCACGCCGCCTTGTATTAGTTAAAGTTGGATCCAAACTTGCTAACAAATCAGAAGTGGCAACATGGATAGAGAAGCTATCGCTCTTACACTTATAATTAAGATAACTCGAGTTTCGAAGTTTCTATCAGGTTATATAGGATATGTGTCATAATCTTGAAGTGTATATACAATATGTATTTTTATGACACTGGTTGGTGTGTTTGGACGTATTTATAAATATTCACACACAAAACCTCATGAATTGGCATCGGTACTGACCGTTTTTTAATGCTTATACGAACATAATTACAATATAAATTAATCTTTAGAAAAAAAATATATGTTATAAAAATAAAGGTTTTTTTTCTTAAATCTTTTTATACGAAGTAGCGCGTGCCGTAGTGGCTGAGGGCTGCACGGATTCCCTATTTATATACTACAAAACTATGTTAATATTGAGAAACAATCTAATTCATAGGAGTTTATTAAATCTTAAATAATACAATACAATATATCTGAGCGGAGCCGGGTGGTTTCACTGTGTTTATAAAGTTTAAGATGTGTTTGACAACGTAATTGATATGAGTTCAGGAATATTCCTCTGTGAGTTTATATACTCAATTCTAAATATACACTAGAGATCTTAAGCAAATAATTTTGACGATTCTTTGAACTTCTCATTTAGGTGAAAACTCATTTATTCAATTATTATTTAACGTGTTTTTTTTTTCTTAATTTTCACGATTTTGGTAATGAATAACACCTAGAGGAAAACACTCGCGTTATGATGACACACTTTATTACAGAAATCATGGGAAAGAATCTTCTGCACATATTTATGACTTACCTGGCAAATTACGCACAAAAAAGCGGCGATCGAAGCGGCAATAGTTTAAAAAAAAAAATAGTGACGATTCAAAAGCACTTGTAAAATCTATTTGAAAAAAGGTGATTTCGACTTGAACTTTGAACAAACACTACACTACATTGCTGTTGTCCTTAGCAATATAATTTCAGTAAAATACTACTATTGATATGTAGTAACCGCACGGAGTCTGGAATTGTGGTCGAAAAACCGCAATAGACACGCCCCTACGTCGTGGGACTGTTACAAACCTGACAAAAAAAAACCAGAATGGATTGGAACAAAATTTAGTACAGATAATTTACAACCAAGTTAAACACGACTAATGTCATCTCAAAATACTGATTAAATTTAAAATGAAGCAAATAGCAATTAAATATACTAGTTACTTACCCAAACAATCGTGACCCCGTGAATAAATATATAGTCCCACAAAACCCCTGAACCAAAAGCCTGTAAAGTATACGAGATAATAAAACACTTATAAATAAGAGCATTTTAATATTTAGTAATGAATAAATTAAATGCACAAAAATATTAATTATTCGTACAACAGTCTCCCGCATAGCTAAGTGCGCTTTTCGTAATTAAAAACGCTTGTCAAATTAGTTAAATCCCGGTAAGATTCAAGTTTATGTCGCTTTACGAACGAATTTTTTTCGGGGTATTTTTGCCAAATTGATGAAAAAATATAAAATATGTAATATTCACTCTTATATTTAAGTAGAAGGTAAGGGCAAGGTTTGTGTCAAGTTCAGCTCTACCTTATCTATGTATGTACACACAGAACAGCTGAATAAGTTTAGAGAAATAGACAATATTTTGTATGGGGACGTCGATCATGATAAATATTAAATGAAGTATAACTTTATATTTATGTCGGTACCTATGCATGTATACCTAACACGTGCTTATCATCAAGTAAAAAAAAACATGTGATAACACCGTGTCTTTCAAAGATATAAATAAATAAATAAATCGTAAGGAATTCCGTGAAATGACGAGAAACTTATAATAAGAAATTTTGTTTGCTATTGCAGTGAAGGAGAAAAGCTAAATTGAAAATAACTTTGCTCCATCTATCACAGTATCTCGTCGAGGGTTATTGTCAAAGGAAGTTAAAGAATATTTATGTCAATAATAGCTCACTTTACCCGAGCGCCGGTCTCGAGCCAGTACAATGTAGGAAACAAGCTTTATTATTGAACTCTATATTTTTATTTGCAATACTTAATAATAAAATCAATGTTATTGAAATATTTAATTCTGGTTTTAATTATAATATTTTTTTTAAATATCCTGGTTTATAATCTCGTCAAGTGCGTATCGAAAATGTTAAATTCAAACTGTGATAACCATATCAATTTTGATTTGATTTACATTACTTATTTAGTTTAAGAACAACTTAAAAAAAATATAGAGATTCATCCAAGCATGTCACGTTCTAAACGAACCGAATAAGCCATCTTAATTGTGTAGTAAGATATAGAAGTCAAGGAATCTCCCTTTTCAACACTGACTAAAAGGCACTTTGCTTTGCTTAGTGGGGTCATTAAGCATACCTATATGTATTTTTTAAATTAATATCAAAATTCTACTAGTCCAATTGATACAATATTTCGTACAATATTTGTAACAAAAACCAATTGACTATCGATATACACAGCCAGCAGCGCTTGACCTCCATCAGCAAAGCAAGTGTGTAGCAACAATTCCTTCGACCAGTTCTTTGATTAATATTCTTTCTCACAGGATCATCGACAGCAGCCGACAGCAGAAGCAGCTGGGACGCGCTGGGGGGCCTGTACGCCTTGCTAGCCCAACACGATGCTCTTGGCGGCCATGCTCTCGCTCGCAAGTCCGTGCGCTCTCCTTCCAGACGCCTTCGCTTCGGCCGCCGCTCCGACCCCGACATGCCTCCTCAGGCTCCCGTGAGTAATGTTACCTAGTTTTTTTTTATTATCAAAACTACACAACAACATCTTGAACGAGTTCATGAATGAAAATAGCTACAATACATGTAAGTCCTTAGTTGAAAAAAAATTCAAATTAATTTATTTCATCTTTGAAAATATTTTTTAAATATTATTTCTTAATAATTATTACTTTTGTATTATCTGGCGGCATACGTCATTAAGATACAGTATCGATCTACTGAAGATTACTTTCTAAATTCTAAAAAAATCCACACCACACTGATTCCAGCAACGTTATGTTATATGGATAATTGCTTCTTTTCACGAATTCCGAACAAATATTATTCTTAATATTATCAGTCTAATTATTACAGCACTGGCTTATCAATCTGTATTCAGTCTGGTTTACAGCGCATAATTAAAACATAATGTCTCGTTCCATTAACTTTCTCGTGAAGAGATTCAAATAAAATTTAAAGCAGTTTGTTACAATAAAACGGTACTTCCTAATGCGCAATTAAGAAAGTCGTAAGTTATTCTGTACTCGAAGCCCTTTTATACGGCAGTGTTAATTCATGTTCATTAAGGACGTTTAATAATTTTATTGTAGAGCATTAGTACATAAATAATTGGCATAAAATATTACTAAACCTACATTCAAAAATATTTTTATTGACTTTGTTTTCATCTTATTTTGATGGCTACAAATATGGAGGTTATTATTAAATCCTTTCTATTATTCGATTTTATATTATGTACAGCCTATGCACTTAAATTATTTATTTTTTATAGTTAAGTTAAATTTTATAGTTAGTTTCAAGACGTATGTCCCTTCTACATTTAGTTCTATATCATTACCTACTATTTCAAATAGTCAGCGAAATGTAAATTAAATTAATTAACTATTCATTATCAGCCCATATACGTCCCACTGCTGGGCACGGGCCTCCGCTACCATTGAGAGGGTTTAGGCCTTAGTCCACCACGCTGGCCTAGTGTGGGTTTGCGGACTACACACCTAAGAAATTCCTAAGAACTTTTAGGTGTGCAGGTTTCATCACGTTATTTTCCTTCACCGTTAAAGTACGTGATAATTCATTGTGATTACACACATAACTTCGAAAAGTCAGAGGTGTGTGCCTGGGGTTTGAACCCGCGACCGTCGAGATTCTCGACCGCGTGCCTAAACCTCGAGGCCGTCACGACTTGAATTAACTATAATTGGAGCTAAACTAAAGTCATTAGCAAAGCAAAGGAGTAAATTTATTCACCAGAATGTATTTACCCAACTAAACACGTATATATAATAGCATAAGCGGAAACTTGCGATACATAGTCAAATCCGAAGATCAAACATTGGGTTAATGAACTTTCATTAATTGTTCGAAGGTACCTATATTTGTTAATTATTCAAATGTGCTGCAATCATACTTCATGAGATATGTTCTACTTTCGAAGTACGTAAATACTCGTAGAAAGACGCTTTAGTCTTCCGATGCATTAAGTGTTTTAAAATGCATGATAATACGTCCAAACACAGAAAGCGCTGTCTCTGTTAATAGCTTTTTATGAAAGCAAATCTTCTGTCTTTTATGCCCCTTATCAATCTTTTAGGTTATAAACAGCCCTCATATTTGGACGTTTAATTTAAAAATGTTTTGTAAGTACCACAATGGGTTTTGGACGAGCCCATTTTCTACATCGTACAATGATCTTGATTACGTTGCCCTATATAGTCCGAAATAGGTTTTCGTCTTTCGAATTATATCTTAATTTCATAACTCGCTGATTTCACTGCGTAATTCGATTTTTCATGGCTCACTGCGCCTTGTGCCTCGCATGTATGATGTACATATTTGAGGAAAAACAATACTTGTACATTACATTAATGCATAATATATCATTTTTTCCTACGAATGGGCCTCCAGTGGTATTATGAGGAAGTAGATGTCGATAATTCACGCTGACAATTTACCTATTCTTTATTAATATAGATAAAAAGACAACCCTTTGTTGCTACCGATATTAGCAGTCGAAAGAGTAAAGACATCATTTAGTAGAAGGTTCATAATTCTATATAACTTTTATTAATCTTTATTCCACATAATCATTTAATGCGCCTTATAAAATTATCTGTACTCTCATTGGCTCTTTACGGTGTTTTTCTTCACCGTTAAAATGATTGAAATCATTTACCCGCGTAACTTAGCAAAGATGGTATTTATTATTGCGTTGAAAACAGCGTTAAGCTTCTTTGAATGTTATTTATAAATTTAAATGTTTCGGAGAACTATTCAAAATCGTTCCTGCATGATTTTACCAATTTATTCCACGACGTTGCTAAAATAATTCGTGTGTTATCTAAGTAAGGAGTTTCTCAGTTTGCGGTTTTAAACTATATGGACGTATTCCAAAACTTTCAAACAGAGTTTTGTCGGAACCACATAATGATCTCAGGAAACTAGAATTTATTTACAAAGATCGCAGGAATCATCCTTATGGTTTAAACCAATTATAAAAGTTATATATATATAAAATATATTCGTTCCATAACATCTACGACAACCACTTTTTTATTTGCTTCGTAAGAAAGTTCTTGAAAGTTCCCTATGAATAAATTCTAATCTACTTGAAATTTACCCGACAGCAAATCCAACATTAAGATATATGTACTTACTATCGAGTTGGATTTATGAGTTTTCTCAATGTATTCAGTATTCAGACCTCTAGAGTGTATAAAATTTAAAAATAACACAAAATAAACTATTGAATTGAAGGAAATAGATTTGAACAAGTTTCTGGGTACTTGGTATGTAAATTGCGTGTATTGTGGTTAGATTGACGAGATGGACGAGTTGCTGTCTCTCCGCGAGCTGCGCACCCCCGTTCGCCTGCGCTTCGGCCGCCGCTCCGACGAACGCGCTGTGCCACACATCTTCCCTCAGGAGGTACATACTACATATACACATATATACATACGTTTTAAGCTTTTACTACAACACAATGCTTTTGTAAAGAGAAAATTACTTTTTAAAAGTGTTCGGGGATTTAAATACGCTGAAGTTTAAGGTGTAGTTAAGTTTATTGGTATTATCATACAAACCTTTTTGTATAAGTACTATGTATATGTGTGTAAATCAATTTTAATTTCGCGTGGCCAATAGTAAATGATGCACTGAATGTTAAAGTATAAGATCAGGCGTTCATTTAAAAAAATATGAATTAAGTAATCTTATATAATTTATTAATATAATCGACTTCAAAATTATTTTGCATATAAACTTGAACTTCAAATTGCTATAGTTTTTACGATCCATTTATCTGTAAACATTAGACTATAGATATCTACACTACTATTTTGCTTTAACGAGGTTTTTGGCGTCAAATTACTAGTATTGTATCCGAAGATGTGTATAGGCAATACAAATCCAAAGATTTATAGATAGACGTCCGTCGTAAACACACGACGTTGATGTGGTGTTAACATTAGTAATGAAGTTTCCCTTATTCACCACCCTATTCAGTATTTTGCGAGGATTGAGTCGAGTAAAGATGTTTACTAGAATATTTTGATTGAATTTAGGCTAAAATTATTGTGATACCAATCTTTAGTAATTTCACATTAAGATCACAGACAAAATAAATACTCGGCGTTTCGGAACGTTTAAAATGCAAATATCCATCGGAATTCGCGACCTTTATCGTTTTAAATACAAATTCATTAAATTCGCCCTAGAATGTGATCAAATCGTGAACAAGCATTTCTAAATCCTTTCAACTTCACAACGGTTCGTAATTCCATTTAACGCTTATTTGACAATAATATCTTAGTTGGAACTTTTATCGCGTTTAACTTCGACTATTTAGGCTTTATCGACAGTTATTGTTACGATGGGCAGATGTAATACGTGTGTTTTATTGGTTATTGTCTCACAAATGGCTTTGTGGCTCGTCTGTTGACATAAGTTTTGTTCACAGGAACAGGACCGCGCCGTACGTGCTCCATCCATGCGTCTCCGATTTGGCCGCCGTTCGGACAACAACATGTTCTTAATGCCTTATGAGGTTGGTTTTCCTGTATCTACAGCAATTATATTAGTTTGTATTTGAGCAAGCGGCTCGATTGTTGGTAACTGGTAATGGGTACATAATTGGGATATCAATCAGTCAATATTGTTGACTAGGTTGTCTATAGTATTACGTTACCATTTAAAATAATCATCAACGCTCATGTTTTCAATGAATCAATAAATGAATTGCACCTATATAGGCTATGTATGTATCTATATAAGATATAGATAGTTCCTTTTGTCATTCAATTTAAATTATTCTCGCAACGAAAAATCCTACAGAGGTATTCGGTTAAAACGTGTACCGGCGAGATATATTAAAATGAAATTTTGTTTCAGTCGGCTCTGCCAAAGGAAGTGAAAGCCAGTGGCTCAGCAGAAGACGACAGGCAACAAGAATAAATTCATCTCAAACATATGCTCGTACAAACATGTCCTAGATTGTCTCTCCGCTCCAGGAATATTATAAACAACTCTACTTAAGTGGAATTCCGTACTATTTTATGTCATATAAAAATATAAAACAATTTTTAGATGTTAATAACTATTAAGCTATATGTACATAATCAAATAGTAATGTATGTTGTTGAGGCGTTGTTTAAATATTTCATTCGGCTATCTAGAATTTCTGTGTAACCGAAAACTGTGAACTGATATTTCTACCTTTCTATCCCCTGATTTCTAGCGCGTTTACTTAGGTACCTATGGTATTCTAGTCGGTATAAATTAAGACTGTCTTCTGTTTTTTATTCCTTGCTTCATATTCTATTGCTTCCGTGCTTGGCGAAAAGTTGTACATTTTAAGAGCTGGGTAAATGTAAAACTTTTTCGCTGGACAAGCCTTAATCTCATGAATTAACAGTATTTTGTCTTTATCGAATGTAAATCGTGGCATATTATTTACACTAAGTGTAGTGGAATTATGTTTACTTTTGTATAGATATTAAATTATAGCAAATGATCAGTTAATATAAAATATTGACAACGGATTCAGTGGTTTTATTTTTTTGAATATTCAGATTGTATAGTTACATAGATGTGTAGATTGTAGATTCTACACTAAGATCTAACTATTAAATGAAGATATGTCTATTTACATAAACTCACGCCTGTATTCCCTGAAGGAGTAAGCAGAGGGGCATTTCTGCACCCATACTTCGCCAGGTATGTATCAGTCCCACGTAATAGTTTTTCGGGCACATTTCCAGACTCCGTGCTGCTACTGAGAATTTCCTAATGGAAAAACCGAGTAACACTTTGCCTGACCTGGGAATTGAACCCAGGACCTCTAGATCGCACGGCATATACTTGTACCGCGAGACCGCGAAGCAGTCTTGTCTATTTATGTATATATTATATGTATGTATGTATATTGAAATATATATTTTAACGTTCTCTGTTATATTTTTATTATTCAACTTTGTACACTTACAACTACCTATCATTTCTATTCAAATCTCCATACTTGGTTATAAGAGATCGCCTTGTGCGATAAGGCCGCCTTTTGTACTTATTTAGTTTACTGTATTCCTTACTTTGAATCTTATGGGTACAAAAAGTTTTTAAATAAATAAATAAATACTCTCACAAACACCCAGATTCGAAAGACGTCTTTGTGTAAAATCATTTATTTTAGTGCGGAGATTGAGCCCACGCTCTCTCATTTTACAGGCTAACTTCAAACCTTGTTTTATACCCATAGTGTTTAAAAGTTAGTTGTACAATATTACTCGTAGGTCACTCGTCTCAGCTCTAATAAAAAATCTACCAATCGCCACAATTTTGCCGACCTACATAAACTTATTCGCCGTACTATTTTCGAAACGCTAAGTAACAGGTGCTATGCAATATACGAGAATAACATCGCCTAAACATGAATTTTATGACGTTGGAATAAACTAGTAAATTCTCTTACAATCTCAGCGGGATGTTCAGGGATTGTCTCGGAAGGAACTGCAGCCTGTCAATATGTCAATAGCAAACTCGCCAACTGAATATTAGAATAACTCGCTGTGTTTACTTAACGCACTGTCTTTTCTTATAAATTGATCAAAAAGTGCGGTACTTTGTAAGGCGTTTTATTTTAATGTAACATTTTTTTTTTATTCGATCAACGGTCTTTTTGCGTTCTTTTTGAATTATGAATGTGAGCAATAAGAAGACAATCTTTATACACTTTTTAATACATACCTACTTATTTCGGTACGATCTCAAGTCCGCGGACTCTTTTTACTTAGACTTCTAACCAACTACGGAGGTTGTCAATATTAACCCGAAATTTTCTATTAAGGATTTTCTGAACTGACAATTTGATGGTTATCGACTGATTAATTATAGAATACAAACGCTGTATAAATGAAAATGAATTTGTACATTGTATAAGTTTCTACTTTGTCCTCAATTAAGATAGCACGTAACTTACCGTAATGCCAATATAAAATTAAGATAATCTTCATACCGTCATGTAAAAGGTTGATTAATTTTAAGGACGAATGTGGGAAAGAGAAAAATCCTGCTCAAACACTTCACAAAATTAAACAAAACAACTCCAACCTTAAACACCACACTCGTCTAATTAGTATATTTAACATAAATTTAAAAAAAATCACGTTCCCGTACCACACATTTTTTCATTATTAAAACGAATGCAACTGAACTTGATTAATTTTATAAATAAATTATTTTTAATAAAATGATCCTTCCAGACGAATCCCGCTAGACGCGAATAATAAAAAATACTACATACTCGTAGATACTAGAAGACCAAAATAATACATTGGATGGGGTCGAAAGTAATGAGATTTTATATCATTTAAAGTGAAATTTGCCAAGTTGTAGCTGGAACACGGCGCTAGTACAATAATTATAATCAAAACAAGATACAAGAGCTCACACCAAATCCAAAATTTGCTTCCCCAAATTATTACATCACAAGGTATTTCAATTTGGTAATAATTATTATTTTATGGTTAATTAATATACACAATGTTTTGAGGTCAGGCTATCATCATGTTTACCAATTAGTAGAGACCACAATGGGTTTGTTTAGTGAAAGTATCAGATATAACACTAAAGGCGATCCATTTATAGTCAGATGTAATTTTTATTCCTATATGCCACCATCTAATCTGCGACAAACGTTTTCAACTAGCTAATCATGTCTTTGAAGTGGTGTGTAATTGTATTGGAATTAAGTCATCTGTAATTATTCTCTTTGTGGTTAATGACAGGGCGCTTGAACAAGAAAGCGTAATCCACATGAATATAAACTGATCAAATTAGTTACCTTTTGATTAGTGATCGTCAGCCCATATACGTCCCACTGCTGGGACGGTTAAAGTAAGTGATAATTCATTGTTAATACACACATAACTTCGAAAAGTCAGAGGTGTGTGCCTGGGGTTTTAACGCGCGACCGCCGAGATTCTCAACCGCGCGCCCAAATCTCGAGGCCATCACTACTTTTGATCAGTATGCGTACGGAAAGCAAATTACTACGCAGTTTATACATATATATATAAGCGAACAAGCATAATATTTTTGTCTTTCCTTAACATTTGATTTTCTCTCATATTGAACTTTCTTAAGCTTTACAAAGCTTCATAATTACACATTATTTTAGTTTCGATCTAATCAGTAATATATATTTTTTTCTCTCTTTATTTAATTTAATAGATTTTCTTTCTATTTAAACTGATATTGTATGAAAAATAAACACAAACAAGATGTAAGAAAGGACTTTTAAGCCTGTCTAAGCTTGGATGTGACGTCGACGCCAAATAGTTGTATTGTTTGCTGTTTAATAGTGGGGGTAGTTGAAATAACTTCCGGTATTTACAAGTCGGCGGATCAGGTGATCATTTTGATTTGAGACGCGGTAGTGACAGCACACTTTCTCCATTCCAGTATCCTTTTTTTCAAATTATCTCGTTAATTTATTTTCAAAACACGAAACACGATAAAATTTGTATAACTCTTTCATCTTTACTAATATTGTAACTGTGGAATTAAATTAGTTTTTTGTTACATTTTCTCGCTGAACCGTTTTGCACGATTTTTTTAGTTAGCCCATAAAGCAAGTTTCGGTTCCCAAGGATTTTTTTATGACCATGGTTGACAAATATTACTGTGGGTGCAGCTGAAGGCGAAATAAATTTTCTTACGCTACAACGCCATGGTGACAACACTGGTGTAAGTATGAATAGTGCCGTCTAAATGAAGAGTATGAAGTACCGTAAGACGTCTATCACTCCTTCATCATCATCAGCCAAAAGACATTCACTGTTGGAAATAGGCCTCAGAGATTTATTAGTCCCTCGATCCCTCCTTGTTGAACAAAATTATGCCAGGTTGCTGAATTATGACAAATTTTTTTTCTTTCAGCTGCTAGTGGTTTTTGATGGCATAGTTTAGTTAACGCAACTGGTTAATGGTTTTAAGATATTAAAATACGTTGCAAGCTGTGATCAAATGTATATATAATCATTTTAATATCTAACTCGTGAACCGTATGAAAACTTGCTAGCAATTTCGTAATGAAAAGTACTTACTAAATAAATTATGCAGAAATACACATTTATGTCATAGTATGTTTCGTTCTTTTTTTTATATAAACAAAGATGTTTGTTTATAAAGGTCATGCTCCCAACGTTCCTAGCACCACACAACAGGGCTATAGTTTATCCATTACACAAACGCATTACTAACGTGAGCGTGGGTTCAGTTCTTGACGGCTGTCTATAAATTTTTCGTGGGAACGTGTGTTTATCACGAAACGAGATTGAAAGAGAATGCCGCAATAAAATGTGAGATGTAAATCTATAATAATCTTTTGTATATAATACAGTGGGGACGGAATGAATTTTCATACATTGAATAAGAAAAATGCATTAATTGTGATGTACTCTCTAATGGATGCCTTGGCATATGTATGCGGCGCACAATCGAGAGGATGCGGGTTTGATGCCTAGGGCGGAGCAGTCTTATTCGGTTTTAGAAAAAAAACCGAATAACAGCAATACTTTCGCCCTGTTACATGAAACTTAAAGACAGCTGGCGCAATGAGAATGTAGAAACATTCCTCGGTCTGCTCTTTAATTTATTTATCAGTACTTGTCATTCATTTAAAAGGGTTCTTGGTGTAAATAGACCAATTACCATATTGTCTAAGTACAGACATGTCCATTGGCATCTTTTGAAGCAGTTAGCAAAGATTATCTTGTGCCAAAAGCTACAATGTTGCCAAATTTCCTTTTCACGCCTTGTATTCAGAGTTATTTTATATATTCTATTTCCGGTTGATTGGGATAATTGTATGCATTGAAGTGCCCTTTTCAAAAGCTATTTATTTAATTTCAAAAAAATACCTTCGCACCCCGTTTTCTAATCCATAGTTATTTGATAAATGCCCAATGTAATGATACAATAGTTCATTTATCAGGCAATAATACGTATAGCACAAACTTATGACACGTCAATACATCTTTATGAAAAAAGAAAATTAATTGAAATAAAAGTGGCGTAAAATACACTCTGGTCAAACTATATGTATTTTAATTTTATTTTTATTTTTGTCATCATATTGTAAGTCTTATTTCTCATTATATTATAAGAGGTATAATCATTATTTATCTTAAAAACAATTCCGCGTGTTTCGTTCCGTCTTTAATATCATATAATTTTACTTTCAAAGATCTCTTATGATACTTTTCATCTGTTCACTACTGTTGACAAATTGATTATATAGTTCGCATTCACTATTATAAATTATAACTATTAATATAATATTTCAGTACAACAAGTTTAATGATTGAAAGCCTCTGTGGCGTAGTTGATAAGAAACTGGCTTTAAAATGGAAGGCCCAGAGTTCAATTCCCACAATAGAACAAATGTTTTTGTTGGCAATATTTTTTAAAGTTTTGTCAAACCTGATAGCTGCGTACAAATAAAAATACTTGTGTCTAGAAGACGTTAAGCTTTAAATAAAATGTCCATGCATGATGCATTCACTAAACTTAAATAAAATATCAACTTAACCGATGTTTTGTATTTCATCGATTCCACCTGAGAAACTGCTTTTTTTTTGTAAAATGTCAGGAAATATGAATTATATTATCATCAAACTGGGAAAAATATTAATTATTCTAACAAATCTAGTATTCTCGGAGCGTTTTAATGTTTTTTTTTTATAAAAGTCTCGTAAAACACTATGAATTTATATTTCAATCTATTTTCACATTCCAGAAGGCTTCCTCGAAACACTTTGAGGCTATTTCGGCCTTGTCGTATTATTTAACTTTTGGCAAAATTCCAGGGATTTGAACCCACGTCACTTCAGACCGATGCCACGGTTTGCACATTACCAACTCAACTATAAGTCTCAAAAAATTTCTATGATATAACTTGCTCTATGCCTGATTATAATGTTATTGGTAGGTATTTTCCAACAAATTGTGCAATTAATAATCGAAATAGAATCACCATTAAACAATTTAGCATTACAAATAATTCGTATCTTCGGTTTTGTTTTTATAGCCTTGTACTTTCGGGTACCTATGGACTACTGCATATATACCAATTCTCCGGACGTAAATGTTCAATGGTAATCTACCTAACTACTATATATTTTATATATTTAAAATAAGAATGAAATTATTTTCATGTTCAGTGATATTTTCCTTAAAATATTCATAAATTAAAAATTTTCATGGAAGTATAAACCAATTATGATGGATTTTAATGAAGACGTGGATCTATTCTTGGAGAAATATGCATGTATGTAGGGCGCTGTAGTTATTGCGCACGGCCGACACAGAATCGGGCCAAATGATGAATGTATAATTTCAATGAACAACAGGCTCGCCCCCTATTACGTGGGACTGATACATACCTGGCGAAATGTGGGTGCAGAAATGCACTTCTGCCAACCCTTTCGAGGAATACAGGCGTAAGGTTATGTATGTGTTAAATAGCTTATGTATCAGGGAAGGCTATAGGCTAGTGGCGGGACATCCATAGAAGCCTAAAAGCGTTAAAGGTTAATTGTGTAATGTCTAGTTTTTATTTGCACATTGTGGGGTCTTTATTTAATAAAATGATTTTGTTTAAGATTTCAAGCTCAAAAATTAGTATTCGGAATTTTTGGAAGGCAAACTGGGCTTTTGGGCTTCTATGGAAGTACCGCTATATATCATCACGCTAACACCAATAGGAGGGGAGTATTAATGGGAAATGTGGCGAAAACGGGGAATGAATATTCCTTTTGAAGTTTGATGTTTTGCAAATGGAGTTGCGGGCAACAACTGTTGTATATTTGAAGGCCTAATTAAATGGTAATATAATTTGTAATATTTTTTTTATAAACTGCATGTTTTAGATACACTCTTGGTGAGTCTCAAACGAAAAAATGGATCCCTTATTTATAGGATAACTCATGTGTGTTTTTAAAGTTATTTAATTTGGCGAAAAAATCTAATAAGGAAAAAAAAAATCAAAGCAATCAGATGTGTTTGTTAATCGACTGAGAGCACCTCGAGATTCCTGAACCACTTCATTACTATAACTAGATGTGCAGGTTTCCACGCGATGTTTTTCTTCACCGTAAAAGTGTGAATATTTATCGTGAATACGCACATAAATTCGAAAAGTCTGAGGTGTGCCTGGGATTTGAATCCACAACTGCCAAGATTTTGTCTCGCCCGTAATCTTCAAGGGCATCCCACTTCTATATCGTACCGAAAATCTCAAGGAGGAAAGAAATAAAACTCAAAAACATACTCTTCTTAGAAGCGCAACGTTTTTATCGCCGCCATAAATTACTCAAATGGAAATGAAATACAAAGCATGTTAATAGATATGATTTACGGGCAAAATATGCTGACACATAATGCATGTCGCCCTTGATGGAGACTCATAATATTCGTCTACACTGCGACTGGCATCACACCTGTTCACCTATTTGCACCTCTGTAAAAATAGATCTTCCATTTTAAACCTCGTGCTGCCCGTGGCTTTGTCCGCTATAAGGTCACGACACAAATACAACAATAATTTACCGAACAACAATAAAACCTCCGAATACTTCAGACTCATTTGTTTTTAAATGAGTAAAACAAATAAATCTATTCTCAGAAAATGGCGGGAAATGCAGAAAAAACTTTGGCTCCCAGTCACTTCTTTAGAACATTTTATTCTAACTCAGTATAATTATTCGTTTGCTGTTAAAATTTGTATCAGCCGCCATAAAAAAAAACGCAAAGCAAATAAAGATTTTCAAACCTAATTGTTTAGACAGAATCATAAATTAACCACAGTTGTGTACAAAGCATTTAACAAGTTAACACGAAAAATCCGCCAAATCACCGCTGTACTTTCTAGTATGCATTGCCAAAACAGAGTTCAATAGCCTTAATAATCTCGAATCTGTATTTCTGAAGCAAAAAAACACTTTCAGACTTGCCATAATTTCTATTTGTCAACTTTTATAAACGTTCGACTAAAAATAGTGTATGTAAACTAGATAAAATTTCGGTTTATCCCGCGGTACAAAGCGCTTCATTCGCAGGCTGGAGGCCGGCCGTATCAGTGATCTTGTCCGTTTGTCTGTCACGATATTTGAACTATACTTTAAGTTCAAGGATTCCGACACGTTTGTTGTCAGGTGAGATATAATTGGAAATTGTGAATATTAAGTGAACCGTGCATTAAAAGTGCCATGATACAATTGATATAAAACACGTCGCCAACAAAAAAGTTTCCATCTCTAAACCGGTGTCCATTAGCAGAGGTCTGTTTCACTAAAAAGTTTAACAGAATTTACACATCTGAAGCATTTTCTGACCTAATTAGAAGGAAAAACATGTTGTAAACTTCGTTATTTAAAATCTATTTTGAGATTTCAGTGCGATTTTTAAGAATAAAAATTGAGAAGAATTCGTGTGCTTATGTGCAATGTTTAAATGATTCAGTGGTTAAGATACACACGTGTCGATAACATCATTGAAATGCAAACACGGATCAGTGAAACTTTGCAGGTGAGGGCGCACGTTGGAAAATCTCGCGCACAGTGGGCGGGCGGCTGCTCCCTCGCTTCAGTTAGAGACAGGCGTCGACGCCGCTCGCACGAATCTGACCGCCGCACAAGGTACAAAAACGCTTATGCGCTTCATTATAACATATAGCACTAATAAACGCTTACACATTTCTGTGTCTTTTTTTCTCGACACTAATCACCTGGCGACCTCGACATCGACTAATTTCATGAACAAGGTGTACAGTTACAAAAATAAGTTCCTCATGACATCACAGCGCTGAAATAACGTGTCTGGATGGAGTGGACCGCAGTATGCGCTGTGCTTCATAAACGCATAAATTCATTTACTTACATTTTTAACTGTATATTATCATTATCGAAACCCATTGGTACCAATGATCAATGTAGATATCGAGAATAGAAACTCTTTCGAGACAGACGCCGAAAATAACGTGTACAATTTATTCTTGCACATCGTGCTGTCTGGATTATGAGTCGGGATTATTTTCAACCTTGATGACGGTATTGTTAACCTTGCTTCTCTATAAACAACTTTGCCTCAATAATATACAAAATATTTTCAACATTTTCCGCCTACCACAAAGTAACCGTAGTAAAGTATTTATACCAAGATTATATTGTAATATTTTGAGGTTCTTAATAATTTATTAAGTCGATTCAAAAAGTAAAATATCACTTGGTTATTGATCATGTTCAATAACCTTTTTTTAAATAAAAACAATATTTTATTAAAACTCCAGTCATTTTTGTGATTCTGGTATTACGCAGACTCATTGGTTATTTGGTATCATTTCATGAAAAATCTAAGTAATCAGGACGCCTAGAAAGTTTTTGTAGAAAGAACGTGTAATTCCAAAAATAAGTGTGCAAATATTTATTACGCAAGGAGTCAAGAACGAAAATAGATTGCACCTCTCCGCGTCCACATTAAATACCGCGTTTTGAACAGCATGGAGATAACGTACTCTTTTGCCCACTCCTACGCAGAATTCTCATACAAAACAACACAATTTATTGTTGTTACGCTCATAAAAATGGCGATAATTCAAATATTATTGAGGAGAGCATGAAATTGCGGAAAATGTCTCAAGCAGTCTAATAGATAGTATCAATATTACTTACTAAACGTTCTTAACCGTTCGATTCGCCTCATATTCAACATCCGCAAACACCGCTTTGATCTTAAATATTAATCAGTCTTCATTCCTTAAATAACCGATACGTGCAAACAAGATTTCTGGGGCGCCTATATTGCTAAAGAATTTTAATTACTAACAAATATATAGGTCGGAAGCCATAAACTTTTGCAAATCGCGAAACATGTTGAACAAAAAATACCTTCTTAAGATATCTCTTCCGCGTAGGGTTGCCAACGATACATTTGAACTATACAAATTTACTATTTAATACTTAATTTACTTTATTAGATTTATAAATTTATTGGCAGCTAAACAAAAAAAAATTTTGGTGTGTAACATATTTATTATGTATTTAAATTTCGAACGTCGTAAGTAACTGTCAAAAGAAAACACATTACACGCGGAACATTTCAATATTTTTTTTCTTAAAAAAAATTGTACAGATATTTCCGCGTCCGATCCGTTACTCAAGTACACATGTTGGATTGTAACATATTTGCGTAGTTTCCTAGACAATATACACAGTTAGTTTGGTTTACGACGACCAAAACGCATTGTCTCGACTCTAATAGCCGATTAATTAGATAGAAATAACTTCCAAGAAGCTAATTTAGAAACGCAGATCTTGAATGAAAGTGGTAGTTACTGTGACCGTTGTTGTGCTGTGGCAATGAAAATACCGAGAACTGGTAAAATAATAGACGCATTTTTTTTTCCTATTTTTAAAATTAGATTTTAATAATCTTTACAAAGGTAATGTGTGTCAAAAAAATTGTACGTGTGCCTTTTCTATTTTCTTAAATAGCCATACCGTTTGTAAAGAAAATAAATCTATGTAATATTAGAAACTAGCTTTTTAAGTTGTTAAATCATACAAAAGAATTATAATTCAATTACAATTTTTCAATAAGAGGTAGTCATACGACCTATTTTATTTTTATTATCAACAATACTACAAAATATTTTATTCATTATTTGTTTTAATACCAAAATTAAACGTTTGTTTATTATGATAAACAATCCTGCAGTCGCATTTATGTTTCTTTGGTTGATGGACCCATATTTGAAACATTTGTTTGTATAGAGAATATTAAGAGGATCTTTGACATCTACATAAACAATTATAATGCAATATGAGTTAACCATAAATAACATTATTCATTAATGAACAAAAGACATAAAAACTTCATCATAGTGTACATAAATAGACTGTTTATTTCAATAATAAAATTCCAAGATGCTATATTGAAAACTGATTCGCACAAAGCTGTCTCGCCACATTCGGAAAAAATATGATAGCCGCCGGTGGCCGGGCTAATAAAATGGCAATAACACGCCAGCCCCGGGGTGTGAATGTACCGCCGGCGTAATAAAATTATCTCACGAGGAGGATAAAATTTGTCAACCTAATTTTTAGATACACGCCACATGGAGCGCTAACGAATGTGCTTTTAGAATATATGGTTGCAGTAATAAGCCTTGTAATAATTTACTCTTAGATAGATAACTTGTCTTATTATTTTTTGATACCGTGGTATCGTACAAAGTGTGCATTGAGATTTGTAAGTGATAGAATCGCGAATTAGCAGCTTTGAATATGATAAATAGACATGACATCCCGGTGTAAAATAACAGTTTTACTGTCATGTTTCGATGAGTAATATCGCTAGAGCATCAGTCTCCACAAAATTGCATTTCAAATAGTTTTCTAGAAGCGCCAGCGGCTTCCGCTTTTGCAAATATATGTTTTAAAAATCCTATCTATAAGTGTTATTCTCAGTCTGTCGAATAGAGGTAGTCTCTTCTGCGTCAGATAGGTATTAATACTGGAACGGCAATTCTATCATTGGCAATTGTAATGAGTTTACCATAAGTTATTACTTTGTTTATCAAATAAATTTACTAACAGTCATAGTTTAACTCAGTACTAAGATATATATCTATGCAATGTGTATGAGTACTAGAATCTGTGAACCTTTTACCACCATCATCCAGACTTGGAACAAACATTTGTGTATTAATTTTACCTATATATATATTTATTCACAGCTGGGTTCAATCTCGCAGCTTCTAACTATACCGCATTTCTAACAACTGCACTATATTGTTATTTCATTATATCAATTAAAACTAACAGAACGCGTCCCAAAAATTCACTAAAACTTCTAAATTTGCCATATATCTAACGGATGTTTTGGTAGAATGACATTGTACGCTTATCTACGTAAGAATTTCAATGAAACTTCTCTAGGACACGTAAATATTTATAGAAATTATAAAGGTATTGACCATGGAATGTGAAGATAGCTTCATGTTTCGTCTATAGCATAGAAAATTAGAAATTGTACACATGACTGTTATCGTTTGGTGAAAAGATTCTTTGAATGATAATTGTTTTATTTTTTCTGTCATATCGTAGACAGCTGATAACATCCAACACGCATATTTTATCGATTTTATAGTTTTTGTCTACAACTATGCAAGTGTCTTATAAGAAATCATCTTTGCCAATAGACACTAAAGTTTAGGCGTTGCTGGCTATTGAAAATAAAATAAAAAGTATAGATGTTGCTTGAAAACATCATCTATTTAAGTTGAAATATGAAAGTGAGTTTCTTCTTTTGTTTTATGTATGTCAAATTCGTTCAAATGATTTTGATGCTACTTTTTTATAATACTGTTTCACACAAAGCCTTTTCTTAAGGGAATGATGACACGGGTAAAAACTGGTATAGGTACAGTAATTTAAAGTCAGAAAAGGGTCCGTGTTGAGGAAGTCTTACGGTCTCTCCCTTAACGACAGTGTTGTCAATATTTATGTTCCCTTATTTTCTACCTACATGAAAAAAATAATCATTTTAGATTTAGACACGCTAAAGTCCAAAAATTTACTACACTGTTATAAAAAATGAAGGCTTCGTTATAATGCATTGATGTTTCAGCGCTGAACGAACGACTCCAAGATGGCCACCGGCCCGAAGATAGTCCACAAGCAGTTCAACTCGCCCATCGGGCTGTACTCCCAGCAGAACATCCAGGAGACCTTGAACAAACATCTTAAGAACCTTGACAACGGCACCGTTGGGTAAGTACCTTAATTTTAAAAATTAGTTACAGTGGTAATAGTATTAAACGCGGCGGTCAATAGTAATCGAAGTATTCGCAAATGCGATGGGAATTGGGATCTTTCGCATCAATAATTACCTTTTGACAAGTGTTCCTTACAGATGTGGGTAAAACATAGACATTCATAAAATGATAGTTTTCTTGAATTCACAGCCACTGGAGATAAAATAAATAAATATGTATCTTTTGACTGAAGCCAAACCAGCGGCTATCGTTTTGTAACCGAAACGTCTGTGAGCTATGGATGTTGCCAATTTAAATGTTTAATTAAGAATTTATAATGGTTAACAACTTTATAACAATAAGAAACTAACTTTAAAAGTCTTAAAACTGCGAATGGGAGATGTGGGCGAATGAAGCAATTAAATAAATTACTAGAAAAGTATTTTAAATTCAGATAAATAATAAAGAGATAAATTACGTGAATACAGTAGGTACACGCTACGCAGTACAATCAGTTTTTTTTTGATAAATGGATATTTTAACACGGCCTATTAAATAAATTTCCACTAAATTAGCCACACAGTACAGCTTCAACATATTTTGAAGAACGTAAATAACAAAGTATTTTCATTTAAGTATATTATTCTGGAAATATGCTTTTGTTTAGAATTTTTTTGTATTTAAATTATCCTTTTCTGCACACACCTCTTTCTTTTTCTAATCCTAAAATAGTATATCATTATTATCCTATTATTTCACCGAAAGTTACAGTATAAGAACGACTTAACTTGTTGTCCATAGGTACCCATTTATAGTCCGATTCAAGAATCGGTACAAGTATCACGATTATTAGGAACTAAGTGGGACATTGTAGTCTTACCTATACCAAGACCAAACAAATATTTATTGATTGAATAAATTTACTGTATTTGTCATACTGTATAACACCTTCATATTTACGGCACGTTTTCTGCCAAATGTTTATTCTTCTATTACCTGGCTATATACTGGTTGATCCTGGGGATCTTTGAATTCTACCATTTAACAAGTGTTTGACATTCTACTTTTTATTACCAAGTCTGCCAAATTACGTACATTAATATTGCAGCATGCTTACCAACATGAAATTATATTTTTTATTTTGAAACGCCTCGCCAATGGGGATTTCGCTCATTTTCATTGTGGCACAGACGTATTATGAGCTGCTCCGTTGATAGATAAGGGCATAAGTCAACTTGATAGCAAAATTTGCGCCTATTTTACGCAATATGAGAACAGGAAAATGTTTTGTCCAAATTGTTATTTATTTATTAAGTTTTGAACATAACAGCCAAAATATTAGGCGAGACTCAGGCTACTAAATTTGTTTGGAAGTCTGTAAACGGCTGACAGCACATCAAAACTTAAGACAAAGGAAAAATGTATGAGAACTGTTTCATGTCGGTGTCTTTAGAGTTTGTATGAATGACTATACTTAGTTGTGCTTTATGCTTTACTCTGCTGCTGGTGGACCCTACATGTAGTTTTATTCAGGCCAAAATAAATACGTTTACTGAAGCAAAATACTTAAATCTTAATCTTTTAATTGTCGTTCGATACACTTAAAGATAGTTCCCACTTTCCATATTTATTGTATAATGTAACAGTATTCAGCAGAGTTAATTTGATTGTTCATGTCTCTGGAAATGAGCGATAAACTTTATCACTGAAGTCAAGTATCAGGAAATTTGCCTAGCACAGCCTGAGCAGTTGATATTGATAACACATTAATAGGAATGTTGCGATGGCTATTTTAGGTTTCGCTAACATTCAATGACGTTTTTGAAATAATTTACTTGACTTTATTGACTTAGTGGGTACATAGGCTTTAAGCCAAGAGTTAAAAATTTTGTTCTGAAAACTAAATCAGTTTAAAATGAGATTGGGATAAGTTCTGAATGTGAATGTGTAAAAACAAGAATTAGAATGGTATATTGATATTTGAAAACCCTCTGAGTTGTAGAGGAGGCCCGTGCTCAGCAGTTGGACGTATGTGGGCTGATAATGAATGATGAAAATATGATATTTGTTACAACGTACTTAGGTAGAGAAGATAGTGGTATGGTCGAAAGCAGAAGGCTGGAAACCCTCATATTTTATAGAATAAATAATTATTTCAGTTTACCCATTTTATTTTTCACGTATTCTCTAACAAAATCACGGTAATGGGACAAAAGAATGTAATGACTGTTTCTACATTATTCATAGTTTATGAATGTAAGCATGTTTATGCTTACACATAATACTGAATACTGCAATATAATGAACACTTGTATCAATATCCTACACGTATTGATACAATTATTCTTTTCATTAATATTCTATTATTCGTGTAAAAAGTGTAACGTTGGTCGTTGTGACAGTTTCATAAAATACGTAGTAACTTATGAATAATACATATTGAATATTTAATTTAATTCTAAAATAAACCTTGTAATTATTTACAGATTACTATGCTATGAATATAAATTGACGTAGTTTTTCCATGTAAGGATTTCTCCGCATCGTTTATAAACAGAAATTTCACATAAAGGTCATGAAATATGCCCATTTGACGATCGAACTCGCAGCCTCTCAATTTTTTTTATACCTCGGGCATAGTATTTTTTTTAAATAAACCTTTTAAAATAAATAACTAAGACTGCTCAGGAACATATATTGCCAGAACAAAACTGCTTTACAAGCCATTAATAAGGCAAGGAAAGATAATTCTAAGAATAACGAGTATGGAGATTATAAAACACGTTGCGTAGACAATCAAAATCATGAAGACGTACAATACAACAGGCTTATCAAACAAAATAAATTTGTTTTTACTATTCGAAATTATGTTTAGACTGATCTGAATTTGTCAGTGGAGAATTTGTCAATAAGTCACTTACCATGCCAGTACACAAAAGACTACAAACATTTGTAGCGTTAAAAGAAGTGTAGTAGATATGGAAGATTCCTCTGGAATATTCCGATTCTAAAAATATATTTTATATTTTTCCTATGCATATTATATTAATCGATCGGCGATAAAATAGCATTCCTATACTTTGTTGTGTATCTGCATCGTCTGACAAAACAGAATGCGTGCCAATGAACGCTTTCGATGATTCACTCACCCCATACGAACCGACGGTATTGGATTCATGCGTTTGATACTATTTGTAGTCCGATTCGACACATACAATTTATTGTCGGAGCACTCACGTTGAGGTGTTGTATATCACAACACAAGCTCTGAAGAAACGCTCTCGGCTTTTGAAGAGGAATAGAATGTTAGATTGAATATTGTTGCGTAACGGCTTTTACATGTTACATTGATTTAAAATTGGAATTCTATAAATATTTAAATTGTTTTCTTAATGTATCGTTAAAGGAATCAATTCGAAATCTTTTTGTATTGCGTAAAGTATCATGTAAATCTAGTTAAATTTCTTCTACCAAGTCTTTGCAAAGATAAGTTACTATAGATGAATAGTTGGAATACTCTCATTCAGACATAATAGGACGATATATCTACCTGGGCGAGTAGCCAAAGCATTCAAACGATGCAAAAACAAAGATAATGCACGATGGCCGACAATTCTGACTAGGTCTACTAGAACTCACCGGTTGATATTATTTATTGCCTGGAATGCCAGTTTTCTGACAACCATTGATATACTTATACCTTGCCTGTTGATCTGAATGTAATTATTATAACAATGTCCACACCATTTCACAAGACGGAAACTAGATGTATCTTCCAAATAATATAGCCTATTTTTTCTTAGAACTACTCCCTAAGATGGCATACGTCTTCAAAATCAGTCTCAAGACATTTATTGCCGGGCATATTACTCTTGAGAAAAGGTCAAACTCGTCCCTACAACTATGCTAGTAAATAGAATGCATGACGAACATTAAAAGATCACCATATAAATAAAATCGCAGTCAATGAAGTGTACTTCCAAAGATAAACTCAGTCGGACTGATTCTGAATGCCGTTGACCGATCAATCATGGAGTGAGCCGTTACTAAAGGTGCACTGACATTTAGCGAAATGAAAATTTAGCCCCAGCGCCAGCATTGCATACCACGTGCAAACCATCAAAGTGATTCCGCAATAAATTAGGGCAATACGCGATTCGTCTTAATGCACAAACCACGAGCTACTTAAAATGTGCTTAAGATGTTATTGTATGATGAAAGCGATTTAATCCATTCGTGTTTAGACAGGAGATTCAACAGACAGTAAAATAAAAGAATAGTGAGCTATAGAAACATTATTAAGGTAATCTATTATGTGAGGTTCTAATATTTTTAGCTCATGTGGTGCGTAGAAATATGTTTGTAATAACTTAAATCTGTAAGATCACTATTCAATATTTCATTTGTGCTTTTTTAAATATACACAATATTACGCGTACTAAAATATGTACATTAATCTGTCTTCGGAATTTATTTTCAATAGCGGTTGTCTACATATTCAGTGTCTTGGAGTACCTTAGACATTTTTGTTGGCGTTTCTAAATCTACGTATGGTATAAAAAAAATTCTTCAAAGTATTCATTTCTATTTCAATTATCAAAAGTTTTTTGATTAAGTATCAAATAACGAATTCGCCGTGGTGATAGGCTTTACGACATCATATACCAATATGATTGGTATATAGTTGAGGGTAAAACCTAAGGCTTTTTCATGTCATGTAGTATCCAATATCAACTATCCCATCAGACTTTCCAGCAAGAAATTTTTGAACCGCATGTCAATTGTCAAATCCACAAACACTCACAGGATTATATCCTCTTAACCGCAAAAAGTGCACGTGTCCAACTGTAGATTTCAATAGACAGATCTGGAGCAGTATAGAATGTAGTATCATCAGTCTATCTGTAGAGTGACAGCCGCTATTTATGAGGATCTTTTTTCTGTTCAAATGCATCGCTTTTTCATGCGTCAGTAATGAAGTTGGGTGGAACAACTCACGTTTTTTACACTGTTCGTGCAAGTAATTGACATGCGCACTGCAGTTTATCAAAGATCTGGCTGCGACGTTATGGCAAGAAATATGTAAAAGCATCATAATAATCGAGCAAGCGGTGGTGCGAGAGCAGGCTCAGTTCAACCGCGGTCTATCGTCGCATTGCCGTGCGCGTGCGCATTATGAATAAATCACAGAAAAATTAATCGTGCGATCATATAAAATATTTTAATAGATTGAATATTTTTTATAATAAAAAGTATATATTATTGCTTTTTAAATGCAATTCAAATGCATTTTTGCTTACATCACGCGTGAAATTAACCCGATGAAATCACAATAGCAAAAATAGCGATAAAACGCCTGGGTGAAAACAAAGCCAGACGAATAAGATTTTGGCATAAAAACAGGCACACTCATCGCGATAATATCTATAAATACTCGTGTGATTTATATTCCACGGTCGGTTAATTAATCTGTCTTAAAGTGTATTGCGTGTGTGGTAATTATGGCTTTAGTCGTCGAAACAAATGGGTGAGGAATATTTACATTATTATCTAATTACCTAATAAGTTGGATGAAGTGTCTTTTTAGGGAAAATGTAGCACTCCCATTGAATTAAGTTGTTTGTTTTGTGTAACAATACATTTTGTAGCATAATAACTTACATAAATTGGGATAAAGTCGCAAGTTCAGAATTAAATAAAATGTTTTCTTTTTTAGAAGATTATTATAATGCGTAATAATTTTAAGGCAATTAAGTATATTTTATACTTAAAATAACCTCTAAAATTATCTTTTTTTGCGACAGAAAAGTTTCTGTTAGTTAAAGCTTTGAATTTATTGCACGTTGTAACTTTTTACAATCTTAAACTAGATTTTTGAGATATGTTGCCTTTTTGCTTACAATAGCATAATTTTTAAAGAACTTAAATACATCAGCTTTCTAAAATGATATTTTTTAAATTAAATTTAAAATATTCTATTCATTTACCCATATGGTGGAGTCTTTAAACTAATGTATACTACAATTTGGTCATTCATATTTAGTTTCATATTTTTTGTTTACTTAATTTATTTATCCAAACTAATATTTACTGTGAAGATTATTCCTTTTTAAATTATATTTTCTTATCTAATGATTAATCAACCAGCTAGTTTATTAACAAGAAAAAATACATAACCAGTTTATTATAAAAAAATAAAGTAGGTTACAAATAAAGGTTTTGTTAAGCCAGTTTTTTCGATTTTGCGGATTAAAAGACAAAATATCTGACATTGACACCGGCTCACGTTGCCAATAATGGTGCAGTGAGGTGAATGTAAACCCGATTTCTTTAAATGGCAGTCGTCTGCAAGACGGTCAACACACGACACTATGATCTTTAATCTAGGTTAAACGTAAGAAGCACTTCTGTTCGGAATATAACCGTCCTAAACGTCTTTGGATTATTGTAACAAATATAATGCATGTTTAACTTTATAAAACGCAAAAAAAAAACACTTGTAATATTATATCATGAAATAGCAATCACTTTGTCATAATCACACGTCTTTGGCAATACTAATATATTTTTTTATAAGAAAAGGCATATCACGAGGAATTTTTCAGATGTACAAAAAAGTGATTAATGCGGCTTGATTTCAAATAAAATTCTTAAAGAAATCAATTTTTTCCAAAATTGTATTGAAGTTATTACTATTTCTATTGTATTAAGAAGAAATATCGTTCGTACATATATAGTGATAATTTTAGCTTAATGAAAAAAGTGAAAATCAATTGTATCACACAAAAGTAATTGATAAATGGGTTGATTTCATGCCTCCTGTAATTAATCAACTTATTTCAAGCTTCTCTATCGTCGCAATTCATAACGCTCACTTCTAGAAAAATGCCACCACAAAGATTTTTCTAGTGATCTCCTCCGACCATTATCAGGTCGTCAGATTACTTTGTGGCTGGGATATCCGACGCAGCGCCTCCGGCATAGTGTCCACTCGAAAAAAATATCGCCTTATTGGATATTAGCTCTGCGCACTGTGTGTATTATGTGTACCTAATTGCCTCATCCATCTGCTATTTCTCTATCCCTATGTCAGTAATTTTCGTGCTCTTCCTGATCTTTACACTTCTAATCAAAATTCGTAAAGATCAGCTTAAGTACTTTGGCGATACTTCCATAGAAGCCCAAAAGCGTTACACGGTTATCACATAATGTCTAGTTTATAATTGTTTATTGTGGGCTCAGGATATTCTCATTTATATATATGTCAAATTGCTTTTGTTAAGTAAAGATTTAAAGCTTAGATTATTATTCGGAATTTTTTTAAGGCAAAATGGGCTTTTGGGCTTCTATGGAAGTACCGCCACTGCTTAAGTATACCATAAAGCTTGTATGTTTTCTCTGCATTATACGTTCCTCTAATTTAAACGATGTTTAACGTTTTTCGCTAGTCACTAACAGATCTCCCTTTTAAAAAAGTTATTCCTATTTCCCACCATACCAGAAAATGTGATATCATTTGGTATTATAAAAATGTTTATAAAAGACAAATTGAAAATAAAGTGCTCTAATAAAAATACTTTCACCATAACGAGCACTTCACGTCATCGTCTTTATGGCCTGCGGAAACACTGAGCATTATTACAATATTGCAAATGTAGCTGACATTAGTTCCTTTGCTTATACTCGTATTTTAAATATGCATATATACCTAAGGAAGATTTACTTTCTTTATGGAAAATAAAACTAGAAATCATTTATGTTTGCTGATTAAACAACCTGTGAAATAACTGTGCACAAAACTATTCAAATTATCTTTGAAGTCGAATAATTATACCTATAATAATATGCAATAGTCCCGTTGTTCCGTGTTACCGAAAAAATATGACGAATTTGAAAATAATCATTCGTACATTTTATAAAATAGTATTCTGCTTTATGATGAAATATTATTTTCCAATATTTTTTCAAGATTGCTCTACTTAATATTAAATTTAATATTTCTTCATTTATAAATAAATTAATCTAACCTATGTTGACAATTCATTGTGATAACAATTGATTCTGAGAAAAAATCCACTTGTTCAGCTATTTAGCTTCTACAAACATAATTTTCTCACGAAAATGAGTTGGCAGCGCGTCTAAAGGTTTTAATCCTCACTTATCTTTTAGTAATTTATTACGAGCACGTACGTAGGAAAAATTGGCTTTGAAGCGAAGAATAAACAATGTCAAAAGATACTTGGCCCGCACCTGAACCATCTGTTTACCTATGTAGTATTCCGTTTATGTAAAAAGCAAAACGATTAGACTTTTTCTCTTCAAAACGTGTAAACATAATTACATTCGATACACACCGCAACGATCTATTATAGAACTGTCGGTTCTGTCTACATTGTTCATTGTTTGTTTAACCTTTTCAATTATTCAAGATATAAATACACAAAAGAAGAACACGAGGAATAGAATATGCTTAAGAATAATCAGTATAAGCGTCATTAATATTTTTTAAATGCAATTTTTGGTATTATTGCTTCAGTGAGGGTAAAAATACCAGTAGTGTTAAAATATTGATAAGGAATTGCGTGTAGTAAACATCAGGAATCGAGCTAATCTTTCCAAAATTGCAATATCTTATTGAAGATCATACAAATATTTGTTTTAGTATTAGGATTTACATGGCATTACGATTAAAAACCAGCTTGTAAGTAACAATATAAGGTATTTAATTTAAATTTGTTCAGGGCTACTATTCGACAATTATCATTAAGTAATCCGTCCTAATGGCATACATTAACAACAGTCAAAGGCACTAGTAACCGAAAACTGAAAAATTATTCATAAAACATTCTTAAAGAGAGAAATTAAAATGAACCCGTAATTGATTCCCTCGGGAACGTTACGGAGTGATAATTATAAAATGAAGTTGTCTTATAAAAAAAAAAACATCGCTGGACTCATTTTTATATATAAATAAACAGCAATTAAGATCGAGCATTGAGAGTTGAGACCTGTATAAAAATAACAGTGTGTATATCAATAAAGTTGAAACTAATTCCCTAACATGTGTATTTAATACATGAAGAGTCAATCATCTTCATCATCATCATCAACCGAAAGAAGTCCACTGTTGGATATAGGTCTCCTGAAGAGTCAGTGACAAATATAAACACAGCGTAAACAGTATTCTAAAAAATATAAAGCAAAAATTGTCACATGACGTTTCTCTTGCATGATTCATGTGTTTTTGGCACAATCTTAATATTTATTTACAAACTTTCTCATGGTTCATGCCAACTAAGCACTAGATCAGTGACTGGCCGATATAATCAGGTCCTACAGAATACAGACAGGCTGTCTGCTAGCGACATCTGTCGGCCGGATAGGAAATTATTGATATTTTAAACTTTCTTTTTTCGTATTAAATGGTAAGTTGCTGCCAGTGACCCAGCATATAGTTAAAACATACGAGTATGTAAGAAGTATCAAAAGATCCTGTCTATTTATGACATTGGTTCCAGATCGTTTACTTCTGAGTACCTACCTATGAAAATATATTGCTAAACTTCTTTAGTTTAAGTTCTCATGTCCTAAACCTCATTCAATATAATTAATTCATAAGTTTTTGTAAGTTTGAACACTTCTCCAAAATACAAAACAAAAATTCGTAAGTAAATATAATTTACTATTATCTGAACCTATTCCATTTGGAAAGAAATCCAAAATTAATTCACTAACAAAAAAAAACTACTTTTGCATAATACAGATTAACTCTCTATTTGTCTTTCTTTAAAAACTCGCCAATCTGATTTGTAGACAAATATAGTGAAGTAATACTGTCCGGTCCTCAATTAAACAATTGCCACTTCAATGACAGCAGTATCTCGTATTGTAGACTCATACATCCATAATGTGTAATAGAAAACGATAGCGATACAATCAGACCCTCTGTGTGCTTACGTTCTGTCGCCTAGTTTTTGTATTAGTTTCCCACACAGTTCCCAGTATGTGTTAGAGAAGTTAACGTTTTTACACCCACATGACTCCAATGAAAATTGATTTAGTGTGAATCGGAGAAAGTTGGAACAACAGATTGGCCCGTTGTAGGAACAAAAAATAAATTACCTTTGGGATTTGTAAGTGAGGTGCCTAAGTGCTTCCTGCTTACCTTTTTTTTTACCTTGGTCTTGAAGTAATCATTATACAAATATACAAATATCTCACAGGTCGTTGTAACTAAGGTTATATTATACGGATAATTTATTTGTAAAACATTTACAAATGTACATTCAGATTTGAACTTTGTAAAGAAAGGTTACTAGTATTTATTATAATTTACATATATCAGAGTCGTAATCACCTATTCTTAGAAGATCCGCATAGATGAAGGACGAATATATGCATGCGAAAATTAAATGCGGAATAAATAAAAGTATACATAATGTCATAATGCCTTAATTTATTTAACAAATGTATTGTATCAAACATTAAAACTAGCCGCACTGGCGCGTTGCCTTCCGCTATTTGCGCGGAATTTGATAACTATAATTTTTCTTTGATTTAATTTAATTTATTTCGATTACCAAAAAATGTTTACATTACATAGTTGCATACTTGTTGTAAGTATTCGGGTAAATGTAACAATTATTTGTAGGCAAACGCCGCATGCACAAAACACCATAAAAAGTTACACAAAAGTGAGCTACATACATTATTAGAAAAAGTAAATTATAAATAATTAACAGAATTAGAAGAAAATAATATAATATAGACTGTATACAGTGTATTTTACTCTAAAATAAGCTGTGCCTACCCGGGAAAACCTAAAGGAATTAATTTCCTTTTTTCATATACGGCTTTAACATCAAGACACCCGGAATTAAACTTTAATATTATATCAATGGAAAACATCTATTTCATTATTAAGATACGTGAGCTCAAGCATTGAACCTCCCATTTACATCTTATTATTTGGACAGAATTTTGAATAATCCTGCGCGGAATTGATATTATAACAATATTCGCATGCGTTAAACAGGACACATCCAATATCGTTAGATAATGAACAGACAGGAACACGTGCTCACTAATAACGTACTGTTAAGCAGACAAGTCCAACAATTGCTTTGGAACCAAACGTGTCATAAAATTTGTCTGATGTATCACAGCTGCCCGCGATCACAACGTATTTCACTGTCAACTATAAAACATTCGTCATTGTCACGGCTAATTAATTAAAAATATTATTTTTACGTCGGACTGTAATTAGAAAAGACGAGAGATAATTAACGCGTCACACTTTTTCGTCTGTGTCTATAAATTAAATTTTAATGTTATAATAATGTTTTTCAGATTTATAGATATGTTTTGCATTAAAACTCATAACAACATACACTTGGAAATAATCCGGTCCTCATCTAAAGTCGTTATGAAAATATTTTCTGTCACCATTTATTTATATGATCAATACACATACATTGCCCAGACTTCCAAAGTCCTTCGTAAATATTTATTATTTATCTGATAATTTGAAACGGTGATTCTAAAATTAATTAACATCAACATTTGTTACAGAATTGACTTCAGCAATCCTTCCACGGACAAACCAGCCAACCTGGCCAACTCAGCCGTTTTGCGTATGCTGGAAGAGGAAGAGCGTAACCGAAAAGGTTTACCAAGTAAGCTTATATACTTACTTTATCGCATCTATTAACCATAATTATTACAAGGTCCAAGCGAAGACGGGAAGAGGGGAAAATTACAGGAACCCGATGAAAAAGATAAAAATGTGACTTAATTAATCAACAAGGTGTGACAATGACTTGCAGCCCTTTAATTTGCAACTCGATAGTAACTGCCGTTTTTTATTACTTTACAACTTAATTATAGATTTTAAACGATGGATGCAGGTTAGTTTTTTCCTGGTATTTACCAAAATTATTGTGAAAAATTAAGGATCGAAGCATGGTAGTAAATAAATTAGCTACCGTGAATGATTTAACTTCAATTCTGTATTCCGTATTCCCTATACACGAGATTCTATAGGTTTTTACTGTTTATCTTTGGATGCAATCATACTTTTAACAAGGACGTAGAAATCCTGTATGAAAAGCATAGTGTGTAATTTGTTCTTTGATTACTTTTGCTGCCTACTAACGCTATTTAACTTCTACCCGCTTTGCCAGAACTAGACCCAACTCAAATCCAAGCGATATTGGAAACGATGGTCCGAGCTAACCATCGGTTTGACGCCATCTGGCCTCCGGACAAGGTGAAGAGCTCAGCACGTTGTTGGGACGGTCAGCTTAACCGCAATGGGCAAATATATTCTGAATTCTTGAAGGCTAGTAAAGGTATAAGACAAGTGGCCTGTTAGAATAGATTTTGCTTCAGTCTGTCGTCCTTACGCCAGTGTCATATAAATGTTCTCATCTAAATGTAATAGTGTATCCATAAGCTTGCGGACGAGCTATTTAATTCACGCGCTTTGATGCGTGCTCACTAGGTATATTTGGCGTATCATTTATAGATCTCACCTTTAGAGCCATTGTTATTTGTATCAGTTGGTCTGACGGTAGAGAAGAGTACTTCGTGTTTAATCTTCACCTACTGCGGAAGACTCGTCCAACTTACTACAACAGTACCTACATATATTAATATAATTTTTAAATGATATCGAAAGAGCTTCACTGAACAGTTATGATTTGAAAAGATAAACATACAAAAAATACTCTAATATAATCACGAGCATATATTATGATTAAGTGGTTTATTGATGACACTTGTTTCCCTATCGGAGTACACATGAAAATATTCTACATTTATTTATCTTTCTGTAGCCAGCATTTGATCGAGAACAGTCATACAAAACAATAGAACTCTCAACAGGCACACAATTTTTACCTTATAAGAATTTTACCTATGATTTTTAGTGTCATGAAACTAACTGAATGGAGATCAAAAAAGAAAATTTTCCTCAAAACAATAATTTGAGACTTTAAAATATTATAAATTCAATAGGGGATAGTCATCCCAAGATAAACACAAAGAAAAATAAACAAAATTCTTCGAATTCAATGATGATCAAACTATTTCGAGTAAGGTTTAATGGCCTTATTCAACCTTCCCTTTCGTCTCATTGTCATTCAAAACACGGCGTGTCGGTGACGGAAACGTTCATTAGCAGAATTTATTTGGCAAAGATTGGAACTTACAACATGTGGCTTTACTTGCTACTCCTACTAGTAGTACACAGCCGCCAGCGAAGGAACACAAACGAACGAAATGCCTGAAACAGTGTATTTTGGTAAAGTAAAATTATTATTTTAAATGTGATGTGTTTTTCCCGTGCGTTCTCTACTTTTCGTCATTAAATTATATAAACAAATTATAATTAGAGTATTGATATTTGGAATTAAATTAATAATCGTGATTGAGTAAAGTTTTTTTTATTCGAACGTTTGACTTCTAAAGTAAATTGCCAAATTAAAGTGCTTTTTTAAAATTATAGCAAATACATTTGTTTGCTTTTAGTTTTTTTTATTTCACTAACAAAGTTTTCGCAATTACAAAACTATAGTAGAAATTAAACTTCCGTTTTGTTTACATAAAATACGTTTTGTTAATTACATTGTGTAATTTTTATATCTATGTATGTACATAAAGCTAATGTATAAATGCACGACAACGCTTATGCCTAACATCTAGCCGTAGAGATAGCTAATTCGTATTTTCACAAGTGTTGCTGCGCACAAAAAAATGGCCAGTCGTAAATGTTTTTTTAGAAACACAACGCTATATTTTCTTTGAGTCGGCAACCTGAGAACATTAATTTTGCACCAAAACAGATTTGTGGATATTTTCAAATGTCAGCCTTGATTTTACGTTTAAAAATAAAATAAAGTTTTGTTTGACGTCATTCCGTGTAACTATTCCGCCGTGCGTTCTCCCTTGGGTCATTATTTAGTATGAATCAATGTCTATTTCCGCGCCAGGTGATGAAAATACGAATGCGACAAACGAGAATCGCATGAGTTTTCCTCAGGTGTGCACTATTTACAGTCGTATTACGTAGGGATTAGTCAACAAAAATATGTATATTTCTATAGAATATGACATTGAGATTGTAATTGAAAAGTTTAACATGCCGTTATTAGTTGGTAAACACATTACACATAACTATCGAATTCTTCCACTTTATTTTTCGCACTACACGCACTATTTTTTTAAAACATGAACAATTGAATAACTCAATAAACAGAGATTCTAAAAATGTGTGAAAGCATGAGATATGAATAACAAGAGAAAATATTAAAATGTGAAAACGTTAAACTAAAGCTTGATTTATAATTGAAAAATCATGGTGAGTATGTACATTTTCTATTTCAAATTTCATACATATATTTCACGACACACGTTAAAAAAAATAGCCACAGGTTAAGTCTTTCGTTTGTGATTGCTTCTTGATATTATGCATATATTCATAATTAACAAGATAGTCGATTGACGACGCTCTGCTACGCAAACCGTTTGTGATTTATGTGCATCTCACGGCTCAATGAATGACGTAATTGCGACCATGTCCCATAATCCCACCGCTATCAGACGCCTACAGTCATGCATTTATATTCTTATTGGTGCATCACGCATTACTTCGAAATCAATACCGACGAAATATCTCATATAGACCATTTCCAATTGTTGGTTTATTTAAAAATATCAGTAGTGTTCTCGATTCATTTTATCGCATTCACAATATCATTTCGAACTTTTACACAACGGGCATATCAAAAGACTCATTGTCACTCGTTTTCCGTTTCAGGACCTTTCCTTTCACAATGACAATACATATTCAACTCGTACACGAGGCGCGATGTTTAACAGCACAGACATTGCTTCCTGCAGCCCTTTCATACATTCAGTAATAAAGAAACCTAACGTTTATTACTTTCACAGAGCTAGTTTCATATTTTCTCAGTTGGTGCACTTTTAGTCGAGAGTATATGTAATTATCCTCGCCCGTTGTGAAAAATGAGCTGCACCTAAATCTTGGTTGTAGCAGTGCAAGTCTCGCAACAGGTGAAATAAATTCTCCCACTCGGAATTTCGTTATGAATTACGACCCTATTGCAGAGGTTCGCTGATGGAAAATGTTCCGTGTTCCATTTGCAGCATCCATAAATTATTATTAGGAAGCACCTACACAAAAAGTGTAAGGTCACAGTATGTGGTGTCCACTTTTGATCTGGTGCGTGACTACGCGCAAGTGGCAGAGAGGAGGGGAATGGTGTCCTAAAAATGTGCGGTCTCAAAATATAATATGCGGTAGATATTCGTGCTCAGGTGTGCGAGCCAAGTAGTCAAACGTTGTCCTGACTGGCCAGCGGCTGTCCCGACTTGCTTTCCGTCCAGACAAATCCAATTAATCGTGAGTTGATCCGCACTTCAACGCTTCAATTAAACTTATTCCATATGTGTGAACGTGCATAAATAATATATATTTACACTAGTTAACAGTTCGCGTGGTATTTTTAATTTTTATTGCTCATAAAAGCTTCCATTGCCAGATTAGTCATTTGGCTCCGCTCTGCTAGTGGATCGTGACTGAATCATTAGAGGATTCGATGCTGTTCTCAAAATGTTGAAGATTGCAAAATATTTTCAAGTGGCAAATAGCATATTTACCTAAATATTGTTTGTGAAAATATATATTAACAAATACCGCGAATGTTTCAGCTTCAAATGTTTTGTATTACAACGGCTTGGTAGGTATATTGTTTCAGTTTGTATTTGCTATTTAAATTATAATAATATTTTATAACGTAAGTAAATAAATCATTTTCTCTTGAATGCAATTCTACTTACTTCGATATATCGTGAATGAAATAACCAAATCTCATATGTATTTCCTACCAAATGTCTTTTACCTCTTTTACCAGAATCAAATAGCGTCACACTTTCGAATTTCTTTATTGGTAGTTAGCAAATTAACTCAAATAAATAATCCACATTTACATTACACACGGAAGAAGTAACACCATACATCAATATGTAAAATTTTACACGACGGGCATATCAAAAGACTCATTGTCACTCGTCCAATGATCAACTGCAAATAAATTCATGAAGAAATAACCTTGATGATTAATTTCATCGACCAGCTATATATGTATATAAGTACATAGGTATACACATTACACACTTTAGTTTAGAGATAAAAAAAACTTAATTTGGAAACCAGAATACGATAGGTTTCCGCATGCGAACAATACCTATACCTTTTGATAAACACTATACAACTAAACCAGCAATTATAACACTGCTGTGTAGTCAACTTTCACGGTTCAATTCAATTTCTTGTTCTTGACATCCCTAAGAAATTCTCTGACACATTTGATACAAAATTTGAGACATTGAAATGTGTTCATCGAGATTATTTGTACGTGGGTGAGTGGCGCGGAAATTCAAGAATATCGCGTATTATATCTTTACATTCCACCTATTCGTGTCTACAAGATAATGTTAACGCGTCTCTGAGAAATTTGTTATTTTTTCGATGGCCTGGCGCAAATCCAACAATATGGTGGGCCTGGCGGACTAATTTAAAGAGCGATGTGTCATAATAAGTATTTCAAAGTGTTAATAAAGAGTAACCGGACTGTATCAGTCATGGCGACGATGGAGATCGCATACAATAATTACTCGTCTTTGAAATCTAGAATATTTTTACCCTGCAAACATTCGTTACTGAATTCTACGAAATAACTCGCATGCAGAATGTTTCGCGTTTGAACGTAATACTTATTTTGTGTTCTGCACATATAAATTCTTCAACACACGTATTTTAATTGAATGTACTAGTCTGATGCTAGATTTTGTGTGGTATAACATTGACTGCACAATTTCGAGCAATGTACAAAGTAATTAACTTTACATATTCAGTCATAAGTTTTTAAGCTCTCTTATAATTCACGAAATAGCATGCATTCTTATCGTAGTTGTATTTAGAGAATATTTGTTAACTACTTTTGCAACATATGTAAATAAGAATCGATTGTTCCAGGTCAGAAGAAAGTAGTGTGGCCGCCAGTCCCCGAAACGAACGGCTATCATCAACCTCAAAAGGTACAAAACTAGACATATTGTTTATATAAAATATCCATAGAATAATGTATGTATATAGCGGGTTGGGTTTAGTAGCAAATGACACCACAGCTGCACATAGCATACGCTTAAGGTGGCAGACAAACAAATAATTGCATGCGTTATAAAGCCATTTATCAAACACAATGTAATAAAATCGAATAATTAATAAGTGAAACGCGTGCCAACCTTGATTATTATTGATATATATTTCAACAACAAGTGTTATTTCCATCGGCAAGCAATAAACCAACGAATTATTTATGACATCGTTGAAGGTCGCTTTAGAGTCTCAGTTTCGATTTTATTGCACCGTGCTAAATATAAAACTGCTTAGGTCACAGGGTTATATCTATTATAAGCTATATTATGAATCCCAGCAGAGTCCCACGTACAACAACGCGCAGCAACCCCCCGCTCAGCCCCAATACCAAGCGCCCCCCGCCCAGCCCCAAGCTCCTTACCAGCCGCAGTACCACAACCAGTACCAGGCTCCTAAGCCTCAGGCACCCCAGTACCAGACTCCTCAATACCAAGTTCCCAAATCAGAGCCGGCATACAGTGAAGGCCGAAGACAGGAGGCCACTGGGCTGAGTAAGCTGATCCCAGTTGGACCGGGCGCCTCGCCGTCCCCCGTGCCTACCGCGCCGTACCGCCAGGGCCCGCCGTCTCCGGGCATTGTGCCGCAGCCCTTCCGTCCGCAGCCGAACCGTTGGGCCCCAGTACCAGCCCCCCTCTCTCCCCAGGTATCTGGAGGATCCAGGAAAAACATCGCCGTAGTTTTTAGCTCTTACACTGACATTTGCACGGTTTGGTATTTTATTAACTCTAGCCCGAGCATCGACATCAGTAAGTACCTACCTACTAGAATATCTAATATAACATTTAAAACATGATCACGAAATCTTATGGATTATAATTGGTGACATAAAATATAACACGGATGAATGTTGTGGAAATTTAAGCGAAAATATAAAAACACTAATATTGTGCTCTTTTAACACAACAGCGATAATTGTGTGTTAATTAAGATACGATCGAAATGGGAATATTTAAAAAAGGAAAATTAATTTATATCTATAAAGTGTTATCCTGTAATACGATTGTAAAATAAAGTATCTCTGACAGGCTCCTGGATCGCAGCCGACCTACCCTCAGCAGCTTTCCCCGAACCCCCAATACTCTCCACAATACTCGCCGCTCTCTGAGCCGGCCTACCAGTCCCAACAGAAGCCATACGAACCTCCTGCGACGACTATAACTCTTCGTCAGCAGACACCAATCCACCAGAAACCGTCGCCGGTGTTCTCTAGTCAGCCCGCTGCAGCATCGTTCAAAGGTATGATTGATTGTTGTCCTACCATTTACCTACTACAATAACTCTACACTAGGATCAGAAATCGCGCTCGCTACAATGACGAAGAGCTGTGAAGCTCATTGATTGTGTATGGGAAACTAGCTTAACTTTTGACTCATGGAAATTAATAAAAAAATATCTAAATAAGTATAAACCTATATAAATAAATGAAAGTTGAAATCGTGATTGCCTTAAGCTTTAGGCGCGCTGTCGAGTCCCGGTTCAAATCTTTGGCACACACATCTGGCTTTTCGAAGTAATTTAACGATAAAAGAAAATATCATGAAGAAACCTGCACACCTAAAAGCTCTAAGGAATTTCTTAGGCGAGTAGTCCCCCTAACCGCTCTAGGCCAGCAATGTGGACTAAGGCCTAAAACCCTCTCAGTTGTTTAGGAGACCCGATCCCAGCAGTGGCACGTAGATGGGTTGATAAATCATATAAACAAATGATTAAGAATTTGGTGCCAAATTGGTCATTGATAAACAAAAAAAAAAAAAGTGACAATAACAATGACAATACACCCAACAGTCACATACATAGTTCTGACCCCACACTAGGATACAAGTCCTGTGTCGTGGGTATCAGAAACTACGAGAGACTTTTCGGTCTCACAAACACCCAGACCCGAAACAAATATTTGTGGATCACAAATTTGTGGAGTACACTAATCGAAACTCAACAAATATCGGAATTAGAAGTTACTTGTTTGAACATGTTGATAAAATACATTTTAAAAAGGAAATTCGTAAGAACAGGTGACACTGTTTATTTAACGTCTTGGCAATATCAAAGTCCATAAAGTGCTTTGAAGACGTCTACAGCTACGTAATACGAACGGAGCGTCTACGTACTATTGTTTACAAAATTGCCTTTTTATATGTGGCTTTGTCGCTTCAGAAATGTCTTACGAAACGTTATAAATTTAATCCATCTAACACGTGTGACGTCTTTGTGTGGCTCGGAAGCAATTTATAAAGCTATAAAGGTACTCTCAGAGACAACACAGAAGTATTTACCTTCCTTTTAAAAATAAAATGTCTCTAATTAAGAAATAGTCGATAGATGAAAACAAATTCAATTTCATTTAATCATTCAATTATTGTAAGATTTTCTATAGTCGGGTTCACAACACAAAAATTTATTTCTAAAAGCATGAAGTATATATATTTTTATAAAATTATTAGAAGTGTGTTTACAAACTTAGATTAAATATCGTGGTACAATTAATATTTACAGATAATCTAGAGCTTGCCTAAACATATGAACAAATTCCCAGTAGCAACGAGGAGTCTGTACCTACATTTAAAACCTTTCGAAACGTGGTTGTAGAAACACACCTTCACCTCTTCTTGCCTGGATAATATGAGAAAGAGTATGTATTTAAAGATTATGTTATCCGGCAGGAGGCGTCAACATGCGTGGTGATCAGAAGTGGCCCCCTCAGTCGGTGAAGGAGGCAGTTGCTGCAGAGAACGATGCCAGAATACAACTGGCTAGAGGCCCTGCGTGCAGACCGCGCAAGGTGCATTTTCTCCCACGTAGAAACATTTGGTGCTGAACACCCATAAAAATCCTTAATATCAACACATGCATAATGCATATTATATACATTTAAAAATAACCGGTGTGTGCAGCCTATTGAGTTGCCAGAGCGAAAACTGACCGTTGCATTATTAACAAATTGCATGTTGTATATTACCACATTTTGAAAAAGTATCTTGTAAATATTTTGCCTATTTAAATAAATTATATGGGATAACAAAATATTTATGTAAACATATCGGTAGATCAAGATTTTCTCTGTATATCACAATGATCTTCAATCACATTTAAATATATATCTATAAATAATGTATCTAAATGCATATGGTAAAATAAATTGTAAAATTGTTAATTTCAACCAATTTCTTCATTGTCTGTGTGAATCTCTTCTTATTTTTGTCGATGTTCTACTTCGAAATGAATTGTAAAATACATTCGTTTTTCCATTGTAAAACTTTCTTAAAAATCTTGTATCAATAATTTACTTCCTAGAAAGCACAATCTCTTCTACTAAATGAAAACTTTTTCATTTCTAGGATCTTAATGCCATATTGTCAATTTATTCCAAGTTCAATGTTTCTTCACCACCATCATATTGTAAAACCGGCGATTTAGTAGTTTTTGCTGTAATTGACTGGATACTGCCATCTTACCACCATTTATTATGTATTTAATAAAAAAGTTATCTCAACGACTTTGATGTCGTCATTCCTTGATAAATTGAACGCATTTAAAATTACCGCGTTTTCAATATGGCGGCGATGAAATACTTTCGAGAAGTTTCAAACCAAAGCTGCTAATTTAATGAATTGGACACATGAAAACACGAGTTCGTCTGTTTTAGCTGCGCCAGTATACGCTGGCTGAATTACTTGATCTGAACGAGGCGTAGACGTCACGGTCAGTAATGGCCGAACTTATATAGAGGATTGTAAGTGTCGCCGTTTGGCTCATAGAGTAACCGTACTCGTCTGTTTGGACAAATCTATTCTATTAACATTTCAGCACTCGGTGACGGGGAATCACTATAGATACTGCAGTAGATAGTCACGATCACCTAACACGGGCTAAGATTAGGGCCTTTAAATAATTTTACGGTAAATAATTGTAGACGGTATTGCTAAGTACTAATGGCTAAGCAATTTTTTTAACAGCATTACTTTAAGACACTACGACACGTAATAGACTAAAACATGTACATTATATAACGGTACCTATCCATATCTATTTTTATGCTTCTCAAATGTGTCTATGTATAAAATTTGCATGGTAGATGTAGTGGCATCGTTAGACATTATAACTGTAATTATAATCAATCTTTTAGAATAGTGTCATAGTTAATAACATACAAAATATTCGAGCATATTTGTATTCATAAAGTAACTTTAGAAGTTCATAATGTCATTTTCAGCAATTAATGACGTAGAGGAGGGAGTCGGTTTTGTCAGTGATTCTAAAACGATGCGAACAATGTATTGCAGGTGAAAAAGGACTACAGTTCTTTCTTCGCGAAGCACGCACTGAGCCACAACTACCCGGGCTACCGCGCGCCGCCCGGCACGCAACACTATGAAGAACACTCAGGCCGATCCTCATACTAGATACATCCTTTAGTGTACTAACATGCCTTGCACTAGGACATTCATACTGTCACAAATCTTATTCAAGACAGAGCCATAAAGTGTGAATGATCTCTTTCAACCCAATCCATCGGTACGTTATTTTTGTTGGCATTGATACGTTTTGACGCGAGACAAAATGATGAATGCCAACAAGAATAACTTCATCTCATGAAAATCATTTCATTTGACCTTACCAGTGCCGGGCCTGACCCGGCTGTGCAAGTACTTGTGTAGACTTTAAGAGTTAAAGTCTTGAGGCATGTACGAGATCGGTATTATTCAGTACTTATTGTAGATTAATTAATTTATTTTTAACCATTAATTAGCATGTAAGGATATAAATCATTAAAAAATAACAAAAAATTAAAATTGTCATATTTTTACGAAATGTTATCACTTATCATCCTAACGGGAAATAAATATTTACGATAAATCATTTCAATTATATTTTCATTTTACTATCGATATAAAAGTGCGGCTTTTTACACTGCGAATAAAGCGACGAGGCTTTTTAATAATTATTATAAATGTATATAATGTTTAATTAATTATTTTTGACGCACAAATAAGTAAAATGTTCTGAATAATTATTAGAAAGTGAACTCGATATATTTTTAAAACAATCTAGCGTGGCATTCGCATAAGGGAGATATGATGATATGATAGAGGGGAATGGTGTCCTAAAAATGTGCGGTCTCAAAATATAATATGCGGTAGATATTCGTGCTCAGGTGTGCGAGCCAAGTAGTCAAACGTTGTCCTGACTGGCCAGCGGCTGTCCCGACTTGCTTTCCGTCCAGACAAATCCAATTAATCGTGAGTTGATCCGCACTTCAACGCTTCAATTAAACTTATTCCATATGTGTGAACGTGCATAAATAATATATATTTACACTAGTTAACAGTTCGCGTGGTATTTTTAATTTTTATTGCTCATAAAAGCTTCCATTGCCAGATTAGTCATTTGGCTCCGCTCTGCTAGTGGATCGTGACTGAATCATTAGAGGATTCGATGCTGTTCTCAAAATGTTGAAGATTGCAAAATATTTTCAAGTGGCAAATAGCATATTTACCTAAATATTGTTTGTGAAAATATATATTAACAAATACCGCGAATGTTTCAGCTTCAAATGTTTTGTATTACAACGGCTTGGTAGGTATATTGTTTCAGTTTGTATTTGCTATTTAAATTATAATAATATTTTATAACGTAAGTAAATAAATCATTTTCTCTTGAATGCAATTCTACTTACTTCGATATATCGTGAATGAAATAACCAAATCTCATATGTATTTCCTACCAAATGTCTTTTACCTCTTTTACCAGAATCAAATAGCGTCACACTTTCGAATTTCTTTATTGGTAGTTAGCAAATTAACTCAAATAAATAATCCACATTTACATTACACACGGAAGAAGTAACACCATACATCAATATGTAAAATTTTACACGACGGGCATATCAAAAGACTCATTGTCACTCGTCCAATGATCAACTGCAAATAAATTCATGAAGAAATAACCTTGATGATTAATTTCATCGACCAGCTATATATGTATATAAGTACATAGGTATACACATTACACACTTTAGTTTAGAGATAAAAAAAACTTAATTTGGAAACCAGAATACGATAGGTTTCCGCATGCGAACAATACCTATACCTTTTGATAAACACTATACAACTAAACCAGCAATTATAACACTGCTGTGTAGTCAACTTTCACGGTTCAATTCAATTTCTTGTTCTTGACATCCCTAAGAAATTCTCTGACACATTTGATACAAAATTTGAGACATTGAAATGTGTTCATCGAGATTATTTGTACGTGGGTGAGTGGCGCGGAAATTCAAGAATATCGCGTATTATATCTTTACATTCCACCTATTCGTGTCTACAAGATAATGTTAACGCGTCTCTGAGAAATTTGTTATTTTTTCGATGGCCTGGCGCAAATCCAACAATATGGTGGGCCTGGCGGACTAATTTAAAGAGCGATGTGTCATAATAAGTATTTCAAAGTGTTAATAAAGAGTAACCGGACTGTATCAGTCATGGCGACGATGGAGATCGCATACAATAATTACTCGTCTTTGAAATCTAGAATATTTTTACCCTGCAAACATTCGTTACTGAATTCTACGAAATAACTCGCATGCAGAATGTTTCGCGTTTGAACGTAATACTTATTTTGTGTTCTGCACATATAAATTCTTCAACACACGTATTTTAATTGAATGTACTAGTCTGATGCTAGATTTTGTGTGGTATAACATTGACTGCACAATTTCGAGCAATGTACAAAGTAATTAACTTTACATATTCAGTCATAAGTTTTTAAGCTCTCTTATAATTCACGAAATAGCATGCATTCTTATCGTAGTTGTATTTAGAGAATATTTGTTAACTACTTTTGCAACATATGTAAATAAGAATCGATTGTTCCAGGTCAGAAGAAAGTAGTGTGGCCGCCAGTCCCCGAAACGAACGGCTATCATCAACCTCAAAAGGTACAAAACTAGACATATTGTTTATATAAAATATCCATAGAATAATGTATGTATATAGCGGGTTGGGTTTAGTAGCAAATGACACCACAGCTGCACATAGCATACGCTTAAGGTGGCAGACAAACAAATAATTGCATGCGTTATAAAGCCATTTATCAAACACAATGTAATAAAATCGAATAATTAATAAGTGAAACGCGTGCCAACCTTGATTATTATTGATATATATTTCAACAACAAGTGTTATTTCCATCGGCAAGCAATAAACCAACGAATTATTTATGACATCGTTGAAGGTCGCTTTAGAGTCTCAGTTTCGATTTTATTGCACCGTGCTAAATATAAAACTGCTTAGGTCACAGGGTTATATCTATTATAAGCTATATTATGAATCCCAGCAGAGTCCCACGTACAACAACGCGCAGCAACCCCCCGCTCAGCCCCAATACCAAGCGCCCCCCGCCCAGCCCCAAGCTCCTTACCAGCCGCAGTACCACAACCAGTACCAGGCTCCTAAGCCTCAGGCACCCCAGTACCAGACTCCTCAATACCAAGTTCCCAAATCAGAGCCGGCATACAGTGAAGGCCGAAGACAGGAGGCCACTGGGCTGAGTAAGCTGATCCCAGTTGGACCGGGCGCCTCGCCGTCCCCCGTGCCTACCGCGCCGTACCGCCAGGGCCCGCCGTCTCCGGGCATTGTGCCGCAGCCCTTCCGTCCGCAGCCGAACCGTTGGGCCCCAGTACCAGCCCCCCTCTCTCCCCAGGTATCTGGAGGATCCAGGAAAAACATCGCCGTAGTTTTTAGCTCTTACACTGACATTTGCACGGTTTGGTATTTTATTAACTCTAGCCCGAGCATCGACATCAGTAAGTACCTACCTACTAGAATATCTAATATAACATTTAAAACATGATCACGAAATCTTATGGATTATAATTGGTGACATAAAATATAACACGGATGAATGTTGTGGAAATTTAAGCGAAAATATAAAAACACTAATATTGTGCTCTTTTAACACAACAGCGATAATTGTGTGTTAATTAAGATACGATCGAAATGGGAATATTTAAAAAAGGAAAATTAATTTATATCTATAAAGTGTTATCCTGTAATACGATTGTAAAATAAAGTATCTCTGACAGGCTCCTGGATCGCAGCCGACCTACCCTCAGCAGCTTTCCCCGAACCCCCAATACTCTCCACAATACTCGCCGCTCTCTGAGCCGGCCTACCAGTCCCAACAGAAGCCATACGAACCTCCTGCGACGACTATAACTCTTCGTCAGCAGACACCAATCCACCAGAAACCGTCGCCGGTGTTCTCTAGTCAGCCCGCTGCAGCATCGTTCAAAGGTATGATTGATTGTTGTCCTACCATTTACCTACTACAATAACTCTACACTAGGATCAGAAATCGCGCTCGCTACAATGACGAAGAGCTGTGAAGCTCATTGATTGTGTATGGGAAACTAGCTTAACTTTTGACTCATGGAAATTAATAAAAAAATATCTAAATAAGTATAAACCTATATAAATAAATGAAAGTTGAAATCGTGATTGCCTTAAGCTTTAGGCGCGCTGTCGAGTCCCGGTTCAAATCTTTGGCACACACATCTGGCTTTTCGAAGTAATTTAACGATAAAAGAAAATATCATGAAGAAACCTGCACACCTAAAAGCTCTAAGGAATTTCTTAGGCGAGTAGTCCCCCTAACCGCTCTAGGCCAGCAATGTGGACTAAGGCCTAAAACCCTCTCAGTTGTTTAGGAGACCCGATCCCAGCAGTGGCACGTAGATGGGTTGATAAATCATATAAACAAATGATTAAGAATTTGGTGCCAAATTGGTCATTGATAAACAAAAAAAAAAAAAGTGACAATAACAATGACAATACACCCAACAGTCACATACATAGTTCTGACCCCACACTAGGATACAAGTCCTGTGTCGTGGGTATCAGAAACTACGAGAGACTTTTCGGTCTCACAAACACCCAGACCCGAAACAAATATTTGTGGATCACAAATTTGTGGAGTACACTAATCGAAACTCAACAAATATCGGAATTAGAAGTTACTTGTTTGAACATGTTGATAAAATACATTTTAAAAAGGAAATTCGTAAGAACAGGTGACACTGTTTATTTAACGTCTTGGCAATATCAAAGTCCATAAAGTGCTTTGAAGACGTCTACAGCTACGTAATACGAACGGAGCGTCTACGTACTATTGTTTACAAAATTGCCTTTTTATATGTGGCTTTGTCGCTTCAGAAATGTCTTACGAAACGTTATAAATTTAATCCATCTAACACGTGTGACGTCTTTGTGTGGCTCGGAAGCAATTTATAAAGCTATAAAGGTACTCTCAGAGACAACACAGAAGTATTTACCTTCCTTTTAAAAATAAAATGTCTCTAATTAAGAAATAGTCGATAGATGAAAACAAATTCAATTTCATTTAATCATTCAATTATTGTAAGATTTTCTATAGTCGGGTTCACAACACAAAAATTTATTTCTAAAAGCATGAAGTATATATATTTTTATAAAATTATTAGAAGTGTGTTTACAAACTTAGATTAAATATCGTGGTACAATTAATATTTACAGATAATCTAGAGCTTGCCTAAACATATGAACAAATTCCCAGTAGCAACGAGGAGTCTGTACCTACATTTAAAACCTTTCGAAACGTGGTTGTAGAAACACACCTTCACCTCTTCTTGCCTGGATAATATGAGAAAGAGTATGTATTTAAAGATTATGTTATCCGGCAGGAGGCGTCAACATGCGTGGTGATCAGAAGTGGCCCCCTCAGTCGGTGAAGGAGGCAGTTGCTGCAGAGAACGATGCCAGAATACAACTGGCTAGAGGCCCTGCGTGCAGACCGCGCAAGGTGCATTTTCTCCCACGTAGAAACATTTGGTGCTGAACACCCATAAAAATCCTTAATATCAACACATGCATAATGCATATTATATACATTTAAAAATAACCGGTGTGTGCAGCCTATTGAGTTGCCAGAGCGAAAACTGACCGTTGCATTATTAACAAATTGCATGTTGTATATTACCACATTTTGAAAAAGTATCTTGTAAATATTTTGCCTATTTAAATAAATTATATGGGATAACAAAATATTTATGTAAACATATCGGTAGATCAAGATTTTCTCTGTATATCACAATGATCTTCAATCACATTTAAATATATATCTATAAATAATGTATCTAAATGCATATGGTAAAATAAATTGTAAAATTGTTAATTTCAACCAATTTCTTCATTGTCTGTGTGAATCTCTTCTTATTTTTGTCGATGTTCTACTTCGAAATGAATTGTAAAATACATTCGTTTTTCCATTGTAAAACTTTCTTAAAAATCTTGTATCAATAATTTACTTCCTAGAAAGCACAATCTCTTCTACTAAATGAAAACTTTTTCATTTCTAGGATCTTAATGCCATATTGTCAATTTATTCCAAGTTCAATGTTTCTTCACCACCATCATATTGTAAAACCGGCGATTTAGTAGTTTTTGCTGTAATTGACTGGATACTGCCATCTTACCACCATTTATTATGTATTTAATAAAAAAGTTATCTCAACGACTTTGATGTCGTCATTCCTTGATAAATTGAACGCATTTAAAATTACCGCGTTTTCAATATGGCGGCGATGAAATACTTTCGAGAAGTTTCAAACCAAAGCTGCTAATTTAATGAATTGGACACATGAAAACACGAGTTCGTCTGTTTTAGCTGCGCCAGTATACGCTGGCTGAATTACTTGATCTGAACGAGGCGTAGACGTCACGGTCAGTAATGGCCGAACTTATATAGAGGATTGTAAGTGTCGCCGTTTGGCTCATAGAGTAACCGTACTCGTCTGTTTGGACAAATCTATTCTATTAACATTTCAGCACTCGGTGACGGGGAATCACTATAGATACTGCAGTAGATAGTCACGATCACCTAACACGGGCTAAGATTAGGGCCTTTAAATAATTTTACGGTAAATAATTGTAGACGGTATTGCTAAGTACTAATGGCTAAGCAATTTTTTTAACAGCATTACTTTAAGACACTACGACACGTAATAGACTAAAACATGTACATTATATAACGGTACCTATCCATATCTATTTTTATGCTTCTCAAATGTGTCTATGTATAAAATTTGCATGGTAGATGTAGTGGCATCGTTAGACATTATAACTGTAATTATAATCAATCTTTTAGAATAGTGTCATAGTTAATAACATACAAAATATTCGAGCATATTTGTATTCATAAAGTAACTTTAGAAGTTCATAATGTCATTTTCAGCAATTAATGACGTAGAGGAGGGAGTCGGTTTTGTCAGTGATTCTAAAACGATGCGAACAATGTATTGCAGGTGAAAAAGGACTACAGTTCTTTCTTCGCGAAGCACGCACTGAGCCACAACTACCCGGGCTACCGCGCGCCGCCCGGCACGCAACACTATGAAGAACACTCAGGCCGATCCTCATACTAGATACATCCTTTAGTGTACTAACATGCCTTGCACTAGGACATTCATACTGTCACAAATCTTATTCAAGACAGAGCCATAAAGTGTGAATGATCTCTTTCAACCCAATCCATCGGTACGTTATTTTTGTTGGCATTGATACGTTTTGACGCGAGACAAAATGATGAATGCCAACAAGAATAACTTCATCTCATGAAAATCATTTCATTTGACCTTACCAGTGCCGGGCCTGACCCGGCTGTGCAAGTACTTGTGTAGACTTTAAGAGTTAAAGTCTTGAGGCATGTACGAGATCGGTATTATTCAGTACTTATTGTAGATTAATTAATTTATTTTTAACCATTAATTAGCATGTAAGGATATAAATCATTAAAAAATAACAAAAAATTAAAATTGTCATATTTTTACGAAATGTTATCACTTATCATCCTAACGGGAAATAAATATTTACGATAAATCATTTCAATTATATTTTCATTTTACTATCGATATAAAAGTGCGGCTTTTTACACTGCGAATAAAGCGACGAGGCTTTTTAATAATTATTATAAATGTATATAATGTTTAATTAATTATTTTTGACGCACAAATAAGTAAAATGTTCTGAATAATTATTAGAAAGTGAACTCGATATATTTTTAAAACAATCTAGCGTGGCATTCGCATAAGGGAGATATGTGTAAACAATGTTATTAATTAGCGCTTCTGCCAAAGTTAACATTAGCTACTTGTAACAAATTGGCCAAGCTTAACTACGTACCTAGTCAAGAAGAGATTATGCGACTATTTTGTATATAAAATGTGGAAACGTCTTCCTCCATTTGGTTATTTTTTGGTATTTTATTGTGTAATTATGTTCTAAATGAAATAAATTGTGTAAAATGCCAAAACGTCTTTATATTCCACATGTATGCATACATTCAAAGTTTACAAAAAATCCGTTTGACAAAAACACGTATATTGTTATGAAAATAATATATTATTATTATACAATACATACATTGTGTACAAACCACGCCGTACAGCTAGGCCAGGGTGCATTCTTAAATGCTTCGAAACGTAACAGCGAACTAGCCAAGCTAAGTGCCATTTACATTAATGTACAAACAAATGAATCAACTAATAACAATTACAAAAATCAAACTCGATATTGTCGACGACAAATGGATGGCATACCATTAATATCACAGTGACAAACAAGATGGTACAACAAACCACAATCGTTGTTGCTCTGCTAGTGTTGGTTTTCAAAGCATTTAAAATGCTTTGACACGCCGTGTGACGTCACCGCAGGGTTCGTGTCATGGTATTAAGTATAGCAACACACCATCGATTATAAATGCGCAACGATAAATTAATTTAAAACAACATCCCTATTTTAAATAAAATACCCACATCTGTCAGTGTATAAAACGCTACCGTTACTTACCAAAAAGTACTAACGGAATATTTTGCTATTTAATTCGCAGCTTAATATTTCAAGATAATTTTATGTAGTTATATATTTAATAATGTAAATTTTAGTTAAAATTTTATCGACTTCTATATTTTCTATCATGTAACTAATCTCAGCAACGTGAGCTTGTACGGAATAACTCATCGATAATTTAACAGTCATGTTCTTTACGAATTTTACCTAAAACGAAGCAGCTCTTCGCGTGCAATCAACACAGTGTTCCAAATTCGTTATTCCTTTATTCCCAACGTAGCATAGTAATGCCGATTTTTTTAGGGTTCAAATGTATCGATAAATGTTAAATACTACGCTTCAGGAATTATTGACCTTAACATCAGGAAAACAAAGCCAAGCACGTTCTCCTTCGTAATTCAAAGAAACAGCTATGGTCTATGCCTTGCTCTGTACTAGACAAAAAATTTTGCGTGGTTAACAAAAATCAAACTAGTAAATCCATCTACAGCAACATTGCACCTTGATACATGTTTAAAATAATAAAAATAATGCCAAATGTGGGACAAAACACTCTATATTTGTATTCTTCTTAGTCAATATCAAAGAAACTTTAACACGATTTTGATTTGTATATTCGGGATTTAGTGTCTGATTTTTATTACCATTTATTTTTGTTTTCTTGTCATTAGAATATCTCGATACTCTAATCAGTCGGAACTCAGTCATAAAAAATCTTAAAACAAACAAATGTGTGATCAACATTTCAATAACACATTACAACACTTTCAGACGAGAGAGAATCCTTGTGTTTGCTGTATGGCCTGCAGTAGGTAATATTTTAGACGCTCTTTCGTCTTGTAGCGTGGTAAATCTAATAGGTTGAAGCAAGTGTGAGCTACTGGAAAGAATCTGTCGTCGGCAACTGCCTGTATTCTGATCTGAAACATTAAATATTACAACATATGAACACAAGGCAATTATTAATAATATTTTAAACGACTTCAATACTGAAACATCCTTTAATTAACAGATACTGACAGTTTATTTAGTTTATGTATAAGAAGATTCATAATATATATTTTTTACCAAGCGATTTAATACGTCAGATATATACTATGGTTTGTGAATAATTTTAATAGTTAAATGTAGTTCTAATCATATACTTTTTATAACTTACTTTAATATCCCTCATTCCCTGTATAGGTACACGATCACTGCCCGTCAAAAATAATAAGAATTTCTTTTTATCTTCAGTTGGCAGTTCGTGAAACGTCTCCCAGAACCATCTGTAAAAAAAGCAACATTATTTGAATTGCCAAGATTATTTGAATACTCTGCCTGGTAAATTTTAAAATTTCGAAAAATCTAAAGCTGATTCCAAAAACTAATTTTATTTATAGTAATTAAAGGGACTCCAAGAGATTGCAAAAGTAATTTGCCTTCAAACATTGTTATGATGACAATTTAGAATTGTACTTTAATTAAGACGAAATAAAAATTAAATAGGAAACAAAAATATAAATAATGTGATAAAATTTAACGTATTTACCTTATTTGCTGATCAGTCGCTGAATAACCATTTTTGTATTCACAATTGCTTTCGAACAGATCCCAGTCGTATTCCTCATTACCAATCACAACTGACATCAGTTCGTGGGATCTGAACAGTTTGATAATTCTTCCACCACACACCTAAAATGAAAATTGTAATGTATCATCATACGGCTAGTTACGTCCCACTCATTTTCCTTTGGGCTTCGAAAGTGTAAAAGATAAGTTAGCTATTGATACTCTTACTCATTATGTATTTTCATCGATATAGAAAGCGATACATTAGAGTTGTGTGATTTGGACTCGAAACCACGTATGCATAACGTGACCATACGTCCCGTTTTGAACGGGACTGTCCCTTTTTATAATTACTTGTCCCGGTGTCCCCGAAATGAACTCTGGAACGCAAAATTGTCTCGTTCTGTGCCGAACGCGATTGCTTTGGCCGGCCGGGGTGGAGATATTTAAACATTTGTCACGCATAAAAACTTTTCCGTTTTATTGAATATATTTTATGTTTTCCTGCTACAAATGCACCAGTAGAAAGTGTATTTTCCATGATGAACAATTTGTGGACATCTGAGAAAACCCAGTTACAAACTTCAGTTCTAAAGGTGATGTTGATAACTAAGGTGAATATAAAAAAAACCTGCCAAGAGTTTCATTCTTACTTAAAATCATCACCAGCTATATTAAAGCAAATTTGTTCCTCTAATAAATACCTACAAATGTAACTAAACATATTGAGTATATTCTTTAATTCGTAACTTTCAAACTAACTTTTCCGAATAAATAAGTTTAAAAAAGTACTGTTTTTTTTTTCATTAAATACCTGTTAATTGACCCAAATAATCCAATGTCCCGTTTTGAGTAAAAAAATAAATGGTCACGTTACGTATGCATGACAGCCAAATCTATATTCAAAAGGGCCAAAAATCATCAAAACATCTTATCTAAACATCAAAATGTTTTTGTCAATTTCTTTAACGCCATGGCCATTTCAACGGACTCAAACAAAACCTTTTTTTAGTAGGGAAAAATGTAATCAATAAATAAGTCTCTCACACGATCAAACTAATCATGCTCAGTAGAAATCTTGTGTATGTTAAAAATGTGTGTCATGTTAGTTAATGTTACCTTTTGAAAGCCTTGATTGAACGCTTTGAATTGATTCTCAACAGACTTGTTGAGGAGGAAGTCGACGTATAGCTCTACATATTCTGCTTTGTTCTCGTGCGTCACCGGCAGGTTCACTCCGTCCTCTTTCAGCGGATGCACTTGGATTTGATCGAATACTTCAGTATTTACAGCGAAACATAAGCTAAACACCTATTGAGAAAAAAAATTTGCCTCAAATTGTTTACCAGAAATAGTAATATTATCATTTATTTTAAATTTTTTTCCCTTATAAGGCATTCTTTGGCAAGAATTGACTTAAAATATATTTCTGTAATAAACAAAATTGAATTTATTGAAATTCATTACCTCCTCAACATCCTCCTCAGTGTATTCCAATAAGCTTCTCAAACTACTTGCGAGTGTTGGATACAAATCCGACAGGTCATCTAACATCACTGATTCGCCTAGCAACTTCTTATACAGTACCAACGGGAAAGGAACATAGATTATTATGGAATTGTATATCGCTAAACCGTATATCGCACCTAAAAAAAAACATACTTAAATATACACAAGGTATAACTAATATTTGAATGTCAAAAAGCAATGCCAGAGCGAAAAAAATATATTTCTGCCTTTTAATTTAATAATTAGATAATTGGAATAGCTTAATCTCAATATTATGCTATATATTTTCAATGATTGCTTACCAATTAAATAATACATAACATCATCCTCAAATGGATTGTTTGAAAACCAAATCATGTTGGTCTCTTCGGATTGTTTGAACATTCCGTACACGGGGTCGAATATCTCTTTGAGCAATAATAAAAAGAACTCCTTTTTGACTCCACCAGCATCTTCTGCTTCCTCTCCAACAAACTCTACCTGAAAAAATAATATTAAATAAGAAACATACAAAAGTTCAGGTTTATGGTAAACCATATTGTTTGATAATGAATAAAATTGTGATTATAATATTTATAACTAAATCCAGAAAAGTATCCAATTTTCTATTGTATTATCTTTAGTACTCATTTGTTGAAAACACTTCCTATAATACAACTTCATTTGCACAAAATGTAGTTGTTTGATAGTTGATATTCCTACGTTTTCAGACATACATACATACTCACGCCTGTCTCCCGTTAGGGTAGGCAGAGACTATAGAGCGCCAAATGCCACGGTCCAAACACACCTCTTTCGCTTCCTCAACTGACATTATCCTCTTCATGCATGCATGTCGGTTTCGAGGACTCTTTATATTACCCTTTTTCAGTAAATTACCTATATGATCTTTATAGGTGCACCTGGGCCGTCCTCGACCGACTTCACCATTCACTTTCGCACAGTAAATCTCTTTCGTAATTCTGCAAACATTCATCTTTTCAATGTGGCCAAACCATTTTAGCCTCCCCCTTTCAATTTTAGTCACTACATCGACTTTCAATCCACATTTTTCTCTTATCACACTATTCCTCACTCTATCTACCAATTTCACCCCACACATGCTTCTCAGCGCTCTCATCTCAACTGCATTAATTTTGCTTTCATGCTTCTTCTGCCATACCCAAGACTCACTTCCATACGTTAGTGTAGGCACCAGGACTCCTTGGTGAATCGCTAGTTTAGCGCGGTCCGATTTTTTTTTTCAGACATTTCTGTATAATACCAATTACTCCAAAAGGAAATTTTTCAACTTACTCTGAGAGGTTTCTTCAACTGCGACGTGTCATGGTTACTGATCTGTGCCATTGTGTCTCTCACTATATGATTTCTGGACACTGTGAGGTTGAGAAACTGGTCCCTTCTGTATTCGTAGGATGGGTCTATAAACAGCCTGGTGAATATTTGTGTGGCGGCTCGGCTTATCGCTATGTGCATTTGCAGTTGCTGGTCGATTTTGAGCAATAACGACTTGCATTGAACGTCGAACAGGAAAGCGTAGTTGCACATGTGCGGTTGTGACGACTGAAACACATTATAATTTATTAAATCTTATAATTAAATTTTATTTAATTCGACAGCCTCGTAGCGCAGTTGGCTAGACACCAGCTTGTGAAAAGAGAGGCCACGGGTGTGATCTTTTTTTGACACCGAAAAGTCTGTCATATTTTCTGATACCCACGAGACTTTTTCAAGGGGGGTCAAAATTATGAGACTATTGGGTGTATTTATTTATTATATAGAAATACTAATTGAAGACAACATTAAATGAAATATTCAGCCCATTGCTGGATATAGGCTTCCCCAAATACTGGCCGTTCTCACTTGCATCCGATACTTTTCGCCTATGTGGGGTAAGCCATCCGATCACAGAACGAAGGCGTCCATAACAAAATTCATCAAGCATCAAAATTCCCAACTTTCAATTGCTAGCGTTGTAAGCTAAAACTTAATCCTTCTGAACTATAGATAATCAAGTACGTGGTGATATTGAACAGAAGGCAATGACAAACAATCATGCAAATTAATAAAATTAAACTTTTATGTGTAAGGTAATTTAATTGTTAACTAGTTTTGTAAGTACTTACGTTTTGATCTGAGAGCCAATTGATGTAGTCTGTGGCTATGTCGACATGACTGGAAAGGTCTTCTATGTAGAAACATTCCGCGGGTATTTTAGGCTTCTTTGGGTTCGAGAAGTTTATCTTGTTCAACGTCGACAACGTGTTCAGTATTTGTATTATGCTGTGAGTGAAATATATTTTCTGAAACATACCAGCGTAGAATTTATTTAAATAAAAAAAATTAAGAACAAAAATTACACTTGATAGTATGCAATTTTTTATTTTAGTCACTACTTTTTTAATCTTTGTTCAAGCTTTTGCATTTCGATGTAAATATCGACTAGTCTATATGTGTAACCAAGACATTATTATTTTTTCATTCATTTTATAATTCTAAATAAGAAGTTTTTAAACCTATAAATACACCCGACGAAAAAAAACTAAGAATTAAGATAATAAAATTACCTTCTCTACCTACCTTTTAACTTCATTATAATAAATAATTGATATTTTTAGTATGAGCGTCGCAAAGTCAGGGATTTCCCAAGTACATTGCAATCGAGTTGCGATAATCACAGCCAATTAGATAAGCCAGTAACTTGTTTGCCATATGTATAAATATTGTTACCTTGTTAGCCCTTACTACAGGTTGCATCAGTTCGTAAACGATCACACTCTTGAATATATCCACCAGCATTTCAAAATATTCCGTTGTCTGCGCCTCCCACCATAGATTAACTATTTTCTGCGGATGCGTTGACAGATTGTTGAACGCTTCTGCGAAAGGGCCCTGGGGAACAAAAACGATAAAATTAACAATAACAAACCACTTTCGCTAAAGTTTACTATCATATTTATAAAATGTGTATTTTTAAGCCCCACCTAATAGGTAAAATCCTTCATTAATATGTCGCAGTTAGAAAATAAACAAAGAACACAAACAAATGTTTCGGGATCTCTGTGTTTTTTGTAAGTAACCGTAGTGTTTAAGAAAAACAAGTTTTTAACTCTGCCTCGTGGTCTCGCGGCACAAATATGGGTCGCGCGATTTACGTCTCGGGTTCGATCTCCGGGTCGGGAAGTGTTATAGGGTTTTTAAAATTAAATTAAATTAAAAAAAAATTAAATAGCTAACGAAATTTTAGTGCAGAAATGCACCTCTGCCTACCTCTTTGGGCAACATTAGCGTGTAGTTATGTATGTATGTGTATATTAGTGTATGTAAGTTTATACCTTACCTGTAATTCAGGATGCCGTCGCGGATTCCTCATTTCGTGGTAGAGTGGTAATATTAGAAACATTCTTAGAGCCTCTGCGTCAGGCGGTGACACCTTCATTTTCTTAATTATATTATCTGTTAAATGACTAAATATCTGAAAAAAGCAATATTAAAGCTATATTCTATTTATATATTATATAGTTAACAATCTAAAGCGGAGTATGGGCATGTTATAAGTGGAAGAAAAGGATATTTTTTATTTAAACTAGTATGACACAGTGACAACAGCGCACGGTCCTGTCCAAAAAGAGCATCAAAAGGCGAAAATCATCCAACAATACACTTATGCCTGCACTCCTTTATGTCACCCTTGAGGCACCCAGGATAATAAGGAGAAAAAACGTGTGCTGACAAGCTATTTCAAAAATTATAATTAGTAGGTATGAAGACAGATATAATAATTATTAGAGATAAAATTATTAACTCACTAGCTCTTTTATAGAAGTATTTTCAAATCTGCTAACGTGTGTGAAAGCCTCTTCTGCTTTTTTCAAGTCGATCCCCGGCACTTTAGTGTTGCATCCGAAGTGTGCGTTGTTTGGTAACAGGAACGACGCGTTCACGCACGCGAGGGATCCAAACACGGTTTCTAAGTATGCCATCAAGTCCTGAAACCAAAATAATGTTTAATTATAACACCGGTAAACACGATTTCTGGGTCTGGCTCCTGAATGTGAAATTTTTATTTCTCCTGCGTTACAAATAAATAAATAAACATCTTTTCTGAACAAATAGACGAGTAAATAATCACTAGTGTCGTTCAGAAATAATGCACAATTTGCAATTATGATTATAATCAAAGTGTTACCACATAAAAATCAATTAAAACAAAACGTACTTATCAACATAAATCAGACAAATTTTAAAGAGTTAAAAATTGATATCAGAGTGTTTTTGATGTTTGGAATCAGAATTCAAGCATTAGAACAGAAACCCAATTATTTTTTTGTAGACCTGTGTAATTTACCACTAAAATAGATGATAAATATATATGGAGTACTAATCTCTGTGTGCTACACGATACTTCGAATGATGCTGAACTTATAATTAGGTATAGTTGAATTATATTTCCTTGACAGTATTAAAGAATTTGCTTTACCTACGAAGAAAAATTCATGTTTTTTTTTTTGGGAAATATACAGAACAATCACAATAAAAAAATACAAAACAAAATATAAACACAATCCAAAGCAATTTCCACTTATGGAACGTTCATTTTTAATTCGAGCTTCCAACATACTTTTGTAAATCATATAACTGATTAATTATAATTAAAGCAGTAACTTTTACTGCATAAATTAGTTATACAGCCCATTCTTTATACTCCTTTTATGTTAAGTGTGAGAAATTAAAATGACTACATACAAAACTTACACGGGCAATTCTTAAGAACTCAAAGTAACTGCTACTTTACATATATTTTATTATTGTTTTACAAGTTGAAGAAGTTGCCGTAGTTGAAATCTGATAGGGGAATAAAATACAATATGTATGATAATAAATACAATAAAACATAACCCGCACTAGGCCAGCGTGGTGGACTAAGGCCTAAACCCTCTGAGTAGTAGACGAAGCCCGTGCCCAGCAGAGGGACATATGGGCTGCTGATGATACTTTATACTATCTGATGAATGGGTGCACCTGGTTGACGACATCGTGGTCCTTGAAGACCTCGCAGGCGGCGAGCTTGGGCAGCGTGAGCGTGAGGATCTGCTTGGCGTGGTCGGGCGCGCGGAAGTCCACCTTGTCACCGTTCAGCACCAGGAAGCTGTGGTCTCCGCCAGCGAACACCTTCACCGGCCCCTTCAAGAGTTCAGGTGAAAACTGGAATTTATGCCTTCATTAATAACCACACTGAAACACAAATAATATTTATTACTTTTATTATAATGTTGCAAATTATTGATACAAAATACTTAATTGTTCAGCGCGTAATTGTAAAGTATATATTTTATCTGCCAAAGTAATCGATACGCATGCTTAGCCTTAATGACTACAATGCCTTGTACTGTCTAACGTATATTAAAAAAAAGACATGGAAATACTATTAAAAATAAAAATAATACTTAATCATGATGAATGAACACAAGTTGACGATAAAGGATTAAGACTGGATGAAAATTAAATGTAAGCCAAAAGGTACGAACGAACATAAACAATGCAATTTTGATAGTCATGTAAACAGCGAAGAGAGAATGATAGTGATGTCTATGATAACATTTCGAGACCTTTCGACTTGTAGATTATATCGTATAAAATAACGAGACATAAGAAATAAATATATACGTTGATTAAAGTAAAAATAAGTGACTCAACATGTTGTTTAGAGGATCCCGCGCCGCCAGATCGGCCAAACGTCATCGAACCCTCGACCTTTGCTTTCTTCTTGGGCTAAAGGACAGTTCATTTAATCAATGCATTATGGGAATTCAATCATTACACTTATTCTAAACACGTATTCATTAAGCGTTACACTTGAAAATAAAGTTTTACAAGTAATCCAATATACTAATAAATGTTGCGCTAATAATAAAGTTAAAAGAACGGAAATATTTTAAAATATAAGCGGAAAAGATACTAATCTACAAGGATACAAGAGTAGCATTAATTAAATGATAACAAAGTCGATGGCTATACAACGCTATCCGAAATAAAAGGTCATGTTGAGTCAAAAATAGGGGTATTAGTAACAAACAGGTGAGTAAATAAATAAAACGGTATACTAGTGACTAAATGCAGTGCTACAATGCATACGTAAAAAACAAAACTACGTATACTACAACAGCCAACACAACGAAGACTAAAATAGTCACCTTATTTTGTTCAGTGGGATCAGTCTGTTGGAATAGGGGAAATTAATATTAATATTTTCTGTGCCGTTAGAAATAAGAGCTTATAATAGTTATCAAATTTAGTGTTATTTGCATTTAGTGTTTAAATAGTTTTGTCACTTAGTTATATGAATTTTGGTTACACGTTGGACGACACTTTTTATTAGAGGTAATTTTTTAATGTTAATTAACAAAATCAATATCTCCCCATCAGCTTTGAACATGGATGCAATACACAAACTGATAAACGAATTGACCACACAGGTTCTATTAGGGAATGGGTGCGACGAGGAATTAATAACCGGGAATGTAGGATAAATCATTATTATCGGGAATCATGACCGTGTACGACGAGAAAGTTATGACCGGATAAGACCAGAAAGTCATGGCTGTTTACGACAAGTCATGACTGGGTATGAAGAGAATTTATGACCGGGTACGACGAAGTAGTCGTGACCGGGTATGACAGTCATAAATTCTCGGCATACCCAGTCATGACTTGTCGTAAACAGTCATGAGTTTCAGGTCATATCCGGTGATGACTATGACAAGGGGGTAAAGTATCACCGGAGACGCCGAGGGGGCGTGGGTGTGAGGCGGTACTGACCGGCGAGTCGTCGCTGGGCGCGAAGGGCACGGGCGTGGGCACGAGCGCGAAGGCCATGTGCGGGCAGCCCAGCTGTCCGCGCGCGCCGTAGCCGCACGCCAGCACGCGCTCGCCCACGCGGCACAGCACGTGGCGCCGCCCGCACGCCACCTGCGTCACCGTGCTGCCCATCAGCTCCACGATCTGCGCAACACCACCCGCTCACTCACCCGCTCACTCAGCCGCACCCGCACAGGGCTGTCATCATCACAAGCCACGATGCTTCATTCTTCATTTTTGTTTAATATTTTGCATCACAGTTACAATACTTTGACAGCCCCGTAGCGCAGTTAGCTAGACACCAGCTTGCGAAACGAGAGGCCACGCGTTCGATCCCCGCAACGAGACAAATGTTTGTGTGATGACCGAAAAGTCAGTCGTAATTTCTCATACCCACGACGCAGGACTTGTATTCTAGTGTGAGGATCAGAATTATTTATGTGACTGTTGAGTGTATTTATTTATTTATAGCAAATAAATTATTTATTGCACAGATGTAGCCCGCAAAAAAAATATCTATGTCTGGCAGTTAGTGAGACTGGAATGTGACTTGTCCTTCAGTTATGTTATTACAAATAGAAAAATCTAGATGTTAAGTCATAACTATAGTTACACTTTAGGAGCATTTTACAGTTATTAAAAACAACTACAAATTATTATACCAGGAGTACATAATGTACACGGGAAAATCCTGGAACAATGCTAGAGCATATTAATTTCATCTAACTAAAGCCATATTTATATTCAGTATTAATAAATGCTCTTAAAATATTACAAAAATTCTTAAAATGAATCCTACTGGTTCAAGTATATAAATATTATTATTTTTTGATACTTTTTATAAGGACAACTTACCTTTCTCGGAACTAGTTCATCTTTAGTAGTTCCATGCCCAGTTTGACCGTATTCTCCGGTTCCACACGTGAATACACCGCCATCCAGCGTAAGGAAAACCGTGAAGTCTTCACCGCACGCAATATGACACACCTGCAAAGAAACAAAATCATCATCAGCCCATATCCCACTGCTGGGCACGGGCCTCCTCTACAACTAAGAGGGTTTAGTCCTTAGTCCACCATGCTGGCATAGTGCGGGTTGGCACCCACCTAAGAAATTCCTAAGAACTTTTAGGTGTGCAGATTTCCTCACGATGTTTTCCTTCGCCATTAAAGCAAGTGATAATTTATTGTGATTACACACATAACTTCAAATAGTCAGAGGTGTGTGCCTGGGGTTTGCACCCGCCACCACCGAGATTCTCGACGGCCTAAACCATGAGGCCATCACTACTTAAACAAAATAATAACCAACTTTAACTTGTATTCTAGAACATTCTCATATCAAAATACTAGAGGGAATTGGTTCGATTTTTGTACGAGAGTAGTTCATACAAGATAAATGGCCGATACACTTACAGATTATGTGGACTATACCTTAACGTTTCTCAAGGTTTTTAAATGTGTTGGGTAGCATTTGTTTTCTCTGTCTTGTAAGCCTAACTGCCCGTGCGTATTCTTCCCCCAGCCAAACACAGCACCAGATCTGCAAAACAATAAAAAAAAACGCTTAATACTCGTACATACCTCACATTGAGAAGGTTACATAGTTTTCGATCTTAAACACTCGCAACACAACAATCTCTAGTTTTACAGTTTGATGTCCTATCAAGTGTGCAACGGGGGTTAACAAAAAATTATTAGTTTTCGTCATGTACGAATTTAAAAATGAACCAAACATATTTTTGTCAGTACTAAATCCAAACTAACAAAAATTTAGTCTACTGTACTACATAGTTTTTATCTTATGTTAACCCGCACTAGGCCAGCGTGGTGGACTAAGGCCTAAACCCTCTCAATGGTAGAGGAGGCCCGTGCCCAGCAGTGGGACGTATATGGGCTGATGATGGTGGTGGTGTACAATAAAGTTTTAAATAAATATATAAATCATCTACTCTTCGTAACATAATGGGCAAACCCATATGTGATAATAATTTGTTGATATTATTACACGAAATAAGATTTACATAAACGTTAAGGTAGACTTAAAGTACAAAGGACTTTTAATACTACAACTCCAGTCATGGCTTAAAAATGTTTTCAACAATGACCGCATTATTTCTTAACAAGTCGATGAGGGATGTTTAGCTTAGTAAGCTGTAAGGAAAACAAATCATGACATTTTAAATTCTCGTTCCAAAAATACTTACTTAGACAAAGCGAACGTGTGGTTGCTTCCGCTAGTTATCAAAGCTATGGGAACGCCGAGTAGCGATGTGATTTGTTGCGGCGTCATTTCCTTATTTGACACGGAACCCAAACCGCACTGACCGTAACTGTTGGCACCCCACGCGTATAGGTCGCCGTCTAAAAAAATACATTCATTTGAGTTACGGACACGGTGCTAACAAACATACAACAAAATTTATATTAGCTGACATGCAGTCTGAAACTGGGCAATGACCAAATATATTTGTGATGTTGGGCCCACCAAGCTGACCTTTTCCAGATTACAGACTTTAATTTTTTATTCCTTATAGTTTTATACTATACATAACCACATACATACATAAACTCACGCCTGTATTCCCCGAAGGGGTAGGCAGAGGTGCATTTCTGCACCCACATTTCGCCAGGTATGTATCAGTCCCACGTAATAGGGGGCGAGCCTATTGCCGTTTTTCGGGCACAATTCCAGACTCCGTGCTGCTACTGAGAATTTCCTAATGGAAAAACCCAATAACACTTTGCCCGATCCGGGAATCGAACCCAGGACCTCTAGATCGCTCGGCACATACTTGTACCGCGAGACCACGAGGCGGTCAATACTATACATAACCTATACATAATATATACTATACTATACATAGTATATATTATGTATAGGTTATGTATAGTAGTTACTGTAGTATACACTAGACTATACATAACCCATTATTTAATTATCGATTTGCATACTAAGATTGTCGGAAAGAGATCGCTTAGGCCATTTACGCATACTTCAACGTTTAAATTTAGCATTGTGATTGTTGTAATCAATTTTTAATAATCAACCGAAATTATTCATAATGATTTAAAGGGTATTAAAGGCAATGTAAAGCATGGAAAAAAAACGAAATATCTAAGAATATTTTTTAGATGTGTGAAGTGTGCAAGTGCCAAGTTGCAACAAACCACGATGAATGTCTAACACTTTTAATATGGAAATAATGACCGCGTTGGTCTTATGATAACGACATTTATTAGGCGATATGTACGTGGTTATTTGTTGATTCAAATATCAACTGTTTGGAAATGTTCGTTCGTCCGATATTGCGATCGATTTTAAGTTTATCTCGCCAGGAATATAACATGAATACAACTACTACTATATTCCACGAAAAACATTTTTTCGATTTTTTCTTTATCAATGTAAAAATCAGTCGTGATAGCTACGAGGTTTAGACACGCGGTCGAGAATCTCGACGGTCGCAGGTTCAAACCCCAGGCACACACCTCTGACTTTTCGAAGTTATGTGTGTATTCACAAAGAATTATCACGTACTTTAGCGGAAAACATCGTGATGAAACCTGCACATCTAAAAGTTCTTTAATTTTCTTAAAACCTAAACCCTTACCTAAACCCTCTCAGTTGTAGAGGAGGCCCGTGCCCAGCAGTGGGACGATGGATGTGATTATGATGAATGTAAAAATATTTAATTATTTAGTAAAAATAACTAATCAACTAGTCATAGCATTTTTTTTAGTATTAAAACCTTTTCGCTATCCCTAACCAATCGATACGCTCTATCGTAACATAGACTAATTACTTTTTTTTCTTATATCACCGCTTTGGATGAAGAAACGTATTCGTAATCGCGTGTTTATTGCATTTGCCGAAATAATATACTGTATTATATGTTGGCAAACATGCAACACGAATGTCGGCTATTCAGGAATGATAAAATTTTGGCTAAAATATAATTGTAAAAATCGCAGCACAATTTATATACAAATTGAGCTAGATTAAATAATAGATGTTCATCCCTGTACGCGCATCATCTATTCATTGATAGATAAATTTCAAACATTGTAATTTAAATATTAAAATAATAAGAAATTAAGATACTACTTTATGATGAATCCGATGAATTTGCAAGCATTTTACAAATACTAATTTATTTTGACGTATTTCCCAATGAAGAAACTACGTATATAGTATAGACGAAATCGCGGGAACCAACTGCTACAATGTGTCATAGATAACTACGCAAGCCGTAATATCATGACCGTGACAGTGTTTTAAGCAGGTAGATTGTGCTATCAAGTTCATATGCTATAGATTTAATATGAAATATAAATGATTGAATTGCAAAAAAATAGGCAATGTACAACTATGAAATATAGGCACTTCTGCCACACTCAGCGATTGCCAGATATGATATTCGCGTGATATTATATAAAGTATATAAGAATGTTATAATAATGTGATTATTTATTACTCACTGTTTGTCAAAGCCACAGAGTGATAAGCTCCACAAGCAATTTGAATAACAGTTCTGGTGGCAAGACCCTTTACAAACTTGGGCTTGTCCTGAGCATGAGCACCAAGGTTGCTGCCCAACTGGCCCATGCTATCTGAACCCCAACTGAATGACTGCCCCCATTCATCCACTGCTATAGAATGCTGAAGGCCGCATGCTATTGTTGATATTGTACAGTCTCTAAATGTGTCCACCAGAGCTGAAATAAAATTGAGGTCATTTTAAAGGAGACAAAATGTTGCCAACATACTTTTAATCTCTATATTGTCTTACACTATCATATTTTGACAGCCTTGTTAGTCCAGCAATGTAACTTGTGCAAGCACTTGAAAGATCTCAGCATCAATCCCTGGGATGCAGTGTTAAAAAGTTTTTTCATAAAAATCAATTCATTTAGTAGTAGCAGAGTGTCTGCAACCCAATAAATTTTAATAGGTTTTATTTCAATATGTTTTGATTTCATAATAGCAGGCTTTATTTCAGCAAATAATAGATATCAATTCCTTCCATTATTTATTCAAATTTAATGTCTGTAAATTCTGAGAGAACCCCCACTGATATTTATATCTCTATATCAAAACAGCCTCTCAAATTGGCAACATCCATACCTTTATTTAGACTAACATAATTGAAAGAATAATTCACACTACCTATAGCATCAGCGCTATTAGTTTTTGTTTTTAATTCAACTGACAGTTTTTACATAAACACAAATGTAATAATAGTAAATATTCATTTCATCTCCATATAAATGTAAAAAAAAATTATATAATGTATGATATAACAACTTACCAGGACTTTTTCCTTCATTTGCTTCAGTGTGTCTGCCCAGCTGACCAACATCATTGTTTCCACATGAGTACAAGTGTCCATTGTTTGTTAAGTAAAGTGTATGGAATTCACCAGCTGCTATAGACTGTATGTGACTACTCTCCCGCCATTTCGACAATGTTGGCTTTATTACCTAATAAAAGAGAAAAAAAACATACAGTGTAATCTCTATATAACAACACTGATGGGGCTGTGCATTTTATGGTGTTATAGACAGTTGTTGTTTAATGGAGAGAAGAAAATCATTGTATGGGAGGCAAGCTATATCAATCAAAGCCAAGTAATTTCAATGCTTTAGTGAGTTTGTCGTGAAATCGAGTGATGTTACATGGAGTTTATACTGTATATAAAAACTAACATACCAAAGTTAGAAATCATAAATACAGTTTTTTTTTATCATCTTATTTGTCAGTTGCAAAAACATGCTACGGAGAATGTGTGAAATTGCATGTTTGAATCAATCTCTGTAAGAAGTTAATGATGATGCAATAATTGATCTATTCACCTTAAAATCATGTTATGTGTAATAAAAAGCTTTTTATGTTGTTATTCATATCATTAAAAATTTGGGCACAGAAAATATGAGATCCCATATAAGACATAGCTAAGAAGATGTTTTTCATGCAAGATAATTGTTGGTTAAAACATCATTGTATGTTTATATGCATTATAATAATATTTATGGGTGATAAATCAAATAACAAATCAAAATTTCCAATCACAATAATGTTTCCACTGTTGTGCTAGTCACACCAAAATGATACACACATACACTTACACATATATGAGTATTATGTGTATTGCATGTGTGTATTACATACTTATGTATGCTTTTAAAAGTGAAGTGTTTTTGATTTTCTTTTTTTTTATGAGCCCGGTTTGTGAATATGCCTTGTTTTATACTCAAATTCTATTGCATGGGTCTTAAAGAAATATGGGTAAACACCTCAATGTACCTATTTGTGAATGGCCACATGGGTTATGTTATTAGGAATGAATGTCACAAAATATAATACCATATTAGAATAAATTCAGGCAACACAGATACAATAATTATAAGGGTTATAACAATATTTTTATATTGTAGAAAAAAATTTAAAACATTAATTACGCATTACGAAATAATTCCAGTAGTTGCACAAAAAAGTTTTTTTTAATATCTGCAAAATATATTTTGCAAAAATTACAATACATCAAACATTTAAAATTAACCATAATTCTTTAAATATACCTAATAACCATTAATTCTTGACCATTATAAGTTTATTGTTGGTAGAAAGAGGACAAAAATATAGTTCATTGATTTTTTCACCAATGATACATATACAATTATTTTAAATAATATTTTTATACCTGGGATCACAACAGTGTTCGTCTAAATCAAATAACATCTTTCAAAACAATACCGAAGATATATTATAATTACATTATCAGTCATGCCGCGCAGTAGCTTTCATTTTCAAATAGTACACATACAACTCACCAAATCAATGACTTCCGGACCTTCAATACACAGTTCGTGATGAGTTGCATTACCCCAACAAAACATTTTCATGTACTTATTTAAAGATTTTAATTTTACGGCTTACAATATAACCTCTACTTGGGAAACTGCTCAGTCTGTCTGAATGGAGGTAGTTTTGGAGTTTTTGGAATCTGACCACCGGTGAGTTCTATTTACACGAATAATTTCACCTGTGACATAGCGAAATATAATAGAAATACATTTTAAAAAAAGTCGAGAACAATCTTTGTAGGTTTGTCCTCGATCAGCGAAACTGTCAAAAGTTACGTTTGGATATTCATTAAAATTATTACCTTGCAAAATGTCACTGTTTGGATACGCTAAAATTCACATACCTACATACAAATTATTATTAAATAGAATTTATATCATAAAACATACAAATAAATATAGTAATGCCTGTTAAACTATGTATATTTAGCAATATGTGAATGAACTCAGCAATTTTAGCGTAACATGATGAAGAGGAATTTAATTTTCTTTTAAATTATCAATAATATTTAGGATAAAAAAAATGGTCTAAACAGATCAATGGCCAGCCTAAGCCAAGGCCACTGAGGATTTTTTTTATGTACGTACATAAAGAAAACCCTTACTAATTGTAAGTTTTATACTTTTTGTTATTTCAGCCATCTAGTGGTTTAAATACTAACTACTTTCATATTTATTGTCTACACTTAAGTTAAAAACTTAAAGTTAATAACATTATCACCCATTTATTCACTATATTTAAATTAAAATAAAAATTTTTGACACACAATAAAATTGTGAATCAAAGTTTTGTACATAAACCCATTATATAAATGTACACAATGTTTAGTACCAAGTACCAAAGTACCTACCAAATTGTTCTATAGGAAAGTAGGTAGGTATAGCTATAGATAGAGACGGCCGACGGGACGTTGATCGGCCATATTTGTTATTGTGCTGAATGGGGATTTATTTAGATCAGTTGATTTCAGAATAGGAAGCTTTACGTTTGGTGATGTATTTAATTATTTTCCATCCATACTCCGATGTTACTTACTCAGTGACATAAAAGCATTATATACAAAGGAGTTATGCTTTTTAGTGACAGTGGATACCCCCTGTGGTAATTCGCTTTGTGGTGATCTAGCGATTTTTATTGTGCATTATTGCAGTATAAGTTGCTAAAGTGGCGGGGGCATCAGGTAGCAATGGAAAAGGCGGACGACAAGCCGCCCCAGTTGACGTGGGGTCTCCCCTTCTCGATTGGGAAGAGGGTGACCATTTCAGTTTTGAGGACTCGGAACGATTCGAGGAGGATTCGCTGTGCAGCTGGAGTTCTGAGCCCGAAAGTCTCTGCAACAACTGGCGAGGTTGGAAGAGACCAAACCTCCAAAATTCTTTCAGTATCCGCTCAACAAAAAAGGCCGTTCAAGGTAAATGACTACAGCTGATCCTTTGTTTCGAACTATCGAAATGTTCATTGTGATGGTTATTTCCGTGTATTATATTTATTTTCGTACCATAATGTTATGTTTTTGTGTCATAATATATGGATATGTCTGTCCTAAAGTTCTATTTTTAACAAAAGTTTAGTAGTGATGCTACACACATTATGTAGGTATTGAATGCTTTATGTGTGTTGTGCTATAAGAACAGGTGCTTGAAGTCATTTACCTTTGATTGTGTTGCACAGTTAATAATATCTGGTTTAAAATCTGTGTGATTTTTTGCTTTTGTTTCTTATAAGTTGATGTTTCATTTATATACATTTCATACACAAGTGAATTAGTGAATGGGAAAGTTATATTCATTCTTACTTTCACAACTTTCACTGATTTTGAATGAATTGATTAAATTATAGGATACTCTAATGAGTATTGGTTATGTTGCAGATTTTTTGTAATATTTATGTTATTAATTTAATACAACTACTCCTTTATTTTATTGAAAAGAAAAAAAATCTCTACATAACAATGAAATATTTTTACTATAAGATGTCTATTAGGATGTTTTTTTAATTAAAATTTATTTAAAAGTGATATTTCATTTAATATTTAAAGTCAATCATAAACCTTATGTAACCTAGTACTTTCGACAAATACCTATAGGTGATGACTGTCAATTTTATATTTATTTACTTGATCTGACAGGTCATAGTACTCTATATATTTTGAATTGGTATGGTTATAGTATTACGAATTTAATCTCTAATATGCTTCAAAATCTTAGCTATTAAATAAGTGATATATATTCCTCTGAAAAGGGTGTTATTTTCTTGCACATTTTCTTAATAGTGTGCATTGCTTTCAGAAGAAAAGGCTGTATCAACATTAAGCGAACTGGCAGCAAAATGTGTGGCTTCTCATATACCATTTGAGCTAGTTGAACATGTGTATCCACCAGTACCAGAACAATTACAACTACAGATAGCATTTTGGAGTTTTCCAGACAGTGAAGATGATATACGGTTGTATTCATGCCTAGCCAACGGATCAGCAGATGAATTTCAGAGAGGAGAACATTTGTTCAGGGACAGAGCTGTAAAAGATGTTTTACAAATTGGTAAGTTTGATAATATATCACCATGACCTAAAGTGATGACTAATATGAAGAGAGCAGTTGTATCGCCACTAGTTTTATTTGAGCTATCATTAGTTTAGTTTGTAAGCATCTGCAAAGAATGCACACAATCTGTTCCACCCAGGATGACCACCAGACTAAAGGATTCCTACATCACTTTTTTATGTTTGACATAGTATACCAAAGAGTGATTCTTGCTTTTAACACTTCTCTACTGAGCAAAAAGACAAGAACCTTAAAATTATTGTGACAAGATAACATAGTTAAAAAAATGTCTTTCGCTAGGATTTCACTTGTCAGCGGCGGTGGTGCTCAGCATGCCCCGCGCTCAGTTTAATGTCGCAGTCACATTTGATAGACAGAAGATATCATCGTGCAATTGCACATGTTCGTCAACTGCACACTGGTGTTCACACATTGTGGCTGTTTGCTTATACAGAATTCATTTAGTAAGTATTTTGAATTTTATAGATGATATATCAATAAGAACATTTTTAGTAGCACTTTCGAGGTAAAGAGTGAGTGTGGTGATATAAAAATGGACTTAAATGTTGCAAATTATTACTTTAAATGTACAAGTGATTATAGATTGCTCTGATTATTCATTTGAATCTTCTCTCTTTCTTGATTTACCTACATAACATTTTATCTGTTTGTTAAACTTCTGATTTTGTTAACCATTGCACTTAAAGATAATAATAAAGCATTGTGTAAAAAGGTTTATATTTGAAAATTGTTCAAATAAATATTGTCTTCTTCCGTGTCATTACCTTAAGATATTAAACTACCAGTTTAAAACCTACATATAAGGATATACTACATAGTGAAAAATATTTGAGGGATAATATTATACTTAATTGGTGGACTAAGGGTTATTTTCCTCTTTCGTTGAACAGGGCCATACCTAAAGTTAAATTTCTAGTACAATAAATATGTGTAATAATAATTAAAAAAATAATCACCAAAACAAATATTCAAGAAGCTTTTGTACTGCTCTTTACAGTTTAAGTAACATGAATCACATCAATTATATTCAAATTCAGAGAAAACGCGATCCAGTGTTATGACTGAAGTATGTAACTGTACTTACGTTATTTAATGAAGGAGCAGGCAATTACTTCAGGAAATTTTGTTTTAATCCTAACAGTACCTAACTGGGAAAATGAGTTTATTGCATAACCCGCAAAAATATTTAATTCTTTGGTACTGCGATATATAAAAAAAGAACATGGTAATCAGTTTTTATAACATCATTCACTTCTTCATGATCTGATAATTATTTGGCGATAGAGGTTCTGGAAACGTTTCTCGGGTCGGGTAAAGTTTTACTGGTCTTCTCAATTAGGAACATTTTAAGTAGCACAACGAGTGTTGCAAATATGCCTGAAAAACGGAGATGTACTCGCCTTTTATTACGTGGGACTTAAAATACAACTCGCGAAACATAAATGCAGAAATGCACCATTAACTACCCTTTGATTGACAAAATCTAAATTATTAATGTGAAGGAAGCCGCCGAAAAAATCAAGTACATAAATTAAAATAACCACAAATTTTCACTTTTACAGCCTACACAAGTATGTCTTCGCGCGCCTGTGTCAGAATCACTACAAAGACTACGGAGAGATCAGTTACAAAAGTTTGCACAATATCTGATATCGGAGCTGCCCCGGCAAGTGCTGCCAACCGCACAACGCATACTCGACGAGCTGCTATCAGCCCAGCCCAACCAGATCAACACCACGTGTGGGGCGCCGGACCCCACCGCTGGGGCTTCTGCATACGAGTACACGTCATGGTTCTTAGACGAGAAGACTCTGCACAACAACATCAATAAGATTCTGGTCAAGTTTTGTGTTCCTGCCCCCATAGTGTTTAGGTAAGGTTGATGGATATGAAGTAGTATAGAATATATTTTTTACTTAATATTTCACCATCAATATTTAACACAAAAGATTTTAATTTTTTTTTCTAATGTTAACTGACCAGATTAATAGGCTATAAATGCAAAGAATAAAATATTCAAAGGTGGCAGCGAAAAATTTACCAGTTTTTTCCTTTGCCACATATTAGTAGAATAAGATGTTTATAACATCTTTGGTATTAAATTCGTAAAATGTACTTCAAATAATTTCTAAATAAATTTCTTTACCTTGCAAGGTACCTTATTAGATAATAGAAATAAATTATTCATAGTACAATGTTATTTGTAGTGATGTGAACTATTTGAGCACGAGCGCGCCCCCAGCGGCAGCAGAATGGTCGTCACTTTTGAGGCCTTTGCGTGGCAGAGAACCCGAAGGAATGTGGAATCTCCTCTCGATCGTAAGAGAAATGTACAAACGAAACGACAGGAACGCTATACCTCTGCTCGAAATCATCACCGAGGAAGTGATGGCCTGTGAACAGGTATGAAAATATTAAGGTATTTATCATCATCCCTTTGCCCTGTTCCCAATTCTATTTGGGGTCGGCTTAGTATGTTTTATCTTCGAAACATATCAGCCGTCATTCACCCCTTTATCATTCAAATCTTCCCTCACGTACTCCACCCATTAAGCAAACATCAGGCTATTTAGTTGGTTACAATTTCCTACGGTTTCTGAACTCTTCCAGTGATACTAATTAAAGTGAGACCGCCGTTTTATACTTGAGGGTCTATAAACGTGTAAACAAAAAAGTTCGTCAACTCCTACTTTTGCCGCACCATCAAGCTGTGGAATGTTTTGCCGGCTCACGTGTTCCCTCCTTCCTATGATCCTGGATCCTTTAAGCGAAGCGTTAAGAAACATTTGTGCAGGCCGGCATGATTGTGTCGACCAGCGGGTGACCATATCGTTTCTCGCTGGTCGGTATTATTTTCTTGGACTCCACTGTGCTTACCATCAGGTACAGTGGAGTCACTTAGCCGTGCCAGTATAAAAAAAAACGTACCGTTACATGTCGCCGTGACCACATTAATCTGGTCATCGTCCTCCAGTCCAATAAAAGGATTAGTTTTTCAAAGGAAAACACTAGCGAGACTAATATACAACTCTACTAGGTTGTCTTGATACCCGGGTCGGGCAAAGTGTGATTGGGTTTTTCTATTAAGAAATTCTCTGTAGCCGCAAATGTGCCCGAGGAAGGGAAATAGGCTCATCCACCTATTACGTGTGACTTGTACATACCTGGCGAATATAGGCGCGAGGTTATGTACATACTATGTATGTACTAATCTATACAAATAAGTAAAATTGGAGTGTCTGTTTGTAATATTATAATAACCACTTTTTACTAAATGCATATGGATGTGTGTGCGGTATATATACCAAAATATTTTTTTACAATTTTGTCTATTTGTCTGTTCCGCCTAATTTCTTAAACGGTTGAACTGATTTTGACGAGACTTTCACTGGCAGATAGCTGACGTAATGAGGAGTAACTTGGTTATTTTTATTTTAGTATTTTTTAATTATATAACATTATTTGCGGACGGCATGTCCATACAATGTACATATAATATGAATGCACATGACAAGTTTAACAAGATAGGTCGGTGGTGATTATTTAACAGAAAGCACGTTTTGTTGTCAGATAATAATCTGGTGGTACAGCACGAAGGCGGCGCTGGTGGCGTGGGGCGGCGGCGGCGGCAAGCACGGCGGCACCGGCAACTCCGCCGCGCAGCACGCCTGCTCCTCGCTCTGCGACGAGGTACCGCGCCTGCTGCACCTGCTACACGTGTGCGTGCGTGCGCGCGTGCGTGCGTGCGTGCGTGCGGGCATGCGTGCGTGCGTGCGTGCGTGCGTGCGTGCGTGTGTGCGGCCATCACACATCATGACGCGTACACACACGGATGAGAACCGCTTACCCGACAACATGCTTCTCTAATGCCATCAATATCAGGAGATGCAGAGGCCTCTTTATCACTTTAATTTTATACTAAAAATCGTAGATCAGAGCCTGGTGGTAAAATATCTTCGGCCTATGTATTTTTGTGTGTCGGTGTTTGTATAAATGGAAAATATCTTAATCGTTGACTTGAAGTACCTACTATGTTATACTCGCCTTCACGCATTTCTGTGTAATGAAGCATAACAACAATTTTTTGTTCAATATCGCTCAATATGAGAAAAACTGACCTAAATATATTTGGGTGATATGTTGATATAAACATTGTTGTCATTCACTAATTTTTTAAGTTAAACTTCTTTATATATGCTGGACTTGGGAAGTAAGCTGGTGAATGCGTGACGAGAGTTACGAAAAGTGTGATCGGGCGAGGCGAACGGAAGTTGTTAGGGATTTTCGAAAAAGAACGCTGTATATGACGTATATATTATTCAGCGTTTATTTTTTGTATACATACATATAGTAGATGGAGCTAAAGAAGTTTTACTTCAGTCGTGTGGGCTAAAGCGCACTGTTTTTTTATGATTATAATTATGTTTTCAGACATTTTGTGTTTAGTTATTTATTTGTACATCTTGCAGGTGGTGGTCCTGTGGCGCCTCGCTGCATTGAACCCCGGACTGGCGCCGCACGAGCGCGACACGCTACATGAACAATTTGCTCAATGGCACATGAAAGTACTTGACAAGGTGAGACCCGACAGCGTAGTCTAACTGATAAATAGCATGGAATTGATTCTACCAATACTATGATTAGTATAGTAGATTTTTTGCTAAGAACAAACGTGAAGGTTTAGAGGTTAGGATGTTTTTGTTGTTTGTGCACTTCATAAGTAAAGAAAAACATTACTAAGTAACATTTTTTTAGTAAGTAAAAATTAGGTATTCAGAGTTGAGTAACTTAGTCTCGTTTTCAATCGTTCTTGATGTAAGACCTATCTCTGGATCATGTATGACTTGATGTTAAATTTACAACTAGTAAATAATTAATACGGCAATGTTTGAACCAGTTGAAATAGTGTTATTTATAATTCTTGTGTCGTGGGTGTCAGTACCCACAAAATTTTCTATCCGCACTAATTGACAGAAGTAGCGATAGCCTCCAGATATAGGCGCGCGTTTGTGAATTTCGGCGGTCGCTGTTTCAAACCCCTGACACACACCTCTGACTTTTGAAAGTTATTTATGTACTCATCAGCGTGGTGGACTAAGGCTTAAACCCTCTCAGTTGTAGAGGAGGCCCGTGCCCAGCAGTGCAACAGTGAGACGTATTTGGGCTGATAATGGTGATGATACTTAATTGACATTTTCATCATCAGCCCAAATACGTCCCACTGCTAGGCACGGGCCTCCTCTATAACTGAGACATATTGACATTTTAGTGCTTTGCTTTATAAAGCAAGGGCCATTGTTTGTTATTCCGTTGTTTAAAATCATATTTCCTATGGTCCCGTCAGGTTGCAAAGAACCGCAATAATCACATGACGGCGTCGTCTCACGCGCGACACGCGCGCCCTCACTCGCATCCGCAATACATCCACGGCATCAGCGAGAACGAAGTGTTCCCAGGATTCCACCCGGCAATGGAGGCGTGTTTCATGGAATGGGACGACTATCAAATACCCGGCGTCACGTACACTAAGGACTTGAACCCACTGTACCACAGCCCGTTCACCATTTTCAGACACTCCGACAAGCAGAACGATAGCGTCCATCAGGTATATTAGAATTAATTTTATCGATAATTAGTTCTAGCTCTTCAATATAGATAAGCTAAGAAGAAAACATTGCTAAAACGTTATTTATTCTATTAACAAAAACATTATATATATCGTATCCGTTGAAATTATCGATATCGATAAAATCAAAATGTTATATTTCCAGGTGAATTCTTCCAAAGCAGTCCTGAATAACGAAATGTCGCTCAGTTATCGACTAACTAATCCGGATCCTTCGATAATAGGACATCGCAGTATGTTGCACAGAAATAACCGACTAAATGTAGATTTAGCCATGCCTGGACCATCACGTCAAGTAAGTAAATTGGCTCCATAGTTTTTATAGACTGCATCTGTTTTATAAATTTGTGTAAGAGATTTATCGAAGACAGTTGACAAAACGTAAAGTCATCTTAAAATTTCGATTAAGATTTACATATAAGATCCTACGAAACTTTATCATCTATCAGACTATCGACATCTATTGAGTTCTGATCTCGTCCTTCGCAAAATAGCATTTTAGGTTGATTGCACCGTACTGACCAAAATTGAAAGACGGTCAATTCAGAATTTAAAGCCACCTATAGTTTTTTGACGGGATCAAATTTGCCAACAAGCTGCTTTGCATTGTCATCTATTGTGAAAAGCAAGAGAGAATATTCATTTCTTGAGTATGTTCTCAGCTTTAAAAGATAAATTGTCTTTTTTAGCATTGCGGCTCCGGAGAAGGTCCGAGCGATACTAATCGTGACTCTGGACCCAGTGACGGTAATCACTCCAGTGTGTCTTCAGAAGGTACGTGAAAATTTATACAAATGTTTCATGACGTAGGTATTTAAAAATTAATTACTCGCTGCAATAGCAATAAAACGACACTCTCGTAAAAAATTTTGTATTCTTTACGATACTAAAATTTATAGTTATTAAGTTTAATTTTTTTTAGGTAATACTTTATTAATAATATTTTATTGCCTGGGGGTCGAAATTATAGCCTTAAAAAAAACAAAACTTTTTGATAAAAAAAAGTCTTACTCAACATCTTGAGGTGGTGCACTCACATTGAAAATGACTTACGAGTCACTCCTCGTAATGTGCAGGTTTCTGCGAGAACGAGGAGGAGATCCTGCAGGTGAGCGGCGTCGACACGGACTCGCACTCGTCGTCGTCGCCGGGCGTGTCGTCCGACGACGCCGCGCGCCGCGTGTCGCACGACGACTCCGTGTCAGACGACGACTGCCACCTCTACTACTACGACGCCGCCGCCGCGCGCCGCGCGCTGCACGACGGCGGACTGCTCGCGGTATGTCAACTTCCTACGCCGGCTCCCGACTAAAACCTCTTGATGGCCGTCTTACGCATTCCGGGAATTGGGAGGTAGGGTAACTACAGGGCGCACGCCCTTAATTGTTTCCCGTTGCCGCTCAGCGTTCTGTCCAAATGTGTACTCCTCTGCTTGACTGCTGACTTGGTCCTATTTTGGACGCTCATTTGTTGTGAGCGTCCGCGACATTCACGAGACCATGCGCTCTGCCGCACATCTCGAAATCGTACGACTACCGTACCTCCTCCGTAGTACTGCTAACAACTCCGATAACCCTTATTAGCCGTCTCTTACGACGGGCAGGGGATGCCGTGGCGGTATTCTTACGCCGACAACCACAGGGCGGTCGCGGTATGTCATACACAATCACATCGGACCATTAAGTCACGCTTACTGTTATTTTGGAATGATTTCTTTTGATGACGTTGACATCGCGAACGTATATGGTCGACTCGATATCATCATCTATATTATTAACCTATACTCGTCCCACTGCTGTGCACAGACCTCATCTATAGATGACAGGGGTAAGGCTTTATTCCACCAGGCTGGCCTTGGCGGCGGCTTACACATAATAAATTCCTAAGAACTTTTAGGTGCACAGGTTTCATCACGATGTTTTCCTTCGCCGTTAAAGTACGTGATAATTCTTTGTGAATAAACACATAACTTCGAAAAGTTAGAGGTGTGTGCCTGGGTTTGAACCCGCGACCGTCGAGTTTTGACTCAATCGCGTGCCTAAGCCTTAAGGCCGTTACTACTTCATCTATCATATATCTAGGTATAATACATGTTTCTATTTAAAAATATAAAAACTGCGCTTGTATAAAGAGGATGCGTGTGCGCAGGACATGGAGGGCGGGCCGAGCGGCGCGGGCGCGGGCGAGGGCGCCACGTGCGGCGGCGGCGCCATGTGCGGGTGGGAGGTGTCGTTCGCGCGCGCCGAGGGGCTGCACGCGCACGGACACGCGCGCGAGGCGTGCGCGCTGGGGGCGCGGCTGGCGCGGGAGCTGCTGGCGCGCCCGCCCGCGCTGCACGCGCCCTCCAGCGCCGACCTGCGCCGCCAGCGCCGCAAGAACGCGCCGCCGCCGCGCCTGTGCGCCGCCAGCCACCGCCTCTCCTGCCTCGCCTCCGCCACGCTCGCCAAGTGCGCCTTCCTCTGCACGGTGAGACACACTTCCCAAACTCACGATCATATCCACATACATAGTATTGTAACCATTAACAGTACACTACTAATTGCGAGACACAGCATGTCTTCCACCAACTTAACCCAAATACAAATAGACGCAAAGGCTAAAATTACCTTAAAAAATATTTTATATTATTTTTAATAAAAAACCTTATTTTCATCGACCGAGAATCCAAAATATGAATTTTATTTCATCATCAGCCGATAGACGTCCACTGCTGAACATAGGCCTCCCCCAAAGACTTCCAAAGCGCTCTGTTAGAAGTGGCCTGCATCGAGCGGCTTCCCGCGATTTTCGTGACATCGTCGGTCCACCTTATGGGTGGACGTCCAACGCTGCGCTTGCCGGTACGTGGCCTGCACTCGAGAACCTTTCTGCCCCACCGGGCTTCAGTTCTACGAGCTATGTGCCCTACCCATTGCCACTTCAGCTTGCTATTTGATTGGGCTACGTCAGCAATCTTAGTTCTCCTACGAATCTCCTCATTCCTGATTCGATCGCGTAGGGAAATACCAAGCATAGCCCTCTCCATAGCTCGCTGGGTGACCTTGAGCTTTTTTTTTAACGTGAAAAGACTTCTTGATAATTTTTAACGAAGTAAACAATGCACTTCGTAAAGTTGTTCAGTGGTTTGATAATAATAATTTACTTTTAAATGCAAAAAAATCTAAATGTGTAAAATTCACAACACCCAATGTTAAGCAATTAAAAACCACTGTACAAATTAACGGTGAAGAACTGGATCCTGTTGCGTCAACCACATTTCTGGGCATTACGGTAAACGCAAAACTCCAGTGGGACCGCACATTCAACAATTGGCAAGTAAATTGAGCTCAGCGGTATATGCAGTGAAAAAAATCAGACGTCTGACTGACGAAGAAGCGGCAAGAATGGTTTATTTTAGTTATTTCCATAGCCTTATATCCTATGGTATTCTTAAGTGGGGAGATGCTGCAGCCAGTAACACTATTTTTGTTTTGCAAAAAAGAGCCATCCGGGCCATTTATAACCCAGGATCCAGGGCTTCACTTAGAGAAAAATTTAAGAAAAAAAAAATTCTTACCGTCACTAGTCAATTATATACGAAAACCTATGTCTAAAAGAATCTTGATAAATGTAATAAAAATTGTAATGTACACAATAAAAATATAGTCACGTTCAACATGTAACTCGTCTCCGGAAAATTAATAGCTCTCTTTTGGGGCAATGTATACGCTTCTATAACAAACTGTCAAAGGGTATTAGAGAGCTTCCCTCGTAAAAGTTTAAAGAATCAATTAAAGATAAATTATATAAAAAAGGATACTACAAAATACATATTATATTGGGGATAATAAGCCCTGGGAGTAAGTAAATTTATCAGATGTTTTGTTTTGTTCCTACAGGTTGTATCGTTATGACATATACAGGTGTATAAAGACCGTGATTGAAAACTAAGACAGGCAATACAATACATGATTACAAATACCGTGACATTAAAAAAAATCCCGCAATATAAATATACTAACAACTACTTACATTTGATACTGTGCTTGTAAGGAAAACGTAACAAATATTAAAATTTGCCGGGATTTTTATTAATGTCACGGTGTTTGTAATCATATTTTTAATTTATTAAAAAAATATATTACATTTCGTGTTGCTGAGAAAGTTTCTTGTCGTTTCTTCTCCACAGCGATAACACGTTTCGATGCTGCAATAGTTTAAAATTGACGATTCAAAGGAACTTGTAAAAGTCGATTTAATTAAAGATAATTTTGACTTGACTGCCTTATGAGGCTCATAGTCAGAGTCCACGTTACAGTGCTGTAAGTCATCACTGGTAACACACACTGGTTGACTTTGGTCTTAATGCACTGAGGTTTTTTTTTTTATAAACAAAATGTTTTTTGTATCTAAATAATAATTTAAAATTGTTTTCGCGCAGGTATTGGCTGAGTTCAGTGAACACCATGAGCTCGCTTTCCGCGTTGGCCTCTTCGCGCTCGAGATCGCGCGTCCACCGGCGAGCACCAAGGCGCTGGAAGTGAAACTAAACAACCAGGAGACAGAGCTTGTAGCCCTTCTGAAGAAATTACCCACTGGCGCCGACCAGTTGGCTTTGGCTCGAGAGAAAGCAGAACAATTACGAGATGGACTGTTAAAGTATGTAATATTCCAAAGCAGGATGCGGGCCTCCCATTATTGGGAGATGTGAGGCCTGGTTCCTCATTAAAGAGACTGATGTTTAAAAAGAATACTTAATGTACTTTATACTGTAACATAAACACTTTATTCTTGGCTTTTTCGTCTTTTAGGCATCGCGGTCCAGCTCTATTACCCATCGCACTTGCAAGTTTCCTCTTTGATGTTCTTGTGCTATCGGCTAATGAAAAGGAGAATAAATGTCTAGTAAGTATAACTGATATAAGCAGGTTAATGGATGGTTGAGGGCTGCTCTAGACTGTGAAGGCTTGGCGCTTTCTTGGGAATGCCTATTTTCAGTAGTGGACGGCGATTTTTCTTTAATATCTGAAGAGACAACGAAATGTAGGCCTCAATTATAAATCTTATTTCAATATTTTAAAACGTGAACATCCTTTGTCTTGTTCTGTTGATTGGCTGTAAAACTAGAGGAAGTGAGACAGCCCATGTTGAAGTTTTAAAATATTTGACTAACCTTTATAAGTAAAGCATATCATGAACTTTACAGGCGAGATTGCCGACGGATGAAGCGCTGGGATTCGAAGCTGCCGTAGCGGCGCTAGGATTGAAAGCCAATGTTTCCGAAGCCGAGCACCCGCTGTTATGCGAGGGAACGAGACGGCAGAGGGGAGAGCTGGCATTGACGTTATTGTCTCATTACAAGGACGATCCTGTAAAATTGTCGAGAATTATGAACAAGGTAATATTTTTTCTCATTCAGCTTAATATTGCATCGTACATTTGTAGAAATTACGGTTTATTATAAAGCCGATAAACCGGTAATTTCCGAAATAGTAAAGTGTTTTGTTAATCATTTCTGACTATGAATGAATGTCTAGTGTACAGTCCATTGAATAAATGGATGCAAAAAACAAAACCAGTCAATAAGGCATGAACCAAGTTTCACGTTTTTGGTGTAATTATTTTTATCGAACTAGATAAATATCGTAAATAGTAGCATATTGTTCACTAAATACGTTATTTTGATGTGTTCAGTTGCTGGACCGCGAGATCCACCAGCTGACGAAGGGTCCGATGGTGAGCATGTACTACACGAGCAACCTGCGCCCGCCGCCGCGCGCCGACACGCTGCTCTACTCGCACCCGCCGCCCTGCCTCGCGCCGCAGGTAGCCTCATACATAGTACATATACACATACATACATACATACAACCCGCTCCCGCCGCCGCGCGCCGACACGCTGCTCTACTCGCACCCGCCGCCCTGCCTCGCGCCGCAGGTAGCCTCATACATAGTACATATACACATACATACATACATACATACAACCCGCGCCCGCCGCCGCGCGCCGACACGCTGCTCTACTCGCACCCGCCGCCCTGCCTCGCGCCGCAGGTAGCCTCATACAGACATACATATACACATACATACATACATACGTACGTACGTACATGGTGTCATTCAACATACCTAAATTTGCAAGTTTTTTACTAGGTTTGAAATCAGTATATTGTATACAGTACATGTGCAGATAAGATTATTATGAATATGTTGTTTCAGAATATTATGTTAAATAGATATGTTAGCAATATGTAGAACTGATGCTAATAAATATTGACGTTGCACAACAAGAGTTATTTTGAAATATTTTTGATTATCGATATCGAATCTTAAAACCAGACCTAATACCTGTTGTACTTAACATTAAACCCAGTATTTCTCCCAGCAGGCGTCGTGCCTAGTATCCGGCGACATGGAGCGGCTGACAATATCGGAGGGGGGACCGTCGCCCCCCACGCACATGCAGCACGGCGTGCACGCGGCGCACGGTTCGCACGTGGCGCACGGACCCACCACCTCGCACGGACAACACTCCACGCACGGACCACACTCTTCTCACGGAGGACACTCCTCACACACAGGACATTCTTCACACGGACCGCACAGTTCGCACGGATCGCATTCACAGTCGCATTCCTCGCACGTCACGACTTCGAGGAGTAAAGACTCTAGGTGAGTTGAAAATATCGATATTCTTTTTGTTGTCTGGGTAAAAAGTGCAGTGCTTACATTATTGTACTTGAGACCAGTGTTAGGCCTGTCAGAATGAATAAGAAAAGATGACGAAATCTGTCATATAACTTAAAGCGTGGGCTTAAGTCGGTGTTCTGTTACGCTATCGATTTATTCAGCCATCTTACCAGTAGATTGGTCTGTATATGAAAACCATAATATTTCCTCATAAAACTCTTTTTATATAATTAAACACAAGCCGTTATAATTTCAGATACAAAGGCAAACGTTTGTATCCGTCCGTTCCAAACCAGCCATCGGAGGCGTCGGCACACTTTATGTTCGAGCTCGCCAAGTCGGTATTGTTCAAAGCGGGTGGTTCGTCCAGCACTAGTTTATTCACTCAAACTACGTGCGCCAGAGAACATCACGGTCCGCATAGGTAAATGTATTTTAAATATCCATGTTTTTAGTTAACTCATTTTTTTTATTACTATCTTTTTGAAGGTTTATATACTGAACTCATTCAGAGCATTGATCAATTATATAATTATTTGCATTTGGGGCATGACCAAAGAAGCATTCTTATTTATAGGTCTCTATAATAAAGAACTGATTTAAATGGTTGATTCTACAGAACTATTACAATAATAGCTGTTGGCCTGAAAAAGGTAAAAAGAGGGAAAAAAATAAAATTATTGTCGATAATTTTGTGAGAAAAATGTCGATATATATTTTTATAAAAATAACATTAATTATGTTTTTACTGTTAAACACAATGTAGCGTTGGTTGTGTGTATATTTTCACTATTCTATGTCTTATTTTACAGGGGTTTGCATATGGCAGCATTCCAGCTTGGTCTGTATGCATTGGGATTGCACAACTGTGTATGTGCGAATTGGCTAAGTCGGACATACTCGTCTCATGTCAGTTGGATTACAGGTTAGTATGATGTAAATAATTGATGAAGTTAATACTGGTCAGATTTCCTAAGGACAGGACTAGGACTAAGGCCTAATCCCTCTCAATAGTAGAGGAGGCACATGCCCAGCAGTTGGACGTATATGGGCTGATGATGTATGATGTAATACTGGTATCGGTGAGTGATTTTAACAAAATAATATAAATGTTTTCAGGGCAAGCGATGGACATTGGGGCGCCCGCAATAATGTTCCTCATAGATGCGTGGGAGGGTCATTTGACTCCGCCCGAGGCAGCCAGTATTGCTGATAAGGTATTTGTATTTCTTTTATATTTATTGCTTTAGTCAAAGTAGAATAAATTTATAAAGCTTATTTTGGCTGCTAAGTACATTTTTATTATATTGAGGAGATAGATAATTATGGCCCTTCTACCAACCTCCGCTCTAAGGAGGGGAGGAGCAGGGAGATATGGCAGTTGCACCGGCCTTCTAGCCTTCTAGCGTGAAGAGGGTTCCGCACACCTTTTCAGAGATAAGGGGGGGGGGATGGTCAATTTTCGTCTATTTTCTTGAATAACTTGGAAACTATTTATTTTAAAATTACAAAAAAAATACATTTAAGATCTTCACAAGACCTTTCATTTGATATGTCACACGATGCCGTTTTCAAATACTTATATATTTTTTTATTTTCCACCTTCCCCCCAAAAATCACCTCCCATATACAGATTTCATCTATTCACGTCACACCTCTGCGTTTGGGTCACATAAATTGATGTGTGTACCAAATTTCAACTTAATAGGTCGAGTAGATTCGGAGATAATTGACTGTGAGCGACGGACAGACGGACACAGAAGTGATCCTATAAGGGTTCCGTCTTTTTATTCGGTCGAACGGAACCCTAAAAAAGAAACCAGAATTGATTAAATGTATGTACTAATGCTTACGTAGGCATAAAAGGGGAGTACGATATTTGCTGATTTTTCTGACATGATATAGAGGGGGATGGGGTTAATAATTATTAAAATTTGCTTACGTAATACTTGAACGGGCCCTGGGTTTATATATCAGGTTGTGTTGCGATGTGTATTGAAGTGTGTGTGTGCGCAGGCGTCGTCTGGGCGCGACGTGGGCACGGTGCGCGCGGCGGCCGAGCTGGCGCTGTCGGTGCTGCCGCACGCGCACGCGCTCAACTACAACGAGATCCAGCGCGCCGTGCTGCAGTGCAAGGAGCAGAGCGACGCCATGCTCGAGCGCGCCTGCCTCACCGTCGAGGAGGCGGCCAAAGCGGAACGCGACAGTAAGTATCCTTCACTCCAGCCTTCATGCATCACATCATTTTAGATATCGGTTAAAAATCGATAAATACCCCTTGCCTGATGTTAGTTAGTTTCATTTCATTATACTTCAATGTGAGATGTGCTATAAAAACAATTGGTCCTCAATTATTGAAGATGTTGTCCATATTAAATTGAAATTGTATAATTGAGTTGAAAGATTTATAAACCTACCAATCTACCTTGATTATTCCAACTGAAGGGTCCACTGCAATAATGATGAATGTCCTTTGTGTTTTGTTTTGAGATAATTGGGTTTTAAATTTATAAACGGTGTAAAAACACTCAGACCTGAAGATAATGAAATGTTTTTTATTAAAGTTAAAGTATATGTATAATATATTATTTCTTTGAAAAATAATTATTCTTAGGGTATTATAAACTAACTAAAAATAATCAAATCTTAAGTAAGTCTTTAAAAATCAGGACTATAATGATTACTGTCCACACTGCGTTGACACAGTCAATAAGAATACGTGTCCTAATGACTGTTTTAATTTACTTCTGATTTTTTAATATTTGCAGCATTAAATTTAAGTTCATAATAATAACGTCTCAATTCAGGCCTACAGAACTTTTTCACAAACTGCAGGTCGTTATATTTTGCTGTTGATATAGGCAGGTTCTCTTTATAAGCCAAACCAGGTAATTTAAATTCGCCCTCATTAACTGCCTTCTTAGACCGAAAAGAAACTGGTGTGTTGACTACACTTGAATCCCATGGACTATTATTAAAATTTATGTGAAACATGAGCTGTGGGTGTTCTTTCTGGACTCTAAATTCACGCACAGGTATTATGGGAAAAAGACAAGTTTTTTTATAAAACGGTTTCAGAAATGCAGTCCAGCCCTTGAATGCATCTTGTGAGCATTCGATGTCATTGAAGGTCTCTGTCGAGCTCCACGCACATGTTCAGCCCATTCTTCAGGAATTTCAATCCTAGCCTTTTGATTTAAGTAGGGCATGTTACGATCGCACTCCATGTAAGAGTGCCCTCTTATAGGGATTATAACTGTGACAGATTCTAAGCGATTGCAGCAATGTAGTGTAGCATTCTAAAGATGGTATAATTTTTTCACAGTTGATTTGATAGCAAGATGGCGGTCAGTGCGAGGCGCCCGCGTAGGACATTTATCGTTATTGCCGTGAACACTGTGACGTTGAGCATTCTAGCCGTGTAGCCAAAATATTAAAAACAGATTTATCTCGGAACTGCAAGCGATATTGCTAAGTTTGTAAACTAGATTTCTAACTACATAGGCAAGTGACCGAATGGCATTACTGGTTAAGAAATAAATATTTTTGGACATTCATCATTATTGCAGTGGACCCTTCAACTGTCATCGTTATGTTTATGTGCATATTTTAATGGTTTAATTATTTTTTGTTTCTCAGGAGGCGGAGTTTACCCTGAAGTTCTTTATACCGTGGCTCGCTATTGGCATGAGCTGTATTTGCGTCAAGCTAACGAGGAGACAGAGCAGTTGTTGGAAGAGCCGCAGTACCGTGCTGCGCCGCCTGTGGCCGTGCCCGTGCAATACGCCGTGCCCTACCCGTTCACGTACCATCCGTACCCTCCGCCCATATATCAGTTGCAGGTACTACCGCTTATATTGAGAATCATTATCATCATTATCATTATCAGCCTAAAGAAGTCCACTGCTGGACATAGGCCTCCCCCAAAGACTTCCATAGTGACCTGTTGGAGGCAGCCTGCATCCAGCGACGACCCGCGACCTTCACCAGGTCGTCGGACCATCTTGTGGGTGGACGTCCTACGCTGCGCTTTCCGGTACGCGGCCTCCACTCGAGAACCTTTTGGCCCCATCGACCATCGGTTCTCCGCGCTATGTGCCCGGCCCATTGCCACTTCAACTTGCTAATCCGCTGGGCTATGTCGGTTACTTTAGTTCTCCTACGGATCTCCTCATTTCTGATTCGATCTCGTAGGGAAACCCCGAGCATAGCCCTCTCCATAGCTCGTTGAGTGACTCTGAGCCGTCTAATGAGGCCCATAGTGAGAGGCCACGTCTCAGTGCCGTATGTCATCACTGGTAACACACAACTATCGAAGACTTTTGTCTTCAGGCACTGAGGTATTTTGGACGAGAAGACGTCGCGTAGTTTCCCGAACGCTGCCCAACCGAGTTGGATTCGCCGATTGACCTCTCTCTCGAAGTTGGACCTGCCTAACCGGACCACTTGTCCTAAATAGACGTATTCGTCTACAACTTCGAGAGTCGAGCCCCCAACTGCGATCGGGGTGGGCACAACATGGACATTCGACATGATTTTCGTCTTGTCCATGTTCATTTTAAGACCCACCTGTTGAGAGACTCGATTGAGGTCTTCGAGCATAGTGCTAAGGTCTTCCAGCGATTCTGCCAAGACTACAATATCGTCGGCAAACCGAAGGTGTGTGATATACTCGCCGTTGATGTTGATGCCGAATCCTTTCCACTGCAAGAGCTTGAAGGCATTTTCCAGCGCGGCAGTGAACAGTTTCGGAGATATAACATCTCCCTGTCTCACGCCTCTCCGTAGTGGAATAGCCTTCGTGCTCTGATCTTGTACTCGGACCGACATGGTGGCGTTTCTGTATATGCTTTCCAACACCTCGATGTACCGATAGTCGATGTGGCACCGCTGGAGAGACTCTAGCACAGCCCAGGTCTCGATCGAATCAAAGGCTTTCTCATAGTCCACAAACGCTAAACAAAGCGGCAAGTTATATTCCTCGGTTTTTTGTATAACTTGCCGAAGCGTATGGATGTGGTCTATGGTGCTAAAGCCTTTTCGGAAACCGGCTTGTTCGGGAGGCTGGAAGTCATCAAACCTGCGTTCGAGACGATTGGTGATGACCCTCGAAAACAACTTATAGACATGGCTCAGGAGCGAGATGGGCCTGTAATTCTTCAGCAAAGTGTTGTCACCTTTTTTGAAGAACAGTACCACCACGCTCCTGCTCCATGCCTCTGGCGTTGAGCCCTCGAGGAGAACGGAATTGAAGAGCCTCTGAAGGACTTTAAGTATCGGCGTTCCGCCCGCTTTCAGAAGCTCTGAAGTGATTCCGTCCTCACCCGGCGCCTTGTTGTTCTTAAGTTGCTTCAGGGCCATCTCAATCTCACACAGGCTGATGTCCGGGATGTCATCGCTAAAGTGTCGGATCAACTCGGCTCTCGGGTCTTCGGCCGAGCTAACAGTAGGTTCGGCAACCGAGGTGTAAAGCTGTCCGTAGAACCTCTCGATCTCCCTTAATACCTCTGCCCTCGTCGACACTACGCAGCCACCTTCCGTCTTCAGCCTAGGCAACTGTCTTTGCCCAATAGACAAGTCTCTTGCAAACACTTTGGAGCCTCCGTTCCGCTCGATTGTCTCCTTGATGCTCACAGTATTGTGAGCACGGACATCGTGTCGCAAGGACTTCCAGATCCGTCTATTGAGCTGACGATATGCTTCGGCGTCATCGGAAGACTGCAGCGCCATAGATCGACGTTCGGCCATGAGGTCAAGAGTGTGGATCGAGAGTTTTTGTGGTCTATCTCTACGGCGAGGTCTAAAATGCTTAGATCCCACCGTATGGACAGCTTCTACCAAACCACTGTTTAGCTCGTCCACGGCAAGGTTTTCATCTAAACAATCAAAGCGATTTGACAGCTCGAGTTGAAAGCTCTCGGGGTTTTGGATATGAGCGCGAGTAGGTCGGAGCGTAGACTTCATCAAGCGACGCCTTTCTAACTGGACGTTGATATTCAATGAGCCTCTAACCATTCGGTGATCACTGCCGGTTTTCACCCTGTTGATCACAGAGACATCACTGAATATCCGTCTATTCGTCGTCAAGATGAAATCTATCTCATTTCTCGTAGCACCGTCAGGACTCAGCCAGGTCCATTTCCTGTGAGGCGGCTTCTGGAAGAAAGAGTTCATCGCGAAGAGTCCCTCTTTCTCCAGAAAGTCGGCCAGCCTCTGACCCCTGGGGTTCCTTTGCCCATGTCCAAATTGCCCCACTTTCAACTCTGCATCGCTTCTCATGCCTAACTTTGCGTTGAAGTCTCCCATAACAACATTGAAGTAGGTTTTGGAAGTATGTATGGCCCGACTTATGTCCTCATACATCTCCTCTACTTCTTCATCTGGGTGTGTCGAGGTCGGCGCGTATACCTGTATGACCTTCAACGAATATCTTTTCGATATTCTGAGTATAAGGTACACTACCCTGCTCGACACACTTTCGATGGATACGATGTTGTTGATGAGAGACCTGTGGACGAGAAATCCGACACCTCCTCGGGACTGTTGGTCGTCCCCCCGGTAGAAGAGCAGGTTACCGGACTTCAGGGTTATCGTGTCCTCCCCGATTCTTCGGACTTCCGACAACCCCAGAATGTCCCAGTGTAACCCGCTCAATTCTTCTTCCAGTTCGACAATCTTCTCGTCTGTCCTCAAAGTGCGTACGTTGTGTGTTACCAGGGCCAGTCGTCGTCGGGGGTGGTAGCCGGGGCCAACCCGGGGATTCTTAGCACCCCCTGCCCCGCCGTAACCATGGCCGCTACCGTAGCCAGGAATAGCGGGGCTGCCGGGGACTGGGGGCCTGGTCCTAGTTTCATCCATTAGGGGGGGTTTTGCCGATACTCGCCACGCTTGGCAGGCGGGTTGGCGAGCGCAGGAGGGGACTCGCGTTGATGACGCTGCTGCCCGTCATCAACCGGGGGAAGGGAATAGGGTTTGTGGGTAGAGGATGACATGGGAAAGGAAAGTATGGCCTGTAGGAGTGGATACTGCAGTCACGGAAGGGAAGGTTGGTAGTGACTGCAGTAGCTCGGGGGGCCGAGGTCGCGTACTCGAAGCACCTATTCTAGGACAGGCCATGACCACTAGATAGGAGCACCCCTGACCAAATATTGAGAATAACATGCTTGTTTCATAAATACAATTTAGAGCTTACATATAATACATTGGATGAATGTGTTTGACCTCTACAGTCTTGCTTGCGTTATATGTAATATGACGTTAGGGAAGTTGTTAAGTTCATCATACATAAACTCAGGCCTGCATACCCCGAAGGGGTAGGCAAAGGTGCATTTCTGCACCCACATTTCGCCAGGTATGTATCAGTCCCACGTAATAGGGGGCGAGCCTATTGCCGTTTTTCGGGCACATTTCCAGACTCCGTGCTGTTACTGAGAATTTTCTAATAGAAAAACCCAATACCACTGCCCGACCCGGGAATCGAACCCAGGACCTCTAGATCGCACAGCGCATACTTGTACCGCGAGACCACGAGGCAGGCTAAGTGTTAAGTTCACGCCTAACTAATTCATGAACAAAGCCTTGCATGAAAAGCAATAAGCAGCTTTGCACTGAGTTGGACTCGCTGGATCTACTCAGGTGTGGGTCGCGCCGCGTAAATTCCAGTAGTAAAGTGAGCCCGCTGAGTTTGTTTCGCCGGGTCTTCTCAGTCAGGGTCGCGTTTGGATCCGGTGGTACCATTAAAATAATACGTGACGTTTCGGAAATACACAAGGTCCATCTCGTTATTTACTTTAAAATAATAATAATAAGATTTTATGTATTTCCTGATGAAAACTAAAAATAAATTATAAAAAAAACCGTAAATATTTTTGTACAAATTATATAAAATGAACCATAGTTAAATTATAATGTAATAATAAAAGATTTTTCTTTTCTGTATTGACTTGTCATAAGTGCTATTTGATTGCCTACGTGACCAAATAAAGCAATTTCATTTCAAAGCAATTTCATTTCATTTCATTTCAATATCTTCAACTAAGCGCATCATCATCGCATGCAGTCATTTTGTCGTGTCAATACAGCACAAAGAATGGGACAATGATGTTCTGTTCAATAATTTCCAGTACGGCACTCCGGCGGGCACGCACGCTCCGCCGCAGTACGCGTTGCCGCCGTACTTCGTGCGCGGCATCGTGGGCCCCGCGCCCCCCGCGCCGCACCCGCCACCGCTCGCCGCGCCGCACGCGCTACCGCAGCCCATGCCGCAGCCCATGCCGCAACCCATGCCGCAGCCCATGCCGCAACCCCTGCCGCAGCCGCTGCAGCAACACCCGCAGCACGTGCCGCATCCCACGCATGCGCCGCCGCCCATCCCGGTCAATGTCAGCGTCCCGGTCAATGTCAGCGTCCACTCTGCAGTGAGAATAACATATTCTTTAATGTTATAATAGAAGACCTCTGATATAATTTGTAGTGGTTTACTATTGATATTTTTGTGCTTGAGGAGTTATGTATACTGATGTAATTAAGAAGCAATTTTCTCTGTCGAAATTCCCAGCCACTTCCAACTCCGATCCCGCCGCCAATGCCGCCTCCGCCGCATGGCGTGGGCGTGGTGGGTAGCTCAGCGCCCACAGCGGGGGGCTCTGGCGCAGCCGCACCGGGACAGCAGGTGCAGCTGCGCCGCTTGCTGTCCGCCTACCGCGTCGGCATGCTGGCGCTAGAAGCACAGGCGCGACGCGTGCACGACGATCGCCCACAGAATAAATTTGGAAGGTACGCATTGATATTTAAAGATTATATTTATTTAAATTCTTATAAAAAATAAAGATGTTTGATAGAATTTTCGCGGTTTTAGTGATTTCATGTGCAGTTGGCTAGACACCAGCTTGCGAAACGAGAGGCCGCGGGTTCGATCCCCGCACCGAGACAAATGTTTGTGTGATCCACAAATATTTGTTTCGGGTCTGGGTGTATGTGAGACCAAAAAGTCTCTCGTAGTTTCTGATACCCACGACACAAGACTTGTATCTTAGTGTGGGATCAGAACTATGTATGTGACTGTTGGGTGTATTTATTTATTTATTATTATTAAAAAACGTTATAGTTTCTTGTCACGTTTTGTCAATTTATAGACAAATTTGATTACTATTTGATACTTAATTGTTCGAAATAGTTATTGAATTTTATTTATTTATTATTTCAGACGCCATAACTCGATTGGTGACTTGCGCACAGTATAAGGACAATCTCAGAGTAAAAAATAAGCACAGTGACAAGAGCTGTCAAAGTAATTAATATATAGATGGCGCCACACGGAACAGTCAACTAAGATTATGATATTTAGTATTTGATATATGTTATGATAACAAGCTGAATGTGGTGGTGCAGGAACCCTCCGTACGGCGAGCACGTGAAGTGGCTGCTGCGCGTGTCGAAGCGGCTGGGCGCGCAGTACCTGCACCAGTTCTGCGTGTGCGCCGTGAACTCGGTGGTGTCGCCGTTCGTGCTGTACGAGCTGTGCGTGGAGTCGGCGCACTGGCTGGCGCGCGGCGGCCCGCACCACCTCGTCATGCACCACCTGCGCGGCACGCTCGCGCCGCTCGTGCAGAAGTGCCAGCAGATGTACCTGATCACCTTCACTTATATATACATACATAACTAGTGATGGCCTCGTGGTCGACAATCTCGGGGCTGCAGGTTCAATGGCGCCCACCTCGACTTTTTGAAGTTTTATGTGTATTCATAATTTCGGAATGACGGTGAAGGAAAACATCGTGAGGAAACCTGCACACCTAAAAATTCTTAGGAATTTCTTAGATGTGCTTTCTTACCCGCACTAGGCCAGCGTGGTAGACTAAGATCTAAACCCTCTCAGTTGTAGAGCTGTAGGCTGATGATAATGATCATGATGATGATATTTAAGTCAAAACTACAGACTTTTGTATCACATTATTCAGTTAGTAAAAAAAAAAAATTAAATTTGTAAAGGAAAACAGTCCTCCAGAAAAGTAGCGGACTGTGTATACTATGAACAGTAATAAACATTTATTTCCGTGTGTCCAGGTATATTCAGTGCATTCACCAAAAGCTGTACCACCTTACGGCAATGGAATACGAAGAGTTCGTAAGCATCGTGCTGTCGGCTCGCACGGCCTTCCAGCTCACTCCCGAGGGAAACACGCAGTTCAAAGAGTGGCTCGTGTCTTTGCGCAGGTCTCAAACATTTTACATTTCTATCGTAATTAGGCATAAGTACTTTTATATAGACAAGAAAAACTGGAATCATTTATTGACCACCCGGCGCAATCGACTGGGGAGAGATTGTTTCCATTGTTGATGCAGAGGAAAACGTGTATTCGCCTAGTGGTAACTATCTACTACTCTGAAATCTGATGGTGAAAAATTTTGACTCGTAATTAATTTTAAAAGTGAGTGGGCCGCTTGATGATTTTAAGTAAGATTTTTTTTCGTCTAAATGTTTTGTTTTTTATAAGCTACAAATTCGATCCCCAGGCTAAGAATTTTTTTACACTCCACCCTACTATCCATATCACAGTGATCCCATCATATAAAATAAGTGCGCGATTTTTATTAAAATGTCATTGTGCCCTCAATAGAATCGAAGTACATAATCAAATAGTATGATAGGCAGATTTAGTTAATCACTTCTGCTTATAAAGACGAAAATATTATTTAAGTTTAGGGAATACTTGTGTGCTTTTGATTCTTAAAACTGCTTCTTCCCACTTTAAACTATTTATAATTATTTAAGACTGATATAATAATTCTAATTCATATACATAATTGTTTTGTTATTAGGTCTATCACAAAAATGGTTTCACGTGGGAAGCTGTAAGTTTGCACAATTTTTTTATCTTGTATACACAAAGCATGCTAAAATAGCCTGTCTTCAAAAAAGCATACCTAAGTGATTAAAGCTAAGATAAAATGCTCTCACTAAAAACTCTGGATATTATGAATGCTGACTATGTCTATCGTTACAGTTTTTTCGCTTGATTTAAAACTTGCTTATCCACTATAGCAAGACAATAAACTGTTTTCATACATTTAAAAAGCTGATACGCAAGGCCTTTTACTGATCGTGTTGACGAATTGATGTATTGTATTTGACCGTGGCGGTACTTCCATAGAAGCCCAAAACGTTACACGTTAATTGTGTAATGTCTACTTTATATTTGTTTATTGTGGGGCCAGGATCTTCTCATTTATATGTCAAATTTCTTTTGTTAAATAAAGATTTAAAACTTAAAGATTATTATTCGGAATTTGAAAAGCAAACTGGGCTTTTGGGCTTCTATGGAAGTACCGCCACTAGTATTTGAGTGTGGTCAGACTGTCGTTTTGTTTGTATGTATGTTGTACCGTAGCGATGTGTCGGCAGGTCGAAGTCGTGCAACAAGGACCTGTGGACGCAGCTGAACGCGGCGCTACAAACCAACACCAAATGACGTCGGCAGCCGATAGTTTGTATGATGCGGTCCCCCGCGCGCAAACTGTCACACTGCCGCCGATGGCCACGCTATCGGCTCTTTGTCCATCTACACCCGCTCTAAATATATATTATACATTGTTTTATTTGTAATTTAACTATACTATATACACCGTATCGTATCGTTGTGACGCGACATCGTGAACGGACATTTTTAATCTCGTCGATGAGGAAAGGACGAGCGATCAATTTAAACATTATTTCCACAGACTATGTACGTGTCGACTTGTCATTTTGTTCATCGACCTGGAAAGCCGTATTTTAGGTGATAAATGTGCTAGTGTAGGGCTTCATGTACTCAAGTCGGTTGCTGATTCAACGGACGGATGTTCCTGGATGTGAGTGGAAATTTCATTTGAATTTCAAGTTGGTCCTGATATCCTTACTTATATGTCAGAATAATCATCTGAAATATAAATATGTCGAAGTAGATTGTGGGAGTTTATGTGAGGCGTAAGCGCCTGTGCAGGACACTCGTTTAGATTTAAATTACAAATATTACAATCGAATGGACAAATATACCTCTGTTAGTAATAGTTTAACCGCTCGATTAGAGGGTAATCGATCTCAGTAAACCCGAGGAACGTATTGCAAAAAGAAGAATGTTGCTAACTCCAGAGTATAATAATGACGAATGTTTTGTACACTTATCGATTGGGATATGTATTTCTCAGCTGTGGATCTAGCATGCACATATATCTCAAACTTATTCCTCACTTCACGGTAGGATTGGTGTAAAAATTTGGGCAGTCCTTCAAGAAGCTATCAGAATTAATGCTTTGATAATTCACTCGTTACAATTAGATTTTGATATAAGTTCGTGCTTGCTTCACAGATAATATAAGATGTTTGAACTGACAGCGTACTGAAGTATCTTTAATTGTTCTCAAGGATCTCAGTTATGAATAATTTAAGCGTTTGCAAATAAGGTCGTATTACTTCTTCATTTGATGTCTGTGTTTGAATTGATCGAATGGTGAATTCAAGCTCATTTGAAGGTTGTGCTTTGAATAGTCTGACATTTGGTTGTTCCAACAGCTAAGAAGAAATATTTGTACAATAGATGACTCGATACATCAAAGATACGTTGACGGTGGAGTTTAGCAACATTTCATGTAATAATTATTTCATCGCTGTGCAATGTGCGACAAGACTACAATTTCTTAGTATAATAACTTATATAAATTTATGGATTGCACTTAAATAATTTTCTTTATATATTCGCTTCATTTTTTTAATATTTATTTTATTTTAATTTTTCATCGACTCGACAGAACTAGTCAGTGGTTTTGAGACTCCGTGTTTTATCGATAAACCAGTTGAGCTTCAGCGCAACAGCTCTTAGTTTTTTCTTTATATTAGAATAATTTTATTATTTACTACCTTATGCCGGTGTAGACTTATTTTTTAATCGTGCAAAGGTATTGAATAAGTGAACGTAGACAAAATGTTAATCAGTGACTGAATTTATATACTTTTCTGGCTTTATATTATTTTCGATGTTCAAAAAATTTTTTCGGTTGCGGTTAACGTTTCGTGTTATTAGTTTAATTGACACGCTAGGTGGGGAAACTGTTTACTTAAAAACTTAACGCATATTTACTATATACTACTTAATATAAAGCTTAGACTAAGCGTAGTTAATACGAATTAATGGTATAAAGCGGATTAGTTTAATGTCTACGTACACATGACGCCACGTCTATTTCCTCTGGCGATTGTAAGATCTCTTCGTTTCTTAGCTAGCAATTTCCTTTTCATTCGTTCACATTAATTCTTCTTATTTTGAAATGTATAATTTTTTTCATTGTCATGTCCATTTACGCAAATTGTATGTCGTTAATATAAAATAAATAATACGGAATTATGTACTTTATAAAATTGCGCTGATAAGATTATAATCGTTAGGGAGTATTCGAAATATTTCGCTATTGACAGATACTTATAAATCGACGATTGTTGCGGTCCGTTTACACGTAGGCGTGTTTAGATTGTACGGCCTGCGACAAACGACGGTCTATTTGATTTAGTCTGTTTATAAATTTTATTAAGACACGTTTAATATCGGCTGATGGAATGGAAATTCAAAATTGGTAAAAATAGTCCACATTATATTGAGTATTGGCTTAAGATGTTTCAAGTGACCTAAAATAGCGTCATTAGGCTACAGAGAGTCATATTAGACAGAATGTAGGTGATTACCGTCGATACACACTATTTTTGATATTCTCTTGTCGAAATTCGCAGTTTCACTGAGTGTTTATGTATTAACGTCTTGCGGAGATAAATGTAGACGTGCGTTTGATTAATTATAGTAACTTTATTTACACGTTTATAATTATATTATTATTATATTATAATGCGAAGTAGCGTCTTGAGAGCCTTTGCAATGTACTATATTATATACGACGGGAGCGCTGGCAACAAACTAGAATTACATTATTATCTGCACATTTGCACTTTTCTACTTAAATACATAAATCCAAGTATCGATAGCATAGTTTAGTGTTGGTGTTGCGCTAGTTAAGTGTATGCGTCGTCGATATAAAATGTGTTTACATGTAGAGAACTCGTTGTACAAGACTTGTGTTCTTGTGGCCGCGGCCAACCTCTTGGATGTGGATATTTGATATAATCGATATACATATAAAGTTCGTAATGTGAACAATAAGATCTTCCTACCGTAAAGCAATAATATAATATCATTTTGTAAATGTATTAAACGATTATATATCGAAATTAGCGATCTTTTAAATGTGTGATTAATTGTTGGTATAAAAAAAGATGTGTTTCAAAATTATTGTCTTAATGAGAGTGTTTTATGTATTAGTAAACCTCATTACATGATATTGAATGTTAAAAATAAATTGTATTATATGGAACATTTACTTGGTGGAATTACAATTGCTCAATTCGATTACTGGATGTGTCGATATTCAGTACGATAGCCCATGTGCCTTGACAGCTGGAGGATTTAATGTTCAATGTAGACATGATTGGAGTAAATAAATAAAAAATAACAAGCCTTTCTCGGCGACAAAAAAAATGCTTAAAAAGACAGTCTCATAGAACAGTGGAACACTGCAACGAAAATAAACATAGTTAAGTAAACATAATGATAGTATTGTTGCCGACATCGTGTCGCGTTGATCTGTTACATGTTTACTCTGAACGAGATACAGTGGCGACAATGTTGCCGAGAGATCGAATATAGTACGACATTGAGAGTGACATGTTTGTTGCCAGCCTCGTAGTCGAGTAGATTTAGTTCAATATCTTTGTAAAATTAGATGTTTATGTGCATTCATTCGAAGTGTGAATGTTATCGGCATTCAGTAGATAGTAAATTTTTAGAATGCTAGCTAGTATAAATTGAAGTTCGTAAAGAGAGTGAACAAAAGAAAAAAAAAACGATACATTTAGGTTTTATCTTTACAATTTTATAAGGGAATTCGTTAATAGTTTCGTATAGCATCTCGTGCATAGGATAGTTCACGTTAAAACAGATTTTCCTTTTAGAAATGATTCGACAGTATCCGCTGTTACCGATACGTTAATAATGCACTTTGAGTTTAATATTTCCGCGAGCTTGCAAAAGAACAGCACAAAACAAAATGTAACAAATTCACATCCGTTCACACCAATGTTAATTCATTTTAAAATAATGCATGGTTTTGTGAATATGTATTGCTGTATTTAAATCTAGTTGACGGAGACATCAGATTCATATATTATGATTACACAATGGCATGTAAACAGGCTTTATTTTGACTAACCATAGAATTTATTTATGGACGGACTAACTGATGGGGTCGCATGACGTGTGGGATTTAGATGGTTTTTATGGAGGCCTATTTCCAGTAGTGGATGGTTTTCCGAATGATAATGTCGGTAATTGAAGTAACACCCATACAATTAGGACTTATTTGGTAAGGAAATAATGATTGGGTTTTGGAGTCCTGTTCTTTTGTAACGCGTTCACATAGCCGTAATTCTGTTGGTGGGTGCGCTGGTCACTTTCGGGAAATGCATAATTTGTCGTAATGAATTTGCCGTCCATAATTACTTTGCAAATCACTAATGTATATTTTTTGGTTTCTACGTTATCCTAGTTAGAAGACGATATTGCCTATTCACTATATATACACTTTGGTTTTATTTCTAAAAGTTGTTTGCGTGGTTGTTAAATAAGAAATGTTTTGTCTTGCATTGTTCAATGGCTTGTAACAATAAGGGAAGTGAGACAATCATTTCTTATTGGAGGAAGATGTAGCCAACGTTTATAAGTAAAGCTATTTAGATGTTGTAATGGTGAATGCTCGTCGGGCATTATTAACATTTTCTGGTCATTGTGGAATAGCTAAAAACTCCATGTGGCGTTAAAGAATGCTTTGAGGTTTCGTCTAAAAAAACTATTTTTACACTATAAAGCGTATTTAAAAAAATAATTGAAAAAAAAGATAAATATATAGTTAGTTTCGTAAATATAAAATGTTAGTATGAAGGCATATTTTAATTAGTCGTTTAATGCATGTTCATAGATTTAATTCGCCCAGTGTCAGTCGAGTTTGCGAGGCGTCCTATAGGTGTTGCGGTATTCTGATTGTTTTGCAGGTTGGAAATAGCACATATCAGTTGAATTCTATTTGGTAATATGCACGTCGCCTCAAATAGTTGGCCATTTTATTTTACGCATGTTAGTCACAATATATTATGATATCGGTTTATGTGAACACACATTTTCGAGCATGTAGCGTAATGTGGATTGGACATACACAGTAGCCACGTTAGTCCGGTGGTGTACTCAGCTTGTTGTTTAATCTGAAGGTATGTTTGCATGAGACTGTATCTCCCCTACAGCTGGATCTTGTTTGTTGGTATGTGTTTTCCACATTGTGTTTGTATTGTCATAGCTAGGGCACGTTGGTTGGATATGTGGATGTTGATGGAGCAAGGATCGTGGGCGACAGCAGCGTCGTTGTGCAGATACAACAGTACTGATGTATGTCGTTAAATACTCAAGGCAATGCACGTGGAACACTACGTCACATCACAGTCAGTTAGAGGTAATTACTATACTATAGCAAGTCTGTTTAGTTCTAAAACTATGATGCATAATTATTTTATACATCTGAATTTGTAGTTTAATTGAATACACTTTGTAAGTGTGGTGTTTCCGCCTATTAAAATATGTATGTAACCATTACAGAGTTCGTATGGCTACTTATTATTAGTGTACGTAATAAAATTATATAATGATATTTTATTGTTCATATCGCATTATTGTCATTTGCAACAAAAAGGTACAGTGGAGAACAACTGTTTGTTATCATAATTTCGAAATTGTTCCAAAACAATGTTGCGTTAACCCCCGAAATTAGTTTTGCAGTATAGTTAATGGCTATGCCACAAACAGTTTTTATCTTCGTGCCACGATCAAATCGGTTCATCATATTATTGTCAACCACGTTCACTCTTACGGGACGTAAGACTGACAAGAATAATGAATGAAATAGTCCTATGTGAAACCATAAAATAAATCCTCAGGATGTCTGAAAACAATTGACTACAGCTTTCATTGGCACATAGCAATTGACATAAAAATTTTGGTATCAATATATTTTTGGTGTTTGATTGTTTTTCGACATCCTGCATAAACATAGAAGTGCCCATACATTATAATATTTATGGATTAATATATTATAGCACTAGACATTTTGCTCCGTTGTCGCAAATGGTTGTAATTATAAAAGTATAATTAATATTAATTAGTAAAATGATAGACTGTTTTGCACGATATCTGGTTTGACCGTATTATCTCTTCGATCTTTGCGTGCTGGCGGTATATGCGCTAAAAGTAGAAATGGAACTGGAAAAAAGTTTTGTTATTACTACCTTTGGCGTACAGATCGACTCGGTGCGAATTTGCTACATTTGATGATTTATCTCTTGAAATATCTCCCTCTATAATAAAATGTACGTTTCCATTCAAGCTCGAAATATTTTGACCTCTAGAACATTTTTATTCTTAATTTTACGATTTCACATATTGTAAGTCTTTTTTGGCAAAATATTTGAAGTAACATTATTTAATGATTCAATATACTTATTCTGTATTTAAGAAATGTTTGTTTTATTTGTCTTTTTTGTTCGCACCGCTATGAATTATGATTCTTTAGTTTGACATAGACTAAATAATGATTGGTTTGGCTACTGAAAAATTTCAGAATTCTTAAAACATTTTTACGAAATATACCCTGCAGTTACCTAATCTATTTTTCATCGTTCTTAAAAACCAATGCTCCTATTAATTTAACTTTGTCTATTTCATTTTTAAGCACAGTTATATAAAAATCAACGTAAGTACTTAGTTCAATAATTGTTATGGTAAATCATTTTATAGAGTAAATTGTTTCGGCCTTCGAACAATATGCGTAGAAACATTATATAAGTTGTTTGCTATTTTATTACCACTAATAAAAGTAAAATAGATGAGACGGTTGTATTACGTCTTCGCATTCTGCTTGTCCGCCAACTCGCAATAGGCCAGCGTGGTGGACTAAGGCCTAAGCCCGCTCAGTTGCAGAGGAGGATTGTGCCCAGTAGTAGGACCTATATGGGCTGATGATGATGATGATGATTTTGCTTTTCATGACACAATCATAGTACCTACCACGAAAGACTAAAGCCACACTTTTGAATTTTGTTTCACTCTATACTTTTACATGTAGGTATTTACATACATCCTACTAGGGTAGTTCAATAACCCAAAAGAACTTCGCAGAGGCTACGGAATCCTGACATGTTTGTTTTGTATCGCTACTTTGATTTACGTAATAAGGGTCCGAAGTGTGTAGAAATTTAGCAGTATTTCTAACAGATTTAAGTAAGTTGCTAGTCAGTCAGATTCGCATAAACAATGTGTCAGTTTGCTGTTTATCCACAGTCACAGATACATAACAGAAAAGACGCAGAAGTTACTAGGTCATCCTATCACCCGATTAATTTTACCGTATAGGAAGTAAACAATGATAACTTGCAAATATGATCTAATTTTATAACCTCTTTACTTATCTGCTTGATATTATGAATATCGATTCCGTATGACCGATACTACCCGACCTTTGACTCAGATATTTTCTAATAATAAACTACGGCTACGATGCGCAGAAACGTCAGGCATAATCGTAATCATCATCATCAGCCCATATACGTCCCACTGCTGGGCACGGGCCTCCTCTACCATTGAGAGGGTTTAGGCCTTAGTCCACCACGCTGGCCTAGTGCGGGTTGGCTAATCGTAATACATACTGCAATTTGCTTGTTTTAACAATTCAGTACTCTCATGTACCTACTTGCAATCTTATCAATATATCAGGTAATATTACCTTATTTTCCAGTAGAAGAATAACTCTTTAAAGTGTCTTTTAAACACCTCTACAAAATTATGTTTCCAACTGTATAGGGTACTTGTTTTCTTGTAAGGACATAATTTTATATTTCTATTCAGAATAATTTTTTCTTGTCCTTCATTAATACTTACGCTGTAAATTTACCAAATATTAACATACCTATATACCAAATACCTATTTAAATCTCTACATTATGGTTCCAAACCGGCGTGATGGACTCGAAGTATAGGAACGCGGTCGATAATCACACTTTATGCTACCCCTATTTATTTTTCCTGTTCTATTATCCATCCAAAGGTTGTCTGGAAGATATTGCCTAGAGCGATAAGACCGCTTCTTGTTTTTGTTATTTTTTTATATTTTTTTTCTCCATATATTTTTGTTGAAGCAAGAAAGTGTAAATAAATAAATAAATAAATAATCTCGACGGTCGCGGGTTCAAACACCAGGCACACACCTCTGACTTCGAAGTTATGAGTGTATTCGCAAAGAATTATCACGTACTTTTACGGCGAAGGAATACATCGTGATGAAACCTCTACACTTAAAAATTCTTAAAAAAATCTTAGATGTGTAGTCCGCCAACCCGCACTAGGCCAGAGTGGTGGACTAAGGCCTAAATCCTCTCAGTTGTAGAGGCGGCCCGTGTCCTGGAGTAGGACGTATATGGTCTGATGATGATGATGATGGTTCCAAACCATACAGATGTGTAAATGTTTTATTTCTCACAGACACAAATTAGGCGACGTTATTAATTCAGTAATATTCATTAACTGATTAATTGCATGATTTCTTCATCAGTGGATGGATGATAATTAATTATATTAATATTAGGTACAGTGATTTTAAATAAAATTTTAACTAGTGCCCATCAAAGGCAAACACGTTGTTGCTTCACAAAAATATAATCAATACTTATAGTTTTTATCTAATGCAACGATCATAATATTGATATTTACGTCCTTGATATAGGTAGGTACTAAATAGTTAAGAAGGGTTGGATCCTAGTCCACGCTGGCCTAGTGCGGGTGGATGAACCTTACATTCTTAACAAATAGCTTGTGTAGAACGTTAACCTTTTAACATTACATAAAAATGTATGCAGGTTTTTTAATATATGTATTGTACATTTTCACATTAAAAGCATTTTTTTTTTGTATTACACAAATTGAGTAGTGATGGCCTCGAGCTTTAGGCGCGCTGTCGAGATTCTCAGCGGTGGCGGGTTCAACTCCCAAGGCCCAGGGACACACCTCTGATTTTTTCGAAGTTATATGTGTATTTACAATGAACTATCATGTACTTTAAGGGGGAAGGAAAACAGTTGCGGAACCTGCAAACCTAAAATTCTTAGGAATTTCGTAAAGCCTAAGCCAAGGATGTAACCTGGATGGAGGATGATGGAGGATGCCCTAACCCTCTTAGTAGTAGAGGAGGCCCGTGCTCAGCAGGGGGACTTATACGGGCTAATAATAATGCTGACGATGATACAAATAATAAAAATAGAAAGTGGGACTTAAAACACGCGACAGCCGGGATTATGACTTTGCAGACTACACGCCAAATCCTTGTTCCTACTATTTATTAGCCTTTACATAAACACAAACATTTACACATGTATAGAAGCCTAAATATACAAAGTTGATTTGCGACAATAGCGACAAACAAAACTGTGTCAACAACGATAGACACAATTAGTTTACGTTTGTCCACTGCACGAATCAAATCGCGAAGGTAGGGCGGCGAGACGGGTGATAATTCTTCGGCAAACGGACCGCATGGATCCCACGCCGAGGAGCGTGATAACCACGTGCTTTAACAGATACGGCCAGCAAAAACAACACGAATAATTGCAATATAGACGCAAATTTTCTTTAACGATATCGCTGTCCGGATAACTTGTGACATTATTATATTTGACCGACAATTTCTTGATAAGATAGTTTGGGTTTGACCGTTGACGCGCGAGTAAGTATTACCTGTTTTGCGTTTGATTCATTCATTAACTGGTTTGTTGTTTTTGACAAATAAATGTTTTTTTATTATTATGAAAAAAGTATAATAATACGACGAGAGTGTCTGTGTTCCCGAATCAGTCTGTATTTATCTACTAACTAATATGTAGGCTTCTGCTAATAATTATGACGACTGAAATGTTGAATTTGTGTATCATAAGTCAACATTATTTGGATTATGGGCCGCAATGCGCTTTCCATCAGACGCCAGAGCAGGCAATATGTCGTGCCAATTAAGAAGATACAGGATTTCATATAGAGTTGTGGTCATATACTTATATTTAGTGACGTGCAAAGAGTAGTTTTGTTGCAAGTGAAACATCGATTGGCTATATTAAAAAAAATTGTCATAGCCAGAAGTGTTCAATTGAAATGGGTAACATGGAACACACTGTATTGTAAAAATAAAGATAAAAATATTTCATTTAAAAAAAAACATAGTTATTTTACAGTTATCATTAAGTCCAAACACGATTACAACATAATATGGATAAAAATGTGTAGTAACTAGCACCACCCAACCTTGCGAGATAAGTGTTTTTTAATATATAATTCCATTTTTATATACCTACAACTAAGAAAATGATCGGAATGACGTCAATGCTGACGAAAATCCTGTTTTTCCTCATGATAATCTCTAGCAAGGGTTATATTTTCTTGCTTCATGTTAAAAATAATTAAATTATCACCTTGGCATGAAAATAAGACGTAAGGAAATGATTTTCTGTAGACAGTGGCTTGACTATCTGCGATTCAATAGACAAAGTGCATCCCACTTCACGGCTCGGTCTCCGTTTCTAAATAAGGTCTATAATTGCTTAGAGTTAGGCCTTAAGTCGCCCTGCTGTTCAAGTACTGGTTGAAGGAACATACACCTAAAAAAAATCTAAGAACTTATAGATTCCTTCAGGTTGTTTTCTTCACCCGATTTTAACCCGTAACCGCCGAGATATTTGTCACGACTGTACGGCTAATCGAGGCCATCGCGACTTCGTCTTTTCTTACTATTGGCGGCTATTATAGATACTAGTAGGTACTATTAGTTTATAAACAGCTATCGCTATCCACTGCTGAACGCAGGCCTCCCCTAATAGGCGCCAACCATCACGGTCTTGAGCTATCCTCATCTATCCAATACCCGCCACCTTTTTAAAGTATTCGGACCAAGTATGCTGCAAGACGTCCCATTACGTTAATTATCAAAAATGTAAGCGATATTTTTCCTTATGTAAAAAATTAGTGTTGACTGTTGCTTTTGGTACTGTTGATATGTGTTTGACATTCAAAGTCCATGGACGAAATTCGCAAGATAATTTGCGTCTTTTATAAATAATTAGTATGCCCCAAATTCAATGGCATTGTTAATTTGCCTTAAAGAATTTTTATTTTTTGTACCTAAAAAGTTTAGCACTAGTTCAAACCAATTAACAATAGTATAATTAGCTGATTGAATAATTTATTTCACATTACTTTAATGCATTACTTATTACTTAAAAGACCTGTTCTTCATATCAATTTAGAGTATGCTAATAGAATATTGTCAATCAAGTAAATTTATCCAAAATTTCTGACTAAAACTTTTTTTCCAAACATTTTTTTTTCGGCAGAGAACTAAACAAAACAAACCATTGATTTACTAGAGGGCAGATTTCTATTCTATTTCTCTCATATGAGTTAGTCTAATGCTATTTCATAATAGTTTGTGACATCGCACTAATATAGAGACAAACAATTGGGCAGACCTTACTTATTGTTAGTGTAGAAATAGTACTGCGACAGTTGCCAAACAATTTGCGATTCACGAGTGTTGACGTAGTATTTACACTGAACATACACGTTATAATCTAAAATATACATGTACGTTGTTGGTAGATATATAGCTTTATTTATACCTTGCGGAAAATTAATGTCATTAAGATAACTGTGATGGGGTTTTGTGGTAGGTTCTGGCTTCCCCCGCGTTAAGGGAAGGTTTGTCGGGTTGTCATTGTAACAACACATCGAATTGAACTCAATAGGACGGATCAGATTATTAATTAAATACTATAATGGGCTCATCTTTTTATTATATTCGTTGATGAAGTAGTATTGGAGAATTATCGACATTTGTCGTCTAATATTCAAACCTTGTCACTACAGCCTCGGAAACTTATGTCAATAACCCACTCATAAAATATTTTTAATACGCCATATTTATTTGAAATTAATGATTCGACAATGAAAATTAATTTCTAGCATTAAAAAAAATATTTTTATATTTTTGCAAATGCCATTCCATTACACTGGCCTAAAGGGGGTGAACGCCTAACATTTTCAGATGTATAAAACTCTCGCGCCTTGCAGTGGTACATTCATAGGCGGATTTCCAAGAACAACATTTTGGCTTTATAAAAACAAATTCTAGTCTTTTTATGAAGACGACCTGGTCTTATGTAATGAAACAGATTAATCATTAAAATCGCTTTTTGTAGTTCTCTTTGAGACTAAAAATATATTTTTATTTATTATCGTTTATCGCAATTAGGGGAGGCCTATGTCCAGCATTGATAAGGAGGATAATGATGATGGAATTATTATCAATGCCAATTTATTAAGTAAGTGTTTTTTTTTTCAGTACATTAAGTATTCTCCGGGTAACTTATATTATTAATAAAAATGACTACTTTGTGAATTTAATTAATTATCATTTTGTGTAAAAAACTGCAGTGTTATTTTAAAGATGTCTTTCAGACAACCTTCATTTATAAAATGAAACACATATTTTGTTTTTCAAGCGCAGTCGTCAACCTCATCGAAAGGAATTATTCGTCATTGGATGTATTATAAATTCGTCTCGCTTTTATCACGATAGCTTGAATATCTTTTTAACCTAATAATAGACTTTTACTAACAGACTTATCAGCCACCTTCGCTTGACGTGTTTGCATAAATAAACGATAAACAAATATCTATTTTACTTCGGTGTAAATTTTCAAAGAAAACAATTTGCACTAGAATTATTTCATTGCCTCATTAAGATATTATGAACTTATTTGTCGGTAAATTAAAAATAGTTTCGTTGAATAGCTTTTCTATTACATTTTCTAGTTAGTAAACACCTTTTGTTTTACTATTGTTTTTCTAGGTAACAATTAACAAAAGTAGTTGTCTAATTAGGCCACATTCGTTTATAAGCGATACAGACCTTCCACCAAAGGCCACCATATTTAATTTGTTTTTTATTACACGAGAAACAAGTACGGTCATCTCTCATCAATATGGTTACCATTATTTTTAATTTTTAACAAAACAATTTAACCATTAACTAAATATTTAGTAAAAACCATATTGTAAAAAGTTTGATAATTAAAAACCTATGCGTTATACAAAAAAAAGTTTCAAATAAAAAAGATGGCAAATATTATTATCTACAATAATGATTTAACAAATTTTGACGTACGATGCGCGGTTCGCGAGATATTCGATAAAACGTGTTTTCCAAGATGGCGGCTGAAGTGACCCCCCCCCCCCCCCCCCCCGCCGCGCCAACTTGGATTTACATTCAGGGGAGACCCTTGAACATATTCCAAAAAAAAAAATACCAGGTCCCGAACGTTGCATTACTTAGGTACCTACTTTTTTTGCTGCGGCTCCTGAATTATATTGACTAAGTACATAAGACGACTAAGACACATATAATTTTTTAATATATGTATTAGTGACAAAGTTAAAATGATTTTTAAATAAGAAAAGATGCGTTCTTTTCTCTTTGATGTTTATATTTCTATGGCCTCGTGCCTCACGACGATACCCTCGTGATCTCGCGGCACAAGACAGTGTTGGTGATGTCACGGGTTCGATTACCGATTTAGGCAGTGTTATCGAGTATTTCTGTTATGAAATTCTTAGTAGCAACGAAGATTATGGAAGTGTGCCCAAAAATGCTAATAGGCTCGCCCCTTATTATTATTATTTATAAAAAAAATCATAATTGGCGAAACGTGAGTTTAAAAGTGCTACTCTGTATACCCTTCGGGAATACAGGCGTGAGTCTGCATATAGTATGTAATATGTTTGTATTATATTTATAAAAAAAAAACAGTTTCAAAAAATAAAATAAGCATGTATTGTGTAAATGTTGATTCTTCGTTCTTGATAGAAGCGAAAAAATTGTAAGGCTGAGTTTTACGGAATATCATCTCTCTTAATCTTCCAATTTTTGAAGCATAGGTAGGTACATTTTTTTATTAAAATTAAATTAGCATTATTCCCCTTAACGACCATGCGTCCGAGCTATGACGGCGTGCCCGTCGCCGCGTGGCCGGTGACTTTTGTCATCATGGACAGATAATAGTACTGATTAGAACAATGATATTCCCATTGGTCGCGCGGTAGGTGTGAGCGCCGCCGCCCGCCTCTATATAATCGACATATGCCTGATGTACTGTAGCATTTAATGCTCGTGCGCCGCGGCGTCGCGTGACCACAATTTACTTTAACATAACACACCTTTTGTTTTTTCAAATATACAATAGTTATAAATAACGGTAAGAGGCTATTTGTTATTGTATATTTTTGTTTTATTTTGGTCCATTCATTCTATTTTTAGATTTGTAGTACGATAATTGAATTTTGTTTTTTAACCGACTTCAAAAAAAGGAGGAGGTTATCAATTAGTCTGTATTTTTTTAGAACTTTCGACTGGGTGGACCGATATTGATGATTTTTTTTTTATTTGAAAGCTGATGCTTCCAGTGTGGTTCCATTTTTTTAGTCTTCAGTTCCTGAAATTATTATCTTTTCAGATCCGTTCGAAAACGTATTGACTATTATTTTATATTTGTATGCATGTTAATGAATATTTTTTATTATTTCAGATAATCTAATAAAATGGCTTACCAACAGTCTATGCCAAAATCTGAAACCATCAGACTACGTGAAAAACATGTTGGGTGAGTAGATTTTTTTAAGTTATATCTACATATATTATACATCTTTCACTATTAGGTATACAGGTTTATTCGCCTGGTTGCCTTGTTGGTATTATGACACAAATTGGCGCGTGGGATCCCAGATCGGGCAGTGTTGTTGGGTTTTCCGTTAGGAATCTGTTAATAACCGCACAGAGTCTGAAGATTTGCCGGTTAAACGGAAGCGGTGTGGCTATAAATTTGTGGCGAGATACCCTATACTTTTCCTAAATTTCCACCCTTTCGGGGTTGCAAGGCGTTATCTATATTATATTACTACATGTACATTGTACATACATAATATGTATACGCTTGATGAATGCGTTACTATCTAATATTTTTTCCTTACAGGGCTGCCTGTCAGCTATTTTTCCGTTCTTCCCCGTTGAAGGTAGTGCGGGGTATTGCCCAGTTTATGTACGATGAGACGGGCGATAGATACCTAGACTGCATCAACAATGTTGCCCATGGTAATTACAATTATTTGTTCTTTCATATATTTTACAAGAGGTGTTTTATGCTTTGTTCTACTTTCCGTCAACCGTAGGCGGTTGTAACCCTCCATTACTATGTAGGTATTTAATCTGCAATAATATATTAGTCCTTAACTTTTTCTAAGCAAAACAAATATTAACAAATTCATACATTTGTGTACTTTAAATATTTTATAATTAAATTATTTTCAATTTCGTTTTTTTCGCATCATAATTCAGAAAACAGCAAGCAATCACTGTATAAGGCTGTATGATGTAATAATTATAGCATGGATGTACACAAGACGCTATATTTTTATGTAATCAAGTATTATCTTGTGGTTACAGTGGGCCACTGCCATCCCCACGTGGTGGAGGCGGGCAGGAATCAAATGTCCTTAATATCTACCAACAACCGGTACCTACACGACGAACTAGTCATCTTGGCTGAGAGGCTCGTCAAGACACTACCAGAGCCCCTGTCAGTGTGCTTCTTCGTCAACTCCGGGTCTGAGGCCAATGACCTCGCTCTGAGGCTTGCGAGGATACACACTAAGAAAAAGGATGTCATCACTCTGGACCAGTATGTATACATAAACTATCTCTTTATGCTTTTGTTTTTACGACCGTTATAGACTGAATGAGAGTGACCGATAGTTGAAGTTGGCTTAAAGAAATCAATTTAATGTAATAAACTTTATTTGTAATTGCTTTGTTAAAATGTTATGTAAATGATAATAATATAATTAACTAATGACAAATATGTTGCATTGTCCTATTTCGCTATATTGAAGCATTAATCTTTTTGAATGTGATGCCGATATGTGAATCTGAGCGTGACGTATGAGTTAAATTCGCGCGTCGGAGATTTTTAGGGTGCTACTAGCCCCTGTTTGTTCCAGCGCGTATCATGGCCACCTTACGTCTATGATCGATATCTCACCATACAAATTTAACCTACCCGGAGGTCCCGAAAAACCGGAGTGGGTCCACGTGGTAAGTACTTATTGTATGGCGGTTAAGTAATACTTAAGAGGACGATAATAAAAAAATATACCTAACGCTAAGTTTTTCTAATATCGTAGGCGCGGTTACAAATACACATGTCAATTAAATAAACCAAGATAAGATATATTCGACATTCGAATACGACAAAAACATTAGTCCGAGCAGCTATCAAACCCGCAACCTTTCTAGCTTTCACGGGTAACTTATTAAGCTTAACAACAATTCTGTTGACAATTTGCTAGTCATTAAAGATGTTGTAATGAATCTGGATAGCGATCGTTAACATGCGAATTTGTTGCGTTCTGGGATCGCTTTGGGTATATACTATACAGGATGTATTCAGACCGTGATCGGAAACTAAGGCAAGAGGGGATATTTAATCTTAATCGGTTCTTGTCCGACCGGTACTACTGCACTTATGATTAGATAATCATGTCATAATATGCCAGTGCGCTTACATTGTCGTTGTAGTACAAAACATAGCTAAAATTTTGTATATATTTGAACAGCTTAAAACATTATTTCGAGCACAAGTAGATATTTTTAATTTACATTTTTGTTTGAAAACAATAAAATTAAAATGATTTCTGCCATAACTGATAACAGAACATAAAGAATCTGCTTGGAAAACAAATAAAGAACAACCATATCTTTGTTTATAAACTGTTTCAACTGTATCACACAATTGCCAAACATTCTCACTGTTTCTTTAAACAAATAATGTAGGTATTTGCGGTTTAATAAAAAATCTCAAAATAAAAAAAATATGCTGATTTGTAGTTGAAAATGAGGTTTTAATGAGCATAAAATAAACCGCATCATTTTTCATGACGAGTGTCCATTGTTATCTTGGCGGTGGCACGAGTGCAACTCGTGATTCTAAAACAATAACCGGCTGAAATTGGTTAGATTAAATAATTTGATAACCTACAAAGACGCTTACGTTGTTAATCGCCGCCAATTAAATATACTTTACTACGAGTATAGTAAGCAAGTTATTTTTAAAATGATAAGAAAAATGGGGATTCTTAATGAGGAAAATGCATTACATTTCTACCATTGCTAGCTTTACGATCTCAAGCACGATAACAGTATTTCATTTTATAATTTGTCAGACATAATATAAAACATTGATGTCTGATGTCATGGGCAGTGTCCTTACAAAAAAAAAAACATCTTCGAACAGGAATTTTGGTTTTAAAATCATTCAACCATTTCACTGCACAAAAAACTGTACCCATGAATTTATTCCATACAGGCACCAGTGCCGGACATCTATAGGGGTAAATACACGTTGCCAAACGATTCCGAATCAGAAAAGGAGCTAGGTCGGATGTACGCTGATGAAGTCGGTAAAATTTGCAAAGAAGCAACCAGCAAAAACGGCGGAGTGTGCGCCTTCATCGCGGAGAGTTTGCAGAGCTGCGGTGGCCAAATCATACCGCCTGATGGATACCTCAACCGCGTTTTTCGGTAAGTTTACTGTGTAATTTCTTTTGCCGCAGAGAATGGCATGACCTTACCTTTTTTCAGACAGTATTATTGTTATATTTAGAAGGCTGTTTGAGAATAATTGTTTCTTTTTTTGTTTAAATTGGTGATTGAGACTAATGAGGAAGTTTAAGGTTTTTGTCTATACTATAGTAACAACAATGATTCCTAGTCGCATAGTTTTTTATTATTTGATTAAATTAAAGTTGTTAAAGATCCGCAATGTAGGTCCTTATGAAAAATATTTTGTTATTTATTCCATTTATATTCACATCGAAATAAGAAACCATTGGATGCATCAATTACAATTTGCAATCAGTATATAAAACTGATCGCATGCATTTATTCCGTTTTTATCGATTTCGAAATGTAATGTTCCAGTGATTAGTTATTGTAGTTATATAACCGTATCATTTCAGCGCATAGCAATGAAAAAGTCACTTGAGCGTTTAAGATCTCAGCATAATGCACATGACCCACTTTTATTGATAAACTGGTATTATCAGTATTAAGGATCGTATACATGATAATAGCTACGTTGTTTCTAGCACTATTGAATATTGATTATATACAGGGTGTATTCAGACCGTGATCGGAAACTAAGGCAGGTAATAGCTAAGGTGATTACAAACCCCCTGTCGTTAAAGAAAATTCTGGCAAAAAATAAATTTTTTTACGTTTTCCATACAAACCGCGTACATTTAATACCGATGGTTGTATGGAAAAAGTCAAAATTTTTATTTTTTGTCAGAATTTTCTTTAACGCCAGGGGGTTTGTAATCACCTTAGCTATTACCTGCCTTAGTTTCCGATCACGGTCTGACTACACCCTGTATATATTCAGCCTATCGCCGTCCACTGCTGAACGAAGGCCTCCCCAAGTAGGCGCCAACCATCCCGGTCTTGAGCAGCCCTCATCCATCCGCTACCCGCCACCTTTCTCACCAAATATTGATTATTTAAGTAAAATTATTAAAAACATAGCTAACGTCAAACGTAGTAATTCTCTAAGTTTTCATCTATGTATATCTCTACCAAAGTTCATTAAAGTCGTTCCTGCGGTTTAAACGCGAAACTAAACAAACTCATTTACCTGTATAAAATATTTGGAAGTAAACTTTCATCCCCATTTTTAACAATCCACTTTTGACATATCAACTATCACTCATCTTTTATTCTCTATTCACTTAATTCCAGATACGTCAGGGAATCCCACGGTGTTTGCATAGCCGACGAAGTGCAAGTCGGGTTCGGCCGAGTGGGAACCCACATGTGGGCTTTCGAGACACAAGACGTTGTTCCTGATATAGTCACAATGGGAAAGCCGATGGGAAATGGGCATCCAGTCGCTGCTGTCATCACGACACCAGAAATCGCCAAGAGTTTCGCTGACACTGGAGTAGAATATTTCAATACGGTATTTAGTTTTTACTTACCTATCAGATCTTGGTAATTGGCATATTAACTCATTCGCCTGTTAGAAAAGGATATATGAATTAATCTCACAATTACGTGAGATTCTTCGTCCCTAGTCGTCAATTCCGAGAACGCTTAGATAATGACGTAAGGTAGAACTCTATCGGTGACTTTCAGTATGCTTATTCATTATTATCTGTACTTATTTATAAAATTGAAGAATTTTTTGTACGCTTCTGTTTGAAAATACCAGTGTGATTTTAGAAACTTATTGCATAGTCTCGTGCGAAAGGTTATAAGGTTATCTAATAAATCGTGCCATTTTTGTTGATTAAAAATGTGTGCGTCGTGCGATCTATTTTTTATGCTTTTTATACATATAAACGTATAATGGCGGACTTAATGCCTAAGGCATTATCTACCAGTCAACCTTAAAGTGGTGAAGAGATACATGAATAGGTGCATAAATATTGATGATGCTATCTAGAAGTTTCGGGTCTGGCAATGTGCTCTTGTTCATTAGGATATTCTCAGTAACAGCATGGAGACTGGAAATGAGTTTATATGTACTTATGTATGTATGCGAGTATTTATATGTTTGGTCTACACTACAAGTTTCTTTATACACCAACCATGCTTCATCTCTCCACCACCCTAAGGCAGACTGGTAGAGAATGCCGCAGGCGCTAAGTCCGCCTATATACAGCTGTCTCAGGCCTCGAGGTATGGGCACGCGGTCGAGTATCTCGACGGTCGCGGGTTAAAACCCCAGGCACACACCTCTGACTTTTCGAAGTTATGTGTGTATTCACAATGAATTATCACGTACTTTAACGGTGAAGGAAAACATCGTGATGAAACCTGCACACCTAAAAGTTCTTAGAAATTTATTAGGTGTGTAGTCTGCCAACCCGCACTAGGCCAGCGTGGTGGACTAAGGCCTAAACCCTCTCAATGGTAGAGGAGGCCCGTGCCCAGCAGTGGGACGTATATGGGCTGCTGATGATGATGATGATATGAAGCTTTATAAATAGTTATATAATAGGTTCACCCTCTGTTATGTGGGGCTTAAAACATAATTGGCGGAACGTGGATGCAGAAAAGCACCTAACAAAGTAACTAAGTGTGTATACATGTAGTTTGTTATTAAGTAGTTTGCGTGCGTGTGAATCAAAACAAATCTTAAGTTTAAAATAAAGATACAATATTTAAAATAATGTTTGTATAAAAAGAAAGCGATAGCGTTTAATCAACAACTCTGTAAATTTCCAAACACACTTATCTCACCTACAAGATGCAGGGGACGTGTTATTTTCCTTAAATACGTTCTTATCTTAGGTAAACGACCCATCCATCACAGAATTGCGAAAAGATTGCTTCGCTCCTTCAATAACAATGTATTGAATATGTTTATATTACGTGTATGACTGGTAACTTTATGTGTACAACAACTTGACCTTATTATGTACTGCGTTATTATGTAATATCATGATAGTAGAGTGTAAAGCGTGATGACCTATTCAGTTTGCGTGTGATTTAATAGTGAAATCGCTTTCAAATCAGAGATTTTGAATTGTGTGTATTCATAATTGAATATCATATATTTCAATAGTGGTTGAATTAGTAGTTCGATTTCCATTGATAACAAAATCGCAATATATGTCCTATTTAACATTAAGCGCCTAATAAATATTTATTATGTTAAAGGAGAATATCTAATAAATGATAGGCCAGAGTTGAAAATGAAACCAAGTTATATAGTTCATAAACCTTAGGTGATAATGTATAGTGATAACAATAAGACGAGTATAAAAAAATAACTAATCAGTCCCAATGACGTAAACGGCTTGTGACCATGTTATCATATTGTATTTACAGAGCAAGCTTAATCAAATCAGCATGTTTGTACTATGTGGTTTTCCGCAATATGTGAATAACGAAAGTATGATATGATCATATTTTAGTTTGCTCATTCATTATATTCATTTGTAATCTATTGTTATTCATTTGTTTTTTCTTATATTGACAGTCCAAAGTCACCGTGCGGTTAGCTGATAAATAAGTGCGATGACCAAACTCCAATCAGTGTTGACTTATAAGAAACGAATATGATTGTTTCGCTCGTCGATTATAGCATCCCTACTTAGTCAATGTGGGCGTGCATCGGATAGCCCTGATGATGCCTGAATTTTTTCCAAAATATCATCAGAACATCTAGCCACATCAGTATTAATAAGCGATAAGACCGCCTATTGTGCCTATACTTATTGTCTTCATTGTTTTCAATCATGTAGTATAAATTATTGTATAGTGTACTAAAAAGTATAAATAAATAAAAATAAATAAATATTTAGAATTCAACTGGAATTATTTATAGAAGTATGCCTTCGTCTTTTTTAATATCACCATGATTATTTATCTATTGCAGTACGGAGGTAACCCAGTCTCATGCGCAATCGCAAACGCAGTACTCGACGTGATTGAAGATGAGAATCTGATGGAGCGCGCTTTACGTGTGGGCAACCATCTGCTGAGTCGGTGTGAGGCTCTGAAGAACAAGCATAGGCTGGTCGGTGACGTGCGAGGCCGCGGCCTGTTCGTCGGAGTCGAACTCGTGACGGACAGGGAGCTCCGGACGCCGGCAACTGCTGAGGCGAAACACGTTGTTAACAGGTGTGTAACTGATAAGGGAAAGTGACCCATACAAGAAGATGAACTCAAAATTTTATAATTTGTTAATAACTTTGAATTCTTCTCTATTGGCTATTGCTCGAGATAAATAAATACATCCAACAGTCACATACCTAGTTTTGACCCCACAGAAGTCTTGTGTCGTGGGTATCAGAAACTACAAGAGACTTTTCGGTCTCATAAACATTAACATATTGCTTACTATTTTATGATAAATAAAAAAATAAGCCTATTGGTCAATTTATTTGGTACTTTGTGCACAGTTGTGTGGATAATGGAGATCTTTTGCATATCGAGCTGTTACAAAGCAGCCGATGATGTTCGTGGCGATGCATTACGTTTGACTTTGGAAATGCCCAATAAAAATGAGTGTATATTTTATTTTTTTAATTACTTTTTGTATGCTGGCAGGATGAGAGAAGAGAAGATTTTGATCAGTCGCGACGGCCCGGACTGCAACGTTCTGAAGTTCAAACCGCCGATGGTGTTCTCTATGCAAGATGCGGACCGTCTCGTTGACACTCTGGATAGGGTTCTTCAAGAGCTTGACGGGACCAGGATACCAGTGACTAACTTAAAACTCGAGGTAATAAACATTACTATAAACTGGGCAGTATTGACTTAGTAAACATAATATATATTAAAGAATACATTAAAATTTCTCAGAATGATTTTTTTACGAAGTCTAGAAAACTCTAACCTGTTTCTATAGTAAAGGAAACCTATACCGAGGTGTGGGACTAAATACCAAAATTGCTCGCTTTTAGTATCTTGTGCCTACAACTTGTCACATGGTCACCATGCCGACTCTACGATAACTGCGCCTGAAAAGAAATTACATTTTTAAGTTATTTAATTATTTTTTAAATTAAGTGGAAACGTTACATTTTGCTACATCGTATATGAAGTGTGACAGTAGCGCCATCTATACCATGTGGCTCTACCTAATCTCTAGAAAGTCTATCTAAACTCGGATTAAATTTGTGTATTTCCAATTAGGTTTATTTTGTGTGTTTATATTAATATAAATATTTTTCTCCACAGGTACTAGTTACTCCAATTAACGAAGAAAAAGAAAGTCAAGACGTTGTTTTAAAGACTACAGTACAAAAAACGATTACTGCTTAAACTAAAATAATAATTAAGTATTATTTATAGGATAAGATTGTAAATATAGAATACGTACAGAAAATACATATCACGTAATATAAAACAATGCAATTCGAATATAAGTTAAGAGTAATAAATCACATATTTTTTATTCTTGGTTTTCATTTGACACGGTCTTTTATATGGCAACGATTATGGATTTAACCTTTAATAATATCCACCTGTAAGAGATATTTTTACAACACAATTGGAACATATGATTTAATATAATCAGTTGGACGCAAATAGAATTATAGGTACTACTCTTATACCCTGATTGTATACATGTCTGATAGATGCTTGATGTTTTATTGACGAAGCACTTAAAATGCTTCAGTTTTACTTTTGCATGATGTCAATCATTATCAACAAACACAAACTTAATTAGCTGTATAAAACGAATTGCGTATTTAACAACACAAAGCTACTCGTAACAAATTAGAGCGCTTGTAACTCATTTCACCTCAACGAGCGCCGAATTTTCAATTCAAACTTTGTTTAATACCAACTACATTTGAAGTTAAATATATTATTAGCTTACATGGCTTCGGACAACTCGCGATTTCGCCTAGACATTATTTAGGCATTTGATTAATTAGAGAATCTAGACTGGATTCATGATCTGAGCGGCGCGACGGTCGGAGCCACTTTACTTGATTACGCACTCAAGATCTATTTGATGGCTCTGAAAGCTATTATTTTTGATATTTTAGGCTAGACTTGGATCTTATCAAGAGGGTTAATCGCCTTGTCTGTAAGAAACAATAAAATAATCTATTTTGTCTACAAATATCCATTAAATCTGAGAGCGCGTTGAAATTAAAGTATAGTTTTGCTTTACGTAATAATCTGAAAAGGTCGGAAAGAAATAGTGACTATAGTGTGTACGGCAAATTGCTTAGGTATCCCAGGAGAATGTCTTATCGGTGCATATTTGAGACCTAACGTGGATTTTATTATTCGGTAGCTCTGGCATTTTCATTTCGGTCTGAAAGTGGCAACAACCCTACCTTGGGGCGCTAATTGTGCTAACAAACTGCCCGATGGCATCTTTGATGACTTTGAGTCACTTCTTACGTTTTTTTCTGCTTGGCGAATTATCCATGAGTCCGACTTTACTCAATATTCCCTTTATTTTGTCCGATCTTCGACCGTTATTCTTTCATGCTTTGTTACATGTGATAATATCATTTGTAGTAGAGCCGGTGACTAAGAAAGCATTATCATCTGGTTGTTTATCGTCACAGCTGTCCATGAGATGAATATAAAATAACGGTTGGTTTGATACTCATATTCTATGTGATGCTGTGTGTGCTACTAATAATTTTTTAAAGGTCCTTAAATCTTGTTTGGTAATACGCCAAACCTGATTCCAAGATGAGCTACAAAAAATAATGTCCAAAGCTCCATTAAGGTAGAATATCCTTGTGGCTAGAATGAATCTATAATATATCTAATCTCTCCTTACAATCATGTAGAGAGTTTGTTATAAAGAATTTCTATATATATTCAAAATGGTATAGGTCACAATATGTAAACTAATGACTGAACTTAATGTCCCTAATTTCTATAATTTGTTGCGTTCAAAATTCGTACATGAAATTACATTAGATAGGATCACAGTTAAATATTACGAGAAAATGAAATAGGCAATTTTGTATGAAATAATTCGTAATTCATGTCACAATACGACTAAGTTGTATCGTTGCTAGTAAATTATTTCATATTGTACCAAAAAGGCTACAATTGCGGACTTGTACGAAGCACGTACTGTTTATTTACTACGGTCACATGTCACACAAATGCTATACACTGCTTGCTCCAGCAGTTGTACAAAATTACGACACATTTTTGTAGACACGGTATCTAATCTTTTCAGCTCAACAGTGCAATATTTACTGCTGTTATACCTCAAAAGTAGTTTGACTTTAAATGTACCTTTGTGTTTTCATTCTTACAGTTGCTATAATTAAATTTGATCGGTCTCAAAACAACTGTTTAATTTTAATAAATAAATAAAAATATTAATACGAATATTGATGTAAACATTTATTTTGAAAACAAAACTAAAGAAAAAATGATGATGTCAAAAAAAACAGTTGCAAAATAATTTATATCATTATTATTTTTATTAATGCAAAAAACTAAAGTTAGCATTAAATAAGAAAAGGACGGACGGCCGTTGGAGCAGACAAGTGTTGGAGTGGAGACCGCGCTTAGGTAGACGTAGTGTAGGACGCCCTGCAGCACGATGGTCCGACGACTTGAGAAAGGTGGCGGGTAGCGGATGGATAAGGGCTGCTCAAGACCGGGATGGTTGGCGCCTACTTGGGTAGGCCTTCGTTCAGCAGTGGACGGCGATAGGCTGAGAATAAGAATAAGAATAATAAGAAAAGGACATAAAAGCTCATTCATACAACAGACACAAAAGAAACATTGCATTGTCAAAGTTCGTCCGTAAGTATGTTTTAAGTAACCGAGTTCGCAAAAAAGTACCGAGGGATGTCGCAAGGGACATCTATTTCTAAGCCATTACAAAGTTCTCCACTAGAAACCGATAACTGCTCACTAGTTTTTTATGCCAATCTGGAAACTGTACGCTGGCTCAGCACGTGCGCAAACTTGCCGCCGACCGTTACATCAATCTTGTCTACCTTTGTACCTTTGTGCAACGTTTTTACTTTAAAACGGATTTAATTCTTAAACTCCCAGCTGTTGGATTAAAAATGTTTGAATCTGGAGTGGCGGTTACGACGTTTAGGATCCGGTAGATACTGTTCCTTTCGTAGACAATGAAGGTATTCAATGGATGGACAATGCGAGACGCTCCACTGCTGCGGCGATTAGCCGGATTTATTTAACGGTTCCCAACGTCTATGGAGCCGAGATCGGTTAAGATGCTCATCTGCAACGGCCAGGGGTGATTGCGTAATGACTTTTTACCCCTTTGCAATGCTCAGCTGATGTCTGTTATTTTTTCGCTTTGTATAGTCAGACCGGATTTTCAAGTACACTTTTGAACAGGCGGGAAGAAGATCCGTTGACCGTTATCAACGTTTTATTTTATAGCAGATTTATTGACCGTTAAAACATTTTATTTATTTATTTCAACTCATCATCATCAATCCATATACGTCCCACTGCTGTGCTCGGGCCTGCTCTACAACTGAGAGGGTTTAGGCCTTAGTACGCCACGTTGGCCTAATGACTGTTGGTAGATTTATTTATTTGCTTACAATAATATTTGAAAATTGCATAGTCCACTACACTGTTATTTTTTTTATTAAGTTTAATATATTGATTACAATAGAAATAGATCTGCGACATTCTCAGCTTAAAATTTATAAAATTCAGTTAATATACCGTATATTTCCCGCTATTGAAGTTAATGCGTATTCAAGTTTTTATTTCCCCTTTCATTTTAGAACTGTTAGATTTTCGCATTATTATCGATTAGCCATATGAGATATGAAAATGTACGCAGATAATGCGGGACCACGGCGTAACAAAGTGATAGGGGAATCATTATGTCAGAAAACGATTAACGAAAGTGGTTTGGCACGCGCGCGCCGCCGCCGCCCGCATGACGTCACGCGTGTTCCGATGTCACACGCCAAACCTCCAAACCGCTATCACTAAAATCAAACCCGTGTACCATAAGTCCTGTACCTTGTAACAGACAGCGTTTCCCACCTCGGGTAATCCCTGTGGCTGTATTATATACGTAGGTATTAGTGAAATGAAATGAAATGAAATGAAATGAAATGAAATGAAATTGCTTTATTTAGTCACGTAGGCAATCAAATAGCACTTATGACAAGTCAATACAGAAAAGAAAAATCTTTTATTATTACATTATAATTTAACTATGGTTCATTTTATATAATTTGTACAAAAATATTTACGGTTTTTTTTATAATTTATTTTTAGTTTTCATCAGGAAATACATAATATCTTATTATTATTATTTTAAAGTAAATAACGAGATGGACCTTGTGTATTTCCGAAACGTCACGTATTATTTTAATGGTACCACCGGATCCAAACGCGACCCTGACTGAGAAGACCCGGCGAAACAAACTCAGCGGGCTCACTTTACTACTGGAATTTACGCGGCGCGACCCACACCTGAGTAGATCCAGCGAGTCCAACTCAGTGGGCATGTATTTGGTCCAGTAAGGATAACATAATTATATTATATGACCTGCCAAATAAAAATTGCCTTCTTATTATTTATTTGCTCGAATTATTTACTCGATCGGTCGTCATTTTATTTTTATTTTATTTATTTTGTGCACATTTTATATTAGATATCAATTTGTATATATTGATGTTTTTATAATGGTTTAAGTTACACTTGGAGCTTTGGGTTAATTTATATTTATTTATTCAAATGATTTGGTTTAAGAAAGAAGAATGTGAAAGGTACTGGGTTCCAAGATGTGGTGATGGCGATGTGCGGGAGAGATCTAATGCCAAATTTCCTTATCCTCTAAATACTGATTTATATTGTAGTATCCCCTTGTCATCAGAACACGTTTAATGTGCACCTTAAATGAATTATCTGATAGGTCAGTTACAGATTTGGGGAGCTTATTGTAAAATTTAACGCAGTTGCCTATAAAGGACTTACTGGTTTTTTCTAATCTTAATGAGGGTATCACAAGTTTATGTCTACCCCTGGTATTTACATTATGTATATCACCAATTTCACTAAAGCTAAATACATTCTTACGTACATACATAATATTTTGATAAATGTATTCAGACGGCACGGTCAGTATATTACAGTCCTTGAAAATGGATCGTAAGGAATCACGGCTACGTAGATCATAGATAGCGCGGACTGCTCTTTTCTGTAGTATGAAAATGCTGTTAATATCAGCCGCCGATCCCCACAATAGAATGCCATAAGACATTATACTGTGAAAGTAAGCAAAGTACACTAACCTAGCCGTAGGCATATAACATAAGTAAGTCGATATTATTTGGTAAATGCTTCCTTGTCGATATACTGGGAATTATATAAATATAAAAATAAAAAAAAAAAGTGTCAAATACATGTAAATTCCACGTAACGTCACTCGGTTTAACGACAAACTCCCTAAAGCGTCGAAATCACTTGGCTTTCATAGTTTTAGCTTTCCTTCCATGGAATGATTTTCTTCTCTACATTTAACGACATCTTTATATAACGCCATAAAATGCACAGTCCCTTCAGTGTCTTTATATAGAGTATACACTGTATATAGATTTTAGAATGAACTTATATCATCATCATCATCATTCTCAGCCCACATGTACCCACTGTTGGGTATAGGCCTTTCCAATGCTCGCCATTTTTCTCGGTCATGGGTTTATAATATTAAACTTATATAATATTGAACGAATAATTATTTATTCCTAAACTAGTTCTACTTCTGTCAACTCAATGGAGGCAGATGAGATGTTAGTCAATCATGAAGGCCTGGTGAGAAATGTTACATGCACTTTTAGTTGGTGAGGTCTTGATATTCTGGGCTTTTAACATTATCAACGACCGTTAAAGTGAACGATAAAATAAATAAATAGGTAATACAGACAAAGTCAAAGGTGTTTGCCCTGTGATCGAACCTTATAACTAGCGCTATCGTTTGTCACCGCCACCACTCTGCTATAAATATTTCATTTTGCTAAGTAATTTTTCATTACACTTTGTATACTCGTATATAGCCGTTGAGAGTCCCAGCTGTACATCACCTTTTGATCTCAAAATTTACCTTTGACTCTAAATATAATATAATACACTGAAAAGAGAGCGACATTATAGACTACGCTATTTAGACGATGGTCGTAACTTCGACTCCAGTTTACACATGGACTTGGAAGTTTCATATCTATTATAATTTACAGCTCGATTTAAGCTAGACATACATAAACTCACGCCTACCTCTCGTTTGGGAAGGCAGAGACTAATGTGCGCCAAATGCTACAGTCCAAACACACTTCTTTTGCTTCCTTAACTCACATTTTCCTCTAAGCTAGAGTAGAATAGAATAGCTATTAAGCTAGGGTTTTCAGAAAAATCGTGTCGTCCTCTTAGTATTTGATTTTGGTAAATCTTGTCTTAGTAATAATAATTATTGACTCGCAAAATTTCAGCGTAACGTATTCACTGGTTTGAGCTGTGTGTTGACCGATCAGTCACCACTCACCAGTGAGTAACGTTTGATAATGTCTTTTGTATATGTATGTATGTATAGACTATCAGAATCGATTTATAAAATCCAAAAATGCATTAATTGGACACTTTAATTCATCTTAGTCAGTTTATTGAACGCTTTTTTATTTTACAGATAAATACTTTTCCGCTGCGCCCACGATGATGTCACGTTCAATAAAAATGGACGAAATTCGGAAGCTGTTATTGTTCGTATCGCACGTGCGCATTTTAAGTAGCAGGAGGTTTAAACGTCGCTTTTCAGTGGCCACCTGCGTGTAATTGTAAGCAACGAAAGTTTATTGATGACGTTTGGGAGGGGTTGGTAAGGAAAGGAACCATGAACAAGTATAAAATACTTTTTACTGTTTATTTAATTCCTAAAATTAAATGTATGGAATACCATACATAGAGTAATTAATAAATTACTCTTTGTAAGGTTTTTTTTATTTAGACCTAATGTATGTCAGCATTATTACATTCTAATTTCAAATTGTAGTATCTTACAAAAGGAGATCTTGTAATACTATCAGACCAGTAATAATATCAATGAAGTGTTAAGTTCAGACCTCTTTTCTACTTGGGAGGGCCTAACTAAATCTCTCGGACTGGATTACTATAAGCTTCGATATAATGCTAAGACAATTTGACAAGAATTTACTGTTTTTTCATGAACATAATAGATCTACGGACTCATTAAAAACTGTTATATTGTGTATTCAAGAGACATATTATAAAAAAGTTTTAATTCAGGAATAACCAAAGAGTTATTAGCCTCAGAAACCCACAATTGTTTTTGATTAGGAAAATATTTATTGCGTTGCGAACATCTAACCCAAGGCCTCTCGTTTCACAGGCTGGTCTACAAACTGCACAACAGATTCCATTTTGAAGACGGAGGATACATAGTTCATAGTAGACAGGGTTGGGCAGTATTTGAATTACTTGTAATTGAAATACGTAATTGAAATACAAATACGTATTTTGTATTTGTATTTTAATTACTTTCTTAAAATGTAATTTGTAATTTGTATTTAAAATACGTGTAGCCGAAGTATTTTGTAATTAGTATTTCAAATACTCGAGGCTTCAAAATACATTTATTAAAATACATTTAGCCTTCATTTAGCGATCATGAGTGTGAGTGCGAGGCGAGAGTGCAATGATGGAAAAGCCTCGAAATTTACAGACTTTTATAATATTGGACATTAAATTTGTGCTCATCAGGACCTGCAATAACAAAACAAAAACCGCCTCAAAAAAAAAAACTATTCCAAAACAAATAAATATGCATTATTTTGTATTTTGTATTTCAATTACAAATAGCTAAAATACTGTATTTTGTATTTTGTATTTCAAATACCTTACTTAAATGTATTTTGTATTTCGTATTTTAATTACTTGCGATACAGTATTTTGTAATTTGTATTTCAATTAAAGCAAAGCATGTATTTTGCCCAGTCCTGATAGTAGATATCCCTATCAGGGAACTAGTTATTTGTCCAACACAAGTGTGTAAACGATGTCATTCCTGATAAATTATCAGGGATTTTTCGTTGATCACCACAAACTCGGGTTCGGCGCCGGCTAATCGATCCAAACAAAAAACGTGTGAAAAATACCAATTCCGCGATGAAATTGTTAACTGCGGTGCGGGCATGCGGGCGGCACGCGCCTATAAACTCGCCGCCACAAAACTTGTTTACTATTTCAAAGGGAGTTTATTAAAAATTCAAACATTGTCCTTTATTGTCGCGTAACTTTTGCCCGAGGCTCCGTTCACCGATCAGCTTTTGTTGCGAGACAAACTTTCTATACATAGAGTGTGGTGCAGTGTTTATTCTTTATTTGTCAGCCCCGTGGCGCAGTTGGCTAGACACCAGCTTGCGAAACGAGAGGCCGCGGGTTCCATCCCCGTATCGTAGACTAATGATTGTGTGATCCACAAATATTTGTTTCGGGTCTGGGTGTTTGTGCGACCGACAAATCTCTCGTAGTTTCTGATACCTACGACACAAGACTCATATCTTAATGTGGGGTCAGAACTTGTATATATGTGACTGTTGGGTGTATTTATTACCTATTATTTATTTATTCTTATGTTTATGAATATCTAAGGATATGTTCAAATACCAACATTAGCGTTATTACATTAAAGTATTAGTATTTCAAGTTGGAAATAGAAAAATTGTCACGTAAAACAGGACCTTTATTACAGAGGAAGATTTAAAAAAAAAACAAACACAAAAGTTCACATATTCACAATCATTACAAAAAGTTGATTGAAGAAACAAATATAAAAAAATATTTTATACATAAAAAAATGAAATAATAAAATCATGAACAAATTCAGCCAATATATAAGAAGGAATTATGTGTCATTTGCAGTAAAGGTGAAAAAGAAATCAGTGAAGACAAGTTGAAAAATATTATATTTTTCATTTGACTCTAATACATAGGCGGTTCCTTGGTATAAAAGTAAAATCGCCAGAGTCGATAAAACCGTACGTGGATAGGGTTAAGGCGTAATCCATTGCTCATTATCCCGTAACAATCTGGACTTATCGGTTTGAAGGAGCGGGTGACAGACACCTCGGCTGTCCCCCACTGACATATTGCTAAGCGGCCGGTCGGACCCAACATTTATATTCCGCCGTCGATCCACCGATCCCAGATAATGCTTTTACAATAACGATCTTCAGATTCTATTCCAATATGTGCCCTACGTTATTCATCCATTTATTATGATAATTAAGTTTATAAATTTAAAATGCGCCCAAAATAGTCGGAATGTTGCGTACGTGAGGCCACTGCATACAATAGAAATGAATAAGAAACAGTCGACCTTCTGTTAAATATTCATTTTAAAAGCGGTTTTAATAGATACGCCTTACCTGGAGTAAATTTTCCATAATGTATTTTACTAGAATTCGTTTTTATAAAATGACAAAAAATAAAGCAATATACACAATGAACAATGCAGGAAGTGACACACCGGCGGATCGCCTTCCAGGACAAGCTTTTAAATTTTTAATGAAGTTTTTAATTGCCTTATATAACATGTCGACTGTACAATGATAATAATTAATTATTTCTTATTCATCATCAGCCCGTATACGGACACGAGCCTCCTCTTCAACAGACAGAGAGTCTCATTCATTGACGCGTAATTATTATTGCACTGCACTTACCGTAAAATTGTACCACTGCCGTGCTGGAAAAAATATATCTACATATAAGTAGTCTGTTATAATTGGTATAGGTTATATATTGGTATATAGTTTCTGCCTGGCTGAGAAGTCTGAAATTCGAATGTTATATACAGGACAACAATGTAGGTATATTATGATTCAGAAGTCAATGCTTATTTTTCAAAATTTTAAAAGACGCGACTAGGACGTAGTGTCTAGAATTCTATATTTGAATGTAAGAAGCGGCAAACACACGGCAATTCAAAACTGCTCACCAAGTTTCCATCTTAGAAAATTGCGAACACTAAAACACTGATAAAATCCCGCATTGTAATAGCAGGCATCCTTTTGCTTAAAGTGCACCGAAATCTTGCAATTCCGGCGCCCGTCAGCCGGCGGAATAAAACCAAATTGTAGGTACACGTGCAGCGTCGGCTGGTTTCCCACGGCGCTGGGACTCCGCGATACTGCCACCACCTGCGCCTTGCGAATGGCACCGCAAAGAAATAATACACTTCCGATCGTATTGGGTAGCGTTCGGAAATGTTAAGTACAATTTCGTTAGCGAAGTTTCTGCGAAAACGTAGCGGAACAGGGTTGGTAATGCAGAGTAGGTGTAAAAAAGGCAACTGTCGATATCTACTGATTAAATACTCTTTTAGAAATCTTAATATAACATAGGCTCAAAAGTATTTTCTAGAATGGAAACAGGTAATTATAACTAGAATCTTTTGTCGTAACATCAGCTGAAAAATAGAATCTATTGTCTCCACGAGAATTTATTGACATGAAATAGGTACCCCAGTACGGAGAAATACAAAATGTCCATTGATGAAAGACTATAAAAATACGACATTCATGTTCCATATAAAGAAATGACAAACCATATTACCGAATTCAAAATAGAATAAATTTCATAATACGCACTCAGATTTGGTTGCAAATAGTTTAACAGCCATCTACCTCCATATAATATCGGGTCTGTCGGAATATATCAGAAGAATAGTACGTCTCAATATGCAATAAAATTGGGAAACGTATGCGACCTCAGATACGAGAAGATTTCTCGAGAGCACACCTGAACTGGATTACTGTATCCGTGCTATAAAAAACCTACGTTCAATCGCACCCTCGGAATAAGGGCTGAGTTAAAAAGGACCCTTGTGTTATTACCAAAGGTGCCACAAGGACGCGGACGATGGATCTTTAATTTGAATTATTCGTACAACCATTTCACACGGCAGATATTGCGAATAACTTGTTTATTCAAACCACTATTAAATTATACCCCTCAAAAACATTTTCAATATTATTATGGGAATAAATTTTAACCGATGCTGACTGATATGATGACTTTCAAATTTTTTTATGTTCATAGCATAATAAAATGTTATATATTTTGCTAAATAAGACTTTTAAAGATCTTTTAAGCTTAACGTGTTATAAATATTAGTAATTAGCACACTTGCCCCTAAAATTGTGCAAGTATAGAGACCATTTAAATAAGAAATTTAAAAGCAGAAATAAGAAAATATGGACAGAATTCTGAAAATATGAACAGCTGCCTCGTAGTCTAGCAGCACAAGTTTGTGCCGTAAAACCTAGAGGTCCGGGTTCGATTCCCGAGTCGATTAGTGTTATTGCATATTTCTATTGTTAAATCCTCATTTAGAACACGGAGTCTAGAAATGTTCCTGTATATGCATGTAAGAAGATGACATATGAGATACTTAGACGTACTAAGAAATTGGTCATCAATAAAGTGGCTATTATTCAATTGTTTTGTCTACGCCAAGAACTTTTTACATAGCACACGATTAGTTCGTTCGTTTAGTTCACTCCATTTAGTCGGTGATGTATTACGCGAGCATCTTTCCTCCAGTTATCCCGAGAATATATTTGACCCCGCATATTATAGGGATTTTTCGGATGGGTCCGAAGAATGCTATGTCGGCGCTGAGTGGCCGACAGCATTAGAGATGATATAATTATTCGCGTAAGATTTAACTTTGTCAAATTTATTTCACAAAATGAGCTAGTTACTCTATTATTGCGACAGATACTATAAAAATATTAATCGATATTACGTTTCTTTTTTTTAAATACCAAAGTATCACGCAGATTATAGGAAATGAAGCTACTTGCTAATTAACAAAGAGGACACAATTCTTTCACTTTGAATCGTGCGATGCTAAATTGGCATATGCTAATCGATACTGCGCAAATCACTGAGTTTTATAATATCTCTATTTTCACGACGGTCACACGGTCGTGAACGCTGCAGAAAAACATCAAGTGGAAAGTTTCGCACAATTTTTACGCTGCTCTACGGCTGGTCGTGTGACAGAGCTGAAATCTTTGTTTATTGTGCAGAACGCTATGAACATGATTGGTGCTATTGAATTACGTTGGTATTGGTTGGTATTTTAGTGGTAATTAAATTTTGTTGGTACCCATCGGAAATCGGTAACAAAGAAGTAGTATTCACAATTCGCTTTGTATTAAGTCAGTTCTACGAACTACTTGGTTATCCTGATGTATTTGTGGATTTGGGCAACATTTGTTTCAATGCGGTGAATGAATTCGTGACATTTTGTCTGGTATTGGGTACTTCCTCTTTCTCTCTCACCTCTTGTTTAGCATTGGGTGGATAAGTTATCTTATAGAATTGTTTTATATATGTTCACATTCTATCAATAGATGAGATTTATGTTTGACCTAAAAATATATATTAGGGCTTGATAAACAGGCAAATGCCTGCGGAAAATTCCGCAAGAAAAATGTGTTATTGGAAAATTAATGGATTCGTATATTTCTTTCATTTAATCGATCAACTTATAAATATTTGCCAAATATCAAAACAATGATTATTTTAAACTTATTTCCTTTGAATTAGTAATTGGTGCATATTTAAGGTCAAAATTTATTTTAATCCCGCCTTTTAGCCTGAAACTCATTTAAACTAGTATCACAAGTATAAGGTAATATTCCGCTAAAATTATGTTTCCCATACATGTTGTAGAAGCTTAGACGTGTTCTGTTGGCCAGGATTAGCTTAGCATATGAGCGAGCTGTTTAATTATGCAAGCTGTCCATAAATATAAGGAGACGAGCGGCAATAGAAATTATTCTTTTGTGCTCGCAGTTCTTTTTTTCAGCTTCATTATTGAACGAATATTATCCCTAGATTAATGGATATGGTACCTTATAATTAGCAGGTATGGCAAAATACAGAGGTCAGTGTTAATATAAAATATGAAGTAAAGAAGCTGTTCATATCTCGCCGTCTCTGCTGAGTTTGAAACCAACCAATAGATTGTGAAACTGTTTTCAATTTGGTTTGGAACAATACCTACTTTGTTGTTCAATATGCATACTGATTTTAAAGCTAGATGTATCACATCAGGAAATTTAAAGATTATTTAAGACTTTAAGTTGTAGAAAAATAAAAAAGATGGTCGTGATTCATCTTTGTCTATTTTTTTTGTTTCTGTCTGTATTTTAAATGCACCGTAAACTGACGTAGGTATGTGTCATGATATTTATGGAAGCTGAGGTCCATTATCAGTTTCCACGTTGCCAAAATATATTAAAGGTGAGAGGTTAGCCGAAAACATTTCTTTTAATATTATAGCTAACATTTTACGGAATGTTATCATAGTTAAAGGTAATGTATTTTATCAAGACAAGAGATAAAGCGCAGATGCCTTAAGTATATTATTACGGTTGCTGTTCTATTTTAGTATATTTTTACGTGTTGGCTCGTAAAATCTTATTGTCACTCTCTTGAATTTGATGTATACTGTTAGGCTAAAGAAGCTTATATTAAATGTAGCCTACTTGTTAGCATATTTGCAGAATATAACAGGCTATACTTCTGAAGCTGTTTGTATTGATTAGATATGTGTACTTCAGTGGAAGTACTTCGTTACACGTTAATTTGTAATGTCTTATTTATAATTATCTATTGTGGAGTCAGTACATTCTCATTTATATGTCAAATTGCTTTTGTTAAATGAAGATTTAAAGCTTAAAGATTATTATTCGGAATTTTGTAAGGCCAGCTGGGCTTTAGAGCTTCTATGGAAGTACCGCCACTGGTGTACATCTAAACAGATATTACAAGTGGGGTAGTGTCTGTATGCTATATTTTTACAAATTCATCCATTTGCCTAATTTAATTCCTTTTATTATTTTACTATCGAATGGATTGGATAATCGATCCACAATTTCAGGTTTTTGTGAATTTTCTTCATATACTAAGGAATAAATAGTGAAGTATATTACAGATCCATGAATGCATGTAATGACTTAAAAAAAGTTCTCTAACTGTTAAGAATCTCTGTGCCAGAGATCTGAACATGCGACAACGATATTTGCCTTGGCTATTATTTGCTCTTTAATTAGAATTATGTGCAATTTTTTTAAATTAAATTACATATTTGCATTAATAAAAACCCTCCACAAAAAAGTTTGTTTTATTTAAGCAGATTAAATGGTTATTTGTTGCATTTTGTTATTTATAAATAATTTACACTTTTCAACGAAGTGCTAATCCATTCATTTTGTACATTAACGCAAATGGAAAACAATATTCATTTACAATCCATAATCATATTCGCCAAGATTACATTACAATGTGTACACTTGATTAAAATGGACACCACACCATACAAACAAAATAAATAAATCTTTCGTTGCTGAAAAAATTCTGCGAAATGATCTTAGGATTTCTCGAAGAAAATATTATGCCTAAAAAGATTTCCACTCGTAGGGCGTGTTCTTGGAATCTAAAACGCTTTCGGAATAATGTGAGCGTACTGTAATATCATATTTATATATTCGCAACGATTTAGCATAGGGGTATGTCGGCATTACGTAATGCGTGCTCGGTGTCGTTCGGACTCTTAATATTAAAAGCCCACCTTACCTACATACATGCGTCCTTTCCAATCTTTCCGTTGTTACCACGACCTGAATCCTCCTTTGTCCCGAATGAAAAGAACCGGGGCCAAAAAGGGAGTGTGTGCGTGAATAATTTAGGAGTGGCGCTGCCGTCTTGTGAGAACTTTTAACAAAACTCATAGGAAAGTGGTCTGTTTGGCGCACGTGTTTCCATACACTCGCCCGGGGCGAGAGCCTTTATACATGTTATATGTAATTAACATTTTAATTATATTTAACGTGTGCGATGGCCAAGTTGGTTAAAACGCAATTTCATTAGGTATTATTCTTGGCAGGTATAAATACAATTTATACATCCCTGATGTTTTGAAGTTCCGTGTGTATTCACATCAAAGTAATTATTTGGTTTTGTAAAGCTTGATGCGAAGTGATGGCTTCTAGGATTAGGTTATATAGGTAAGTTGTGTAGCTTGTAGGATAAGGCGCATGGTTTAGAGACAATCACGACAGTCGTCAGTTGAAAATTTTCATTTACTTGTGTAAATACATCATAGTTATAAGGTCTTTGATATATCCTGCATAATCTAAAAACCGCTGAATCAATCCTATTTTTTTACAGAAATAGGTTTTAAAGTCAACTAATTGTTATACCCAGACAAAAACGGGAGAGATCGTTTTACAAAGTAATTTTATAATTTTCGAAACTATTTCTTATTTAGGGCTAGTTAAGCGCTGTCGACACCAGTCACTAGGCGAGGAGTACGGTCTAAATATATATTTCACAAAGATATTACAGGCTAATGAAAAGAAAACACTTTGGAAGAATACAAAAAAATAAAAAAATAGATCAGGTCAATAATATGTTAGCGTATTTATCAGAAAACAACTTGTTCTTTGATGTTTTAAAAATGAAATAATATTTAGATTTTATCACGCAAATTTGTAAAGAAACTAAAGAAAGTCAACTGGCAGATATTTTGACTTAATGGGAGGTAACGTATAAAAATATTTACTCGCTAATAACGTCAAATTTTTGCAAATTAAGCTCTTATGTGTTCAACAAATGAACATATCTGAATGAAATAAACATATAACAAGTCACATACATATGTACATAGTTCTGACCACGCATTAAGTATACAAGTCCTGTGTTGTGAGACTTTTCATTACACAAACATTTGTCTACTCGTATTTGCGGGTATCGAACTCGCGCTCTCTCGTTTCACAAAATAGTGTCTAGCCAACTGCACCATAGGGCTTTAAAATGTGAACGAAATGTATGTATCTGAAGAAGTTATGTTACATCATCCCACAACTAGACTTATATGAATCCCACTTTCAAACGAATTAAGACGAATCAAACAGAAAGCCTAGGTAAGCCATAAACAAAACGTTAATTAATTCATTAGAACGTTTACGTAATAGGTATTAGCTTATTCCATTAGCATAACATTTAATAGAAATTAGAACACGTCCCATTTCAAAGTTTGCTGTTAAGCTGGTTGCATAAACATAATTAATGTTAATTAATTATTACACTGTAGGTAATAATTAATTTATAATCAATAAAGTGGCGCACTATTATGCTGGAAGCTTTTGTGGTCGGAATAAATTACACATTTCATTCCACCATGGCTGTTGCTTGGTCGATGATTTTAACATAGACTTTATAGTGTACCAGTCTTTGCGCTCGGTTTTGCTCCCACTTATATAGATTTCGCCAGTCAATGTTATAGACTCCCTCACGATTACAACCTCTTTTCTAAGATAAAAAGAGGCCGATAATTGTTCAGGAGTCCCATCTAAACGAAATACACCTTAAATCTTAATCCTAATCGTAGTTTAATGTTGACATTGAGGTAAATTTTTGTTCAAACTACTTATGCTTTCAAAACCTCTTTTATAGCTTTCACAGAATTATACATTTCTTAGTTATACAGATGGGTCTACTTAAAAAGTCAGTTTTGATTGCACATTAAACTTAAGAGAGCAGAAATGAAACTTCATTAACTTTCTTTCTCATAATTTTAACGGCCAAAAAGGTCTTATTAAACTGGTATTAAAATTTTTATAGTATAATATCTACAAATGCTAACCAGTATAATTACTTTCAATTACCTATTAAGACAAGCTTTTCCCGCAACTTAGTCGTCGTGGACTTCAAAATTGAGTTAAGAGTTAAATAAAATTATGACCAAGAATTAACAATCGACTTGTTTATTTTCTTCCATAACACATAAAATTCAATAGGATAGCATCTATCTTTGCATACGATATCATCAAATTTGGTTGAGCAGCTCAGGCGTGAAAGCATGTGAAACAACTAATTTTTATATTAAGTAAGAATTTTTTAAACTTCATAGCTCTCAAACCAGAGTTCCAAAAATTAAACTATTTTGCCAACTAAAGACACAGAAGACCGCACGATGTTGCTGTGTTTATATAAACCGATTTACATCCAAAGTTAATAAAACGATGAAGCCCGCCAAACACGGGCTATACAAATTCAGTAACGTAGATCTCATTGTCTTCACAAAGAGCACACGTGCATTTCCCCCGGGTTTTGCGTCCAAATTGTCCCGGACTTGTAACTGGACCAACTTATATGCGAAGTTTACGGTTAGTTTTACCTATTCCGACGTCCACAATAATTTTGCTGAAAGCCGAGCATGAAAATTATGCCCGAAAATAATGCGGACCATTCTGTAAGCTGATATTCGATGGATTGTGGTTACCGAATTCAGAAAGTCAAAAATTTAATGTTGCTTAATAATTAATAACGTTAAACATATTATTAATGAACGCTACATTCATGACTGTTATGATCTCAATAATTCAATATTTTAGAAGATAATTATGTTAAGGATTTAAAGTAAAAATGTGTTATTGAGATATTAAAGTAGACGGCGGGAAGTTATTGATTACTGTTCAGAATTTAGACCGAAATCACACTTTTGGTTAAGCATGGATACACTATATTTATAGTAAAAAAAAGTTCTTTATGCCCATTTAAAAGGTATGAAAACTGCCAATAGTTACTAAGCCGTCTAATTAAGCCTTGTAGCCTTGTGAACAGCTGGAGGAATTATTTTGTGATTAGGACTCGCAACCACCGAGATGAGGTGTCCATATGAATGCAAGCGCATATCAATGACATTGTGCACTTTTAAGGCTATTATTTGTATTAGGTGATTTTTTAGGTATTATTATTTTATTGAAATTTGTAAACTATTGTCTTAAAATTATTCAGGCGAATTCTAAATGTATACACGTGGACTACCACTGTAACGCAATATTCAAAACACTGCTGAAAATTGGATATACAGTCTAAATGCAATTCCAGTAGCGCAAAGCCGAACTCTTGGTTGACCAAAAGGGATTTGTTAAAAGTATTACCGCATGTACGAGTACACGTATGCAGAAGGATCAATAGTACAACGACAAGCGGAACGTTTCGAAAATAATTCCCTGTGGAAACTATTGGGACCGTAGCAAATAGACGAGAACCACCCGATCGTATAGCGACATTGCGATAGATTTGGCTGAACCTATATGAAAACTAGCAACTTCTCAAAATATCCACTACGGAAATATGTTAAACAATCGATGCCACACCGCGGATTTCACGATTTGAACTATTTAAAGCCTTTTTATGCTCAATTAATACGTCTAGAAAAAAAAACGAAATAAACTTCTCTTTATTCTACGTTATATGGCAGCGAATCAGATTTCATTCCCAAAAACTGAATATAAAATTAAATTGAGCGGATTTTTTTTGTGAAACAACTAGAATTTCTCGGAGTTTGTTGTTAGTAGTCTAGCATAGCATTTTATAGCGCAGAATTTATTTCGACATATATCATTCGTTCTAAAGTGGACTGCTCTTTTTATTTGAAATGAAATATAAAATATTTTAAGAGTTTTTTGAAAATATTAAATTACATAAAATAATATTTAAAGAGTTTTTTATATTGAAATTAAGTGAAATAAATTAAAGTTGATGCAATTTCTACACTCTTACTCTCAGGCCGCCTTAGCGAGGATATAATGTTTATCTACTACTTGATACTCTATTTGGCCAGTATTCCTTTACCACCATGCACATAGTCTTCTGATACAAAAAAAAAACATACCAAGACCTATGAATGAATTTATTGTTAGCTTTAGACTGATTGTTCAGGCAGTTATTACGATACAGCATGCATAAATTCCATCGACCAGCAACGCACTTGCATATTGGTATTTGTACATGAGAAAGTGGGCGCGAAAGCGTAGAATACACCTGATAGTTTCCGCAAGGGTATCGATTTGTACCCACGTTAATAGATATCAAGTGAATCGTTGCACACAATGCCTTAATTATCTGTTTTTGTTTTGTTCTCAGGAATGTTGTTAATGGAGCTAATAAAACGTGCACACAGGAAAAATAAATGTAACAAGTGTGTAGATTTGTGGTTGTTCCCTGCCGTGTGAAATTGTATAAGCCATGTAAAACGGCATTGCTTAAGTAAATGTGTAGTTAAATTAAATTAACCACTATGATTATAAGGATTAATGTTAATTTGTTCTCAGGAGTAGGTACTTGACGTCTTAATAATATATTAAAACTTCAACAACCCAGTCAAGTACAAAACATTTTCAAACAAAGCATTTCTCCGTATTGGAGTTTTAATTGTTTGATTTAAATCCAATCGGTCTTATTAATATTTCCTAAATATCCGCGCCTAATATTACACCTATTTATATGTAAGTGAAGTCATTATAAGGCGCATTTTTTTTTACGAAATAAAGACCTCATTATTTTAAACGAAGCGCGTACTCCCGCATCGCTGAAAAGATCTTTTGTTCGGCAGCAAACACTCGGCGGAGTCAATCGTCGGCTAGGGCCCGTTAGGCTTTGTGCGCTTGCAAATTAATGACTTACAAGTACTAGTACACGCAGTGTTAGGTTTCACCACTCTTCAGACCCCGGGTTGGCGCTCGTTCGATTGCATTTACCACGTGGAACAACATATGCTTGCAGAGTTTTGTGTATTGGTTTTATATATTCGCTCTGGTAATTTTTGAGTAAATTATTCATGGAGATTAGGACTCAACAATATGTTTATTATCGTATTGGATTTTATTAGTTCTTGTTTTTTTATTGAAATAATTCGTTTATTGTTTCACAAATTGACTGAATTAGGCAGTGTTTAATAAATTAAATTTTTATTATAAGTAGTTAATAGAATATTATACTAGAAAACAAACAAGGAGAGGCCATTTTGTAATAACAATAATATGGTAAAACCGTGTGAAAGTTGTACCGACTTGGCACCCTTAGTATAGTAATGCATGATTATCGTCAACAATAATTCAAATTCAGTTGCGATTACGTATGTTCCCACCGGGTAAGTTTTCTCCCCTAAGTACAGGTAAGCGTAGATATAATGCAAGACGTTTGAGGGGACGAAATCAATGCGCACAAAGAACAGGGAGCTATTGTGTGCGCTTACGCAAGGAGTCCACGTGCGCGCGCGCTCCCACGGTCAACCGGGAAGGGGTTTCGGGACTCATATATAAGGGTGCCGTCGCGGCTAACGGACCACTTCCGAAATCACAGAGCTGCAGTGAACATCCCCGGGGGACCGAGCCATCGGACTCCCGGCGGAATGTTTCGGAAAGTTGATAAAATTCAAGTCTACGAGTATACAAATTTAAATTTGGACCAAGTGACGTCATTGTACAGTTTAGTTAAGTTAAATGTCACGGTGAAGATTTTTTAAATCAAGCTGAGTGCTGTTATCATTTCGGTAAGTTGTTTTTTTGTAATTTTGTTTTTTTTCTACTGTTCATTTATATGATATTCTATTAGAATTTTTGTTGTTTTCTATAATTTTATATAAGTACAATAATTATGACTGCTCCATGTTCGATTAGAAGATCAGGATTACTAATTACTATGCATCTGGTAACCTGAAAACAAAAATGATTACTTTTAATATCCAATACTTCTTTATGTGTTTAGAGCGATAGCATGTATTAAAAATAGAATACAGAAATATACGAGTATACAGTTCCTTTAATAATAATTTATTTTTGCATTACATTTGTGTCATAAATTGTTTTTGTGCTGTTTACAGAAATAAACATGAAAAAGCAAACCATTAAGTATGGAGCAACAACCACAATTTCCGTGAAACAGAAAAGTTTCTGTTTGGAAATCAACATTGAGCACTCAAAAATTATCAACAATCAATGAATAATTATGAAGGTAACTTCGAGAATCATAACAATGAAACCAAAGGCGAAGAATCAGATGTACGTAAATACCATCTTCTAGATTCCCCAAAGATAGGCTTAGTTACTAAGATAGTTTTCGTGTAAAATATAAATTTAGGAATAGGTAAACACTTAATGAACGATTAAATTCATAAGTTTTAGGTTAGTGTAGGATAGTGTACCATGCTCCTTACAATAGAACAGTTTCGCGAACATTTCGATTAAGAAGTAAAAGTGCCTTAATGATCGGTGTTGTTTAAACTCAACAGTTCTTGTGTTACATTTGCGTTAAGTTTTTGTTTAACGTCATGTTAAGTTTCGGTTTAAACGTTTGTTACCTCTGTTTGTTTTCATCTTAGCATGAGTTGTTTTCTGTTATTCTTGTTCACATTACTTGATATATTCTGTTTTAAAATTAATTTTTCTTTTTAAAACCGTTAATCAACAAAAATTTTAGTTTTAAAAATTCTGTTTGACTTACGTGTATTTTTGGATTCTGTTAATTAGCCTTTTCATCTGAAACGTTAGTTGCATTTGTTATGTTACTGTGTTTACATCTGTTTTGTTAGTATTGTTGAGTTTTTGTTACGTTTTTATCATTGGAAGCTGTTACTTGTTTTGTTACACTGTACAGATCCGGAATTCATTTCATTGTTTCTTTTTTCGTTCATAAGTAGTTGATATCTATTTCAAAAGCAGCAAATTACCAAATCGTTAATTAAAATTGTGGTTGAAGTTACTTGTTAGTGCTGTTAAGTTTATGTTGAACTAAAATTTGTTGATTTAACTGTTTCTTAAGTTGATTTTTTGTTTCGTTTCTAACTTTCTTAATAACCAATTAAAGTGCCTTTATTTTTTATTAGTAGGCAATACGTTATCTATCCTTTGATACATTTTGTACAGGGACTAATATTGTTACTTGAAAATATTTTTTGTTGTTCATAAAACCACTTCGTGCCTTAAGTATCACAAGTGCCTGTTGTTGATTGTTAAATGTTGATTTTGTAAGTTGTCCCAACCTCCTCTTAGGGTTTCAGTCTTGTCTGAAATCTTATCAGGACATGCTTGTTGAATTGTTGTTTCGTTGATTTTGAATTGTTCAGTTTGTGATAAATCACTTAAAATGTTATTGAATCACATCTAATGACTGTTTTGTTCCCCATTTTCTTTATCATTATTAAAATTTACACCCCTTTTGCCTATTATCACTTCTATCCATAATATCTCCGCGATCTTTATCGACATTTAAATCAAACTACAATAGTGTTATATTTCCGAAGTCTATTAATTGAACGATATTTAATGTCGTTCGTTGGGAATAAAACTGTCATTACGTGTCCATTGTTACCCATTCGTACCATTTAGTTGATCGTACTATTGTTAATGTTACCTAGTTATAAGTGTTGAGTTATTGTTAAATTTGAGTTATGATGTTATTGTTAAACAATGAAAGTGGCTGTGTTTGTTAATTTTATGTTAAGTTTTTCGTTTTAACTGTTAATTTGTTATTTGTTGCCTGCCGACATTAAGGCCGAAAATTCAGCATCATTTAATTATTTTAAGTGTAGATTTATATCGTAATTACGTAAAGTTGTAGTTAAAACTGGAGCTTTGTGTAAAATTGACAAATAAGTTAGAGTGATAGTGACGTATTTATAAGGGATGGATGTAATTGTGTGCGATTGTGTGAAATAAAAAAATAAACACTATAATTCTGTTTTATTTATATCTATGATATAAAAATGAAATAACCATCAAACATTTTTCACAGATTTTTCTAATTGCTTAGCATATATGTACCTATTGTTACATCTTTTTATATATTACTTCTTTATTGAGCACACATAGCATAATTGCTTAAACACGGGCTATTGAATAATAGACCCTAGGTTGCGATTACCGCATCTTTAAATAAATAAATATACACATATTTTTTATAGCTTCAGATACTTACGACATAAGAAGTAGTTATATGACAGCCCCTTGGCGCAGTTAGCTAGACACCAGCTTGCAAAACGAGAGGCCGCGGGTTCGATCCCCGCACCGAGACAAATGTTTGTGTGATCCACAAGTATTTGTTTCGGGTCTGGGTGTTTGTGAGACCGAAAAAGTCTCTCGTAGTCTCTGATACCCACGACACAGGACTTGTATCCTAGTGTGGGGTCAGAACTATGTATGTGACTGTTGGGTGTATTTATTTATTTATTATTATTTATTTATTTATATAGATGTAGGTATTGTAGCGCCGGACCATGCCACAAGATACACAGTAGTTAAGACAGGTTATATAATGTAACCGATTAGGACTCAGGCGGTAAAGATATTCTGGACATGTAAGCCTACCTTTATGTCCTATCCGTCCTTACATGACATAGTGTTAATTGGTTGCAACGTGTTAACTACTGAATGCCTCGTTGTCCCGCGGCATAAGTGTGTGATCAGCCACTTCTGGGTTTGATTCTTTGTTGGGACAAATATTGATTTGGATTTACGCAGTAGCGTAACTGAGCAGAGACTTTAACTGTGCCTGCCGTATTATATGGGACTTAAAATGCCAGTAGTGAAACTTGGGTGTAAGAACTACTTTCTCCTACCCTATAGTAAGAACCGTCAACCCGCGCTAGGCTAGCGTGGTGGACTAAGGCCTACACCCTCTCAATTGTAGAGGAGGCCCGTGCGCGGCAGTGGAACGTATATGGGCTGATGATGATGATAGATATGAGTGTATGTAGTTATGAACCTAATATGTTAACTACTATTTCACAGACTGTTTGAAAAGCAATGTTTTAATTCCTTATTACTAAAAAACGTAGACCATTTTTTAAAAAGCTCTTAGTCATAGAAAATCGTCACTCTGTTCGTATTAACTTATTAACATTCCCTTTTCTCTTGCGTTAAGAATTCGCAAACACCCACCGCCATGCTACTTTGTTGAAACACAACGCGTCCTTCCAACTTATCCTCGCAATATGCATATACATATGCACATATTGTTTTTCTTATTTAGAATTGGGTAATACAATTTTAGAATGTTCAGTAAAGGCGGCTGGAGCATGGCCAACTGTTTCACTATCTGCTACCAAATTGGGATACTGTTGCCATATACATACATACATGTCTACAGAGCCCGTGTGGTCGCAAAACATTGTACCGTTCGTGCATTAGATGGTAGATACATAGATGTAATGAAGATAGTTTTCGGTACGGGAAAACAACAAGTTTGCCTCATGCAATCTCGGCTCTTAGCTTCTTCTTAATTGCTTAACTTTAAGCGGAGCATCTTGTCGCCGAATTCGTTAAACTTTACGCATACTTCTCTGGGAACAAGGTACTTTGGATGTCGCCACAGCGCCACGGTATCACTGATATCTACGGATATAGCTTTATGCAATTTCCTTTTATTATTTTAGCTTCATGAAGTTGAGTGTTTTGTGAACAATTTAGGATTTATTTGGGTTTATTTAATAATTTATGAATATTTGAGTGAGTGGGAAGTAAATACGATTTATGAGAGCACCTGTACTCAGCTTCGTAGTAAGTGATACTCCATAGTCGCACATCATCATCAGCCCATATACGTCACACTGCTAGGCACGGCCCTTAGTGCGGGTTGGCGAATTATATACCTAAGAAATTCGTAAGAACTTTTAGGTGTGCAGGTTTCCTCACGACCGCGCGCCTAAACCTCGAGACCATAGCCACTTATCATACTTGATAGTCTCTATCACAGTTCAAAGGGACTGGGATAAAGGCGTGAGTGCATCTGAGAATGCTTATACATTTTTTAGGTTTATATAATTTTACGCATCAATATTGAAATAATGTATTTTATTATTTTTATCGTACTAATCAGTAGTTTATTCCATTTGTAATTGGGAGGTTTGTGTATTTCAGCAACATTTTGATATGACAGTTGATTTTTCTCGTGATATTCAATCTAGTGAAAATCGAATGCTACAAGTGATATATGAAATTATAACATACATACATAACCTCACGCCTATTTCCCCGAAGTGAATTTCTGCACCCACATTTCGCCAGGTATGTATGTATCAGTCCCACGTAATAGGGGGCGAGCCTATTGCCGTTTTTCGGGCACATTTCCAGACTCCGTGCTGCTAGAATTCCCTAATGGAAAAACCCAATGACACTTTGGCCGACCGGGAATCGAACCCAGGACCCCAAATCGCACGGCACATATGTACTTGTGCCGCGAGACCACGAGGCACGATGAAATTATAAATTAGAAAGTAACTTTGATTATCTGTCAAGCTTTCACATTTAAAGCCCCGATTTGATTTATTTTTTTATATATTTAGGACCTCAAGAAAAGACATAGCCATATTTTATGAAACTATGTAATTTTCATAAATTGTACCCGTGCGAAACGAGGCCAAACCGCTAGGTGTAATTATTTGTTTCAAACTCAATGCATCTATTAAAAAATATATAATAGATAAAAAGAGTTTCTCCATGTAATTTGTGTGTCAATTTACCAATATTATCAGCTGTACGCGATTAGCTATAAACCAATAAAATTCATGACCCAAAATAGATAACAACTAGATAATACTAATATGGGAAACGAGGAAAAATATGTATCAGTACAGAATACTAAACGATAGACAAGGGGTTCTATTTTATTAATACGAAAGAGACATCATATTACGTTACTGAGGATTATATTAAAAGAAGTAGGAAATTATGAAGCGTGTGTTATGTCCATCCAAATTGCTGGTAGTACAAAGCAGTGGCGGTACTTCCATAGCAGCCCAAAAGCGTTACACTTTAATTGTGTAATGTCTAGTTTATAATTATAAACGTGTAACGCCTTTGTTTATTGTGGGGTCCGGATATTCTCATTTATATCAAATTGCTTTGTTAAATAAAGATTTAAAGATCATTATTTGGAATTTTATAAGGCAAACTGGGCTTTTGGACTTCTATGGAAGTACCCCACTAGTACAAAGAGCGTAGTAAAATGCATTAACACTTCAGCGAGCAGTAGCTTGAGGTCAAAATATCTGGGGTAGTTTTGGTCAAAATGAGAATACAGGCACAGGATTTCTTATTCGCTTACATCAGCTTTCAACGGCTGGCAGATCTAAATGCAGCTCTTCTTTAGGTTTCGAAGCCAATAAATCATCACTTTGCACGGTATTTGTCTGATGGTAATCCGTAAGTGTTGCTGCTCTTAATGCAATCAAGATATTTGTGAACATCTGGCTCCTTTTTAACAACTTCTGTGTTCTTTCTTGCGTCGACAATAATCTTTTCTGGTCCAACCATACGCGCCTCACTTTCTTCCTCGCTAAGCCTGTGTAATATTCCAGCTGCCGTTGAAATGAATTTATCGACCAGTAGAATTTTAAATCAGCGAGAATCACCAAAAGAAATGCGCTATAGAGGCTTAAAACAGTCATTCCGAAGTAGTGCAATTTTGGATCTATTGTTGAGAAGAATGGACAGTTGTCGTTGACGGTGAGACAATCCCAGAAATAAGAAACGGAGACGGTTCCATTTAGCCGTGGCATTGTATTGTTTTTTTATTCACTGCAATTTTTATTTTTAATGAATTATTTCTTTTAACGTCATCGTGACATGTTTATCTTCAATCAAAAATTTATAATTTATAAAACGGTGTAACAAAAAACTTTACTTTTGTCTTTGATAAACATCAGACTATAGTCTACAATACATTTTTAATGAGAGTTGAGTTCTAAAGCTGCCTTTCTGATACTATGAATATATTTTTTTGTTGTACTAAAATTGAGATTTGATTTGTGCACAGATAAGAATAATTTATTAAAACGCATTAAAATAAAATAGTGGAATTAATACATCGTAGGAGATGTATCAGTGTGTTTTCATTGTTACTAAAAACACAAAATATTTTCAATATTACATATAAGATCGCGGCGTTTTATTTAGACGTATAAATTAAACCATTACTATTTAAAAAAATAGCTTAAGGTTTTTTTCATTAATCTAATGTAACTTAAAAAAAATGCTTAATGCTAGCAGTCAAGAGCATGGGTAATACAAAGAGCTTTTGTACAGTCTACAACCTGCGGCTGTACCTACTTTTTACGCGTACTTTTTAAACTATGTATTTATTAGTGAAATAAGAAACACTAATTACACATCAGTTAACCTTTTGATCCTGGAGTAAATTCTGTAGTAAAGTTATACTTATATCAAATTTTCTCAATATTTGTTGGTTCATGGGTTTATTAATATTATTTTGGCGCTAAAAATTTAAAGGCTTGAACTTATATTACAGATAAACTAAGTGTATTTGAGTGCTTTTATACGAAAAACGTAATTTTCGTAAGACGTATGTAGGCGACTCTATTCTATGTACATACATATATTAAAGTGTCACTACACATACAACTCTAAAAGCAACTTCATAATTTTTAGCCCATATACGGGGCGTACTGCTGGGCACGGGCCTCCTCTACAACCGAGAGGGTTTAGGCCTTAGTTCAACACGCTGGCCTAATTTCTAAGAACTTTAAGGAGTGCAGGTTGTTTTCCTGCATCGTTAAAGTACACATAACAATTCATTTGTGAATAAACAAATAACTTCAATAAGTTAGAGGTGTGTACCTGGGCTTTGAACTTGCGACCATGCCATAAAAAACACTTAACATATTTTATTATTAGTATCGTAAACGACACAAGCTAGTCTATATAAGATTAATATACAACTAATATCTCAAACTTATATATAATATTACTTATTAGGCTTATTTACAAAAAAGTAATGTTCTTTTCTTAGTATTTCCGTATTAGTAGGTATATTTACTTGAAAACACATATCGTATGTTATATAAAAAGGTATGGGTCTCGTATACTCTCCTAGGACTTATAACGTTTTCGGAACAAATTAATATGTTTTACTGGACATGCCTTTGTAAAACAACCATTACAGATGATTGAGCAATAAAAGTTTCAACATGTGGATTGTGGGCGTTCAGTTATGCAAGTTTAATTACGCGTAATGTGAAAATAATTGGAATTATGATTCGCTAGAGGACTCTCTAGTGTGTCCCATATGTATAGCTTATGGTGACTAGGGATATTGTGATTATTAGCCAAAAAATCTTTCATCAATCTAGTAGGAATACATTGCCTTTACTTTAAAAGAGATTTACGCTTTAGATATGCTTCACATTTTTTTGAAGTGTCTGTATAGAACTTTTTAAAAATGGGAAAAGTTGAAGCGTTTTAAAGAACTCGACACCACAATCATCGAACTTAGACGAAGAGGCATCTCTCAGTCTGACAATAGCGAATAAAAGTGCACAATGCTTGCAGAACGGTTCACTTGAGGCAATATCGAATTCCCGCGGAGCATCCGCGACTACACGCCAGCCTCCTTACTGAACCAATAAAGCAGGATTCGGTTCAAATACGCTTTTTATCACACTACAGTCCCCAACGGCAGTGAATCCACAAAATTAAATGACAAAAACTCATACAAAATGTATAAAATGGCACACTGCTGGCTAAATTTCAAAACGCTCGCCCCAGTAAAAAGTTTATTTCTAGCTCCAGCGCCCATCGATTCGCCAATGTTCCATATTTTCTATACAGCTCTCTTTGAGTGCTATTTGTGTAACTTTTGCTGATATTTCATAGTGGCTGAAGTTTTGAATGGCAAGATTAAGTTTCGAGTTAACATCAAAGTGATTTATGACATTATTTATTTAAAGATATTTTCGTTTGGAAATCTCATATTTCAAAACATAAAAGTGCGATAAACATATTAGATTCAATTCTAAAAAATCTTACTTATTTTTTTTGACCTTTAGCATTTTTACACTATAGACTGGTCTTTTGCCAAGTTATAGTTTTTGGCGAAATATAGGTGAAGGAGTAGGTACTTTTCTGCCTTCCCTTCGGGGAATGCAATACATTTAGCATAAGTAAGAGCGTTGATTGCTTTTAGAAAGACCTAATAACACATACCAATCCAAGAATGGATATTAGAATGTTTCGATTGCAAGCGCCAATTTATAGTGCGTGCCAACGAAAAAATGTTTAAAAACTTTGAAACTACTTTTCACGTTAAGCATGATGTTAGACGTGACGTACGACTAAGACCTACTACTCAGACGTAGTTTTTTTATAATCAAATTAAATTGACACCTTAAACTGGATACCATACTTTAGTTTAATTATAAAAACCCCTACTTTCCAAGTATAAAATCAACAATGCCATCGATGAATCTTAAATCAAAATATCAATGAATAACATGAAAATAAAAATATTGTTTATTGAAGATAAATTACACGTTATTTTAATTTTACCAATCTCTCTGACTCCTCCCAAAGTTTCTTAGCAACATCGACGTCCAGAGCTCTTTTTGTCAAACTTTTTAAGTGACAATCAGAAAAATAGCAGCCGCTTAAATCTTCAACTTCTGGCGACACGGCGAGGTAAATAGTAGTTTGCGCTCCTTCCCAAGGCGTCTTCATGATCAATTTCATAAAAATCCTGAAGTATTTCGCTAGAGGCCATTGTTCAGTTGTAATGATGTTTGTTTCAACGACGCCTGGATGTAAACTGTATGCTGTCACTCCAGTACCTTTCAACTGACGGTCCAATTCGGTAGTCATAAGGACATTGCACAGTTTCGAAGCAGCATATGCTTTAAAACAAGTGTAAGTATCCTCAGTTTCCTTTTCCATGTTAAGATTTTGGAAGTCGATCTGACCCCTTCTGTAAGCTTCTGATGAGACGTTGATAATTCTGCTTGGAGCTGAAGATTTTAGTAGAGGAAGAAGAAGTGAAGTTAACAGAAATGGTCCGAAATGATTCGATTGCATGCCAATGAATAGACCATCTTCAGTTTTTGTCTTTTCTGTATAGAAAATGCCAGCGTTGTTTATAAGTATATCGAGACGTTTTTCGTTCTTGATGATGTTTTCAGCAAATGCCCTGACAGAAGCAAATGATGCTAAGTCCAACTGAATATAAACAACATTGTTGTTTCCCGTCGCTGCGATGATTTTGTCTCTAGCCGTGGTACCACGTTCTTCGTTTCTACAACCTAGTATAACACGCGCACCTCTGCTAGCCAAATCTTTTGCAGTTTCGAATCCAATGCCATTGTTGGCTCCAGTCACTACAACCACTTTACCAACTAAATGCCTACTGCTTTTGCAAATCCCTACCGTTAATCGACAATATAAAACTACGGCTATATAAAGCAAAATATTAATGACAGCTAAACTTACGAGAAACATCCTATCAAACAGACGTACTGAGCGTAACTAAAATTTTAGTCGTCCAAGATTAGATAACGTGTATAATAAACGATATAATGAACTGATATAATCCGTTTTAGTATAGACGCCGATGTAATACAATGTGAATTGTCTCAAATTATTTATTTATTTATTCGATAAGTACGGTTACTAAAATTACAGTTATCGATGACAGCTTACCTAATTATGCAATCGATAAAATGTATTTGACATAAAAAATAAATCAGCGGAAAAGAAAATTAACTTTACAAATTATATGCTTATTAATTGTTGTTGTATATTTCATTTTTTGAAGACGGTAAACATTCGTCATACCTACATACCTACGAGTGACTTAATCTTATGACCGAAAAATAAACAATAGCGATAATAAATAAGGTTTCCAAATGATAAAAAAATAATAATTATTCAATGAATCATTTTTAATGACAATTTAATACGAATAAACTTACTCTTGTAAGAAGTGCACAACAGTAAAAACTGCCTGAATCAAAAGATTTAGCAATGTTATATTTCGACGTAATTGCTTGAATTGAATGTTTGAAAGCGAAATGGCATAATATGTCGATCAATATAATCTGTAAAATAACAATGTTTATCTTTACCGAACACATAATATTTCGTTATGATTATGTTATTATTTATTTAAAGAAAAGCACGGCGCCTGCTAAAATTACTACAGCAATTCGTTTTTCTAGACGTAAACGTCCGTATTTTACGCGTTGAATAGAATTAATAAAGATTGCCTGGTGGATTTATTCAAATCTACTATCCACAATTTACGATAAGATCTTGCGAAATGGTTGAGAGATTTTGTTTAGCGTGCAATGTATTACTGAATTCAATGCGCTTCTTTTATACAAAGACAGTAATTGCCGCTTGGGGAAGTTACGAGCTCCAAAGTTCAACAATAAGACTTAAACAAGCCCGTAAAATGAGGCGTTCGCGTCCCTGGTTTACCGGTCGCTCAACTCGATTTCATCTGATGGCTAATTAGGTAACACCTTAATAATTAATTTATTACAGGCTTTTATGCTTCAATAGGCAATTCATCTTTTTGAAGGAATCTTACTTTAAGGCTCTTTCAGTTAATGACATAACCGGGAAAATTAATTTGCGCCGAGGCGGGAAGAAATTTGCATGGTATTGTTATATTAAGATACGTGTACCTTTTGGTATAAAGTAATTTTATGTATAATGACCCGGCGAACTTAACGGCGCCTAACAGTCAATTCTATTTTTTTTTTGCCTAAGTTACTCCTTATTACATCAGCTATCTGCCAGTGAAAGTCTCGTTAAAATTGGTCCACCCGTTTTAGAGATTAGCCGGAATAAACAGACAGACAGACAAAAATTGTAAAAAACGTTATTTTGGTATATATACCGTGTATACATTCACTAAAATGCGGTTATTTCAATATTACATACAGACACTCCAATTTTATTTATTTGTATAGATATACAGACATTTAATATGTAGGTACGGATTTTTTTTATGAAGGTAACTATTTTGCCTTGTAGTTGGGGTGTCGTCGTAGGGGTATTTTGTTTAAGGAATAATAAATCAATAAACACTTGCGCAGAAACGACGTATTAGTATTCGCCCTTCACTAGGAATGCAGTCGGAAGGAAAGCCATAATCAGCTCTCCTCTCAATGAAAAGTAGTTCTTCGTACCGAAGCGCCTTACTGCGCTATTTTCAATATGGATATATTTTATATTTTAAATCTGTTTGTTTTTGCTATCTACCCTATTCCGCGTTGCCCACATTTGTGAAAGATAAAACTTCTATGTAATTCCTCGCCCTGATTTTAGTGCATAATACGGAAAAGTTCTGTCTTCGTTAATATATTTGGATTCTTAATCCATTTTACTTAAGTAAATGCTTTGTTTCCGGCAGTTTGATATAATCAGACTTTAAGTTTTGAATTGATTAGATAAAACTATAAAATAATAGGTAGAACATTTTTTTACGGTTAAGGGTGTATTGTGGTAAGTCCTCTTCCTCCTCGCATCGTTTTTTCATTGTTGAGGGTCGTGATCCCCTGTACCAAGAGTAGTCGTTCTTCTCTTATGCTGCGCCACCGGTTCCTACCGTTGGTAGAGCGTAACTTAAAGTTTTGAATTAAGAGTCGAGTAGATTTGGTCCGACCATCTAATGGGACATCGGCCTCTTGTACGTTTACCCTCGAGTTTGCGATGGTAATTCCAATGTAGTAAAAATATAGTGTCGGTTGCGAGAAATTGTTACGATTAGTTTTACGGGTCCAGAAAATTAGGAGGCGAGACTTACTCCCGTGAGTCACTATAGCGGGTGTTACACCCGCATGTTACTTTAACAGTTTTCCAACGATTATCTTTTTAGGAAATTTCATAATATGACGAAAGCAACTACGATAAGAGTGTGCTTCCTGAAAATTTTCAGTAAGAGAGTGGCTCAACCCCGGTTCCAATCAGCCCGCAGTCCCTTCGGGCTACAATGTGGCTTTCCTACTTGTAAACTAATATTACAAAATTAAGGTGTGCATACATAGACAGCAGACGGCAAAGGAAACTTTCCTAATAGCTTCGTTTGATGTCGTTTCATGCGACAAATTGTCGAATTTAAACCTCTACTCTATTAACAACTTTAGTTCAATATTTAGACATTACGTTTCGATTTAATACAACCTAACATTTTCTTGGAAATTATTACTCAAAGTTAATTTTTATTTATTAACAATAATTAATTTTCAATCACTACTTTTTGGTGCAGTTGGCTAGATAGCAGCTTGCGAAACGAGAGGCCGCGGGTTCGATCCCCGCACCGAGACAAATGTTTGTGTGATCCACAAGTATTTGTTTCGGGTCTGGGTGTTTGTGAGACCGAAGAGTCTCTCGTAGTTTCTGATACCCACGACACAAGACTTGTATCTTAGTGTGGGGTCAGAACTATGTATGTGACTGTTGGGTGTATTTATTAAGTAGTGATGGCCTCAAGGTATAGGCGTGCAATCGAGAATCTCGGCGGTCGCGGATTCAAACCTCAGGCACACACCTCTGACTTTTTGAAGTTATGTGTGTATTCGTAATGAATTATCACTTACTTTAACGGTGAAGGAAAACATCGTGATGTAACCTGCACTCCTAAAAGTTCTTAGAAATTTCTTAGGTGTATAGTCCACCAACCCGAATTAGGCCAGCGTGGTGGACTAAGGCCTAACCCACCTATTTAAAATGACCAAATTGCACACGATTGCAGGCTGCATGCAGGGAGCCATGCAGAAAATCTATTGTCATAATTTTGTTGAGAAAACTACTATTAAACAACTAAAGTTTGTAATAATTAAGTTACATCTTATTAAGGACCGCCAATTCTAGAAAATATAATATTTTTTAGAAAATAAATATTTCATAAGCATTTCTATTCTTATTGTGAAAATATCTGTTTGTTAATTTTGTCACGAAAGATTATTTTTAAAAAAGTCGACGACCTTAACCTAATTGTGTTGGGCGTTATCGTCTCGTCCCCAGCGATAATAAATTTCTTCGATTTAGTAAAATTAGTTTACGTTATTACATTAATTTTCAATATTTCATACAATAAACTAAATAGTACCGTAAGGTCGGGTTACTTTGACTCTAGAGGGTAACTTTGGCTCAAATAAAAAATAAGTTTAAACTTCCCGCCCTGATGCGTCAGTGTCATTTTTTGATTTAGTTTAAGCCGGGATCGCTACATGGTGTTACCGTGCGCCTAGTTCCAGAAGGATGTAAGATTTGTTCCAACCTAAAGCCGCTATTTGCATTTCGGGTTTGTGTCATGTGCAATGTCGGTTATTCTCGCCTGCAAACTTTCAAGTGTAACGGAGTTTTTAAGGTGAGTTTTATTTAACATTACATTTATTCGGGTCAGAAATATATTTAGGAGTAGAATAATTATGGAAATTATTCCTTTTTTACAGGTTCAATTACCGAAATTTTAAAAATTAAGTGTGGGGATTCATTGGCTCAAAAAATCGGGTAACATTGGCTCTTGAGCCAATTCCGCCCGATCGTATAAATTTTAGTCAATAAATGATTTCTTTTGATTTCTTTATTGCTTCATAACAAATCAAAATGTTTATAATATAATTTTAATATGTTTTTGGCGTTAATATGTTTGGCGTTAATGTATTTTAATATGGTACGTCGATTACACAGACGCAGAACTGGAGGAATGTCTGAATGTTGTACGATCCAAACTAATGCCTCAACAGGAAGCTGCTAGACGTTGCTTACTTCTGGCCCCTGAAATGTAAATGGCGACAAGTCTTGCTAAACTGGAAAGACAGCCAGTCTGGAAGGAGGCTACCATCAACCCCTAAGGACCAATTTCCAAGTCTGTAGAAGCAAGCTCTTAACTCATTAACAGACACAAAAGAAAATTTAATTTCAGGGCTTAAGAAAACTGGAATATTTCCTATTGACAAAGAACAGCCTCTAAGCCGTTTTGATAAGTATTAAAACTTAGTAATTAATACTGAGTAAGATTTTGAACAAAGTTTTTGTTAAATTTTCTTAGGAAGACTGTTAAAGTTCAATTTAGTTAATTTTTCTATAAATAATTAAAGAATTTTGTATGTCAAAAGGTCTTATCTTTCATTTCAAGGCCTTGCTTTGGCTCTGTTCTTTGTTTAGTATCTATTTTGTATCAAAAAATATCAGCGAGCCAAAGTTACCCTCCTCAAAGAACAACTTTGGCTCAAAATTAAACAAATAAAAAAAGAATATAATACTGATACATTTAAATATAAAGTTTATTAATTACTAGATAACATCCTTCTTTACCAAATAAAACCATTATTACCCTAAAAAGTCAGTCAGAGTTTCTACACCAGAGAAATTTCTAAAAATATACGGCAAAAGTAGCCAAAGTAACCCGACCTTACGGTATATCAGTTTTTCGCTACGAATTATTTTTATGACAGTGAATGAATGGGCATTATTACGGTAGTACCTATTACATTTTCAGAGAAAATCGTGGTTAAAAAACTGCTTTGCTATTGTATTTCCTTCTAACCTCCATTTTGAGATGCAGATTGTAATTTAAAAGCCCATATACGGCCCACTGCTGGGCACGGGCCTCCTCTACAACTGAGGGGGGTTTACCTATTTACACTTCATACATAAAGGTGGACTGCCTGAGGCATTCCCTACTGGTCGAACTTTAGGTGGCAAGAAAAATTTTCCTCGTTAGAATATTTTTTTCTATAGTATCTGTTCAGCACAACAAACACAACGATGCTATTATATTCATTCATGACATTAGTGGGATGTAATATTACGTAAAAAGTATGGGGATTTTAAAAACTTTTTAATGGGGCCATGAATATTGTATTACATTTTGCGACACCGTGTATTAGGTATACTTGTTTAAACAACAATTGTAAAGTCGGAAGTTTAACGGATTGGAAATTCAGTTGAAATTGGAAACAAAATCCGTGGCAACATTAATAATAAATGAATATTGTAAAGCATCCATTGTCGATTGCTGTAAGTAAAACGAAAGGCAAGAGAGCAACGCTAAACTGGCCGCAATACATTCTCCCATTCAGAGGAAGTTCAACGCATTAATAATTATTTACACTCGCGGTTTCCGTTGTTCCCGGGTACCCTTTGAATGAAATAGAAACGAGCCTCTTGTACATTCATCAGTGTTTACGTACTGGTATATATGTCTTTAATTATTCCTACAATGGTTTGTATATAATTCCTCGTCTAAGGCTCAAGTTTTTGTAAATTCACACATTCATTTATTTTTGAGTGGTTTGTTTGTATTTAAGGTGTGTTTATGTTCATTATTCTATTCTATTCAATAAAAAAGAAGCAATTTATTAAACAAAAAGTGATAAAAAAATTAAACAGCCACATCATATTAGGTTTTGTAAAAAGACTCGAAAGAAAAAAATACCGCAAAATCTGAGGGATATAATGACAATATGAATTTTATATAAACGTAAAATGTTCGTTTAATTAACTGAGATGATGTCTCCTGTGCAAATATAAAAAAATGTTAACATCTCTATTGTTTTACAATAAAAAAATTGTTATTCATACCTACTTTTGAAAGGAGCAAATTGTTGGAAAACAGCAATCCAAACAAAACAAGACATTGTAACAACTCCGTAAACATATAGGAGAAGGTGGTAATGTGGCCCCCCACTTTGTTTTTTAAGGTTTATTTCTAAAGTAATGGAATTAAAAATATGGAAAATGTTTTATTGGGTTTCGTATTTATTTGTGTGTACATATCTACCTATGAAACAAAAGAAACTCGCTAAATGAAATCAAAATTATCATTTATTCTTAAGTAATCAAATTTGGCATCTCGAGATCAACTGATGGTAATGTGGCCCCCGGGGTAATTTTATCAATAAAATGCCTAAAAAATTATCAATAAAATGCCTGAACCATTCAGTGAACGAATTGGATCGAATCCAACCAAATGGATGAACTTTGCCAATCGTTCCAGGAGGTCCACTTTTTAACAAAATATCCGTAAAGTTTTTGCTTGGAAAAACTATCGTAGGCGGCTCAAATATACCTGATGCACTCTTGCATGCACGTCTCTGGTTTCTTCATCGACGATAGAGGCAAAACAGTTTGTCTAGGCATCTGAAACCGCAAAATAAAAATATGTGAATGATAAGCAAGTCATACTTGTTATGTGCCCCCGGGGCCATGATACAACCAGTGTCAGGGGGCCAAATTAAAATTATTGAAAATATTTTGATAAACAACCTAAAACAATTGAAAAAATGTAAAAAATGTATATTTACCTTATATATCCCGTAGAAGACAGTGTCACGAACACAATATTCAAAAAAACAGCAAAAACTATATTTTTTTTTATAAATTATGGAATAAAACTCACAGTCGAAAAATAAGTTTGTCGGGTACGAGTTTCGACTTGTTGAAATGACGAACGTACGTAACCGCCCCAAGCAGATTTGTAGGGTAATAAATCAATAGTATACTGAAATGGTCCCGTTGCACCAAAATAATATAAGACGGCGTTATGCGAACTAACTATTATTCAAGGGGGCCAATATACCTGCGGGGGTCACATTACCACCTTCTCCTATATTCAATGTCAAATACCAGACTGGCATTTGTCAAATGGAATGGTGACCATTATGTTTAGTGGTCCGAAGTTGTTACGAGCCACTAACTTAGTGGTGACAACAAAATGGAGTAGTCCGTTATTGCCCGGCTTTCTTACAATAAAATATTAATTGTTCGCACTAAGCCTTATTGATGGTTTATGACTTCAGTTTTGTTCAGTACGAAGTTCTTAGTGCGATTACTAAGACAAGAACGTTGGCAAATGTAGCAGAATTCTACTTCAGGAGATGTTTCTCGAATATTCTTTTGTAAATTTAATTAAACATTCTAACAAAGACTCGTGTATATGAAAATGAGAGCAAATAAGTATTTCGTTCGCTGTTTATATTGTAGATTGTAATTAAGAGCTATTGGTTAAGTAACTGATTTTGATAGCAATAATAAAAATATCAAAATGAATCTTAATAATTTGAATGTAAAAGGATAGACAAAAAGTTGACATTGGAGATGTTTTCAAAGGTTACCAATGTCATTTAAGCATTGACTGTGAGGAAGTATTGTATAGAAATAATATTTTGTATTTGTTTTTCATTATTTTAATATTTAGGAATCCTAACTAACAACAATGCAAGTGTGTTAGAACGATTTCAAACCTGAACAGCTCAACATTTTGTAATTAATTTCGATACAAGGAAAGACACCCAAGAGACACATATCCTATTTTTCCATCCGGAAAACTGGTACATTTTTAAGGGAACGTCAAAACACTAACAAAAGGCATGTCCACTACTTATATTCAGTACCCCCACATTTTACACCCGGTTCTGAAGGTTACCCAGATCAAGGTTAGGCCATGATTCTCTATTGAACTAGCAAGTCTACAAATTCTACAAATTGTGACAAAATTAAAAAAGGTGTAATTGATAAAAATAAAATAAGCTACATGCATATTATACATATTATGTGAGAGATTATAAAGTAAGGAAATATTGCTTAGAATCATAACAAACGCAAGCCCCGATAACAACAGCATAAAGTTGTGTCATGTTCGCAGTTCAATAACTAGATTTTTATGAATACATTTATTATTGAATTTATAATTCTTGAGTATTCAAGGTGATGACTGCGCGCAACCTGAAATTCCAATGACAAATTACGTAAAAACAAACCGTGTAACGCCGCGTACGCACGTTTAGCAACAAAATACGTGGTAAAAACTAGTGACATTAGTAGTACAACGTCGAAGCGTGTGCTGATGACACGCATCAACCATCAAAGTACGACCGTCTTGCTATCTATGATACCGTTGGATATGGCGAGCGACTTATCGCCGTTTATTCCACTGACCTCCTTCTGTGATAGCACCAGCATTTAGTGATTTCTATACGGATTTAAGAAATATAAATCAAAATGTTTCTATGGACGGTGTTCGCGGTGATCATAGCGATAGTGTTATTGATTAAAGTGTATCAAAAACTGACATTGGGAATATGCAAGTCAAGTGCTCACATGGTGGGGAAAGTAGTTATCGTGACAGGTGGCAACTGTGGTATCGGATTGGAAACGGCTAAAGACTTAGCTAATAGAGGTGCGCGTGTTATAATAGCATGCAGAAGTGTGAAGCGAGGGGAAGCGGCTAAGGAAGAAATAATTAAAGCTAGTGGGAATTCAGACGTCGTTTGTAAACAATTGGATTTGGCGTCCTTCCGTTCCATCAGAGATTTCTGCAAAGACGTATTCAAGACTGAGAAACGCCTCGACGTTCTTATTAACAATGCCGGGGCCGGCGGACTCGGTAACTACAAAACACCAGACGGTCTTCACGTCGGAATGCAGGTCAATTATTTCGGCCCCTTTCTATTAACGTGTCTATTGCTTCCATTGTTAAAGTCGTCGGCACCGAGTCGCATTATAAATGTATCTTCTATGCTGCATAAGTATGCTGAACTTGAATTTGACAATTTAAATATGGAGAAGTATTGGAGTGATCACTTGGTGTATGCGAACAGCAAATTGTTTTTGAATCTCATGACATTAGAGTTGAGTAAAAGATTGCAAGGGACAGGAGTGACTGTAAATTGTCTGCATCCTGGTATAGCTGCTACAAATTTACTAAGGAACATTCCTTATGATATTATAAGAAGGATATTAGATTATGTGATAGGTATTATGTTCCAAAGTACATGGGAGGCATCGCAGACCTCAATTTATTTGACGGTGTCACCAGAACTGCAAAGCGTGAGTGGAAAATACTTCAGTCAATGTCGTGAGGTTAAACCTTCAAAATTGTCACAGGATCATGAAAGTGCCAAGAGATTGTGGTCAGAATCGGAAAGATTAGTTAAATTTTCTTTGCCAGAAAATTTACTCAATTTATAGGAAAATATTGCAAAATTGTATAGAGAGAATTAAAACATGCTGTTCTGTATAAATTGTGTTTTAGTATATATGACCTTCAGCTAGTTGATCGTTGTTACGACGGTCAAGGGAATTATATGATTTAAGATAAATGTTTTGGTATCGTACAAGGTTATTTGCAAATATGTTATTTCAATTATTATGAAGGCAATTTTTAGCGTGGATAATTTATTTTTCATTTTTATTGGAAGCAAATAGCTCATAAATTATAATAGAGAACTGGGTTAATGTGAAATCTATTGACCTCATTGCACGCTTTCATTTAATGACTATTTTTTACTGATAGAGGTAATGAAAAGAGATGTGTTGAAAATAAATTAATTTAAGGACGTGATAAGTGGATGCATTTAACATCGGATTATCGCCAATGTGCACAATTTAATTTTAATGATATAAAATGAATTTCTAAGTGTCCGTGTTATAGTTTCAAAAGTCAATTGCTATTCTATTGCCGTTTTTGGGCATTATATTTCTGTAACCTGTGATGCTACTGAGAATTTCCTAATGGAAAAACCCAATAATATTTTGCCCAACCCGGGACCTTTAGACCGCACAGCACATACGCCATGAGACCAAGAGAACGATTAACCTCAAAATGCTAAAATCATAACGAAGCGAGACATAACATAGCGGTTGGAATTGGAATACCTTTCATTACACATTTAAACCGCCGAAGTACTTGCATAAAATATGACATTCCACGGTTATTGTTTAACTGATTGAAATGATCGACGAATTACATAATTATGTATTGCTCTGTTAATTAGTAGACGCTAACGAGTGTACCAATAGTTAGTGCGCTTAACATTAATTTATAGCGAGCGTAGCTGGCGTTAAATTGAAATAATTCCAAGCGATGGGCCGCTGTCGCTGTGGCCGTTTTATTTGCACATAAATCTCTCTCGCGGTACATCTGATTTACAGAACTGCTCTTTGTGCTTGCTCACCTCACTGTTTGCGGGGATTTGCGGCACTACTCTCACACACCATTTATTTCGGTTTATACTGTTTCGATAAGTAACTCGCGACGTGGGAAAAATTAAAAACCATTGGCTTTTATGCATTTTTAAATACATAATTTTAAAAACCCATTGTATTTTTTGCGTGGCGTTCTAAAGGACGACGTATGACCTTTGGATCAGTTTTGACTGATGCAGAGGTTTCTCTCTGACTTCTTGGAGGTTGTTTGGATGTTTATAATAAATTATCACGCGGTTTAATACTAAAAAATAACGTTGCGAGGAAACCTGCTTACTTAAAAGTTCTTCTCAAGGTGTTTGTTGAGGCCACTAGCCTCCAACGTTTTACATTTATTATCAATACACTTAAGATGAAAAATATTTTGCCTACAATTTTTGCATAGTGCTTTTATAAAGGTCATTGTCTCTACATACATCAAAACTAATGCCTGTTTAATTAATTGCCTGGTAAACAAGGTATATTGGCGAACGTTCCGTCATATGTGTACTTATTAAATGCGGTTGACATGTCTGTTGCCTACGTCTGTGTTGAGGGCATTGACATCTCTCAAATATATCCGAACAGAAATCCGCTATAAATACGAGACACATGTCCTTGAGGTATCATAAATACACATGACATTACGTATTATTACTACGAATTGTGTGTGGGATTTTCCACGTTTTTCTATTATACAATTTCTGCGTTGATTGTGTGAGTCTGTATGGACAGGATGTTAAATGGCTCACAGGGATACTGAAGATAGATTATTAAAATTTGTTTTTGACTTTTAATTTACATACGTCCAGGAAATTCAATGCCACCTAGGTTCAATTACTTATCAGGTGAATGATGTTGTAGGTAATAGTTTAAAAAATATGTTCTATAATATTTATAAAACGTGTTACAAAATAATGTAAGAATATAATAAATAATTATCTATGTTCTTAAATATTGTGAATGGACTCGTTATAAGGCTTCATTTAACCTCCTTTCGGCTTTACGGGTAGTTTTGAAACACTGTATATTTTTTCCTGTAATATGCTTTTCCACCGTTCAATGAACTAAGTCATATGGATTATTGGTAAACAATGTTTAATTAACTACATTTACAAATATTTATGTATCCACTTGTTTCAACAAAACTAATGAGTTATATGTCGTTCTTGTGGATATAATCAGGCCCGATAACAGTTTTCTTAACAGTCTTTATTTTATCGCTCAAATCTATTTTATTTTCTTTGGTACAAACACGTTGGTTAAGACATACATAAGACATGTTACATACCAATTTCTATTTTCATTACTTTTTAAAGGAAATTTCGTATACAATTCTGTTCCCGAAATTCACTGGGTAATGTGTAGTAGGTACCTAAACAATGTCAGTAACAAACAGATTTTCTATTCACAATAGTTGTCTCCATTAAGAAAATATACAACAGCGTTGTTATTTCTATATAATGACTGCAGTATATTACCGTAGCGTCGGGGAACAAACAGTCGTGTCGCGCAATTTACGTGGAAGATTCAGTGAGGCACAGCTCAACATGCATCAACCTTACACTAGAAATTAGCAACGTGTCACATATTCCGACAATTGCTATAAGGTTTTTGTCAGGCGCTTCTTGAAAGTGCAGTAGTAGGAAAGGTAAAAATGGTATTTAAGGCCTTTTTAAACAAACATTTTTTTAGCTATACTTAGAGTTGATCTATTTATATGTTTAGAGGCATACATTTAATTAATCATTCCGTCGTTGGGAGAGATCGTTGAGCCGTAAGCCCCCACTGCATCAATTGCTAAACGGCAGTTGAGCCTATGAATGGTAGATAATTCTAATACTGGACTGGGCATCGGCTTTATAAAGTCCATCTATCTCCGTACTAAAACGCATAGGTGCCTGCCATAGTAAGCTGGGGCTTTATATCTTCATGCATAATGTGGGATCGATTTTGTGCGTAAAAGCCGAATTAACGTGGGAAGTGGATTGTTCTTTGAAATATTAGAATTTACAACAATACACTTATCAAGAGCCAAAAAAAGTAGGTAACTGTTGACACAGATTAGTTTTCTTTACCCAACATCAAAGTCAAACATATACAGTCACCTAATTTATAGTTTTTTGATATGAAATAATACAAAGTTATGTCGCAAAACTTTAAATGGACCCCGTACATGACTTTTGTGCCTATAAAAATTGCTAATTCTTTACAAATAATTTCGTCACAAATACGCACTTCAATAATATATGTATTTCCATTAACTAATCTTTTTACGCGATAAAATGTTTCGTTAATCTAAAAAAGCCCACGTGAATTATTAAATGTGCCATCTATTAAACGCAATATATCACGTTGAAGTACATTTCACCCGTAGTGATTTGGAGCGGGCAGATTTAGAAGCTGGAAAATAGGCGGTTTGCCGCCGGAAGTGCGGACAATATTAATGTCGTCCATAAGTCAGGAGCACCATTCGAGTATTTTTCTCACACAGCCAGCGGCAGGACGGTCGGCCGCTTCTAATTAACAAGATTAGCATATTCCCTTGGAAAGGCCTTTTTGCAGTCGGCTAAAAACAGGCGCGTAGGCAGAATGTTTTGTTGGTTTTATATGTTGTTTTTGTCGGCCATTACTTTTAGCTGAGCTGTCTTTTTTATTTATTTTTCATTATACTTACATTTTTGTATGAAACAAAGATATTCTAAAATAAAAGTGATTAACTAAGCAAGTTTTAATAGAGAATATCACAGCGATATCTAACGTGTGTAATTAAGCGTATTCATACTTGTTGAAAATTTTATATGGCAATTGAACCCCCGTACTCTTCTTCATTACGGCCCCGTGTAAAAATATGCCTCATCGTATGAAAACCCGAGGATTTTAGGCTAATTTTCGTGTCGAGCACCCAGCGCAAACGATCTTATTTGCATGAGGTTTATTGCTCGTTTTTAGGATATTATATTCTGTTATTGGTCATTTTTCCTCTGCTGAAATGGAGGCGATTAATTATGCAAGTGAACATTTGATTCAGTCAGTTGAAGCTAATGTTTTCTTTGATGTCTTTCTGACGGATATTAAAATAAAATTCTTTATTTTAGAGCCATTCGTAGCTTTTTACTTTTGATTTTTTAATTTATACCTATTATACATGCAGTTGTAATAAGGAATCATGAGGTATATTATTAGTAGCGGGGCCGAACTTTACCTGCGAGGAATTTTGTAAAATAAAGTAGTTTACGTCCTTTCTTTAAGTCCAATATACAAGAAAACATTTAAATTGGTCCAGAGTTTTAGACTTGAAAGCGTAACGAACAAATTAACTTTTGTATTTATATTTGATTGGATTGGCCTTTAATACTAATAAGACCTCTTTAATATATTCTTAATAAATATTATATTTATCCTGTATAAATGATCGACAAAAAAATATTTTTTTTTAAAGTTTTACTAACAACCACAAACATTTAATACCTATGGTTTTAGGAAAACTTCACAAAATTTTCCAGGATTTTATTAACGCCAGGGGATTAGTAATGACCTTACCTATTACCTGCATTAGTTTCTGATCATGGTCTGAATACACCCTGTATAACAATAATCCAATTAGACCAATGTTTTGAATATAAGCGGAAGGCAAATCTTTTGTGAGTACTCTATGTTGTCATCTTGAGTGGTTTGATTTAATACCGTCTTGACAACAGAACACAAGGTCTTAGTGGGATGTTCACTAGCGCCGAAAACGCGACTGATGCAACAAAGCCTCTAAAGCCAATGTAAGATGGCTCGTCTCACAGTACTTTACCGGATCATTGCTTGTGCAAGATATGCACATTTATGTAATACACTTTTTATGGCACAGAACTGGGATTTGACCATTACCAACACACTTGTTGTATCTACCTTTACAAAATACGGATCCAAAGAACATTGCTGGTCTGTCATACTATATTTTGTATAAGGTAAGTATACATTGTATGTACAAACGAACGGCAGGGTTAACGATGGGAACGACCAGCTTTGAACAATTCAGCACTTCGAAAGAGGGGGTATATTGTATATTGACGGGCGTTAATAAGGATCACGTTGAGTGTTAAGTTGACATTATTGAAGCAGATATTGTTGCAGAATACGACAGTAATTAGCCAATGAACAAACTTTGATAAAATGTACATGATGACTCTATCACTATTAAGAACGTTCCTACAAAAGACTACCTACATTTTATTAAAACAGATTATTACCTAAGTTATATAGAGTTTTGGTAATTCTAAGATATATCTTCTATATACCTATAGTAAGCATCTCATATTTCAACTGACTTTCCGGTGTCAGACAACTTAAAATATATTTTTGGTTTGCATACAAAGTACTGGCACAGAAATTCAGACCTCTACCTATTATTGCATTGTCTGATCTTTAACCAACTGCTATACTTTGTGAAATACACCTCTAAATAATAGTATTACAAAGTGAGCCATAGCTCAGTGTTCGCGTTTGTAAATAAACAAACATTTTGCTCGAAACGTCCCGAGCGAATAATTTCTCAGAAGAGTTAGAGCGTAAGGATGTCAGTCAGGTGCATAAAATTTCCGAGTTCGTATATCTAAAAGACACAACAGGTTACGTTTTCTTTGTGACTGAACGTTTGTTAATTATTACTATGGGGAGTATACTGTTGTTAGCACAAGGACAAATAGATGATCTAATAGGGAATACATGTTTCACTTAATTTATTGTTCGTGTCAATGATGAAGTCACAGTCCTATGGAGACCAATTATTCTATGATAAGGGAGATTTTTTATTTATTTTAAAAATAAGGGTGAATCTTTCAATATAAAAGGAGCACTGTGTGTGTGTGTGCAAGGAAAGAAGAACAATACATTTGGCGATTTTTTGTTATGTTAGTGGTTTTACTCTGATAGACCCGGCTTTTTCTATCGAAAATTCCAGACAGCTCTTATAAAAAGAACATGGTTTATGCCTTGGAGTCCAATCCTCAGTCTCTATGGTAGAAGAGGATAATGTTTAGTAACTGACGTGCTTACGTTACTTGTACATGATATGATGCCTTCATATAAATATATATTTTTTTTATATAAGCTGCAATAAAAATGATTCATATTTATCGATATCAAACGGTCTAATTTGCTGCATAATCATGGTGACCTAACTGATAGCGATTGCGAAATGATTAAGTGATCAGGTGCCAAGTTCTGCTAGTGTATATGCATATACATCGGATAAATACTATCTATACTATACATATGTATATGTATGTCCAATAAAAAATATGTGTAATATAATAACATTGATAAATGTTTGTTAATTTTTTAAATAGATATTATATCAGCTGTGTGCTGGGCGTGCTGCATTGTTTCTTTTTCATTAGCAAATTCTCTTTAAAACAGCTGTGAGTGTATATATATGTATGTAAAATGTATAGGAATCAAATATTCTCGAATGACGTGTATGCATAAATTTATATGAGATACTGGAAACAAAAACTATTACAACAGAAGTAAATTTTGTCTGTTTTTTCTGTGTATACATACATGAGCCAAGTGTAAAAGTACTTTAATATCATTTGATATTGATGTTAACGCCCCCACAATACATGCAATTTTAAAACTCTCATTGGAAGAAGGCTGAATGAATAAGGAATAAGATTGCGCGCCTTCAGCGAACAAGTTAATTTGGCAACTTTTATTTACGACTCGCGTGCGTGTATACAAGCTGCCAATTTAATATTAGTTTCTTGAATGTTGCATGCGCTGGCTTTATGGCTTAATTGTTTTGCCTTAAGTGTTCTGGCTCAGTTTATTTCTATGAATAAAAGTGGGTTTTATTTCATAACTGATGTTTGTACTCGACAGTTTGCTTGCTTTTGTTCTTTTCTTTGTAGATAAGAAGGATTATTATAACAATGTTAAACAAAATAATCGATAAATCATTCCTCATCATTATTAGCCCATATACGTCTCACTGTTGGGCACGGGCCTCCTCTGCAACTAACAGGGTTTAGGCCTTAGTCCACCACGCTGGCCTAGTGCGGGTTGGCGGACGTCAATTAATTTTAAATATTAAACAGATGAGGTTATTGGAAGTCCAAATCATGAGAATATGAAATACTTCTTTAGAGAATTTTTTAAGTTTTATTAGCGGCCGTTAGTGGGACAAGACATACATAAATGGGTTGATATGGATGGATATACGTCTATTTAAATTAGATTTCATAGCAATGACTGAGCTAAAGAACTAAGTTAAAATATCCACTAATATATACAAGTTATACAATAAATCAGAATAAAAGCGAAGTTTAACCTTTCATATTTCGGTGTTAATTGCGCAGATATTCCTATTTCCGAGGTAAATGTGCCAGTTTGGGTAAACTGAAGATTAGAATGCTGCCATGCAATACATAGGTTGTGGAAGGCTAATGGAAAAGTTATTGTTACTGTGAGTACACTCAGTGCAAATTATACACCGGTGATTTTTGCTTTCAGCAAACTTGTGGGTCATCTATATGGTAAATGGTGAAAGAGTTTTGTATATTTTATATGAATTTATAAAACTAATTCTACATATTATATGTCATAAGGAGTTATATAGTTTTTCAAACTAATGGTAACTGCGTTGACCATCGACATTTTATTTTGCTTCATTAATAAAAATTTAAAAAAGGAATCGTATTAGGAAAGGAGGTAAGAATTATTGAACCTTGAGCCATTTGGTTCAATTTACTGATTTCTGTGACCACAGCCATTCATATTATACTTCTATCTAAATAACTTAATTAAGATAGGAATGTAATATATGTACAATTAAATTCATTGCAATAATACAATTTATTTTGCCTCGGTACTGTATTTGTCGTAGGCATTAGGCTGAAATAAAACATGACCGCAAACATCAAAATCTCATAAAGGTAACACAAAAAAGCAAACGAGCTTCATTTCCGCCCATACATCGATATGCCTAATGGTTCACTCCTTCCATTTTGCCTGTGGTGTTTTAGAACATCGGATATTGTGTTTACAAGCCCCACAAACATCTAAAGCTTCTCAGTGGCGCTCAATGAAATCTGGATTCCTGTTTGGCATGTTCAAACGCGCATGTATGCCCTTGTAACAAAACTCGTGCATCGTCCAATGTTGGCGTAGGCATATTCACTAGCAAATTCTAATATCATCGTATGAAGCAGGTTACATATTTATATATGTTTAATATTGTGCCTATAAAATTTGTGTCATTGATTTTTTTGTGGAGATTATTGGTATTTTTTACTCCCAACGGCACATAGCTTGTTCACGGCTTCTGGTTTTAAGGTTCTGCTTGCTCCATCTACACGGTGGTGCTGACAATATCAGTGACTAACTGAAAAAGTTGCTATAACTCAGTAAATTAATTTTTTTGTGCCAATATCAAGCCTTTAACGAATTAAAGGTCGTTCTTGAAGTCGAGACTTCAATTCATAATGAATTAACTTCCATCATACAGCTGGCACTAATGCCATTCCAAAAAGAAAAAAATAATCACGGATATCGTCGGGTTTGTATAATTCTTTTCTTAATAAGTTTATTATGAAATTCTCGTGAGTTTATTGGCGTGGACCTTTGCCAAGTTGTACAGTAAAAATTGAAATTAATATAATACCTATGTGAGGGAGATCTGGAGTGTTATTTCAACTGGGTTTATTTTTACCCGCGCTCCAGAATATAGCTAACTTTCACCGGGATTTTTGTTTTATTTCAATTTTGGATAACATGGAATATTTTCGTGCGCCAGATTTATATTTCCACTGCAATGAAAATCTAATCCAATTTTGTAAATTCATGTTATATTCGTAGAAAATTGAAGTAATAGAATTACAGTGAGATAAAAAACACAAAGTCATTTAGACAATGATGTAGGTACCTACTGTGAATGATAACGGTTTTGTTCTATATTATACGATCTTAGCGAATAAATCGTTTTGGACAACGACAGAAGACACAATCGATACAAAGCTCCACCTTACAAGTATTTGTGGCATAACATTGACCTATATTTCGTATACATATTATACAAATATAACTCCAATCAGGCTACTGAGTCGGCGTTTCATGTGACCTAGTCGCGTGCATCCCTCACTTCCGGTCACTAGGGCAGGAAGTTATAAAATAAAACGTAACAATGCTATGGTTATGTAAATGTAACATTATTTACATTTGCTTTTCAATTTATCCGTGGGACTTTTGGTTAAGTATACACTATACACAGAAAAATAATTAAGACTACCTACAATTGGTGCCTTTACATAGCTTGAGGCTATTTCTTACATAAAACCACTGGATGGAAGAAAGAGACGAGAAATTAGTATTAAAAAAAATATAGCATTGTGGAAGTGAATTAACTTATATTAGCTATGGATTTCTTCTATGATTATAGTCAGTCATGTTTCGCGGCATAAGTATGTGCCGTGCGATCTAGAGGTCCTGGGTTCGATTCCCGGGTCGTGCAAAGTGTTATTGGGTTTTTCCATTAGGAAATTCTCAGTAGCAGCACGGAGTCTGGAATTGTGCCCGAAAAACGGCAATAGGCTCGCCCCCTGTTACGTGGGACTGATACATACCTGGCGAAACGTGGGTGCAGAAATGCACCTCTGCCTACCCCTTCAGGGAATATAGGCGTGAGTTTATGTATGTATGTATGTTATAGTCAGTCATGTTAATCTTACGCGGTTTATGTAATTATATCATTTTATTCGAAATACTCAAGCCTTAATGGTCGGTATTATATTATTATATATCAGAGCAAGTAAACTAATGTAAGTGGATTAAGTAAAAAAAAATTACTTCGTCTCCGTGATAGGATGTATTTCTTTTCAGATTATTTTAAGCTGTATTATTGGGTTTTTCAATTAGGAAATTCTCAGTAGCAGCACGGAGTCTGGAATTGTGCACGAAAAACGGCAATAGGCTCGCCCCCTATTACGTGGGACTGATACATACCTGGCGAAATGTGGGTGCAGAAATGCACCTCTGCCTACCCTTTCGGGGATATAAAAAAGGCGTGAGTTTATGTATGTATTATTTTAAGCTTACTTGAGTCGTCAAAATACAAACGGTCAAGTAGAACTGGAAAACTGCTACCTGGAAACAACTAAGCGTACCATAACCATTCTAGTAAAGCGATAGTTTGTTATGAATATATTTTTGAGTATATACCTACGAGTAAAATTCTTGATTCTGTCAACCTGAGCTATTAAACAAACTAAACCAAAAAAACATAATAGTACCTAAACGCATTTATAACAATGATTATATGAAAAGTCAAAACAGTATAAGAGTTTTTAAGCGCCGGTTTCCAATTCAAGAGTAAACAGTGAAGTCGGTAAAGGACGAGTTCGAGAAATCAGGTTTCAACTTCAGAGAAAGTTAATATTAATCTTGTTGAAAGGTAGATTTGAAAAGTCAAAGAGGAATTCAATTTTCTCAAAGTCCATCTCGCTGTTCTTTCCATGTTTTGTCGCGATGAGCTGTGGTTTCAGAAGTGTTTTTTACAAAAGGTTTTATAATTAAAAATGGGCATTTAAAAAAAAAAATGTCAAATCTGTCTTTCCATTATAGCTCACATATAGCGAAACTACTCTAACAAACTTTTCTACGGTTGAAAGGTCTCAAGAGTTATTTCAACTAGTTTTAATTTTAAACACTCTGAAGCTATGTATGTGCATATAGCTAGTTATCGAATTTGACGTCCACACACATTTTTTCGGTGAATTGTGTCGAGTGTATGTCCTCAATTTATTTTGTACCGTTAAAATATGTGGTAATAAATATTTGTTATTGTTATTCCTTAATCACTACACCATTTGGACTAGACCATCTACCATCAATCAACGACAATTGTCTTAGAATTCGATACACTACTCGTAATTAATTATACATGAAAATCGCATTGGTGTGTGATGTACCTATTTCATCGAGTTCATACAAAAATGAATATTACGAACTAAGCTTTATACATATTTTATGTTTCCCACTAGAAAGGTGCCATTTGTTCATGATGTTAATTGCAAGTTATTGATTTTAACAGTTCACAATAATAACTGCTAAAGCTTTGGCTTGGGTTTGTTTGTAAGGCTCGAACTTGATTTCTAGGCCAGGCGTAGTGTTATAAAATCTTTCCTTACAGAAACTCTTACGAAATACGGCATGTGTAAATTTTCCCAAAAACATGCAACAGGGCCGTCGACTGTTACCTGAAGCTTATAAAATTGGTGATGAATCACTGACGGTGATAGACGAGTGCTGAAATAGTCCTTTGACTACCTCTTCAGGGGTAAAGGCGAAGGTGTACAAACAAATTTATTTGTCGGCTAAAAAAGTATGATCTTATTTAATCAATTCGATACCCACTGGTACCCATAGATGTCAAATCTTATGCCTATTATACTACTATATACTATACTATGGGTTTTTAAAAGTATCCAATTAGCTGGACTATCGCTAAGGTAAGCAAAGCTATATTTTATAAAATGACAATAAGACCTCTTTCAAAGGGCGTGGTGATACAAAATATTAACTAATATCCGGACACTGTTTATGGATTAACATTTCCATTATAATAATTCATTTCTTATTCCTTCGAAGAAATTAAAAAATACAATCCCATTTCGTTTCCCTGTTTTCTACTGAGCGTTGCTGTTGATTTGTGGGCTAAACATAAAAAGATTTGAGCATGCTTTCATTTTTTAACCAGCTTTTAAACATTTAATACGATTTATGAGTTCACTTGGCTTTAAGTAACATTAGCTCCGTGTATTTCAAATACATTATCAAATTTACGATTGCCGCATTGCATAAATCAATTCTTAAATGTAATAAGTAACACGAATGTGACACTAATAAGCGACATTATTTAATTGTCACCGAGGTGTTGAGCATGGGGCGCTGTGAATCAAAGAATTTTCTTTACATTCTTACATAAATTTTCGTTGCATTTACATTTTTTTTTCAGTTGCGATTACAGGTTATTTCTATTAGACTGGATATTACTAAATTATGCATATCTCGTAATTACTATAAATGGCATATGAAAGAGTATAAAAAGCTTTTTTGAACGGCCTAACGTCTTGCAATATTTATTGGCAGCATGAGCTGAGGGTTGAACACCTACTAGATCCAAGAGCCGAAAGGGATTTCCAATTTATGTCTTTGAGTGAAGAACATATACAGTTTAATGCACTGTTCAGGACATTCAGGTGACGGTGAATGAAATTATACGATGCGATTTGCATTACTTAAACAAAAACAATATGCATAACACTATCTGCCTCAATAAATAGCTATCTAAAAGACACATTATAAAATAAAAATAATAGAGATGCTTTGAAAGATTTCAATGCATGCACAAAGCGTGCCAAGTAAATTTCCAGCAAAGTTTGTTAGGAAGTTAAAAAAACCGCGGAGACGTCCAGCGGGCGACAGGACAGCCCGCGACTCGTCCGTCCGGCGACCGGAACGCGCAAACAAGCGTGTCGCCCCAGATTAGACGCTCGTCTATTTATTGAGGTAAAATACTGAATTTTTATTACCAAGCTAAGTCGGACTCTGTTGAAAAATTATATCATCATCATCATCATCATCATCAGCCCAAACACGAACCACTGCTGGGCACGGGCCTCCTCTACAACTGAGAGGGTTTAGGCTTTAGTCCACCACGCTGGCCTAGTGCGGGTTGGCGGACTACACACCTAAGAAATTCCTAAGAACTTTTAGGTGTGCAGGTTTTATCACGATGTTTTCCTTCACCGTTAAAGCAAGTGATAATTCATTGTGAATACACACATAACTTCGAAAAGTCAGAGGTGTGTGCCTGGGGTTTGAACCTGCGACCGCCGAAATTCTCGACCGCGCGCCTAAACCTCGAGGCCATCACTGCTTCATCACTGCTTTGCTTGAAAAATTATATATCTGAACTTATTTCTGCGATGAGTATGGTAATGGCGACTCCCTCGTGGTCTCGCGGCACGAATACATAATATGTGCCGTGTGATCTAGAGGTCCCGGGTTCGATTCCCGGGTCGAGATAACTGTTATTGGATTTTTCGATTAGAAAATTCTAAGTAGCAGCACGGAGTTTGGAATTAAGCCCAAAATACGGTAATAGGCTCTGCTCTTATTACGTGGGACTGATACATACATATGTGAATCTGAATACCTGTAAACCGAAATGTGGGTACAGAAATACGCCTCTGCCCACCACTTCGGGGAATACAAGCGTGATTATATGTATGTATGTAGTATACCAATAATTTCGCTGCTTTAACAATCCATGGATACCCTATGTGTCTTGCAAAGGCATCTCTTGCGAGTCGGTGAGTTAAGGCCTCAATTACAAGAGGATGGGCTAGCGCACATTAGAGGTAGGTATGTATAAATATAAGTAAGCAAAGGAAACTAGCATGTTACGATAATGTTTTGTTGTAAATAATTTGAAATATATTGTACTCATTTCTTTCATTTATTACCAGTGCAGCTGTATAAATATTTACTCATATGCATTCCTATTTGTGCCCGCCCGCATACACTAAAAAGTACTATAAATTTTCTGTACCAAACAATATCTGTTTATTAGACGTATGTAATGTTGAATCTTTAATTTCAATATAAATATAAGACTGTTATAAAAATAAAACCAGTTTGAACATATTATAATGTCGTTACAGTTACAGATACATAATATGTATGTGCACCGCCTTAATTAGCTATTTTTAAAATCTTTGCATGCTAAGTTTACTACCTTTGCTATAAAAATATTGCACAGTAATATATATTTATACAATAATATATGTGTGCGGCGTGTGACCGAGATTTCTTATTTCTTTGAGTTATTTCTTTTGCGAATTCATAGAGAGTGGAAATATGCCCGAGAAACGGCAATAGGCACACCTCCTATTATGAGGATTGAAAAAAAGCTATACTTCCACGAATTGTGTACATTCGTAAAAGTTGTTTTTTAAATTCATAAACAAAAGCATCCCTTTTTTAAATTTATTTATGGGCAGTCATTAAAAAATCGCATAGCTTAAATCAACATGTTAGTACGTACAACAATACTTACTCAGTGCTCTTTACTGTCACAACAATGTTCTTTTAGTCCTGATTTGCTGAGAAGCTTCGAGAAATACTGTTTCAATTTGCTGTTAGTTCCGCTTCACTGCTTTGGTACTGGCGTCATGGACCTGGACAGCTTTACTGGATCAAATCGAAATGAATAGAAAATTCTCCTTTTACTGTCATATATTATAAATATTAAAAGAAAATTAGTGTTAGTCAACGTTGAGAAAAGAACAGAATAGATTAAGGCACACCTCAACATCATCAACATTGTAGATTTCCTTGCAGAACCAATAAACACCGAAAAACATATAATATGGTAAACAGAGAGAGAAAACGAATTATTATATTTTGAATTGTATAGCAGTGGGACAATTATTAATAATGACATCTTGTTAATAATTATAATTATAATATTTGATAATGTACATATATGACTGTCTCAATGGTTTTAATTAAATTAAACCTAAAAAAATACCATCGAAATAGATGATTCCTTATTTTACAACCGTATTTTCATTCAAGTCTTGGTTTTTTTAATATATATAGTCATGCTTCAGCTTTCTGCTGCTTGAAAATATAGTACGATGGGGTCACAGTCGTTGACCGAGTGGTCGGGTCGGCGGCTGGCTCGGGCGCACCATACATCGTTTCTTCACGCCATAAAACGATTAAATCCTTAATTAACTCTGTCTCCTCTCTCATTTCAACAGCCTTGTAAAATAATTACAGGATCAAGTGCAGAAAAATAGACATATGCGTGTGCTGTTAATATAAATGTAAGCTGCTTTAACCTTTAATACGACAGACTATTTTTGTTTTTTTTTTCGTAAGATCATGACAAATTTTGTTGTTGTTGCGTGCGGTCCTATATAAAATACTCAAAACAATCTACCTATTTCAGTATCCTAAGAAATCTACATCCATTATAGTGGACATTTTCAGTCCAATTTCTTGTTATTTTGACGAGAAGTATACTGCACGGTTTCTCATTAAGGGTTAATAATTCCATAGAAAAAAATTACACTTCTTATGAACTGAGCATTGATTGCAAGGAAAAAATTACTTATGTCAATTACTCAGTTTGCGGAGTTGTATAATTTACACCCACTTTTTAACATATATTTTAAGTCCCCCGTAATGGAAAGCAAGCCTTTGCCATTTTTCGGGCGAACGCGGGAATTAGCCTAACCCGGGAATCAAACACGAATTCACACAAGTGCGTGCCGCGAGTCCACGAGGTAGTTTTTAAAAGAGAGAAAGAGGTAAAACTACCTTTACTGCGTGCTTGGGACTTCGATTTTTCAGTTCTATTTTCAGGGTCAGTTCCTAAAGAATCTTTTACTGACATACCGACAAAAACCGTCATTCGCATTAGGGGAAGTGCGTAGTACCCCTGAGCTGTAGTTGGTGATATGTAGATAAGGAATTAATAATGTTAATAACATTAGCTAAGCATTATTTTTGGTATAAATAATTTAATACAAAGTTTTCCTTGATATTAGGGGCGGGTTGCTTAGCTCTCGTCTATAAATATCCTAAGATCCTTTGTAAACTGTTGAAATTCGCTCGTATAATTGCAAAGATAGCGCCAGAGGTATGGGCGTGGCTGTCTGATCAATGGCCGAGTGAGTCGTACCAAACTTCCATTGGTTGGTGATAATGAACAAATGATCTTTTCAAAGGATAGCCTTTGGCTGCAAGTAATGATAGGAAATCAGATTTGACCAGTAAGTATATTCTCTTCTAACTTTTTTATACTGAATGTGCCTTTGTTGCTACGTAACCCAATTCTGAAGCGTCTATTATTAAAAGGGGCTAAGTTTTATGCCCACTGAGGGTCGGTAGACTTCACACGAGATATTATTCTTATTTACACTCAGTCGTCCAGGTGAATTGGCGATGATTTTTTCATCATACGTTCAAAAAATTAAATATAACAAGCTTAATAATCTACATGCGATTTTAAATAGTCTGTTGACTTCTGTGGTAATCGCAATTATTTTCAATTTCTTTCCAATTCTTACTTTAATTTAGCGGTCACTGTATGTTTTTTATCAATATTTAACAGGGCCTATAGTCTTAACAAGGGTACCAACGCAGTTGTAATTCAACATTTGGCAAACTTCTTACCACAAAGTTGATACGCGGCATAGTACGGTTGCCATAGAGTCGTTTTGCACGCGAAGCTCGAAAGGTAAATTGGACGGCTACCACAACGGCTTGAATGTAGCACGCTCATTGACTTCAGGAGTACAAAACGGATTTCGTATTCAGCATTTCTGCTTACCTAGCTTTACGGATGTCTTAATATTTAAATTAGTTTATGATACAAATACATATACCGTCCATGGGGCTTCTTGTCATATTATTAAATTCTTCGGTTTGCAATCCGAAAGAACTGAAATAACAGTAAAATTACATCGGCCTTCTATAAGTTTAAGTCTCGTAAAAGAGCACTAAGAGAGCAGTAGCGAAGAAGAAATGGAAGGAAAAATGTATAAAGAAGAATATTTTCTCTTGATTATTGATTTCATTTTATTATAATTGGCACGACAAAGTGACAATACTGTAGATACTTGAAGGTAGGCACGATGCTGTCCAAACGGAATATTAAATGGCGAGAAGCTCACGTCTCACGTCGTTCGATACTCCCATGCCGGCCTGCTGAGATGTTTCTCCACGCTTAATTCATTTCCTGAGTTCAATGTTTTATACAGGTGTTGCTCGACAAAGCAAATTATACAACTGTTTTTATCCTGATCAAATACGCTACGTGGGTACGTAGCTCTCCCGAACGAAGATAATCCAATTATATCATTATTAATTTGTTTGTTCCCGTTTAATAAATTAGTTGGTATTGTTGGCGGGCTCTATTACGCGGGAGTGAGCCCTGGAGGAATATTGTTTCACTCTCCGGCTTACGGATTTTTAAATTTTAATTGATCTCGATAATTTTGTAAAACGTGATACTGTTTTCTCATAATTTTGTGTAAGCGTTGGCGATATTATTAAATGGATTTATTGGTAGAATGAATAGTGGTTCGTGTGACCTAAAAACGTAAGGCACGCAAGGGCATAGAAGCTGACACGGAGTATTGGAATTTTTGTCGCTATTCGACCCCTTTGTACGACTCTTTCAGTGCGAGGGCTCGAACCGTGAAAATGATCACGAGATTCTTTTACGGTTTTGCTGAACGCTTTAACGTTTTTATTGGTTATATTTTCAGATATAAATAAACACGAATTAGATGGAATTAAATTACTTTCTAGTAAATTCTATAGTTGGTAATTGTTTAGGTATGTAATATGGGATGTATTTGTATTACGTATCCCTTCAGAGTCACTAAATATAGAATGAATAAATATAGGTTCGATTATAGAGAAAAGTATCAATGACAAAGTAAAAGTTTGTAGCTATCAAAACACTATACGATCTACACATAAACAAAATATTTTGTAGTGAAGGATCTGATGGAACTGCGTCTGAATGAAAACTTTATATATTTTTCCAAGCGAGTAGCATTTATTTGACGCTCGAGATCGATTTACAGAAGTGTGACATCATTTAATTATATAGCAAAACATCCTCAAGAATTTCTTGGGTCCAGGTTAGATTCGGGTAATTTGGTTTGGCCACTTCGAAATATTCAGTAGCAGCACGTTGTCTGGAAATGTGCCCGGTGAACATTAGCGAAACATCATTGTAAAAATTCACACCTGCCTACCCTTCGAATAGACGCGTGGTACAATAAATATATAAATACTTTTACATACACAAACTCACGCCTATGTTTCTCAAAGGGGTAGGCAGAGGTGCATTTCTGCACCCACATTTCGCCAAGCATGTATCTGTCCCACGTAATAGTGTGCGAGCCCTATTACGTGGCATTTTCGGGCACATTTTAAGAGTCCGTGCTGCTACCAAGAATTTTCTAATGGAAAAAAACAATAACACTTTGCCCGACCTGGGAATCGAACCCGAGACCTAGATTACACGACCACGAGACAGTCTTTTATTCACTTCCAAAACATCAAATATTTTCGAGCAACGAGCCAGAAAGCTGTTTAGTCTGAGCATTACATATTCATGTTATATACACGACGGTTTTAATAAAAGTTGGTGTTGTACACAAACTAGCGACCCGTTTAGCGCGACATTGAAAATTCAATTTACATATTACAAGAGCGAGCTGACTGGACACCTCATTATCCCATATAATGGTCGACGCTGGGTTGCACTCCCACAAGACTTAATTACCCCTAATCTGGCATTCTGTGAATCTAACAGAAACCCCGCTCGCGTAATTACGGTCCGCTGTTTTAAACTTAACAGTCTCGTTTATTTGCCTGTTAATTATACGCAATCTTTGGCTTGTATCATATCAGCTTGAGTTTATATGCTCGTAAGTTTTTATTGTTCGTTGATTAAATTTCCGTGTGTGCTTGTGATATCGGTTTGAACGGCGTTGGTGAGATCTTCGAAATTTGAAAATGCTTTCATATTCTGCTTGTAAAGTGGTAGAGCCAAAATCTTTGCAGAATTACAGGCATAGATGGAAAGAAACGAGGATGGTGATCATCATCAGCCGATTTATGTCCCACTGCTGGGCACGGGCCTCTTCTACAACTGAGAGGGTTTAGGCCTTAGTCTACCATCAAACCACAGGTTTCCTAGTAGAGTGTACCTTAGGCACTAAGTCAGGTTAGATATTTTTTGTATATAGGCGAGGTGAGGGTGACATCATGCCATTAAATTAAACCATCATTCATTCATCATCAGCCCATATACGTCCCACTGCTGGGCACGGGCCTCCTCTACCATTGAGAGGGTTTAGGCCTTAGTCCACCACGCTGGCCTAGTGCGGTTTGGCGGACTACACAGAGAAATTCCTAAGAACTTTTAGGTGTGCAGGTTTCATCACGATGTTTTACTTCACCGTTAAAGTACGTGATAATTATTTGTTAATACGCACATAACTTCGAAAAGTCAGAAGTGTGAGCCTGGGGTTTGAACCTGCGACTGTCGAGATTCTCGACCGCGTGCCTAAACCTCGAGGCCATCACGACTTGTGATAAACAACTTTTACAGTGAGTATAGTGATCACTGGATAATATTTGGACATAGATCCAACCGTGGACCGCTATAAGCCGATGACGATGAGTATGTAAAATGAGGGATATATTCGTAATAATTTAGTTAGTTTAGTGGTGTAAATAGGTCAGTGAAGTGTTTATGAATCCAAGGCGACGAAAAATGTCTTCAACTTTTTATTATAATTCCGACTGCTCAATATATGATGTGTTCAAAAAAGTCTACACCAAAAATATTTTAAGTTAAGCTTGTTGGACCAAGGCTTACATATTTTAACAGTACAACCAGCTAAACGCCGTGTAGCGGCCTATATAAACTGAATATGAGGCATGAAAAAAACATGCTGAGCAATGTTGTGTAGAAAAATGTGGTGAGAAAAAAACTAGAATAAAATGTATTAAGAGTGAAAGTTGTTTAACAAAAAAACACGTCTGTAAAAGTTGTTTCTAACTTGTAACCTTAAACACATTCAGAAACAGTAATTCGTAAAAAGAATATAAACAGTATTCAAGTACTTCGTTTTCTTACATGTCGGGGATGTTTACAGGCTTGTCGGGCTTACCAACAATAAAAGTCTCATTAAAATTTGTTTACCCGTTTTGCCTCCTTAGCTGTTGTATAAACGGGAACATTTTGAACGCACGTTTTCCACATTTATTTTACTTTACACACAAAGGATCTTGAAAGAATAATTTAATAATTGCTTCCAAACAAACCCATGTCTTTGATCATATACATACACGCTTGATTGGATATAAAATATATAGAAGTAACAAGCGAATCAAACCTTAATTGACTTAGTGAAAATATTACTAATTATTATTTAGTTAAAATTTGTATGAGCAATGAAGATAAGCGCGTCAGGCACGAGCTTCGGCGTAATTAAATTCCAGACAAACAAGATTGAAGCGATCCTGCTTTAGTGTCTTAATAACTCTCATTTGCATCACGTGTGCATCGAAGCAAAAACTGTAGCGTGCGTTTAAATGAAAACTTTCATAAAATCTGAGGCAGCCTCATTTAAAAGTCGTGTGTGTTTACACATGATATCGCCGCAGCCTGCTTACGAACACTCGTCGTACTTTGCCTGCCCCTTTAATTGGAGGAGCTTGCGGGGTTCAACACGCGAATGTGTGTGTGTCCAAACAAAACTCGACCGTATTGCAAGCGAGCCACAGGCTAATATCTGAGCGGTGAACAAATACCGCTTACCAAACGAGGTTACCGATTTTACGCTGGAATAGTTCATAAAAAGGTACTTTGTGTGTGCTATTAGTTATTTAAGCATAATTACCAACATATTTTTAGATGTTATGGATTCCTGCGTACCCTTTTATCCTGTGTGCGTAGTATTCGCGGAGTGCGTTAAATTTTTATGTTAGCCTATTCGCTAGTTGGATCAAAACGCATTGCTTTGTTTGGAGTATTAGGTGATATTATTCCATGAACTTCTAGTAATGTTTTGTAAAGTTTTACTAACAAAGAAAATTGTGGGATCTATTTTTTATATGCTTGGTATTATAAATTCTATGAAATGAATCAATGCGTTTGGAAAATGAAAATATTGATCAACGTAAAAATTAAACATTCACACACACAAACAGTAAATTCGTTGGACATTGTACTTGCTGCATGCGACTTTATATTTAAAAATTATGTGTCAAATGTATTTGAAGCAAATTTAACAAGATGCCAATAGAAAAACCTAATAAAGCTCAGCCCGCCCTGGGAACCGAATTCGGGAGCTGTCAATAACACGCCGCATGCTTGTGGCTTGTCCCTAATACGTAAAACTAAAATACTATCGGCAAAAAATGGCAGTAGAAATACGCAGAAATCCACACACAGTTATATATCGGTTTCAATTTTTAAATAAGATATAAAAACATTGAAAAGCATTTTATATCTTCATAGAATTTCAGCCCACTTTTGATCACAGATGACTTGTTTTATATTGTAAATAAAGCCGCGAATGAACAACAAATGCAAAACTTGGCTCGTTTATTACCTTTAACTCGGCGAGCGAGCCTATCATTGCCAAATTTGGCTTGCGCATAGCATATTTGATATAGTACATGGAATTTTTGTACTGGAAAAATGAAAAGTTCCCTAGAGATACATACCGTATGCACAAAGCCTCGGGAAAAATGGGTCGTGATTAATTTTTAAACACTTTGTAATGCATGTGTGTCGTACTCAAAGCTGTCGTTAGAACTTGCCGCAATATTAACAAGGTTATTATGGACCTACCCGCGACGGTGCTCATCAAATCTGTTTATGTAAGAGTATTTTTTTAATATAATAATATTTCATTTTAATAATATTATTAACTGGTGAAATATGAAAGGCTGAGACCTACAGGATAATACTCATTTTAGGTCACTTTAGTATAAATTATATAATATCTTGATCACCCACAGGTTTTCTAGTAGAGTGTACCTTAGGCACTAAGTCAGCTTCGATATTTTTTGTATATAGGTGAGGTGAGGGTGACATCATGCCATTAAATTAACCTATAACTTAGTAAAATATAACATATACACTCACTTTATTTGTTATAGAAGCAAAAACAAAAAAAGTGAATCTTTCGAACAAAATTAAATTCAATTTGTACATTCTTCGGGGATGCAGTTCGTACAGTCTGTCAGTCAAGTATGTACGTAGGTATATATTTTTATAAATGTCATGATTCGGGGTCAACTGCATAAAAACTATTTAATGAAAAAGAATGACTCTCGTGACTTCAACGGGTAATACAACTGGGATTAATAAAATAAAGTTTTAAAAATAAAAACAAAAATCTACCATTTGTCACCAAAACAAAAGTTTTATTATAACAATAAAATTCTGTATTCCGGCTCAAATCAATGCCCTATGGTAAATAAATTGGAAAACTTCGTCGGGAATAAATCATTTCGCAGAGTCTATTCGATTTAAGTGCAAATACCGACAATGAATTTAAATTGTCCGCTTTTAATACTAAAACTTGTTAATGAAACGACGACCGCGAAACCGCAACTCTTGAGTTCTCGATGTCTTTTATCTTCTCTTTCTATGAAACGCCAATAATAAAGTAAATCTCAATGCGAAGTTCAAAGGCTGTTGCGCGGTAGTTAGCCTTGTATAAATACATTTTCAAGTTTAAAATGGAAACCTATAATAATACTGCCTTTTGTTTTATGATAACATAAATAATATAACTAACATGAAACTTGGTAAATAAATTTAAATGTCTGTTACTAAATCACACAAAAATGCGTAACTGAATTGAAATAAAATTCAACAGAAAATTAGTCTATAACTTGGATTAATGCTAAAGATCGGTTTTATATCAGAAAAAAATTAGGTGGTTTTAGGTCATTAGCGAACAATAAAATGCAGATTTTATTCTTCAATCCAAATTTGTCTCTTAATTCTGGGTCAAAAAAAGTCTTTGTCTGTGACTAGATCCCAATAAAAAGTTTTAAAGAGATCACTTTTTTTGCCTATATATTGTATATAAAATATCCAATAAGGATTGCAAAAAGAATGGAGCATATTAGAAGAAGTAGGACACAGTTTAAGCGCATTAAAACTAATGAAGATTGGATAATATTAGTGTTATTCCCATATGTGTTGTCTTTTATAAATCAGGGTACATGCTTGTCTCCTCGAAGGGTAGGCAAAAGTATATTTGTACATTAAAATTTCGATCCACATGCAATTGTTTCAAGTCTATTTCCTTTCTCCTAAACCATAAGACTCGTTTCCTAGTGTGAAATAAGAACTAGGAGCATCATAGTTAGGTGTTTTTAAATCCTTCTTGAAAATAAATAGAACCGTGACTGTTAGAAAACAACAAACCGAAAAATAAATAATGTAATAACCAGACGATTGGATAAACTCCCAACTCATTTCTAAAGCAGAAAACATCTTTGGCGGTTACAAATAACGTTGAATTGATCTCGAAATTGAGTTTTTTGTCAAGGGCAGACACTCGTATACCTATTATTGTATAGCACTACGATGTAGCTGTAATCGATTTACTTTTTTTACGTGCTTGGTTAATAAATGTACGATAAAGAACTTTATAGTCACATTTCTCACAACGAACACATACGTATAGGTAATTTATTTGATTGTAGATTAGTGCCACTGATATTCGGTTATTGGTCTCGAGCTGTAGTATAAGGGGTAAATTATTAAGTTTAACGTTTGTATAAAGTCATGCTAAGATTTACATTTTAAGAGTTATTTAAGTAAGCGATATTTTATAAGACAATAAACACACGCGAGGCAACTATAATAAAATTTATGCTAAGGCTTTATATTAATTTCGTGCAAATTTATTTGTAGTTGTAGTAATTTGAGGATAATCTTATAGGATTCTAAACCCTTGTCGTTTATCCTCCATAAGTGTCGTATATGCTTTACTGAGAATTTCTTTACTGTACATTGCACGTAATAAGCTTGGCTGGTACACGTACTTTCATCTTTCATTACATAAGTCCTCCTTACTGAATCATCAATAAAGTATAAAAGCTATTGAGTGTTATAATTTTCTCGACGACATCAAAGCAGCAAGGCACCATAAAGTAGAAATAACCAAATTTCCTATTTGTCCCCGTAAAATACCTACTTGTTTTTCATAGATTTATAAGCTAATCGGCACTTTGTCATTCAATTTGGAGGGTTGCCAATAAGTCTCTTATAAAACAGCACGCTGGGTCGAGCATTCACATTCATCTATACCAAGTTGAATAGTGGATTGCGTCGTAATGAAGCATTAATGGGTAATATGCCCAAGGTTCATTAAACAAATTCATCTGATAATTCATATAAGAGTGGAATAAAGTGGGGTACATTGCAGGCCTATCATCTGTCTTTATTGAAATCCATTTTGGATGATGTAATTTGGAATATCTATCAGACAAAGCTTGTAAAATTATACTTTTGTTGTTTTCGTGTAATTAAATGTTTTATGGAATGCTTTAAATGTTGTACTATTTTCAACGTAATTACAGAATGTTATTAGATTATGTTGGTAAGGTTGTGTAGGATCAAATTCATATGTTCTTTTGTTAGTTGTTTTCTGTGGAATCGCGAGGTCCCCGGTTTATTTCGTATGTCAACTATTTCATGAATAATATTAAATATTCAATTTGTTGCTTTAGATGGGTGGATCATATTTGGTCTTAGTTAAATCATTTAAATTCAAGAATACCAAGGTTAACAGACCTTAACGAAAGAGACCGTATAATCATTTAAAACTTTGTGAGTTCGAGTAAAGCCAAATCAATTTAAAATTATTTTGCTACAATTATATAATTTTTAAATAACATGAAATTCTCGACCGCGAGAATTTACCCTCTCAGTTGTAGAGGAGGCCCGTGCTCAGCAGTGGGACGTATTTGGGCTGATAATGATGATGATGATGAAATAACATTTATTTAGTATGGCGTTTCGTTTGGATTTATGTTTAGGACAGGGAGAGGAACGTGTAAGGTGAAGTAAGACTGTTTGGCTTTTTAAAATATTTAGATGTCCGATAATGACACATATTGTTGTAATATCGTGATGAATTGGTATAATACGCGGTAGCAACTAACATGTGTTAGTTACACCGTCTATTTAAGAAGTCTGTTAAATCGCCTCTGCTAAGAGCCGTGAGTGTTATTGTGTTGTAATGTGTAACTTTCAGATGAGCTGTTTGCTCGTTGGCCAGAATTGTGACAAAAATGATCTGTCTTGATCCAACCTTAATGGAAAACGGGTAAGGCTCGTTTGAAAACTTATGTAATCAAAAAGTCTGAAGTTTGCTGTTTGAATAAAATTTGTATGTATCTTTGATAATGTATATAATAAAACAATATTGATGATCTCAATACTATACAAGTTAAAACGACAAAATAAAATAAAACGAATCCATTGTTAGAAAATGAAAAATTCCCATTCCGATTAATCAGATTCGTGTTCCAAGAACTGAGAGAATCATTTCGAAATTCGTCGTGTCGCGAAATTAAAAATAACTTGGATTCTTAATCTTTGTTTTTCATTTATTTAATTTATCAAGTGCCCTATCTACTTCGACCGTCTCGATTGGAATGGTATACATTACCTGAAAATGAGGCGTAACAGCAGCTTAACGGTTCCTTTGAAGGTTTTGTTTATCTTCACCTTTTTTTTTCGTATTCCCAAGAAAAATGCAGACGCTATAATACTTATTAATATTTATAAAAACATCAGACCATATAAGTTCAGTATCTGGAGATCTTTCAACCGTAGAGGTTGCTCTAGCATTCATCAGATCCTTATTTCCATCGAATGTCTCCAAGGTGTAATGTGTGTTGATTATAAATTAGTCGTAGTCGAAGAATTAAAACTATATCACAAAATAATAAGTATACCCTCATTACGATCTTCTAAAATATTAAAAAAATTAAAAATATTTTTTCGATAATTAGATTATAGGCGAAGAAAGGAAATTTCATCAAAATAATTGGAATGGCGTCAGTCAATAAAAACTTTGGAGCAACCCTCTCGGGACCAATTAAATAAAACAAGTTTACGAAATCAATTAGTTGCAATGTTGGTTTAACACAAGTTGTTATTGAGTTTGCGAACTTCTAATATGTCCTATGTAAGGTTTTTACTTCGCTTCGGACTTTAATGAAATTTTAAAACATTAAATCCGAACAAAAGCACCAAACTGCAATTTTAAAGTGTCTCTTCTTAATTAAAGTTGTAATAACTGCTGATCAGGTTGAATATTTAGGTATACTTAAGACTATCTTTTATTAGTATTTTGCGATAATCCCTAATTGGTTATTTTTATTAATTTAGATAAGTTCCTATAACTATTATTGGTTTATCAACTTATTCCGCGCTAGTATCATTTGCACTTTTTATATTTTAATCCATACAAAGCGCATAACAATTACAATTCAATTTACGATATTATCATCAGGCGCGCTTTTATTTCTTATTTCATCTGTAACTTAGTCAGCGGTTCTGTTTCATTCCGACATCGTAATTGAATCAGTGGTGTATAGGAGTGGCGAACGGTGATTACAATATTCTATCGGTTTTCATTTGCATAACAAAGGAATTAATATCCTATAATTAATGTGTCGTTTTTCATTTGGAACATTAGACTTTATAGCCCTGGTAGCACAGTAAATAAAACATCAGTTTGGGAAATCGCAGGTTCGATCTTCGCACATTTTTTTTTATATGATGCACAAATAATGGTTTCGGCTTTGAATCCACGGACAAAACACTTGTAGCTAAGTTTGGAGTAAAAATTATGGATGATACTTTTCTACCCCGTGTCAGTTTGATGGGAAAAAACTTTATGTTCCCGTAAATGCAACTATACCTCTGCATTTGTGATGAATCGGACAAGTATAATACTAAAGTATTAGCAAAAGTTGAAGGAATTTCGGCCCTGCTCCCCTAAACATAGATCGATAGGCAGCGTTCAAAGCTGATTTCGTTGAACATTTAATAGAACCAAATCGTATGCGTTATCTGAAACGTGTTTCATGTCACCCATTCATGGAATGACGTGTGCTACCCAGCTCTGTAGCATAGCGTTCCTCGGCTTATTTGCATGTGAAAGAGCGTCAAACGCAGTTACTTTTGTATGAGAGTGGATGAGCACATAAGGTGAGATAAAGTATTTGATTTATTCTTTAATCAACTTTTTCTATCATGGCTTAAGGAAATGAAAGTGCGACGCTCGCGTGGAGCGCGGTAGATATATAGATTGTTTTACGTGGCTATCTGTGCGACAGGTTTTCATTTTAAAATATATTCAAGTATTTATTTATGAAACGACTATATAAGTTATGGTTCTACAGTTTTTACCATGAAAACAGTGCAATGTAATGTAAATGGTTGTACGACTCGGGCAGTTGTAACTACATTATAAACGGTTTGAATCGGACGAGTATTTCTGAAAATGATGTAGAGTTACATTTGTTTTGCAAGTGAGATTGCGGGAGCTCTTTCAGCCCTTGTCTTTTCTTCTCATTTCCATTTCCTATATATTTTAAGAGACAGGTAAGACAAGTCCATACTTAGTCCATACTTATAAGATACCATTATCTTATTGACCTCTGAATCAATTGTAGTACTATTGAAATCGTGCATAAAATTATGCCTGGAATTTTTGTAACAGACTGATTGCAAAATATAAGAAATATGCGTGGGTCGCTATTGTATTCTGATAATGGCAAAAATTTCCTATCGTTATCAAATTCGCCAAGTGGTGTAGTATCTATCAGAGGACATGGTCAGTCAAAAAAATCCTGACAGCAAATAAAATTAACTATATTAACTATATCGCATTTTCCATGGGGAGTGCTCTGATGAACTTTTTGGGCTAATACCTGCTGCTGAATTTCACTACCGCACCACACGCCAGAAATTGAAGTTTCATCCCTACCATCTGGATGAATGGCGTTCTTCAACTGTGCGGTTCAAGCGGTGTTTCTTTCCTCGCACAACATCTTTGTGGAATCAGCTTTCCTTACGGGTATTTCCAAATGGATACGATTTAGGGACCTTCAAGAAAAGAGCCTATATTTACCATTACCTAAATATTTAGTAAAAACCATATTGTAAAAAGTTTGATAATTAAAAACCTATGCGTTATACAAAAAAAAAGTTTCAAATAAAAAAATGGCAAATATTATTATCTACAATAATGAATCCTATAATTTTTGTCGTACGATGCGCGGTTCGCGAGATATTCGTTAAAACATGTTTTCCAAGATGGCGGCTGAAGTGAACTCCCCCCCCCCGCCGCGCCAACTTGGATTTACATTCAGGGGACACCCTTGAACATATTCCAAAAAAAAAACAGGTCCCGTACGTTGCAAAAAAATACCCCCGGCGCTTGGCCTAAATGGCATCTATTTCGTTTACTTTGAAGTTATTTTATAAGTGGTAACCAAATTTCCAAGGCACTGATTACCTTTAAAATTGGTATTTCACATTTCTTTAATTACTTTTTGAGCAATAAAGATTTGTTATAAAAGTATCCATAAAAATCAAAATTTTGTTATGTTTCAGAAATATTTTTAAAACTAATTTTACCTCATAATACATTGGTATTGGTCTACTTGAATAATGCAACTTTTATTTAAAATTATAATTTTTTATGCAACAAAACAGCATAATTACAATAAAGATATCTCAATTAACAGCAACAATGTCTAAGATTGCCAGAGCAAGCTGTTTAAATTGCACAAATTAAAATAGCCGTCTGGTGCACGCTCTGCAAAACTGGAACATTTAAAAGCAATATTAGCAATTACAATGGCGGGTCCCGGCGGTGTGTTTTGCGTGCGTATTTTTATTGTAATACAGGTAAGTTATCCTGGCGATAGCCTAAAGAGCAGCTATAAAAGTATGCAAAATCTTTCGAATAATTATGCAAATGGAACATTCTCCTGCGGCCGCAATTCACATTCAAGCGGGTATCTACGACAGCGTATTGCGAAATTTGATAATACACGTATAGGAGGTACATTTTAATGCGCCTTTTAGTCCTGATACGGAAGAGAGAGTTTATGATCGCAAAAGTGCCGTTCTGATAGAGTATCAAATAGCCAAAGATGAGTATCTCGCCTTTGAACATAATTGTCCCAACTGGCAAGAATGTTCTTTGGTTGAATGTTTTTATATTTTTATTAAGAGCATCAAGGTTCTAGAAAAGAGCGAACAAGGGGAATGACAACCATTGGGATTACAATGGTGTCTTTAATATATGTACTAGTGAATCTCTTAGTTGTACTTGAGCTACTTCAAGATCTGACTCTCCGATATACAAACCGATATAAGAGTTTCTTAATAAGACGAAAGGTATTTTAAAATGTTAAAACGTTAGAAAAATAGTTAAGTCACATTTAAAAAATATAATAAAAAAATATACAATTTTAACATACATACATACATACTGTATTACCCGAAGGGGTAGGCAAAGGTGCATTTCTGCACCCACATTTCGCCAGGTATGTATCAGTCCCACGTAATAGGGGGCGAGCCTATTGCCGTTTTTCGCACGGCACATACATACTTGTACCGCGAGACCACGAGGCAGTAAATTTTAATTAATATTTCAATTAACAATTTTAAAAATAATATAAATAAAATAAGTATTAGTAAGTGACAATAGGGGTCTAATGTACACAGATTTTTTAATATTCAGATGTAAATATATAAATTATAATTATGTGCTTCGAATTCATACCCGCAATATTTTTTCGGTGGTCCAGCTCGCTCAAACTAATCTCACTTACAATAAACGAAATGTGCAATACAGATTAAACGTTATCGCTCGCCGCGATCCGAATTATCCTATGATTAACGCTTAATGATCATTCCACAACGCGATGAAACATTTTATAACTATAACGCTCAAATAATGGAGGTATGCGTTGCGAAATACAGCTCATTTATAAGGAGAGTAATATTGATTTTTCGATTGAATAAGCGGCTCGTTGGCTCTGCAAAAATTCGACTTTTAATTCTCTATTGTCGGGAAGAGCGAGGCTCGGTAATGGAATCAAGCAGCCGGGTCACGTCTCGGACCCTCAAACGGCTGACGGTAGAAGATAAACTTTACCTTCATTGTCAATTTCCTTGAGTTTTGAGGGCTCTCCGCACGCCCGGAAACAATGAAAGAAAAGTACTTTGAACGAGTTTCTGTTGACTTTTTAAATGGTGGGACGGGATAACTCACCTTATTAAGTCACTTAAACTCAATAACAAATTATGGATTTATTGTTCAATGTTATAAAGCTGGTGACGATCTCCTTAGAATGAGATTTTTAAATTTACACATTTTCGTATTTAAGTTTATACTGTACTGAAAACGGATCGATGTTGCTGACGTGCATTGGTAATTACAAATACGACAGCCACACAAACGCTTATAGCTTAGTTAGAGGCCAACAAACAACGCGTGTATTATCAACTAATTATTGCTCATTTGACGTTGGTGCGAAATATACACAAATATGCCCGTTGCGCAGTTGGCTAGATACCAGCTTGCGAAACAAGAGGCCGCGGGTTCGATCTCGGCACCGAGACAAATGTTTGTGTGATCCACAAGTATTTGTTTCGGGTCTGGGTGTTTGTGAGACCGAAAAGTGTCTCGTAGTTTCTGATACCCACGACACAAGACTTGTATCTTAGTGTGGGGTCAGAACTATGTATGTGACTGTTGGGTGTATTTATTTATATTTATTCACTGTATCCGAAAAGGGGCAATCGGAGGCATATACTTTTTACCCAATTTCTTCAAAACATACGGTCCCATTTAACTTAGTCATGATAATAAGAAATTCTAAAGGGAAAACCCAATACACCGACTCGATCCAGGATCGAACCTAGTACCTCTATAAGGCCAACAATATTTGATTTTTTACTTTTGGTTTCTTTAGTAGGATTTGCTTGTATTGTAGGACATTCTGTTACTCCAATACTTAGTCTCCTGATTCAGGGGAATGACAATTGTTTGATTCCAGCTTCTCTTGATTCTTGGCTTGATAATCGTGTATATGGTAAATATAAGGCAGGATTCCTTACACTTTACTAAAGTCTTCTCCGCATGAGGCCTGTAACAGAAATAATAAACGCGAATTAAAGTATTTCGAAGTAAAATATTGTAATAAAGCTAAGTAAATGCTTCTGATCTGAGGACAAGTCTGTTATAGAAAGAACCAGAAACAACGGGAACCTTTTCAGTTTCATAAATGAGTATTCATGGAATTTTCTGTTGGTGTGTCGATCTTACAGCTTCTATTACATCAACCCAGGCATCCATTAAAGATGCCTCATAGAGGTATATTGAACATCATGTCACATTTAAAGCAATCAGCCCATACTTTTTCATATTTCGAATATTCATTTATAGCAAGCGAGTTCTCTCGATTGCGTATTGATCCGATCATTAATTCACAATCAGCTTTCCATTGTTTCGGTTTTGACGATGTATTTTGAATTGCCTATGGTAAGTTTGCATCCAATGTATTTCGACAGCTTTCAATAGTGGTTTGTCAGAGGCTGGCATGTGAAATGAAAGGCCGCAGGGATGTGTCATATATACATATTATGTATATTTTAGAGTATGGGTGTTGGTGAGGTCGTTAGGTTCTTATTTTTAATTAAAACTTGTATCATAATGTATGGTCAGATCTTGTGTATAACCGTTGGATGTATTCATTTATTGATTATTTAGTATAAATTACTGGGTTGATTATGGTTTTTTAATCTTTAGTATTTTTGAGTACCTATATAAAATAGACATAAGTGGAGGAATGGCTGTTGCATTATATTCATTGAGTGATGGCGGTTCATCAGTCTTTACCTCAATAATTTTTCTTCTGAAACCTTTACCAAAGGTCGGCAAAGCGCCTACGATTCTTATATTAAACAATATGATAATTGTTGCAATAAAATGATTTTTGCATACAAAAATGAAAATTGTTATCTTTAAATCTAATGGGAAAATTATTATATTAACGCGCAGATGTAGTTACTACATATTAGTCCATCCCCGTGGGAATACTGACGTCAATATATTTAGATATGTTTGTCATTTGCTATGCGTTGTTTGAGAGCTATGGGGCTCTATTAATGAAGAAAATATACATACATGTACCTAATAGTCACAGTACGTCATGAATAGGTAACTTGAAATTATATTAGTTTTCTTTTTCATAATACCAAAAACCTGCTTAAGTACCTAAAAATTTTCCTCAGAACCTTTTTTATTATTGTAAAGATACAATAAGTTTCCTCATATTAAAGAAACACTAGAAGTGAAGTGCTTATTGGGAAAGCATTAAATTACTTTTGGTTATAATTGTTTCGACTTTGACTGCCTCGTGGTCTCGCGGTACAAGTATGTGCTGTGCGATCTGGAGGTCCTGGGTTCGATTCCCGGGTCGGGCAAAGTGTTATTGGGTTTTTAAATTAGGAAATTCTCGGTAACAGCACGGAGTCTGGAAATGTGCCCGAAAAACGGCAATAGGCTCGCCACCCATTACGTGGGACTGATACATACTTGGCGAAATGTGAGTGCAGAAGTGCACTTCTGCCTACCCCTTCGGGGAATACAGGCGTGAGGTTATGTATGTATGTATGTATGTTATAATTGTTTATATCATCTTCTAGACCCAGTATCCAATAAAGAAAGATTTAGAACAAAATAAGTCAAAACAGGTAAAGTAGATAATTCAATTGTAATGAGCCTTGGCTTCGTATCGAGATGTTCTGAGCAACCCGTCGCCAACCAGCTGTTACGAACATTCCAAATCGGGGTTAAACTAAAACCTTTCCTAACTAAAGGGTTAGATTTAATTAACTACCCTGTAACTTTGGATGAAATTATAATTTACTCATAACATTTGTGTTATCCACTACTATTTTCAATAAAATTAATGTACGCACTTAACGAGGATCCAAATCAAAACCGAGCATAAAGACTTAATTATAAAACTTTTCTTTTGTGGCAAAACTGTACGAATTTACGAAGTCGACATGTATGTGAGTCACTGAACGCAGTTTGAAAGTTTCTTTGCGAGGCTTTATTTGTTCGCATATAAATATAATTTTAATCCCAAACTGGGGATAAGGCTTGAGAACCCCTATCGTTATGACATAAAATTAATCTCTTGCATCCTACCTGTCATCGTTAGTTAACTGAGGGTTGGTGCAACATTTTTAAATTTATTGAATTTGATATTTTTTATTATACGGCCTGCGTATATTTTTTAAAAAGGTACAACATTTGTCCACAATCCGGTACTTATTTCATTTGTCTAAATAACGCGAAAAATGAGGTATCAAATTTATCAAAGTTTGTTTGAAATTTCATAGTAAAAATATGTTTCTAACTAAATAGCAGTTCGAATTCTCAAGAATAAAACGGGGTTAAATAGGGTGAACATACCCCGTCATTAATAAATCGAAAAACCCAGATGAAATCGCAGGAACAAACTTCTTATGTTTCGAGTAAATCTTATATAGTAATAACGTGTTGTGTTATAAGCAGAATGTTAAGAAACCAATACGGTTGTGCACGGGGACAGAATTGTAAACAACGGTTGGTGTCACCAATAGATCACTCTGAAGCAATCGCGCGTGTTACATATTAGCCACATATGTTCGCGGCGTTACTGACAAAAACCAGAGGCACATTCCGACGCCCACACGTCCCGTTATGTTAAACTACGAATTGATTTCCTGAAAGTCTCTTTGAGGATACTCGTGGATGTTTTTTAACTGTAGTTTCGCATGTGTGCTTGGCAACATATTGCCTTTTTTTGCTCGTTTTTTTATATCTAGCATCGTGTTTTCCCTTTTTCACTACTGTATGCCCATATGGAGCATTCTCCATACGTCCTTATAAGTTCTTTAATATACATTTGTGATAAAAACGAGGATAATAATGTTTAATATTACCCGAACATATAAACGTAAGTAGCCATATTTTATCCCGTGTAATATTTACACGTGGTAATCTTATTAAATTGTCTTTATAGATCATTTACTGGCATGTTAAATATAGCATCATAATTAATTCTCCGCGACAACGAGATCAAATCAAAGAAATTAATTATGGCAGAAAATCCACCGCGGTCGGAGAATACGATAAATCATGAACGACGGAGCTTTGTTGGCGGCAAACATTACATTTCCGGGAAAAATCTTGAAATCCATTTCCCTAGAGGATTTTAAGGAAAAATTCGATAAAGTAATGGCCGGTGGGCATACGGTCTTTGGTTGTGACTATCGGCGTCGTGTCGTGTCGCGCGCCGCTGGAATCTGTCCAGCCTCGAGCTACTGCAACCTTCCGACAACCTGAATATTAGATTTCTCTGCAGTTGACACAAGCTTACATCTATCGACTATTAAGTTTGACATAATATTTTACATGAGGGAAACATCTATGTTCATACGAACAAATTTATAGTTCGATCAGTGTTCATTTGGAGATTAGAGAAACGATATCTGTATTCATAATCCTATTTGATATTTTCCCGATCCAGACAGGTAATAGAAATTTACAGTAGGACAAATTGGACGGTTTATCGCAACGAATCCAAATTTGGCTCAACGCCAATCAACTACAGTTTGCAGATTATAATTTTAATACATATTATGCCCGTATTTATGTGCACTTAATTCCTAATGGAACCCAATCTTCGCCAACGAATGAGAGTGAAACATTTTGGGTGTGATATTTCGGTGCGAATCCCTTGTAATAAAGTCCCGCTTATCTAAAAAAAGAGATATAGCGAGACGTTTATTACGTGTATTTATCCTCAAGTATAATCAGATAACAAAATCACTTAGGCGACATAAAAATGATGTACTGATGTCGTGGCACAACGGCCGACTTTGGGGAAGATGAAGGCGCGCGCCTGACGGCTTAGCGCCCGTGTTAAGTGCCGCCCATAAACAAGAGACCCTCAACACGTCACTTGCTACAAATGGACTCTTTATGCCCCAGTCAAATATAAATTCCTCCAATTTCTTTGCCAATTTTCTCACTAGATTCTTGAATCTAGTGCTCTTGAGCTGTCGTTAAAATAAACTCTTTAGCAAATATTCTACATTCTTTTAAAAGCTCGCACAATAGATGTAGTGCGATGTGAAATTGTTTGTCCAATAATTGAAACACTGTTTGTATAGCGGGCAAAAAGTTGTTTTAAAGCTCACTGCGCTGAACAAATCCAACAACGTAGTTTGTTTTTGTCGGGCGCGATAGTTTTTGATGTATGGACTGGATAAAAAATGCATAATAGACAAATGTTTGCACATCCCGGCGGAGTGCAAAGCGTGTGATAAAAATCCGTGGCAGTTTTTAAAGACTTTTGGCACGTGTGTGCAGCGGCATGTCAAGGGGCTGTCAGCGCTGCAGAAAGCGCTGGTGCTGTCGAGTTCCGTCCTACAGCATTTCGTCTGCGTTGCCGACGCCGCGCATTTTATCTTCGGTCACCACATAGCGCTTGGCAATTCAGCGCTAGTTTTTTTTGCTGACCACTGTTCTCCGCTCGCATTGCATGTACTCGCCCAGACACACCGTTGCGGACAGTGCGCGTTTTACCTTACATTCACGCGTTTTTTTTTTCAGTTTGGAATTTAGCATTTCGTATATCAATTTTCGCAGTAGATACGTTCTGCTACCTCAATATTTACGAAACGCTTAACATTTAAGTCTGTAATTTAGAATGTATAATCTGTACGAAACTCATAGCAATACTTTACACAAGCTTAAACTTTAGTCGCCGTCGTTTAAATTATTTGTCCGGCTGGAGCGTTTCCAAATTAAATTATACGCAGAAATTTTTGGTAACATTGCAAAATTCATTATGATTTCTGTTCCGGGTGATACGTTTAGCGAGACCGTTTTAATTTAATTTCTCGCCAAGTTGTCTGCTTAAGAGTAAGTAAACCGTTTAAGCAAAATCCCCAATGACAGCGTGCAATCTGTTTATTTGGCAATCAAACGCTTGTTATAATCTCGATTTAATTATTGACTTCGATTAAATGTCTTTTAATTACTCGGCTTGGCTTCGTGAGCATTGTAGGGCTCTTAGACAATGCGGCTTAATCGAATTCTAGCGTTTAGGTTGTAGGAAGGTTACGGTATCGGCTGTTTCTCCTAAATTGTTCGTGACATTAGTCTCTTGACCCTCATGTCACCTCGTGGAGCGAGCGTCTAATACGTTCTAGTAACGCGAGTTTGAATTATTCTGGATGGGGAGTAATCTCATTTGCTGGTTACAGTACTGAATCCCTTTGTGACTTGCAAAGCGCATTAAGCCAGCAACAGCGGTTGTTGTCTAATGAGTGTAATTTGAACGTGCCAGTCCCGATGTGCGGCTATTGATTCCTGATCTAAGTTGATGACGTTGGAAAATTCTCTTTAGCGAGGCTGATTGCATTTACCCAATATGTTTACAGCTAAGGGTATATTTTAGGTATAATTTTTCGTATTATTCATTTACTTATTTAAAATGAGGATTTAGATCCAAATCAAATCGATTAAGGTATACTTTTAAAAGGAGTAATAGCTTTTAGTGCCTGCCTTGTGCCTGTGTCGTAAACGTGCGGCGTGTTATGCGGAACGCATTTGTTTGCCAAGTCGAAAAAAAGTGTTATTGGCTTTTTTCATTAAGAAATCCTTAGTAGCACGGTTCGAATAGACGCGTGGTGGGATAAATATAAAATATTTTTACATAAATGCCTACATACATATTTCTGCACCCACATTTGACTCATCGTTTTCGTCGCACGAAATAGGAGGCCAGCCTATTGTCGTTTTTCAGGCACATTTATAGACTCCGGGCTGCTACGGAGAATTCCCTAATGGATAAACTCAATAACACTTTGCCTCTAGATCGCACGGCACTTGCTTGTCCCCCGAAATCACGAGACAGCCCACACGAGAATTCCCTTTTGTCATTTTATTAAATTATGCTTGGCTTAATTTATGAAAGTTTAAAACTAAAGTGGCCCTAACTTTTGCTCCAATACGGGTATAATCATAATACTTTTCGAACAAAGTCATTGTTGTGTAAAAGTTACGAGTAAAAGCGTAGTATCGTTTTTTACTTGACTGACTATAGGTAATGAGAAAAGTTGTAACGGCCACCGAATGTGTTTCCGAACGCTACCACGATCCTGTGCAAATTCGGACCATCTGTTAGCAAAAGGATCCATTAGCATTTACACGAATATATCTACATATGCGGCTTGCATGTGTTCCTAGGTTGTAATTTCGTTTGTTGTTTTTGAAATAGGAACGAAGGAATATCAGTGTTTTATATATCTACCGGTTTAACAAATGCCAAACGATTTTTCCGTGTTGAAGTTAGAAAGAACGTACACAGGGTTTTTGTTGCAATTTTTTTAACAAACATCTTCTCATAATATACGTCATACTTCCAACAACCTCATTTAGCGTAATAATATGAGGTATTAATCAAATGTTTTGCCTCAATGGGTCTTGGTGGGCTTTATAAGCCTAAGAAATTCCAGGTATCCTATCATACTGCAGTTTACTCATACACAAGGTAGAGGTTTCTATTTCAAATGCCAAGCTAGCTTCGCTAACGCAAGAGTTAAACCATTAGAAACGAGATCTTCTCTTTGTCTTATATACCTTAAAAATTATTATTGATTTACATCGACGATGTAAAAAGGCACAAGAAGGACTGACACAAGAAACAACGCAATGTATGAAAATCTCTAGCAACACTGCTCCACTTATACAACAAAATTGAGTGCAGTGTTATATTCTTTTTTGGCCAGTGTCCAGTATTCACATTTTTGACTGAAGTAGAGCGTGAGTTTTTTTAAGCTGTGACAAATATGGGTTTATTCATAGATCTTGTAATGAATTTATAACATAAATACAAACTGTTTCTGGGCTGTGTCTTTAAAAGGACAGGAAAAGGTGCTCTTCTACTGCGGTTTAAGTCCCAGATGGGGCGAGCTTGTTGCCGTTTGGCCACATTTCTAGGCTCCGTGGTGCTGTTGTGAATTTGGTAAGGAAACCATTATAATACTTTGACCGACACAGGAATTAAATTCTAAGTCGCTTGATCAAACACCAATAATTTTTATAATAAATAAATGATGCCAAATGTAATCATCATCATCGTCATCAGCCCATAACGTACCTCAGCTGGGTATGGGTTTTTTTTACAACTGAGCGGGCCTTAATCTACCACGCCGGCCAAATAAGGGTTGGCAGACTACACACTAGTATTGGATTGCCATTCACGATTACTTCTATTTTTCATTTGTCGACGCAGTTATGCCAGCCTGCTTATGGGCTTATAGGAAGTTTTATACAGTTTGTATCGTTAAGACATTGAAAATTTAAACTCTTTTTATATATGTACATACATCTTAACAAAATGACATTTCTTGTCGCTGACGGAGTTTCTTGCACTGCTTTTTCTCTTCAGCGATGACACGTTCCGAAGCGGTAATTTTAACTGACGCTTTGAAGTACTTGTAGGTATAATTAAATTAACTCAAAAGATGTATCAATTGTTATATTAACTGAGCTGTGTCTATAACTCAAATTACGCATGTGTCGTACACGAAGTACAAGTGAATGTATATGTGTATTGGATTGCTAGCTTGTAACCGTAATGTAGACGCGACGGCATCGAGGCGACACAGTTAGGGCGCGGCTGCACACGCGGGTAGGCGGGGGCCGATTTATATTTATTATTCGGATAACGTCACAATGGAAATCCGGAAAGTCTGTGTTCACCTAATGTTATTTATTTGTTGTTTCGTACATCCTGTGTTATTGAACTAGTTATGTTTTTTTATGAGAGTCTGTTTTGGTACTTTTTAGTTTATATGGAATTGGTTTGATTGCATAATAATAATTTTTGTACTTAGAAAGAACGATTTTTTAAAAACTAGGTTAGTAAAAAAAGCTTTCTCATAGTAAGAAAAGGAGGAGTAATATTGTTATTACACTGTTTTATGTAGACAGTTGTCCGAATTTGATCATATTCACTTTAAAAATCAAACTGGCGGAGATAATACATACATATAGAACCTCACACCTGTATTCCCTGAAGCGCTAGGCAAAGGTGTATTTCTACACCCACGTTTCGCCAGATATATATGTATATATCAGTCCCACGTAATAGGGGGCGAGCCGTTTTTCGGGCACATTTCCAGACTCCGTGCTGCTACTGAGAATTTCTTAATGGAAAATGCAGGCCATACCTTTACTCGACTCGGGAATCAAACCCGGACCTCTAGATCGTACGGCACAAACTTGTGCCGTAAAAACCACGAGGCAGGTAGACAAGACAATGTAGTATAGATATATCACAAATTAAAAAAAACGCGTCATCTTTTTAGAAAACAGTTTAATGTTGTATTAAACTTTACCATTGGGTAATCGGGAGGAAAAAGTGTTGTTAAGATATTATATTAAAATGATGATATTGTTCATAAGTTTTGTAAGAAAAAAAAATACTAAGAGATATACGTAAAACATAATATTATGTACACATAACATATTTATTCAATTTTATACCTAAAGCGAGCAAGAATGTCTATTCTTTAAAAACACCTATTTCGCAAACACAGTGTCAAATAAAAACCAGTAGATGGATTGTATTTTCATCACGAGGCATTTGGCACCTTGGCAATAAAAGTGAAATATTGGCTTTTATAAAACTTGTAGACATAAAACTCAGTTTGTCACACGGATCAAGTACGCGGGTTAAACCTCGATGGATAGAGTGAATTTTTTGGCACCATCTATTCTGATGCGTGACGTGACGTATTGCAAACTCGACTTGATTTAATGCTAGGTGTTTCACTTGCAGAATAAAATTGATATTCCTTCGTCGGCTTTTTTTTTCAATGTTTACGTGGTTCTTACTCAATAGTTTCTTGTACTTGAACGGCAATGTAACCGTGTAAGTATCTATTAGTATTTAGATAGCCCCGTTGCGCAGTTGGCTAGACACCAGCTTGCGAAAGGAGAGGCCGTGGGTTCGATCCCCGCACCGAGACAAATGTTTGTGTGATCCACAAATATTTGTTTCGGGTCTGGGTGTTTGGCGACCGAAAAGTCTCTCATAGTACCTGACACCCACGACACAAGACTCGTATCTAAATGGTCAGAACTATGTATGTGACTGTTGGGTGTATTTTTTTTTTATTTATCTATTGGTAACTGGTATGATTCTGGTAGATCTAAATTATTCTGATCAACCAATCCGCCAACCCGCACTAGGCCAGCGTGGTAGACCATGGTCTAAACCCTCTTAGTTGTAGAGGAGGCCCGTGCCCAGCAGCGGAACGAATATGGGCTGATGATGAGATCTAAATAGAGAAAAATGAAACGATCGTCTCTCACTCGTTGCCTGATTAAGTTGTTAGAGAAACAGATAAACTTACAACTTTTAAAAGAAAATAAGACTCGCAACTCATCTTTTACCGTAAAGAGTTGTGAGATCCGTGTAATGTCGGTGAAATTATCTAGTCCCGTATTTTCCACACATCCGCCGAACTGCGACGTGCAACTGCTTCTGATCAACTTATTGTTTCTCTATAACACATACTAAGATAATGGTTTATCGTACAGCTATAGTATAATTAGGACCAGATGCGTCAAGGTCGTAAGTTACAGAAATCGATATTAAGTAGATATTATTTATTAGCTCAAACTGTATGGTTAGTATAGTTATATTTTTAAAGAAAATTGTTTATACAATGATATTCTTATCTGTAACGTAACTTATCTTGTTTATTGATTGTTTTATTTATTCAGGAATACCACTTATTAATTATTAGTTGACGAAACATAGATAAATCAGAGGCAGTACTTCCATAGAAGCCCAAAAGCGATACACGTTTATTGTGTAATGTCTAGTTTATAATCGCTTATTGAGGGTCAGTATATTCACATTTAAAATCAGTATATTCTCAAATTGCTACTTAAAATAAAGATTTAAAGCTAAAAGACTATTATTCGGAATTTTGTGGGTCAAAATGGGCTTTTGGGCTTCTATGGAAGTACCGCCACAAAGGCATAAGTAATATGTGAGTGTATTCGTCCAAACAACAAATTCATTTCAGTGGTAAATATAAGGCGATATTAGGAAAACAATTACTTGAATGGTTGAGACTCATGAAAATAGTGGCAGCAACAATAATCTCAACAACTGCAGTGTCAAGTCAGGGTTTTGCAGAGCTTGTCAGCTTTTGTGCTCCATTCAAATCTTGGCTATCTTTGAGGTAGTAGGTATTGGATAACAATCTTGCAAAGATCCTTTGTGCACCTGAATACAGGAAAATAGTCATTTGTAATAAGCATTATATTTCAAGACTGCAAAGCCGTTGTTTGGATAAGATAGCGCGGAAGCAATGAGCGTAATTAAGGTGCTATTTAACTAGGTATTAAGTAAGATATCTTGATAATAGGATTTCTGTACAATTTATTAGCCTTAGGATACAGATATTTAAGCCGCTTGACTTGTTCCTCACTCTTTTCAAAACTGTTGAAATATTCTGCATTTGCCTTCAGTGTATTCAAAACGCAACGAATTTATATATTTTTTTCTATTGTGAAATTTAAACCTTAAAAATCTGTAATTTTTGTTACCGATTGTTTTTATTAAAAAATAGAATTGCCTTTTATTTACAGAGAAGTTATAAAATATTAACATCAATTTAAATGTATTGTATTAGAATAAACTTATGAACTGGACTGACTAAAACAACTCCATCCTACGACAATTACCTACAAAAAATAAAAAAACTGACGTTTTCCTAACAACCACATACATTTAATACCTAAGCTATGGTTGTATAAAAACGTCAACATTTTAATTTTTTGTAGGGATTTTTTTAACGTTAATGGATTTGTAATCTCTCCCTTATTTTCCGATCACGGTCTGAATACACCCTGTATTTTTAATTGAACTACATACGTAATTTTAACTAATATTTCTCAATGATTAATTCATTTTGTGTATCTAAATAAAGTCAGTTGCGATGGTAGGCACACGAAATGAGATATTGCTGCCACCGCAAACAACTAACCGCGCGCTCTGGTAGAGCGATCGCTCCTGCGGTTGCCGATTGTTTTCCTACAAATAAATTTCATCATAGCGGACAATAATCGACTGCGGGAATAATGAATCCCGACCGCTAAATTGGACAGTATTTATTATTGTAAATAGAGCTCCGTTTTTTACCAGCGCGCATAAAAGCCAAGTAAGCAAAGTTGTAAGTCGAATATTTACGCTAACGATAACTATTTGCTATTCACCAAATTTTACAGACACTACAGTTTTTTAACTATTTAAAAAATATTTTATACATTATTATAGGCCGTTACTATATTAATCAGACGTTATTTTGTACATCAATAATTCAAAAAAGCAGTGATGGCCTCGAGGTTTAGGGGCGCGGTCGAGAATTTCGACGGTCGCAGGTTCAAACCCCAGGCGCACACCTCTGACTTTTCGAAGTTATGTGTGTATTCACAATGAATTATCACTTGCTTTAACGGTGAAGGAAAACATCGTGATAAAACCTGCACACCTAAAAAGTTCTTAGGAATTTCTTAGATGTGTAGTCCGCCAACCCACACGAGGCCAGCGTGGTGGACTAAGGCCTAAACCCTCTTAGTCGTAGAGGAGGCCCGTGCCCAGCAGTGGGACGTATTTGGGCTGGAGATGAGATGAATTCAAAAAAACATTGATAATTTCCCTTATGAGGTCATCTTATGGAATTAGTCACCCTCTGCATATTTCCAAACGATATCTGGATGATTTTATAGAATAGAGCGTAGTTATTTCATAGAGGACAGAAACTCACTTATATTTGCTTAGAGCTGAAGTAAATGTGTCAATACACTGCGTTTAAACCCAGAAATAAGAAATGTAAATGTTTATTGAATTGAAGTTCGCTAGGCTTCATAAATACTTTATACAAATTGTTTGTCTTATGTTTTTATTGATGTTGTTTAAACGAGCCCGAAGATAGATGGATTGTGTTTATTTAGGATGCAACACAAACTTGGAATTGGGTAAATTAATTCATACTGACGGATCTCAATTATTTAGGACCTTGCGGACGTTGAGTGAAGGGTCAAATTATAGGTTTTACTCGTAAATAATTTTATTGTTCTTTATTATAACAATAAACAAATAGAATATCAATAAAACACATTTGTAAAAAAAATCTTAAGAATATTCTTGCGCAGATAATTGTGGCAACCAAACAATACAATAACCGAACAATGGAGGAAACAGTGTACATGTATTTACGTTTGAAGCCACTTAAAAACAATATCTCAAAAAGGGCGCATACTTATACCGTCAAAGTTATCACAGCAAGGGAGTTAAAGAAAACAATGGTACAGTCCACCCATCTCACCATAAAACATTGGGAAAACCATTTAGGCTAACAAGTAAAAGTATTAATCACGAGCGGGAGAAAGATATCGGAACAAAAGGGCCTTTCAAAGAAATCACGTAGCAGTGTTACATAAAAAGCGGTTTCCAACGCGAAACGTTACCGCTTAACTTTTAAACCTTATACGTGATTCAATTTAGAAGTTGTATCTCTCGACAAGGTGCCCGAAAACTGTCGCTGGAATCTATTCAACTTTCCTTCCATATTTTAAAAGTACGGCTCTGTTTAGCCCGGCTTGAAAGCGAGACAAATCTTTATATTAAACCGGTTAAATTATTACGAAGATGTATCACTGGGTGTAGGTGAAAGCGACTTCAGCGAACTTACACCAGACAAATGCAATACCTTTAGCCACTGAACATCTTAGTTGTCTGAATTCTCCGTAGCTTCGGAAGTGCCTATTCGTCTGAGAGAAAACTCCTTTGTGAAAGAATACACAATAGAAATTGCTTATTGCCATTTGAATCATAAAATTTTATGGTTAGCTTAGAACTATTTATACCTTTCGAACTGAAAAGTAACAGTTCGAGACTGAAACTTAAGAACTTACTCGAATTAATTGTATTTAATGAAATCCCTAATATTGCAAAATTAAAAATAACTTTATCCGTGACCGAATTTCGTGCGAGAGGATTCTGGGAATCACATTATCAGTTTACTGCTGTGTGAAATAGGAAATACTTTTTTTAAATTATATTAGGAAGTATAATATAACGAGAGCATATTATTGGGTTGCTTGACTTGTAGAGGCCATAGTTTTAGTCCGGTGTAATAGTAATTTTATTACTACTTAGTTTTTTTATAGATTATACACAAACCGTAGATAAAACAATGAGATATACACTTTTTATATCAATACTTTACTTTGGGCTGTGACGTTAATGTTCGGTGTGCCTAATTAAGAGGCTGATTCGCCGGGCGGGCAAAGATTTTTGGATTTTTTCAACAGTAAATTCTCAATAGGAACAAGGTGATGCGCGAGATAGTCACCGAGAGGTTTTAGTCGGTATGCTGGCGTAGGATTTTGGTTAGGGACCCAACTCAGCTAAAGCGGACAATTGTTCCGCGCGCCGAGTTGGAAGGCAGAGACCCCGACATACCCCTTTACGCCTCCCCTGAGGTACCGAACAGGGGAGCTTAAAGAGCTTTCCTCTCGTAAAAAAAAAAAAAAAAATAAGAACAAGGTGTCCACAAATGTGTCCAAGAAACGGCAATAGTCTCGCTAATCTACACGTGGCTGTAGAAATTGAACTCTGTTACGCGAGAACGCGGTTCGATTCCAACCCATAATTTAAAAGTATTTTCCGTTTCAACAATCATGTTTTCCCAGACATTGTTAATTTCAGATTAAATTACAGCCATGCAAACGACTTGCCGTAAAATCCTACGCCCTTTTGTTACACACATAAAACCATTCTACAAACAAAATAGCTTTTCAGCTATTTATCACGTCGCCCCACTACAGTAAACTTAATTGTCGATAATGAATGTTAACAACGGGCAACAATATGAAATTGTAATTACGAACTTCATAATAGAATATCAGTGTACCCCATGAAAGGTCCTCTGCGGTTGTCCTATTAAACAATATATAAGTTAAAGCATTAATAAACTAATTTAATAAACCATTAAAGCTATCTGGACCAGGGTTGCCATGGTGATTTATAGCAATATGAGAACATTAAAAACGCATTACGAAAACATGACTTTGGGCGCGAAATTTTAACAGGGTAATATATAACCTGTAGCGGATGTTTTGTATTTTATGGACATCGTATTTCGTACTGTATTACGTTCTTAAATTGTTTGGAAAATTTTCTATATTCCTTAAGCGAGTTTTACTTAATCCAATTTTTAGTATTCATATTTTTATTTTTTATGACATGTTGGGATTTTATTCTATTCATGAGAATAATTTCTAACCCAACAGGGTTATAATGGTTCTAACTGCCTTGTTGTATCTCTAGATACTGGATCCCGGATTGGGCCAAAGTGTTGTTCTCTTTTGGCAGGAAACTTGTAGAAACAGATCGCCGATTTAAAAATAAGTACATATGTATGTATATTTACTTATATACCTATAAGTAAATATCGTATAACAAATAAGATTATTAAAATAAATTATTTAGAACGTACTACAATTAACATGAGCTGTAGTGTTTTCAGTTTGCTGTTTCATTTTATAAAAATAATCTTACCGTGAGCCTATAATTATGAGTGTGACGATATTTATAAAAATATATTTTAGTAGGGAAGGCAACGTTCAGGTAGAATCATGAATTGCGTAAGTTGACGAATATTTCTACATATCATTTCGGATTCATTACGTTCCCTTCTCTAACTCAATAACTTGAAATTTTTCGTATTTCAAATTTACATATGCCTCAGCGGATTGTACGTTTAAATATTTTGAAATTCTTTCCGCCAAAGCAAACAGGACGGATGAGAATTAACGTGGAAAACGAACAACGTGGTCGCTCGAAGTTGCCGCAGATTGTGCTTCCTTTTGAATTTATGGCTGTTTGGTATTTTTTTTTATTTCAAAACACCTTATGGAAGAGCTTATCTAAGTTTATTTTACAGATTTATGCTTGAGTGATTGCAGTTGGGTACCCGTTGACATCAGTGCAATTTTTTATTTTTATAGAATAGCTGTGGTGCTCGGCTCCGCTTGGGGGCAATTTTGTAAAATTATAATAATATAAAATACCCTATGTCCTCAGGTCTTTATTTCAGTCTCTATTTCATTCCAAAAATCATTCGAATCGGTCCAGGGGTTGAGACGTAAAATCTTAACGGACAGAGTTCTTTTCGCATTTATTAATATGGACTAAGAGCACATGTTTTCTAATACAATAAAATTTTTGATACATATAAAGTCTGACGCCTTGTATTCTCTAAGCGGAAAGAAGAGGCTTGTTACTATATCCACGATTCGTTAAAGTTTGGCGTACTTTATGAGCGAAAATATTGGTGTTTACCGGGACTATTCCATATTTAGTATTTCTAACAATGACCCGATAGTCGAACCTGAGCCCTCTGTCCGCACGACTGTCCGATAATACCTTTTTGTCAACTTAATTCCTTCCTGAGTAAAAAAGAAACCAGAAAAAACATATAATTTTAAATCTTACGTAATTTTTCCCAAAGCAAATAAAGTTTATTTCTGAGATTGCGCAAATGTTGTTTTCTCAATCATCCAATAAGATTTATTCGATGAATAAAGTTATCCGTGGCTTCAACGCCTCATCTAGCCACTTATTATTTCAGATTAATACGGAGTGTAAATAAAATATGCTTTGTGACTTAAATTATCATCTATGTATATTTGAAATGTTAAAAAATAATTATCTGAAATTCACCCAACAGTCACATACATAGTTATGACCCTACACTAGGATACAAGTCTTGTGTCGTGGGTATCAGAAACTACGAGAGACTTTTTTGGTCTCACATGCACCCAGACCCGAAACAAATATTTGTGGATCACACAAACATTTGTCTCGGTGCGGGGATCGAACCCGCGGCCTCTCGTTTCGCAAGCTGGTGTCTAGCCAACTGCGCCACGGGGCTGTCATAATCAAAAACCTCAATTCTACCTAAGGGTAAAATTATTACTAGCAAGTCTATGATTTTTTCTCATCATAATGGAAATATTTTACAATCTGTTTAAAATGATTGTAGAAATTGATAACAGAAGTCAAAGTAAGGATAATTGGCCTTCCGACAATCTCACTCAAAGGAAATACGACAAGAATATCATTAATTAGATGCTGTATACAAGAATTTCTGTTGAGAGAGAAAATATTTAACGCTTAATAAGGCCGCTATTAACTATCGTCTACTGTAGAAATTGAGAGCTGTAAAGGAAAAGTCAAGTAACAAAATGGTGGAAAAGTATTGCGGTTAGTAAGTGATCAGGCAGGTATTTTTGCCAGGGTACTTCATACAAAATGTATCACAAATGTAAATGCTTTGTAAGGTAGTGGGTATTAAACATAAAATGCCAAAAAAAAAATAGTATGCGCATTTCAACTTAGGTTCATAAAAAACAGTCTTTACATTAAATGGAAGAGGAAATAGGGGTGGGGCTCAACTTGATTGGTACAAATATATTACAGCAAACCGAAACAAATAAGTTATGTCGTTTTGCCCGATGAGTAAGACACAGGGACGATGTGGTTTCGAAGGCCAAATTAGCCATACACCACTGCACACGTCACATTTTAAGTAGTAAACGTATTATGTCTATATCTAGTCTACATATATCTTGGAACGAACTAATCAATATTATTTAGCTAAATGAAGGGGGAATTGTCATAACCGTATTTTGTCAGTCAGTACCTATATTAAAACCTCACATTGACTAAGATGTGTCATATCTGTATAAAACTAATAAAACATATTGGAAATGCTGTTGCTAAGCAGTACAGGGATCTTTATATATACGAGTAACTAATAAAACGTCTACGTAACACAGAATACGATAGGTAACAAATGGTATATCCTTGGATACTAAATGTGTATGTCTAGTTTCAGATTATGCGTACGCAGTAATAAGTCTATTGCAAGAAAATCTGATTTGCTAGCGGGATTTGTTGTTCCCTGGGGGATCTTGAGACATTTATTAGGTAAAACCACGATCGATCAAAGTCTTTCTGGTTCATTAATCTTGCTCATCAAGTAGCAACACAGTATATTTTCTACAAGATACGAGCATTCACATTTTCCTTATTTCGTTTATGTAAAAATATTTCCATCGATTATGCATGTTTTGATTCGATTAAAAGTTGGATTCTTGATAGATTGCCATCGGAAATTTAAATCAATAAATTTTTATGTCAGCAAATTAAATTTCATAAATGTAAACATATGGAACAACATAGTAGGTACTATAGGAAAATTTATAGATTGTATTGCGGAAAAGAATTGAATGCAGGACGTTTGGGAGATCTTTGGGTAGGGCCTATTTAAGCAGGGGACGTCTTTTCGTGTATGACGTGTAACTCTCTAATTGATACTTCGTTGGGCTATTGTGCTGTGCAAGCTTTTTGTGGACTCTGATCATCTCTCTAAAAGTAGGAGTTTTATATGTCAATCAATTTCTGTTAAAAAAGTTCTATCTCTGCTAGTAGCAATACGAGTAGTTATAAAATTGGAGAGGTTACAATGTAATATACTCGTATTCTCATTTAGCATTCCGAGACAGCATACGCCAGTCAAAATAATTTTTACGTTAAAACATGAACAAAATATTATTGAATCTAATATAATAGGCTTAGTTTCTCTAGAATATACATATTTTTGTTACTTGTAATTAATCACTTTTTTTTCGAATACAAATAGAAAATCTCATTCTTGTCTCACAAATCCCTTACTACAACTAGTTAGTGATTTATATGAGGCACAAAAACCAAGATAATTGGTATATCTGCTATTTCTTTTGTGACCTTGTTAAACTTCCAATTCTGATCCGTCTTTGGGAAGACGGCCGCAATTTATCTTAGTATAGCAAGAAACAGGCCTGTTATTTGTTGATAAGATTACTTCGGACTAACAGATTTTTCGGAAATCCAACCGCATCCGCCATACTGGATGGAAACTTTGCGAATCTTCATACATTACACAACGTATTTCCCTGAAGGAGATAAGTTTAGATTGAACTGAATATTTATTATTTTAATGTGGGTTGTTTGTTCCTGGAATGTTTGCTTTGTTGCACAATATTATCTTTAGGAGGTACTATATCGATCATGTACATACTTCTAAGTATAGGTTTCCTCTATAATATGCGAGGAACTACCGTAACTTACTTTAAATTATTAAATGAGATCGTTTCAATTTAAAAATATAATTATCCCACAACCGTGCTAATTGTGAAAGCACATCATTTTATATCTTTATACTATAAAATTTAATTTTAATCATACACAGGATAGTATTTATTTGATAATTTCTTTCACCTTCAAAACTACTGAGAACTTAAAGAGAACGTTTTTTTGTGCTACTTTAAAAATACGTGGAAAATACACCGTTTATTAAAACGCACATCTCGGCTCTTAATGAATTCATGATTAAAAACTCATATGAGTATTATAACCCGTATAGAAGGGGATGTAAAGCTTGCGGTTTTATTTTTTACCTATGCCATCGTCGACTTAATTAAAAAAGGTCACCAAGTTATGAGGCCTGTCTTTATTACCATACGAAAAAAGACCAAAGGGATATTTTCCTTTAGGCAACCTGTAATGTAATTTAAAAAGCCAGATGCTACGTGCCGGTTTAACGTTTCATGATGTATAGCCGAGCTCAACCCAAAAATTAATCACGCCTGGAGTTAGGACAATGAGCGAAGGAATTTAATATTTTATTCGAATAATTTAATTGATCGCCAGAGGTTTCCTGGAGACGCGACCGGCGGTGAACGCTCGCCTCAAGATATTTCAAATACGCCGCATATTGAAATCCTTGGCCCGTTATATTGGACGAAAATGACCTGCTACGTCTCAGACCATTTTTATTTCCAGGAAATATTTTAATTATTTTTTTGTTTATTTTTTAAAAGTACGTTTTATGTGTGTATTTATACAATAGCAGAAGAGTCCTCAATGGTGTTCTTTACATATTATTATTCTTTGAGGATTCAATTGTACCTTTGTATTAAAAGTCGTGAGCCCTGGGGGTGATCATCTTCTTTGCCGCGCTTTGTTTAATTTAAACGCTATTATTCAGGCTTCCTTTCTTCGATTGATATACAGATTTTGTTATTTGCTTTGAAGTTAAATCCTCATATGTGGCTTTCTTAATTATAATATACTACAGTGCCAACAATTAACAGTATCCGTGGCTTAGTAAGACTGCCAACATATTTGGAAATAAGACTACGCAGATCAATCTCCGTGAATCAAATGAGTGTGGCCGTTTTGGAGACCGAAAATATTTTCATAGTTTCTGATACGCACGACCTAATATCAGCATGTTATTGTGGGGTCAGGACTATAACTGACGAACTCACATTTCTCAACTGCAATTAAATTTATAAGCTCCCTTGTACGATGTATTACGTGGTAGTGGTTCCTGTTTTGTTGTGTTACCTTTACAAAAAGCTTTATGTAATGCAACTGTAATCTCGAGCACAATTCATGTGGGCACTCGCACATAGCCGGGTGAGTAAATAGGGCAAGTTACTGGCCTCGCATGCCTGTAAACACTTTCAAGTCAGGGGTGTGGGTTTAGTTAGTTCCAGTAAACAAACACACAAGTCGCTGCAATCGTGACGTGACCATCTCCCAGATGCTGTTCTGTTGGACACAGATTGTTAACTTTACTAGAATGTGCATGTAACGCTTTACTTAGCCCGGTTTTGCTGTAATAATTCGCTTTAAGGCGGTACTCGACGGTAGAGTGCGCTGGAGCTAGTAGCTCGGATTAAGTTGTTTATTTTACGTAGAGACATTGTAAACGGTTTTGAATGTAGGCTGAATAAGGCTCGGCTGGGAGCTGTTGTTACACAGAATACCCATGTCAAGTAACATCTTTGTTGCCGTTTCGTAGAATAATTGTGGTTGTTGGTAGGCTTCATGGAATTGCAACGAATTTTCGATCCCTAGAATTCTGACTCGATAGGTCATGCGGACTTTGATGTATTTTTATACCTGGTAAAAGGTTGTTTAATTGGTGAAAGACTCTATAAAGAAGTGATTAAAGATATTTAGTTTGAAATAATGAATCAATATTAACGTAAGTCTACGTCTATGTTACTTTATTAGTCGTATTTTTAGGTACCTCTATTAACACAATGAGATTTTCCTTAATCGAAAATGGTATATCTGATATACTGTATATTGAGAAATAAAAAAAAAACAGTAATGAGTAAAAAGCTTAGGTAAGAAATAATTTCTTATTTAATATTCTTTATGAAAAAAAAACAGTAAAAATCATTACGATTACAATGATAGTAATCATTAAATTGAGTTAATTTCGCAGAACGTTTGATTCCATGAACACGTGCCGTTTCGTGCCGGAAAGAAGCGAGGAATGTTTATTAAATTGAACACCAATTTTCCGATCTCAAAGAAGCAAAGGATATAAATATAGGTCACCAAACAAAACACAGCTACATTCTAAACAAATATAAAGTCCTAACATTGCATACTCGTTTTCTTTAACAACAGCGAACTTTTATATGAGCGCCATCCGTACATTTTCTCTGAGAACCAATCAATTTGAATATTACAAAGGGAGCATATAATTAGGTGGAGCCGCTGGCACATCCAATAGCTTTATATCCAAGCAGTTGGACCGCACAGAACTGTATCTTGAACAATAAAATACCGTTTACATTTCTGCTTTGTTGTTCACTTGTTTGTGCTTTGAGTCCAGCCAAGCCTAGGTCCCGTGCTATTTATTTATTCAGCATATTTGATAACAGTCTGCGCGGTAAATTCAGTGCGTATATTTAGAAGTTAGTCAGCACAAAATTAATGAATATTATGAAACTAATTTGATTAAATTAAAACCTAATTTGGGATGTTACATTTTGGTTAACACAATTAGTTATTATTACTGGCAAGTAATAATTTATATTGGTATTGTGAAGTTGCGCGTTGTATGTTACGTTGATTTTGAAACTAAAACACAATTATATTTTAACATACACGATGAGAATGAAATATCGTTCATATAGGTCAAGAGCGTTAAAGACGTATTTGGTTTTGAAAAAAAACATGTAACTACCTACTGAAAAAAGAACTGCAAGGTAGCCTTTTTGGTAATTATTTCTGTTCACATAAATATTATGCAAAATCTGAATAACTTCTTCACAGGGAGTTTTGAAACACGTGGAGCTATACATACTTACATAATGTGTAATCTAGCAACCCGCGCCAATCCAGCATCATTGAGTATCAACTACGATTTAAGCTCTCTTGCCTCAAAATAAACATTGATATCATGTAGATTGTTGAAAACGTAGAGGTATGAATTTGGCGTGCTTCAATCTGTGCCCATAATATCAAAGACACATGTGTATGCCGAGTGATCCAGAGGATTTAGTTCTAGGATTGAAACTGTTATTAGACTTTTTCTACTAGAAAGGAAACGTGCGTAATAAATGGAATAAGGCCTGCTATTTATCACGTGGCATTTAACACACTCCTGGCGAAATGCGTTTGCTTGAATCCAACATCACCTTCAAGACTTCCAAAATGAGCTATAAGAAGGGACTTGCGTCAGGCGATGTGCCGTAAGTAAATATAATGGAAAAGGGCATAAATATCAATGAAAGACATTTCAAATGCATTACCCAATCATACAGAAGACAAGAGTTATTACAAAACTAAAACTATCCTTGTCAAGAATTCAACACGGGAGTCACATCAAACACTTTTTGAAATTCAAAATCACTTTCCGACTTGGGTTTTCCTAGTACTTCCTTCGACACTCGATTATATTATTCCTTCCATCGCTATTCAAACAACCCAGGTCGTGGTTTTTGTGATCAACCTCGGATTTTCTTTAAGCTAATTTTGAGACAATTTATTTTTTCGAGATATTTACAAGTAACTTAATGGAAAATGATTTATAAAAATTTAAAGTTAAAGAAATGTGTAAGAGTTCATTTTAAACAGAATTGAAATTGCTAAATTAAGGCTTTCAAAATGCTTGGTTTATGTGAAATTAGTTAGACTTGAACAGTTTGAGTTCGCGGAGCAACGCTCATTATTAAGTTTCTCGTAATATCTGAATCTGGATTGATAATATTGCCTGTGGTATTGTTAATAAATGGACAAGTTTCCTCAATATTACAATATTGTAACTTGGAAATATCTTCAGTGAAATCTCCCTAAGTAGATCTGCTTACGAACAGGCCGGCAGAATTTTATCGACTAATGAATGAATGAATGAATATTTTTTTGTACGGGTATCTGATGGTAAGAACAGCTAGATCTGAAGTAAGTGTTGTTAAGAAAATACTCAAGTCATTTCTGTTTTCTAATAGATATACGAGTACCTATACACACATAATGTTTGCTGAAAACGACGGTTGTTTGGAGACGGTTTAAGTACGGTTACCGCTATCGGGGTGAATTGAATATTCTTCCACCGTCAATCAATATTTCACATCTCATAAGTGAGTTGTTTGGTTTGAGTGTTGCCTTAACATCCCAGTTTCTTCCGCGAAATCCTTGGACGAAATCCTCAAAATCGAAACCCGCAATATGACTATGGCTAGCTATGATATGCACTTGAATTTCTTAAGTCTACTAGAAATTATACGTAACACTTCTTCACTTACGATTACTTTCATTAATAAATACTCTAAATTTATCTACTCGAAGATACTCCAGCCAGACAAGCAGTAACACTAAAAATCATTCAAGACAGACGTAGATATAAATTATGCGTGACACCTCGGCTCAGGTGCCGGGGAAGATGTTCATTCAATTATTCAAGTGCAACAGGATTGCATCCCCTGATGTTGCGAACACAAACGGAGCCACGGATTTATCCTCCGAACCGTGCGGAGCAATAGCCCGTGATTTACGTTCTATGTTTAGCACTTGTATCGAAATCTTTTAGCAGTTTGCATTACGATTCGCCTTAAAATTTTAATCCGCATTCAGTTTTTCAGATGGGATTCTATCTTCGAAAACGCTAGTCACACACATAAATTATGTAATTTAAATGACGTCAAATTGTAATCTGAAATAATGTATCTTGTAAATTGTTATAACCCATGGTTTCGAGAATATTGAAGTATATTTTATTTTTCAAAAATAACTGACTGTATATCGAAAGCAGTTATATATTCTATAGCTTTATCATTTCATTTATTGACATTCCCCAGGAGGTTTTAATACACAGTGACACTCAATATTCCACAATGTTTTAATTCACCGTCAAATTGATCGATACTGTATGACTAAGCACGTATTTTCATATATGTATATAATTCATTTACAAATTAAAGATGTTTATTCCATATTTGAACCGAAGACCATGTTGGCAATCACTTTCATTCCAAAAAAACCATCAGCCGTTTGAGTTTTATCGAAAGCATTCCTAAATACAGTTGTCGGGAGTCGGTGGGTGGCGGAAAGATTTCTTGCTCTCACGTAGCCAGTGAAAATATGTTAGGAAGCGGGAAATGAGAATGTTTTCCACTTTTAATTAAGTCTTATTTTTGTTTTGACTCGGTCTCTTAATCTTGCGTTTCGTGACCGTCATGTTGAGTAGTAAGTGTTTAAATAAGAAGCTGTTCGCGTGTTTTTTGTATACTTGTAGATTTGTATATAGTTTGAACAATGTTTTTCTTTGTGTTTATGTACGTTTCTAAGTTTAAAAGCTGATAGCTTAATGATATTATGCTATACTCGTAAATAAAACGTTTAACATTTCATAAGCCATTAATATAAAGTGTAAAAATGTCCATGGCAGTGCATGTGTCGTTGACCGCGAACCTCAGTAGTTTATTATTAAAATTGCGTTACATTTTTAAGACTTAAATTATCTCGTGATTTTTTTGGTATCATGTTCATTGTCTTTTTTTCGGGAGAGGATCCGCTTTATGCATTACTTTTGATAAACTTACATTAGAAATGAGATAATAAATACTGTGTTATCAACATTTTCTGATCAAATTGTTTTTTTTTTGTGTGTATACTACGTTACAAGAAGAGATTACTTTTTTCATCGAAATTTGTATATTCCGTGCTACGAGTATACTGAAAATTTCCTGATAGAAAAACCAAATGACAGTTTCTTCGATTTATAAATGAATGCGGGCCCTCTAAATCCCACGGCAACACTTATAAACCACGCAGAACGAAATTGGTAGTCATATTTTTTTACGAATTCCAATTTCACCTGATATATCAATATTCTGAGGATTCTCTTACGGCAAAACTGTATGGTGAATAGGTGCGAGCCAGTCCGCAAGTACAAAAGCCGCGGCACGTGCCACCGAGGAAATGCCAGATGTAACAAATTGTTATGACCAGCTTTAGCTTGCCATAAAAAAATATATATGACACCGCACCTTGAATAAGGAAAAACTTGCGTGTTCACATTATTTAAATCGCTTTCGGAATATTTCCCTTGCGGCTTCGTATTTATAATTGATATAGTTTTTTTTTATATATATATAGTGATGAAACCTGCACAGCTAAAAGTTCTTAAAAAATCATAGGTGTGTAGTTCGCCAACCCGCACTAGGCCAGCGTGGTGGACTAAGACCTAAACCCTCTCAGTTCTAGCGGAGGCCTGTGTCCAGCAGTGGGACGTATATGGGCTGATGATGATGATGATGATAGGTTTTTGTGGATATACTTCACGAATAGTTGGGAAATTGTAACGTGTTATATATACCTACATATAGGTACGCGCGATAGCAGGTTGAATTCTTAGATGTGTTATAATATTTTAGAAATTTTGCGTTAAAAAGTCAGAAATCTGAAAATGTGTACAGAAATCAGAAAGGAGTTCTCCCACTATTACGCGGTAATTATAAAATAATATAGCGAAATGTAGATGAAGAAATGTGGCTTTGCCTTTGGAGATGCTGGCCTGAATTTATTATTACAAAATGGCATAATGATTGATCTTTACAATATTTTGTAATTTGGATAATGCCAATAATATTACGAGTCAGTCAATCTAATCTAGTCTAGAATACATTTTTTAAATAACTATATTCCAGATTCTAGCGTGGTAAAAAAAAACTAATAAAATATAATTTATTAATAAAATGCTTGTACAGAAAATTGTATTAAAGAATTTAATAACAGCTAGATTAAAGCGACTTTTACTTTTGCGACTGGACTGTTATATTATTTAAAAGACACGCCGCCAGCAAATTCCAAATCTGGCGACCGTCCAAATTGAATTAAACGTGTGAGCGCCGAGCCTAGAGCTGAGTTTGATCGCCAGCCCTCGTGTCGCCCGGCTCCTTACAAGCCCTCTAACGATCGCCCACGAGCTAAATAGCGCCCAACACGAATCAATGGCGTGTCGAACGTTTTCAGAACCTTAACAACGTTAGTGGCTTGCTAGGCCATGGATATTGTGGCAGGTGAATTCTTGCAAGCATTTTTACGTATCAATGCTATGCCCCGTGTTTAAAATTTAATCAAATTTGATTACACATTAATAGTGCTATTATAGACAATCTACCTATGTGCACAATTTTTTCAGATACCTTCATCCGTTTTGGAGTTTATAAAAAAATGACTAGCAAGCCTTTATACATTTACGGCCTTACTTACAAACGTTAGATAATGTAACTAGGTACTGCTTGAACATGCTTTGGCCTGCTCTAATGATTGACCTGTGACGTAAGAGAAAACAAGACAAAACATGTTTAAGTACTAGTCAAATTAAGTAACGTTTATCAGTCAAAATGTTAATCTTACGCGTTTATAATATTATACGGAGTTAAGGTTGTTTGTTTGTGTCGTGGTTGTTAGGTATTGAGGGACGGTCTTAAAAATCTTAGTATCACAAGCATTTACCTTTATCCTGTCAATTGAGACTTACATTCACATTAAAATTTAAAGTTACAGAGGATTTAAAATAATATAACGTGTAATGACTTTGTTTCTTAATTACGTATTAAGTTTATGCCCTTAAGGCCTACGTTAAAGCATTTACTTAAAAATAAAAAGTACAGTTTATTAAGTAATATCTAGAAATTATAAATTGCCGTAATTGTAAAAGAAATATCGAGTACTAAATGTTCGGACGTCCGGACGTGACTTGATATCTTAAATTCTAACTAAATAATTTAGTATTTATAAGGGAGAGTACTTAGAACGTGGTATACTCGTATAGCACAAAATTAGGTATTGTATATTAGTCCAGTCATTTTAGGTTTTATAATTTTTGCAGATTGGAGTTTAAAATGACTAGACTATATTATGAATGACTAGAACTAGAAGAAAATGACGAACTAGAACAAATTACTCTCTATTGGTTGAAACCGTGTACAATATATGTATTTAAATAAGATTACCTAATTTAATTAACAAACGACCACCTCGAATTGTATAATAGCTTTGAGGTTCTGCCGTATACACCCATCTATATATTATTTTAAATGTCTATACCTATTTGATTTTAGTTATTGGTGTTTTAAAATACCAATTAGACTGTCTTCATAGTTAAGTTGTCTTTTTTTTAATACCGAGAAATGGAAATGATGTTTCATTCTCTTCAACCAAACACCATTTGTTATACAAACATCATTAAATACGCTGTTTATTTTGCTTCTCTTAAAAATAGGAAAATTAAAACCAGTAAACAATAGGCGGACAGTCGGGCTCATACCAAATCTTAAATGTAATATTTACAATTATTATTATTAAAATAGCGATATACATTCCTAAAAGTGTCAAACAATGCACCGACTCCTACCCAACATTTTGATAAAGATGAAAAATTGTTTTCTCTGGCTTAGAGGGTTTCTTTGGGCGATTAATCTTTCCACAGAGCTGTTGTGGAACGCAGCGGGAGGAACTTTTGTGTCCGAACTCTAACCGAGATCAAAAGGTTGCGATGGTGCGGACCGCTATGATTTTTAGAAATGGTTTCCAGTTGTGCACGGGCGATATGACCGCTGCCTCACCGTTCTAACCAAATTGCAAAGGCCGAAACATAAATTGCTTTCTGCTCAACAAATGAAAGGAGGCACAAAGTAGCATTCACGAAACATGACTCCAACGTTCGCTTACACAGACAGTTTAAAATTTATTCACCATTGTATAATGCAAAAATATTTCAATTTGCTGGACATGATGCACAATATTAGTAACATGAAACGAGTTCATTAGCCGCTGCAGCTGCGCGCGATATTTCACAGCTCTGTACAATTTCCGCCGTGACATTTTTGCTGCATGCGAATTTAAAAAAATCAACATTTATTCCGAAGTGGCGCATATGGATTACGGATTTAGTTTACTACTTGTCAGTTATTTTTAAATCTAAATGCCAACCGGGTAACGTTCATTTTTGAGTGGTAAATAATTAATAATGCGCTGAGTGGTTTTACCTCAGGCAACCGTTTTGCCTAAACTCGGATTGATGTTGGGAATTGTGGATAGTTTTTTCAATGCTTTTGAACGCCGCTTGATACATTTCATTTCGAATAAATCGAACCAGATGCGCATATTTTTGCTAACTTTGCTGTCAATAAACGGACAATGCGGATATTGTTCGGTCAGTCCCGATTGTACGCTCTGTATATTTTATCCACTCGCGAATATTTGCAAAAACGTCATACATTTGCATTTGAATTCATCGTTACACCTTTAACAATTTGTTTTTAAACAAAGTTGACATAAATTAACGAAGCGAAACATTTTGTGTTTTACTATCAAACAGAATGATATAATATCTCGAATCTATAATAATCTGCTGTGTTGTTGGTAAAAATGTGGTATTTTGAGCCGAACGCACATACGCACAATTGTATAAATGAAGGGAAGATTAATGTGATTCGACCCCTATATATTTGTGTAGGGACGTTTTAGCGAGATCCGCACAATGAAATTTATTTATAGGTTCATATAAATGACACGCGTTTACGTGTTTCATTGGTTCTACAATTTATGGCTTTGGGAAATGACATATAGATTGGCAAATTTTTAATTTTTACAACGTGGCTTTCTGTGAGTCATTAATTTTCCGATTGGCGGCCCTTAATTTAAACTCGCAGACTATTTAAATTTTTAAATTTCATGAATAAGAATATAATTTACATACTTCAAATAAATAACTTTCCTTAACAACGACACAAATATTACAAATTTCACTAATATTCCAGACAACTGAATTTTCATAATTTAAAAACTTCTGAGATTGGTTGCTCCACTCTTATTAAATTTTAACAACTATTAATATCTTTTGAGGAGGTCAGAGTCTTAGTGGTCGGGCTCTCAAAGATAAGACCTTTGGCTCTCATTTCCGCTTTTACAAGAAAGGATCTACATTGCTTGACACATAATTAAACGAGCTACTTATAAAAGTAACTTCCATTAACCGGAGGTAATTCTAGTGCCGAGTTTTCATTATCCCAAGAATTTCCTTTGTGTTCGATTATTAATTATTATTCCCCGTTGGCTTTTGTTCGGTCGGCGTGTTTCATTGGGGCTTTGACTGAGTTCTTGACTAGTTACCACTTTAAGAAAGTTAATGCTCCTATAGAATACATCCTGCGGTACGGTTTAAAGCGAAACCCTTGAGTAGTAGGGATATAAATGGGGTTATAAATCATTATTATATTTATAGCCGGGCATAAAATCGCGGAGCGCCCTTATCGTTGAAAAATTTCATAGCGGAGAACGGAAAATCAGTCGGGGGAGGCCATCTATCATGCGGCTAGAGGAGCCGCAGTCAACGGAAGTTATACGTTTGAAGTACAAAATAATGCGCTGCTCATCCTGTATAAATTGTTACGCTGACGACGTCCGTCATTTTTATTGAAAATTTTACCTGTATTGGCATTTTTTGTCAAAATGTGTAGCTCTTGCGTTTTATCACATGTGATATTTACGACCGCGGTGCGAGTCGGCTGTCGTTTGTGCTGTATAAGCTGTTTATGTTTCAACCATTTGCTGTGGCGTGTATTTTCATCTCGATTATTGGTCATCCATCCTTAGCAGATTACTTTCGAAAATATTTTTTACATTTATTACGATTTGAATTCTATTCCAAAAGTTAGATAATTTTTTTGACTGCCTCGTGGTCTCGCGGTACAAGTATATGCCGTGCGATCTAGAGGTCCTGGGTTCGATTCCCGGGTCGGGCAAATATTATTGGGTTTTTCCATTAGGAAATTCTCAGTGACAGCACGGAGTCTGGAAATGTGCACCAAAAACGGCAATAGGCTCGTCCCCTATTACGTGGGACTCATACACTCCTGGCGAAATGTGGGTCCAGAAAGGCATCTTTGCCTAAACCTTCGGAAAATAAAGGCGTGAGTTTATGTATGCATGTACGTATGTAGATAAATTAAATAAAAATGATCTTAAGTTAAAGATATTTTCGGATAATAAAATTTGTTAAAAGATTTCAGAACTTTAAGTTTTTATTTTAAATGTAAATTAATTAGCCTTTTACACGTCTCAATTCTTCGGCACAGGGCACATCTACGTTTGACACTGGTCTAGCCATCCATAATGGTAACCTAGTGCGGATTCATTTCGAGGTTCTTGAGTTTTAGGTATTAAACACATTTCCTCACGATGCCATCTTCCACAGATAAATTGCGTGACAATTCATTAAAAGCATGTTCACAAATGTAAAGACATGTCAAGTTAATGGAAGATACATGTCATAATAGCGGTTCCGTTATTTAAATAGAAACTTTAATGTTTGAATATTTCTCATTTCAGGAGTCATTACTCAAACGTGTAGGTTCTCTCTCAAATGAGATTTCATAATTAACGTAAGCCAGGTCGGCCCGTCAAGTGCATGTGAAAATTTAACGAGAGGAATGGGGAGGGCGTTCCAGTCCTATCTCGTTCCTGTTAGTAATACTCCTGCATTTGACGTGAAAAACACTCGAAAAATAAACGATATATGAGCGTTTTATATTAATTACTGCGATTAAATTAATGAGCGTGCGGGTATCCTTGGTTTTTCTTCGGTGTTTTGTTGGAATTGAAATTACTGAGCTTTACTGTGGCTAGTGATGGTGGAATGCAAGTACGCCCCAAAGAGTTGTGTTTTATTTGTCTTAACAGTTATATCAGCTCATGTTTACCCATTACTGTACACAGGTCTTCATATTATGTTTGATAGCCCGTTAAATAGCTTAACACTTCAATAAACTCATAATTGTAACTATAAATACATATATAAACTCACGCCTGTATTCCCGGAAGGGGTAGGCAGAGCTGCATTTCTGCACCCACATTTCGCTAGGTATGTATCAGTCCCACGTAATAGGGGGCGAGCCTATTGCCGTTTTTCGGGCACAATTCCAGACTCCGTGTTGCTACTGAGAATTGCCTAATGGAAAAAACCCAATAACACTTTGCCCGACCCGGGAATCGAACCCAGGACCTCTAGATCGCTCGACACATACTTGTACCGCGAGACCACGAGGCAGTAACTATAAATCTGTCTATAAATAAAAACATGTAAGCCAATTATTTAAATAGGCCTTTTAAATTAAGCGTAATTCAAGTAAGTGCCACTTTTTGTTCTTACAGGGTTATAGAAAGAAATATTAAGCCGCTCTCTAAAGGCAACGCTGTCTTAAGTAGTTTTGAAATGAAAAAATAGGGAAATGAAGGCAGATTTTTCTGGTGGGTAAAAATAAGCGAGGCCCATAACTCGGCCGCAATTACCAACATTTCTTAGCAGCTGGGAATACGGCGACTTTTACTAATTAACCAGCTTGGCGTAAATTTTGGCAAAAAACATGAAATATTGAGAGTTCAAGGAGACCGTTATGTTTTAATAGTGGCCTTATTTCAGCATCGTTTAATTAAATTCTACAACTGTTTGTACATTGTAATGTGTTTCATTATCAATGACGAGATATCAGTCTCGGTGTCTCTTCTTATAAATTTACAATATACCATATTAAGGTTTCTCGCAAACAATGTGAAATTGCTCACTTCCTCAAATCATTCTTAGAATTGTTCAGTAAGCGAGCGCGTACGACGTAAAATACAATTGTTCCAAATCAAATATTAAGACGCCGTAGAGGAATAAAATTCGAAATAAATTCTCCTTAGAAAATAATTTCACTTCAAAAATTGAGGCTATAGCTCCGATATCAGGAGAAAAACATTTTTGTGACAAATTGGAGGATCCTTACAATTAGTGCCATCGTCGCGTCTTTCAAAGCAGTGTCGTATTCAACTAGACTAATGAATGTCATAAATTTTATACAAAGAGCTCTTCAAACAATTTGGAAGAATTATCACAATAGGTCCATCAAGCGTTCGGTTTGGGCTACGGAAGAATTTGTCGTGATTAATATTTTGGTAATGCGTTGAAATTATTTTACATTCACCGGAATTACAAGTTATTAATAGATTGATGGCACGTTTGTAGTTTCCATTATTCAAATCATGCAAATTGCCAATATCTCATTGATATTATAATTTCTGCTAAAGTTTTTATCAGAATTCATAATGTATTACGTTACTTAAGTAAATTGCCGTTCTGAAGTTTAAAAAAAATCATAAAACGAAGCCTGGATTCTTAAAATTCCTAATAGTACTTGCAATTTCTTCGACTAGGGATTATGCCACGGAAACAATAAACCCAGGATAGACAATATCAGTGGCCCGTAACGTTCTTTGCATTTGATAAAAGAAAAGTGACATAGATAAACATTAAAATTGACCTAATTAAAAGCAAGAACCGTGCTTACTTTCACGCTAAGCTTCATTCAGCTCCCCTGTTAAACAAGCCATAACAATTGAACTTAATACTCGTAGACACGGAATTTTGTATATTCGTAATTTGGCCTCTACTGCCGTATGCAATATTTTTTAAATATTTTAATTTGATGTTTACTGTTACTGTTAAATATATTTTTTCTGAATCAAAACATTCATCATCATCATCATCACCATCAGCTCATATACGTCCCACTGCTGGGCACGAGCCTCCTCTACAATTTAGAGGGTTTAGGCCTTAGTCCACCACGCTGGCCTAGTGCGGGTTGGCGGACTACACACCTAAGAAATTCCTAAGAACTTTTAGGTGTGCAGGTTTCATCATGATGTTTTCCTTCACCGTTAAAGTACCTACGCGATAATTCATTGTGAATACAGACATAACTTAGAAAAGTCAGAGGTATGTGCCTGGGGTTTGAACCCGCGACCGTCGAGATTCTCGACCGCGTTCCTAAACCTCGAGGCCATCATGACCTCCTTCAAAACGTAACTCCACAATAGTTTTAATTGTTCGTGACTGGATTAACATATATTTTTCAGTACCCTAACAAGCCCACGGTAGTGTATAACTTTGATTGCGATCTTCCATTGTGTTCATTTTGTAGCGTGCATTTTTTGAATTCGGATAAAACATTTTCTTGCCTCTAGACGGCGATTGTTGCGTTGTCAAACTTGTCCCGTTGGTAAAATGTTTCAAAACAAAAGAGTAAATTTTAGTTTTCTGTGTATTGTGCTGTTATTTCCACAGATTTTGAAAGAAACACAAAACATTCCTTTTAATCCGGAATGTTGAATAAATATGGTTAATGTGAATCTCGGCGATTGTGTATTTGGGATAAGTGTTTAATAGTTGTAGTCATTTCCGAAGGGGCCGTGGGATTTTTGTAGCAAGATCTCGTATGTGTTCTAGTCAGATATTCTATTTATCTATTAAATTAATTCGTCATGTGATTTTTGTGTGTTTATATACATACGTTTTATTTGTTCAACTGATCCTTGTATGGTTTAAACTTTATAGTTAATTTAATAAAATAGTAAGGCATTGAAAAAAAAAAACTATGACATTTAATTTACAAATAAACTTTTTTTGTCGCCGGTTGAGTAAAAAAAATATGTAATTATTACTTTTTTATTTGAAAGCCTACAATAAAAAACAACATCCACCTTTGTTTGTTCCATTTTAATATAAAATAACACATTATGATGATTATCTATATCTTATCTTATAATGATTATAATCTATGGTCGGTGTACTAAGTGGACGTGCTTTCGGTTAAAATTTTAAATTCAATTAGTTAAACTGTGTTTATATACTCTCCAAACTCGTGTATTTTGTAAAAATACGTTGTGAATGTACTCACTTTTGTGTTGCTGAATGTAATCCTGCTCTGCACCACTACCAGCCAGCGTGTAACTTCACCAGAACAACACCTCACTTAAGACGGTCAATATGACTTCACTAATCACTTGCGGACATCCAAACCACCCAAAAGACGCTTGAAGACAGCTTTTCGTAGCGAATGGCCCAACTCGAAGCTCAACTTCAGACTGGAGGAGTTGCCAAGGACACCGTCGCTCGGGTTGCCGAAGAGTTCCGGACCTTTCGGGAGCTCATGCTCAACATGCTGCGATTGCTGAGACAGCAAATAACTGAATGCGCAAACATGGTTGATGCGATGGAGACCAGACACCGTCGTAAAGCACTACTTTTTCACGGTGTGCCGGAGACTGACCACGACAACTGTACTACCGCCGTGTTGTCCGTAGTAAATAGTACGATGTCGCTGAAGGACGTCACAGGTTCACTTATCACTGCCTGTCATCGTATAGGGACTCCAAATAAAGAACACCATCGGCCCATCCTAGTCAGGTTCTCCAGTATACTTCATAGGACAGCTGTTTGGCGAGCCAAATCCAAGCTGAAAGGCTCATCTGTCTCTGTTAAGGAGTTCCTGACAAGATCGCGACAAACTGTTTTCAGCAAAAGTCGGCAGCATTTCAGCATGCGGTCTTGCTGGACTCAAGACGGCATTATTGTGGTAAAAGTCCCGGATGGAAGCCGAATCAAAATCACCACATTAGACGAATTGAATTCTTTAATGGGAAAGTATCCCAAGACAGCAAGCTTATCGTCATCGGCAGTGATAAGCCTCGCGTCGACGGAAACATCGCGCTCGAATTTAAAGTCGCGTAAGCCTTGATGATCGCTAAGCATTAACTGTTTATTTTTTTCCCTTATTGAATTTATTATTGTTCGTCTATATTTTTAATAATACCCTCATGATATTTGTTTTTTTGTATTGTCAATTTCAATTTGACATTTGGATAACGACAAAGTCGCGTTCCATACCACAAATGTTAATGTTTTGTTTTTTAACTTTTCATTATTGTATCGTTCATGTTTCTTTTTATTTAATTTTAAATGTTTTTTTTTTCTTTTCGATTATTAGCTGGCGGGTGGTGAAGAGTATGTTTGCTCTAATAAGTACTATATTAAAGTTTTTTTTTGGGCCCTTATTTACTTTTATTTTATATTATTTTATTATATTTGTGTAATATTATTATGAATTCTGATGATGACTTATATATTTCCGCCATTGATTCTGCATCCCTACATAGTGACGACAGTTTTTGTTCGACCTTTTCGAGAAATTTCAAAACCCAAATCGGTTTACTCTTTATGTTTGTCTTTGGTTTTGTTCTAACGTAGACTGGTAGAGAATGCCGCAGGCATTAAGTCCGCCTATATACAGTTGTGTATATGAAGCTTTATAAATAAAAGTAAATAAATAATACACAAATGCCTTGAACCTAAATAGTCCCGTTACCATAAACATAGCTACGCACACAAGAAAATGATTACAAAATTTATAGGCTATTAACCGATACAGAATTATAGACTAGCAAAGCCTGAATAATGTGTATACGACATTGCAGGTGGCAAGGTACACAAATTAATATGCAGGCTGTATATCAGGAACCCACACCTGGCGTGTTGATTCAGTCCACATTATCTAACGTACAATGTCCTATTCAGACGCATTAGTGCATTAGTTGCTCAACACTTAGTGCCAGTTGCGGTTTATTGAATATGTTTAGTGTTTGTTGCTGTATTGATGAGCGGAATGTATTTTTATTCCCATACTTTAAAGGCGATGGTGAGTTAGCTTTAATACTTGATAAATTCGGCCTCACCTGAAATATCACAGTGGACTAGGATTTACGTGGCAGTAGTTTAATAGTGTTATTACGCGCGTACTAATGAGAAAATAATAGGCAGAGTAATGATAGGCCAAAAGCTCTCGTAATTTGAGGGTTACTGATTGATGGGATATTATATAGGTATCTAAATAGAGATAGTAGGTAATACATTTTCTTAGGTTTATAAAGTCCATTAGGCCAGGGGGATGGACTGGCGCCTCCTTAATAGTAAATAAGGTTTTAATTACTTTTTTTTTTCTAGTGCCTCATGGTCTCACGGCACAAGTATCTGGTGTGCGATCTAGGGGTCGTGGTTTAGATTTTAGGGTCGGGCATGGGTTTTGTCATTAGGAAATTCTTAGTAGCAGCTCGGAGTATGGAAATGTGCCATAAAAACGGCGCCTGGCGAAATGTGGATGCAAAAATGCACTTCTACCTACCCCTCAGGGGAAGAGGTTATGTATACAATTTTTTAATTTCTTTATATATTATGTATTATGAAAAAGGGCTGTAAGCTTTAACATCTAATAAGTCCACATAAAAAGATTTTTAACTAAACTTCCCAGTAAATTTATATGAGAGCAGTACAAAAAAAAACCATATCAAAACAAAAGCGAACGTTACAAAAGGAGCATCGTATTGTAGTAATATATTCGATTCTTGTTTCCGTTCCTTGAAACTCCATCTTTATCGAGGTTCATTTAACAACGTTGTATGTTTTCAAAATAAATGTGCGCATAAATTCAACAGTCTCTGCGAAAATATTGTCTTTGTACATTTTGTTTTGTTCTAATTTGCGGGAAGAGGCGGTTGCTCTAATTTGCCTCTTGAGATAAGGGCGGCAACAATACAAGGTGTTCACTTCGCGCTCATACCGGAGAACGGTGTTACAAATGCGATGCCATCAAAGAGAATTACTGTTATTGTTTGAATTTTATCTATTCCTTAGTCTCATTCGAGGCGACCTACTGTTTCCATGTATTGTCGTTTTAAATGTCGCTTCAATTTCATACGGCGCGATTTATGAAACAAATTAAGGTTATTATACTTCTGATTCATTTGATTTTGTTATGATGCTATTAACCGTGGTATGTTATTGAAGCTAGAGAATATAGGATATGTAGAAAAAGATTAACGCGAAATATATAATAATGTAATACTGCAGTTATATGTTGCATGCCTGTATATTTTTTGATGTACAGGCATGTACTCGTAGTCAGTGGCGATACTTCCATAAAATCCCAAAAGCCCAGCTTGCCTTACAACATTCGGAACAACAATCTTTAAGTTTTAAATCTTTATTTAACAAAAGCAATTCGACATATAAATGAAAATATCCTGACCCCACAATAAACAAATATAAAATAGACACAATTAAAGTGTAACGCTTTTGGGCTTCTATGGTAGTACCGCCACTGCTCTTAGTTTGCCTTTTTATGGGTATTTTACTTAATAAAGAAAAAGTATGGTTAACGCTAAATAATATAAATACACATAAATTTAAATATTGTAACGTAACCTCCAAACTTAATTACTCTTTGTTCTGATTATTTTTAATCACTTAGGGTCCGTCTCAAATTAAATATAATTGGGGAACAATATTATATAAAAAATATTGAAGCGTTAATTTATTATCCGAAAAATGACGGATAAAAGATGTAAGTTAAATTAAGGAAATAAGATACGCCGTGTAGTTAGTTATAGGGCGAAACAAAGTAATTAAAGAGCGCTGATGAAAGTGAATAAACCTTATCATTTTCAACAGTAATAGGAGTTCACGCCCAGGACTGGGAATGAATTTATTATATATTATATTCACTGGAAAATTAGAAAGTCCTAGTACTGGCTGGTTCGAATGTCAGGAATACAGTGATGATTATCAAAGCTATCGTCACTATGAATGTCCAAGAAAAAGCTTCATCATTAACTGAAAAATTGGCCGTGTTTTTTTCGATTGACGCAATTTACCCCTTAATTTTAAGATCAACATTTCAACGTTTTCAAAACTAAATGTCAATATATCAAGCTTATAATAGTTTACAGCGGCCTCAGAGAGTTCAATATTGCAAGACACGTTGCTTTGTTTCATCATAAAGCCTTTTGGGGATTGAGTTTATTTTGCGGCGTAATTGTTGGGCGGCGGCCACGCATGCAAGTTGTGCTCATAAAACAACACCTATTATTAAAGGCATGATATTTTCCATCAGTCGCCTCTGGCTTTGAGCTCTCGGGTTTGGCGGCAATCCAGTTTTTTCTTGTTCCTTTTTTGTCGTATAAACGTTATGGATTTTGTTGTGATACAATGCTGACTCTGCCGGGAAGGATTAATCCATTATGGTATTACAATTGGAAGGCCGTTTTATGTTTTTTTTTGTGGACGGGGATGTCCACTGTCGTGTTCGTAGGTATCTCTACGATATATGACAATATCAGTGGCGAAAGATAATTATCGCACTGTATTTGGTTCTGTTACAAATTTTCTACGGTTCAGAAGTATTTGTAGTTCAAGCTACACTTGAAATATTATATTTTTTGTAGAGAACTCTCAGTATCTTCACGATATTTCCTTTATTCTTCATACATACATAATTCTATGCTCAAATTGTCATACCGGTTTATTTAAGCCTTAGTCCTATAAATGTTAACTCTTTTTGCTCATATATCAATAAACAAGTGGAAATCTAGCTGTTTTCATTAACATAGAGGAGAAAAGGCTTCTTCAGCTTGTCAGCGATGTTTACCCAAGCCGTGTTTGGGCGGCGTACAATCTTATGGCGTAACGCAACTAAGCGCACCAGTCGCAGCAATTAGTTGCCGGCGTCAGATGGTAAATATTAACACTGGTAATTGTACGTTGAACGTCAGCCCGTTGTTCGTTACAGTGCCCACTTGCAAGCTGAATACAAATGAATCCATTATCCGAAAGCGCGCAGATAGCGAATCGAAAACACACAGGATCACGTAACACTCATATATGCCGGAGTAATGTGTTTACTACTCAACAATTTTATCAATACCGCTTCAATCTTAAAGCTTTTGAAATAGCATTTGGCGACATCCTACTAAATTGCTCGTGCCTCCGACCAAATAACTGGCGGACGGCAATAAGGTAATTCTGGGATTCGGACTTGATAAACGCATATACTACTTGAAGTGGAAACTTTAGAAGTCTCACAGTAAAAATTTTCAAGTTTAAGTGTTTTTATCAAATTTTTTTTTACTTTTCATAAATTGTTCAATTTTGAAATAATGTTCACAATAGTACAAAATATTTACATTGTCATTAAACAAAATCAGGCAAACCGTGCCCAAAAGAGACTTTAATTCATCAATTAACTGGCGCTTCTATATGCCGTTACATAATTAAACATCCATCGAACGGTTAGGAACAATTGGACCTTTATCTGTATAATCATCCCGCGCCACGTCCGGGGGTTAGCAGTTATTTATTTTGAAAGCAGGATTTATTTGCGGAAATGGGTCTGACCCACATTACTCAAGGGAGATTCCGCTGAATAGGATTGTAAAGTATGCTGTTAGGATTCAGATAACTTATTGTATTTCGGAGTATCGCTTGTGTCCGATATTCGTGCTTTGTTCGTCGCCTCGTCGATATATAAATGTTATCGTTTTATTAATTAAAGCCTTGTTAATAGAATGCTAAGCCTGGCGTTGATTTTATATACCATATTCTAACTTAGCTGCTCCTTCACGTTATACGTTACCTAAAGCAAAGTCGGTGTTTACGAAGTGAAGTTTGCTTTAATTGTTAGAGATAAACGACATTAGTTATTAACCAGCAGCGGTACTTCCATAGAATCCCAAAAGCCCCAGCTTGCCTTACAAAATTCCTAATAATAATCTTTAAATCTTTATTTAACAAAAACAATTGACATATTAAATGAGAATATCCTGACCGAACAATAAACATTTATAAACTAGACATTATACAATTAACTTCTAACACTTTTGGGCTTCTATGGAATACTGCCACTATTATAAACATAAGTTAATTTACTTAAACCTATTGACTGTCCTGTGACGTATGAAAAACAAAAATAAGACATATCTAAGTAGTAATAATATTAACTAACGTTTAGAAGTAAAGCCGTATGATTCTACCTATGAATTACGCCCGTCTGAACACACTAATGGTCTCTCTTAGTTGAATGAACATTGACATTAAAGGAAGCAAGACGAAATAATAAAATTGCAATAGAAAATGGTATGCTCAAATATTGAAATGTAAATGTAAATTTACAAATACGACGGTCAGATTTGATATAAATGATTTGATGATAAATTAAGCTGTCGACTAATGTACGGATATACATAATGCGATCATTTTTCAATCTAAATGTTGGCATATTGCTAAATTGTGACAAGTTAACAAATCGCCGCCCATTACAAGTGCTGACCGGTTGACGCATGGTCGCTGAAATATTAGCACATAAATATTTTGTTGGGGAATGTTTGTAACAACTAAATTCTGTGATTTCATTGCATAGAGTAAGCGATGGTTTATATTAGAGGTAAGTAATTGGTCGAGAACATGGACATAAGTTAAGTTACAAATTTGAATATAATATATGAAAGTATTTATATACGTTGTAAAGAAAACATGCACCTAAAAGAGTGCATGTAACAGTTAAGAAAAACACAGGCATGAAAGCAACAAATAACGAATAATTGCGTATCACATACATACATATAAGCCAAAGAAATCGTCATATCAGCGATAATGACTTTATAGGTTTAAGTTAGCACTTTTTTACATATATTATGCTAATTATATTTGTTCGTCTATTTACAATGGCTTTAATGCATGACGTCTAAATTGTATGCTTGTTAGAAGATAGTATACGCGATGAGTTTTAGAACCAATTTTTATAATCTGCCTTATTGTGGCTGAAGAAACCCATGACGGTTTGAGCCCCGGGTCGGGCGATAGATATTGGATTTTTTCGTTACAATATATTCAGTTCGGCACTGAGTACGGATTTGTGATGGAACTAAAAAACTTAGTACACAAACTATAATGAAGATATACAATTAATCCTCTGGGGACACTAGCGTGAGTCAATGTATCGAAGTGAACAAAGTAACTTATGGGACAATGTACTGTCTTCGTCAAGTATGCGGTATCCATTTTTAATTTAGAAAAATCATTTAAATTTAGTAGAACAAGTATACTTTTAGTATACATCAAAAAAGCACTAACCTGTACACTTCAGTATGAAGAGGTGAAATCTCAACACGGCTATAACGTTACTGTTTACGGAGATTTCTAGTTCGATGTCGAAAGTACGAGTAGCTTAAAACTGTGACGCCTCGGGTACCCAGAAACAGGTCAAGTAAACATTTCATAACGCACTAATAACACGCAACAGCTTATACACTTTTCGTCTATAACCAACTACTGAAATTATATTCGGCTTCAAGGAAAATGCGATTTTAAAAAATGTGCGGAGTGGTTTAATTTGCCGACCTTGCAGCGTGGAAGTCGAGAGCCTTTGCATAGCCTACATTTGTAGGTTCTCAAGTATCTACTTTCTGCAGTGCTTTACAAAATTTCGCTGTATTTTACAGACATCTTTTTTGCGGAGCTGAAAGACCAAAAATATAGTTGTTGGAATTATTGTAACATAATATATATTGTATACTAGCTGACTTTATTTCAAGTCGATCCAAAGTTTTACCTTAATTTATTGACCATCAAAAATCTTTACGGCATAATTTTCCTTCGCGATTAGTATTCTATTATAATTAGGTAGTTTTGATTTTGGTATGTTTAAATTCTTATTATATAGGATATCATGTGGATCTTCTTTGATTGGGTAAGTGTAAACAATTAAAATACTTTTGATAAGTTTAAAACTGCATAGACACAGATAGAGCCCGAAAAAGCAATGTTTTTTACAACATTCCGCCTTGGCATAGCTGAACAAGTAGGTTTCATAAATCAAATCAGAATACTACTAAGCTTGTACTTTTAAAAACTAAAATAACCTTTTTGACATTGAAATAATTGCAATGTCTCGACCAGGGTTGCCGCTCACAGAAGATCAACGTGAGATAATGGCTTTGGCGTTCAATTTCTTTGCAGAAATATATCTCTCTGCCTTCAATAACCGTTACATCTAATACTAACTTAATTATTATGTCGTTGTCCCTAACGTCAGAGATCACTTTTTCTGAGATTAACTGATATTAAGTAGGCCACGCGTACTCTATAAATAAAGTAGGTAGGGGGAAAGTAGAATTTCTCAGTATAATAAAATATCTCAATGGATTATATATTACTGCTAGAGATTGCAACCCGGTATGTTTCCCAACCCGGCCGGGCCCGGTTGCATCCGTCGCCAACCCGGCCGGGTCCGCCGGGCCCGGCCGGGTTGTGTTAGCGATGAAATCTTTTAAGTATTTTACGAAAATTTTCTATATATGAATGAAAAAAGACAATGATTCAAGGTTAATATTCATTTCAAACTGGCTTATGAACAATTATCACAATAATCAGTCTCACTCAAGTCTCAAAAAAATGATTACTTTGACTTATGGACGGAAAAGTAACATTAGTATTAGTAATTATTCATTTTTATAAGTTTAAACAAGCTGGTCTTTCTCTCATAATAATTATAATAAGAAACTAATAACGCAGCTTAAAGTACTAAACGTGACATAACAATTTATTAGATAGATAAATAAAGTTTGGTAGCTTTTGTATAAACAAAACAAATTAATTAAACAAAACAAAAAAAATTGGTAAAAGTAAAGTTTTTTTTTTTCTTAAATTTGGCTATTAAGACTAGTGAGTGTTATTCTTACTAATTGAGCAAATAGCGAAATCTTATTGGCTAGGCGGTACTGTAACTGTAAACAACCAAACTTGTATAGTCTTAACATGTAACGTCAAATTGGTTTCGTTACGTAGGCTTCATAAGTGTAATATAACAAAACAAAAAGAAACAATTATTATTTTTCAGTCTGAAAGAATAATCGATACGAGTATTTTACAACAGTAACTACTATGAGTAGGCGCTCCCGTGCCTCAATTTACTTACCGGGTCCGCTGACCGGGCCCGGTGACCGGGCCCGGTAAGAATGGCCGGGCCCGGTGGGTGCGTAAAAGGGCACCGGGCCCGGGCGGGTCCGGCCCGGCCGGGCCCGGTTTGCAATCTCTAATTACTGCGCGAATTAAAACCTTGTGAATATTTCATTAAGAACTTTTTCACTGTGAATGGAAATAAGCTTGTAGTAGTATTAAGTTTCCAAAGCGAAGATGTAATTTAGGTACATTAGCGCGAAACCTTTGTGAAATTATAATTGTCATTTGCCGTCTTAGTTTAAGTAAATAAACTTAAGATATATTTAATGCCTTTTCTCATTTATGTTCTAATTTATATGGATCCATTAGATATTTTATAGTCTAAGTTTTAGTATTCAAGCAGAAATGGCTTATAATGAAACTTGTCATTTATAACGGTTCATATTTAAAGAAATAAAATACATGCAATATCTCACGCTTGTATTCTCCGAAGGGGTAGTAGTATAGGTAGAGGTGCATTTCTGCACCCACATTTCGCCAGGTATCAGTCCCACGTAGTAGAGGGCGCGCCAGCTGCTTATTTTTCCTAATAGAAAAACCCATTATTGCTTTGTCCGACCTGGGGGATCGCTTTATCGCAATACTATGTGTCTTGATTCATGGTTGTGCCGCGAGACGCAGGCAGAGGCAGTCAAAAAGAAGAAAAAAATGTTGACAAATATTTTAATAAAATATCAAATACTTTTTATTACAGTAATACGATCTTTTTTGTTACAATTGTGGGAATGGGCCCTCTAAGCAGGCTTGGAGAACTTTTTTTTACATAATTTTTGTACTAAATATATGTATATTAGTTTTGTACACACATACGAGTTATTCTCACGCCTGATTACCCCAAATGTTAGGTCTCAGTATTATTGATTTTGATTATTCAAATACGCATTTAAATTTACTAAGTGCATATTAATTGTAAAAACTTAAACCTTTTTTTAGGAATACTTAATACTAAAAGAAAAAAAAATTGCTTTCCATAACTTCGCGGTCGGGTTAAGGCACAAGTCAAGGCAGATCTTTACTCGTATGCCTTTTATTCTACCGCACTGACCCTTAAATGACTGCACTGGCTGGCAGGCTGCACGCCGCTCTTTGATATGAAATAGAGATTTTTGAAACCAGCTCGCCGCAGGTTGTAAGATGCTTAATGAATGTAACTCTGATGCTAAGCCGCCGCCGACCTACAAACATCACGTTTCGTTTTACTTCGCGTATAGAACATGTTATTACTTTGTAAAGAAATGATTTTAGTATAATATTACTCGGCATTTGGATGAGTGTACTGTAAAGTAAGGTTTTGATTTTTGGGGTCCTACTTTATGAAGTGTTTGCAGGAGTAGTATTAAAGTATAAGAACAATTAAATCTAGCTCGTTGGTTCCCGCCCAAAATGCGCAAGACGGCCTTCGAAAGGGTTTAGTCGGTAAGCTGGCGTAGGATTTTTGGTTAGGGGCCTAACTTGGCCAAAAGAACAATAATTCCGCACGCTGAGCTGGAAAGCCGAAGGCCCCGACGTACCCTTATCGGCCTCCCCCGAGGTACCGAAAGGCCAGTTTAAAGCACTTTCCTCTTGTTAATAAAAAAGATGATATCGGAATACCGTGCGGTCCTGGGTCCGATTCCAACGTGTTATTGGAAATTCTTAGTATGAGTACGGAGTTTGAAAATGTGCCTAAAAGCAGCATAATTGTAGCATATAATAAGTTATCTCTTAACTTAAAAACACAATGTTGTCGAAACATTAATAAAGAAATACACCTGTGGCTAATCCTACTGAGATACAAGCGTTAATGTATGGACGTAAGAATTAAATTTGTCATTATTATTGCTGTTATTTCGACGAGTAAATCAAATCTCAAAGGTACACACAGAGGCGATCCCAGCGGACGATGATTGACACATTGTCATCAATAATTATTTATCCGTGCATTAGCTCATTTCTCCAGGGTTATATCACTTACGTGGCAATTAGCTACACTATATGTTGTCAAGTCATTCAATATTCTAGGTGTTAAATTATCTATATCAGCCCACGTAAGTATAGATGACACGACTGTCTCGTTGGTCCCGCGGCACAAGTTTGCATTCAATGTTCCCAGGTTCGAATCCCGTGTCGGAGTGTTATTGGTTTCACCAATAAGAAATTATTACTAGCAATACAAAACAAAATGGCCCATATACGTCCCACTGCTGTATACAGGCCTCCTCTACTAATTAGGTATATTATAATGATGACGTTTTTGTGAAGGATTCGAAAGAGTGAAAGTTCTTTGATTATGTATCTTTTCTTTGTTAAAGTTCGCGGCATTTGATGGTAATTTTCAAGTGTAATGCAAAGGTCGGATGGCAATAAATGATTATGACACTCTGACGGGATATCAAGAAAATAAACGCACAAAAACACTCGATGATCCGGAAATCGAATCAAGGGCACATCCATCGCACGCCGCACTCCTAATTTCGCGAAATCAAAGTCATATATTTAACTGACGCATAATTATTCTGTAAGCTTTCCTACAAAAATAATGATGTGCAGATTAACCTCAAAATAGACTCTGTATCTATGGATATTTGCCCTATCAAGAATAATACTAGAAAACCATCTGCAAAGGAAAATGCAAATATATTAAAAAGTTTCGTGTTCTCGTTATTGAACCGGTTCGCTGCAGCACTTTTCTATGTAGATATATAAAATTCTTTTTTTCCTTTAAAATAACCAATGTTAGGAATTTTTAAAGAAATAATATTGAATAAATAAGTAGAAAACAATAATTGTTGTGCCTGGATGTCTGAAAAAGATCGCTTTAAGTGATTATTGAAGTAATTATTAAGTAATTTATTATGCTCTGTTTAAATGATGTTCCATAAAAAAATATCTACCTGTTTTTATAGAGCTACGAAAATATATCACTTTCAGTTCTGTGTTCATCCAATTTGGCATAGGCCGTATCAACTGGTAAGAGCTAACATTTCTTCTCCGCTATTTGACATGATTGGACTGCTCATACCATCAGGTTACAATGCATTTTATGTGAGTGCATCGCAATGCACTCATCAAGAATTGCTCTTCGCTGAGAACATTTATTCAATCAAAAACGTTTAATCATTAGGTACATATGCTCATGTACGAAATACATGACTACAGCCTACCGCCGTCTACTCGTGAACGTAGGCCTCCCCAAGCAAGCACCAACCATCCTGGTCATGGGCAGCCGGCATCATCCCGTGGGAAGAGGAGTGCTTAATACCACGTCATCTATTTCATTTTTGTTATTACTTTTGGTTTGCGATAAAAAGCTATTTATCTCTCAATTTGTGAAACGTCCGCTACCACAATATTTAGCGTACAAACGTAATTAACCGGCTTCAGTTGAAAATTCGTAGTCATTTATCAGCGTATATGAGTATTAGCCGGTAAACAGAATTTTTGTCCATTTAAATATTTAATTTCTTGTTCCGATATTTAATTCTGGGGCTCCTGACTTAAGTCCTTTATGGTTATTAATTGTCCCGACATGTGACCAAGCAGATGTTGATAGTAGAAAATTGTTGCTGCCAATAAATAAGCAGTACCTACATTAAATTTATTAGGGTGCACTTCGTAAAAACGTGTGTGGAAAGTGGGAGAAATAGATACGTTAAATAGGTTGAAAGAGAACTTAACAGTAGAAAAATACTCGTAGGTTTCTAAGTTTGATATCCATCATCCATCCATCAGCCGAAAGAGGTCCAGTGCTGGACATAGGCCTCTCCCAATGACTTCCACAGGGACCTGTTGGAAGCAGCCTGCATCCAGTGACGTCCCGCGACCTTTACGACCTTGTCGGTGGACGTCCTACGCTGCGCTTTCCGGTACGTGGCCTCCACTCGAGAACTTTTTGGCTCCATCGGCCATCAGTTCTCCGCGCTATGTGACCCGCCCATTGCCACTTCAACTTACTAATCCGCTGGGCTATGTCGGTTACTTTAGTTCTCTTACGGATCTCCTCATTTCTGATTTGATCTCGTAGGGAAACCCCGAGCATTGCCCTCTCCAAAGCTCGTTGAGTGACTCTGAGCCGCCTAATGAGGCCCATAGTGAGAGACTACTTTTTTGATAGTTTCAAGTTTGATATACCAAGACTATATAATATAATCTAAACTGACTTAAGTGAGCCTATTCTGCTTATATTTATATAAAGTTTTTTGACGGTCGTTCTATTTAGAGTAGTTGTACTATTTTACTTTTTGATTCCAAATCTATACAAAATCGATTCATTTATTCAATAGATTTAAAAGTGTAAAAAATTTATAATTTAATTATATTTAACTTGCATTAAATATCACTTAAATTAATTTTATTTTGTAAGGATTATATTCTTAGAATAAACTTTTAAAGCGACTTTGTTACTCTCAGTGGATCTTGGTAATCGTGACAGTTATAAGGAAAGAAGTTTTTAAGTACACAAAAATACTTTTAAACAACTTTTATTAACTCAGTTTTCACTTTCCTGGAGGATATCTCATGGGAAAGAGGCATTTTTTAATATCTTGGTTGAATATTATATTAAGTAAAATATTTTATCTTTTATTATCTAGTTTTTTTTTAATTACCAGTTTACCACATATTCATAAAATATAAAACAAAATTAACCATGCCAACAATTTTATTAAATATCTTTCACTACACTAAAATACTAATAAAAAATTAACGTATTTTATATCGGAATACAATATCTACATACAAGGCAAATATTTGCTACTCGCTACTGCCTAAAGACCTATCATAAGCCAACCGCCCTAAAAAGTTAAGCAACTATTATAATATTAATTAACTTTTAATTCTATTTGCCTATTTCAAAATTTAGAATCAATTATTCACATTTGAGTTTATCTATGTTTTCACATTTTGCCTATGTTTCAATCTATTCTAGTTTAAATGTTCTAAAGAATGTTTACGGTTTTTTGCCATTCCTAATAAAATATTATCTGTTGAAGCGGTAGTAGAATTTTGTAATATTTCGTCTTTACTGGCGACAGAGTGGTAGTCGTTCATTTCCGACCACGCTGGATCCGATTTGGCAATTCTTTTTCGTTCTTTTATTTTTGTGTACAATAAAACAGAGACCATTATGAAGAATACAATAAAACCTAAAGTGCATCCGACAATTAAACCTAACCGTCTATTCAAAACTGAACTATAACCGCCTTTCTTCGTCGATTTTATTTGTAGTACGGGCTTATTTTCAAACGTGTTGAAAGAAATACATTCACTTGATGGTGATCGCATCAATATCGCAGCGGCAATATCTTGACTTATCGTAGCTGTTACATTCATTTGATCATCTATAATAATAGTTCTGTTACTTTCATAAGATTCATCTTCTTCGTATTCAACAGGATCTTCAGCTAATGTGATAATACAAACCACATAGTTCATGTTCTTTTCCAAATCAATAATACGAGCAGAGACTTCGTTTCTTTCTAAATAAATTGAATTAACCTGTAAATGACCAAAAACATTTTTTTGTGCAATGCCTTTAATAATGTTCTAATTATTTTTTTTTTTTTTTTTTTTTTTATGGGAAAGGAGGCAAACGAGCTAGTGAGCCACCTGATGTTAAGTGGTCAACACCGCCCATGGACACCCACAATACCAGAGGAATCATCGGTGCGTTGCCGGCCTTTGAGGAAAATATAGGCTCTTTTCTTGAAGGTCCCTAAGTCATATCCATTCGGAAATACCGCCGAGGGAAGCTGATTCCACAAAGATGTTGTGCGAGGAAGGAAACACCGTTTAAACCGCACTGTTGAGGAACGCCATTCATCTAGATGGTAGGGATGGAACTTCAATTTCTGGCGTGTGGTGCGGTAGTGAAATTCAGCAGCAGGTATTAATCCGAAAAGTTCATCAGAGCACTCCCCATGGTAAATGCGATAAAGGACACATAGAGACGCAACATCTCTTCGCAATGCTAGGGGGTCAATTTTGTCCGAAAGGATCTGGTTATCGATGATTCGAGCAGCACGTCGTTGAATGCGGTCAAATGGGAGAAGCTGGTATTGAGGAGCTCCAGCCCAGAGATGAGAACAATATTCCATATGTGGCCGGACCTGTGCCTTATACAGTTGAAGGCGCTGAACCGGCGTGAAATATTGCCTCGCTCTGCTGAGCACACCAAGCTTTTTCGAAGCCAGCTTAGCTTTAGCTCCCAGATGACCGCAGAACTGGACTGTACTCGAAACATCGACCCCAAGGATTCCAATACTAGACGTGATACCAAGGGAAGTGCCAATGAATTGAGGTGATAGAGAGAAGGGAGTTTTTTTAGCGGTAAATGCGCAAACTTGTGTCTTCGACCGATTAAATTCGACCAAGTTCTGCCTGCCCCAGTCTGCGGCTTGGTCCAACAAATGGTCGATCTCCGAAACAAGCTTTTTCCGGCACTCATCGACTTGTTCTCGAGAGTAATTTGCGCGGCCAGTATATAAGGCATCCCCGGTACTGTCATCCGCATAACAATGGATGTTATTATTGAGTAACAGGTCATTGATATGCAGAAGGAACAGAGTCGGGGATAGCACACAACCTTGAGGTACACCAGCATTCACAGGCATAGAGTCCGAGCTTGAACCATCTACTACGACTTTTATGGTTCGCTCAGTGAGAAAACTAGTGACCCAGTCGCAAAGTCTCTCGGGAAGTCCAAAGGAGCTAAGCTTGGAAAGTAGAGCTCCATGCCAAACCCGATCAAAAGCTTTCGCTATATCCAATCCTACCGCCAAGGCCTCCCCCTTGCTTTCAACTGCTTCTGCCCACCTGTGGGTGAGATACACCAAAAGATCACCAGCTGATCGCCCCCGTCGAAAACCGTATTGACGGTCATTGATCAACCGGTGAGTCTCCAAGTATCGCAGAAGCTGGGTGTTAATTATCGATTCCATAATTTTAGAAAACAAGGAGGTGATGGTAATGGGCCTATAGTTGGAGGGATCAGATCGGTCGCCCTTTTTTGGGATCGGGTGCACTAAACCAACCTTCCAAGATTTTGGAACTACTCCTGATGAATATAGATGCCGAAAAAGGCGCGTGAGCACTGGTGCCAACTCAGGAGCACAAGTCTTCAGCACAATCGGGGGTATTCCATCTGGCCCACTCGACTTGTTGATATCCAAGGAGAGTAGTGCTTTACGCACGGAGCGTAAATTTGGTGAAATCGGATCTCCGGCATAGAACTTTCACAATAAGTAATCTATGTTCTAATTATACAAATATCATTTCTACTACTTACATTTGAATTCACATCTTCTCCATAGTACAGTACTTGCAAGGCTTTTATAGCAGTACGATTTCGGATAAACCAGGAAACCGAAACAGAGTTATCCTTGTGTTTATCAACTGAAAGCTGAGAAATAACAGGTATATCGCATTTCTCCTTAGGATATTCATCGTTAAGACAAGTGATTGCGTTTGATTTTATAATTTTAGGATGATCTTGAATCCACACCCAAGTATTATCTTTCTGGCAGGTACATAGTATGATATTATCTGCGAATAAAATGGTAATATTTAGGCATTTCTCAGAATACGTTGTAATATTAAAATATTTTCAATGAACTCACCTTTGATTGATATCTCTTGTATATGATTTTCCACAGATGCTAAAAGTTCTAAAGGTATAGATTGGAGTTTGTTATGTTCTAAATCAATTTGAATAATTTTATTCAAATTTCTGAATGCAGTAACTGATATATACTTTATGTAATTATGACTCAAGTTTAAAACAGTTAGTTCTTTGAGATGGATAAGATCTTCATTCAGTATATTTTGCAATTTGTTATGAGATAGATCCAAAAGTTTCAAATTGACCAAGTCGTCGGCAAAAGATTCCATTGACTCAATATTATTGTTTGACAAGCATAATGTTCTCAGTTTAGTTAAACCACGAAAATTACTTGTCTTGAGTTGCGAAATCCTATTATAGCTGAGATCTAAGTTTTCTAAAAAAGTTAAAGTCAAGAATGGACTTATCGGTAAGCGTCTTATTTTGTTAAATTGAAGATAAAGGTGACGAAGATTTGTGAATTGCTCAAATGTGATGTCATCAACATTTGTCATGTTGGTGGCACAAATGTGTAATTCATATAAATTTGATACGAGTGAATTATTGTCTATCCTATTCGACATGGTCCACGACACGGTGGGGTTCTTGCTAATATCAACATTAATTAGGGATATTCCAACTCTTTTATAAGATAATAAGAAGTCGAAATGCACTATATCATTACTAGATACGTTTACATAAAGAATGTTTGGAAAAATGTCAAATATTACTACAGGTAAACTTTGTAATCTATTATAACTAACGTCAAAAGATATTAATTCGTTAAACACTAATTTCTTTCTCACAATTATTGACTTAATTTCATTTTTTCTGATTGTTAAATACTTTAGTTTTTCTAATTTTTCTAGGCCGGTGAGTTCTATCTTTGGTAATAAATTATCTGCTACGTCCAATGTCTCAACTTCTGTAAAATCATGAAAAGCGTCATATGGCATATAATCTAAAAAGTTATTGCTAATATTAAACTCAGTTATGGAGTTTCCTGCCACCAATAAATTTGGAAGTATTGTACTTATTATGTTTTGTGCTAAATTCAGTCTCAACAATTTTTTATTGTATTTGAAAGTACCCTCAAATATGTGTTCTATATTACAGTGCTCAAGATATAACACTTCTAACAGCGGCAGTTGAGAAAACGAATCCGCAGGCAGAGAGTCAAGGACGTTGAAAGACAGTGATAAATGTTTTAATCCAGGGACATTGATAGATGCCAAATCAGTGGATTTAAGCGAGTTATTTTTAAGTGTAAGCGTTTTCAAATTATTGAGTCCTAGAAATGTGTCATTATCTATGTGCTCGACTTCGCAATTATCAACATATAATGAACTAAGTGGTAAACTTTGTTGAAACATATTTTTATGAAGTACTTTCAGTGGATTAAAAGACAGATTTAAGCTTCTTAACTTTTTGAGCGTTTCAAACGCCATGTCGCAAATAAAAGTTATTGTATTATGTGACACGTCTAAGTCTTCTAATTCACTTAAGCCGAAAAATGTATAATTCGTTATGTTGCGAATGAAATTGTATTGTAAATCTAAATATCTCGTTGAATTTAATTGTTGTAATGAAAAATCTTCAACAATTGATATTTCATTATTATCAAGCTCCAGACGAGTAATAAAATTCAAATTGCGAAATGTATTTTTTGTTAAGAATTTTATGTGATTGTTCCTCAAACTTAAATAATCTAAATTTTTCTGTGACTCAAACATTAAATTATTAATAAGAGTAAGTGAATTAAACTCCAAGTGCAGTGTGAGTAAATTAGAGCTCGATTTAGGCAACACATCATTTAAATTTATTAGGTAATTATTGTGCAGACTAAGGTACTTTAGGTCCTTCATTTCTGTAAACGCAGCTGATTCTATAAATTTAATTTCATTGTGGTCCAAATATATATCTTCTACTTTAGCACAATTGGCAAATGAATATTTAGAAATAGATTTGAGTTTGTTATTATTAAATCTAACTTCGTTAACATTAATTAGTGACCCTAATGTGTGATTATTAATATCTGAAAACATATTATTGTCTAATCTTATTTTCAATATATTCCTATTATTTATAAAAATAGTATGTGGCACTTGATGTAAGTAATTAAACTCTAAATGAATTTTAACTAGATTTTCTAAATGGCTAAAGCTTTCACCATGTATATTACTTATACTGTTCTTATCTAAGTGTATCAATTTAATTTTATTAGAATTTAAAAACGAATCCATTGGCACATCTAAAATGTTATTATGGTTCAAATACACCTCCGTAAGCAAGGGCAAATTGCAAAACAATCCATGAATGTGATGCAGATGATTATAACTTAAATCCACGGACTCCAAATACTGATTCATTTGAAAAAGATTTGGATTTAAAACTTTAATTCTATTATAACTTAAGTCTAGGGATTTTAAGTTAGCCAAAGAATAAAAAGCTTTGTAATGAATGTTATTGATAAAATTAAAATGAAATGATAATGATACTAGGGACGGACAAAATTTAAGGCAGTCTTCTGAAATAAATTCAAAATTATTGGAATTCATATTGAGGTACTCTAAGGATATTAAATCTGCATTCTCAATGGTGGGAAATGAAGAAATTTCATTCCAAGCCAACGTTAATGATCGAAGATGCCTCAGGTTAGCAATGGCGGCTATTGGGAACGTGGTGAGGTTATTTTCGCTTAAATCTATTTTAGTCAAAGATAATTCTAGGCCGGAGAAAGCAGTTTCTGATATATCACGTAATACATTTGCTTTTATGTCCAGTTTTACTAGCGGAAGCCCGTAAAAACTGTAACTGGGTATCTCCTCGATATAATTAGACATCAAGTCGATTGATTTCAATTTCAACATCCCTGACAATGCTTTTTGAGGGATTGTTTTAAGTTTGCTCGATACTAGAGTCAACGTTTCAAGGCACTTTCTCAGCGGCATAAACGTGTCGTCGCCAATATCTTTTATACTTGTTCTTGAAATATGTATATTCTTTATACAAACGCCTTGAGGTATAAAATGAGGTACCAAAATGTCTTCGTTGTCGTCGAGGTCATAAACTGACAGTGAGTGAACATAAGACACGCTTTTAAGTACATTGTTTACATCTTTTATATTCGCGTATTGACAGTCAAGAAGGAAACCTGAAAGATATAATTTATTGAAAACATATTTAATATGACATTAAAGAGTGTTTATAGAATAAATACGTCCGCTTTTAAGCAGTGATGGCCTCGAGGTTGAGGCGCGCGGTCGAGAATTTCGGCGGTCGCAGGTTCAAACCCCAGGCACACACCTCTGACTTTTCGAAGTTATGTGTGTATTCACAATGAATTATCACTAGCTTTGGTGAAGGAAAACATCGTGATAAAACCTGCACACCTAAAAGTTCTTAGGAATTTCTTAGGTGTGTAGTCCGCCAACCCGCACTAGGCCAGCGTGGTGGATTAAGGCCTAAACCCTCTCAGTTGTAGAGGAGGCCCGTGCCCAGCAGTGGGACGTATTTGGGCTGGTGATGATGATGACGTACGCTTTTAACAAAATTTAAGGTACGAATGAACACAAACGAATGTCGGTATTTGATGTTAAAACATTTCTCTTATTCCTTTATTTTGTTACAGAGTTCTATTTATCTGCTATTGAACAAATAAATCTGCCACAAGTTTCACTTCAAGGTGAACTCGCATACAAATGAGAAGCAAACGTCACGCTTTGTTGGTAATCGAAGCAAAATTTATTTTATCAAAAGGCTTACCGTCTTCGAATGCATAACACGAACATTTACTGGTCCTCGTTAAGTCGGGACAGCCCAAGGTATTTTGAGCTCGTAAAACGGAGGGTAGAACCAGTAATAATGGAATAATTTGCCACACGTCGCGGTCATTTTTCCTTGTCTTGTGGCATACACTTTTTTTCATAGTTACATTATTATGACATATTTTCACATCTTATTGCTGACTGATTGATTGCCCTGAAACAAATATATATTTTAAGTATAATATTCCAAAAAAGATGTAAGTATTAAGGGCAAGTAGGTTGCGAAGAAAAATTCATACAAAAACAATAATAATGTAATTTTAATTATTACCAGACCTTTTTACACTGTTTATTTCATGTACATCAACATGCATACGCACCTTTTTATCGTGAGACTGAATTATATTTTATCTAAATTAGGATTCATATTTTGAATTATCAATCCTAGTTGAATCACAAAATTAAACCACATTTGCACTAATTAATTTTGTGAATACAGCATTATCACATAATAATATTGCAATTTAATTATTACGTAGGGTCAGTGTAATGTTGGATTAAAATTCAGTATGGTTTAAACCGAAATGTTGGAAATTTAATTTTGTTTCAATTGAGATTTGATATGAAATCTGAAATTACGTCCACATATAATATCGGAGATTCCAAGCACTCCGGATCTCCAATCAATCAACTCAATTGAGTTCCCGTTTCATTGATTTTATTTTCTTTCCCATTTTCTACGTTCTTATTTTTATTATCGAATAATATGACGCAATATTAAACTGCTGAAGTGACTTTCTTACGCTTTCACACATAAACAACTGAAACGAATTTAACTTTAGTACTGTGATATGTGCATATATGTACATATACGTATCCGTGGAGACAGTTTAAGGTTACTTCTTATTCTGAATTATTTTCTTTAGTAATTATCAAAAAGTTTTGAAGAGGTATGCCCGCTTTTACTCCAATCCATAAAAGTAATAATAAATAAAATCTCTTATCATTAGCAGCTTAAACGATCATGTTGACAACTTGTGACTTTATATGTCTGTGTATCTTTTATATAAACTTATATTTTGGTTTAGCAAAGTGTAAGTACATTCTTGCATGGAAATTCTCGATAGCACGGAGTCTGGCAACGAACAGAAAATGGAAATAGACATGGAATTAAAATAATCAAAAACGATAGTAGAGATACTTCTCTACTATCTCTATCTCTGGCTATCTCTTCGGGATAATCCTCCATAGGAGTAATTGAATGTATGTCTGTACATCAAGTGCCTGTACGGTCGGTTTGCCACACAAGCAAATAAAGAAAAAAAATGCCGAACCGCAAATTCAATGTGACCTACATTTACAGTTGCAGCGATATTAGCTTCCCTACATAAATTATTTTTTAGAGTTTGCTTTATTTTGTGCCAAATGCTCAGAAAACCGGGAAACGTCTTTTATTGCTGTGCTTCTACTAATGAGGCCGCAATTTTTGCAGATATTCGTAACAATGGGAAGTTATGTAACATCGATTGGAGGTCAGTTTGTAATCAATGTCAGCGGTTGGTGAATGTTTTGTGACTATTGTTTTTAGTAGTTTATTGTTTCAGGAAACGACTGTAATTTAACTAGTAAGCAGTTCTTCTAATGGTAAGAAAGCATTGATGACCATAATATTGAGTTTGGAATAGTTCATGATTGCTTTTTGAAAATGAATAAGATTTGCTATGGGACATCTGGTCTCCCTTTCAAAAATTTATAGTATAGCTGCGCGTCACGCCGTTTTTTGTAAGACAGTGGTACCACCCCAGTCTAGCCTTTCCATTTATACCTATAAGTCAGTGGCGATACTTCCATAGAAGCCCCGAAGCTTTACATGTTTACTACTACTTACTTGTTACATGTTTACTTACTATGGGAGGTCCGTAGCTACAACGGGAGCCGGTGTTGGCGGAGAGCCGGTCTAATTCCCCGCCACAGAAGAAGAAGCCAATTTCATTTCATTTCATTTCATTTCATTTCATTACTTATTGTGGAATGTCTAGTTTATAATTGTTAATTGTGGGATCAGAATATTCCTTATTTGTCAAAATGGTTATGTTTAATAAAGATTTAAGGCTTAAAGACTATTATTCGGCATTCTGTAATGCTAGCTAGGCTTTTGGGCTTCTATTGAAGTAACGCCACTGCTAAAAGTGACTACAGATCCTCCACTTATGATTAAATTTTGAAGCCTCGCGTTCCTAAAGTTACCCAAGGCTAGTTGTTATTAATGCTAGGCTGAAAAACTGTAGATTGAGAGTGCTGAAGCAGCTAGAAAAATGGATGTATGTTGGCCTACATTCGTACAGGTAACAGGGTGTGTGCTTTGTCTCGCATTCGGCAAACATACTGCTTCTTATTATTTTAACTCACAAAGAATGTGACCTGATGGAGTCAAATTGAGTACTGAAAGGGTTGTTTGAAATTTTTTGTAAACTACTAAAGTATTAATTGATAACCGCCTCGTTGATATCGCAGCATTAGCATGTGGCATGCGTTAAAGAGGTTTTGGGTTCGATTCCCGGATTGGAAAAATGTAATTGGGTTTTCGGGAAATTATTGGTATCTGTAAAATGTGTGCAATTGTGCACGGAAACGGGCAAAAGATTCGCGCCTATTTTGTGGACAATAAATGTGAAAATACACTGCCTACTGCTTGGAGACATTTGTATGGATGTTACTCCATGCGGACGTATGGATGATCCATAAACTCATGTATTTAGACGGTATTTCATGCTGTAGTTTTCTATTACTGCATATTAATATGGATCATGTCTGTCATGATAAAATTACCGTACTGACTGTGAATATATTTTGGTCTAAATAATGTTAATGATAAGAAACATTTCATCATCTCTCAATAGTGTGTGATTGTGTCGACCAACGGGAGATCATCATCTCTCGCTGGTCGGGACTTTTTCTTGACTCCATTACGCTTATCATCAGGTGCAATGGGGTACTTTGCTGTGCCAGTATAAAAAAAAAGAAAAAGAAAAATAGTGGACAATGTAATGCCGGCCGCTTCGCATCCGCAAGTACACAGCCGATCAGGAACGCTGTAAATTTGCATGGTTCAGATTTTTCCGTACGCATGTTTTTCTACGCCGACAAATTCAAAGTTAGGTAACTTTCAATTCAGGCGTAATAATACAAAAAAATAAAGTATTGTACCTACTTAGAATCCAACCTGCGACTGTCTCACCCACGTGTTCCACGTTCAAATAAGCTTAATTCCTATATCTCATAATTAACAATTGTCTTAGACACTGCACAATATCTAAGACGATTGATAGCTTTGCTTCTAATATGTAAAATGATTTAACGCTCGAACGCTTTCATCAGAGACGCAAGTTGGAAATTGGAGGTACAATACGAGCGTGTACATTTAGGCGTCTATTGACATACTTACTCAGATTATCGAGAGACAGCCTCAGCGTCTGAAGATTATGCTAATAATATAATGTATCTGTGTCAGCAGTTTAATACTGTATTGTATATTCTAAGACCATTGTTCGTCTCACCGAGCATGCAGTTCAATGGTTTGCATTAATAATATAATAGGATATTTGATCTAATATCCATCTAAATAATAATAGTGCAAAATTATAAGGTATAATAATAATTCAAGTTAAAAAAGGAAGATGTTGCACAAAGCTGATAAAACAAAATAAAACTTAAACATTGTTGTAAACGTTCGTTTAATACAGCTAAAGTAAAGCAATTCATGTAGTTGCAAAAGTTATAGCGAAATATTTACAAACTCACCCGGCAGCTTTCCTTCGCCGACACAAGTAGCTAATTAGGAAACTGTGTTATCCTGTAGGAGATAGGGTCTATTTTGGCGGCGCACCGCTCGTCGACGCGAGGGCCCAAGTGCGCCGGTCCTAGGGCACACCACGCGTGAAACAAGCTGAATTTCAATCACTTTTTAAGTATTTTTATCGGTTTGGTGAGTATGCGGTATTGGCAGCACAGAGCGCCTGGGGTCATTAGAAAGCTCGAGTGAAGACTGCCGCGGCGGCGCGCGCTGTGTAGGTCACGCCGTTGTTGCGGCACCCCCGACCCACACTATTATTATACTTTTATGACGAATCGGATTTTGTTGCACGAAAACTCGGCTTTTTGTTGTGACGTGAGTGTTTCTTTATCATTGTTTCTGAGTACTGTCTGCTACAGACAGGTACGGTTGGCTAGCGTATTTTTTGTTTGCTGAAACTCAACAGAAATGTTATTATATGTTATTTAAATATATTTGTATCGTAAAAATGATTTATAGTATTTTGTTTATTAAAATATTTATTTTTAATGACTGCTACACCGTTCACATTATTTAAAAATTCTACATAAAATTACTGATTTGTTAAACAATTTACGTTATTTTTAATAACCATACGAATAAACAAAAACATAAATCGATTACAAATAATGACTTACTTAATATCAAAAAATAAAAAAATAGAAAAAAGATAAATATGTGCTCTTCTTATTTTTTTATATTATTATAGTTTCCACATTCTCACCAAACAGGTTCTAATTTCTATATTGCGTAATAAAATTGTCGTTCATACTGAACATAACTAAATGTGACCCAGATAAGTGAGTGGCTATAAACTATTTAAACTTTGAAACACGCTCACAACGACGCTTGGCCTGCTTTGATAAATAAATACTTGGAATATAATAAATAATTTAAAACAAGGTCAGGGGTCATTTATATCTGTATGGGTATTTTATATGTAAATAATAAATTAATGGATAATGTTATTTTCTTTTAAATATGTATTCATATTTCTGAAATAAAATTTCAAAACTAGAAGTTAAAGACAGTGTACTCAATTTAAAATATGACTATTTTAGCAACCTCCGGGTATTTATGTTCCACATCGACAATGTTGTTTTTGTTATAATTTTTAATACACTTTATGGTTTTTCTTTGAAAATACTGCGGATACGAGCATTCTATCACCAGTAAATTAGGATTTCGGCAATCTCACTACGAAAGCAAAACACAAAATTATTTTATGATGTCGGTTTTTGTCAGGCAGTAGCACTATCGAGCCGTTTCAATAGCGAGGCTCTACCCTCTGAAGACTTATAATTAAACAGTACCTGTCGGGTCCTGTTATGACAGGGCGCAATTTTATAAAAAATAAACTAGCCTATGTCCTTTCCTATGGCCCCATCTGTGCTACATCAAAAATCATCCAAATGGTTTATGTAGTTCCATCACAATACGGAGATGAAATATTCTCTACATTACTCGCTCATAATAAAGCTTTTTATTGTCGAAGGAATTTTAAAAATCATAATTGTTAAGTCGTGAAAGCAGAATTAACCTCCTTTCGTATTTATAAGTAAGGATTATTATTTACACTAAATGACATGACAAAACGAATGGATGTTCCAGAATCTTTATATCACCGCTGTCGTGTCACCTCACAAAATAGTATAGTTCGATTTCGTAATCGAATACCGAATTAGTATACAAGATTTACAAGTACTCGACTGCGGTAATAAAACGTCTTTTCCATCTCGGCCTTGAGATATCGCGCTTTGTTGTTCGTACTGGAGTTGGCAGTAATCCTCCCACGACACGTTTGCACTTTCCAAATCTAGGTTATAAAACAGTTCGTATCCACACAAAATATGTTTGGGACTTCGTGTCTGTCTTTTAGGTGAATGGTGTATGGTTAGGCGATCGAAGAGCCTTGACACGATGCCTACATTTTTTGTATGGACACCTACGTACATACATATTGACGCGTGTTAATCAAAGAGTAAGAGTAGGGGATGAGTCGAATTTTGGCTAGAATATAAACTCCTCAAACTTTCAGCTTTCGGCTTGGCTACGAGACATATTTCCAGAAACTGGGTTGTTACTGATAGTTTCCTATAACAAAAATTATAAAGACATCTTTCGATCAATTGGACAGCCTAGGTAATAAAGCAATAACTTAGTGTTTACAAAGCGTATACTTCGGGCTCCGGACTGGTCGTTTTGGTAAATAGTACTTACCTATATCTCGTTTGGGGAATGTTAGAGTTTTGAAAATATACTTGGAGACCATCGTGTTTGCTTTGATATGAAGATGTCTTGGTGCTGTATGTATTGTAAAACGGGCCTCTTAATAGAATCAGAAAGTATTATATAATATCGACCCTAATAGAAGTATAGAAATGGTAAAGTATTTTAATATTAATACACTTTACGCTGAAAAAAAAATTGCTTTACACACTGACTTCAAAAAAGATCGATTGACAAATTATGACGTGTAAAAAAATAATCTTAATACTTAAATAAAGTATCTGTATTAATAATGATAATTATTCAAAATAATATTTTTTTTGCTAAAAGATTCCAAACTCTGGTCGGTCCTCATAACATGCATACATTACGACTTTAAATGTTACCCTGAAGGTGAAAACGATTGTAGTAACTTTTAAAAATAATGCATGTTCAATGTTAGCAATCTGTTCTTTATCAAACGCCACTTTAAAGTTTATGAGATTTGATAGCCGTCTGACTAAGCCACGCAAGTATACCGTACGCTTTTTTATTGTTCCTCAACTAGATTTAAGCTTCATTCCAGCTTCGAACAAGTGTGGTAAATATTTATTTATTTATTTATTTATAAACACTTTATTGTACACTAAGAAATAATGAACAAAACAATATACAAAAAGAATGAAGTACAATTGGCGGTCTTATCGCTCTTATCTTAAATATTTGTGGGCTTAAAAGTGATAAAATCATTATCATTGATGTCATGGCACATAATATGCCCGTCTCTTTGGTTCTATGTCAAAATTGTGCGGCGTGCGTTTGAGAGGTGTGATTCCAGAATCCGCTAATGCTGTATTTCCAATAGAAAATACTTTGTACAATCATGAAATCTGGGAATGTGTCTTGATAACGATAAGAGGCTGGCCCTAATAATGTGTGATTTAAATAAAGAAGTTTAACGTGTTTATAGAAATACCCATATACCTACCTTTTTGTGGATAAAGGCGTAAGTGCAAGTGTCATCATAACACTAGCGCTAGTGCACTCACTTTGCGATATTAAAACATTGTTTGAACGATATTAAACGATCATGTGAGTACTAACCGCAACATGCCTCTCATGCCATATAAATATGAGACATTGTTATTTTATTTTTTTGTATCAGAATTTTACCAGAAACAAGAACGCAAATTTAGTGAGAACTACTCAGAACTGAACAGATTCTGAACTACAACAAATGTAGAAAAGGAGAAAGTGATAATATGGTAGAAACTGGCGAAGTATTTTGTGGAGATCCTATAAACATTACTTTCAACTTCCAATTGTCCACCCAATTTAAGTGTTGTCATCTATTGTGTCCATTCTATGTCTATCTATACCTTCTTAATCCGTACCTATATACATTTGTGTTGTAACGTCTTTCAGGTTCCCTCCAATTAGATAAATGTAGCTGACTTTATTGCTTGACATGAGTTAAAAACATAAATCAAATTTAGTAATAGAAAATTATTCGGTTGTAATGGGTATATAAATCAACAATCATATGCTAAAAATAAAAATCCCACTTTTCCACAAAGCGGTTTTCGTAAAAGCTACATTCAATAGGGTCGAAATTATCTTGTTTTCAGTCTACAGCGGTGGAATTGATAATTTTGCGGCTGCCATTTTTCTCCGAAAGCTAATTTACTCGACATTTATAGCATCACTAGCTTTAACTCGCGACTTCATTTACATGGCGAAGCGTATAAATCTTATTTACGTTTGATATTAAAATGAACTGTGCAAAGACTAAGGAAAAAACGAACTTAATTTTAACAGTTCTTGCATGTTCTTTAACAGTTTCTTTTCACAGAATATGTTATGAATTATTTATATATTTTTTTGTTCCTTATAAACGGTGATCGCCTTTCAACCTGTTTTTTGGATGGTTTTATTCACTTCGTTCCTAACATGATTTCATTCTATTTAAATTATAGTTATAAGTATGATACAACTGGGTTAGTCTGGTACATTATTACCGTAATTTAATTTAGCTTGTTTTTCTGCGATAACGATCGTATCCGAGCAGATACGATTATCATATCAATAGCAAATTGTTAATAATTGTCGGCTGAGTATTATAAGGCAATAACGTTCTAATTTTAAACCAACACCATGATTCGTTCTACTTCAAAACTAGTACTCGTATTTGTAGCGAATATTTCTCACTACTCCTTTGCATTGATAAACGTGACAAACGTGACATAATATAAAACAGTTTCCAGGTACATTAAACGCCACATATGGTTACCGCATTCATTCAAAAACGAAGTACATAAATGGGATTAACTACGGATGTTTTATGCATCACTAGTTAATAGGCGAATATTTAATTACTATATTTGCGTTTGATAATCCCCTCGTGCATAACGCTTCCAAACATCAGTTAATATATTGTTTGAAATATTTGTTAGTAGGTACCCACATTGGATAACGTTAATTCCTCTCTATTATTAACAAATGTTCAAACATGGCAAAATCAAATATACATACCTACTTACATAGCCTTACATATGTTTTCTGCTTGTTTTTGTTTGTTTGTTTGTTGTAGGCAAACTATAGAGCCCGAAATACTACTGAGCAAACACAATTTGTTCGTTAATTTTGTTCCGAGAACTCTTTATCTTCTTGGATATATCACCTATCAGATTTTTGAGATTATATTTTTTTTCTTAATAGATGAATCTTCGACATAAATCTAGTTTTAAACTATAATCAAGCTGCGTACTTTAAATGTTGTAAAAAGTTCTCTTGTACGTATTATGTTTCCCCTCTAGACAAACAAATCGGTTGAGCCAAACTCTAGTTCTGAAACTTGCAAACAAGAGGCGATAAAATTTCGAAATTTCTGTCTGAATAGGCTAATAGTTTGACACTTCGACGTGACTTCTTATATTTAGCCGTCTGCCTGGTCTGGATATTTAGGTCAACACGTTTGCCCTCTTAGGTCACTATCTGGTAATAAAAAGTAGGTTACGGCTGTCTGCATAGCGCATATATTTTGCATTGCTAATTGCATTCTTTCACTTTTCATGTCACGCGTTTGCAATTTCTCTACGAATATGAATTATTAATATGTTTACAGCTGAACGTTTATTAATGACGTAGAACTATGCCAAACATAAATTTTTTTCTTATAGGTATATGGTATTAATCTAATCGACAATGCGTTTCACTATAGAAAGGACAACGAAATAGGCGCGCGCGAAGTATAAACAAAATTTAAAATCATAGTGAACTACGAAAATATGTATAATATTAAATTATGATAGCTCATTTTATATGTCCTATTTGTGGGCATTGGCCTCTACTACAATACGGAGGAATCGGTTACTACAGTCGGTCGATTACTATTAATCCTTCCTTCTCCTTCCTTGTGTTGAGCATACCTAAAATATGGAAGATTCCTTAAAAAATACTTCACCGTTAAATAAATTATCACATAATATTTTATTTTGAATACACGATTAACTTCGAAAAGTTGTGTGCCTGGGAATTAAACCTGCGACCGCAGAGATGTCTCTGTCTCTTTAATGAAAATCAATTCACAAAAAATATTAAATTGATAAATAAATAACATAACAATACAGCTCTAAAGCTTAAGACACGTTTGCAAAACTTACGCAGTATAAGCTCGGCGTAAATTTCTAACTTCAAACTGGAATATATTTACATAATTTGTTCGTAAGCGTTCTTCATACGTATAAGAGATAAATCACACAATTTTCAGCACAAAAGAACGTATTTTTCTACGACGTACGTAAAGAATTAAGAAATAGCAATTTTCTTATAGACTTAACTCAATGTGCGAAAACTTGTAACGCAAAATTTAACTTTTTTGATAATATTCAATATTTAAAATTAAGTGAGAAACTACAAATTGTTTTACTTTTTCTTACGCTTGAAGGTTATTTTCGTCGTTTTAATATTTTAAATGTATCTAAATCACAATCAGTTTTGCAAAGAGCGTGTCAATGAGTCATGAGGGGCATGCAGGAGTCCATTTCTGCAGGGGGCAGCGCGTCCTCACTGAAAGTGACCCCAGAGGGGCGGCGGCACTGTGGCGTGTGTCCGTCGCAGGCGCCTATAAAAAAGGAGTGCATTTCTGCACCCACATTTCGCCAGGTATGTATCGGTCCCACATAATAGGGGCCGAGCCTGTTGCCATTTTTCGGGAATATGTATAAATTGTTTCCAAATTTCATATGATTCATTAAAAATATAGAAATCACTGGAAAAAGAAATAAAATTTTCATTAAAAATATTAATATTCTAGTAAGCGCGCTACACGGTGGCCCAAATAAAGGTATTCATTCGGGATGTCAGCATTTAATTCGCACATTCCAATATCAGTTCCAATACGCTAAAATATTTGGACTCCGTTTGATGCCGAAAATGGAATTTTTCATTTATTGTTATGATCACAATTAAATAAGTTGTTAGGAGTTAAGTTAGACTTCTTATTAATAACTTACGTTCATAAGTTCATTTCTGAATGTTGATTCAGGTTGTTAAAAAAACGTAATTTAGTATAAATCGCCATTATCAATGTGTACAAATATAGGTACATATTTTGAAGTATAAAATACTCGTATGACTAAGTAAAATAAAATAAAGAACGCGATGGAAAATCTAAAATTGATACATATTTGGAATCAACCGGGATAATAAATTGGATTTCATATAATAAAAGTGCAAAAGGTTAGGGAGAAATTGTTTCCATTTTGTCGAATTTCACTAAACATGTACCAGATTGCCGTTTTAAATTTACCGTATTTGGAACAGACTAGGTAGATAAAGTAGGCCACGGCTTCACTCGCAGACGAAAATCTATTAAAAACTTTAGCTTTTATTTGCTAAATTTACCATTGCACTTTTACATTTTAAACGTTCTCGTCACGGAATCCGTAATTTGCAATTTGTAATTAAGATAGTGGCGCGACAGTTAACCGTGCATTTCGCAACTTTGTGAATTTATTATTGTGTCTCGGAGGGGTGTTACGTCACTCCTCTTGTTTATGCTTTATTGTCGCCATTAATGAAATTGTATGCAAATACATTAAATAAAAACGAGTTTCATATCTCAAGAAATAAGTTGATATGGCTACAGATAGTTTCATAGTAGTTAGCTAGTCGGGGTGCAACTGCGCTACCTAAAACTCCGAGACGGCCGCGACGATTTTCTCGGAGGCGCACTAGGCGGCTGCGGAATGACGATGGGTGCTTCTCGCCCACGCACCGTGCTCGCCTTACATGGCACGGAGGTGGCGACCGGGGCGTTTTAGTCGGTATGCCGGCATAGGGATTTTGTTAGGGACTCAGCCCGGCATCAACATCTACGTGGACGTGACGACATACGCTTCCTGCCCCTCTTCCCCAGGGTGGGCGGGAAGTAGAGCCATAATTAGCTTTCCCCTTGAGAACGAAAAAAAAAGCACAGATCTGCTTAAATTTACCTAAGTATCTAAATTTTAGCCAGAATCATACCTTAATCGACATATGGTTGAATAGCGCAACCATTACTGTTACCAATGAATCCCCTGTGAGTCCTAATTTTGCCAAACCTAGCTGTTGCTGATTGTGAAAATAATATCGATACGGCATCAAATTACGGATCAATATGTATATGCTGCACAAAGGAATAGCTTTGTATTACGCGCAGATAACACGGCACAATGTATGTATTCAAATAGGTACGCAGGGGCGGTGGCTGTTCGAACGCTATTAATTCAGACAAGGCAGTTATCTACAGTATAGGCGTATCAAGCGAGGCTCATCGATTGTTGATTCAAACGACTTGTCGCGTACGTTTTGTGCGAAGGGAGGTTGATATGTACGCGCTGTCACGGCCTCCGCATTAAAGAGATACTGCGCGGCATAAATTTACCAGTTGGATCTGTGAATTAAGTGGGGTTTTATTTGTTGCGTCACGTGCTGCGGGTGGCCTTCAGATCTTAAGCCTATTTAGGCCGCAGTAAACGTTCCAGGTCTCAGCCGAGGGTTTGAAATAATAACAAGCGGAGGCATTCTGCGCGGAAACTATATGTCTTATACGAGGGCAAATAATGTATATTTATTTGTAGGCCGGGTTTTTTACCCCGCGGCGCTTTCATTTCCCAGTAGCCGTAAGGTAAAGGGTTCACACGTTCTCCGAGCCGCGGTTGCAATTTCCTTTTGTGGCGGTCATTCGTTAAATTTTCATCGGTCGGCAGGGTCAAGTGCGCACACATCGCCCGTCTGCGAGCTTTATAATTTAATTCGAGCCGGATATTTCACGCTCATAAATAAAATAAACCAAACTAAATTCATGTTTAATTTATAATTCAGGACACTGAGTGCGCGGTTCATAGTTAACGAAATGTATTCATATATATTTTGTTACGTGTGCATCTCCAAAGGATTTTAAAGTAAATTACAAATTAGCATATCCGGTTTGAAATGTCGGTGAATAAAAAATGAATGTCATGCAATGATTTGTTTGCCAACATTAACGGAATAGGGTAAAAAACGGAAAAAAAACTCCGTATGGGTGCAATTAAAAAATACCTAAGCGCTCTATAGAATGTGTTAAGCTTAATTAATTAAATCATTAATTAATTTGGGTTAATATTAAAGGATCATGTTCCAAACTCGGGCTTCCGATAGAGAACCCGAAGCGAACGTCGTCGTCGTTCGTGTCGAAACACAGCCACACAGAAGCGTCAGTAAATGGGCCATATAGTATGCCACAGGTAGGGGTGCAATAGAAAAGTTTTAATATGCGAAAAGAAGAACACCCAGAAACTGTGTATAGTGAAGATCTTTACATTGTGACAGACTTTGTATAGATCAGATAATATTTTGAAGATCCTGTCATATTCGCGTAAAGTTGAAGATGCTTGATTTGAATATTCATACGCCCAAAATTGATGATGATGTAGAGTAAATTTTCTTTAACTATTATAGCGATCATCAGGTAATTGAATATAAACGTATTCATCAATAGCAGCAAGGTTCTTTTCAAGCAGAACATATCCTAACATACATATATAAACTCACGCCTATATTCCCTTAAGAGGTAGGCAGAGGTGCATTTCTGCACCCACATTTCGCCAAGTATGTATCAGTCCCACGTAATAGATGGCGAGCCTATTGCCGTTTTTCGGGCACATTTCCAGACTCCGTGCTGTTACCGAGAATTTTTTAATGGAAAAACCCAATAACACTTTGTCCGACCCGGGAATCGAACCCAGGACCTCTAGATCGCACGGCATATACTTGTACCGCGAGACCACGAGGCAGTCACATATCCTAACTCATAGAAAAAAAATATTTATTAACCTAGTCGGACCAAAGGTAACGGTTTATACCGGTTTATAGCGTAAAAATACATCTTAAATTTCAGTACATAAATCCCATTAAATGATCAGTTCGATTGCAAAGAAAATAATAAAACAGCTCATTACGATGCGTATCTGATAATGCTTTATAATAATTTGAAATTCGATGTTGTACTGACCGTATCGTTCGATTGTGTTGCGGTTCGTTACATTCACTTTTAATACTGTTTACCTTCATTTTAAGCTTAATTTTGTTGCGGCAGAACGATATTCGAATCTACTCAGATAATACCGTAGATAAGGTGTTAAAGTAATATACTGACCGATACATATGAGTCGCATATGCGGCAAAATACTGCCGCTCTTGACGTATTTTTGGGGGAAACGTATTTTGGAGTGGAGACTACGGCTCAGGAAACGTAGTGTAGGACGCCCTCTGGCTAGGTGGGGTGACCATATACGTAAGTTGGCTGACTGCGGTTGGATGAGGAAGGCCGAAGATCGAGCCTAACGGCGTGCTATAAGAGATGCCTAGGTCCAGCAGTGGACATGATAAAAGCTGTGATTATGATATTTGTGTCGATTAGTAAGAGATACTTGTGATTGATCATCATCATCATCATCAGCCCATATACGACCCACTGCTGGGCACGGGCCTCCCCTACCATTGAGAGGGTTTAGGCCCTAGTCCACCACGCTGGCCTATTGCGGGTTGGCGGACTACACACCTAAGAAATTCCTAAGAACTTTTTAGGTGTGCAGGTTTCATCACGATGTTTTCCTTCACCGTTAAAGTACGTGATGATTCATTGTGAATACACAGATAACTTCGAAAAGTCAGAGGTGTGTGCCTGGGGTTTGAACCCGCGACCGTCGAGATTCTCGACCGCGTGTCTAAACCTCGAGGCCATCACGACTTGTAATTGATAACTAACTGCAATTACCATAAAGCGGTCAGTTTCTCTTGCCAGTGTATATGAAACATTCAAATATAGTGTTGAACTTGTACCATAACTTCACTATTATCAACAATGTCAGCCAACAAACTTCTTTTGCTCATTGCATTTGACAGCCTCCGTAAAACGATAGGCCGTGGGCTAAAATATCTTATTCTGATTTATTGTTGGACAAAGTCTTTCCCAGTAAAGCGAACGTTTTGGTATATATGTCAACTTTATCCACCGGCTTCAATAAAATTAAAATAAAATTACATTATTATAAAGCCGCCAGGGCGTTGAATGCCCCGGAGCTTGGCCTTACGAGTCGGGTCACGTTAGCATAGTAATTTTGTAAAAAGGGGTGATTGTAAAATACTAGGATTCGGTCCGTCTGGTGGGCCAAGGAGATCGCGCTTGCGGACGCGAAGGCGCTACTAAATGAGCAAACTTTTCCCATTTATACTCACATTATTCCTATTAACTTCGTCGCCATTCTGGAATATATACCCACTTTTCGAGTACTCCTGTTAATTACAGGTTGTTCAATTAACGAGTTATATCGCCATAACCTCTTGGGAACTTAAATTGCCGCTAAAGATTTCAGATAGAGCTATTGAAGTCGAACTATAATCTTTCTAACTTTTTCTGCTAATTTTAAAGTTAGATACGATGCAATAATGCTGGAGTTTCATGCATTTTACGAGAATAGTATTCATAATGATTTAAAATATCACTTGAAATATAGACAGTTTTGCGGTGCGAAGATATCTGTAACAGCTCACAGAGCTATCACCGCACACAAGGTGTCTAATCCGTCATAGAGTTTCATGCAACTGTTATGCCATTGAAGTTCCGTCGGTATAAATCCTTTATTGAATATTCCGCTACAGTTGTCAGAGTGCTATCATCTACCTGTGGGGTCTCAGGTGACAGTTTTAATATATTTGTCGAGCATTAAAATACTTTTAAATCCAAAATAGAAACTTTTTATCCTGTAGGTCGAGCTAAATATTTCCAAGATCGATAGTTCTATCATAATTTGACAAGTAAAATATAATTCGTAAACAATGAGACATGACCTTCTAAAAAGTACTGTGTTTTAAATTAAGGATCATATTACTTTTGTTGACATAATGTAGTAGAAGTAAACCCATTTTTTTCCTGTACTTTAACCCGTAAATTTCATTTTTATACCCTTTATTCCCAACGCAAAATGCTGTTTAAAATTCACGCACCACAAAGAACGAAGTAATTTACCGTAAAAACATTGATGATAATTAAAGCATAATATTCCGTGTTAACTATCAATTAAAGCTACGGCTGTCAACCAGCGTGATAATAATGCTTGCGTAATCTCCACAACGAAAGGGAAAGCATTTGCACGTACCCGTTATGCTTCCTCCAATTGTGTTATTTCTAATTGGGTAATTACATTAAATGCGTGGCATATTCATACTGGCTACGGCGTGGCTCTAGCATTGTAAAAAGCGGAGTGACGTAAATAATAATAATAAAAAAACAATACTATTATAAGTGTAAGGCACAGAAGGCATTTCTATGCCTTACACTTATTATAGTATTTATTATTATTATTCACATCACTCCGCTTTTTACTATGCTAGAGCCACGCCATAGCCAGTTTGGACTGCGGTACGGACAGGTCGGCTTAAACGTTGTGGTAGGTCTTACAGAAAATCGGAACATAAAATGACACAATGGAATTTCGTTCGGTGAGGCTAAGTTTTATGATCGTAGGATGTACTCGATCGTGTTCGGCCGAAACGCAACCACCGTAATATAAGTACCCGCCATCGTGATAAATTTAAAAGCATCGTATTCCGGGACGAGGATGTGCATACTTGGTAAGCCGACATAAGTGTTTCGAGTAGTAAGCGATGATCGCTTTCATTTTCATACTAGTCGACTTGCTAAGCCAGCTACACCTACCTGCACTTGATGTTGTCGATCTGAAAATAAATAAATAGTTTTCAAATTAAAATTCACATTTGTCTCGGTGTGGGGATCGAACACGAATCCTCTGATTTCACACGCCGCTGGTGTCTAGCCAACTGCGTTACGGGGCTGACAATGCGACACTATTAGGCACTTTACGCTTTGCAGACACCAAAACTATAATAATAATCATCATCATCAACCCATATACGTCCCACTGCTGGGCACAGGCCTCTACCATTGGGAGGGTTTAGGCCTTAGTTCAAACTATAATATATACCAAGATTACAGCACTCCAATTGAAACTTGCAAGTGGCCAATTACCAACTAAGGTATTGTAATTAAAGGTCACCACTATCTGGCAAGTGTCAGGCGGCTCAAAGAATTCAATTGTTAAACGGCTATTGACAAAGTTTGGAGTGAAATAACGATACCGCAATTTACAACCGGCTTGAAGATTATTGCTTTCCATTAGAGACGTTGTCTTAATTACGCTCCGTAGGAATATCTACACAGACATTTAATTAATAGAAAACAATTAAAAATAAATAACGCTAAGAACTTTGCGGGTTAAGGCACCTCGAATATCTGGAGTTAAAATCAAATTACATACATTCCATTCAGCATGAAGACCTTCAACCGGTATTAATTTTGTTACCAGGATTCACGAAAAGGTGAAAATATAAATGTATATAAAAAAAATGGATAGATATTAGATATATCCTTGATACATTCGCGCTTTTATTCTAGAAGGGGTAATCGCAGCAAAGTGCCACGAGCTGTTATTGAGACAGACCTTTTGTCATCATCAGCCCATATACGTCTCACTGCTGGGCACGGGCCTCCTCTACAACTGAGAGAGTTTAGGCCTTAGACCACCACGCTGGCCTAGCGGGTTGGCGGACTACATACCTAAGATATTCCTAAGAACTTTTAGGTGTGCAGGTTTTCAAAATTCTCGACCGCGTACATAAACCTCGAGACCATCATGACTTCTTCTATATTAATACGTCTTATCATACATTTAATTTTTTCGTCTTTTCGAAAAAGTAATTATTTTATTTCTGAACTCTTCTTCTACACTCTCTTGACATTTTGCTCGAATAATGTCATTTATATTATTATTATAAATGAGAAGTTTAACAAAATTTAACATTTATAAAAAATTTATAGAGTTTTGTAGCTTGTGATTCTTTTAGTGAAACGTGACGGGTAAAACTACTTAGAAGTGAAGTGACTGAGGCTCAAATTACCGATAGCGAGCAACAGCACTTTGGGCTTACATTTCGTGTTCTTTTATACTGCAATAATTTGTTTTTAGTTTCGATGGAAAATAATTGTGAATAGAGAATTATTAAACAGTTAGAAGAATATGTTGCCATTAGTATAAAAAAGATAATCATCTTATGTAGAGCATTATAATTTCGAAGGAACTTATAAATTTTAAATATAACCCATCTTTATCCAACATCGCGCAAACGCAACATTTTAAATTTGTTTTCTTTTATATTCAAATATGCAAATGTGTGAGCCAGCATCTAGAAGAAGAACTAAGAGATGGATTACAATTTTTTTTAAATGTTTTATTTAATACAAATACATTTTATTTTTATTTTTCACTGCTGATTGAGTCATCTCAAGACTTACAGATTCATCCAATCATAAAAAATGTTATGTGAAGTAGTGCTATGAATATGATATGAACCCTTTTTTTGGATAAAAGTACTTACACAAGTTGTGTATCTTAGACTTTCAGGTAACGTTGCGTAAGCGCAACGTTGGGATAAATGATGCTCAGTTGTTATTGTTACACAGCTTGCCATTTTTGTTAGAAATTTATTTTAAACAATGGGCTCTTAGTATTCTAAGGGTACAGGCACTTTTGTTTTATTAGTTCGTCGATTATAGAACGTCAAGCTTACCGGGTCACATGGAAATTCTTAAAAAAACGAAAAGTGAGGGTACACAAATTAGTTAATAAACAGTAAAAAGTTGAAACATTATGGCTTAACAAAGAGCAGTATCTTCTCAAGAATTTCTGAGTTTATTAGGAGAGGAAGAGGATTTAGAGGATGACGATCAAATCGATACCGTGTACTTCCCTCCAACGGTGTACTGTTGTTCGACCGCAAAATTGAACAAAGTACAGCTAAACGTTACGATAAAAAAAATAAAAAAATGGTGAATGTACCCCAGCCTCAAGTTATAGCAGATTATAATAAACATCTGGGAGACGTAGAACTCTATAATAATGAAATAGGCAATTATAGGATTCGAGTAAGAGGGAAATAATAGTGGTGGCCATTGTTCCTCAATTTGATTGACAGCGTTTTCGTAAACACGTGGAAAATTTACTATCGGGCGAATGAATGATCTTAGAGTAAATTGGAATTCAAATCGAAGAAGTAGACGAACTTGCAGATACTTTGAATTTTTAGGGAAAGTTGAATACAAATCTAAAATGAGCATCCAAAAACGCATTACCTTCCAAATAATTGTTTCGATAATATTGTTTATATCATTGAAGAGCACGTAAGTAAACGTTGAAGAAGAAGTCGCCAACGTAGAAGTACAACAATTTATATTTGTAAAAAATGTCAAGTACATTTTAATGATGATTGTTTTAAATATTTCACTTACGCTAATTCTCCAGCGTTGTTATAATTACTTGTAAATTTGAAGTCCAGTAATCCCAACGTTGCTTAGACGCAACATTTTGTAGAATATAAACTAATTAATGAATAAAAAAAAATACTTTAATTTTCTCTGTTTGGTTGTATTTATAAACGTAATAAAAAACAAAATTTTTACCCTTGAGAATTAATGGGACAAGGGCTGTTCATAAAATCTTATGTTAAAATTAGAAAGACGTCATATATTTTAATGAAAATAAACAAAGAGCTATTTTCAACATCAGACAACAACAACGATACGAGGAAGTTTTAAAACTTATTTACATGTGCATCAAGCTTTGAGTGAAAACACATTATGGCGCTATTAGGTAATTATATTTGCATATACCGCAACTAAAACTTTAGTCAGACTTTATACTTAATAGAAATTTGTCATGATTCTCATTAACATCACTTAAAGATTTTTATTTGAGTTACATATCAGGAATTGCTTGCATCTAGTGAGGTTCTCCGACCTTTGAATGTTAATGTTCAAATAAATTTAATGGAAATTTATGAATATGTTTTGTTATTCATTATAATAACTACAGATTAATACAACTTCATAAATATTAGATTAAATTATAAATTATTTGTTCTTTTAATTTGCGCTTAGAAGCTACCTACTAAATATATTAGTAAATTTTTTGAAGACTCCAACGACTTCAGAAATATGTAAACCAAGTAAGAAGTTGGTTGATCTATGGATTCTACGACTCCGACAAGTTTTGTTGCAAGAAAGTTTCTACAAACTGACTCTCAGTTTGCATTCCACTAATGAGATGGAGTGACATCAAATTTTAATAACTCTCGTATAAAATGTACTGGCAGGAATGTAAAATATGACATAAAACTTATATTATCTGTAAGAGTAATTAGAGTAAGCGGTTATCGAGAGTTATGCGCTACATTGAATAAGCAAACGCCTATAGGAAAGTTTTCTTGCCAGTCTCAAATAATTCGTCTGGCTCCCACACGATTTTGAGCCACCACCGAACCGAAACCCAAATCCAAGCCGATTTCAAACAAATTACAAATATTATTCAACACATTTTCGGTTTGTGCAAACAGAACGTTTTTTATTGGGATCTTTGGTTCTATTGACAAAGATATTTTGTTTGAACAAGCTAAAACACTTTTAAAAGACCAAACACGTTATTAAATGATAAAAAGGGCCAAAAATCTCATTTTTCTTCCATCTCGCGCGGAGCTTAGTTAAATATGCAAGCAGGCGACGTACGGGCAACATATATATGTATACACACTTGCTGTTTTCGTTGTGCATGTAATTTATATTTTACATGGAGTTAATAATGTTCTTCATTCTTTAAAGTGGGCCGTAACACATCGACCGTTTTAATTAAAACGCTTTGTATAACGTAAGTGCGGGTGCTATCGGTAGTTCATTTTGTATGTACTCGAATGTGAATCGTAAAACTTGATACAGTAGATATGTCAAAATTGATTGTTCTTATATCGCCGTGTAGAGCTTCTTTTTGCTGGAGACTGGCCAAACTATAAGTTTACTGGCAATACCCTGTCCAGTTTTAAAATTGAACGTTTGTCGTGCCTACATTCCGAAACGTAAATCTTATATGATTTTAATTCAAGTATTCACTTTGTAAATTATTTGCAGTCTACCCAGTAACAACCAAAAACGAAATTTAGCTTAGGGAGAAAATGTTTTAAGAATGTCATTAAATTTGGAAATTATCCTATTCATACAAACTAATAGAATTGGCACCTCACAATAAAATAGTCGTATTATATTTGAAATACAATAAAACTTGTTCAAAAATATACAAATATTTGATGGAAATTACGACATATTTAATTCAAAACCATTTTAAACGGTTTTAGAAAGGAAACACGTCATAATAGCATTTTGATATTTAAATCCAGAATATAATTTATCGCGCTAACGTCACATGCAAATGCAATAAATAATGATTACTCCACATTAATCAGATGGAGTTGTTCTAATCAAAACCACGTTGTTCAATGCATTATGTGAATTTAAATTTGGAACCAAGTTATAGCCCACACAGGGGCGTCACGTTATATTGTTCTTTATAAAACAATTTTCAATTTTAAAGCACCGTATAGATATTTTAAAATTCTTGTCTGAAATCCAGTCTGCTTTAGGTCCATATGTTTCATGAATAATTCAAGCAGTGCCGCGGCCTGTCCCGCCTGGTGACACATATGTGTATTATATAGGTGACTCTACCCACCTATCTGTGGAAAACAAAAATAATGCAAGTCGTGTTTTATTTCACTACTTTCTACTTAGAATTCGCTACTAAAGCTTCGTACGGAAGAAGATAAGAATGATTAGGTTTCGGAATAACTAAAAGGTTCTTACCGTTACATATTTAAATATCTGAAATTCTGAGGTAGAAAAGAAATAGGCCACAACATTTATATTAGGAAATTCTCAGTAGCAGCACGGAGTCTGGAAATGTGCCCGAAAAAACGGCAATAGGCTCGCCCCCATTACGTGGGACTGAACCTGGCCAAATGTGGGTGCAGAAATGCACCTCAGCCTACCCTTTCGGGGAATACAGGCGTGAGCTTATGTATATATGTATGTATGTTGATTATATCTTTAACTAAATAATGTTTTATCTTACTTTTTCTAAAGTTATTGATGATGAAACAGACTTAGAAAAATACTTTTACTACTTTAGATCCATAATTAAATTAATAAATACACCTAACAGTCACAGACATACATAGTTGTGACTTCACACTAAGATACAAGTCTTGTGCCGTGGTTATCAGAAACTACGAGAGATTTTTCGGTCTCACAAGCAACCAGACCAGAAACAAATATTTATGGTATATACAACACACAAACATCTGTTTCGTAGCGAATGAATAATCAGTATCTGAGAATTATAACACGCAACAAACAATCACTTTTGCTTATACCGTAGTTCTTTCTTTTGTTTGAAAAAAAGACCTCCAACCTAGCTGAATTAATTTCTACAATCGCATACACGCCTCATTGTGATTTTACTATGGTACATTTCATTTACGAAGAATTTCAGTTTGCCTGCACCTTGAATACATATCATTTGTAATTGTGGTAGGGAACTGGGGAATTTGCATACGCTCCTCACGTTTTCCTTTTGCCCCTACTCATTTCTTCGTGCCTCGGCCCTCGCGACAAATTGGAGCACATGTTTAAGATTGGTGCATTTGGATGGATTTCTTACAACAGTCGTTAATGCTTAATACTTACTTATTATAGACCAGGTTTTCTCAAACTCTCGGTTTCACGAAAGTTTTCAGGTGATAGCGAACTCCTTAAGCCTTAAGTAACTAATTAAATCCCCCCAAGTGAGAATATAAGGTTTTTAATTTAATAAAAGAACACAAACAAAGTGCCGAAACAAATATATTTGTTATATTAATGTGATGGGTGTACTTGTTTCTTGTTGCGAATAGAGTAAATTTTAGTAAAAAAAAATGGCAAATCTGGTCGCGAACCTCTTACCGTCAAATGGCGAACCTCTTCGCGTACCCCACTTTGAGAGACACTGTTATAGACCATTCCTTAAATTAATTAAGTTTAAAGAAAGTAAAGGATGAGACGGCCTGACTTTGTCGTGTGACAAAAGTTTTTTGACCCTCGTTACTGCATATATTATATCGATAATATTAACTACGCTTAATCTACCGTGCACTAGACCGTGGGGTATAAAATACGTAAATAATTTTATGTGCAAATAAAAATTAATATTCCCAGCCGTCGAACAATAATCCATGTGGCATGAAATGAAATGAAATTATATTTATTGAATCCATAAAATGTCAAATACATCACTTAGATTCAGTCATTTCAAAATTTGGTGTACCACCCTGTTCGGAAGGCAGTCATCACTAGAGAAGAACGGGCAAGAAATATAGGTATATTATAAAGTATGAGGGAGAGGTCGGATTCAGTAACAATCCTAAACTTATAGATGACATACAAATAAGAACTCCTCCAAACCGACGTGCATGCGTGAAGAGGAAAATGTCAGTCGAAAAAGCGAAAGAAGTATGTTTGGACCGTGGCATTTGGCGCTCTATAAGTCTCTGCCTACCCCAATGGAAGAAAGGCGTGAATTTATGTATGTATATGTACAAGACTCGATGACGGAGTCTTTGCCTTTTTCACGGACTATTTATTGGCCACCACTTGAAACCACTTGTATTAAAAAATTATCGTACAAATTCATCGTATGATCACTATTTTCATTTAATTTTCTGTTACAAACAACTTAATTTGTCTTACTTAGAATATCGCCTTAAGGTATTAAATACAAACACTGCAGCTCTCAGGTACACGTAACATCACGAAAGGATATCGCGAAAACACACTCTATTTTCTGCTTGGTCAAATTTCATCTAACTCAGACAAACATCGAATCGATGAAAGTAATTACGCGTCTGTATATAGCTCCGTATTTATTTTACTAGTTCAAGTTTATTATCCCTTTTGTTGTTTATGGTACAATATAATAAATTAACATACATACATAAACTTACGCCTGTATTCCCCGAAGGGGTAGGCAGAGGTGCATTTCTGCACCCACATTTCGCCAGGTATGTATCAGTCCCACGTAATAGGGGACGAGCCTATTGCCGTTTTTCGGGCACATTTCCAGAGTCCGTGCTGTTACTGAGAATTTTCTAATGGAAAACCCCAATAACACTTTGCCTGACCCGGGAATCGAACCTCTAGATCGCACGGCACATACTTGTACCGCAAGACCACGAGGCAGACATAAATTAATGTATCCATTATTTGCATTTTGAAGAATAACTTATTCCTTGCCGTTCCGTATTGAATATTACTATAGAGTCTATTGGTATTAAAAGCTAATTTCGACAGAATTGTAGTGACCATCAAGTGGTTAATATGTCGTAGCAGTGTAAAAATATGTAAGGGACTTATTTATTTTTTATAAGATAGGCTTAATACCTGAGGCATTACCTACCTTATTATCTCTTACTTATCTGTAGGTAAAGTTTGGTTCGAGAATTTGTGTTAGGGCAATGTTGGTTTCTATTAAATCTTGCAACAGTCTCCAGATATTTCGAAAAAATGCTTAATGTCGTCAAATGTTTTTCAAAACCAATACAATTAAAGATGCGAAGGAAATTAGAAGTACGATATTAGCATTGGTTATTAAGTGTCATAAATTCGTAGATACTTGACTTAAATTTTCACAAGGTTCAGAATCCTTTCAAACGATGCATTATTTTTGTCCTCTGCTTAACCTAATGTAGAATATAAATGGAACACTAACGACGTCTCCAACACTAAATTCCTTAAGTGAGGTACCCTCATCATTGTGTGCTTAAGAATATGTATGTATAACTTAAAGAGCTCAACTTCTCACATTAGGGACAATGAGATATTCATACATCTATTAAGACTCCATTACATTCTAGAACTTTCGCAGATATGATTGTTCATTTAATTTAAGCGATATGTATTATCGCATTCGACATTCAAAAAACTTTTAAACTCGTATATAAATTTAAAACGTTTATTGCAGGCCATAAAGAATTTAATTATAAATGTAAATAACTTTTTAGTAGTCGATCTGTTCTAAATGTGTTAATATTATTATCGCAGTTTTGCAGCAGCCATTAGTTAGATATAAAAAAAATAAAAGTCTGGCTGTTTAGAATTTAGTAATTTAAACTGTAATAAAACACAAACCTTTATTAATCAACTCACGAACGGCGCAATTAGTTTTCTCTTTTTTTAGACTTATAATGCTACATTTTAATGAAAATATGTCTTAAACGTTTCAATTTTGTAAGAAAGGACGCTGTGATATAGGTACGTTACAAACGATAAATATGATCATGAAGACTGTATCGCTTAACAAGTTTCGGCAGTTATTGATTAATGTTATTCGAGCACGCAGCAATTTAAGCAGGTGCCCTGCCGTATATTGATAATTTAGTGTGGTAAACACCGGTTGTGCGAACGGCACGTAATATGCGAACCTAAACTTATTTGATTCATGCTGCGAATCCTTGCGGTAAACATTATTTTTTTGTTCTATCTTTACACTCTTTGCAGAATAAAATATTTTTGTTTATATTTATTTTTCTACCTGAATTTGTGAGAAAAGAAAGATTTAGTCTAAGAAATCTCATTATGAAAATTTTGGATATAGGATTGGTATACTAGAATAAATTTACATTTACATTTAAAAGCATATCATACAAATAAGCTCACATTAGCATTCATATTGTAAGGATTATATCATAACTAAATGAAATAATAACTATTCATAGTATCATTTGCGCATACGTATGGTTTATTTACTGTGGATACTATTTTCCAGAGGGTCTTAAAGTAGTCTTTATTAGTATTTTAAATCTATCATCATCAAAATCATCATCAGCCCATATACCTTTCACTGGTGGGCACGGGCTTACTCTACAACTGCGAGGGTTTAGGCCTTAGTCCACCACGCTGGACTAGTGCGGGTTGGCAGACAGTCTACACACCCAAAAAAATCTAAGAACTTTAAGATGTGCAGGTTTCCTCACGATGTTTTCCTTCACCGTTAAAGTACGTGATAATTTATTGTGAATACACACATAACTTCGATGAGTGTGAGATGTGCGCCTAGGGTTTGAACCCGCGACTGTCGAGATCGCGTGCCCGAGGCCATCACTACTTATTAAATCTGCAATTCTCTCTTAATTCTGTACAGGTATTACCTAATCCTATATAACATAGAATTAATGCTATGTTATAGAATATTAACAGCCCTAATGTGGTGTAGTTTACGTGACTCCAAGCTGCAGTGCTGTTTTATTAAATTGATAATTATTAACCTCTCCCAGCTTTGTACGGACTATTTCTATACTCAAATCAATTAAAGATACTATTAGTATTTGAGAATTCTAACATTATGTCTAGCGGTCTGGCATATCCTTACAAGGACACCTATGTCTACCAAAGATCATAGAAATTAGTTCAGCGGTTTGTTAGTAAAAAGAGGCAGACAATAAAAATGACACATTTAATAATAAACTACAATGCTCCATCCATCACAATTTATGAGTAAGCTTGCGACCAGAAGAACCTGGACTAAATTTCGGAGTCAGGGAAGTGTTACTGAGTTTTAACATTCTCAGTAGCAGCACGGACTCAAAATAAATGTACTACAAATGGCATTAGGGTCACTCTCAATGGGATATAACAACTGGCGCAACATGGATGCTGAAATATACTCCTGCCTACCACTCCGCACACACTAACTTCAGCAAGTATGCAAAGTGTTATTGAGTTTTTCCTCTAGGAAATTCTCAGTAGCAGCACGGTCTCTGAAAATGTGTCCGAAATACGGCAACAAGCTCGCCCCCTTTTACGTGGGACTGATGCATACCTGGCGAAATGTGGGTGCAAAAATGCACCTCTGTCTACCCCTTCGAGGAATACAGGCGTGAGGTTATGTATGTATGTAATTTGTAAATAATGTTACATAACCAAAAATCCGTTTCTAAAACCGAACTGACAATGGTACCAGTGATTTATAACGCTGGATAATCGTCGGATGCCATGTTCCGAGCTTAATGCTCTAATATATGGGAACATTTCAAACGCTTAATATAGAGTGCGATTGAAAATTTATGTACAACCCAGTAGGCCAGGTCAACTGCCTAATAACCTATTAGCCGCCATCGCAGTGGCCAGCTTGCTTGACCTGTGACCTCTATTGACATTCATTCATTACCATTTTATAATTAAATGTCTAAGGGTCTACATATACTAGTAATTGGCTAGCCTTTACTTAAATGAATAACATAATGCTGTTTATAATATCATAATTTTATGCCCGATTATATTTACTCAACCGTTTCTAAGCAAAAACATTGGTCATTCGTACTAATAAGTTTTGTATTACAATATGAAGAATTTAATACCCAGAGATTATATTTTTACACTATTACTACTTTATCAAGTAATTATAATTATGTTAACTGTTAAACAAAATGACAAAAGCCAGACACCTGTGAAAACAGTAATGTTTTTTCGTTTCAATTAGTATAATGTTAAAACAATGTAATAAGGCTAATCGCAAATTAGAATTGGGTTAACAATACAGACGCAGAAAGCATTGTTGGGTTAACCCTGTATAATATTTGCTATGAGAGGGTACAGGCTGTTAATTTAAGGTTCGGGGTACAATTTACCGACCGAGCACAACGCAAGGTCGACTGAAATGAGATTTTGATAAAAACCACAGAATTATGAAAAAATATCACTTCTATTCGAAATATTAAAATGGATATACGAACGAAATATTTTTATAAAATATTTTCACCAATTCCGCTATGCTTTTTCGATAACTCTAGCCATTGAAATAGAGATTGGCCATAAAAAATACAATAAATGATTGTTCTTTTGCGATTTATTCTTCGATGAAAATAAAACTATAGACTAACTTCGCCTTCGTGTTTCCTAATGTATTCCTTCTTTCCCATTATTCAGTATCACATCAGGCCGGCATGGGAGTACCGAGTGATAAGAGGTCAAAGTCTATCACTTGATGCTCCTTTCGAAACCCTCTTTCTTATCATGAGGTGTGTTCTTCTCACTTCGCGTAATAGTTCAACAAAAAAAAATATATAATGACAACATAATATACTAATGTTACTTGGCGGATTAATTTTGACATTTACGAACACTTTTACCTCCCTCTCTGTCCACCCAATAGATTTTTAATTATTCCTTAAGCTATCATATGCACGTATATTTAGAAGACTCTGGTGTTGTATAAATTCTCAAACAGTGCCTCGCATCAGATGTAGAGCTTTTTCATTTGTCATCTCGCCAGTATGGGCGTACAGCGGAAAAACGTTTGGTCCGAATAATAGATAAAGGGTTACCTTTTTTAAGTACCGGCGCGCAAATTTTAGTATTTAACATAGTTCATTGTTTTTGTCAGAAATTTTGCTTAATTTATAAATAAATAAACAAATATATAAATTTCAAATTGTTCCCCTTTACAAACTTTGTTCAAGTAAGTGGCATAATCAAATTAGATGTTATAAAATTAATTTTATCGAGTTAAAGAGATTTTTGAAGTATCCTTTATACGATTAGTAGGTAAACTTGATTATTGTATCTATTGTGGCGCCTTATGCGGGGTGTGCCTTAGTAAAGAAATACACCTTTGCCTATCCTTTGGAGCACACAGACGTAAGAGTATGGAAGAGTTTAAGAGTATATTTATTTATTGACTATATTTACCATTACTTGTGTGGTTTATTCATTGTGATTGAAGAAGATCACTTTAGATTAAAGTACATTAATAAAAACTAGCCTACAATACTACATATATATATATATATATATATATATATATATATATATATATATATTATAAAGCTTTATATACACAACTGTATATATGCGGACTTAATGGCTGCGGCATTCTCTACCAGTCTACCTTAGGGTGGTGGAGAGATGAAGCATGGTTGGTGTAAAAAGAAACTTGTACTGTAGACTAAACATCTAAATACTCACATACATGTATACATACATATAAACTCATATAAAATATGAATACATAGCTATGTATATATAAACATAATATATACATATAAATAAATAAACAAATATTCTAAAATAGACTTAAGTTCAGCTAGATGACTCTGCCAGTTTACTGAGAAATAGATCTCTGACTCTCATTTACACATAAATATACATACATAGATAACCTCACGTCTGTATTCCCCGAAGAGGTAGGTGACGCGCATTTCTGAAACCATATTTCGACGTAACGCACATTTCTAGACTCGGCGCTGCTACTGAGAATTTCCTTATGAAAAAAACAAATAACACTTTTTTCAACCCGGGAATCAAACCCAGGACCACTACATTGCACAGCACATACTTAAGCCGCGAGAATACGAGGCAGCCGTATAAAAATATAAAAAGCTTTATTCGCTTATCCGATAAAAGGCGAAACATAATTGTAAACAAGTTTCCTTGTCAGCCGCAGCTCAGGGCTAAACTGTCAACATTTTTTCTTGAACACAAAATCCGATAAATTTTGGCAACAAATGGAGCATTATTTTGCAGGTAAAACCGACCTTGACCCAGAGATGTCAGTCCGCTTGAAGCTTGAAATGTTTAATGTGAACTCATCTTGGAATTCACCGGCGGCTCTCTAATTAGTTTAGAACGAAAGAATTTCACGTAACATGATTGGCCTATTTACTCCATTTCTGTTCTCGCTTCCATAAAAAATACAAACTTTGTAGGCTTGGAGTTCTGTTAATACTGAATTTAAAGAACAAACAGTTTAGACAAAATCTTTGTAGGAATAATAACGTAGACTATAACTCTAATTTAATTATGTGATCTATAAAAAAACTGCATCCATTTTAAAAATATTTTTGTTTCATTTAACATAAATGTCAAATTAAGATCAATATGTTTCTGAAGTAGCATAGAAAGATTCCATCGTAAAAGCCAAATAATATTGTAACTCCTTCTGTTATTGCGTATGCTTACGCTCGTTTTATTATACTCGAAACAATGTTACGAAGCCCTCATAACCCGGTAATGCCTCATGCTCCGAATATAACTTTCGAAGTAAACTATTTTACCTATTTCGCAAACTCCGTTGAAATGTAAAAGTTTGTTACAGTTTTTATTCTCTCCCCCAAATACGTTGGTTGTATGAGCAATTTCATTGTTAATGCACCCGTGTCGGGAGATAGCATTTTATATTAAGTCTGTATCACAAATGTTACACTCACTTGGGGTGCGATTTTGATGACGTAACAACACAGAAAAACATACAAACAGCATCGGTAACGCTTTTTTGCAAATGGATGTCACTGAAAAGTGGAACGAAAATTCTGAACAATTTAAAACATAAAATATGAACTTTGAATACAGTCGAGTTGTTTACACTTCGTGGGGCGCTAAGTGTTGGAAAATCCATAAATTATTTTCGTAGTGAAACTTACGGGTTTTCGATATCGTCTACAGCAAACTTCGTGTCGGTGACAAGAATTCACACCTCGGAAGTTATATACGGACGAGTTTTCATGCACACTTTGGCAAGTTTTATTTTAGGTGCTATTAGGTCACCGTTTACCAGTATTTAAAATGAATAAAAAAATTGTACGACTATTAATTCCAATTTGAAATTAATTTTGTTTAATAATAAGGAGTTTTGTTTTATTTTTCGTATATTTGTTTTATGTACAAGAGCCTGTTATTAATCTGTTGCTTTATTTCTATACATTTTTGTCTGATAATGACCCCAATTAACATCACATTGGGTGAAATCGCCAGGCAATCAATTAGTTTGTCCTAATTGATTCCTTGTAGATGTGAACTTTGAAACTGAATACAATGATGGAGAAGTTTGCACTTCGTATTGCATCAACACGGCAATGGTAAGTCCAGAGGTAAATCAACTGTTTCTTTATATTTTGTTCCAAAAATTAAAAGATGTTTTAGATGAAACGTTTCTACTAAGTGCATAAATTGTGATTATGAAATATATTAAAAATGATAATATTATGTGCACAAAGTTGTACGGGACCGTGGACAGACTAGTTCTACTCACGCTGGTGTAAATTTTTATTTGCCGTAACTATTAACGCGACAAATAGCCTGATTAGTTCATTATCCATGACACTAATGAAATGTCATAATAATGCCTTTAGCGAATCGATGCTCATTAATCTTTGGCAAATGAATGGCCCCGGGCGATTTCATTATAAATTCACAGAATTCGAAATAAATTGTTATATCAAAAACAGTCTATGACTCGAGGACATTATATTTGTTGCAAAGACGGTCTTTAGCTTTGAGTAAAAGAGGTAAATAGAGAATTCACCCAAAACCTTATTTATTGAGAGGATCTATTATTCAGTTCAGTGAATTTCGAATTTCTTTGAAAACTTTTTAATGATATCCTATACTAACTTCTATAAAAGCTAAAAGGTACTGGAGGGACAGAAATTATTGGATGCGATGCCAAATGATAATAATAGGGATGGAAGCGCTGAGTGTACCCGAATATAAGAATGAGTTTGAATGATAAAGTTTAAATTACGTAGCCGAGTATATACAATTTGGGCTAATACATTATGTCTTAGTTTTGATAAAATTAGAATAGTTTGAAAAGTAGGTTTGAATGAATACAATGAAAAAATATAGCAAGAGAAAAGATTTACAAGATTAAGTTACAGTACCAATGGCCTGCTAGCCTGGGGCAATGTTTAAGGAACGTTTAGATTTCTGAGTGCATGTTACTGAAGGCATTGTAATCTTCATTTTCACCAGTTTTCTTTTTCTCTCTCTTTCTCTGTCCATCTATAGATATAGATATCGACACAACTGATTTTTGAGGATACAATCAATAATGGGTAAAAGGATTTCTGTTGGTGCGGTTGTTGCTTCCTACAATGAAGCATACTTTATGTAAAAAGGCGTTGTATATTAATAAAGAAGGAGTAATATATATATTACTCACGCCCGTATTTCCCGAAAGGGCAGAGGTGCATTTCTACACCCATATTTTGCCAAGTACGTATCAGTCCCAATAGGGTGCGAGCCTATTGACTTCTGCTACTGAGAATTTCCTAGTGGAAAACTAATAACATTTTTCTCTCGGAAATGGAGTCCGGAATCTCTGAATCGCATGGCAGAAGAAAAAAAGTGGTAACAATTCAGTATATCTGACTCATCAATACTGTAGGCAAAACTGCTGTCACAGTTCTATTATTTCATATACATATATTCATTTATATGTACCTATATTCAGAAGTCAAACATATACTAAAACGTTTGAGTAATACGGAGGGTTTTAGCATTTACTATCTAAAAGTAAACCCAGAGAAAATGGAACACAATAAATATTTTTTCTTTAAGTCAAACGAACCATGGTGTATTTTAATTAAGGACGGAATAATTACACTTTTGAGCTAGAGTGTCGTTGACAAAATGCACGAGTATCCTATTGTGTGAATGATTCGGATGATTGACCGTAAATACATCAGTTTTATTTAAATTATTATGAAGAAGGGTTGGGCACCCACCATTGTTCTCGTTAATATAAAGTAGTCAATAAAAAATACGTCTCGACCTGTGTACTTTTGAGCATAGGTACAAGATTTTCGTATGAATTATATTGATATAATTTTTGATGATTTAATGTATCACTCCAGATACAGTTTGCAGCTCAAATTCGTTTTGGTCATTGATATTGCCAGTTATTAAACCGTTTCTCCACATATTGTAATATTTCAGAATATGCATAGAGTGGAAGAAATGTGCATACAGAGAACCGCAACTTCGCTTTGATTCTCTGCCTCCGTTTGTGAAATGTTAATATATTCACATATTCGTTGTTGTCTGAGGTTTCATTCGTAATTTTATTGTTTTATGTGTAAAAACCACTTCCCTGACGTAAAAACTGTTTCCGTTCTATAAAATATTTTATTTGCTGATGTTCGCCGGATATCTCACCTCAAACAAATCGCAAAATCCTATCAATATCGATCAAAAAGATAATTCTAATCGGCCGGCATAACAGTAGCGATTAGTATTAATGCTTGGCGTATTGGTACCTCAACTGTCAACAATCTATAGTTTTTTGGACAGTAATGTAATAATAATTATTAAATGACGTCGATTTGCAAAAAAACCTTTATGATAAAATACAGTTAGCTTCACATTCACATCTTTAATATCATTTTTTTTTAATTTAGTCACGGCATTTAAGTTTTCAAATTGTCTCACTCCTCCATCATGTCTCATCGCGTATTTTACAAATATTACGGTAAATGCTTTCCCGGCCATGGCCGGTTGTTCGATACAAATAGGTACTGCAGGTAATCTAACGCTGGGACTACCGGCCTGCCTGCCTGCGGCCAATGCACAAATTGGAAGCCAGAATCAAAGTTTTCATTGAATAACGTGTTATACAACAAACCTATTAGGTTTTCTCTCAGATTTTTAATATAAAAAAATTTAAATAAAACGTGCCTTTTTTGTATACAAATAAATTTTCTCGACATTGCGTTGTGTAATTGAATTCACGTTGATGTGAGTCAAATAAATTAAATGTTACTTCTAACCAAATGGGAACGTAATTAATTTTGGTACAAATGTATTCAAAACGAACGCAGCAGTAAATTACACATATTGATTAAAATTTTATTGTATTTTCCATATACCTATCTATACAAATAAATAAAATTGGAGAATTACCGCTTTTTAATAAATGCATATAGATGTATACATGGTACATATACCAAAATAACGTTTTTTACAATTTATGTCTGTCTGTCTGTTTGTTCCGGATAAACTCTGAAACGGATATACTAATTTTAACGGAACTTTCACTGGCAGATAGCTGATGTGATAAGGAGTAACTTAGGCTAAAAAATAATAATAAGAAAAGACGGAGCGTAGTTCGCCGGGTCATATGATATATGAAATGTTTATCACTTTATTCTACACCTTAAATAAAATAAGCTAAGCTAAGTGCAGACCAGGCCTCGCTTGGAATAGGGTTCCGTATAATGTCACGTGGACTTCGAAAGCGGAGTTGGTATTTATTACTATGCCACAGTTTAATAAAATGGTATTATCATTGCTTACATAAGTCCTGAACTAACAAAGTTATCTAAGCCGTTATAGTTTTCCTTCAAATTTCATCACAAAGAGTAACAGGCCGTTTGGCCTTTAGAGGAGGGGTGACATAATTATGCCGCGATACCAGGCAGTCATTAAAAATAAGTATATACCAAAACGCATACACACACCCATTTATCTTTGTACCCAAGTGTCTTTGGACATTCGAATTCCGCAGCAAAATAATAATCCCAACAACCGTAACAATACTTGCAATGTGTGTAATTGTTTATTAAAAGAGAGATTCATGGCATGCGGCCACACTGAAGTACAAGTGACTTGGGTAAATAAGCACATTGTAACTTTACTTGTTGATATATTTATACACTCTGAATCGTGCAAAGTTAGTTCCCGAGCTCATTGTTATATAGAACAATACGACAATTGTGTTCAACCGAGCGTTTCTTAGCGACGCGTAAATGATTATTTTTTGTATTCAAAGAACATGAATGGACGTGTGAATTCGTGAAATGCAGCTGCAGGTTGCCAATGGGAAAAAATCAACCCTCGATAATGGAATGGGAATTCACTAATGCCAGTTCGACGTGGTAATACGAAGAAAGCTCTGAATGCGGTCGTGAGTACCGGGATGAAAAATATGGTGCGAACGTCGTGTTTATTTAACAAGGTTGAACGTAGGCCCTCGTAATTTATTAGTACAGATAAATTTTGGCCCTAACAGACGCCGGTGGGAGGGAACGAAACATATTGCCCTTATTGATGTTATCAGTCGGAACGTCTTAAATGTATTAAGGTAGTTTCTGCCCGGGCTTTATAAAGATCAATTACCCAAATTTAAAACTTTCGTCGCCAACTGTTGGAGATTGTTGTGGAAAAGTAAAACGTAGCTGTAATAAAATAGGCGATGCCTTTTTCGGGTGTTCTGTGAAAAATAACGTGTACTCAGTGCGCGAAGTTAAGGTCGTAAAGTAGGAATTTCATTCTATTATGTGTAGTTCAATTTATTATCAGAAGCGTGGTGCTCGGTTGACGAGTCAGAGTTAGATTACTGTGATGTAGTGGCAGTTCGATTCTCTTATGGAGCTGAATAAAGATTTAGTTTTAACTTTGCCGCTTTAACTTCCGTAGTACAATGTAAATGCATAATTATAGTGAAATATATCAATTACTTACATAGATAACCTCACGCCTGCATTCCCCGAAGGGGTATTGCACTAGGTATGTATTAGTCCCACGTAAGATGTGGCAAGTCTATTGCCTCCTAGACTCCTCGGAGTCTTAAAAATCCGTGCTGCTACTGAGATTTTCCTAATGGAAAAGCCCAATAAGCCTTTGTTCCACCCAGAAGTTGAACCAGGGATCTTTAGATCGCACGGCATGCACATGTACTGTGAGACCATTAGGAAGTCTGTCATTTATTCACAAGGTAATGTTCCCCTCCGTCAGTAATTCTCACCAAACTCTTGCATAGAATTTCGGAAGAAGCCCAAAAATGTTATATCGAGGACGACCGCCTTTCAGACGACTTACAGAAACGGGTGTGCATCCATGCATACAATGCTGTCTAGCCGGTCCCAACGATCCTGATTAGGCCTAGAAATTGCCCCTATGGAAGGAAATACCATATCAGAAGCATTACACCCTCAATCCACTGTAAATCCGGGGCTTTTTTGACTTTACTGAGCTAATATTATAAAAATAGCATAAATCTGCAAACGAGCAAGCGAGTAACCTGCTTACTCAGCATGTGAATATTGACTAGGAAAAAGGAAAATAGAATTGGAATAAGACTTGAAGAATTGTAGCTTATGCAAGTAGCATCAATACAAAATGAGAGCCACAAAATCACGCCCTAAATACGTTGATGATTTCACAAGTTCCATCTATAATTTATATATGATATGAGCGTGTAAGCCCTCCTCATAGGAGAATTTCTAGAAATTTATCGCATAGAGACAGAAAATGTACATGAGGGATTTAAAACATAATATCAAGCCTGTTTTCCGAGAAGAGCGCAGCTTATATCAAGCGCCTTAGTCCGCCTGTATTTGAGTAATACAATGATTCACTACATCATTTCCTAGGAATCTTAAATCTGATCTTTAAAATACGGATTTCCTAGTAGACGAAGAATTATTACTAATGAATAATCGAAATGTTGAAAGGTAATAGCGGAATCAAAGGATTTAAAATATTACGTGGATTTTTTTATGTGACCACCCAGTATGGGAGGCAGCTTTACAGAAAATCGGGCTAGCTCTAGATGTTCATTTAAAAACTAGTTTGCAATTCAATTTTACTGACATTACAATTTGGGTTTTTAAAATAAAAATCAGTTCATTTATTCATCATCATTAGCCCATATACGTCCCACTACTGGGCACGGGCCTCCTCTACTGAGAGGGTTTAGGCCTTAGTTCACCACGCTGGTCTAGTGTGGGTTAACGGCCCATTTATTGACTTGCAAAAAATAGTGCCTTTTCTATTTTATTTCATCAATAGGTTTACCCGTGACTTCGTCTGTGTAATATTTAAGACAATACCGTTCATTACAGATAGCTGATTTGATAGCTTTTAGGGCATAGGGTGTTTTCTGCGATAAAAATATATTATCTCATTATAAATTGTTCATATCTTTGTGATTCAAAAACAGCTAAACATACCGACTTTTGTATTTAAAAAGTATTAGAAGGATATGCGGTTACGTAAATTGATGAGTAACAACAATTTTAGAAGTGAATTTACGTGAAATAAATCCCGATAAATAGATTTACGAGAACTTTAAGGTACATCTCATCTCACGTTCCCACTATTCCCACGTATATCATTTTATTTTATTATCTGTCGTTATCCATTTTGGAATAGAAAATGCCACGTTGAATTTTTATCTACATAAAGAGCGTGAAAAATATGTGCCTGCCATTTTTACAGTGGTCATAAAAATGTAATCCAATCACATGATGTAGTGTAAGGGTTGTATTATATTTAATTTGCTGTCAGAAAGGTTTCTTATCAAATGCTTTAACAAAATTGGCTTAAACATTTTAAATTTGAAATTCTGAACATTTCTACACTTATTTATAAAACGTATTACATTTGACAACCCCGTGGCGTAGTTGGTTAGCGCCTGACTTGTGCAACGACAAGTTGCGGGTTCAAAGTCAAAGTCAAAATCATCTTTATTCAAATAGACTTTTACAAGTTCTTTTGAATCGTCAATATTAAACTATTTTTAAAACTATTGCGGCTTCGAAACGTGTTATCGCTGTGGAGAAGAAACGGAAAGTAACTCCCTCAGCAACACGAAATGTCATTTTTTTTAAATAATAAATATAATTATTATAATTACATTTCTTAAATGTCATTATATAAATTTTATCTTACATGTATGTCATAACGATACAAATTGTAGCAACGAAACTTCTGATCAATTTACTTACTCCCAGGGCTTATTGTCTCCAATATAATCTGAAATTTTATAGTAAGCTATTTTATATAGTTTATCTTTAATTGATTCTTTAAACTTTTTCAAGGGAAGCTCCCTAATACCCTTTGGGAGTTTGTTATAGAAGCCTACACATTGCCCCATAAAAGAGTTATTAATTTTCCGGAGACGAGTTACGTGTTGAACGAGATTACATTTGTTCCTAGTATTTTTATTGTGTAAATTATAATTATAGTTTATTAAATCTATCAAGATTTTTTGAACATATACAAGGTTTTCGTATATGAACTGACTAGTGACGGTAAGAATATTTATTTCCTTAAATTTATCTCTAAGTGAAGCCCTGGGACCTAGGTTATAAATGGCCCGGATGGCTCTTTTCTGCAAAACAAAATAGTATTAATGTCCGCAGCAACTCCCCACAAAAGAATACCATACGACTTTAGTTCGATCTCCGCACCGAGACAAATGTTTGTGTGATCCACAAATATTTGTTTTGGATCTGGATGTTTGTGAGACTGAAATCTCACTCGTAGAGTCTGATACCCACGACACAAGACTTGTATCTTAGTGTGGGGTCAGAACTATGTGCGTGACTGTTGGGTGTATTTTTTTAATTATTATTTTTTTTTTACTTTACAAACACTTACGTCTTAATGACTAATTGATTAGACAGAGATGTAGAAATACACCTCCTTTGTAGCTTCAGCTGTATTTGAAATCTCATATCAGACGGCTGACCTTTTAATTTTATTGCATTCAATTTCAGACTCCGTGGTGTGCTTAAAATTTCCTAAAGCTAAAACCTTTTGCCGCACGTTGGTATTGAAACCGTAACGTTTCAATCATAGGTACGTCCTTACGAGTATTTAAATATCAATGTAAACCTTTAGTATAAAACTTTCTAAAATCCTCTGTTCATATACGTCTCACTGCTGGGCACGGGCTTCCTCTGCAACTGAGAGGGTTGTGGGCTTGTGGCCTCATTCCACCGCCATGGCCTAGTGCGGGTTGGCGGACTGCACACTTTAGAAATTCCTAATAACTTTTAGGTGTGCAGGATGTTTTCCTTCGCTGATAAAGTACGTGATAATTCTTTGTGTCTATTTATTACTTTTTATGACAGTCACGATATCATAACCTTCAAATATACCACGAATTCACTTAGTACGGACGAATGAACTTTCGCACTTACAACATACTTTGAACGGTGTAAGGGGGAATTACTCGAAGCGACAGCAATGTAAGGTATTTTAAAGCGCCCCCGCAACGTATTACATGTCACTTGAAATGACAGGCTTACTTTTACTTTATAATTCTGCTATGTCGTACTTCCGTAATTATATGTCCCATGTATGAGGCGTGTTCGTTTAAAATAATTGAAGAACCGAATCAGAATTCGCGGAATTTCTACATATGGTTGAATACGTAATGAATAGGGAAGTGTGTGCTATCTGCTTTGTAATTAAGGTGGTTTTCCATGAAACATATTTTCTACCTCGTTATATTCCCATCACTAGTATTAAGAATAGTCCTGCTGAATTGCACCGGAAGGCACATCAGGCCGCCAACGTAGTCTTAACACATGGTCAGCACAGATAACGGAGGCTGGTCTTGAACGCCTCAGGGACTTATAAGTTAGTTATAATTCAGTCTTAGTTAATTCTTTGATTAATAAACTCGTCTTTAAAAATTAATTCGTGTTTTTAAAAAGACTTCCTCGCGCTCCCGAAACTTATGTCCTCGTTGGTTGTGTTTGCGCAACAACAAGTCCTGTTTCGTGTTATTATTCCCTATAACTGAGTCTTTAAACACTTGTACACGTGTTTTTATGGGAGTGTGTTTGAGTGTACGAATGTTGTAGATGTCCATTACTAAAGTGTTGAACTCACATGGGTCATAGATCAGTTGTTTTTAAGTATAATTTTAAAATTATAGAATGCATAATTGATAGCCCCGTGGCGCAGTTAGCTAACCAGCTTGTGAAACGATAGGCTGCGAGTTCGATTCCCGCACCGAGACAAATGTTTGTGGGATCCATAAAAAATTGTTTCAGATCCCGGTGTTTTTGAGACCGAAAGGTCTCACGTTTGTTTTAATTACGCCATTTTACGTCAATCTCATATAAATTACTGACACAAAAATGGTAAAAATGTGCTGCAGCTATTGACTGTTGTACCTATGCAAGGGCCGGTTTAATTTCACTGGTAATATGTAATCTTCGACATACTATTGTTTCGGAAAGAATTAAGTTGAAGGAAGGTTGAATTATTCTATCAGTTTTTAATACTGTTGTTATCAGATAGAGGCCTAATTACGTCTCTTTTCTCAGATCCCCTTACACTTCCACTCTCTATATTAAGACTAGCAACGCGTCTTCCGGTCTCGCAAGGAGTATCAGAAAAACAAGGTGATTTGTTTCTAGAACTACACTAAATATATAGTTGTATATTTAAAATATCATCTATAGAATGAAGGATAAATATATTTTAAAAATTTAAATAAAACATTTTCTCTTTTTACTTAACTTTTAGTTTCATCAGTCCACCAGGTACTAAAAATAAATTAGTTCACAGTGTAAACACATTTGAGAACTGATGGTATGCTCGAAAAATGTTTCATTCAGACGTGGCTTCTACTTATTATAACCCACATCTAAATTCCCAATGTTTTTCAGAATTTACACTCGACCCGGGCAAAAATTCAAATGGAAAATTTCTGGCACTTCGCACGTTGGATAGGCAAGCAAACAGTCAGTGTTAAGCGACCCTTTTAAACGAAACTAAAGCATGCGAAAATGTAATTAAGAACAGTGGGTTAATTTCCCTTTCACGTGCCTATATGAATTAGCGAGTTACAGTGCGGGTATTAGGGGATGAAGCGAAATCCCGCACCTAATGGACAAAACTATACTCGTATGACCTAAATATCAAGCAAATGTTAACTTAGTTTTGACTAAATGGTGAGTTGGGATGGTTTAACGTAAGCTATTGTATTGTTGGGTGAAAGCGAACGGCGAGCACTGTTCAGCAGAAATATTACACACTTATTAATATTATTCAGTAGATACCAGGAATTTTCTTAGAGTATCAAGAAATGTTTACCTTTTACTATACCTGGAAGTGCATCCTCATCGTGAAGCTTTGTATGGGCTAAGTATTTTATGGAGTCAGTTCAAAATTACCAGTGAAACATCGCCCGATACACAAACAAAGATTCAATCAATCCAAGAGAGCCCAGTGCCGCAGTTGGCTAGACATTAGCTTGCGAATGGAGAGGCCGCGAATTCGATTCCCGCACCGAGACAAATCTTTATATAATCCACAAATAGTCTGGGTGTTTGTGAGACCGAAAAGTATCTCGTAGTTTCTGATACTCACGACTGTGTTGTATCTTACTTTTGAGTGTATTAATCTAAAACTAATTTATCTTAAACTCGATGCAGTATCTGGAAGACTTTCGGAGGGACATTTCATTGTCAGTGGATGTCATACGGATCATGATGGCTACTCGGATGGACTAAGGCGCCTCTAAATCAATAATGTCCTTGCTAGAATAGCCCACGTAATAAACCAGTTTACCCAGACTCACTAACCTATACCTATTACCTATTGCTATCAGAGATATCTATCGGGCAGCAACGGGGTCCAATATGGGTAACTCCATCCTTGGGGTATCATAATTTGCCCGTACGTGTGAAGACCATTGAGAGGTTTTAGTCGATGCGTCGGTTAAGCTCTTTTTTATTTTTTGTTGATATGGAATAGGCGTTTGTCTTTCATCTCCCCTGATCAATAATCCAATCTTGCTCTATAATTTAGTGCGGCAAAGAATGAGAGAGGAAACATTTCATAGTAATAACTTATCCTATCTTCTTAAATCCTTACTATTTTGATATTAATCCAAATCTCGTGTCAAAGGAACTCAGGAGAAAATTACTTCGTAATGTTTGCGACTGTTAGACACGTGGAAAGATTGCGGTACCAGCTCCATCCTTTGACTTAACTTCATTTATGCCACCGAGGCGTTTCCATATCAACGCTCACGCATCCAGCCAAGCTTGCATATCAACCTGGGACAAACCGTTGGCGACGTAGGATGATTGTGTGGATGCGCCGCATGCATGTGTATCCTTAAGAAAGAGGTAATCACAAACGTAATATATTTTTCCAGTTATTTTTATTCGTAATGCTTATATAAATATTTATGTAGTTAATGGTGTTGTTGTTATTTCGTGTTTAAATATTATTGTATAATCTTAATATTAAAGGGCAAACAATTATACTTACGTAACACAACATCAATGAATCCCAGGATTGAAGCATACTTCAAGAAATAATACACCTACATACATACATAAACTCACGCCTGTATTCCCTTAAGGGGTAGGTAGAGGTGCATCTCTGCACCCACATTTCGCCAATTATGTATCAGTCCCACGTAATATGTGGCGAGCCTATTGCCGTTTTTCGGGCACATTTCTAGACTCCGTGCTGTTACCGAGAATTTCCTAATGGAAAAACCCAATAACACTTTGCCCGACCCGGGAATCGAACCCAGGACCTCTAGATCGCACGGCACATACTTGTACCGCGAGACCACGAGGCAGTCTGGAAATAATACATCTCTAACGTTGATAAGGGTATACTTATCGAATATTTTATAACACTCTCATCTTTGTTTTTGCTTTTCGCAACGCATACGTTACCTATACATTTTCTAAAATAATTAATGCTTTTAAGCGAGGACTTTTTAATAGTAATTACAGTTGCATAAATTAATAATTTTTGTTCATGTTAATAACAATAATACTTTCAAAACAAACATACTTCCAGAATGTTTTAATTCGGATGGTAATACAGACACAGTCGATCTGGTCTAACTTCAATCGGTAATAATAGTACCTAGTATTAATGATTCTACAGCACAGCACCAGTTAAAAGTTATGACCTATTCAATCTAAGGCTATTATGATAAATTGGATTGTACTGCCAAGTTTGTCAATTATATATCAAACTTTGATTTGCGCCAATTTAGCCAATCAAAACAAAAATTGGAACTTCGACACCAACGGTTGAGGGCTAAAATTGATAAAAACAGTTAAAACAAAAGCCATAAACGTAACAAAACAATATACTTCTGGATTGAACTGAAAAATTTAAAAAAGTCCGAATTAATTTTTAACAAACAATTTTTTTATCGGATTTGATCTCATAAATATTTGTTTCCATGTGATAACAAAAGTTTATACATCGAAACAAATAACAATTGTACACGAGATCATAAACAAGAAATCACGGACGTTGTATTTTATTAATATTAAATAGCTACATTTAAAGTTAAAAACACTCAAAATGGTTGTATAAAATTCCCTTTGCGCTCCTTTGTAGCAGAAGCATACAATGAAGCTGCGGTGTTGGTGAGCATTTGCTTTTAATTGTTCCCAGAGCTGAAGCGACCTACAATCTGACTGGCCTTTTATTCTCGAACCTTCGACATTCTGATTTGTGATCAATGAGTTATAATTAGTGTTTTCTTTTTTTGCCGAGGCAAGCTGATTCCACAAAGATGTTGTGCGAGGAAGGAAACACCGTTTGAACCGCACTGTAGAGGAACGCCATTCATCCAGATGGTAAGGATGGAACTTCAATTTCTGGCGTGTGGTGTGTGTTAGTGCAAGCTAGCGAGCAAATGAAAAAAAAAAAAAATTCTTAATCGATTTTTAAGCAAAATGTTTTTGCAAGCTTTAAGCATAGACTTTGATTAACAATGATTTTAATTAAGAAAATTAAAATATATTTTGTAAAAATGTAAAGCAAGCAAGCGGCTGGCTGAGATGTTTCTTCACACTACGCTAAACGTACCAGGAGCCAGGACTACGGAAGGACTTCGGGGTGTAGCAAATATTTTTTTAGCTGTAAACTCGAATGCTGATGATAACAACCCAAAGTGAAGCTAAATGGACTTCTATAATGTTCTATAATGAATCATATTGTGATATGTTCTTAAATGACAATTTTGCTACCAAAATTGATCTGTAGGTACCAGAGGTACCAATGCTTTTACCAGAGTTCTTCTGAAATTTTAAAATAACTGGTATAATGTAAATGCATAATTATAGTTAAATACCTATATAATTTAAATACACACATATATAACTCACGCCTGTGTTTCCCGAAGGGGTAGGCAGAGGTGCATTTCTCCACACATTTGACCAATTGTGTTTTTCCCACGTAGTAAGGGGCAAGGCTATAACTAACTTTCGGGCACAACCCCAATAACATTTGGCCCTACCCAGGAATCGAACCAAGGACCTCTAGATCGCATACTTGTACCGTGAGACTTGACAACTCTGAATAAAAACATTAGTTGAAATTTACATGTATTTGTAGTAAATTTGTGAAGTTTTTACAATAACGACTTAATATCGGGAGATTCAAGAATAACCCCCTATGCGCAACGTTTGTACTAGCGCTACATTGGGCAAACTTTTCTTGTCCACGAAATATCGCCGGTCACTGTTCCCGCCACAAATACGTGAGCCGATTGGGAATTGCACAATTAATGAGGCTTAATGACGTCATAAATTTTAATTACTGTATTTTTAACCAGTCTGTCGCGTGTATATGTCGATTGGCATTTATTCCATTGGGCATATTAACTCATTTAAACAAATATCTACGAACATGTTTTCGTTTGGAAACTAATTTATATTAATTAATAAAATTTTGCTAGATTATAACAGAGTTTCAATATTGCGGTTAAGGGTTTAACTTTAAATCTAAGATGTTCTACTGATACATACTTGGCGAAATGTGGGTGCAGAAATGCACCTCTGCCTACCCCATCGGGGAATACAGGCGTGAGTTTATGTATGTATGTATGTTCTACTGAATTTCCACTGCAGCCACTAAAATAAGGAAATCATTATACGAATCCAAAACAAAAGTTCTAACCTAGGATTTCAACATTTTACTAATAGGGTACACAGGTGCTCATTCGTCCAAGACATTAAAATCTTTTACTTACATTAAAAACTTACTTAAAAAATATAAATTCCGCCAAAGCGTATGTTTAATGGTAAAACATCGCGGAACAAGAGAGATTTGCTTTCGCAGCTCAGTTGGACGATATTAGTTTATTTCCACGGAACGTGAAAAGACAACTCGATATTTTAAGCGTTACAGCACAGTAAAATGTAAGCGGCGATTCAGCAGTAAGACGTAGATGTGCACGATATACTTTCCTTATAAAAATATTCGCAGCAAAGGCAGAGGAGGTTTTCTTTATTCAGGTGCGCGCACCTGCGCCGTCTCGAGATGCAATGAAAATTTGTCGTCTTCTTGCCAAATTTGAACTTATTCTTTGCGAAGCGGAGACGTTTTAGCTGTTTCTCATATTTTGATGATGAATACTTGAGAAGTGCTATTTCATAAAGTTTCTTTTGACGGAGATGAAACTGCAGAAGCTGTCTTGAATGATAAAACACACTTTTAATCATGATTTTCTGTTGCTTTGAGCTTGTCTAAACGGTGTTTTAACTTTCGAGTACATTACTTTGTTCTGGTTTGTTGGTTTTGTATCAACCGATTATATTTAACAATTTTAAATGTATTAAAGTAATTATATATTGAACAAGGAGTTTCATTCGTGTATTGAACTTATAATACCTACCACCTATGCTTTTATCAATTTTTGCAGACGCTCTTACATTCCTTCGAGTTGAAGACAACTTTTATTCTCCAAAACTTCAAGGTGATGGAAAATTTAACAGCCGTCATAAACCAACAGGATACGCCTTGGTTTTCTTAGTTAGGTGTTGTTTTCTAAAGTTAATGGAGGAGATAACAGATGCCGACAAAGTTTCGATAATAATTATTATGTACATATGTAACATAACATGTAATGTTCGCTGTAGGTTTAAGGACATAAATATAAGTATACTAGCTTTTGCCCGCGACTCCGTCTGCGTAGACTTCAGGGTTGGGTGCAGAAACCAACTAAGTGAATCTATAAATCAAAATTACGCTAATCGTTGCAGTAGGTCACCACCGTAGGTCATTTCTGTCTTTGAAAATCGTCTTAAGTGACATTATGAAACTTTTCACCAACTCGGATCGTCTCATATATTTATCGCGAAAATGTATCTAATGTCTATGTTCTATGTCTATAATCTAAGTGCGCCTAATGGCACTTAACATCGCATAGTGACACCGAGCGCCATGTAAATGCACATGATAATATTTTACTGTACTAAATATGACTTAACATCATAATGGCACTTAAAATCACTAAAATAAAATCACTCTTATGACTCATAAGTGCCAAAAACGGCACTCTACGCCAAATAATGGAACCTTATGTCACATATGTTATAACGGTAACAGTCGTAACTAATATTCCTTAATTCCACCTATCGTTTTCTAAGTGCCCGAAATGGCACTTATTGAATTATTTAAAAAAGTAGCCTATGTCCCTTTTTAAGGTCTCATTTATGTCCATACCAAAATTCATTCAAATCGGTCAAATGGTTTAGACGTGAAAGCATCACACAGGCAGTGTTACTTTAGCATTACAATATATGCTCATCCCACGGGAACCCTACATATTTCTGGGATAAAATGTAGCTTATGTTACTTCATAGTGTCCCATTTGTATTCCAACCAAAAATCATATAAATCGGGCGAATAGTATAGCCGTGATAGCCCATTCTCACCGGAATACTACATTTTCCGGGATAAAAAATATTCTTTGTTGCGTCGGTGGGTCCTATCTAGTCCCATACTAAAAATCATCTAAATCAGTCAAATGGTTTAGGCCAGAAAGTATAACACTGGTAGCGTTACATTCGCATTAAAATATATGCTTATCCCACGGGAACCCTACATATTCCCGGGATAAAATGTAGCTTATGTTACTACATAGTGACCCATTTGTATTCCAACCAAAAATCATATAAATCGGGCGAATAGTATAGGCTTGAAAGCCCATTCCCACGGGAATACTACATTTTCCGGGATGAAAAATATCCTATGTTACGTCGGTGAGTCCTATCTAGCCCCATACTGAAAATCATCTAAATCAGTCAAATGGTTTAGTCCAGAAAGTATAACACAGGCAGCGTTACATTTGCATTACAATATATGCTCATCCCACGGGAACTCTACATATTCCCGGGATAAAATATAGTCTATGTTACTTCATAGGGTTCCATTTATGTCCATACCAAAATTCATTCACGTAGGTCAAATGGTTTAGGCGTAAAAGCAGAATATTGACAGAGCTACTTATATCCATTCCCACGGGAATACTACATTTTCCGGGATAAAAAGTATCTTATGTTGCTTCGGTGGGTTCCATCTACCCCCATACTAAAAATCATTTAAATCGGTCAAATGGTTTAGGCGTGAAAGCATAATACAGGCAGTGTTACTTTCGCATTATATTATATGCTCATCCCACGGGAATCTTACAAATTCCCGGGATAAAATTTAATCTATGTTACTTCATAGGATTTCATTTATCTCTGTACAAAAATTCATTTATATCGGTCAAACGGTTTAGGCGTAAAAGCAGAATATTAACATAGCTACTTATACCCATTCCCACGGGAATACTACGTTTTCCGGGATGAAAAGTATCCTATGTTACTTCTGTGGGTTGCATCTATCTCCATACCAAAAATCATCGAAATCGGTTCAGTCATTTTTGAGTTTAAGAGTAACAAACATCCAAAAATCCAAAAATCCAAAAATACAAACCTTTCCTCTTTATTATAATAGTATAGATAGTATAGATTATGAAGAGCTGTAGACTGTTTGTTCATAATATATTCCTGACATAGACATACTTCCTCACATAATCTAATATAAAACCGTTTTTGCTTGTGCGTTAGACGAAAGGATATGAGTCGACACGCTTTAAAGGAAATGGCTCCTTAATGCATTTACTGTTTATTTATGCTTCAGAGAGATTGAAAAATAATATATGCCCACATAACATTTTCATACTTTTTCTCGAGAGCGCGGCGCTTAGAAACAACATACTTCCTTTTCATAGTTTTATGTCATAAATGTAACAGCTTCATTTCAGTTCTACAGAGTGCTTGGATTGAAAATTATGGTATATTATAAACGTGTGAATACTATTGTATTCACAAATAATTATCACGTACTCTAACGGTGAAGGAAAACATCGTAATGAAACCTGCACACCTAAAAGTTCTTCGGAATTTCTTAGGTGTGTAGTCCGCCAACCCGCACTAGGCCAGCGTAGACTAAGGCCTAAACCCCTTTCAGTTGTAGAACAGGCCCGTGCCCAGCAGTGAGACGTATATGGGCTGATGATGATGATGATATACTTATATTAACTCACTTCTAAACTCATAAACGATAAATTTTGGCACAAAGACAGGGGTCTCTGAAGACGTTTGTAAGCATATTTTTTGCAACATTACGCCCAACTTAACACCCAAAAATTTGGTATTAACTAGACTGATATAGATATTTAAGTGTTCTTAATTAAATGCCGGAGTTTGTCGCCAAATGCGATGTGCTCAAATCCCAGATGTTAGGCGATAACGTTTAATGTCTTAAGTTCGTCCGCTGTGCCAGAACGCCAACTACTCTCGTATTTAGAATGAATAATTACATAATCTTCGTGATGCAACAGGCATGTAACCGGGAACCATTTACTACAGCAACGACAGCCGACGCGAAGAAATGGAACATAATTTTTTAATATTGACATAATTTTGACAGCCCCGTGGCGCAGATGGCTAGACACCAGCTTGCGAAACGAGAGGCCGCGGGTTCGATCCCCGCACCGAGACAAATGTTTGTGTGATCCACAAACATTTGCTTCGGGTCTGGGTGTTTGTGAGACCGAAAAGTCTCTCGTAGTGTCTGATACCCACGACACAGGACTTGTATCCTAGTGTGGGGTCAGAACTATGTATGTGACTGTTGGGTGTATTTATTTATTTATTTATTTATTATATGATATTTTTGTGTGATGTGTCAGTAACGTGGCTATTTTTGCCGCGACATCCAAATATTTAAGTATGCTTTATATCATTAAGCCTTTAATGATCTAATTTTACTTGTCCATTGATCTAAAATTTGTCAGGAAACTATTATACCGAAGAGTTCTCCACACGAAAATTACGAGTTATTTTTTTATATATTTTTTATAATAAAATCACGACATTCTTTATTCCTAACAAACATCTGATCATAAAGAGACAATAAACATAGATATAAATTTATTTTAAGATAATATAAACATAATTGCAGGACGAGGAAAGAAAACAACGGAAGCTATAAATGCAACACGACATTATAAAACACTTAATGAAAACGTTAGCGGCCGATTCTGGCAGGAGTTGGCACAGGTCACAAATTTTAATGCATTATAAATAAAATAGGACAGACTCGTTCCAAGAAAAAGGTAAATAGTTCTAACCGCCAAGAATATGGGCCTAATTGATGTTTTACACTTTTAATTAACTTTTTTACGCTTCGTTTAAAGAACCAAAGATTTATTGGTTCAGTTCGAAAGTTGACGTGTTCACTTTTAGGTTAAATATTTTATAGTGGAGCGTTTAATTATAAAAATTACAAGTACAAATAGGCGAGCATTCATATATTCTATATATAACATACGTATGTTGAAACGTTTTGTTGTTGTATCTCTATTTATTCTTTGTTCTTACATATTTTGTTAAATAAATAAATGGGACAGACACTGCATAGTTAAGGCAAATTTATATACGACTTTTATAAATGAGGCGAATGCACATTTACTATCAGCTGCACATTACTATGCACATATTCTAGATTTTTAAATCAAAAATTGTTAAACTAGAATTGTTTATTAAAAGAGAAACTTTGAGCACTCGAAAAGTATCTAATATGAGAACTCAGAATTTACCCTCGAAGCCACTTTCTAAGTGGAGTTTTGAGTTGAATATCATTCAACAAAGTTGTAGTTAAAGTCACCTTGTGTGTACTCATAATTCTTAGTATATCGTGAACACGATAGAAGAAGCTTAAGTCATAATCCACCTGGGCTTATAGGGGCTAACGAAATGAATTTTGTTTGACTAGTCATCAGTTTAATGTTTTGTAATTAAGGGCTTTTATAGTATAATAGAATGGTTCTCCACCAACTTAGGTGGGCATTGTAACGTATTCTTCATTAAGGACTTGTAAAAGAGATGAAATGTGGCTCATCTATACAAATAAATAAAATTGGAATGTCCGTTTGTGATATTGAAATAACCGCTTTTTAATAAATGTATATGGATGTATACACGGTACATATACCAAAATAACGTTTTTTACAATTTTTGTCTGTCTGTCTGTTTGTTTCCGCTAATCTCTGAAACGGGTGGACCGATTTTAACGGGACTGGCAGATAGCTGACGTAATAAGGAGTAACTTAGGCTACGTACATATAAATAAAATTTGAGTGTATGTTTGTAATATTGAAATAACCATTTTTTACTACATGTATATATGGATATATATGTATATACGGTACATACACCAAAATAACATTTTTTACGATTTTTGTCTGTCTGTCTGTCTGTTTAGCTTTGTTTAGCCGGAATTATCACTGAAATGGCTGGACCGATTTTGACGGGACTTTTATTTGCAGGTAGCTGATGTAATAAGGAGTAACTTGGGTACTTTTAGTTTATAAATTTTATTACTAAAAATAAATTTACCGCGCGGACGAAGTCGCGGGCACAGCTAGTAAAATATAAATTTCGTATTATACATTTAATATTTGCGGAGTAAATTGACTGATTTCTTCAATAGCCCATTACTGGGCGTAATTCTCTATGTGTCAAAGTATTATAAGTATTTTGCTTTAACAGATCAAATAGTGTTAGCAACATCACATGAGTACAATAGATGCATAGCACTCTTGCTACGTGAATCTGATTAAACTGGTGTTATAGCCACATGTGTTGAAATATACTTCTACTTTATCGAGGATTCAAACGTGAGATCAGTTCGGGTATATTTTGTCACACTACCACTACATACCTTTTACTCTAAATACATTTTAATTATTACATTAATAACCTCACGCCCGTATTCGCTGAAGAGGTAGCAAAGATGAATTTCTGCACCCACATTTTCGTCAGGTATGTATGTATCAGCCCCATGTTATTCTTATTACCTTATGTTAACTTGTACATACACATATGACCAGCTATAAAAATCTTTTCACTCATCTTCCCTAAAACAGCCTCGGATTATGCATTCTGGTGAAAATATTATACGTCACATGCAGTTGCCAAAATCAAGAAATGCGTAAAAAAGAATTTCGCCGTTATTGCGACTAGAACACGGCAAAGGCGGTGTCGCTCCTGCGTTATTCATGAATTCTCCCACACCTTCGCCTCACCTGGTCTAACGTTAAATTTGTCCATTTCCTCCGAATTTTTTTAACGGTCGTCCAACTTCTAAAACTGTCGTAAAGGCGAACTTTTTTTAAACTCAATTTTTTAACTCGAATTCTTGCGCGGTTTCGAGATTATGCGGTTAAACTTTAACCGACTCTATGCTTCATCTCTTAAATTTTTATTAAACACAATGGCAATACGTCAAAAATGATTGCGAATTAAATAACTATTATAATAGAACGTAGATACATGACAGAGGTACACAGACGGTTGAACTTTCAAGTGAAGTGAAGTAAATTGTGATCATGCTGCTGCAATATCAAAGTCTGAGCCAAGATTCTGGATCTTAATGAGAAATCCTGCACTAATTGGAATGCTCGTTTCAATCCGCCTCGTGATGAGGGATAAAAACTTTATCATTTATTGAAAGATCCTCATGTTGCGAGCGTTTGTCGTTTTATATCACAGTTATATTAAGAAATAAATAAAAAAATGATTGTTTTGTTGTAAGGGGGAAAAAACTGTTTGGTTGTAAGATATTTTAATGATATTATTGACCTTTTTGTTGTTTTTCGTATGTTTTATACAAATACATACATAACCTCACGGCCGTATTCCCCGAAGGGGTTTGCAGAGGTCCATTTCTGTACCCACATTTCGTCAGTATGTTTCAGTCCCGCGTAATAGGGGGTGAGCCTATTGCCGCTTTTCGCGCACATTTCCAGACTCCGGGCTGTTACTGAGAATTTCCTAATGGAAAACCTAATAACACTTTGCCCGAACGACGAACACGGGACCTCTAGAGCGCACGGCACATACTTGTGCCGCAAGGTCACACTTATTTTGAACAATATTTCATTTACGTAAATGTTTTAATAACAAACTAAAGTTAATAAAAGCAAGAAACCAAAAACATAAAACATTTTATATTCTTTTAAAATTCAGTATTTCACTTGCGAAATGGGATGCGGTGAGTTCGATCCCGTGCCAATTATTTATGTACATAAATTCACGCCTGTATTGTAGGTAAAGGTGTATGTTCGCCAGCTGACTTCACAGTGGGCAATCCTTTTGGAATTATTCTACCACATTATCCAGACTCCGTGCTGCCAGTGGCGGTACTTCCATAGAAGCCCAAAAGCGTTACACGTTAATTGTGTAATGTCTAGTTTATAATTGTTTATTGTGGGGTCAGGATACTCACATTTATATGTCAAATTGCTGTTGTTAAATAAAGATTTAAAGCTTAAAGATTATTATTCGGAATTTTGTAAGGCAAGGTGGGCGTTTGGGCTTCTATGGAGGGGTGCAAGGTCGGGATACCTCCTAGTGTGCCCTGCTAGTCCGGATGCTGGCGGGGACGGTGCACCCTGGGCAACGTCGGCCCGTGCCGACGGCCAAATCCCGACACCAGGCGGACGGTCCTGTAGACCGCGCCGCGGTGGGGCCCGTCTTTTGGGCCATCCCGGATCTGTCCCGGGTCTTCGGCGGGCTCGGACAGCAATCTCTTGCTTCCGAGCAGGAAATGGGCGAACCCCATTTCCACCGTCGAACTCGTAATCCGGACGAAGCTGTGGTCATGTCTCGCAGTTCGGCCGGCGCGAGGGCCTTGGCTTAACCGCCCGGGCCGCGAGGGAGAAAACCTCTATAAAAAGTTACCCCGAATCCCAAGCGGCGGCGCACCGTGAGGGGATGCATGGCTGATGGGAGGTTCAGTCTCTAGTGCGACCCCCGCCAGAGTACCGGCCGACCCTCTTGGCGGGTTACGCTAGGCTTACCCAGGTACAGGGGGCACTGCCTGGGTGGACCGGTATTTCCCCCATACTCGTGGGAACAAAAATGAAGAACCTTAATAAAAACAAAACAAAAGAATGCTCAGTGGAAGTAAGTGGTATGACTTCCCTGGACACTTTAGCGCCAGGGGAGGCAGTCGCTGCCTCGTCTATGGGGACGTCCGCGGAGGGGACCGCGCCAGCCCGGATCGATTCCGAGTCCGGACTGAGCTGCGACTCTTCGCGGGCAAAGAGACGGAAAATCTCAAAGAGGCGACAGGCAAGGCTCGGTGACAGCGACACCGCAGGCGATCCTGGCCCCTCCAAGGGGTCAAAAGAACACGCTTCGGTTTCAGCCACAGACGAGGAGGCTGTGGCTGAAGCCAGCAAAAGGTACAAGGCGGCTCTTCGAAAGGAGCGTGCCGCCGAAGTGAAGAGGAAAGCCGAAGCGGAGGCGGAGCTGGCCAGGGCCAAGAAGGCCTGCCCTTTCCGTGAGCCAAAGGCTCCGGAAATGCCAGCTTCCACTCGAAGGGAGGCGCTCATTAGGATGGCGGATCGGCTCCGCAACGTGACGATGACGTCCAGAAATCTGAAGGGTGAACTTCAGAGGGACGTCAACGTCAGCGTTGCGGAGCTGACAGAGATGGCAAACGAGCCACCCTCGGCGGAGGTGGCCCGCGTGGAGGCAGAGAATGCAAGCCTTAGAGAAAAGGTGGTGGCTTTGGAGGTGGCACTGACCACCAAAACGAAGCTCCTGGAGGAGCTGCCGGCCGCTGATCGGTCGCAGTCGCGGCCGACAGTTGTGCCGGAGGCTTCAACAGTGGAGGGTCGCCTCGAGCAGTTAGAGCGTCGATTCTCGATGCTGGACGCCAAGCTCGAGGCGATACTGCTGAGGCTGCCTCCGGAGCCGATTCTCCGGCCTCCACTGGCCGCAGACCAAGGGAAGGGAGGAGGAGGGGACCGCATAATCCCCGCCCTTCCAGCTAATACTCAGCCCGCCGCCAAGCGTCCTGGTGCCGTGCCCCCCGCAGCGGTTCCCGACCGCCAATCGCGCCAGCGGAAGCGGGGGAACCGAAAGCGCGTGGCACCGCGCCTGCCGACGCCAGCTCCGCGTCCTCTCCCCCCGCCACCCGTGTCCATGGAAACTCCATGGACCGAGGTGGTAAAGCGGGGGAAAAAGAAAAAGAAGAAGTCTGGGGGGCACAACACCGCCGCCCCCCCTAAACCCCAGCCGACACAGCCGCCGCGCAAGCCGGTGCCCCAGCTCCGCCTCCCGCAGAGAGCCGCCGTCACTCTGACGGTGCTGCCGGAGGCGTTGGAGCGGGGCACGACGTATGCCCAGGTACTGCGCGAGGTCAAAACTCACGTGGACCTCGCTAGCCTGGGCATCACCGGTATGAAGGCCAGACGAGGGGCCACCGGGGCCTACATCTTCGAGGTACCCGGGCCGGAGTCGGAGGCAAGGGCCGACTCCCTCATCAGCAAGATGAGGGAGGTACTTGCCGGGTCGGAGGGCGTTCGCGTCACCCGACCCGTCAAGACTGCGGAGCTGCGCATCTCGGGGCTGGACGAGTCCGTCACCCCCGAGGCAGTCGCAGCGGCCGTCGCTCGGCTCGGCGAGTGCTCGCCTGAAGATATTCGGGTGGGGGAAATCCGGGCCGAGCGCTCCGGTCTGGGCGCCGTTTGGCTCCGGTGCCCGGCGATAGCGGCCGGAAAGCTCACCAGGGCAGGACGCGTCCTGGTGGGCTGGGTGTCGGCTGGGGTTCGGCTCTTGGAGCCTAGGCCCTTGCGGTGTTTCAGGTGCCTCTATAGGGGGCACGTTAGGATTAAGTGCACCGCGGAGTGTGACCGCACCGGGATCTGCTACCGGTGCGGTCAAGAGGGCCACAAGGCCCGTGATTGCCAAGCGGACCCGCACTGCGTTATCTGTGCAGCTGCGGGTAAGCCCGCTGGGCACAGGGTGGGCGCTAAGGCTTGCGTCGCCTCCTCCGTCCCGCACCGCCCTTTACACGGTGCGAGATCCGAGGTTGTGGCGCGGCCGAAACCGCCCACCCCGGAGATGATGGAGATCGCCCATAGTTAGTATGGCACATAACTTCCTCCAGGCGAACATCAATCACTGCGCCAGGGCGCAGGATTTGTTTGTTCAGTGCCTGGCGCAGTGGTCGATTCAAGTGGCTGTGGTCTCCGAGCCATACTTTGTTCCTCCCCGGGATGACTGGGCTGGGGACCTGGATGGCTTGGTGGCCGTCATCACTCGGGGCGCCGCCGGATCCCCGCCCTTCGAAAAAGTAGCGAAGGGCTCGGGATGCGTGGCGGTCCTGTTGGGAGGGATTTGGGTCGTAGGAGTGTACTTCTCTCCCAACAGGTCCCTGGCGGAATTCGAGAGCTTTCTGGTCCGCCTGGGGGCCCTGGTGGTGCAAGGCAGCCAGTCCCACCCCGTGCTAGTCGCCGGCGACTTCAACGCCAAGTCCTTGGCTTGGGGCTCGTCGGTGACGGATGCGCGGGGTAGGGCCCTGGAGGAATGGGCGATTTCCATCGGGCTGGTCGTCCTGAATCGGGGGTCGGAGGACACGTGCGTGCGGCATAATGGCGGTTCGGTGGTGGACATAACGTTCGCCACCCCGGCCCTTGCCCGCCGTGTCCGGGGCTGGAAGGTCCTGGTTGATGAGGAGACGCTGTCCGATCATCGTTATATCCGGTACAGCGTCTCTGCTTCCCGGGCCCCTACCACGCCCGGTGGTGGTCCCGCTACCCGATTCACGGGCGGCCGGCGGTGGGCCGCTAAGCGCCTCGATGTGGAGGCTGCGGAAGAGGCCGCTCTTGTTCAGGCGTGGCTCTCCGTACCAGACAATCCGGTGCGGGTCGAGGAGGAGGCGGAATGGTTCGGGGTGGCGATGTCGCGTGTCTGCGACGCGTCGATGCCCCGGGTCACCCGCCTCCCGGCGAAGCGTCAGGTGTACTGGTGGTCGGCGGAACTTTCGCAGCTGCGCGCGTCTTGCGCGGCTGCGCTACGCCGACTCTCCAGGCACCGTCGTCGTCGGGTCCGCCGACCTGGCGACGATGAACAGGAGCGGCTGCTCTACGGCCTCCACAGAGGGGCGAAGAGAGCGCTGCGGGTGGCCATTGCACGAGCAAAGGCCGCGGCTTACGAGGAGTCCTGGAGGTCTCTCGATAGAGATCCGTGGGGGCGTCCATACCGTGTGGCGTTGAGCAAGCTCCGCCCATGGGCGCCCCCGCTGACGGAGAGTCTCCGGGCAGACCTCGTCGAGGACGTCGTCGCGGCTTTGTTCCCGGCCACCGAGGAGTTCACTCCTCCACCGATGGCGCCACGTCCATCGGCGCCATCGTCGTTGGACTCGGCAGGGGATATCCTGGAGGTTTCGCCTGAAGAGCTGGAGGCGGCAGTGCTTCGGCTGCGGGGCAAGAACTCGGCCCCGGGGCTCGACGGGGTGCCCGGACGTGTTTGGGTGCTCGCCGTCGAGTCGCTGGGTACGAGGCTCCGCAGCCTGTTCTCCGCGTGCCTGCAGCAGGGCAGCTTCCCGTCGCGGTGGAAGACGGGCAAGCTTGTCCTGTTGAGGAAGGAGGGGCGACCCGCAGAGTCACCGTCGGCGTACCGGCCCATCGTGCTGCTCGACGAGGTGTGCAAGCTCTTTGAGCGTATCTTGCACGCGCGCCTCGTCGAGCATCTGGAGAGCGCGGGCCCGGACTTGGCAGATTGCCAGTTCGGGTTCCGGAGGGGCCGGTCGACGGTACACGCTATTCTGCGGGTCAGGGCACTGGCGGAGGATGCAGTGTCTCGGGGCAAGTGCGTCGTGGCGGTGTCACTCGACATCGCCAACGCATTTAACACCATGCCCTGGGCCTGCATCAATGAGGCACTGCGGTACCACGAGGTTCCGCCCTACCTTCGGCGTCTGGTGCAGGCGTACTTGTGTGACAGGTACGTCGTGTATCCGGGCGCCGACGGGTGGCACCGTCGGGCGGTGTCGTGCGGTGTTCCACAGGGCTCGGTTCTGGGGCCGCTCCTGTGGAACATCGGTTACGACTGGGTGCTTCGTGGTGCCAATCTTCGGGGCGTCGCTGTCGTCTGCTATGCGGACGACACGTTGGTGACAGCGACGGCCAGGACCCCACAGCGGGCCGCCCTGCTCGCCGGGTTCGGGACCGAACTCGTGGTGGGCAGGATTCGGCGACTTGGCCTCCAGGTGGCCCTGCACAAGACTGAGGCTCTGTGTTTTCACGGACCTCGGTCTAGGCCACCGCCGGAGGCGCACCTGATGGTGGAGGGCGTGCGGATTTCCATCGGCTCCCAGATGAAGTACTTAGGTCTGATTCTGGACAGTCGGTGGAAATTCCGTGCGCACTTTGAAATGTTGTCGCCGAAGTTGGTCCGGGCAGCGGGTGCTCTCAGTCGCCTGCTGCCCAACATTGCGGGTCCTGGCTTCCCTTGCCGAAGCCTTTATGCTGGAGTCGTGCGGTCCATGGCCCTGTACGGGTGTCCCGTGTGGGCTAATTCCCTCGGCGCTCGCTGCGTCCGCTTGCTGCATCGTCCGCAACGTATGGTGGCGCAGCGAATCGTTAGAGGGTACCGCACGATTTCGCACGAGGCGGCCTGCGTTTTGGCGGGTACTCTGCCCTGGGAGCTGGACGCTAAGTCCCTCTCGTCAGTGTTCTTCTGGCGGGAGGAGGCGTACCGGCGAACCGGACAGAGACCAGCCCCAAGAGAGGTCGAGGCCATGTTGGCCTCCCTCCGCAGCGCCGCCGTGGAGGAGTGGCGTTCCAGGCTGGAGAGTCCAAGTGCTGGCGTGGCGACCGTCGCGGCAGTGCGTCCTGTCCTCCAGCAGTGGATGGACAGGCGCCACGGTGCGCCGACCTTCCGGCTGACGCAGGTGCTCACCGGGCACGGCAGCTTCGGTGCGTACCTGTGTCGCATCGTCGGAGTGGAGGAGACCGCCGTGTGCCACCATTGTGGCAACTGCCGTGAGGACACGGCCCAGCACACACTTGAGGAGTGCCCAGCCTGGGACGAGGAGCGCAGCGCTCTCGTAGCGGTCGTGGGGAGAGACCTCTCGCTGCCGACTGTGGTCGCCGCCATGGTCGGCAGCCGGAGGTCGTGGAAAGCTATGCTCTCCTTCTGCGAACGTGTCATTTCGCAGAAGGAGAGCGCGGAGCGGGATCGGGAGCAGACCGATCCCGCTCGTCGCAACAGGCGACGTAGGAGGCGCCGGGACAACATCTAGCCCGGCGCCCAGAGGCCACACGGGGCCGCCGTCCCTACCTTGGCGGCCCCCGAGAAGCAACTATAATTTTGGTGTGCCTTTTGGCACCGCGCAGAGGCGGTCCCGGATCAATCCATAGCTCTGGCTTCAGGGTATTCCGGGGCCGTCTCGCTGAATGCGCTGATGGTGGCCGTCGCGGGGTTTTTAGTCGGTATTACGGCGCATTGATTTTTGGTAGGGACCCGACTCAGCGGCCGCTCGAAAACGGGCGGTAACATCCATGCTGGGTCGGAAGGCGCCGGTGAGCCCGACACACCCTCGCCCCTCCGGGGCGGGATGGTCCGTAAATGGATTTTCCCCGCGTGAAAAAAAAAAAAAAAAAAAAAAAAAAAAAAAAAAAAAAAAGGTGGGCGTTTGGGCTTCTATGGAAGTACCACCACTGCGTGCTGCTACTGAAAAAAAAATCAGTATCACATCAATCATGACTCGCAAGGTGCACAATTATACTGTAAGATCAACCAGGCAATCTGTGCATTGTTTTTTTGTAGAAAGGCTTTAGCTCGTAGTTCACCCTGTGACAAGGTGCAGGCCATTGCATTTAACTAATAAAATAAGAATAAAAAAATTAAGAGGACTCCTAAGTATGAATGATTGTTCAGGTTTTTCTTTTGCAGTATATTTTTTTATTTTGAAAATACAGAAGTGTGTAATTTCTATTTGAACTTAAGACTGCTGAGAACGGGCCTCAACACATCGCACACTAAATAATAAATAATAATAATAAATACACCCAACAGTCACATACATAGTTCTGACCCCACACTAGGATACAAGTCCTGTGTCGTGGGTATCAGACACTACGAGAGACTTTTCGGTCTCACAAACACCCAGACCCGAAACAAATATTTGTGGATCACACAAACATTTGTCTCGGTGCGGGAATCGAACCCGCAGCCTCTCGTTTCGCAAGCTGGTGTCTAGCCAACTGCGCCACGGGGCGCAAACGGGGTTTAAATCCTCTAGACTTACTTCTATGTTTATGCAATCAACAAAAACCATACTGCAGAGCAGTTCAACCTACGTCCCCTACTTTAAAAAAAATATATTCAAAGCGTGAAAAACCTTTTGACCAGGCTAGCATAAGCTTAAACAATTGTCTCTCGTAACAAACCTTAGGTGCCAGTGTAGTTTGCCGCATCACATATCCATACATAAAAAAACTTGATTCTTCCGTCTCCGCTCGTACATTAGAATGACGCAACTTTCCTACCTGGTATTTTTTACAACTTCAACGGGCACATTTGTTTAGTTTTACCCCGGCGGATGGCACTGGACATTGTCAGTACTAAACTTCGTGTATAATAAAAGGAGCGGGCGGAAAACTGTGCATTTTACAGTCTTGAATATGAGGTAAAAACAAAATTTAAAAAACTATGTGTGGTAGTGACTCTAGAACAACAGTAAAAGTAGCGACTACTTTAGTAACCAAATATACACTACATTTGTTTAAAGTACTAGAACTGAGATATTTTTTTTTAATTTTATAGGTTTTGGTATAAAATTAATATTCTAAGAATATGTTTATTAGTATTATTTTCTAATCCAATCTCCATTAAATAATACTTACGTAGTGAAAATTTACTACTTAAAACAAAAACATTGATTACTTAGAACAAAGAAAGAATTATTTCAATAATTTGAGTCAGCGAGCAAAGCTGTATGTATGTGCATAAACAAACGCCCGACGATCAAGCGATGGACTCAATATCGCAGAGAATAAAGCTACCGTTTGAAAATCTGATATAAAGGACAACACAATACAAATAGAAGTTTATTTTACATTTAAATTTATTTGAGACACAAAAATTAATAAATAAATAACACCCAAAAATCACATACATACATACATTATGACTCTACACTAAGAAAACGAGTCTTGAGTCGTGGGTATCAGAAACTAGGAAATACTTTTCGGTCTAACACACAGACAAACACCCAGATCCAAAGCAAATATTTGTGAATCACAAACATTTATCTCTCTCTCGTTTCGCAAGCTGTTGGATTTATAATATTGTCTTATACCACACATATAACATTACATTACGGAACTGAAAAGGAAGGGGTAATTAGTGAAGGATTTTTGGAGATAGCTTTTTTGAACCTTTTAAAATTGAATTAATAAGGCCAATATCAAATTTTTTTTTGTTATTCATCGTATCATTTGATATCACTGTGTATTGGTACGGGTCTCTATACTTACAATATTATAAGGTATCTATAGATCAATCATTCCGCAACATAATTATACTCGAATGCAAGACAAGACGATTCTCTTTATTATAACAAGGAACGACATAATGTACTAATTTACAGGACACATGTAAACATATTTAACATTTAAACCGGCTTCTCCAAAGCAAGGAACTCTCCAAACTAAAATCATCTAATTTTATACATCAAAAGAAGATAATTATATTAATTAAGAAATCACAATCCACTATAATCATGTAAAGCCGTACTCACTACAATCCGATTCTCGCGTTTCTGCAGAGCTTGAAATGAAAAATATAAATTAATATTTTAAAGCTAACGATGCAACACGCCGAATGAATTTGCCCGTCCCAGCAAGCTCTTAAATCAGCCCATGATCTGCTTCTATTTAATTAATTCATCTTACAAAGAAACCGGCAAATTGTATTTTCCTTTAAAGAGCATCCGGTTCTTTCATTGTGTCTGGAGACCTCTTTAGCTCCGTTTCCAACAAGAAAGGTTAATAAATTATTTGGTCCAGTTTTATTGAGTTTCTTAAGAACAGGAAATTTAGTTTAAGGACACTCATTTTGGTTGCTTTTTTAATATTTTATTTAGGCTTATAATAATATTATACCAAATAAAAAGGTTTTTTAATTATGCTGATCTAAATTTACAAAACACGTTTTGTTGAAGAAGTTGATTGTGTTCAAGATCCCAGTAAAAATACTAGTAGAGGAGAAGGTGGTAATGTGACCCCCGCAGGTATATTGGCCCCCTTGAATAATAGTTAGTTCGCATAACGCCGTCTTATATTATTTTGGTGCAACGGGACCATTTCCGTATACTATTGATTTATTGCCCTACAAATCTGCTTGGGGCGGTTATGTTCGTTCGTCATTTGAACAAGTCGAAACTCGTACCCGACAAACTTATTTTTCGACTGTGAGTTTTATTCCATAATTTATAAAAAAATGATAGTTTTTGCTGTTGTTTTGAATATTGTGTTCGTGACACTGTCTTCTACGGGATATATAAGGTAAATATACATTTTTTACATTTTTTCAATTGTTTTAGGTTGTTTATCAAAATATTTTCAATAATTTTAATTTGGCCCCCTGACACTGGTTGTATCATGGCCCCGGGGGCACATAACAAGTATGACTTGCTTATCATTCACATATTTTTATTTTTCAGTTTCAGATGCCTAGACAAACTGTTTTGCCTCTATCTTCGATGAAGAAACCAGAGACGTGCATGCAAGAGTGCATCAGGTATATTTGAGCCGCCTACGATGATTTTTCCAAGCAAAAACTTTACGGATATTTTGTTAAAAAGTGGACCTCCTGGAACGATTGGCAAAGTTCATCCATCTGGTTGGATTCGATCCAATTCGTTCACTGAATGGTTCAGTCATTTTATTGATAAATTTTCAGGCATTTTATTGATAAAATTACCCCGGGGGCCACATTACCAGCAGTTGATCTCGAGACGCCAAATTTGATTACTTAAGAATAAATGATAATTTTGATTTTATTTAGCGAGTTTCTTTTGTTTCATAGTAAGATATGTACACACAAATAAATACGAAACCCAATAAAACATTTTCCATATTTTTAATTCCATTACTTTAGAAATAAACCTTAAAAAACAAAGTGGGGGGCCACATTACCACCTTCTCCTATAATAAATCTAACTTTTACTTATCAGGTTTTGAATATAAAACATCTTCATGCATGTACGACCGTCTGGATAAATGGGGGAGCGATCAATGCATTTGCACTTCGCCAAAACTAGTTTCGTACCTACTAGACAAAAACCTGCAAGCTTGACGGACGTTTTCTTACAGAACTAAAACTTGTAATCTTGCTTTAAAAAATCCGATAGTAATCTACTAATGTCATCATCATCAGCCCAAATACATCCCACTGCTGGGCACGAGCCTCCTCTAAAACTGAGAGGGTTTAGGCCTTAGTCCACCACGCTGGCCTAGTGCGGGTTGGCCGACTACCCACCTAAGAAATTCCTAAGAACTTCTAGGTGTGCAGGTTTTATCACGATGTTTTCCTTCACCGTTAAAGCAAGTGATAAATCATTGTGAATACACACATAACATCGAAAAGTCAGAGGTGTGTGCTTGGGGTTTGAACCTGCGACTGCTAAAATTCTCGACCGCGCACCTAAACCTCGAGGCCATCACTGCTTACTAATGTCATATTACATTTAAAATAATTCGTATTCTCTTTTATAAGTTAAACCCTGTTAAACGATACAATAATCAAAAAAATATCAAATAAATACTGGTTAAAAATCCCAAAACACAAGGCATATGATATAAAAGTGACCTATCAATAAACATGCATGTATATTCTAAGTCTACTTCAATATCCGTCACAAATGTATGACAAATATTCGCATGTACAAACTGTAAGTCTCAGCAGAGCGTACAAGTTTCATAAAAGCAACATCTTTTGACGCAACGTCGTGATCGTCAGCAAAGTGGAATGTCAACGGCTTCGGCATCAATCACTTGCGATTCCGGGGATTACGAGAGCCGGAGCGTCATCCTCCAGCGGCGAGAGGACGCAAATTTACATAAATAAGCTCATCTGTATTCAACATGCAAGGCGAGAGGAGCCCATGCAACAACATGTGGCATTCAACTTGCAGACCTCTATTATTAATTGTGGACAACTGACGCGGGGGAGCCGTTCCACAGACCAGCCAGCGCCCCCAAGCTCCTTGTTCATTGTTTAATACAAGTTCTAAAACGCTTCCAGTACCACAAGTTTATTGATTCAAATTTGCAAGGCTCCTTTTACAGATTACTCGTGATATGTCGGGCTGTGCACCGGGCTTTGTTTCTATTTCTTTAAAATACGAAGCAATTCGCGGAAAAGCTTTGAAATCATTCTCAAACGCCGGGGAACTTTCGCAGCAATTAATAACTTTAAAACGCTCCTGTGTTATACCGCCACAAGTGTACGGGCGTGTGTAAGGACGCTTCATAATAATACAGCTTAACAACAGAGTTAACCCCGAAGGTTGCTATTAAACAAGTTGGTCGTAGATTTAAATTTTGAGCTCGTAAATTAACCCTTCATCCTTTTGAAATAGCAAAGGGATTGGGACCTAATGGTCTATTTGTGAAACGTAATGGGCCGGCCAGGCCGAGCGTATTAGACAATTTGGACATATTCTGACTTTGCTCTATTCATATAGTCACTTTATACTGGATGTACGTATGAAAGGTCTCAACAAAGTTACATTTTCGTGTAAAGAAGAGATTAGAGTGAAATCGTGTGTACCTTACACTAGCTAAAATAGAAACATTGTTGGAAACAGTCTTGGACTTTTTCAATTTAAGTCAGTACAGTCTCTCGTTGTATGTGTAAATAAATAGTGCCATATAATTATTGTTCAACGATAACATGACGTAATAAAATCAATACTCTATTGTTAAGAATGGATGAAGAAAGGACAATATGAAATCAAAATTGAACTCCAGTTTACTTCTAGTAAATTATTTTCCACGCCAGTCAACTCGAACTAATTTCAATGAGCGGTTCTAACGGTTCATTCCTAGCACTTTAAAATTACCTCCATTTTATTTGTTATTAATATCTGGAGCTGAGCGCTTTATTGATGAGTTCTTTGAATATAGCATTTATGGCAGAAATTTACTTGAAAATTATTTACTTGAATTGAGGAGTTGTTCTCATCACGTTTTAGTGAGTGATAACTTTAAACCTTCTATTTGATGGTCTATGTGGTAAATAAGTAATATTATGTTTTTAAATTGTCAAAAGTGCGATTCCTACACTTGCCAAATATTTTATGGCTACCAGATATTTTCCAGATCTGGGTGTTGTGGTAAAATTCGTATTTATAGACGCATCCAAGAAAAATAAATGCTGACAAGACCTTTTTAACATAATTATATTTTTATGATATTATGAATAAATGATACGAGTATAATTTATATTATTTGACGAACACGTCTGTTTAGTCTCTAAGCGAATGTCTTAAATAACTACAACGAATTCAAGTAACGTTTAATAAGCACTATTCAGAGAGCCTACTAAAACTAAGCTATGTCATGGGCAAATTCAATTGAACAGTCTCGAACGGTTCTCTTTTACTAAAGGAAAACTATAAACCAATATAGGTGACCCGTATTTCACGAGAACTTGTAATTTTATCAGACCTAAGAACAAAAACCGATTCTTTCCAACTAATGAACATAAACATATTATTTTCTTTTACAATATGTATGCAAACTAACAGAATAGTGCTGATTGAATAACCGAGTTTTGTGAAAGGCTTTCTATAAAGAATTGAATGTTGTACAAAGCATACCTACGGCGGGCATTGATAAAATCCGTACTTTGTTTGTGTTTATCCCGCTTGTGGAAGAATGGAGCTAGGTTGCATGAAGAGACTCGATCAAATGGAGTTCTCTGAATGCATTCGTGCTATTGCCATCGGATAAGGATTCGAAGCGAATGTTTTTTCAATTACAACGTTTAATATGAATTTATTTAAGCATCGCTGCGCATGACATGCAAATTAAAGAGAAATAATTATATTATCGGATTTGCATTGAGGTCGGTTCTTAATCTATTCTGTCTGAATATTAATCTGTTGATGCAATATCTCCCTTTTGAATATCATAACAATACGTAGCTTGCATTTATTTATTAAACATTGTTAGTAAGTTTTTATTAAAAAATACATAATATGTTTTTATTTTTATTTATGTTCAAATCGTATTATTGTTTTGCAACTTAATGAAACTATTATATTTATCTTGTATCTCCGTTATTAAGTTTTAAAATACAGATGTTTGATATACTTATCCGAAATAATAATTTATTGTTTTTAACCAATGTTTTGGAGCAATAGAAGTAAATCGATAGTAGATGTATTAGTAATACAAAACAATTTACTCAAGTGTCGTAGAAGTGTATGTGATTATCATTAAGAAAACTTGCCTAAATCTGCAAAAAAAATATTTGTATATTATGTTGTATTTTTTAGGTTTTGTTCGTAGTGGTATGTGTATATGAAACGGAACATTATTTACAACTAAATCGCAATCGTGAACGCGTGTAGGTGCTATTCCGCCTGCCCGACTTTCTTTTTAAATAGTTCTGTCCCGATTTTGATTTAGGGGCCCATTGTGAGGTGGATTTGTTTTTGCACACGAAAAATATATCGTATATTTGTTATTTAGTCTTTATTTAGTTTCTTGTTAAAGTCACCTTTATGAACTAAAATATATTTCATACAGGCATAGTCTATATATTATAACCATACACTACACATAGCTCTGATTCCAAATTATGATACCAAAGGTTCTCAATGAAGTATATATCAGATAATAGTGTACCACACACAGGCGTCAATATAGGGAATATTAAATCTGTTTTCTATAATACACTTAAATAACAACGAAAGCTTTTTAAAAAAATTCAAACCCTCAAAAATGTGCCCATCACGTCTCTTTGCCCTTCATCGGAATAGTAAACCATTCCCAAATGCAGAACCTTAAAAAAAAAAACAAGAAAAATGTCAAAGGAATATGTAAGCAGTGAGTCTCCTGTCTGGTGGGTCCCTAGACAAGCCTTAATTGGCAGGGAACTTTGCATCCCTTAAAAATTGTTCGTTGATGTTTTATTAAGCATGGCTGGTCATATAAAATTCAAAGACGTTGTAACGTTATTATATACTTGAAGATATTTTACGAAAATACAATATTTAAAATATCTATTACACGCCTTTCTCGTCAAATAAAAAAGATCATCTATTGATACCATGACACACTATATTTTAATGTAGTGTATTACATATATAATTATGAATTATTCTCTTTCCTGTAAAGACTGGATCTCCTCTGAACTGTTTCAACTTTAACTATTTGTATTTTACTTATATGAGAACCAACCGAAATGGAATCAGGTCTATAGCTCTATGCTAAACGTTGATCTACAGTAAATATCAACGGTACACCTAACAAGGCTCGTTGCGTTCGATAAACTCTAAGTTTCAGTAATCCCCTCATTCAACATTTTTTCACCATACATACATTCATTCCTTTTCTATTGGGTATTTCGCGAACATTCAAGCTTACACACGATGTTTTACTCCGTATTTGAAATGAGCGATAGTCATTTAGCTCTTGTTAGCTTATATAAAAAAACATTTAATTAATTCCTTTTTCAAACCGTGCTGAACGTTACTTTTAAAAGAATCTTTTCAACTACACTGCAACGTAGAAAAAATGGGTTGAGTACGAACGCTCGTCATCGGTGAATGTTTGCTTTGCCGGGCGCCTTCATGTCTGAGCTTTAGCTGTATGCAGCGCGTCGTATATATAAAAAAATAAATGTTTTTCGTTGGTAACCGCATTTCAGAACGACCGGAACAATTTGGCTGTATTTTGTCTTAATCAAAGCTGATTCAGGATGTCAGCACTGAAAAAGTTGCCTTTAAAAATAGGGAAGATTGATTAAATAAATACACCCAACAGTCACATACATAGTTCTGACCCCACATTAAGATACGAGTCTTGTGTCGTGGGTATCAGAAACTACAAGAGACTTTTCGGTCTCACAAACACCCAGACCCGAAACAAATACTTATGAATCACACAAACATTTGTCTAGGTGCGGGGATCGAACCCGCGGCCTCTCGTTTCGCAAGCTTTCTAGTCTACTGCGCCACGGGGCTAATTTAACTTAAAACTAAAAGTGTTTTAAATACTTTGTGTATCAACTTTTTTTTGTATTGGTGAAAAAAATATATTTTTAAGCGGGATGTATAAACAAGGAAGAGAAAAAAAAGTGGAAACGGGGAGTAAGATATGAATATGAGTAAGGGGTATGCCTAAGAGCGGAACGGAGAGAAAGAGTTTGGAAAGTGAAGTTCCGGGGGTTACCGCCAAAGAATGAAAAATCTTGATGGAATTGGTTATTAAGAAATATTTTTAAGAGACAGGACGTCAAAGAATAACGATAGTCATTAAATTATAGTACCATTAGATATTTTTGAAATTGGGCTTTTCAGTCACGAATTTATTTAGAGATTAAGAACAAGACATATCAATGATTTTCATCAAATATTGATGTGAAAAGACTTAGGCGATCTGTTGAGGATTGGGTACCAACTTTAAGTAATTACTAGTCCACAGCGATGTATTTTAGTAGTACACATCTCAGGCTAGACAACTTACCACAAATTTCATTAATATATCTCGGTAGGAAGATGTGGATCGAAATAGCTCGAAGCGTTTCATGTCAATAGTTCGCAATGTGCGATCTGTATTTGAGGACTAACATTGTGGAACGTGGTTATATTTAATTAACTTTATTTAATAATTCAAATAAATACCTAAAATGTATGAACTGATCTGCCTTAAAACTGACCGCAATAGTTATCGTTTCGTGAAATAAATTTTACCTATCATTATCGGTTCTTAGATTCATAATATATGAATAGATACGATATGGTTTGGTTAAACTCCCTGAAAAGAATGCGGAGGCATTGTTAAACTAAGCATGTAATCAAATAATGAATTTTAACATGGCTTGGGTTAAAAAATGTAAATTGTGCACAATCTAAAACATAATTATCTACCTAGTTAAACTTTCACAAATAAAAATTTCGCAGTGCGAAATATAGTATTTCATTTTTTTTTTCTAGTAAGCAGCACTTTTAACAACAATTTAACCAGTGATATTGATATGCAATCTGGAACTTGTTCTTATAGCCATTATTTATTGAAGAAAACAGTCCGTCAGTTGAAAAATTCATATTTAAAACATTGATTTATTATAGCAGACACATTAATTTGGAGAATTTACTAAGTAACTAGCGCGTTTGATGAATCTATAGCAAAAAAATACATAGGCCTCTAGTGAAATCGTAACAGGTGTCGATTTAAATAAAAAATTGAAGAGCTTCTGCGGCAACCCTTTCCAAACAAATTACCTGCTCCAAATAAGTTAAATTAGGAATGATAAATACGATTAAATGGACCGCCCGGTTCGGAGAGGCTTAATTGAGGATTACGTTTCCCACAAAAGCGGACACACGAATTTAAAATTACTTATTTTCAAGGCTCAACACTCCTGATCACAGATGTTATGTGAAATCGAAATCGTCGTACATACTAAATTACTTATGTTTAAGTTATATATGTTCATGTTTCAAATCATGTTACTATTTGTTGCTATATACTAATGTTTATTTTATATAAATATTTTTCTATCACATTATAGGTGTAAGGAAAATTTTCATTAGTTCCCCATTCAAGAAGACTTTTTACTCCAGGCCTCAGTTCCATTGCTCCTTCCTTCGTTCTGATAATTTTCTTTAAAGTTACTTTTTTGAGGAACTTCAGTTCGATACTGTCATTGTTATATAATCTGTCATTTCGAGTTGCTAATACTGTAAAGTAATCACATTTACTTTTTATGACTACCAAAATTATACAAAACAGTTTCTAAGATGTTAAAAAATCAAGTAAAAAGTAAAATAAAAAAAACTACACAGAAAAAACAACATAATATTGTGACAGCTTATTACAGTCCACGTGGCTTAGACAGTTGTATAACCGACTTATGTACGGAACATGGTATTGATTTTCCGTCACAGGCTTATCCTAGATTTTACCTTGTAGAAGGAATTTCTTATAGGAAATGACAAGTCACTTTTAGCAAAGAGCAATATTGTAGGAATAGTGGCGACGTACTGAACTCTGTTCCAAGTACGGAGAAATATTACTGTTCCTGGAAAAGTGGTTTTGAATCGATGTATTTACAACTTACATCCTATACAAGCATAAAACACATTTCCATTCTAAGAATTAGTCTTTTTATATACTACAGGTATTTAACATAATTTAATGGTAACATTAATTTTATTTGTATTTAACATTTTATTCATGTTTCGAGAAGCAATCATGTCTTCAAAGCAGGCACTAATCCTAAAAAGATTTTTTAAATAAATTTCTTCCCAAAAAATATCAAATTTGCATACAAAAAAAGATACTATATTCTTGATAATCATAAACCTTTTCTAGTAGAATGTTTTTTATTTTCTGAAATTAATTGAAGTTATTTTTTTTTTAAGCATTCTTAAAACCACGATGCGCTCCTAGCAGGTGCTATAATGTAGGTATATAAGTAAATATATCCAACACCCAACATTCGCATACGCAATGTTCTGACCCTATACTTACATACAAGTCTTGTGTCGTGGGTGTCAAAAACTACAAGAGACTTTTCGGTCTCACTAAAACCCAGACCCGAAAAAAATATTTGTGGATCACGCAATCATGCGAATTCGCAGCATTTTGTTTCACAAGCTGGTGTCTAGCCAACCGCGCCATGAAGCTGTAAAATTCTATCATGTTGAATATCTTCTCCCCGGACGTAGTTATACTTATGGTGCTAAATTACATTTCTCTTCCAAAACCAGATAGTCAATCAAACAGTTGCTAAAAGTTCCAATAAATTCCCTTTATTATTTAATTATAATTATTCCTTCTATTCGCGATTAAATCAATAAACCGATGGAAAAATATAACACATCATTACTACGTATTCGCAGAATATGGATATAAAATACGAAAGCTAGTGAAGCAGTTGGTCGTAAGATTCGACTCGCTTATGTAAATCTTGTTGGTGCGTGCAAACGTATTCACGCCTTCTGATTTTTATCGCGAGATATATATAATATGATTCAGTGAGGTGTGTGATATATTTACATTTTATCTGCGCATATTACGTTTATTCCACTGAATAGGCACAAATGTATAGACCGGTGTTGTGTGTCATTATTATATGAAAATTATTTTATGGAAATACTAGCTTTTGCTCGCGACTCCGTCCGCGTAGTCTACAGGGTTGAGTACAGGGTTGGCCTTCGTCATAGTAGCTTTATGCATGCAAAGTCTCAGCCCGATCAGTTTAAAATTGACAAAGTTTCATACAAACTTTCATCCCCTATTTTATCCCCTTGGGGGTAGAATAAATCAAAATCCTTTCTTAGCGGATGCCTACGTCATAACATCTACCTGCATGCCAAATTTCAGCCCGATCCGTCCAGTGGTTTGGGCTGTGCGTTGATAGATTAGTATGTCAGTCAGTCAGTCAGTCACCTTTGAGTTATAGGTATAGGTATATTTAGAAGATGAATGGTGAAATGATTTTTTAATGTTTATTTTTTAATATTAGACGATAGTAAAATAATAAATAAAGAGAACAATTAGATACATTGCATAAATCAATAGTCGAATTTAACGCTGATAGCGATCGGTTCCCAATTATTACCATAGGTATAAAACGTTTTCTATTTTGAAGTATATTTTTAATATCTGTTCTGTGGATGAATATATGATTATTATAATTATAGGTAAACGCGAACTTTGACCCTTTCCATGACTGTCAACTATTTGTTTCCAACTCCTTTTTGTTTTCTTGATTGATTTCGTTGCGAGTTTAATACAAGCTACCGTCCCTTGGAGACTCGGTCAACTTCAGTGTTCATTGTAACATTGTTATATGATACTGTTGATACTGAATAAAGAATTTGGATTTGATATATATCTATCTATGATTTTTGATATATATCTATGGCAGATAGGTCACAAAACAATGATGATTTGATAAATTTTATCATGGAGTTAACCTATTCCTTAATTTACAACAACTTGTGATGAAATGCCACAGAGAATGTATGTAATGTGGTCAATTTATTAGCTTAATACAACTTCTATCAAGCGTTGTAAGAAAATAAATAACTGCTTACATTGCATCCAAAAATAACTTTATTCAGAATTCCAGTACTTCGGTTGTATAGCAGTCTGCACTAAATATTCTATTTTCTCCGCTACAAGAGGGAAGGATTTAATCCATCATACGTGACTTGGGTAGGTGGAAAGATAGATTTCATTAGATTAGTGTACAGTCTGCTCTCAATTTCTAGCGAGAATTTACAGCTACCATTGCAGGGTAACAACGGAGTGACTGCTTAACTTGTTCTCTGAATCATGCGGATTCAATCTTTGCCACCAATGAGTTTGCTCTGTCTCTTCCGCATCAGTGTTTACGCGCGGTAGTATAAAATAGCAATACTCAAATAGATACGTGTGTCTTCACATTTAAATAAATAAAAAATTCAATGTCATGACAGACTAATGTTAGGATGTGGTCCACAAATATTTGTTTCAGGTTTGGGTGATTGCGAGTCAGAAAAGTCTCTCGAAGTTTCTGATATAAACGACATAATACTTTTATCTACCTAAGAGTGGGGTCAGAACGGTGTATTTAAATTTATAATGTACTCTAAATTATTAGTGATTTCAAAAAATCTTTTTATCGTATTTCTGTTATTATATACACGTGTCAAATTTAAAAAAGACATTTTTGTAGTCAGTTGGTTAACTAAATTGATCGTTATAGGTTATAAAGACGGTAATAAGAATAAGACATTGACATTTCACTTTTTTTTATACTGGCACGGCAAAGTGACTCCACTGTACATACCTGATTTTCTGATTAATAATTATATTTAATATTTTGTTGGTATTCGTTTCTAATAACGCAAGAGGATGGTGTAATACTGATAGAGTTTCATTATAATAAGAGAGTAGAAATGGGAAGAGTTACAGGTATGACCTCATTGAACCTCCAGAAATGTGCAGCCTTTATTTGCAGGCTTTTTCACGACCTTTAATTGCCAATTTAATGCCCATAAAGTGTGTAATCATTCGTAGATATAAACATAATTCCGATAGATCTGAGAGGCTTGTCGACCGCCAAGCAATTTCCACGACCGCACGCCCAATTATAATCAAAGCTAGAAGTGTAATTTTACCGTAAATTAAAAATCATCTGAATAATTCCACTCATTCTATTTTATACCTCTACTACTTCTGTCGATTTTTATTTAGTTTGATAGTTCCATAGTAACTTAATACCTCTGAGTGGTTCAGTCCAACAGGGCGAGCCAATTGAACGTCGACATAGTTACTTCGCATTTATTTTCCTGCTGTGGTTATGGCGCAATTACATTATGGTCGGTCGTCGATTTCATCGCCGCATCAACCCACCCACACTCATTTATACGAATTCCATAATGCAATTTGACCATTACGTAGTTCATTTGTACGTCATCAGTGAATTAATCTATAGTGTATTCGGCGCATTACGTGTTTTTAAAACTTTTCTTAAATGACGTTTAATTGAGATCACATAAAATAAAGATAAGGTCATAAACACAATTTTTACTCGATTTAATACCTTGATTCAGATAAACAGCCCCGTGGCGCAGTTGGCTAGACACCAGCTTGCGAAACGAGAGACCGCGGGTTCGATCCCCGCATCGAGACAAATGTTTGTGTGATCAACAAATATTTGCTTCGGGTCTGGGTGTTTGTGAGACCGATAACTCTCTCGTAGTTTCTGATACCCACGACACAGGACTTGTATCCTAGTGTGGGGTCAGAACTATGTACGTACGTGACTGTTAAAAATAATAATAATATTAATACCATGTTTTTACTAGAAACTAGACCAAGTAGAATATTAATAATGTGTATAGTCTTGTCAGTTCAATCGTTTTTATTACATTGTTTTTTAAGACATGTTTATAAACTCAATTATAGTCCGGCAAAAAACGTTCCGAACTAAAAAAAAACTTAGGCACTTGTTTTATTTAGTTTACTCGTACCCCGAACCGAATGGTTTCGTAAAAATGTTAGGATAAATAACTCGATGAAAAAGTTTCTTTGAAGGTAGAGGATAATTGATTAAATTTTCTGCTCATCCTGTCCCGCAGATTAAATTAAGATCGCCATTTGTAGTCGCAATACAAAAAAATATATACTTGTATAAAGAAAATGAAGTATATAAAATTCCCGTGGATTTATTTATTCATATACAGCGATGAATTTGTCATTGTGGCTTAACAAGCGTGAAATCCGCCCATGTGGAAATTCTCCCTTATACTTTGAAACATAATGCTGATATTATTTATTTATTTCAGTTATATTAGGACTAGCATACACATTTAAGCTTGTTTACGAGTGAAAAATACACAATTTGTGATGATAATTGAGATTGTTATAACAAGTGATATTTTCTGCCTTTAAAACAATTCACCCGGCACTTGCACACAGAGTTTAGCATTAATCAGCTTAAGATAAAACACTATGGAAGCTTTTGAACTACGAGAGACTTTTCCGTTTCACAAATACTCAGACCTAAAACAAATGTTTATAGATCTCAATACTATATTTTTTCGTACGGGGATCGAACTCCTAGCCTCTTGGGTCACATCCTATTGTCAGGCCAACAAGGCCATTGCGGTCTATAAGCTAGGTATTCTTCTGTTATAAGTTATTACATACATTTCACCATAGAACCAAGCTCTCTCTATCGAGGAAAAATGTAATGTTTGTAAAATATAATAATCGCATCATGATAAATTTCGATATTAATATCAGTTTCCTATAGATTAGCTATTTCAATGTCTGATGTTACTTCAATGTATTTTATTTCATGATTTCAATTTTTTCATTCATAAAACGTACTGCATTTGTGGGCAACGCTTGATATTCTAGTACCTACTTTATAATATTATTACCGTTTAAGTCATACTACTAGACAAATGCATATGCTAGCTTAACCGATTGTGTAACATTATCGGTTCTATCCATGGCTATCTGAGCTTTAAAATTACGACAAGAAAAGGAAACATTTTTTTTTATCAAAAGCTATATGGAACATAAATTCCAGCAGTGGGATGGGACGTATATGGGCTGATGATCTTATACAGGTTAAAAACTGTCCGCATACTAGTACCTATGTGACGAAATTTATTCATCTATTTTTGTTTGGTTGAAAAAATAAAACAGGAATGGAATATAAATTTCACATTTATTACATTTTTCTAACAATAACCAGTTTTATAAATATTTAATGTAAAATTTTCTTTTAAATTGGGTGAAACAAAGCATTACGCCTAATTGGAGTAGAAATATAAACCTCTGTGTAATTCGTCATTTATAAAATTAAAGTGGAGTTTGAAATTGTTTCACAATGAATTTTCTTACTTACAAGGATTAAAGTTACAAGGGTCTTTCATTAAGGAACTTGAATTGCGTAGGGAAGAAATATGAGCGAACTTCGATCATTGAATCGGGAATGCCTGAACGCCTTTAAATAGCTTTAAAAAAGCGACAACCAGAGGCAGGTAGACAAAATCCCGAGTTATATAATTTTCTTTTACAATATTCGATACAGAGATGTTTCTAACAAACGAAATAAAAGAGAATGTGCGTGATCAAGTGTTAAAAGTTCAGTGAATTCGACGAAATTCAATGGCTATTTTATGAGAATATCAATATTAAATAGTTTCTTTTGTTTTGTTTACATTTTTCATAATAAAAATCATAGGCACGTCCGTGTGGCCAGTTATGGGCACGTGGTTGCGGTGCCTGATGTTGAGTGTGGATTTCGTGTCGGATGGTGATAACTGTCGTATGTGCAAGCGCAGTAAAAAACACTAAGCAGTCTTAAGCGTTTATTGCACAGTACCAAGCAATAGTCACAGTTTATGCACGACAAGAGGGAATAAAGTTCACACACACAACAGAGTCACATATATACTAAGTACCAGTGGCGGTACTTCCATAGAAGCCTAAAAGCGTGACGCGTTAATTGTGTAATGTCTAGTTTTCAATTGTTTATTGTGGGATCAGGATATTCTTATTTATATGTAAAAGTGACCGCCTCGTGGTCTCGCGGTACAAGTATGTGCCGTGCGATCTAAAGGTCCTGGGTTCGATTCCCGGGTCGGGCAAAGTGTTATTGGGTTTTTCCATTAGGAAATTCTCGGTAACAGCACGGAGTCTAGAAATGTGCCCGAAAAACGGCAATAGGCTCGCCCCCTATTACGTGGGACTGATACATACTTGGCGAAATGTGGGTGCAGAAATGCACCTCTGCCTACCTCTTCGGGGAATACAGGCGTGAGTTTATGTTTGTATGTATGTATGTATGTAAAATTGCTTTTGTTTAATAAAGATTTAAAGCTTAAAGATTACACTACTTTACAAAAAAAAAAACTTTTTCTTTTGCCCAAAGATAATTCATATTGAATATGTTTTCTACTAACCCCCTTACTACAAAAACATATGTCTCATTTTTTTTATCACGTCAAGTTTTTGATATATCCACATTAATCTAAGAAGTGAATCTTGTTAGCCGTGTCGGAGTTTATAGTTTATTTTTATTGCCTTTAAGTATTATTTCAACATTTTCATTTATTTTAAAATTTCATCGAGGCAGTGTAAATTAAACCCAAATAACTTTTGCAATGTTTGTGGCCAAATTATTTTCTTAAAAATGAAGAGACCAATCACTGAAGCCGTAAAACGAGCCTATTTCCATTACTTTCAAATCTCGGTAACAAACCTCGATAAAAAATGGGTTCCTAGTGTAGAGTGCGAAAATTGCAGAAGTATTTTATTTAACTGGGCTGCAGGAAAAAGAAAACATTTGCGATTCAGCATACCAATGATATGGAGAGAACCCACAAATCATACTACTGACTGCTACTTCTGCCTCACAGAAACTACAGGTTTTAACCAGTGGCGGTACTTCCATAGAAGCCCAAAAGCGTTACACGTTAATTGTGTAATGTCTAGTTTATAATAGTTGATTGTGGGGGTCAGGATTTTCATTTATATGTCAAATTGCTATTGTTAAACAAAGATTTAAAGCTCATTCGGAATTTTGTAAGGCAAGCTGGGCTTTTATGGATGTATCGCCACTACCAAGTACAAGAACAGAAGGCGAGGAGATACAGTACGAGAAAAGCGACAATTAATCAGCTGTTTAAAGTTGGACGAATTATGCAGTGAGGTAGTAGGTGACACGGGCTTCGCAGACGAGAGTGTGTTCACTACACCGACTGGTTTGCGTCTGTCGGTGCGGCCGGCGTGTGAGTTGAAGCGCCCCCCTCCCCCCGTCGTCGGGTTGCGCCAGCGCAGCGCAGTGGTATCGTGCGCCTCCAATGCACTCCGCAATATATGTATTATATTAAGTTTTGAGCTCTGTAGGCGTAATGTGTTTGTGGCGTGAAAGTGTAATATAAAATACGTGTAAAATAAAAAATACATTTTATGAATAAATAAAATAAAATATTGTGTACACCACAAAGTTATTTACGATATGAAATATCAAGCCGTTAATGGAACGTAAATAATAGATAGCATTAAACGGCATCAGAAATATTATGCAACCAAAGTTTTAGTGATATTTGAATTTAATTCTTAGAATTAGAACTTAAGACTTTAAATCAGCGTTTTGTTAATCAGCAGTCATTGATATATTATATATTACTATTGTGTAAATTTAAACCACAATTCATAGTCACAAAACAATAGTAATTAGATGAGACGATTACTTATTTATCAGGTCAGGATAATAGAAAATGCTGTTTATGTCACAATTATTATCATCATTATTATCATAAACTTTATCATCATCATTATTATCAGCTGCTGAATATGATACGATATTGACCACGTCTGTCTATGTAAATCTACCCTAGAGGTTTCTAACACGATTCATCAGAAGCGGCCTGCATCCAACTCCTTGCATATGAGATCGTTAGTCCACTTTGTACGTAAACGCCCAAAGTTTCACCCAGTTTCCATATTCTATATGCTTATGACTTGAGCTTTTGCCCGCAGCTTCGCTCGTGTTTATATAAATCTTAACATTCTTTATCTGTACAAACTTTGAACTACCGTTACGTCGTAAAGAGGTGTATTAAGTATAATTCTTTATAGTGATACCTACGACTAGTCAATAATTATCTGCATTCCAAATTTCAGTGCAAATTAACAAATGATTGGAATCGCTCGTCACTTGATGTAAATTGGAAGATAATGTCCAAATGGACATCATCGAGCTTACCATAAAGTACGATGTTATCACCTTGGGCCGATATAAAAAACTGCTAGTGGTTTGAGCTGTGTATTGGTAGGTCAGTCTGGCAGTTCAATATACAGACGAAGGTATGCGACCAAACACGTCAACACAATATTATATACATCGATAAAGTAAATGGTGGCTCGTAGTAAAGGTAAACATTGATGTGTGCAGTTTTGGCACCGACCACAGGGCTATATATCACGACAACATTGACAAACACGAGTGCGCTGCAATCGCGGATGTCGCTGTCTACACTTCCGCGTTGCGATGAGTAATATCCACGCTCATATGGCCGACAAAACATCTACACTCACTATTGCAATTTCATGCTTTTCACGTGTTACATACGAGAATGCTTGCTCGCGACGTTTCTGAAATGTGCTTAACGTTTCCAAAAACTATTTATTTCTCATATTTATACTGTATATCAGCACGTATAAATATGTCCAAGTTCTGGCATGGTGTTATAGTCGACCTCACTGGTATAGTACCTACGTGTAAATGGTATAATATTAATTAAAAAAAAATTCCCTTGTTTCAATGAGTTTGCCGGAGTCTCGTGTTTCATAACTCCTTCCTTCCTTATTCCCTTACATGACTGGTTGCTAATACATCTTTTCTTACCTATGTGGAGATAAAAGCAAGTGTTTATATAAATGTCTGTTTATTATTAGTTTGCATGCTACATCCACCAACATCCATCGTGCAAGTCTACCCGAAATCCCACAAACTTCGTACTCCGAAGCAATTACTCACGGATCCCACTAATATTTATGCTCTGATGGGAATTGAACTCACATCTCGTTCCGCTTCGCCACGAAGTACGCAAAAGAATTTTAAATTAGTTCCTGGCAATGAGGTTCCACTCCACCGATTTTTCGCCATGGCTGTGGCATTATGCGAAAAAAACACAAGGTACGGATAAGTCGTGCGAGTCTTAGTGCTACTTCAACTTATCCCGTTGGGAAAACTTGTCCAAAGAGGAAACTTTGTCGACAAAAAGTCGTGGCTTACAAATAACCACCGCTGAACTGGAATCATGAGTTTCGTTGAATTATTTTAGTCCGTCTCAAGGTTTATATTGGGCTCGACAAATGTCAAACAGCCAGACGACAGTATGTCTTTGATCGTGTTTATTAAATACGCGGAAATATGAACTGCTTCACCTTTCTGAATACTTCTGTATACACATAGTCGGAATTATTAGATTAATATCAAAGTATCATAAAGGTTGGGTTTCGTGGATTTTTTGTAATAAATTCAATTCTATGTACCTACTTATTATACTTACAAATAAAAAACATGACCTTTTTTCTTTCCTTTTGTACCGTATATTCTTTAGTTCCATACTAATAAAATACAGCAATGAAAATATGTAACATTTAATCGCTTACGATCAAATTGTTAAAGTAGATTAAGAATGTTTATAACCACTGTTTTCTGTTCCAAATAAAGCTACTTTTAACCTAGGCAGAAATAATCAACAACTCAAAACAACTTTAACACATAAAATTTTAGGTGCACTTAGTCCATGTCTACAGTTTCGAGAAGCGTACTTTTAATGTAAACTAAAAAATATAATTATTTGCGTAAATCAAATGTTACAGAATTTATGAGTACAACTGAGAATAATGACGGACGTGCAAATATATAAATTATCGTTTTAATAAGCGTAATTAAGACCCGTTTAGTATTAAATCACCTAGTGAAAACACGACAGCCGTTTGGGGCATAATAGTTTATGCAGCTATTGTTATAAAAAAAAGTAAAGAAGAAAACAAATATGTTTAAAAGAAAACATGTTTAATACATAATACAAGTACCAGCTCACTTCATTATATAACAACATCTAACAAAGAACCCCGAAGGAGCGTCTTTCATCAACAAATCATAAAAAGCGACGTCGAATTTAACGCTTTACTGGCTAATTTCATTTATCACACAAAACTGAGTTTAGTTAAAGGCTTAATAAAAACTTTCACTTCTTTGTGATGATACGGCAAGAAAGCTGACCTTCCAACGCAGATCTTTAGCCTTTGCCCATTGTCCTGATTTTTTATTTAGCACAAAAGATTCCTCCGCCGCCATTTTGGTAGGGTATCCCATTACGCATGCCAGGAAGTATGGGAGCACAAAGGGAATGAAGGAACGGTGTGGCTCGGCCCCTCATTTATTTATTCAGGATCCCGCGGAGAAAGTAATCCATGCGTGTTTATTAAAAAAGCTGAGTGTTTTTATCGATGGTATAAAGTAAAGATGCGTGTGTTATTTTTTTTGAAATTTTAAGCCATCGTGGCATAGTGACAGATGTTCTACTCTATCTAGATTAAGAATAACGATGTTTGCAGTAATAATGTTTAAATTCTCAATCAAGAATGCCAATATACGTGCTGCTTTCAAAATACTTGATTATAATTTTTGATAATATATTCGTCGAGGCAATGACATTCACATTAATTTGATTTATAAAGATACTATACTGAGAAAATTAATTCTTTGCAAATTAATTTAAAATTCATTTTTAAATATTTTTCTATTGGTAATAATTATACTTTTTGTACTGGTACAGCATAACCACACTGACACTTCATATTAAGTCGGTTTAATAATATTGGGTTCCAAGTCTGATGAATGAGAATCCTGATGATCATGTCACCGATTATTTTTCTACAATGCAATGAGAATGTGGATAGGCTTGACAGCGAGGCTTATTTTTTAAATAATTATTCCCCAATGTCATAAAGAAAAATGAATAAGAACTCCGTTTGTATCAAACCAGTCAGACAGCAATCTATGCTGACAATGGTATGGCTATTTTTTCATGAAACAGTTAAAAAATTAAATTAAAATATTTATTATAACTCAAATTATGCTAAAACTATAGAAAATAGAAAGAAGTGTAAGCTTGGCCGCTACGCTTCCATGCATGAACCACGGAATCGATTACGATGAATTTTGGCATTGACATATTTAAGAGCTTGGAGCGAGAAATGGCAAGTGTTGAAAAAAAAAGATGCCATAGAAATTCACTTACGTGCTATTATATATTTCAAAAACATTCTACTCATTTTAATAAATCAAAGTCTTAAATAATTCAAACATGCCTTATAAGGGCACCCCTCAGTATTTCAAGGTACATAAACAACATCAAACAAATTTAATGAAATTAAACCCTCATCAAAGGAGTCACTGATTAAATATAATTTCATAACATGTCCACGTTGAAATAAAACTTTAGTTTGTTCAAAACGGTATAATTAGTAAAAGAAAATTAAATTAATTAGTAGGTATTTATCGTTGGGTCTTTGATTAAACTCTTCGGTCGCAGTCGGCAGCGTTCCTTTAATTAATAATAAAATGTTTTTTCGGAGTGCGTAACTCTCGGCTTCATACCTCCACTAGTTATTGGCCATGACTTTCCCAAAGTGGAGTTTGTACGGCATTTTTCTCGTTGTTTTTTAAGGGAGTATAGTGAGTTTAATATTTTCGGACAGGGCTATATTATTCGATGTTTTGAGCTCGACGGTATGTCGGGGTTTTCGGCCTCCCATATCAGCTGGCCTTCTGACTGGCCTTCTTGTGCATTATGGGTTGTACAAGATATACAGGCCGATAAGCGCCCTTAGTTTGTCCCCGCTGCCGCCCAGCGCACTGTCCAAATGTGAATTCCTCTTCGATGGAGAGACTCAAGATGTACCCCACTTGGACCTATTTTGGATGCACATTTGTTGTGAACGTCCGCGACATTCACGAGGCCATGCGCTTTGCCACACATCTCGGGATTGTACATCTTCTGTAAGGGCGCACCTCCCCCGTAGCACACCCGACAATCCCGATAACCCCCTAATTAGTCACCTCTTACGACAGGCAAGGGATGCTGTGGCAGAATTCTTACGCCTCCAAACCACAGGGAGGAGTCTGTTCTGCTCTTACCTATTTCACCACTACAACTTGCTTTAACATTTTTTTCAATATCACACAATCGTCGTCTTAAGTACCCATACATTAAAATTAATCATCATCATCAGCCCATATACGTCCCACTGCTGGGCACGGGCCTCCTCTACCATTGAGAGGGTTTAGGCCTTAGTCCACCACGCTGGCCTAGTGCGGGTTGGCGGACTTAAAATTAATACTACAAAATAATTGAACATACGGAGTTACGTCCCAATCATTTTCAATACCGCAGAGGCGGTTGGGGCGGCCCATAGCTATAGAAAGAGATGCTTAAGAACAACCATAAGGAAGTTGTCAGAAAAAATAATTCTCAGTCGATGTTTCAAATTACATTTTATGAAAATGCCAAGAAATGTTGTATTCGTGTGTGTAAATATGCTATGTACCTATATGTGTAATATAAATCTAAATGTATATGTTGATATTGGTAAAACTTAATCATTGATTCGGGTAACTCAAGTTGTACTCTGTGGTTCAGGCAACGTAGAAAGCGTGACACGGTATTTTAAATGTAATGAAATTTTTCTTCATAAAATGATGCTCGTAAGTAGGTATGAGATGAAGGCCTACCTGAATGTGAATGTTATTATCCTTTACATATGTACCTACCGCCTTCACAGCCCGTGTCGAGTGAAACTGACACTTGATTTAAGGATATCAAGAGAAATGGCGGGTTTAATTTTAATATTCTATTACATGTTGTATCTACGTGGACACGTGTCACATTAAAAAAATAATTACGTAATTATTTGACATTACTTTTTACTTTTTACTCGCCCCCTATTACGTGGGACTGATACATACCTGGCGAAATGTGGGTGCAGAAATGCACCTCTGCCTACCCCTTCGGGGAATACAGGCGTGAGTTTATGTATGTATGTATGTACTTTTTACTAACTAATAAAATAAAACATCCAAACATTATTAAATAGCGATGGATGTGTAGGAACACATAAATAGGAACACATTTCACACTTCGTCCTCGCATTCTTGAAGTTGCAAAGCATGTTGCAAATTTTACAGATAGATCGATCGGTACAAGTTTCCAAATTTGGGAATCACCCGTATAGGTATGTGTGTAAAAAAATGTATACAGGGTTATTGGTTAAGTCGACCTATATCCGTTAAGGGCGTGTAGTTTACATCGTTTCTGACTGATTTCACTAAAAGACACCCTATCCTAAATCAAACCGTTTTCGAGATATTTGAATTTAATTGTTTTTTCCAAAAAACTCCCGATTTTCGGCTATCAGCTTCGATATTTTGAAATGTGTAAGTCTTATTATTACTATTATTTGATTTTTACATGTAAACTAAGATGATTTATGACCTCAATAACCAAAATTGTACATAAAATGAATGAATAAGTCACTGTAGACGATTAAAACTTAGAAATATTAACAAACATTTTGAAAGTTTATTTTTCTCGAAAGGATATCAAAAAATATTATTAAGGCACCTGTTTTGTAGATGTGCCTAAAAATATCTATGTTTCATAAGCTATCCAACGAGGTACAATCCAGGATGTTATTAATATTTGGTAGAGAAAACTTAGTTTAATAGGCTATAGGGGAGGCAAAAATAAACTAAATAAAATAATTGATGAGTACAAAATACTAAATTTATTAAACTTTCCAGATATTTTGTTACATCTTAGTATAAATTTTATGTTCATCATGTCTGTTCATCTGCAAAGCAGGTGCCATAATAATATCTTTTGATATCCTTTCGAGAAAAATAAACTTTCAAAATGTTTGTTATTGTTTTTAAGTTTTAATCGTCTACAGCGACTTATTCATTCATTTTATGTACAATTTTGGTTTTTGAGGTCATAAAGCATCTTATTTTACATGTAAAAATCAAATAATAGTAATAATAAGACTTACATATTTCAAAATATCTAAGCTGATAGCCGAAAATCGGGAGATTTTTGGAAAAAAACTATTAAATTCAAATATCTCGAAAATGGTTAGATTTAGGATAGGGTGTCTTTTAGTCAAATCAGTCAGAAACAATGTAAACTCATGCCTTTAACGGATATAGATTGACTTAACCAATAACCCTGTATATAAAAGAAACTGTGATGAGTTTAGACAATATGAGATGAGAGACATGGGACATCGCTTTAATATTTCTAGCGAGTCAACACTATTTAGTTTATTATTGAAAATGGCATCGTTTTGTTCTACCAAAATAAAAAAGGCACAACATTTAATAATTTTGCCAGCTGAATTTAAATTTATTAATTTGAAGATGTAATATCGGAATGCTTTTTACTGCATTGACAAATAACCAGATAACAATTGGAACGCAGACATCGATGGAGGAAGTCCATGTCTATCACAAAACGTTTTCCTGCTAAAGAAGAATTAAATTGGACAAACGCCAGCATTCGCAACTAGCTGACGAAGGCAAGTCGAATGTCAGACACGTTAGCGCTGTATACAAGCGGTTTATATAGAAAATATTACAATAGGGTTATATTTATATTGTTTATACTAGCAAAGTAATTGTACTGGCTTGGTAGTTATAAACCAAACAAAGGGTGACTGGAATAAGCAATAAGGATATTTTGTAGAATAAGAGAAACAAAATATAGCGTTCAGATAGTAAAGGCAAAAGCAATTGGAAAGTATTAGTTTTATATCATTAAGCTACAAAATAACTCTTAAAATTCAATATGAATTTTCCCGTTTTATTAATGTATTACTATGTATAACATGAAGATATTGTAGCCATCATACTCTTACGTCACTTAGATATGTAAACTAAAATTTGTCAGTTGCAACAAATCATCAGCGTAAGCAATGATGCGTTCATCACTTACGTCAAATATCGTGCGAAATTGTGAAACTCTAATATTTAATGCATTTTAACATAATTTTGATAAAATATTTTTTTTTAGTGATTTAAATACACTACTGAAGGCAGCTTTCAAAATGGCTGTTATTACAGATTAATAAAGATTTTCGCAATAGAACTGTACGTCTAGTTTCAAATAAAATGATATTTTAAATTGAGCCATAATAATAATAGGATATCCTATTTCTAGTTTCAAATAAAATGATATTTTAAATTGTAAAATATCATTTTATTTGAAACTAGACGTACAGTTCTATTGCGGAAATCTTTATTATCGATCGAAACGTAAGAGCAAAGTTGAATGTCAGATAGAAAATGATGTCATCCTGATAGAGCTCAATAAAATAACACTTTTTGTTTTTAATACTGACAACATAAAACATAGTTGTGAGTTGTATTCAGTTTATATCTGGCGTGAATATTTTTTTCTTAGCCTGGGGGTGAAATTTGTAGCTTAAAAAAACATTTTGACAAAAAAATAATTATAATCAACATCTTGACTTGTCCCACTCACTTTTAAAATTAATTACAATTCAAAATGTTTGGTTGCATCTCTGTGTTGCTATTAAGAGTTTCCTTATGTAAAAAACCTAATAACACATTGCCTGACCCGGGAATTGAACCCAGGACATCAACATCGCGGATCGGCGCATGCTTATGTCTCGAGACCACGAGACAACGATGGTCTAGCGCGGGTTGGTTATTTGGTATAAACAACATCAAAAAATTATATGGGTTAATTAAATTTATGAAATTATTGCCAAACCTATTTCATATTTACGAACAAAGTTACAACTAATATAATCAGACTTTACCACCTTGACCTACTTTGACGCTCAACCAATACCAATACCCTTTGAAACAAACAATAATTCAAACAACAAGCAAATCCTGTGTTCGGCAACAAAAGGTATTGTCAGTTTATTTTGTTCACAATTAAATTGTTACAACAATGTTACGACATTACGGTGGTTGGCGGGTTTCTGTTTACTACTCGTATATACATAAGTAGTCTTCCCCAATAGAATAGGCACGATCTTCATTTAAGGGACAACACCACTGAGACCCCTTTATTTTCACATTTTTCAAGATTTTTTTTAAAACAAAAGAGATATTCGATTATTTTTTTTGGTTTTGTTTCTTGTTTATACATGTATCAAAAAACATATTTTTCACATTTTTCACGCCGCATGGTGGCGCTCTGGGGAAACTCTCACGTCAGGTGCTGTCATCTCCGCAGTTGTTCGCGGCACGCAGCAGAACTCTCTTCAACGTCGATCTGAAAAAAAATACCGAGTGTTTTCTCGTCGAAAATAGGCTATAACTTTTATAATTATTGAGATACCGAAAAATCCTATGTACTTCTCTAAATAATCTACTTTTATTGATACAGTAAATATTTGAAGTCGATCGGATAAAAATTGCTCGAGTGGTTTTAAGAAAAACGCGTTCAAAGTTTTAGGTTTGTTAATTTATGTTATAAATAAAATAAAAAAAAATTTTTTCTTCAATCAGCGATGCCGGTACCATATACCTGGCCTTCAAGAAACAAATCGTTGTCTCCTGATTCTTTCCTCGAACTTGTTAAAGCTTTAGGTACTCGCTTCTTTTGCAGCGTTTGTGGACAAGCGCCCCGCGAGCTGGATCCGCGCTGCGTCGGTCTCAATGCAAAAGTTGAATCCCCAACGTCTCCAGTACTTTCATGAGACTTCTCAGGCCATCATTGAACACTAATACCGCGATATCAGTTGCAATATCAATTATTTTTGTGCTTCCGGACCGGCACTTGGGGGCTATTGCCCAAACTGATTTATTGTAGCTTTTCGTTATTGTGTTTGCGTATAGCCGCCCTAAATCGTCCCTGCTCAAATTGTCTCGTGGTCCCGTGGTAAAAGTATGTGCCGTGCGATTTAGAAGTCCCGAGTCATCTGCGTGACAATTAGAGCGGCGAATCCATAAGGTCCATAAGGATCCGATCGGGCTGAATCTCTCCCTACCAGCAGTCGTAACGGCGATGCTGGCGGGAGATTTAAACTGGAATGCCATGGTCACTTTTTGTGAAACCGTCATGGTAAAGAAGAAAAATTCAGAGGGTATCAGAAAAAGGGCCAACTCTGCTCAAAGAAGAAGACGCGGGAGTGGCGACACTGAAGGCAACCGTGGGCTCGAGAATTAATATAATTTGCCTTAGTAGTAAGTTTTCTTAGGCCGATATGTGCTTCATAAGTCACGCACTGGAGGTACTCCGGCGCGTTCATTTTTTGTGTTCCCGAATACATCCAAAGTTTAGAGGGAGACTACCATGGGGTTTTTAACCGGTAAGAGACCGGCATACCCCGTTTGTTTCCTGCAAGCGGGGATCCAAGAGGATTTTCCCCATGCCAAAAAAAAGAGGTCCCGGGTTGGGAAAAGCGTTATTGGGTTTTCATTAGAAAATTTTCATTAGCATCACGGAGTCTGAAATTAAACCCGAAAATAGGCAGTAGGCTCGCTGTCTATTACGCGGGATTGATACAAGAAATGCACCTCTGCTTTTCCCTTCGGAAAATAAAGGGGTTAGGTTATGTATGTACCTACATATCATGTACAATAAGTCAATCTCTTAGAAATAAGAACTAAAATAATATATTAAATTTATACAAATATACCAGTTGCTCTATAGCTGAAGAAAACATAATTTTTGAACATAATAATATTATTCTCTTTTTATCTTTGATCTGTGCCCGCCAATCGTCAAAACTGACGTCATTGTACAAGTGGCAGCTTCAGTGTTTGTGTGAATATTGGAATTTAACCTCTTTGAATAATTCAAAAACCGAATTCTGCGATTATGCCACGCGTTTTGATATTTGAAATGCAGCTATTATTTAATATTCAAGTATTGTAAACTGTAAGAGTCACGAAATTCTCTGCAAACTATAAGTTAGGTCATGGAGAAAGAAACGAAAACTAAATATGTAGAAGTAGTAAGTGTAGGTTGGACGTTCTGCAGTCAAAACACACTACAAACACTCCAACAATATCACTATGGCCATAATTAAATGCAATATTGAAATCAACAACGGCAAAGTAATGAATAGTGCGCTGAAACAGCCGTTCCATGTATACGTAATTATAAAGGCAATTGAATGTGAACTGCACATTTTAAATTTAGTCGCCGTAGGTCGTAATATAAACATTTCGACCTAGATAAAGCTGGTTCAGTGTAGCTTGCTAATGGAATCGTGTCGTCGCTCGCTACACCATTCCAGATTAACTTTAATTAAGTGGATGTTATTTGAAACTTCAGCCCGGAGGAAATTTATCTCGTTATATAAACCTATACACCAAATTGGTGCGGTATACCGGATTAAGTTGTTATTATCAATTATAAATGCTTTTCGAACGTTTAAACCACTGACCGGTTTGGTCTGAGTGTTCCTAGTTTAGCGAGCTTGTTATCGTGGAACTAATTTAGTTACATTGCTTGCTGCAAATTTTTACTCTCTTCTATTTCGTAATGGTCTCCGAGGCGCAATTAGCTAGATACTAGCTCCTAAAACGAGAGACTGTGGGTTTGATACCCACATCAAAGCAATTGTTCGTATGATTCCCAAAAAAATGTATCGGTTGTAATGTTTGTAAGACCGAAGAGTCTCTCGAAGTTTCTAATGCCCACGACACAGTTGGGCGTACAACTTGTAATGAATTCTTGATCTTTAGAATTTGTGATAATGTTGCCTTCTCTTTAAAATAATTTTATGTAATTATACATACCCTTCCTCAACTTCTTAAGCCCCATATCTAACCTATCAAAATTTTATTTCTTTTGAGCTAGAAATACTACCGCCGTAAAATATTCACATTCCGATATCATAGTTGTTTAATCGGTGAAAGGGTAGCTTGTATTTTTTCGTGTAATTGATCCGCAGTTTGCATTGGCCACACAATGAAACAAACAGAGCACGAACCAGGCTAACTCAAAGTCCGTTTATTTACCCCAACTGTATCGACATTCGTTTCAAATGAATATCGTTTTACAGACCTATATGATAGTTGTGCAAACCCGGCCTCTGCTTTGGGTAGCAAAGCGAAATAATCGATTTGCTCTATATCGATTTATATACATATAGGTTTATTTAAATATAACCAAATTTATTTTCGAAACGTAACTTGTTAGAAGCGATTTGCATTTGGATATATAAAATCATCAGTTTGCTGGGAATTCTTTGGTTGAAATCTATAATTTTTGACTAATGATAATGCAGAGCCTCGTCTGCTGAACATACATAAGTTATATAGGCGATAGTTAATCATTAGGGTGGCGAAAAAAAATTGTTTTTTTTTTGCTTAGGCAGGGGGTCGAATTTGTAGCTTATAGAAAACAAAACTTTTTGACAAAAAAAATCTTTACAATTTAAGGTGGTCCACTCACTTTTAAAATTAATTACGAGTCAAAATGTTTGGTTGCAAAGAAATTGGTTGGTTCAAATAAACCAACAAGCGCCTAAATTGTTGAGACATTGGCCAAATGGCCATACTACTAAATAATGACTCGCTTGAAATTATTATTTGAGTTTTAGTTATCAAAAAAGATTTTATTATAGCGTAAGGCTTTATGCCGTGCTATCTAGAAGGTGGATAAAAATATCCTAACTCAATCAGCTGCTTCTACATCAATTTTCAAAATTTCGATGTGACTGTAGAATTACCGTGTAGTGTTAACAAAACATTTTTTTAATAAGAAAAAAATACTAAAATCGATCGATATCGATCGATTGGCTAATCAAACATCCTGTTTATTTGCTACATTTGCTTAATTTTTTCGCTTTTTTCGATTTTAAAAGAACATCGAACATAAAATAAATGCCAAACTCAATATTGAAGTCAAGAGCTTGCCATTAAAGTACTTAAATACAAACAGTTGATCTCTTGGTCGCGACAATTTCAGTATCTATGAATGGTGCTGCGTGAACCCTGATTACAATTCACTAATTACAAACCGTGTTCGCAATTGAATTTTGCAATTCCAATAGATTCTATTACAATCCGACGGATACTAACCGTGTAATTTGGTATGAAAATTGTTTCCCCACATCAAATACCGCGATGGCTAATCGGTGCACGATTAGCTAAGTTATTTCCAGATATAATTTAATAATATTTTCAATTCAAAACGACTATTGAGGATGAAAGGTGGATAAACTGAGGGTTGAGAGATCCTTCTTAGTATTTTTGTTGAGTATTTGATAGTGGACTAAGGCCTAAACCCTCTTAGTTGTAGAGGAGGCCCGTGCCCAGCAGTGGGACGTGTATGGGCTGATGATGATGGTTTGATAGTGGAAGCAGTTATTAAGTTCTGTAAAAGATTCGATATAAATGCTCACAATAACTATCCTAAATATTAACTCCAAATCTCATCAGGCAGTCATAACTAAGCAGATAATACAGGGTGCATTTAGACCGTTATCGGAAACTAAGGCAGATAATAGGTGCGGGGATTACAAACACCGTGACGCAAAAAAAATCCGGACAAAAATAAAAATAAAAAACATTTTCCTTACAACCACATCCATTTAACATCTATGATTGTTAGGAAAACGTCAAACGTTTTATTTTTTGTCGGGATTTTTTTTAACGCCAATGGATTTGTAATCACTGTAGCTATTACCTGCCTTAGTTTCCGATCACGGTCTGAATACACCCTGTATAATCTCTACTTATCTCTTCTTGTCCCATTAAGACAAAATCTAGAGATGCAAATAAAGTGATTAATAGAATTTAAACTTGTAGTGTAATTAGCATTATTAGAACAAATGAAAGCTGTAATTATTTATTTTAACGTTATAAACTGATGTAATTGGTTGATGCTAAATAAAAATTATCAAAAAAAGTTTTGATATACACTTATTTATGAAACTATGGCCACGATATTGTTTATGCTAATAGTAAAGAAAAAAATGAAAAAACTGATAAAAAAGACGTCAAAGTATATATTTTTTAATTTATTTTTACAGACCATAAATATCGCTTAAGTTGTTGCACCCGAAATTACGGCCGTTTTACATTACATTGTAAATGACTATCTAAGTTATCTCGGCAAATTCACTTTGGCGTGGCTCGTAAAAATGATACATTACAACAATTTGAGGCCTTACGCGGGCCGTACCTTCTGTAAGTGTATATGTATGGTATAAACATAATCGCCTTCATCAGGCGCCACCTATCGACGGCACAGCATTTTATACTGTCCTATTTACGACATGTTATAGAATTTGTTTTCAAATTCATTTTAACGATCGGATCTGTGAAGCAGGACGTTACTGCCGGTAAAACCGTCGTTAATCCAGTTTCTATCGACTTGTGCAAAATATCAGTGTATTTGTACCGCTTTTGAAAATGAAACCAGGTAATACCCACTATTATTCATCAATAGCAAGGAAACCACTTGAAATATAGTGTCAGAAAGAGAATAGATTTTATAGGCACGATAATGTTTAGATCGAAAAAGTTAGATAGAACCTTTAAAAAAAATTGCAGCTGCATTTGCCTCGTCCTCATGATGTTTTCCTTCACCGTTATAGTACATGATAATGTCATTGTCTTTCATGTCTGTGTCATGCCTTTTTCACTATTTTTGCACCTACCTTTTATCTCTGCATCACCCAAAGGTTTACTGTTAGAGAAAGCCTTAGGCATTTAGTCCGCCTTTATACGTAATGTGTAAAAAGCATAAATAAATAATTCATTCTGAATACACACATAACTTCGAAAAGTCAGAGGTGTATGCCTGGGGTTTGCCCCCCGACCGCCCCTATTTTTTACTAAGGCCTAACCCTTTTCAGCAGTAGAGGAGGCTCGTGCCCAACAGTGGGACGTATCAGTGGCGGTACTTCCATAGAAAGTTAGAAACCCATAAGCCCAGCGTACCTTACAAAATTCCAAATAATAAATCTTTAAGCTATAAATCTTAATTTAGCAAGAGCAATTCGACTTATAAATTAGAATATTGTGGCCCCACAACAAACAATTGTAAACTTGACATTACACATTTAACGTAGGTATAACGCTTTTGGGCAAAACTTCGAAAAGTCAGAGGTGTGTGACGTATATGGACAGATGATGATTTGCCTCGTCAGTCCCCCAATATAAACTCTAAACTCAGCAAAAGACTGGTCTCCTTTAAATACGCCTCTGTCTATCCCTTCATGGATACAGACGTGAGTGTGCTCATGACCTAAAACATCAAGCGCTGGTGCACTTGTTATATTTAAAAAAATGTTTGAACGATATTAAACGACCTTTTTTCTATGCAAGTTCTTTCTGGCACACCAGACTTATGCGATGGAAATAAACAGAACCATTTTAATAAATTTATTTTGTATTTGTATTTTACGTTAAGCGAACTAATTTTAAGTAAGAGAAAAATGTGTGTAGAACTTGAATGTATGTATTTATACAAAACCTATTTTAGCTACTTCGTCAGCATAGATTGTAGAATTATACTATTATTATATAGTAATATTTAGGACTAAGGCCTAAACACTCTCAGTTGTAGAGGAGGCCCGTGCCCAGCAGTGGGACGTATATGTGCTGATGATGATGATGATGATATAGTAATATTTCGTGTGGTTCATTTTATAAATTCATATAATACGATTATACATTTTCTTGGGACATAAAGAAGTTTATAACCTTCTCCATCATTTTAATTCATCGAAAACGGTAAAGCGCTTTGGGTGTAAAAACCTTTGCAATTATGATGGTATATGTATTATAATTAGAATAACCTAATGCTTATAAAGGATAAATTGACACCAGCCATAAACAAAACGGGCAAGCCAGTATTTTTTATATACTACGACTATATAGGCCCATATACGCCCCACAGCTGGACACGGGCCTCCTCTATACTTAAGCGGTACTTTTTTAATAATTATATTTGTTATTTTCAAAATGTACTTATAATTTTAAGCAACATAATATATATATACCCCTTGCCATCTACTTCAGCATTCTTGTTACTGCTAGTATATTATTTACGAAATTAACTGTTCGTATTTAAATTCCAAGCCGTTAATATACACCGATCCGAGATAGTTTCGAACCCTATCTGCCTGTATAATAAATTAAAGGCTGTTAACTTGGTAGTTTTCAGTGGAAATTTCGCCTAAATTCACATATCCACTGCCCCATAGGCAAGAGAAATACTTTTCCCAAGGGCTTAGATACGAGAACGTGGTAGATACTGTTAAATAAGAAATATCTTGCGGTTGAACATATTATCAGGGGTCCAAGTACGGGCCGTTTTATCGAGGGCGGTCGATAACAGGTACCGTGAACCAACACGTAAATATAATCCTCATATTGAATACATTATATTTCTCTACTATTAGTATGTGTAAGTAGGATATTCGTATCCACCCGGATAGCAATAACTAGAAGTATTCACTATAATGACAAAGGCAAGTTTGTTGCATGTACCAGTTCGCCGATAGCACAGGCCGGCAAAATTGCGTTGACTGGAGAGACAGTTGGAATTGTGTCTTGCCAGTTAAGATTATTTCGACCGCACAGAACTAACCGTCAGAGGCCAATGTTCTCTCTATGCCGTGCGTGTATAAAAATACTCCAGTCTTTTTATGGTTCATCGACGTAAATGATATAAATTCTAGGATTTTTATAAATAAAAAAAAAACTGCGTTATCGCGAACAATAGCCCATACGCCGCACGCCGGCACGCGATCCTTATGTGATATTTTCCTATGAAACAATATTTTTTTCTATAAAACCCATACTTTATCATCCCGCGGCGGTGCGAGACTCTAACAGACTTTTTTCACACATCGCAATATCTATTTTTCTAAGACAGGAAAAAATCACAGTAAACTCTATAGGAAATTGAGCTCCTCGTACATCTACAACATATTATCTCTATAAATTCACCTGACATCCTCAATATTTCAGACGTTTTCACCGTTCTGACCTCTTTTAATAAATTCTTATATACGCACATGTGTACGTTAACAGAACGGCTGCAGACTCAGTAGGCTTTACCTTTTTACATAGTACAAACACAACCATTATTTTTGTTCTAAGCCCAAGTTATTAAAGACCAGTCCTTTGCCTTTTCCGCTAGCGCAAATCCCTCTCGGCCGTCGACGAATAATCTGGAATTATATTTATGCCACTTTAAATTCAATTACATTTTTCTTTCCTAAACCACTTAAAGTAGTAGTTAATACTCCATTTGTTTTTATTATCAATCTATTACTTTAAAGTTATTTTAAAATGCAGGGAGGATTTTATATTTGTTGGAATTATGATACAGTGTTTATACAGAACAGAATTTTTACTAACACTTATAAATTATGTTTTATTATTCTGTATTAATTTCATCTATTGTAATTATGTTTTTCCATGGGCGTATTTTTTTACCCTAATATCATATTTACCTCTAGAATTTTAAAAGAATGTATTTAATTAGTTGTATTATAGATAATCTTGGAGACATTTTCAATGTCATAACGAAGATTGTATAAACGCTTATAACGTTTAAGCGAGAACAAAAGTAGGAAGCAGTTCAAGGATACTTTCACCATTCATCATTCTTATAACTAAGACAGACCGAAAGAGGAAAAAGCGTTGAAATATAATTATATTTTAATATAATATATATTATAATCAGGTAAGTGCAAACTGAAACCTTATTCCACAACTTTAAGGTGCAAAATACCATAATCGTTTAGAATTTGTTAATATCAGTAAATAATATTTGAACCCCGAATCTATTGAATTTACCTATTCATATTTAAGTCTTTGGTCGTTTATGTAGTCGTAAGATATTTAAATCTTTGCTACTTAAAGTTTAAAATATCATTCTATAGCGCATGTCGCATTTCTATAGCGACGATTATAAGGATATTGATCATGATTAAGCTGTGGTGGATTTATAATAATATTAATATCTATTTCCTAGTAAAGAAGTCTGTGATGCAGTTGGCTAAACACCAGCTTGAGAAACGAGAGCTCGCAGGCCCGATCCCCATACCGCGACGCATTGAGCATTGCTTAATGGAAAAATCTCAGCAACTATAGTGCTCTTTGGAAATTGAACTCGAATCCTCTAGTTCTCACGACACACACTATGACGCGCGACCAAATAGCCTAGTATACAGTCGTACAAACATAAAAGTTTGTGTGCTTGCAGCTATTAAATAGATCTGAGTAAAAATTTACGCTACATTTTTAAAATTATTAAAATATTATCTGGATTAACATAAGCAAAAATTACATTCATTCAAAAATAATCCCACAAGTCAAATAGTTTTAAGGTCGTATATTATCGTGTAAATCATGTTTACAGATTTGTAAAAAAACATTCATCCATAACAGGATTCCTTAAAATAAGTTTGTGTAGATGCCATCTCGTAGCAATTACACTCCGCCAGAAAGTTCTTACATCGCAGCCGGTAATTGCCTATATCGTTGAAGTTGGAATTAGGCTAGACCTGTGCGCAAAATCCGAGACGTTGTGATCTTCAATAATATAACGCTCTAAATATTTTCAACATGTTTATTGAAGCAGTGTGAAAATTGTATATTACTTGAGGATTATTTACAGTACAATGAATGCGTATGAAAGTTTATAAAAAATATACTCAAATTTCACCTACATAGTACTGATCCCTCACTAAGATACAAGGTTTGTATTGAAGAATTAAAAACTACATACACTCTTCGGTCTCAAAGCCACAAACACCTTTAACAAATATTTGTGAGTCACACAAAAAAATTCCTACAAATTGGCGCTAGAAAGTTTTTTTTTTTTCATTTCCTATGATTTTTTGGGTTAAAATATATATAGTCAGGACCAAATTCCTAATTAATTATTACCTACTTCTTAAAAATGCACGAGGTTAATTTGTATATCCCAATATTTCAATGCCTTAACAAAACTCGGTCAATTTAAAAATCTGTACCGATATATTCCACGTCAACGCTTACTATGAGCCTTTTAAAGGACGTAATCGTCGACTAATATTACGACAAAGTGAAAAAAATATATCGTGGAATTAAAAACATGGCGCGAATATTTTCCTTTGACGTTTTGAAACCAATAAACAATAAAATATTTAAATTAAAATTTATGTCCTATATAGCCTTAATATAATTGCTAAAGCTGGTGCTTCTTTTGCCAAAATGGGACTTTTTGCTGGGTAGTGATGATTAAACATAACAATCTTATTTTGAATGTTTGACGAGAGCTGTGCTATGTTTACGAAAAAAACAATTAAATACTCCCAGCTGTAAAACAACTGGCAACACATGACTATGTAACTTATACCCGCAAAGAAGTACATACATATATTAGGGGCCTGAGCCCAGAACGTTCCGGCAGCTTAGTCCACTTTGAATAGAATTTTCCGTCACTAGGTATTGTTTTATAGAAAGTTAGTTTAGCACTATAATAAATCCGTGGCGCAGTTACCTAGACACCAGCTTGTTGAACGAGAGGCCGCAGGCTCGATCCCCGGATCGAGACAAATGTCTGTGTGATCCACTAATATTTGTTTCGGATCTGGGTCTTTGTGAAACCGAAAGTCTCTCGTAGTATTTAATACCCACGACACTACTCTATTTTAGTGTTGGGCGTATTTATTAATTTATTATTTGTGTTATTGTAAATTTAAACACAAAATGGCCGACTTGTAAAATTAATCCAGGAATAAAACACGCATCTAAGCTCTAACTATGTAAATAATCCGCTTTCACAGAACCAGCAAAGCATATTGACTGTGATGAATTCTAAGAAATTTCCCCTGGGGTCCTATTACATAGTATCATCGAATATTCTGAATCATTTCTAAAATTAATATGCGGTTATTGAACGCAACTAAATTATTGTATAGCACGGTGTTACTAATTAAATATCTTCTTAAATTATTGCTGTGTATTTAATTAAATACATAGTGTAATAAAAACAAATATGTTCTTTAATAAAATAATAATTTTGTTGTTAATTTTGTTATTGAATTATCACTTGCTTTAACCGTGAAGGAAAACATAGTGATAAAACCTGCACACCTAAAAGTTCTTAGGAATTTCTTACGTGTGTAGTCCGGCAACCCGCACTAGGCCAGCGTGATGGACTAAGGCCTAAACCCTCTCAGTTGTAAAGGAGGCCCGTGCCCAGCAGTGGGGCGTATTTGATGATGATGAATGAATTGATTCCATGATCGGTCAGTGTTGCTTTCCAATAGCCACAATCAATTTATAAAGGCAGCTAAAAGTGCCATAAGGTTCACTTCTATTATGTAGATCTTAAACACTGCTAGAAATTTACTTCCGCTAATTCTTTCGGGAATTCCGACGTGAGATATTTCATTTAATAAATATATATCTTAATGTTATTATGACTAGCGAATATTTTCCTAAAACAACAATAATTGTATTGTTCTTAACATAAATACAATTTCCCACCTTAAGTTTATGAAGTATTTACTTATGTTTAAATAGAGTTTAATTTGTGAACACAAATATTGGCGATCAACAACAAAACCTTTGATGTGGCTCGTTCGCCGTATCCATTAAGCTTCATTAATCCACGCCATTTGTCCTCAACAGCATCGGACCCTACTTTATCTGAACACTTCACACAACAGACAATGAGCAAAATGAAACATTCAGTTTCGCACGAAGAGAACTAACCACTTTGGCTTCAGTTGACTTTGCCAACGTTATTCCGGGCTTTAATACAACGAAAACACCAAAGAGATTAACTTTTTCCAAACAAAGCCTCTTGTCGAAGAGCCGGTAAATGTTTTGTGAATTGGCCGAGGTTCACTGAAAAAAAAACCAGCACGTATGTTGTAACATACGTTTATTTTATTTGTCTATTTCGATATCCCTACTACAGAAGTTGTAGGCAAAATATCGCTTTATTTATGAAAGAAATTAAAGTGAATATTCATTTATGATACTTATAATTTAAAAAAAATGGAATTTATCGTCCTATGACTTTTTCAAACAGTGTATATTGAGCTATTGCAATATTATGGTCAAACTCTTCTTATTCTAAGTACAATTGTCTTATTTTTTGAAGTCACTAAGCGCTTAAAGGTGCAGGTTGATCTCAATAGAATACACAAACACCAAATAACTAGTAGTTTGAAAATGGACATCAAACATGTAGTAAATCAACTCTTCTTCAAGTTGTCAGAACCCATAAATCGATTAGGTACCCAAACAACCTACTTCAACAAACGCCTCTTCAGCTAAGCGACAAGGTCAGGATCAAGACAAAAAATTAAAGTGAAATTAAAACGACGCTAGCAGACACTTGTGCAGCGAAAGAAACAAAGGCGAAAGTGTGAAGTGACGTGAACACTACATAGGTCAATCCGCGCCGCCCGCGGAGTAAGGGTGATTAATCGTCGTGGGGAGTCCGCAACAAGAAAATAACTATTTCTCATCTTTTCAAAAGGCTGTCCGAGCGAAACTGCCACGGGCAGCCGTGTTCCAGCTAAGTGCTTACACATCGATCCGCCTTCAATGCTGATTTGGTCCGATACATTCGTGACGTATTCTCGACACGCCAGTTTCTCGAGACACCTGCGCTTACACTGTGTATACTTTTGGGTAACACGAGCATGTCCTTTGGTGTTTAGAAATGTACTGTTTTTAAACTATAGCAATTGAAACTCAAATATCTAATACCTACCATCTCTCAAGTTGAAGATCCGAATTGAATGCAATGCAATTGAATGCTTATAGTATGAATATAAGTTCTTAAAACTTCAAAAAATCACTAGATACATATTTATTGAAGTTATCAGTAAATTGTTATTTCATTTGCTTGTTGTTATGTTTCGCGAATTTCTTCCAATGGCTGACATTGATGACGACCTGAAACCAAATTATGATGGACATTTTTGCATGAATGAGAAACACCGAGGACAACATGTTCTTTCATGTAGGTACTTAGTAAGAACAGAAAATATCCTCATACGTTCTGATTGTTACTATTCTAAACTTCTATCCATTAATTATGACGTAGCTTTTTAAATTATTATCGACATTATCATAAGCGTTCTGCCGGCTTTACAAAACGGAATAGGTATGATATAGAGGAGAACAGATAAGGATTACTTTGGCGATGGCACCACAAACCTCACAGTCGTTCTACAAAACATACTTTTATCGTGAAAACATTGCTCCCACAGAATTTCATAGTAAAGAGGCTTATATCTATGAAATCTGACTACAATGTGCGCTTAGTCGAAGTACAAGCAAATAACACGCCCGACCCCAGACGGAGACACATCTGTGCGACTAATTCTGCTGCGACGTCTCACAAAACAATCGTCTGCAGAACACTTGCTCGTAACAAGCATATTATGCACCGAAGTTTAAGAGGTAAATAACAATTTTGAGTGTAAGCGTTGCAAACATCCGTCATGCTTATTTCTTTGAAGAACCCTTGAATGAACTTAAACTAATAAACTTAACTAAATAATATATGTATTTACATTGTGACTCACACTCACTCATTTGTGGGATACAAAGGTGTAGTCAGAAGCGTATTTCTGCGTATTCTAATATCATCATCAGGGCACATACATACGATCCTCTGCTGGGCACGGGCCTCCTCTACAACTGAGAGGGTTTAGGCCTTAGTCCACCACGCTGGCCTAGTGCGGGTTGGCGGACTACACACCTAAGAAATTCCTAAGAACTTTTAGGTGTGCAGGTTTTATCACGATATTTACCTTCACAGTTAAAGCAAGTGATAATTCATTGTGAATACACACATAACTTCGAAAAGTCAGAGGTGTGTGCCTGGGGTTTGAACCTGCGACCGCCGAAATTCTCGACTGCGCGCCTAAACCTCGAGGCCATCACTGCTTTCAATTTTTATTATCAAATCAAAAAAATATTAAACAGAATAATAATACCAGAGATCAATATCTCTAACATCAATCTTAGTACAATAGATTAAACTATGAAATTCTATGAAAGATCAGCTTTTGCAGTTTCATTAATTATTCAAAACTATATCACTGAATACAATGCCCCAGTGCTGGAGACAATTCATTCCTTCCACTCAGGATAGTTATTTAAGCCACCACACCAGTCAAAAGCAGTCTGATTAATATTATCTGTAGACATAGAAAACTTAATAATGCCACCAGCCGCCCAATGCTGATGTTAAATAAAACTTATTTTTACACATAAGTTATTAAATGTTTTTAAACTATAAAATCCTTTTATAAAATATGAAACTCTTAATTTAATAAAGCCAGACATTTTTTTGACATAATTTTAGAAAACACACATTTATCTAGTATTTTGATTCAGTGGTTTGTTTTAGCTGAACCATGTTGATATTGTTAATGTTAATAATCTTAACGCTAATTGTCTTACACCTTCGGTTACTTATACGTAGATTGCAAAACAGATACTTATAGATGACGATTGTAAAATGCTTCCAAGATTTAGACCTTCTTTATCTTAATCTTGTTGTTACTAAACTCAATAAGATACACAGAGAGGCAGGATTAGCATTCATCATAATATACCAAAGTTAACTAACATGCATTTACTTAGCTGAATATGGAATATTTTAACATTTTAATTTAAAATATTGCATAATATTACATAAATAACATATTATTGCTATTTATTTTCATCATCATCATCATCAGCCCATATACGTCCCACTGCTGGGCACGGGCCTCCTCTACAACTGAGAGGGTTTAGGCCTTAGTCCACCACGCTGGCCTGGCGCGAGCTGGCGGACTACACACCTAAGAAATTCCTAAAAACTTTTAGGTGTGCAGGTTTCATCACGATGGTCCCGGATCAATCCATAGCTCTGGCTTCAGGGTATTCCGGGGCCGTCTCGCTGAATGCGCTGATGGTGGCCGTCGCGGGGTTTTTAGTCGGTATTACGGCGCATTTATTCTTGGTAGGGACCCGGCCCAGCGGCCGCCCATCCACGGGCGGTAACATCCATGCTGGGTCGGAAGGCGCCGGTGAGTCTGACACACCCTCGCCCCTCGGGGGTGGGATGGTCCGTAAATAGGATTTTCTCCGCGAAAAAAAAAAAAAAAAAAAAGGTTTCATCACGATGTTTTCCTTCACCGTTAAAGTACATGATGATTCATTGTGAATACACACATAACTTCGAAAAGTCAGAGGTGTGTGCCTGGGGTTTGAACCCGCGACCGTCGAGATTCTCGACCGCGTGCCTAAACCTCGAGGCCATCACGACTCTATTTATTTTATTTCCTTTAAATTTCCGTAGATGCCTTTTTACTAGTCGATAACTTACGACTACAACAAACATAACGAAGTACCTACTGTCCAAAAGTATCATCAATAGAAAATATAGATAAGACTACCTCGTGGTTCCGCGACAAAAGTGTATGCATAAAAGGTCCCAGGATCAATTCCCGGGTCGAGAAAAGTTATTAGATTTTTCTCTCGTTTTTTTTTAGTAGTAGCGCGGAGTCTAGAAACGTGCCATAGCGTGCTATAGCTGAACAACAATATAAGTGAAAAATCCATCAAAAGACCTTTAAAATGAAACTAGTTATCGCTACGCCGTTTTACAAAATGATTATCCTGAATCACAGGCCTTTGTAAAGGGAGGCCAAAGTGAAATATGCTTTCTACGTTCAATATATTTTCTTAGTATCTTATAAATAAGCTATTGTTGTAGGTCGTCCTTCAAGGCCAAATTACAATACGCACAAGTCTAGACATTTGCATGAAAATGTCTAAAGACATTAGGTACAGATATTTTTGGCTGACTTTACATTTTTTGTAAGATGACTTAGATACAGTTTTGTACTTTTTTGAACTGTTAATGGTGTAAACGATATAATGTACATATCGTGAATAATATCTTAATATAAAAAAAATTTATTACCAAAAAAAACATATTTTTACTATGTTTTTCTAAACATGCCACTCTGTCAGTCGGTGACCATTGACGACCAATAGCCACCACAGCAAAGGAAACAGGTTGTGTACCTTAAAATTATAACAAACATAATGTCATTTATTTACACATTTTTTGAACATTTTGATGAGTATTAATAATACATATGTATGTATGTTCGATTATAATTATTGAATAAATATTAAGTGTACAAATTTAAGTGTACAAATGAAAATTAATATGGTTCAATATACTTTCACTTACTGCTTTCGTGTATTTGATCTTAATAAATTGTTGATAAAATATATTGTTGATTTATTTACTACCAAAATGTAGTTATTGAAGAAATAATACAACTTAAAAATATATATAATATGTTTTGTAGCCTTTTATAAATCATAAACATTGTCTTTAAATTACACTATCGCAAATACAAATAAATAAAATTATAAATAGATGATTAAATAATAAACACAATTCGGAGGCTTAAAAATATTAAACCAGGCAACTAGAAATGAACTTCTCTTAGTCCGTAGTATCCACATAAGGCTGCATAAATGTTACTTCATGCTTCGTTTAAAGGAGAAGTTATTATGGGCCAGAGACAACGTGTGGTCGGAAAGACTTTACCACAGTTTGTTACTGCCGCTAACTACTGCGTTTTAGTTCTTGCAGGACAGACTGGATGAAACAAATCGTATATCCTAATATGTCGTATGCACATTATTTAAATAGGTATCTTTTTACCTAATTATTTAACGTAATCATTTTCACAATTTTAATGGAATTTTTGATATTGCTTAGATGTGTAGTCCGCCAAGCCGCACAAGGCCAGCGTGGGAGACTAACGGCTTATCCCTCACACTTGTAGATGAGGCTCGTGCCCAGCAGTGGGACATTTATGGGCTGGTGATGATGAAACACTAATTAAGCGAGAAAAAACCGGGTAGAATTTCATTTCAGCCAGTAAATTTAGCCAGTAGAGTAACTCAATGTCGAAAAACACTCAGATTTTTTCGAAAGGATTTTCGAACTAACTCCCGTTTGTAATTAACAAAAAATATCGGAATCGTATCGTGCCAAATGTTGTACAATGTAGTACATACTATGAACTTTTTTAACAAGGTGCTTAAAATTGCTTGGTACAGCATGGCTTGAACCCAACTACTATGAACGACTTTCAGTAGTACACAGGAATACATGTAATTTTATATATCAACATCGATCCTCCTTAAAATATCACCTTTGTTAAAAATAATTTACTATCATAACAGTGAAGAAAATCAAAAGCCGCGCCGTAGTTAGATGCGATTGCGGTACGAATGGATTGGCTCAACCGGGGTTGTACCCGTTTCATAGAAAGCCAACGCCAACCAAATCTGTTTTTTTTTGTTTGGTGACCGAGAATGACGGAAACCCAATTTTATATTCTTGTGACCCACGTTACTTTGTCAGGATCGGCTTGTCAAGTACTCTGCACAATATTTACAATCAGATGCTAAAACTCAAGGTTTATGACGACGAAGGTTTTGACATTCACAATATATCTAGACTACGAGCGGTTACAGCGTTTATCTTATAAAGATGTTAAAGCTGTTGCCCGACATCCGTATGCAATTTTTTTTATTTTTATATATTTTTTTCCCCTTTTTTAACACGCTTTTTTAGCTTATGTACAATATGTATGTAACGGAAACTTTTAACATGATTTTGACCAAGGGGTGCGACGTTTTATAGGAATAAAACGTCGGATAAATCGAAATTTGGCATACTTATCAAGGACGGCGAGGCGCTTTTTAAAACATTGTCAAAATGATAATCCTTCTACTCATTTGTTAATCTGCCAATAAAATATTGATAATGATTGATTTTATTATTAACACTATTCTAAATTCAAATTTATTTTCTATTTTTTTTATTGGTTTCTCTATGAAAGCGTGATTTTTAGTTTTCATTCCTGCTCCGTTCCTATTAGTTTCACTGTGATGATAGCCTATAGCCTTCCTAATAGGTAAATGGGCCATCTAACTATGAAAGTATTTTTCAAATTGGACCATATACACGCGTTCGATCAAACAAGCAAATTCTTAAGCTTCATAATATTAGTATAGATATCCATTAAAAGTAAGTGCACTAAAATTTTTAAACCTAATAAAATTGTAAACCTCAACACGTAAAAGTAATCACGTAACAGGTATTTCAAAACAAAATTTAAGTGAAGGCAATAATGTAAAAACGCGTGCAAAACAAAATTTACTCTCGCTACAAAATATTGCAATAGTTTTTACCGCGCATTCTGAATGAAAAATAAGCTTTGAATTGTTCATTGGCTGCATTGGATAACGTTTCCATACGAGAATCAACTGCCCAGCTTTCTGTATAAACGTTTTATTACTGCACTTAAACGAATAGGTTGTGCGTGACGTCCCTAGCTTCGAATATCTTTCTCCGTTTATTACGTTCTTATAAAAGTATTAGACGATACTTTTGAGGATGAGCACAAAATCTCGAAGATCGGTTTAAATCCCAAGCACACATCTCTGATTTTTTTAAGTTATGCATATATTCACAATGAATTACCACGGTGAAGAAAAACTTCGTAAGGAAACCTGCACAATTTAAGAGTTATTTGCAAAGAATTTCTTATGTAGCTATAACTCGCTAGGCTACGTGGGTGATTCAACCTCACTTAGTTGTAAAGGAGGCCCGTGCCCAGCAGTGGGACATGTATGAGCATGATAAACAAAACATATGTATATACACACAGCACACTATGTAACTTACGCCTGACTTCCCCGAAGAGGTAGGCTGAGGAGCCGATCGTCGTTTTTCAGACACAAGTCCAGAATCCGCGCTGCTACCGAGAATTTCCTAATGGGAAAATTCAATAACATTGCCCGAACCGGGAATCGAACCCCGGATATCTTAATCGCAGGGCACATACTTGTGGCGAGAGACCACGAGGCAGTCTATAAATGTCAATGATCATTAATGGATTAACAAGTTTGTATGCTATCATCATATTACCGTGTAAAGAAAACTACATTTAAATGTTAAGGTAAGAGCGCATATAAAAGTCCTCTCCCATACAGGTTCATTTTATTGACACCTAAGCGTATTCACCAAGTTAAAATGTACGTACGTTACTTAAAGTTGTAACAACACGAGAAACTTGTCGCGTTACTGTTTTAACTTGTGAACTATAAACATGTTTAAGTCGCCATACTGAATAACAAGTTTACCACTTTCAAGTTTACATTTATATAGTGACATGGAATCGTCTGGGGGAATATGACGCAGTTGCGTTGAACGCAACACTGGGTAAACTTTTAATTTAAGCAACCAACATTCCACACTACATAGGTACACTTAAACATTGTTAGTTCGGAAGACAAATTCTGAATGTTTAATCGAAATACTCCACAATTATACACACATTCACGCCGGTATCCTCAAGGGGCTAGCGGGCATGTGAATTAGGCTAGGTAGGCACAGGTGCATTTCTGCACCTTTTCACCATTGTAGGTCCCACTTAATAGGGGCGAGACCATTACCGTTTTTCGCGCTTATTTCGAAACTTGCAGCAGCAGCACGGTTCTACTGAGAATTTCCTAATCATTCATCATCATCATCCATCCATCACCCAATGGAGGTCCACTGCTGGACATAGGCCTCTCCTAATGGCTTCCACAAGGACCTGTTGAAAGCAGCCTGCAACCAGCGACGTCCCGCGACCGTTACTAGGTCGTCCGACCATCTTGTCCTTTTCTTTGAATTTGCTAATGGAAGAACCGAATAACACTAGCCGATCTGGGGTTCGAATCACATATTTGTGACGCGTGACCACTAGGTAGTATGAAACTAATCCTATCCTCAATAGCAGTTCACGTGTGTCTCAGAAAAGACCACGGTACCTTTCCATATATAATTGACATTTTAGACCTTAGTGTATTAAATTAAAATGTATTTTACAGATTTTTCACGTATTAACGAACCCCGTTAATGCTCTAAGGTAAAGTTAATGTTCAAAATGTTTTACCACCGGATTTTTTTTTGGATGCAGGTCGCTTCCAACAGAGTGCTTCGGAAGTCTTTGGGGGAGGCCTTTGCCCAGCACTGGGCGTCTTTCGGCTGATGATGATGAAATTTTTTACCAACATTCTAAGATTACGTGATAATGTAATAGAATATGAATACTAGCGATGACAGTTTGGGTGTGTTGTATGGTTGTTGTATGGTGTTGGTATGTTGGTCGTTCCACTTACAATAAAAGCTATCATATAAAAGTATGTAGTTAAGAGTTAAGAGTATACCTAAAGTTAAAATATTGAATAACAAAATCCTTAACGGTTAAATCTGAAATTAAAGTATAAAACGTCAGCAAATAGTACAATTCAAATAAAATTATACTCTGATAACAAGTACACCGCGATGAATAAAACATTCCGCGATGAATAATGACCAACTACATTATGCATTACTTTTGGCAAAAGGAACGAGCGTGATCGAGAAGTGCAAATGAATGATTATAACACGTAACTGCTCTTCGTATTTCCGTGGAAGTTTTTTTTGCATAGCATTTATTTTGTACAATTGAAAAAAGATGTTGAAATACCGTGATGATAAAGAGATTTTAGTAGCATGTTTATAGAACTTTATAGAAGTGTTAGATGACTGGGTACATAGCCAACGGATTCTAAAACCTTCGAGGCCGAGAGATAGATAAGTAAAAGCCATGTTTCTCATATGAAGCTTTAGACGTCCATTAAATGGTGTCCTGAGAAAAATCTGTAGATGAGGCTGAAGGCATGCCACTTCAAATGAGTCGCTCTTGAGTTCTTTGGGGCCTCTGATCTTATTTCTTTAAATTTTATATGCCTGTGTTGGTAATGTAATATTTGTATACTTCCGTAAACCGTCATTGTAACACATGCTTTGTGTTCGGGCATAAGCAGGCTTTTATTAGACCTTATTACTGAGTCCACAGGTAGAGACAATGACAATCGCAATCCTTTCTCGCCATTCAATACTTTTTTAACACCGCGCTACACTAAGCATTTGTTAGAGCAATCACTCAACTGGAATGATGCAATTATGGAAGTAAAGGATAATTTTCTTTAATACAGCAGACTGTTAGTTTTGCGTTTATTGTATTTTTAGTACAGGACTAAGGCCTCTCGGTTGTAGAGGAGGCCCGTGCCCAGCAGTGGGACGTATATAGGCTGATGACGATGTATTTTCAGTACTGTTCATTTTAATGTGAAACCAGTGTAGTACCAATTTCACCAACGACGAAATTGAATATAGTCAAAATCAAAACAACTACATGTGCCACTAAATCAAGCAAATTATACACGTACTTTGGTTAGCGCTGGATAACATACCCACGTAAATAATAAAATTTCAAAACAAGATAGCATATTCCAGATAGCAATACAGAGATTTGTATTTAAATTAATAAAAACGGATAGCTTAATGTACACAAATTGTATGCAAGCGCGTACTTTAGAACCGTTGCACGAATTTGACGAATTCTTTTTTGTTTTTTTAGTCTATACAAGGTTTGCATGAATAGAAACTAAAATGTTTCTCGAAACAAAAAACGAAGAGTATTCAATGACATGTTTAAGTAATCTCAGTAAAATCACACTTTAGTGTATATTATTATCAATACAGATACACATATAAAAGTTTGAAAAGCAGTAGTCACGGGTTTGTTTAAGTGTTATGGTACGTTTCTATGTAAAATGTGACGTATAAATATGCGTTAAATATACGTCATACTCCATATTCTTACTATAAATTAATAACCTTCATATTACATTATCCCATAATTAATATTACAAATATTTGATAATTGTGGACTATAGTATCGTATGACAGATTCTCAAATTACAAGGAAGGCATCTTGGTAGAGTGTGTTGATTATCTTGCTTCTCCAGTAACGTTGTTTAATCCTGTATCCTGTGTGTGTAATGTAAGGATGGTATGACGGGCAAACAAGCTCGCTCCTCAACTTCCCTCTATTTGATTCGTCCATCTGTGGTACTACTATCGAAGGAACGTGGCTTCCGAGTTGCAGAACTGAAGTGTCTCAGAGTGTTCTGTGTCTGCGCTTATATAGTACTTACCGTACCCCCTCTTTATCACCTTACCAGACTCTTTCTCAATAGTCAATACTGTACTCATTAAATTAAGGGTAGTTAAATCTTTGAATCATATTACAATATTTTGGTATCACTCCAACATGTATATTGTATATATGTCGTTTTTTGATAATCGTTTAAAACATGGCTTTGCGGTGCCTACCTCTCAGGCAACACAAGCGAGAGGTTATGTATGTACATATCAACGAGTATGTATTTACAGACTTAGTTTCCTAATAAGAAAACCGAATAACACTTTACCCAATCAGGGAATCGAAGCCGATCACTTATTCCGCAAGACCAACAAGGCAGTGAAAAAAATAATATTACAAATATCCATATCAATATCCGCAGTACAGGTGCAACTTCGACTTAAATAACGCTGTTCTAAATATATCCAGTCATTAAGAGTACGGTATCGTTTACGCATCGTCTGTAGCCGGAATCATAAACGCTTTCCTGTGTTAGACGAACATCACAAACTTGTCTAAAAGTTTCGACATATTTAACGACCACCACCTGACGCCATGTTGGTTAAAATAAGTTGGTTAGTTATTGTTTACGATGTTGTCCTAAATAGTGGTATATTTTACGAAACAATGAAGTTTCATTACGAAATAATATTTTTCACGGATATTTTAAGTTATTTGTTTTGTTTTAGTGGGATTTTTGTGTTAAATTTATTCCCTCTGTATAACTAAATTGTGATTTAGTCCCGCAATCGCGGGATCCGAGGTGCGATTCCCGGGTAGTATTAAGCAGTGTGAGAATTTCAACCTGTCTTTCCATTCTATGATACAGATGTGACTTAAAATATACACATAGTTATAGATATATATTTATATAATATATATTTCTACGGTGTTTCAGCATAATAGGGTTGTTTAATGTGTTTAATCCAAGATATTGCTAAGGTAGACAATTATAAAACAATACAAATGCTAAAAATCTGGTAATAAATAAAATACTCTGCTATTATTATTAGTCTGTAAGAGAACGCCTTTGTGCGATTAGACCGCCTTTTGTACTTATTTTAGCTACTGTACTCCATACTTTTTTTTGTTTTCTTTGTGTACAATAAAGATTCAATTAAATATATTATGTGCAAAGCAATGATAACTATAGACATCCACTAAAATCTGTTACTACGCTACCCAGAAACTATTTGGTAGCACACACCTAAGTTTAGGTAAATGTAGACTCGCATACTATCATGTCACGTAAAAAAGTTAAAAGCGTATATTATTTCAAAGAACAATCAGTGTGTTTGTCTATGCAAAAATGAAGAAATTTTAATTCTCAGAAGCTTTTAGTGCGCGCTCGAAATTCAACCAGTTTTTTTTTTGTTCGGAAAGACAACAGTGTCTATAAAATATAATTTAATTTTGTTAATAAATAATAATAAATAAATACACCCAACAGTCACATACATAGTTCTGACCCCAAACTAGGATACAAGTCCTGTGTCGTGGGTATCAGAAGCTACGAGAGACTTTTCGGTCTCACAAACACCCAGACCCGAAACAAATATTTGTGGATCACACAAACATTTGTCTCGGTGCGGGGATAGAACCCGCAGCCTCTCGTTTCGCAAGCTGGTGTCTAGCCAACTGCGCCACGGTGCTGTCAAAAAATAAAAGCTATCTATACGTGTCTGAAGAGTGTGTATGTGGTATGACGTGACGTTAGCGTAGTGTGTCCCTTTCTTCATTATTTTTAGATTGCATTCCCTATGAGTTACTGGTATTCTCCACACGAGCGAGTGTAAGCAAACCAATAGTCCGCCAACTGCAAACCACATCCAAAGTGCTTCCTCATTTGCATCGCGAAAAGATGTGTGTTTTGTAACATCAAACACATGTCTTTGTAGGTAGAAGCTACACAAATATTCTATCCTTTGACTTAATATACTTAATTCATTTTGTGTCCTCTCTAAATTGTGTTACGGAGATTCTGTACAAAGCGCTCTTCGTAGTATTCTTTGGCTGTGATTTAATAGAGTTCGTCTGTACATTTTTTTGTTGTATAAAATAAAATAATCCTACAATGAAAAGTGGCAGGTCTCCGTTTCTTCTACTTCTTACTGCTTACTTTCTCAATTTTGATATGGGTCAATGACATTTATAATCACTGAGCTCCGCTGTCTGCTATCATTGGCACTATTGGCCCTTAATTATTTTAACTTTTTTTGTATCTATCTAAATGTAACGGCCCACACAGTACAGCATGTTCCGGAATGTCTGAAAGTTTATTTTAAGCTAACCCGTAAACTAGTGTCGAACCATTAAAGAATGTACTTTTGAGTGCCGAATATGTAATAGTCACAAACTAAGCAATGATGCCATAATAAGAAGTAAGCTTTGCAAACACAACCGGTTTAGGCGCGTGGTCGAGAATCTCGGCGGTAGTGGGTTATAACCCAGGCACATACCTCTGAATTTTTGAAGTTATGTGTGAATTTACAATAAATTATCACTTACTTTAACGGTGAAGGAAAACATCGTGATGAAACCTGCATACCTAAAAGTTCTTAGGAATTTCTTAGATTTGTAGTCCGCCAACCCGCACTAGGCCTGCGTGGTGGACTAAGGCCTAAACCCTCTCAATGATAGAGGAGGCCCGTGTCCAGCAGTAGGACATATATGGGCTGATGATGATGATGTTGCAAACACGAGAGCCTTTTAAATAGCTACGCCAAGAAAAAGATTAAATAAGTTATAAATATTCATAAACCGTCGATATCAAGGCAATTTCTTTATAAAGGTCTTGACTAGGTATTGATATTATGCCGCGTTGCAATATCGCTAATAAAAATGATGGTTCTTGGTAGTCTTAAGCCTTAAAATTTCACAGTACCGAGTCTTCAATCCCCATCTAAAATCAACGACACAAGATTGAATCGAAATTAAATTCCACGGTAAAAGATTGTCATAAAAACCATGTCGCCGTTATTTTTAAATATGTTGCAACCGAAATGAATGAAAGCCGAACAATTTTCCAACGTATGCGGTATTTCCTGTGTGGCTAATTTCTACTTGCACCCATTTTCGATCGTGTCACTGCGTCTGACAGGCCTTCGGCCACCAAACATTGCGCTGCGCATATTGCAAATAGGTAAGTTGATTCGTATACGTAATATTACTGCGGTTGATAGAAAAAAAAACGATTTAGCAGATTGCTTTGAACCCTTTTTTATTGGCTGCATGAATTCCGTTCTAGCGTATGAATGTATGAACGAATGAATACTGACATATGTTAAACTAGATAGGCATTGAGTTGAAAATCAATACTAGCTTATGCGGAATGGTTTAGATTGTCACTGAGTATTAAGTTGTATTAAACTATGGGTACCTTTATGGGTTGTCGTGTTGTTCTCATGGTTTAGGCACGCGGTCGAGAATCTCGACGGTCGCGGGTTCAAACCCCAGGCTCACACCTCTGACATTTCTAAGTTATGTGTGTATTCATAAAGAATTAACACGTACTTTAACGGCGAAGGAAAACATCGTAATGAAACCTGCACACCTAAAAGTTCTTAGGAATTTCTTAGTTTTGTATTCCGCCAGCCCGCACCAGGCCAGCATGGTGGACTAAGGCCTAAACCCTCTCGGTTGTAGAGGAGGCCCGTGCCCAGCATTGGGACGTATCGCATATATGATGATGATGATGACCTTTATGGGTGGCTGTTTCATTCAAATGCTAGTAAAATATTATCACGACTGAACGAATATACAAAATGGCAGTCATAAGTCTGAAAGAACTGTTTCTAATTAAGTTTCAAGCTCTGACCTAAACAAACTAACAAACATTGCAAGTTAAATAAAATCTTATAAAAATATTACCATTTTGCTTCATACTTTTGCGGTCCTCTTGTATATTCTATATGTTTGATAAACGGCTGTAGACCGGCGACGACGATTTCAATGTTACAGCAAGGCATTTTTGTATCATCAAAAAAACTTTGGAGACCGAAAAATATCTCCAATTTTTTACAGGCGCGTATATGATTTTATTTCTTTTATAAGATAATATATAGTAAGAAATGCAATAACCAAGTTATCTAAATGACAAAAACTCTATGACGGATTAAACTACGTTTGTACCCGGATATAGTCAGGCTGATCCCGGAACTCAAGAAGAATACCATGACGGTTTCTTTTGCGGCAATACCTGTCTGAGTGAACACGTATCAGTCACCAGCGAATTGTTTTACTTCCCTCATAAAACACAGTATAATAAGCCGAGTTGGGTTGTTCGTGCGGACGTGGGAGTATATTTGTCCGGATAAGATTTCATGGCACTAAATAGGAGGACGTCACGTCGCGAGCACTTGTCCCCCAAGTCCGCTAGGCACTAGAGTTCCTCGTCGTGTCTACAACTTTTCACATAAACTGCACAACTTTACACGGTGGCACTTATAACAAATTGCCTTTTGCCATTCAACATATTGAAATTTTCGAAAAGTTCGCTTCGTAAAAGACAATTCGCGTTATATCGAGCCAATATTCGGGAAGTTTAGCTCGTAATGCTTGCGTACCGCATGTTTACTTAGTGCACTTTTGCTGTCTTTGTTATTCTAGGAAAATTTTATTGGATACAGCGCGGAACCCTTGTTTACATGGACTAAAGAAAAATATATTAAAAATTCGGAATGTAGCATCACGGCATATGTATATTCGACGGAGTAAACAACTTGTTGAAATTTATTTATTATATTTTGCTCTGATTGATCTGATGATTCTACTTTAAACTATGACCATAAATCTCATAATCTAGCTAGAAGTCATCAGACACAATCTTTACGTGTGATCTCTATACAGAATTTCTTATTATGTAAAGTCTACTAATCTCTAATATGATCACGGATCAAGGCCACCCACGTAAGAGGCATAAATGAATTAATAATTCTTATTTAGGCTAAACAAATAAATGTTAGTATAGGAGTATTAGGAGTATATCGGCCATGTCTGCCGACGGACGGACGACCGTTGGAGCAGGCAAGTGTTGGAGTGGAGACCGCGCTTAGGTAGACGTAGTGTAGGACGTCCTGCAGCACGATGGTCCGACGACTTGAGAAAGGTGGCGGGTAGCGGATGGATAAGGGCTGCTCAAGACCGGGATGGTTGGCGCCTACTTGGGGAGGCCTTCGTTCAGCAGTGGACGGCGATAGGCCGAGTATATATAGGAGTATTTGAATGCTCGTTACTTAATCACTCAAAACGGCTGTACGGATTTGAATGGAATAGTGCTCATAAAAAATTATTAGCTGAAATAAGTAATATGATATTGTATGCTTAATGTTACATTACTGTGATATTACCAAAGAAGGAAATATCATTGAAAATGTATCCGTTTAAAATTTTATACAGATATCTATGCAGATAACTGATTAATTACCGATGATTAATATTATATTTATTCAAATAGGATATTAATCATCGGTAATCATTAGAAGTGAATAAAACTAAATATCAACTTCAACGTAAAATACGTTAGGCCCTCATTACCGCACACAAACGAAATACTCCAAACAAAGACTTCACAGTTGAAGCAACAACACACAACATCAAAGCATTTGTCATTAGCACGATTGTTGTAACTTCTCAGTTAAGATATGCTAATGTTAACCCCAAACTAGGTACACGCCCTTAGCAGCGTTGCGGCTTTGTAACCCGTGGCTTGTATAGCTTGTTCGACGAAGAGCTTGCGAGCAACAAGCCTCTCAGTTCAAGCACCACGCACGTATTTTCAATAATTGATGTTGGGCAGATTAAATGGAAATACGGAATTCTGGAAATAGCCTGTGTGCTTCAGTTTATGGCTTGTGAGTAGATGTTATTAACTACACAATACCAGCCAATTAGATTTACCATTCGTTTCTAGAACCATTTGAGTTAGTTCACGTCCATGCCGTACTTGTACAGTAGTATAGCTACTTCTAATCTCTACTTCTTTATATATTCTTCTGTTTATATTACTATTATTGTAAACAATTAAAATTAAATAAATTAGTATTATAATTTCGTTAGTTGCTGTATCCGTCTGATAGGTTTTCGCGCCTACGCCACTGCAACAATTCAGATAAATTTTGTAGTTTGGTCATACCTTTCCAAACTGTTTGATCAGACCTATCACGAAATGTTTTAATTACCTAATTTTGTTTATTTAAAATTTAATCGGAACGCCTCTTTCGGGCTTTAGCTTCGACCCCATTATGTTCTACATAACTGCATTCTATTGCTTGCACAACGTTACACACACTACAAATTCAATAAAATGTGTGTTGTTGTGTTAACATTCCTTGCAAATAATATTAATTTTTTTTTTTCATTCGAAAATTTTAATACACATACATACATACATAAACTCACGCCTGTATTCCCCGAAGGGGTAGGCAGAGGTGCATTTCTGCACCCACATTTCGCCAAGTATGTATCAATCCCACGTATTAGGGGGCGAGCCTATTGCCGTTTTTCGGGCACATTTCCAGACTCCGTGCTGTTACCGAGAATTTCCTAATGGAAAAACCCAATAACACTCTGCCCGACCCGGGAATCGAACCCAGGACCTCTAGATCGCACGGCACATACTTGTACCGCGAGACCACGAGGCAATTTTAATATAGTTAGCAATATAGATTTATCAGTCGTACTTAGCTTTATTAAAAAAAACATACGATTATGTGTTATACGATACAAACATAATATTATATTGATGTGCTTTTAAAAGATTTGGACAAAAAAACACGCTGACATGAACCGGAGCGCAAAATATCTCGTGTTTTCGAAATTATTAAGAAGAACTGTCAAACTCTGAAGTTTGTTGTATTGTAGTGTCTATTCAATATTATTATATATTTATATATCGTTGACACACACGTAACATTGATAAGAGGTGCCCGATACATGAATCCGCAACCCCCTCTCGACCATCCCATCCGTCTCAGCAAAACTGTCATTCACTCATTTTATTTACAGGATATTGACCTACACAATCACTTTTTACACACAAACCTTCATTATATGAGAATGACGGTGTTATTTTTGCAAACTAATCGATATGCGCGTTGACGTACTTCCATCAAACACATAGCATCTATTCAATTTCAATCAAAAGTCAACAAACAGTGAGCCGTGCATATTAGAACGTGTTTGATCTTGTGATCAATTTGGCTGACTGCATTTCGCGGAACATGTCTATCTATGAATTTGAAGAACATACAAATAATCATTCAATTATTATCGCTTAACAATATTATTGTAGCGATTATTAAGAAAAAAGAGTAACATTTAGCTTTATGTAACTTTATCACCGCAATTGTATTTACAGCAGGAACTCTCTGTCAGATGTGCTGCATACCCAAGTTAAAAAAGCAAAAGATTCTTCCACTATATTAAATTTCCACCTTGAAGGTAGGAGAGATTGAAGAAGAACGATCATGAGAAAAAAGTGCAATAAGAATAGAATTAATTAACAATTATAATGTAGTACGATTATTATTCTTTCATAAAAGTTTTGCTATAAGTTAATTGCAGTTTTTGTTATAAATCATTGAACCAATTTGTGAGATCATAATGTCTCGGTGAAAAGACCAGTCTGACGTCGCTTACCGCTGATTGGAGTTTGAAATTTCAACCTATTTCTACGCAGTTTTAATCATGGTATTTTTTAAATAACATTTCTCCGCTTTGAAAACAAATTGCAGTTTATTTCTATATGAATACGTTCACAGTAATAAGATTATTGAATTGAATAAGTAAAATATTGAATGAACCTAAATTGAATTCCATTCCAACTAAGTGAATTGGTGTCGTTTGAATTATAAATTTTTAAGATATATATATAAGATTATTTATAAGAGATTTATAAGATATAACCCTCTCAGTTGTAGAGAAGGCCCGTGCCCAGCAGCGGGACGTATTTGGGCTGATGATGAAGATATATGACAGAAGAAACTTCGATTAATTATTATTATTCATACAAAATTTCGGAAGTCGTGATAGCCTGGAAGTTTAGGCACGCGGTCTAGGAATCTTAACAGTCGCGGGTTCAAACCCCAGGCACACCTCTGACTTTTCGATGTTATTTGTGTATTCACAAAGACTTATCACGTATTTTAACGGTGTAGGAAAACATTGTGATGAAACCTGCACACCTAAAAGTTCTTAGGAATTTCTTTGGTGTGTAGTCCGCCAACCCGCACTAGACCAGAGTGGTGGACTAACGCCTCAAACATCTTAGTCGTTAGAGGAGGCCCGTGCCCAGCAGTGGGAGGTATACGATGGGATTATTATTCGTAACGAAACGGTGGGCTAAATAGGGAATATGTAACATTTGTGTAAGCATAAGAAACCAGTATTTTTACCCACGTTACGTGGTGGATTCTACTAATATGCACAATCTTCTGAGATACCATCTCGGCAATGGCGGTACTTCCATAGAAGCCCAAAAGCGTTAATCGTTAATTTTTACTGTCTCGTTTATAATTGTTTACTGTAGAGTCAGGATATTTGCATTTGAATTTGCATGAGAAATTGCTTCTGTTAAATAAAGATTTAAAGCTTATTCGGAATTTTGGAATTATTTGGAAGTACCGCCACTACATCTCGGTAGTCACGATTACAACTCCCATCCACATACATTTGACTTTCCCAATAATTTTTATGCATTTACGGTAAATAAAAAGAACCACAGTAAATCCCACCACGGTATCCCCTGCCTGTCGTAAAAGACGACTCAAAGGGGCCCTTGGGGTCGCTGGGCGCGCTGCGGGGGCGGCGCGCCCTCACTGAAAGTGACCCCGAGAGGGGCGGCGGCACTGTGGCCTGTGTACGTCGCGGGCGCCCACCCACAACCGGGGCGCCCGAACCAAGCTAGTGGGGGTGCAACTGCGCCCCCTACACACTCCGAGACAGCCGAGACAGATACGTCTCGGAGGCGCACCGGGCGGCTGCGGCATTACGGTTGGCTCTTCTCGCTAACGTACCGTGGTCGCCCCACTCGGCGCGGAGATGGCCACCGGGGGGTTTTGGTCGGTATGCCGGTTTAGGGATTTTGTTAGGGACCCAGCCCGGCACTAACACCTGCGCGGACATGACGTCGCCGCGCGCCGGGCTGGAAGACCGGTGACCCCGACATACGCTTCCCGCCCGCCCCTCCCCCGGGGCTGGCGGGAAGTAGAGCCATAAACAGCTTTCCCCTCGATAACAAGAAAAAAAAAAAAAGGCCGGCGTGGCGGTCTAAGAAGTTTGGCTTTTCAACAGTAAAGGAGACCTATAGGCCTATATCCTCATATCCAGCTAACAGATAGCACATAGCAAAAATATGCAATCGGAATTAAATTTCTGTTTAACATTTCAGGCATACTATTCGCAGTGTATTTACCAAACAGCAGCACAAAGGGAATGACGAGTATTTTTGTAAAACATTTCATTTATTTATATGTACACTGACGCTTTCATCTGTTGAAAATGAAAATTTTCGGTGTCAATGTCGTATTTACTGAATCTATTTTAACTTTTATATTGAAATCGTGCGCGTGTATACTTCAGTTTTCAATAGGGTTTTCAAAGCCACAGATAAATGATACATTTCTTGTAATAAATCAATTTCCTTTTGGACAATAGTCTTAACATAGGTAACGTAACGTAATGAAGCTGGGAGTGATAATCCTTCTAAATATATATAAGTAGCTAAGAATATACGGAAAGTCTCTAAATATATAAACTGTCTCTCTTTTCCTGATTTATCTCTATCCATGTACTAGGGTTTGTCCACAAAAAGGCACGCTAAGTTGTATAGTTACGCCTATAATAACTACGATTCGCCACCTATGTTTAAGCCAACATTTCGGAGAACATAGTAATATGACCGTCCAATCCAGCCTTTTAGTCCTGATTCCTTTTAACGCATTGCCGAGCAAGTATCTCAGCAAACCTGTATGATTTTTGTGAGTCTTGAGTTGGTAATCTCTCGATAAGTAGGTACTTAGCAAATATATTTTGGTCATACCAGTAGAAAATGGTGCTGACCGAAATGAGGGATAGGTCGCATATACCTTTAAAATATGAGGTATCGAATAAATTGAAGAACTGCCGCAACTGCAAAATCTTTCTTTCTTATTTAAATATCTATCGATAACTCGATTGCAGCTAGGAAACATAAACAAGACATCAATTCAAATCTAATTGTTTTGCTTAAAAATGAGCACGTTACTACCAGCCCTATTAATTTTAGACCTGACTTATTGTAGGATTCAATCGACAAATAAAAATAAATAGCGACAACACGACTAAGAGCTAAGTTTTATCGCGTTAATTGAATCTCAGATTCTAACAGAATAGGATTGTGGACTTTGTTCCCGCCATGGGTTGTTTGGGTAAAGAAGAATAAACAGTCTATTATTCAACAGACATTTTATTTATTCCATTATATATTTATACGAAGTGAAAGAAACCAAATTATTTTCCTAGTTCCTAGTACTACATCGTACTCGGAACTCAGCTGATAAAAGTCTGGCGACTGATTGCAGCTCAAAAGAAATGAAAAAAAAAAAAAAAAACTTAGTTAAATTACATTTTAAATATAAGAACATGATTTATTCGTGATTTGTTTAAAGAATATTAAAGGAATTGTTCTATTTCTCGGCAAGAAATTGGTCTTGTTAAATTCCTCTTTACATACATTTAGTAATCAGCAGTAACACAATAACCATGTAATTTACGTGCGCAAAACTTGAGATCACTTTGATCAGGCAGATTGACAAGGGGATATACAAAATAAATTATTCGAAACAAAACTCGTTGTGCTCGATATTCGAGACAATAATTATTATCCTATTACAAAAGTAAATGAAGAAATTTGAAGATTTCCCTCTCAGTAATTTGTTCTTTCTGTTCCAATTACACAAAGGGAACGAAAGTATCAAAGTACAAAATGTCTAAGGAATAAACTTGGATTATTTTTTCCACTTTATTTCCTTTTTTAAGAAATTGACATAATTAAACGTTAAAGTTATGATGGAATCGTTTTACTAATTACGCAGTAATACTGTGATTGGAGTTTTAATGCGAAGAGTGCCGACTTAACTTTTTAAAATCGGCGTTTGTCAGCGTTAATTACTTGAATGTCAAAAAGAAAGATGAAAATATAAATATACTTTGCTTAAAATGTTGACCTAGTTTGCCGTTAAAGATATTAAAGGCAATTTTGAGATACAAATATTTGCAGAAGACAAAAATAATTCAATATCAAAAAGTCAATGTGAAGATGAAAATGGCAATATTCTTATTTCTAAGAATACTCAAAAAGGGACGAAGTGGATGTTACTAAGTAGCGGGCGAGAGTCAACAGCGAGGTAGGGTTCTTGCAAGGTATAATAAAAAGAAAATTGTAACTGAAGTTCTTAAGAATATGTTTACTATCAACTTTTCTTTGAATAAACTTACCTTAAACTAAAATACTTACCACTTATGTTCGTACTCGTATAATCGCGGAAGACAGAACCGTTATATCTTCAAAAACTGAAATCCACAATTTGATTTAGACCAAACTTATATTTTTTACCATGTTATTATGTTATGGACTAAGGCCTAAACCCTCTCAGTTGTAGAGGAGGCCCGTGTCCAAAAGTGGGCTGATGATGTTATTATATTAACATGAATAGTATTATAAATATGATCTGAATTTCAATACTTTTCAAAATTTACGTATAACTAAAAAAACAGAACGCAATTTTTTCACTTAAAACTAATCAAAGAATCTCAAACGTCCCTGCACGCATGACTTGTGGCAAAACCAAAGTTATACAATTACTGAAGACAGCGACTAGATGCGTCGGCCCAAAGCCGGCTGAACGCCGTCGGCGTCGGACATTTAAGCTCAGTTCTAAACGTATGTTTACACACATCATTAACACATTACCTGCGTGTTAATTTCAACCGTTTATGAAGTGTTTGAGTTATGTTATTTGACATAATTCCGTCTTGTTTGTAAACAGCTTTGCGGAGTCGTACCTTAATAACTTGGTATTCATATAATTTTCATTCGGAGTGTGATTTCAATTATGGACTGATTGTTTTGTTTACCTTTGCCTTGAGTACTGAAATTCTATCTTAGACAACAATTCTACAATTCTTCAAATTATTTACCCGTCTAGATCTGTGCATTGGTAGCGAAAAGTTTAACACATTGGGCGAATTGTAATTTACCGAATCGATTACCATACTTCGTGGAAAAAAGACTTCTCGTTTGAATGTTGCACAATTATTTATATATTATGACAGCCCCGTGGCGCAGTTGGCTAGACACCAGCTTGCGAAACGAGAGGCCGCGGGTTCGATCCCCGCACCGAGACAAATGTTTGTGTGATCCACAAATATTTGTTTCGGGTCTGGGTGTATGTGAGACCGAAAAGTCTCTCGTAGTTTCTGATACTCACGACACAAGACTTGTATCTTAGTGTGGGATCAGAACTATGTATGTGACTGTTGGGTGTATTTATTTATTTATTATTTATTTCGCTGATTCGACTACAACTTAAATAACAATATTTTGTTTAAAACTCACAATATAGTCTAACTATATAATAAATGATACTATCGACATATTTTCTCATAGCTTATGTGTATACAAGCGTTCCCTATGCTTTAAAACTATAAATATTGATTAAAGTGTTAAGTAAGTTAAGTGTTGTTATAATATTGAATAAATATAATTTAGCGTGATGTTAAACATATATAGTCTTAAGTTCTGGTTTTTTTTTTTTTTTATTTGTTCTGATTTTTTAAGGGTATTTGTATTTCTGCTTTTTATTATGTTTTCTCTTTTTATTACCGGTCACTAAATGTAATGTTTAAACGTCATGCATGCCTATAATTTAAGTGATTACATTGTATTACATTTTAAACAATACCTTATTACTAGTTGTTATTTATGTAATTACTTTGTTGGTGTGCTAAATAAATAAAATAAAAGAAATAAATAAAATATATTAAAATTTAAAACCCAACGCAAATATCCAACGATGCATCCTAGCATCGTTATGGTTATTTCCTTTCGCTCCGTACTGAGCAAAAGAGTGGTTCACTTCGGATCTCTCTGCAGGTTTGGCTGCAATTTTCCGTCAGTATCATACTCGGCCGGCTTGATTGGACCGTGAATGCTAACAGTACAGAACGTGTCGGTAATTTGCCTATGGATTCATAGTGTTTTCAAACTCAATTATTGATACTCCATGGTAGCGTTGCGGACTATCTCAAGTATTGAAATTTTGAAACATTGCAACTTGCTACGATGAAATTTATACGCAATAATCTTATGAATTTCTAACAATATCTTAACAGCGTCCGTGGTGTAGTTACAAAAACTAGCTTGCGAAGTGTGAGGCCGTGGGTTCGGTTTTCGCACCGAGACAAATGTTTGTGTGATCGTCAAATATTTGCTTCGGGTCTGGGTGCTTGTGAGACCGAAAAGTCACTCGTAATTTCTGATACCCGCGACACAAAACCCGTAACTTAATGTGGCGTCAGAACTATGTATGTGACGGTGTATTATTTTTTAAAAATGTAATGTTTAATTTAATTGTTTTTAAAATGTATGCGTTATAGGACTATGATTTCATTATATATCTACAACAGCTAATAAATTCATTATTTATTTTGAATCAGTACTATCTAAGTAGACAGAAAGGTCTACTTCTCGGTGCTCGTTACCATTATAAATGATGCCAATCTGCTAGAATGATTTTTGTTGAATAACTCAGATTGTGAAATTATGCACTGTAATGTAAATTAAATGCCTCAATCTCCAATAAAGATGTTCATTCATTGTAGCAGTTAAAAAAAAAATAAGAACTCCATAGACGAGCACAGTTACTGCAGCTATCGAAATATCGGGCATTCGATTCACTCGGAGTTTCACTCGCACTGCTTAAAAATTCCCTTTATCGAACCTAGCGGTTGAAAGAAGCAAATGGTGCGAAATTAATTCGAGCCCTTAGCCCTACGTAGTCAAAATGAATTTATTACCTTACATTCAAACTGGTACTATATTTCATTGACGAGTTTTATCTGTACAGAATAATCCCCGCTGCTGATCTTTCAGCTCAATATTTGAGAATACCGTAATAATTGCTACATTGAATTATTAAGCTTTTAATATTAAAATGTTTGCTCAATTTATTTTAAAATAATTATAATTTATGTAAATCAGCAAGGTTGATAAAGTTTAACAAATTAAAGCTCATTACGGTAGTTATCAAAGAGGACTATTGAGTTTACTAACAAACTGGATTTGTAATATATAAAAATTTTTATATATCCAAACATGTTCCAATTATAAGAATATAAGTGAATCTGCAAACAACATTTCTTAAATGGAATATGCTTTCATATACTGACTCACTTCATGTGTAAAATTAAAACTTTACGTTCACGTTACGTCATTCAAACTGAAACATCCCACATTAAGTAACGAAGGTTTGCCGTCTGAGGTATGTATGGGCTTACGAACTTTTGTATTTATGGTGTTGCAACTTCCCATAATAATACACATTATTGATCTTGGTTGTTGTTTGTTTTTATGAATGAGATTTTACGTAATAATAAATTGTCATCAACGATCTCAAGCCTGCATTAAAAAACTTGGGTGCATTTCCAACTGTAAAAATGAATGTCAGTGCCTCGTTGATTGCTATCTAAGGGTTTTTTCCCATTAAAATGTTTTCCGTCAGGCAGAGAACAACCAACAATAATATTACGCCTAGAGACTTAGCAATGTCTCTAATATCCTTACGTATCCATACGTTCTGTATTTTAAGGGGATCGAAATCAAATCCCACCTTGAACCGCTCGGTTTCAAAGCATACAGTATGGAACAATTGAAACGTGTTTTGATGGTCCTGATACGAGGACTTGAAATCCGATATTTGTGCAGAGACGTTTAATTGAACAAATGTTAGTAATACTCAAATAAATATACGAAGCGGGCAGTATTCTTAAAATACTTTTTGGTGATTATAAAAAAGTCGAATTTATCAAATAGAACACACCTGACATGCAAAAAAATTTAAAAGAAATATGAAACAAAACAATACCCTCTATAAACAACAAAAACGTGAAAAATATAAACCTATATCCAACGTATTCTATCAAGTTTTAAAAAGGCATTTATGATTTTATACTATGCATACGATAGTTCCGGTGTTTTAGTGCTCCATGAAAACAGTAACTGCTCATTTAAAGACAATGTTTTTTTTTATATTATTAGATGATTACTAACACTAAAACAATTCACTCAAGGTATTATTTATTAATTAGAGAAATATCAAACAATTGCCGTAATAAATATACAATTAAACCTTATTTGAAACAGTTTAGGTTGTAAAAAAAAGAAAATAATATAATCATAAAAAATCATCAGTAACAGCACGGAGTCTGGAAATGTGCCCGAAAAACGGCAATAGGCTCGCCCCCTATTACGTGGGACTGATACATACCTGGCGAAATGTGGGTGCAAAAATGCACCTCTGCCTACCCCTTCGGGGAATACAGGCGTGAGTTTATGTATGTATGTGTATAAAAAATCATGTTTTTTAAAAGAAATACTGTTTTTGCATTTATGCACAGTTTTTGTGCTTGTGTTAATGTGACAAGACAAATGTTATTGTAATCCAATAATAATATTGCTTTGCCATCAAAAGGTGACCGAACTGTCTCTTTTCGGTTATGATACTGGTAAAGACTTGAATCCTAAATGTATGAAATTCAATTATTGTTTCATGAGCACTACGAACGTAAATTTCAAGTTAGACGCATTCAGTTCTTTATGTGCATAATGAAAACATACATTTTAGGAATTGGAATATATGATCAATGAAAAATAATCGAATCCGGGAATTGGTAACAAGCCAAAATGCACTTATCGTCTATTTAGGAACAAAATCTTGCTCACACGTGTGAAACATAATTTTACAGAAGAATTTGCTGACTTTAAAGATATCTATATCGATTAAAATGCTTGCTTTGTCTATTTAATACTTATTAGTAATGTTCTGAATTTTTTGATACATAAAAAATAAACCTACAAATCTAATAATACCAATAATGGGTAGTGATGGGTCGGGGTTTGACGCGTGGCCGAGAATCGGTTGCGGATTCAAACCCCAGGCACACACCTCTGACTTTAACGGTGAAAAGAAACCTGCCGACTTAAAAGTTCTTAGGAATTTCTTAAGTGTTTAGTCCGCCAACCCGCAGCGTCTGGCCTAGCAGCGTCGTGGACTAAGGCCTAAACTCTCTCAGTTGTAGAAGAGGCCCGTACTCAGCAGTGGGACGTAAATGGGCTGATGATGATGAAACCTACAAAACCTAAGGTTTAATCCATCAAGAATAAGCCCGTGCCCAGCAATGGAACGAATATGGACTGATATAGACGAGGTATAATTGATGGATAAAAACTTCGTTTTTTATATCATACGGTATCACTATATTGATTCACGTATACCTACTATTTAACACTAGCATACTATTTTACCCTAGCGTGATAATATAAACTCTCAATACAAACTTCACTAACCTTATTAAAGTCAAGCCACGAGCATTACACTGTCCGACAATACAACGTTTCAACTTATTTCCACGTTAAACCGTAGTGAAATATAAAAGTACAATTTCCATATAGAAGCAGCGCGAGCACTGCAAAACACCAAACAATCGTAAAAGTGTGAACTAGATTTTCGTTCCAACACACAACTTTAGAAAAAGTCATCAAAAAATCACGCTGTTGTTAAAACTTGCACGTACACTGAAACAGTAACAGTTAACCAGTTAACACACTCTCGTCTGTACCTGGTACGGGTGGACAGAGACTATAGTCAAACCTAAGATACCTCTATTGCTTCCTCAATACCTATAAAATAAATAAATACACCCAACAGTCACATACATAGTTCTGACCCCAGACTATACAAGTTCTGTGTCGTGGGTATCAGAAACTATGAGAGACTTTTCGGTCTCACAAACATCCAGACCCGATACAAATATTTGTGGATCACACAAACATTTGTCTCGTTGCGGGGATCGAACCCGCGGCCTCTCGTTTCGCAAGCTGGTGTCTAGCCAACTGCGCCACGGGGCTGTCAACGTATGCATCTTCCCTTACACTTACGTCGGTTATGTCTTTCCCTTTACGAAAAAGATTATGCCATTTCACCATACGCTCCCACGCTTTCAAGTTCCTACCGTTCACATTCGCTCTAAAGATTTTTTGAAGTAGACATTCATCCATCTTCTCCGCATGTCCAAACTACATCAACATACCTATTTCTATCTTGGTGTGGTCACCATCAAGGAAGGATGATGTGGTCATCATCCTTCATCAAAACCGATTCTTACCATACTACCCCCACACTGTCAGCTATTTCGTATTAAAGTTTCTACTACAGAATTTTGTAAAGGTACGGAACAAATGCCAGTTTTTCATACACCCAATTATGCGATGTAGAAACATATGAACCGGAAAATGCGGTCAAAGTATTCTCTCGACTCATCGCACAGAGATCTCCCTGGGAATTCATTTGCGACGTTTACATTGAGTCATTGCGTCATAGTGATGGATGTTTAAACAGCCGGGACTTTTCTTATTCCTGTTCTCGTGACCTGTTTAATTGTTTATCCGAGCTGCAAATTACGTTTGTGCCGGTTGTTGCGTAGTAGTGCACTTTGTGATTTTGTTTATGCACCGCTGTCAACGTAAAGTGCTATAAAACCGGGAACGATATGAAAAAGCTGGAATGTATTTTAAATTTATTGCCTGTATTTGTGGCTATAATTTAAATTGCCAGAATTGAATTTTTACAACACACACGCGTGTTTTCGAAAGTGGCAAAACTCAATTTTTACGCCCTCATTTTGCTAGGATTTAAATTCCACGTAATGGATGGATGGCTCGCATTTTGCCTTTCTAGTTTTCTGGGCACATTTCCAAACTCCGTGGTACTGACTATTGCATTATGGGAAATCGCTATAACACTTCGCCCGAGCAAGGAATCAAATCCGGTAGTCTCGAGCTCATACTCAAACCGCGAAACGAGTTATTCATTATATCTTCAATCGTATGTATATATAGTAACACAAGAAAGTGCAAATGATATGAGCGACCAAAATAATGAACACCCGAAATGCGACCCACTTACATGCATCACAAAAATGGGTTTTTTGCCTTATATACGCTGGCCGCAATCGGAGTGGATATGAATATCCTTCGACCAGCAAATTTGGCTTCCGGTACCTCAACGCACAAATCAAAATTCTAAAAAGCATTGGTTCACAAATGTTTTTATTTTATACAAATTACACTCGTACGGACGGACCTTTTTTATACCAAAACTCTTACACTTGCAGATATTTGAAAATCACAGAATGACAGAAAATATTTTGCATATTTTTTATATAAATATCTAAGTAACATTTAAAGAAATTTCAGTTGCTGAGTTTCAATACTGTAAGAGAGATACGTTATGTCAAAATACGAGCTCAACGTGGGATGCGGGGCTAGGAAACAAAAGATGTCACAAAATCAGGATTCGGGGTACTCTCGCAGACTGTCGCGGGAAAAAGCTTTAAGGATAATGCTAGTATTGACTTCTCGCTTACTTTACTGACAAGATATTTGTTCAGGGTTTAATTCACGGGAAACAATCGGTTCCAATTCTTCTTTCTTAACCGGAGTAGTTTTAGGGTTGAGTATGTATAGAGAAAACCACTTGTGCTGGAAACTAAAACTGTCACCAGTCTTATGCATTATTAAAAGACTCTATGATAATTGCAAGCGTCAGCTCTGTTATAAGTAGACTAGATCTACCGAAATTACGGTATTAAAAATCTATTCCTATGCACAAATATGACTACACGAAATTACGCAAGGTGAGTAAATTCATATCAGTCATTTTAACATCATCATCATCATCATCAGCCCAAATACGTCCCACTGCTGAGCACGGGCCTCCTCTACAACTGAGAGGATTTAGGCCTTAGTCCATCACGCTGGCCTAGTGCGGGTTGGCGGACTACACACCTAAGAAATTCCTAAGAACTTTTAGGTGTGCAGGTTTTATCACGATGTTTTCCTTCACCGTTAAAGCAAGTGATAATTCATTGTGAATACACACATAACTTCGAAAAGTCAGAAGCGTGTGCCTGGGGTTTGAACCTGCGACCGCCGAAATTCTCGACCGCGCGCCTAAACCTCGAGGCCATCACTGCTTTTTGACGGTATAGCAAAATATTGAGAGGTGAGTTTAACTGGAAGTTCTAACTAAAGGAATCCAGATATTCGATATATCTTGATTACGTACAATCTTTTATTATATTTATTTTATTCTACATGCGGACCGGCAATCTTCACCCATTCAAGCCGTAAGAATAGAAAGCTAAGAACGTATCCAAAATTCTTAGAGCTATCGTTTATGTCTAAATCAAACGGGGTTCAGGAGTCTAGTGATGCAGAGGTCATAGACATACAAACGTAATTACATTGGCATTTATAACTTCAGTTTGGATGCACGCCAACAATAATTCTAATAGTGTTAGGTTGTAATTATAAAAATGTGTCGGAATACTCATAACACTTTATTGTAATGAAAACTATTAATAGCGTTTTAATTACTGTTATAAACTTTACAAATCCATTAAGCTGAAAGACTTTTTATATTTATGATTTAAGTAATCTTGGTATAGTTTAATGCATAATAATTATGTCTCCATTTTTGAAATGAAATTGCTGATATACTCCGAGGCTGTCGTAAAGAAATCACGAGCTCTCAACGTGCCCTCCGATTGCTTTCTCCTCACAACCGGTCACAAACTATTTAGTAATTACTAAGGATCAATTCTCATAAAGCGTGAAAGTGGTCCATGACTTCCGCACATTATATTAACTCACCCTTCCCTATTCCTGCTGAGTTATTAGATGATTTATGTCGGCCGCGGATTTAATTGGGTAAATAAGTAAATACTTGGTCAACTTGTATAAAATACGTCTTTAATCAATCTTGTATTATTTTTTTCTGCGGTAAGATACACAAGAGTGTATATGCACTTATATTAAGGCGTATAAGCATTACAAATAACCAAACAAACTCACATTCATAGAGTTATTAATTTTAAGTCTAAACTAAAACCAATCTACAAATTATGTAGGTCGTATAAAGTTCGTTTGAAAGAAATCAGTTGAATGTTTGTAATATCAACGAATATTGTGCTGATATGAACGGATTCTCATTTAGGGCTTCATCGATCGTCTATGTTCAAATAATACATACTCTTTAAACAGAGAAGAATACCTAAAAATATTCCTCATAGTTTAGAAACTTTCGTCAGCGTAATATCTTTATTTCCATAAAAACATGAACAATTTTTATGGTTTTCTAAGAATCAATTATTATTTGTATTCCTACAAGTATTCTATTGTAAAAATGTATTATTCAATAGCGATGGAATTAGATTGGTGCAAACGTTTCATTATTCTAATGCCTGCGGTGGGCGGTACTTCAAATAGGCCAGGTGTTCCGAAGTAAATGTAAATATTTTATTGTGGAGGCACAAACAACGCCTGAGAGATCAATAAAATTTGTTTGTTTTGTAAAATGCTCTCCGTTGTCTGCTATATAGATTGTGAACATGAATTATTCAAACATACGAACTGGAGTACCAGCCAGTCCATTTGTTTTAATGCTGCGTCTGATGAATCGTATAACTTCCAGACCTTGCCACGTAACCAATGAAAACGTTGCTTTTGTATGATTGATATCGAATATAAAATTTAAAAAAAAAACACTCAAACTTCCGTATACCGTCCATTATGCAACGAATTAATCTCTGTACATGTAGTATTACTCCATAGCATTCGATTTCGTAATGGAAATATATGAGTGATTATTAATTTTCACTTTGTCGTTTGGATGAAAACAATCGAGTTGAGTGCTCCCGCTGAATACTATTTGGGAGCAAACTATTTTGTTTAGACGCCGAAAATTCCCATTTGCGCAGAATCTGTTCCGTTGTTTGGAACTTGGGTTTATTATAATAGTTTTTGTCACTGGCAATTGTTTGCTTCGTCTTTGGTGAACCGGTTAAGGTTTTATATGTCAAGAATTTATATATGTGACCAGATATATCTGACAGCCCCGTGGCGCAGTTGGCTAGACCTAGTTTGTGAAACGAGAGGCCGCGGGTTCGATCCGCGCACCGAGACAAATGTTTGTGTGATCCACAAATATTTGTTTCGGGTCTGGGTGTTTGTGAGACCGCAAAGTCTCTCGTAGTTTCTGATACGTACGACAAGGGACTTGTACCTAGTATGGGGTCAGAACTATGTGTGTGACTGTTGGGTGTATTTATTTATTTATTATTTATTAAGATAAGTAATAAGTGAACTGTTTATTCAAAATCATGATTATATAGCTTTATTATATGTATTATTAAATAAATTCAATCAATACTCACACACTTAATTCTGAACCGTTAAAACATACAAGTCTTATGTCGTGTGGTTGTAAAATTTTGTGTTAATGCAGGGATCAATTCTGCACTGTCGTAAAACAATTATTGTAAAATGGCCGTATTGACTAATAAATAATCTTTAAATATTTTATGATGCGTGATTACTATAAGGAACCACACTTTAGTTTATAACATCAAAATTAATAAAAATAAATATTTTCCCGCTTATTTTATTTTAGCACCACAGAGGATATTATTAAACAATGACATCAGGACATAGACTAACAACCAACGAGTACCGTTTACATCTTGCTCTCTACACATTTCTACTATTAATTTATAATGAAAGTAATTATTTTGAAAAGGTTAAACTCTATGAAATAAAAATATGTTCCCATATTTTTGTCTATTACTCCGTACTAAAAGTAATTATAGAGTTAACTCTTATGAAATGCATAAAAGAGGTTTTAATCGACGTGTTGCGATTAATCCGAGCTCGTTGAGTACGTTACAGGTAACTTACGGGCATGCTTAGCTACGTCGGGTAAACATTACCGCTGCTAGCTCGAAAACTCAATTACCGACGCTGTTACAAACATTACCTTTACCGTCCGATAGGTAGGGCTGCCGTCACACCTTCACGTGATCAATATCTTAACGTGTTTGCCATCACACTCTTCGGGAATCAAGTGATCTTGTGAAAACTGGTCTTTTAAAATGTTAGAAGCTTGAATAAGTTTTTGAGGTTGCATTGGGAGATATTTTGGGAGCGTCAAGAAGTTAATCGATATTTTGATTGATTTGACAATTTCTGATGGAAATAATTTGTAGACTCTATTTATAATTTAATTTTGTATATTCTTAAACAGTGCATTTTTAAAATTAAAATAACAGCTGTGCGACTGAAAAAAATGATATTAACATTACAGAAATAAGTCGTAAAAATAAGACGTATAGGTAATGAAAAAAACGTATAATGTTAAAAATAATAATATTGTAGGACTTTACAAGATAATAGAACTAAACCTGATGACATTGATCTATAGTTGATAAAAGTATCAAGATCCATTTCCATGTTTCTAACCATTAAAGACACTGCATGTTGTATCAACCCTAGCTATAGAATTTCTGTCTCTAGCACGCATATCGCAAAATATGCTTTGCATTTTAATCATAACATAAGGATATTAAAATATTTAAAAGGTTAATAAATATATAAAATAAACTCATTACTGTGTCCATATTAGAAAGTAAAGATGCAGCATGGTACCATGTCACCTTGCCTTTTATTCTTATGATTTCTGAAATAAACATAATAATAGAACAAATCATGAAAATCTTCTCACGCAACTTGATCAGCTAATATGAGGTCATAGTAGACAATCTGACACTAAATTTACACTAGGCGCTCATATCATGAATGAATTTATACATAAATTTCAACACAACTTACTTATCACACTATCTTGGTAATAATATATTTTCGATAATCATTTTAAATTGCCTTTAGTGCCCTTCTGAGTAAGCTTCGGTCAGTTGAGTTACGGGGACATTGTTCCGTTCCTATATTTATAGTTCGACCATCAACTGTTTACCTTCGCTATTGTCATTAGTGCTCGACGATAAGACGTTCCATTTATGCTCTAGCAGGTAACAGGTAGCTTCTTCAATACAATTTTAAATATTTATTTTTTCTTAAGTATGATTTGTTTTGTTTCGCACTTAGAATATTTAGAGCGGTCTTACAAACGTAAACTTCTTAATATCCTAACGTCTCGCGGCTTAAGAAAAGCTCGCGGCTACCTCTTCGGGGAATACGGGAATGAGTGCATATGTATATATAAAATTAAATTCAATATCAGAATAGAAACGATTTGAATAATGTTAACACATGTACCTACATACATATTTAAAGCACCATTTTATTGTAACTAACTGCAGTCGTACCGAAATATGATGAAAATTATTAGTAATATTCCTCGTAAATGAACATGCAAACATTGTTTGTTCGATCGTTCAGCCATAACCACAATATAGCACGGCTAATACAAAATTAGCTTCGAATTACATCGCGATTGTTTTAAACAGAAATATGAAGCGTGGTTATGTTCTGTGTTGTCTGCTACTTTATCGTTCATATCGTCCCGATAGTTATAAAAGAATCAGTATGCATGCATCTGACCTACTTATGAGGTCGGCTATCTATTTTGTGTTTTAATGCCAAAATCGCATTTTTCAAAATTTTGATTTGATCATAATTCGATTCGATTTTTCTACAATAGTCATGATAATTTATCAACGGAATAGTGTATCGTCTTGGGTGCGAAAAATGTGCACAGTCTGCTTCTCATTTTATAATCCTCGACTATTCAAAATAAATTAAAGCAATAATATCATAGATTCGTTAGGCTTCGGTCCACTCGAGCACAATTTTATAAAAAAAGTAGTCTAGTATGTTCTTTTCCAAAGTCCAATCCATGTGCATATCTAAAATTGTTGAAACATACAAAAGTACAAATTTGTATTCTCTGCTATCATTAGTATGATTTTCTAGTACTATACAGACTGATTTAAATGCTTTCTGAAACATACATATTATGAACACTCCATTTAGCGCAGTGGAAAATAAGTCAAGTACGTCGTAATTCAATGAGTTGTGTCAAAGAGTTATTCCCAAACACACAGTAGGTAATTGTATTGCATAGCCTTGTTCGAGCTCCTTCAAGACCAAAACTAATCATGTCAGTAGAACAAAAAAGCGTCAATGTTTGTATTTTCTCCCTACAAGTGTGCAAACAAGCATTTTATTATTAATGTACAAATTGTGACAAAGAAATACATGGTATGAGGAAAAAATACTCCTCGGGGATAAATATCACTCGCGTAGGCTGTGGATAACAATAACTCACATAACAAATAGTACATCCTCGCAATATACCGCTTTTATGCAAGAAACGGGTTAAAGGGGTTTTACAAAGCAGACTACGAGCTCTCAATGTCTTGTGTTGCAAGCGTTCATACGCGACGATAACGGCTCACCATCCGGGTTAGCTTGTTTGCCGTCACCAAAGAGATAAAAAGAAAACATTTTGAAGTTAGAAACATTCGATTAGTATTCACTGTTAGTGGGATAAATTAATGTTAGTATTCAGTTAGTTTTTTTATAGAAGTCAGCTGTTCGAAGGAATGGTTGTGTGTGTCATCAATGTAAAAAAATAATTAATCATACACTTAAATTTCATATAATCATTATGATCACGGGTTTGTGCCCTTAAACATAAATATCAACGGGTGAAAAAAATACTACATTCTAAAACAAAGGTTGGTTTGACTTCAAAAATAATTTAACAGTTTATTTAGACCACAGATTTAGACGGACGTTGGCGATGAAAATTTTTCCATGTAAATGTCAAAATTTTAAATAAATCATATTCTTCTTTATTGGAAAAAATCCCCCGAGGCTAAATGTTCGATTCAAATTGAATGCTTATGAAAATCTCAATCAATCTCTGTACAAAATACTAGAATTAAATTTTATCGCTCATTGACATAGTTAACAATCTTGTTAAAATGACCCAAGAAATAATATAAAGTATAATTTAAGATGATAAACAATTACACTCCATATTATTTTACTCTGGTAAAAAAAAGGGAACTCACAAATTACTGTGTTTGAAGAGGTAAGGAAGAGGCCGTCTGATGCATAACTGACATATAAATAACTTGACAATGACGCTATGAGTTCTTAACAAGGAAATGTAAGATGTTAATGTGAATTAATTCATTAGTAGCTTCGAATCAGCCAGCATGATTATTTCGAGTAAAAAATAATATGATAACCATTTCTTCTTCATCAACGTGATCCTTTTTGTTATTTAAATTTGTATACGATAGTTTAGTCAAAATAGTTTTGTCATAGTTTATAGTATAAGGTACGACGGGACTGACATGTATGGTGCCATATAAAAATCCCCCTTTTTTATTGAATAAAAAAAAGTTAACGCGATCATCATAACCCCATATACGTCCCACTTCTAGGCTAGAGCCTCCTCTACAACTGAGAGGGTTTAGTCTTTCGTCCACCACCATAATGCGGGTTGGCGGAGTACACACCTAAGTAATTCTTAAGAACTTTAAGGTGTGCAGGTTTCCTCACGAAGTTTTCCTTCACCATTATATTATATGTACGTGATATATATATCACGTATACGTGATACACACATAACTTCAAAAATTCAGGGGTGTGTGCGGGTTTGAACCCGCCACCGCCGAGATTCTCAACCGCGCATAGACCTCGGGGCCATCATTACTATTTCCATTTTTGCCAGTCAACATTATCTATAACTCACTGCACCTGCCAGTCACACACACTACCAGTCACATTATCATGCCAGAATAAATAAAGCGTTAAGCTAGTGACGTACGTAAACTTTTAAAGCGGAAACATTATCAATTACTTTCAGCATAGAATTATACGTACACCCAGCTCTGTCTACTAAATGCATGCAGAAATTAAACCACAGAGAGGACCGCACAGTACGAGCGCTTCTAAAATTACCCATACTGAATCTAGGAGTTAAATTTTATTGTGCGCTGAAATAACACACATTGGTTTTTACACGCGGATGTTGCTTCTATAAAACGATAGCATAACTTGTTTAATAATACATTCAAATAAACTTCGAATCGTTATGAAAATATACTTTTTGAACAGTTTTTTTTGGAGGCTTTGCTCGCGGTAACATAGTTTCGAAATAAAAAATATATATATTAGGAATGTTATTTCATTAAAAAAAGAAACGAACGGTCAATTTTGCACCTAATATTAATAAAAATATCAAATAAATCTTCTTTGTGATAGTCATAACTTATTGCTAATGGAACTGTCAATTTCGAATCTAATATGCACTCATCCGATTTACTGAACTTGACTGAGTATTATTAGTCCTCTACTATGCGCTTAGAAAATGTCAAGAAAATATTAAAGTAAAACTATGTTACTGGTAATACTACATACACATTTATTTATTTATTGGCTGTTTCTTGTAAATTACAAAATAAATGAATGGAGAAACTAAACTGAATATAAAGTACAAGTTGCGGTCTTATAATAGGCAATTGCTTACAGGCAACCTTTGGACGGATAATAGAAGAGGGAAAAAAAAGAGGGTAGCATAAAGTGCATAGAAAAGAAATAAAAAACTAACAGTTAATAAAATTTTCTAAATATAATATATATAAAACACACAAATAAATTCATATTTATATACAGACAACATACCTATATATATACATAAATAAATTCTTACTTGTTGAAACTATGTAATTATTATAATAACCCCTTTATTGTTTCTCACCAATCGATACAGATATTAGTAACCTGAAGTATCACTATATCATGAACGGCAGTCGCAGTCATTAATAAATACCCTGCAAGCAAATTTGGCCTTAGATCAAGAGCCTTAGATGGCAATCTCACTCACCGAATGAAACGCAACAGTATTACTCCACATCCATTTTCTGTGAAACATTGATGATATCACCGCGGTAGAGTACTTACAAAATACCTATTTTTAAATTGATTACAGCATAGGTCTATTGTAAGCCCTGGTTTAATTGAAATAAAAAGGTGCTAAAACCTATCATAATAGATACGAAGAATGAAATATATGAATCCTATTAAATGAACATCTGCGGTATTAATGCTCGTACCGAGCGAAATTAATATAATTATGTGTGATTAATTATCACGGTATAATCAAAACAATACTTATTTCTACACTGGCTTGAGAATTCTCATCTTGTTTCTGATGTAAGTTACATAAACGCTATATCAGACGAAGGCGATGAAAAGAGAGGACTATGGATCATGGTAGTTCTCATTTAGAATTTAATTATAATCACTCAAACGGGTTCGATTCCTGGGTCGGAGTATGGAATTGTGCCCGAAAATGGCACTAGGCTCGCTCCCTATTACGTGGGACTGATATGTATCTATATCACCGTAAAATTGTAAACACCGTTAGATTATAATCTATCTCGCGAGATTTTAAACTGTCGAAAGATTGTGAACCGTAACATACTGCTTACAGTTTAACGTGTTATTATTCGGTAGATTGTAATCTATCGAAATGAAACCGTTAAATCACAATCTTAAACTCAACTATCCGAAGGCTGTGATTGGTCGGCCTTACAGTAGACCATTCTATATCCATAGAGTTAGGTTACGTTAGGTGATTATTCAACTAATCAGTGCGCGAGGTGGGTTCCGTTTCACAATTTGACGGTTCCACTTCGATAGATTATAATCTACCGAGAAATAATGCGTTTAATTGTAAGCAGTTATTACGTTTCATAATCTTTCAACACTACAATCTCGCGATATAGATTATATAATCCAACGGTGTTTACAATTTTACGGTGACATGTACATATGGTATATACTTGGTAAAATGTAGGTGCACAAATGCACCTCTGTCTAACCCTCCAGGAATTACAGGCGTGAGTTAAGTATGTAATCGCCCAAATTGGGACATAATTTCACCCAACTGATCTGACCCATTTTCCTAATATACCCAACCGCAAAAGAGCACTTACTTTGACCAAGTCAGACAGAAATATAAACACGATATTCTTAAAATTTCACTTTTGGCGCGAGTGGTCGAGTCCGGATGACGTTGCATTATGCATTTCACTAACGAACGCGTGCAGTAGAGCCGCGTTCAGAAAATTTGAATAGACAATATTAAACTGAGCAAAACTCACACCTTTACTTAGAAGGGACTTAAATTTACCTATAGCGCCATTAGATCCTCTCACTAACGCTATGACCCACGTTTTGTTAGCCTAGCTTCGTCGTTTTCCGCTAGAAATTCAACATGAAGATTGAAATATATACACCCCTTAATTGTTTCTCGAAATAATTTATGTCATACTCAACTAAGAAATAAACCAAAACCAAATCAAATCCAACCAATATTGTTCGTGTGTTGCGAACAAACACGCAGCAGGCAATAATAGGCAATACCATATCAAAACACCAATTAGCTTACATAAAACGAACCGCACTGCCGATACGTGTCTGTGGGTACTAACAGGACATCTCTGACTTGCTCTGGGTCATTTTCCGACGCTACCTTGGATTTTGTGCTTCACCATCACAAGTGTACATTTATTTATTTATTTATTTACACTTTATACATATATTATGTAAAGGTGGACTTAATGCCTGAGGCATTCTCTTCCAGTCGAACCTTAGATGGTGCAGAGATGAAAAGCGTAGGTGTAAATTAAATTATAATATACTACACACAATATTAAGCTAATACATAAATACAATAGAAAAAAAAACATAATTATCTTAAATACATAATAAAATTATAATATATATACATAAATAAATACATAAAGGTTTAAAATACAATAAATACATACATACTATTGTTGTGAAGAATCGGCCATTCTGGTTGTTAACAACTTTCGAGCTTTCAACATTTAAAAATGTATTGAATATTTATAAAACTTCTAGCTTCTACCAAATGCATTTTATATTTTACTTCACGGTTTTACGTATTCCAAAATTCGATTTAATTCATTCGCAAGTTTTGTGGTAAAATAAAAAGGCTAGAAATACTTTCCTTTGTTTAGATATTTGTCACTTAGGACCTATATATTAGATTCTTTTTCTTTATTTTTTACCTGGAAAATGAACCGTTCTTGAAAGGTTACCAAACAACTACCTGCAGAATGCTACTAAGGCTCTGATATGATCACACATTTACTATTTCTGACAACTTTTGATTTAGAGGTCTCAGCGGCATGTGATGTAGTTACGGACATAACATAGTGTACCAGCATTTACCACCTACTTTCCGTTACCCAAACAGCAACAAACGAATTAGCAGATTGTTCAAATGTTTGCATTAAGAAGCCATCCATCTACTCGCCCCGCTCAAGTCGCACACATGACTGCACACATCAGAATGCGGAAACTATGCAAAATTTTATTAGAATAACCAACTTTAGTTTCGTTGTTACACATATTTGACATATTGTAATAAGTTTCGCGTGCACAAATTTCGCGGGCATAAATAGTGGACTACGTTTAAATTGGTTGCAATAATAACTACTTCTTTTGGGTTACATGTTCAAAAGAGCCAATCAATGACAAATGAATAAAAAATATTAGTTATGTAATAAACATAATTTTTGTGATGAACCTATTTTTAAGTCTTGTATTACTACCGATGGCCGCGATGATCCTTAAATAACTAACAGAAAACGTCACAAAAATTGGCACTAAGACGGATAACTGCTAGCAAAAACAAAAATTCATACACAAAAATCTGGCCCTGCAACGACTCAAAGTTTCAAAACTTTTAGAATTTAGAATAAAAACCTGTTGTCTACATTCACCAGTCCCCTATATTGAACACAAAGTAAACACAATTGCAACTAACTCCGGTCGAATCACTGCATCGCGATGTTTTGTACTACCTACGTGACGGAGCGCTGCCAGATCTTCTTAGATCTCCCACGTTTACTTTCGATGTGGTTTCTGAGCGAAGTATTTCAAGAAATATTTGCTTGTCTCTAAAAGTATTAATGTACACAAAACTGACGTAAAACTTCGTAGAATTAAAATTTCCGTGATGTAACTAGTTATACTTGACTCAGCAACCAAGGACCGCTAGTTCAACGACATCAATGAAACACGTGTTTGAGGAGACACTGTAGGTACTCGTAATGGGCGTTATAATACGAATTAGGAAGATTACTTATTTTATAAGTTTTAAACGATACGTAGGTATCGTAGGTACGTAGGTATAGATAGGTACGAACTATACGTAGGTACCTAAAAATATACACTGTCATGCCTTTCTCCCATAAGGGTAGGCAGATACTATTAAGTGACATAAGCTATGATTTTAACATATGTACCTCTTATTATATATGAAGGAAAAGCTATTATAATATTTTATAATTGTAGCCTATCGTTTCTCGGTCGTCGGTATTCTTACTGTATCGGATGTTAAGCAATTATCCTTTGTCCTACCAAATATTCATCCATCAGCCAAAGGAAGTCCACTGCTTGACATAGGCCTCTCCCATTAACCTTTACCATATACTATGTAGACATTAAGGCATTCTTGCCTAGGCTATATGTATAGCTCTTATACATTTGGTATTGTATATTTCACGATATATAGTTCATATATCGAGAAATACAAAGTTCATCAACACTGACTTCTAATTGGACATGTCGAATAAAGCTTCATAGGCCGTGTGCTAACATTCCATTGAACACACTGGTGACATTTTAGTCCACGTATGCTCTTTCAAACGTGACGTATGTATTTATTCTTTTTAAAATATTTATATAATTGAAAAAATAACTAGTACATATGTTATTAAATTAAAGCAACCTAGTTATTTTGTTTATATATTATGTGGCTACGTAATATAGCTTTGAAAAATGATGTTATTGCTTTTGTCAAATCGTTTAAATAATCGGGAGTCTCTCTTCTCTATACAAAGTCATACTTATAGTTGTGTGTTGTAGAAGTGGAGAGGCAAATACACTCTTGATCAAATATTGTTTTTTGCACGACAAAACCGCAACTGATGGTTAGTGCGGTAATATCCAAACACTGCATCAATTGACGACAGACGTTGTACTCTATTTCGTACACACAGAAACAAATATTGTCTATCGCCACTAGATACAATTATTCCATTATGCTCAATTATCGCTTCACGATATTTTTTCACGATTCGCTTCACGATAATTTAATAAAAAAAATCTAAAAACAGCGATTCAAAGCCGATTTTCAAGTCTAGGGAGGGTTTAACTAGGTGCTGAATATTTTTTATGTCGACTCCGCATTAGTTTCAAAAATGGAAGTCTTAATCAGATGTCTGAGTGCTCTAGAGTTTTAAGGTCCATTCTCGGTATATCCTGGCAGTCTTTACGAGAGCAATAAGTAACGAGTTATAATATAATATAGCGTCAAAAAGCTATGTGTTAGGCCTGAATTCGAACCAACAACTATTCTTTATGTAATCCGGCCCTCTGGTCAGTCAAAGTAAAATATATCAAAGTTATAGACTTATAGACACATCGCATATTCAAGTGGAATACTATATCCCAATATAAATTTAACTAATAGAGTATGTTTATAATTTCTTCGAGTCCTCTTTACTCTGATCTACCTTCTTTAGAAGATAAATGCATCAAGCATGATGCATCAAGGTCAAAGACTGTATCAGTGCCATACATAGATAACTACTCAGGCGTGTATATCCCGAAGGAGAAGGCAAAGGTACATTTCAGCATCCTAATTTCGCTATTCATGGCTAATAATAAATAAAACTATAGTTCAATGGTAATAAACTAATTTTAAGTTTATTCTCGTGACAACTTTTTAAAACATTAACTTTGTGATTAAATTTGATATTAGCAAAATTAGTACGCGGTTTTTAAATGAAAATTTCGTTTACCAGATTTATCACATTTAATAAATTATTATTCTTATCTACATGATTTAAACAAAGCTCAGTTAGTCTCATTAAGCTTGTCTGTGGAGTTTTTAGATAATATTTTTAGCAAGTAATTAGTGGGGTAGTATTCAGACGAACTTGTAAATGTGCCAGGACTCATTGTGTACGGATAATAATTTATCATTACATTAACTGAATGTAAATACCTACATACATACATAATCTCACGCCTGTATTCTCCGAAGGGGTAGGCAGAGGTGCATTCCTGCACCCACATTTCGCCAGGTATGTATCAGTCCGATGTAATAGGGGAGCCTATTGCCGTTTTTCGGGAACGATTCCAGACACCGTGCTTCTACTGAGAATTTCCTAATAGAAAAACCCAATAACACTTTGCCTGGCCCGGGAATCGAAACCAGGGCCTCTAAATCGCACGGACATACTTGCACCGCGAGACCACGAAGCAGTCTGAATATATGTAAGTCCTGCTGAACGTAAATGTGTAAGATAATAGTTTATGTTTGTTATAAGGTGCGTTTGTCATGTCTTGAATACAATACAATTAGTACAATTTCGTCGTAGCCTTTGATTGAAGAAATTCGTATATTTTATACTGAAAATTTATTAATCTTATATAGCCTGCATCTCAAAATCCTTTCTTAGGGGATGCCTACGTCATAGTAGCTTTATAGTAGTAGTCTCAGCCCGATCGGCTTAAAATTGACAAAGTTTCATACAAACTTTCATCCCCTATTTTATCCCCTTGGGGGTAGAATTAATCAAAATCCTTTCTTAGCGGTTGCCTACGTCATAACATCTACCTGCATGTCAAATTTCAGCCCGATCCGTCCAGTGGTTTGGGCTGTGCGTTGATAGATCACTATGTCAGTCAGTCACCTTTGAGTTATATATATTTAGAGATTCCCGGTTCTTCAGTCACAACTAACAAAGTAATTTCGAACAAAATTGTTCAACTTGATCTTGATGAAGAAGTATAAAATATTGAATAAAATCTTTGGAATTCCGGTCATCCTAGTGTTATAATATCTATTTTATGTGTGGGTACTATTGAAACCAAGCTGATCCATTATTAAATAACAAAATTTTCGCTACTAAGTGGGCGTGATCAAATCCCTTTTCGATCAATTTGTACATTAAATTTTATTAATTTTGTTTCTCTATTACAAGCAAATTATTTTGCTGCTTAAAGACCTTCCTGTGCTATTTTCATCTGTTTATTGAAGTTATACTTCTTTTGGCGCGTTAGGGAAAAATGATGAGAATGAATTTTTTACGATGCGCGCGCACACCGACACCAAAAAGTTTTTCAGAAAAAGTTTGTTTTAAATTTTAAGAATCTAGAATAGTGACAGTAATAAAAAGGGATTGACATATTTTTTTAATTTTAAGTAGTTTTGATTATTTTATTTATTTATTAGTATATCTATATTGTTAGAAACTAAAATTTAATTATTCAAATCTTTAAAAATGACTGTTATTTGACCTGATGCCGTAACTATAGTAACCAAATAATAAGACGCGTAAAAACTTTCAGGCCGATCAAGAAAATATACGATCTGTGTCGTTTTCCCGCGCTTGCTCTATATTCGCCAATGCAGTGTTGCCACCCACACCAACTTATTTCTGACAATATATATATATTGTTAGAAACTAAAAACTTAATTATTCAAATCTTTTAAAAATGACTGTTATTGCCGTAACTATAGTAACCAAAATAATAAGACGCGTAAAAACTTAAGGGACGATCAAGAAAAAATAGACGATCTGTGTCGTTTTCCCGCGCTTGCTCTATATTCGCCAATGCAGTGTTGCCACCCACACCAACTTATTTCTGACACGGCCTCTCCTGACGGGGCTACGTCCTCGAAGCCCTTTTTAGGCCCGTGAAGCCCTTAGCCGGACATCGTCAATGGCCCAGAAAACCAGGTAGGCGTTAGGATTTACACAGGTCTTTTCCTACGCAACCAGACGCCCATGTTCGCTTGCACAGGTCTTACGCCAGTCTTTTGTAAGTCACCCCAGAAACCTAGGTAGGCGTTAGGATTTACACAGGTCTTTTCCCACGCAACCAGACGCCCATGTTTCGTTTGTACAGGTCTTACACCAGTCTTTTGTAGGTCACCCCAGATACCTAGGTGGGTTAGGCTTTACACAGGTCTTTTGTCGGCGGCGCAACCAACGCAACCCGATACCTTCCCATGTGTCAGGGTCAACCCAATACCATGCGCACACAGGTTTTACGTGGGTCTCTTCCACTGAACACATTTCCTATGACGTCAAAGCCAATACACACACTCACAAGCTAATTAAAAAAAAACTAAAACTGAATCATCTGCGTACACAAATAATTAAAACATCGGTATGACATCTTAAAAATGCAGCTCAAACGGGCGTCTATTTGCCCTTCCACAACATCGTGTATGAAGCATCAGTATGCTATACTTCAGTAAGTAATAATAATAATCACCATCATCATCACCATCCTCACCATTGAGACGGTATCAGTAAGTAAAGTGGTATTAAAATATCGAGAACAGGTTTACTAGTCAAACGGGTACTAACCTCAAAAATTGTCTCGCTTGTACATTGCCAGGGTTAGAGGCCTTTATTAATGCTTTAATTTTATACGCGCTTGGCCTATTCTGACCATTGCTCATAGCCCTTCTCATCATTACACTGATTAGCAATACGCACGTGCGTATATTGTCGATCACGTGGTCGACCTCATCGCACCAAACATAAAAATCATTTAAAGACGGATCAAAAGTTGAAATATAAATGTTGTTAGATCTTACCGGGTTCGAAGTACTTATATGTCTTACGAATTGTACTAATGCAGTCGTACGGAGTTTGTGACACTGATGACTTGTGGCAGGAGTTAAAGGGATAGTCGAGCTCCTTGTAGGTGTGGGGGCCACACAGGGCACCACAACGCCACTATCCGTCAGCGGTAGTCCGCCAACGACACTCGTTGCGCTTGACCTGGAACTTATATCCTCATTAGTATGGCGTGGATCTTGTATCCCACTTCTGATGTTAGAAACTAAAAACTTAATTATTCAAATCTTTTAAAAATGACTGTTATTGCCGTAACTATAGTAACCAAAATAATAAGACGCGTAAAAACTTAAGGGACGATCAAGAAAAAATAGACGATCTGTGTCGTTTTCCCGCGCTTGCTCTATATTCGCCAATGCAGTGTTGCCACCCACACCAACTTATTTCTGACAATATATATATTGTTAGAATACATAAGGATAGTGGAGGAGTAACTCTATATAGGCCGGTGCCGAGTGTTGGCGGACCTCCTTTGGTTGCGCTCCTTCCGTCGCGTCAGTTTGACACGATTGTCATTGGTTAGGATTAGGATAATTTGTCATGCTGTTAGTTTTTGCTCTTTTATTGTAAATTGTAATCTGGATTATTTAGCGTTAGTTTTGTGTCGGAATCGATGAATGTTAATGTTACTTTGATATTGAGTAAATGTAATTAATGAAATTGTAAAAACGTGTAAAGTATTTTCCTTTTTAAAAACTCACTTCTGATCGAATTTCCTTAGATCAGAAGTGGGATCGGCCCTTTTTGCCCACTTTCTTTATTTTGTCGAAGTTAGTTTCTGTGTGTAGTTAAAATATTTTTTAAATTTCTTAGCTTTGCGAAGAAATGCAGTTTTTAGTGCAAATGTCACTACATATTTATGTCTTGTTTCCCGATCTGGGTGAGTCGTTTTTGAATATTTTTATTTATGTTTTGAATTGTATAGTTGTTTTGTTGGATTACATCTTCTTATTTTAATTTCGTTAAAATGTCGGATCGTGAGCATGCGCGTAGCGCGAGTCACCGCGGCAGTCGTTGTTCATATCATGATCGGCGTTTGCATTTTCGGTCTAAGTCGCCACAATAGAATTCGGGTCACTCCACGGTTACTGATTGGATTATCGATGCGATTCGTTCTATTAGCCATGGGAGTAGGACTAGTCAAAATTTTTACATTTCAAATTTTGATCCGAATCTTAATAACATAGATGATTGGTGTTCAGAAGTAGATCGCGCAAAATTTCTTAATGATCGGAATTATTACGAGTGTCTTTCGTGTATTAGTAATTGTTTAAAGGAAGACGCGCGTTCGTGGCTGAACGAATGGGTAACGAACGATTGTACGTGGAGTAATTAAAAAAAAAAAGAGTTCAGGCCGTTATGTCTACGGAAGTCCGATATTGCAAATATTTTGGCCGATGTTATTAACACGAACTCCGACAAATACTCTACGTTGCCAAACAAAGTTCAGAGACATCAAACAAGGAGACCGTTCATTTTTGTAATTCTTTGGTTAAGTCTGTTAATAGTGACGTAGTTATAGTTATTATTCAGGATGTTTCAGTAGATGTTTTAATCGATAGTGGCTCCACCGTATCCCTTATTTTATCGTCTTTATTGAAGCATTTTAGCCATACGCGCAAACCAGTTTTTCGAATTTTTAAGGGTTTAGGTAGCCAGGAAGTAGAAAGTACTTGTTACGTTACGTTGACAATTGAGTTTGATGGTTTGACTTTCGAGGTAGATCTGTTTGTGGTTGCAGTTAAATTCATGAACACTCCAGTCATTGTTGGTACAGATGTTTTGAATAGAGACTGCGTTAGGTATGTTCGTACTAAGGACTATCAGCTGCTTACGAGGGATGATCGTAATTCAAACAGAGTGATGACGGTTCAATCGGAGACTTCAATCTCAATCAATACTTGTCTTGTTGATAAACAGTTACAAAAATTGTTAGAGATTATTAACGCGTTTTCAAAGTTTTTCATTTCTGGTACCGCGACCTCAACTGTAAACACAGGGTGTATGACAATTAAACTCAAATCCAACGTCCCTGTCAATTATCGCCCGTATCGTCTTTCTCTTGCTGAGACTCTTCGTGTTCGCGAGATTATTAAGGATCTTTTAGATAAGGGCATTTTGGGAAGGTTAATGACATCACAGTTAAGGATCGCTTCCCATTACCGCGTATTGATGACCATATAGAACGTTTCATCATCATCATCATTATCAGCCCAAAGAAGTCCACTGCTGAACATAGGCCTCCCCCAATGACTTCGACAGTGACTTGTTGGAGGCAGCCTGCATCCAGCGACGACCCGCGACCTTCACCAGGTCGTCGGACCATCTTTTGGGTGGACGTCCTACGCTGCGCTTTCCGGTACGCGGCCTCCACTCGAGAACCTTTTGGCCCCATTGGCCATCGGTTCTCCGCGCTATGTGCCCGGCCCATTGCCACTTCAACTTGCTAATCCGCTGGGCTATGTCGGTTACTTTAGTTCTCTTACGGATCTCCTCATTTCTGATTCGATCTCGTAGGGAAACCCCGAGCATAGCCCTCTCCATAGCTCGTTGAGTGACTCTAAGCCGTCTAATGAGGCCCATAGTGAGAGGCCACGTCTCAGTGCCGTATGTCATCACTGGTAACACACAACTATCGAAGACTTTTGTCTTCAGGCACTGAGGTATTTTGGACGAGAAGACGTCGCTTAGTTTCCCGAACGCTGCCCAACCGAGTTGGATTCGCCGATTGACCTCTCTCTCGAAGTTGGACCTGCCTAACCGGACCACTTGTCCTAAATAGACGTATTCGTCTAAAACTTCGAGAGTCGAGCCCCCAACTGCGATCGGGGTGGGCACAAAATGGACATTCGACATGATTTTCGTCTTGTCCATGTTCATTTTAAGACCCACCTGTTGAGAGACTCGATTGAGGTCTTCGAGCATAGTGCGAAGGTCTTCCAGCGATTCTGCCAAGACTACAATATCGTCGGCAAACCGAAGGTGGGTGATATACTCGCCGTTGATGTTGATGCCGATCCTTTCCACTGCAAGAGCTTGAAGGCATTTTCCAGCGCGGCAGTGAACAGTTTCGGAGATATAACATCTCCCTGTCTCACGCCTCTCCGTAGTGGAATAGAACGTTTAGGGCACAATAGTTACTTCAGTAGTTTAGATATGGCTACTGGCTTCCACCAAATTCGATTAAGTCAGGATTCAGTACCGTTTACGGGATTTGTCACACCTGAAAGACATTATTAATATTTGAAGATGCCTTACGGTTTGATAAATGCTCCAGTTGTTTATCAGCGGATTATTGCAAAAACACTTCGTGAGTTCATAGAATCCGCTGATATTCTTTTATACGTTGATGACGTCTTAATTTCGAGCAAGACGGTAGATCAGGGTCTTGTTTTGCTGCTTAGGGTTCTCGAAACTCTGACTAAGGCCGGTATCTCGATCGACCTGAAGAAGTGCTCATTTCTAGCCACTGAAATTGAATACTTGGGGCAAACAATTAGTCAGAGTCAGGTTAGGCCGCGTCATGAGAAGGTGAGAGCTTTGATTGACTCAGCTGAACCGCGAAATGTTAAACAAGTTCGTCAGTTTATGGGCTTAGCCAGCTACTTCAGACGGTATATAGCTGACTTTTCCCAGAAGACTGCTTGCATTGCAGCGTTAACAAAGAAGAAAGTTAATTTTGACTGGGGACTAGAACAACGGGCTGCTCGAAAGAACATTGTGGAATGTCTAACGAGTAAGCCGGTACTTGCGATATTTGATCCTTCATTGCCGATAGAAGTCCACACAGACGCGAGTTCTATCGGTTATGGAGCTGTTATGATGCAAGTGCATGAGGGCAATCGTAAGCGAGTGGTATCTTACTTTAGTAGACTTACTCAGGGGGCTGAGAGTAAATACCACTCGTACAAGTTAGAAACTTTGGCTTTTGTCAAAGCTCTTCGTCATTTTAGGCATTATCTTGTGGGAGTACACTTCACCGTAGTCACTGGCTGTAATGCCTTGAAATTAACTCAGCGTAAGAAAGATTTGTTACCTAGAGTGGCTCTGTGGTGGGTATTTCTACAGGATTTTAATTTCAGTTTGGATTATCGTAAGACGCCCCGCGTCTTTGAACCTAACTCTGTTTTTTGTAAGAAAGCAGGCACAATCAACTGGGAAACTTGACTCCTGCATGCGAGGACCGCATCGGGTGGTGAAGATTCTCCCACATGGACGCTACGAGCTTCAGCTTCTGGCCGGCTCGTACGGGAAGTCTACGCAAGCAGCCGCGGAGTATACGACTCCATGGCATGGAGAGTGGACGCCCGATATGTGTGCTGATTTATTCAGTGGTGAGCGATTGAATTATTTAGTATGGCTTTATAATTCCTGCTTGGACAATTTTTGTAGCAATCGCCTATTATTGTACTAGGTACCTTGTGACAGTTTATTTATTTATTTAAAACTTTATTGTACACGTAATAATAATACAAGGGAGTACATCATATTACATTAGTACAAAACAGTTATATTTGAAGTGTGATCTAGCTACCTTGGATAGTCCCAATCTCGGAGTTTTGTACTCGGATGGGCTATCTGGGCCGAGGGATGCGCTTTGAGTGGGGTATTGTTCCATGTTGATGGATGCTGTCTAGGAGTGAGCTCAGGCATGCGATCCTGATATATGTAACATGCCTTAGGCAGCTTTGTGATGCGTTCGGAAACTTGACTCTGTTGTTGAGTTGTCCTGGAACTAGAGCTGGGGGTACCGAAGGGTCACGCCATGCTTTGGTTTGTGACTGTTCGTGTACCGTGAGACATGTTTATCGGCAATTGTAGTCTGTGTTTTGTAACGTAGTTTGGTTTGAAGCATATCTTTATGTGAACTTAACACACACGCAAAGCCATGCCTCACGTAAGTCCTCGTAGGTCCTCTGGCGAGTCGTGAGGTGGCGATCTTCCGACAAGTCCCGCCCCGGGTGGTTGGTTCATATATTGCAATGTTTTACACCTATTTTGTGTAAATCCATACTAGGTTAGCTTAGCTTACATGAGTTATCATCACCGATACCATCGTTGGGTCAAAATGCACAATGGGTACTGCCGTTATTTTGTTTTACTACAGATGCAAACAACGAAGAGGAGGAGTCAGCTCCTGGTGTCAACCTGCCTCTCGACTTGGAGCTGCCTTTGGAAGAAATCGAGCCACAACCCAGTACCATGCAGACAACGAAGGGGAGGAGTCAGCTCCTGGTGTCAACCTGCCTCTCGACTTGGAGCTGCCTTTGGAAGAAATCGAGGCCAACCCAGTAACTTCGGGATACAGAGAATCTCTGGTTGGCAGTCTCCACAGCAAAGCTGAAGACAGAAGAGTCCGGGGACGGCCTCTCGTCAGGAAAGGCCGTGTTAGAATACATAAGGATAGTGGAGGAGTAAATCCTTAGAATATATATTCTAATATATATTCTAAGGAAATTCGATCAGAAGTGAGTTTTTAAAAAGGAAAATACTTTACACGTTTTTTTACAATTTCATTAATTACATTTACTCAATATCAAAGTAACATTAACATTCATCGATTCCGACACAAAACTAACGCTAAATAATCCAGATTACAATTTACAATAAAAGAGCAAAAACTAACAGCATGACAAATTATCCTAATCCTAACCAATGACAATCGTGTCAAACTGACGCGACGGAAGGAGCGCAACCAAAGGAGGTCCGCCAACACTCGGCACCGGCCTATATAGAGTTACTCTTCCACTATCCTTATGTATTCTAACACGGCCTTTCCTGACGAGAGGCCGTCCCCGGACTCTTCTGTCTTCAGCTTTGCTGTGGAGACTGCCAACCAGAGATTCTCTGTACCCCGGAGTTACTGGGTTGTGGCTCGATTTCTACCAAAGGCAGCTCCAAGTCGAGAGGCAGCTCCAAGTCGAGAGACAGCTCCAAGTCGAGAGGCAGGTTGACACCAGAAGCTGACTGCTCCCCTTCGATGTCTTCATCTGTAGAAAAACAAAATAACGGCAGTACCCATTGTGCATTTGACCCAACGATGGTATCGGTGATGATAACCCATGTAAGCTAAGCTAACCTAGTATGGATTTACACAAAATAGGTGTAAAACATTGCAATATATGAACCAACCACACGGGGCGGGACTTGTCGGAAGATCGCCACCTCACGACTCGCCAGAGGACCTACGAGGACTTACGTGAGGCATGGCTTTGCGTGTGTGTTAAGTTCACATAAAGATATGCTTCAAACCAAACTACGTTACAAAACACAGACTACGATTGCCGATAAACATGTCTCACGGTACACGAACAGTCACAAACCAAAGCATGGCGTGACCCTTCGGTACCCCCAGCTCTAGTTCCAGGACAACTCAACAACAGAGTCAAGTTTCCGAACGCATCACAAAGCTGCCTAAGGCATGTTACATATATCAGGATCGCATGCCTGAGCTCACTCCTAGACAGCATCCATCAACATGGAACAATACCCCACTCAAAGCGCATCCCTCGGCCCAGATAGCCCATCCGAGTACAAAACTCCGAGATTGGGACTATCCAAGGTAGCTAGATCACACTTCAAATACAACTGTTTTGTACTAATGTAATATGATGTACTCCCTTGTATTATTATGATGTGTACAATAAAGTTTTAAATAAATAAATAAACTGTCACAAGGTACCTAGTACAATAATAGGCGGTTGCTACAAAAATTGTCCAAGCAGGAATTATAAAGCCATACTAAATAATTCAATCGCTCACCACTGAATAAATCAGCACGCACATCGGGCGTTCACTCTCCATGCCATGGAGTCATATTCTCCGCGGCTGCTTGCGAAGACTTCCCGTACGAGCCGGCCAGAAGCTGAAGCTCGTAGCGTCCATGTGGGAGAATCTTCACCACTCGATGCGGTCCTCGCATGCAGGAGTCAAGTTTCCCAGTTGATTGTGCCTGCTTTCTTACAAAAACTAGAGAGTTAGGTTCAAAGACGCGGGGCGTCTTACGATAATCCAAACTGAAATTAAAATCCTGTAGAAATACCCAACACCGAGCCACTCTAGGTAACAAATCTTTCTTACGCTGAGTTAATTTCAAGGCATTATAGTCAGTGACTACGGTGAAGTGTACTCCCACAAGATAATGCCTAAAATGACGAAGAGCTTTGACAACAGCCAAAGTTTCTAACTTGTACGAGTGGTATTTACTCTCAGCCCCCTGAGTAAGTCTACTAAAGTAAGATACCACTCGCTTACGATTGCCCTCATGCACTTGCATCATAACAGCTCCATAACCGATAGAACTCGCGTCTGTGTGGACTTCTATCGACAATGAAGGATCAAATATTGCAAGTACCGGCTTACTCGTTAGACATTCCACAATGTACTTTCGAGCAGCCCGTTGTTCTAGTCCCCAGTCAAAATTAACTTTCTTCTTTGTTAACGCTGCAATGCAGGCAGTCTTCTGGGCAAAGTCAGCTATATACCGTCTGAAGTAGCTGGCTAAGCCCATAAACTGACGAACTTGTTTAACATTTCGCGGTTCAGCTGAGTCAATCAAAGCTCTCACCTTCTCATGACTCGGCCTAACCTGACTCTGACTAATTGTTTGCCCCAAGTATTCAATTTCAGTGGCTAGAAATGAGCACTTCTTCAGGTCGATCGAGATACCGGCCTTAGTCAGAGTTTCGAGAACCCTAAGCAGCAATACAAGACCCTGATCTACCGTTTTGCTCAAAATTAAGACGTCATCAACGTATACAAGAATATCACCGGATTCTATGAACTCACGAAGTGTTTTTGCAATAATCCGCTGATAAACGACTGGAGCATTTACCAAACCGTAAGGCATCTTCAAATATTGATAATGACCTTCAGGTGTGACAAATCCCGTAAACGGTACTGAATCCTGACTTAATCAAATCTGGTGGAAGCCAGTAGCCATATCTAAACTACTGAAGTAACTATTTTGCCCTAAACGTTCTATTCCACTACGGAGAGGCGTGAGACAGGGAGATGTTATATCTCCGAAACTGTTCACTGCCGCGCTGGAAAATGCCTTCAAGCTCTTGCAGTGGAAAGGATCGGCATCAACATCAACGGCGAGTATATCACACACCTTCGGTTTGCCGACGATATTGTAGTCTTGGCAGAATCGCTGGAAGACCTTAGCACTATGCCCGAAGACCTCAATCGAGTCTCTCAACAGGTGGGTCTTAAAATGAACATGGACAAGACGAAAATCATGTCGAATGTCCATGTTGTGCCCACCCCGATCGCAGTTGGGGGCTCGACTCTCGAAGTTGTAGACGAATACGTCTATTTAGGACAAGTGGTCCGGTTAGGCAGGTCCAACTTCGAGAGAGAGGTCAATCGGCGAATCCAACTCGGTTGGGCAGCGTTCGGGAAACTACGCGACGTCTTCTCGTCCAAAATACCTCAGTGCCTGAAGACAAAAGTCTTCGATAGTTGTGTGTTACCAGTGATGACATACTGCACTGAGACGTGGCCTCTCACTATGGGCCTCATTAGACGGCTCAGAGTCACTCAACGAGCTATGGAGAAGGCTATGCTCGGGGTTTCCCTACGAGATCGAATCAGAAATGAGGAGCTCTGTAAGAGAACTAAAGTAACCGACATAGCCCAGCGGATTAGCAAGTTGAAGTGGCAATGGGTCGGGCACATAGCGCGGAGAACCGATGGCCGATGGAGCCAAAAGGTTCTCGAGTGGAGGCCGCGTACCGGAAAGCGGAGCGTAGGACGTCCACCCACAAGATGGTCCGACGACCTGGTGAAGGTCGCGGGTCGTCACTGGATGCAGGCTGCCTCCAACAGGTCACTGTGGAAGTCATTGGGGGAGGCCTATGTTCAGCAGTGGACTTCTTTGGGCTGATAATGATGATGATGATGAAACGTTCTATATGGTCATCAATACGCGGTAATGGGAAGCGATCCTTAACTGTGATGTCATTAACCTTCCCAAAATGCCCTTATCTAAAAGATCCTTAATAATCTCGCGAACACGAAGAGTCTCAGCAAGAGAAAGACGATACGGGCGATAATTGACAGGGATGTTGGAATTGAGTTTAATTGTCATACACCCTGTATTTACAGTTGAGGTCGCGGTACCAGAAATGAAAAACTTTGAAAACGCGTTAATAATCTCTAACAATTTTTGTAACTGTTTATCAACAAGACAAGTATTGATTGAGATTGAAGTCTCCGATTGAACCGTCATAACTCTGTTTGAATTACGATCATCCCTCGTAAGCAGCTGATAGTCCTTAGTACGAACATACCTAACGCAGTCCCTATTCAAAACATCTGTACCAATAATGACTGAAGTGTTAATGAATTTAGCTGCAACCACAAACAGATCTACCTCGAGAGTCAAACCATCAAAATCAATTGTCAATGTAACGTAACAAGTACTTTCTACTTCCTGACTACCTAAACCCTTAAAAATTCGAAAAACTGGTTTGCGCGTATGGCTAAAATGCTTCAATAAAGACGATAAAATAAGGGATATGGTGGAGCCACTATCGATTAAAACATCTACTGAAACAGCCTGAATAATAACTACAACTACGTCACTATTAACAGACTTAACCAAAGAATTACAAAAATGAACGGTCTCCTTGTTTGATGTCTCTGAACTTTGTTTGGCAACGTAGAGTATTTGTCGCAGTTCGTGTTAATAACATCGGCCAAAATATTTGCAATATCGGACTTCCGTTGACATAACGGCCTGGACTCTTTTTTTTTAAATTACTTCACGTACAATCGTTCGTTACCCATTCGTTCAGCCACGAACGTCTCCCTTTAAACAATTACTAATACACGAAAGACACTCGTAATCATTCCAATCGTTAAGAAATTTAGCGCGATCTACTTCTGAACACCAATCATCTATGTTATGAAGTTTCGGATCAAAATTTGAAATGTAAAAAAATTTTGACTAGTCCTACTCCCATGGCTAATAGAAAGAATCGCATCGATAATCCAATCAGTAACCGTGGAGTGACCCGAATTCTATTGTGGCAACCTAGACCGAGAATGCGAACGCCGATCATGATATGAACAACGACTGCCGCGGTGACTCGCGCTACGCGCATGCTCACGATCCGACATTTTAACGAAATTAAAATAAGAAGACGTAATCCAACAAAACAACTATACAATTCAAAACATAAATAAAAATATTCAAAAACGACTCACCCTGATCAGGAAACAAGACATAAGTATGTAGTGACATTTGCACTAAAAACTGCATTTCTTCGCAAAGCTAAGAAATTTGAAAAATAATTTAACTACACACAGAAACTAACTTCGACAAAATAAAGAAAGTGGGCAAAAAGGGCCTATCCCACTTCTGATCTAAGGAAATTCGATCAGAAGTGAGTTTTTAAAAAGGAAAATACTTTACACGTTTTTTACAATTTCATTAATTACATTTACTCAATATCAAAGTAACATTAACATTCATCGATTCCGACACAAAACTAACGCTAAATAATCCAGATTACAATTTACAATAAAAGAGCAAAAACTAACAGCATGACAAATTATCCTCATCCTAACCAATGACAATCGTGTCAGACTGACGCGACGGAAGGAGCGCAACCAAAAGAGGTCCGCCAACACTCGGCACCGGCCTGTATAGAGTTACTCTTCCACTATCCTTATGTATTCTAACAATATATTGAATATTAGTGATAAAACTAATTTGAATAAACTGTTTTGAGTGCATTTATAGATTGGAGGTTAATTGTTGGTATGTATAATTTATTTACATCGTTAATTAATTATTACATTATTATCTAAAAGAATTTTTTTTTTTCGTTTTGTTTTATTTCTGGTATATTAACAAATTTTATGTATAAATAAAAAAAATTTTTTATAATATATTATTTAAGAAAATATATATTTATTTTTTTCAAGTAGCTCTTCTATTCTCTTCTAAATTAAGAGCCTATGGTGAGTTATGGATTTTCATTCATTCCATTGAAGTATTAATCGCTGTTGATGTTATAATTGTATCAAGTACATATGATAGTGTTATGGTCGAGATCACATTGTTTAACCGGTCCAGCGGCGAACAAACAAATAGGAGCGGTAATGTTATTGTGCTCTAACCCTTCGCCCGGAAAACAAAACTCCGTCACACAATCCCGTGCGCAACTCCCAAAAATTATTTACCTTTCATTCCGTTCACTAAATGAGTAGGTTTATTGTCCAGTTGTTAAGTCCAGAAAGCTTTGCCCTTAATTGGAGCTTTCCGACAAATAACTTTTCTGTTTTCTCAAACTCGGACAGCTCTTAAATAATGCTCTTAATTAAATTTGCGCAAAATGAAATAGAATTCGGCAATGTCTCAAAGTAGTTGTTGAATTCGGATACAATGTTATACATTAACTTCCTTAATTAATAATGTGGAACTCTTAATGTTTTCGTGTCCATCATAGAGAATGTGTGTGTTTTTCATTACCTGATTAAAGACAATATTTTTTGTGATTTATAAACTATAATGGAAACATAAATACCTATTTCTGATTTATTTCTTTGTTAATAAATTTAAAATCATAACGGAAAATAGCTGCCAAGATGTTGTGCGTGAGTTAGTTGAATAATATTATAACTAAAAATTTTATTGACCGATATAATGCATAAACACAAATAGCTGTATGAGATAATTTTGCACAACCAAATTGGAATGAATGAAGAATGACTCAATTGTCTGTTGGATTGCTAACATCCTTTTGTTAATAAAGACTGACACGCGTCGTTGCGAACAATCTACAATAGAATAATTATCATTGTAAACTAAGCATACAAGCTTTGATTCCCTTTGTCTGTGCTAAATATGTGATTAATTTCCTATCAATATTACAATATTGGAAAGGGATTTGGATCCAATAATACGACAATTGCTATATAATTATTACGTTATTGTACTTACTATTATCAATGTATATATTTTTATTGAAATTTATCCGTAACATCGGTTTATCTAAATTCTAAAATTAAGTAAGTATTCACTAATTTATATGCAGTAATGGACTTACATAACCTCACGCCTGTATTCCCCGAAGGTGTAGGCAGCAGTGGCGGTACTTCCATAGAAGCCCAAAAGCGTAAACGTTAATTGTGTAATGTCTAGTTTATATTTGCTTATTATGGGGTCTTTATTTAACAAATTGCTTTACTTAAATAAAGATTCCAAACCTAAAAAAATATTATTTGGAATTTTAAAAGGCAAACTGGGCTTTTGGGCTTCTATGGAAGTACCGCCGCTGGTAGGCAGAGGTGCATTTCTGCACCCACATTTCGCCAGTATATATAAGGACTACGTAATAGGGGGCGAGACTATTGCCGTTTTTCGGGCACATTTCCAGAACTCCGTGCGGCTCAGTAGTATTTTAACCTTATAAGGTAATAGCATCAGTAATTGACCACTTAAGGACACAGAAATTTCTTTTTTAATGCCTAACTTTAATCATCATTCAAATTCAATGAGTGTTTTGTTTTGTTAACTCTGTGCAAGTCTTTTAACGAAACGAGCTAGTATTTTTTCTTGTACAATGGTTGCATTCAAGTAAAAAAATGAAAATAAAACTTAATATAAGAGATTTAGTAGTTGACCACCTAAAAACTAGTAGTTGACCATGTTTTGCATCAGTAGCTGACCATTCAGATTTTTTAATTATTTGTTAAATAAGAAGCCAAATTAAGACAACTTTGCGTTTTATTTGAAATATAATAACAATAACATCCCCCGCTCGTTAATAAATGTTCTGGCCATTTCCACAATCGACCATTTGCTTTCATCGATGATATTGTAGCTGTTTTTTTTATAGCTTTAAGTACTTTTCCGGGATAAAAGTTATTATCGTACTTCATCATCATCATCATCATCAGCCCATATACGTCCCACTGTTGGGCACGGGCCTACTCTACAATTGAGAGGGTTTAGGCCTTAGTCCATCACGCTGGCTTAGTGCGGGTTGGCGGACTACACACCTAAGAAATTCCTAAGAACTTTTAGGTGTGCAGGTTTCATCGCGATGTTTTCCTTCACCGTTAAAGTGCGTGATAATTCTTTATCAATACACACATATGCAACTTCGAAAAGTCAGTCATGTGTGCCTGGGGTTTGAACCTGCGACCGTCGAGATTCTCGACCGCGTGCCTAAACCTCAAGGCCGTACTTAAATATGACAAATTCAACATTTACTTTTTGCCGAGGCTTTTGTCAGATTCTTAATCAGACAACAGTAGTTGAAAGTTTACGCATATTTTCAAGCATATCGTTAGGACCTATGATGTCAAATTGATCTAGAGTGGTTTCAAATATGTCATCAGCAATGCTAATTGCTGGTGATCCTGGGATCGTCACTAGCACTAGTTCGTCACCAACAGTAATATGTACCGCAGTTGCCGATGGTTCCATTGTGGTTTCCAAAACACCATCATTATTGTGAGAGGATTTTTTTTCAGCCGTTCTTATGGGTGTTTTATGAAGACGAACGACATTTACTGCTGAGAGCATTGCAGCTTCAGTATAATTTAGGAATGTACCCCTTTTCCCAGACATCTACAAGGTGAAAATTTGGTTTTAGTAACTGATCGTACCTTACAATAAAGGTGGTCAACTACTAAATAAAATTAAGTTATTGTAAAAGTAAATAAAATAGTTAATTCTAATTGATGATGCCCTTCATATATTATTCCGTACAGTACATTTACATGATACAGAAATTCATCAGAAGTTGACCATCCTGGTCAATTACTAGAAAATCATGCTAAAACGGAATCAGTAGTGGACCACCCCCACATCTCAATCTTGTAAACAAATTTTCGTATTTTAAATACCCTGTTACCTCAATTAATCCCTAACGAATAAGAAAAGCAAAACACTTATCATCAACAAGGTGACAAAGTTGTTAATATTTAACTTCAAACTTTTTCAATCCTTAAGAAAATTATGACAAAAAAAACGAATAATAGATTTACGGTGCGTCAATCAACAAACAACTGGAGGCTATTTTTAATATTTGAAAATAATGGAGTCGTAGTTTGCGCGCTTCGTAGACCACATGACAGTACTGACTACTCAATATGGAATTAGTTTAAAAATATGCCGCGAATTCTTATTTTATCTGTTTATGTGCATTGGTGGTCAACTACAGGTACATGGTCAACTACTAGTGCCATTACCTTAAAGCTGGAAATAATAACATCTACATATATATTAAATCAAAGGTTTTCCTGTTATTTAAACCTAAAATCTTCTTTGCTGCAGACTTTTTCGCTCTGTAGATAATAGCTCCCTCATACACTGTACTATACAGTATAGTACTCACAAATCATTGTAATGTATTAGAATTAAAAAATAAATCCCTAACTGCGTTAAGCTATAGACAATTACATACGAAATGCTTTTAGTGTATACAAACTATTCACTTTACATTTAATTTACTGTACCTAATGAATTTCATTATCCACTAAAAGCTCTGAGAGAAATTTAATTATTGTATCCGAATACAACTTTAAGTTGTTAAAATATTTGTCAATTTAAAATATTTCGAAGCGGTCTTCAGAGAATTCATTTTATCTGTTAATGTCCGTTAATTTGATAATGTTTATATATTACATTGAAAATTACTTTTATTTACTATGGTCTCGCGGTACAAGTATGTGCCGCGCGATCTTGAGGTCCTGGGTTCGATTCCCGGGTCCGGCAAAGTGTTATTGGGTTTTTCCATTAGGAAATTCTCAGTAACAGCACGGAGTCTGAAAATGTGCCCGAAAAACGGCAATAGGCTCGCCCCCTATTACGTGGAACTGATACATACCTGGCGAAATGTGGGTGCAGAAATGCACCTCTGCCTACCCCTTCGAGGAATACAGGCGTGAGTTTATGTATGTATGTATGTACTATTTACCAAAGTTCCAACATGGGTGTGTTACTGAAGGATAGTTTATACAAGGGATGTTTATACCTTAATCTTAGACAGAGCCTGTCATAAGAAAGCGGTGAACCTAAGGGTTTGACTACGATTCACCACATTGATCTAGTTTATATAGACTCTTAGGAGAGATGTCAGTTTTCTTACGTTATTCTCCGTCACTATGAAGTCGCACATATTATTTTAAACCCACTCTTAGATAAGAGTTTTATGTCCTAAGAACTGAAAACAAAAAGAAACGATGAATTCAAATATATTAATTATTTGAAGAGAGTGCGGGGAACCCACAACATGACTCCATGCTACGAACGGTGTATACATTATGCATATAGAGATATCTATATTATACATATACATATACCTTCAAATATTTTAATACGCCTGGGACACGAACGTATGATGCTAAAAATTTAATTCATATTTTTAAATCGATATTAAAGTTCTATTTAAAATAAACATGTACATACAACCCGCACATCTAACTTGAGACTACGAAAAACTTTTCAGTTCCACAAACATCCAGAACCAAAACTAATATTTGCATTTCACACAAACATCATATCTGGACGCGGAAATCAAATAATCGGGCATATAATTTTAAGTGAATTGTGATATTACATATACCTACTTTAGGTCTTGTTAATGCTATTACTGTTTTTTTTAAGCCAAAAAAGAAAATAGTGGTCTTATTTTTCTTGTTCCTATTTCTATGTATTTTAAACCGCATTTCTGCATGCATCAGGTTTATGTTTAGTGGTTCAACGTGTTATTATTTACATATAATAAAACAATTCAGTATGATCTTTAAGGCAAGAAAAAATCAAATGTCTAACCTAACCCACGTTACTGAGAAAGAATATAAGTATGGGTAAATAAGTCATTCACCCTAGGCAATGCAACGTGTTCGCTGAAGCCATAGCAAAAACCATTCCGAGGCGTGCTTACCGCGCAGTGGGTGCTTACATAAGTTTTTATATAGTTAAGTGAGTAAGTAGGTACATTGGGTGCAGTTAGCGCGACACTAGGAGCTCGCCAATCGACGCTGATAAAAACTTCTTCCAAGCTACACAAACATCCGGGCCCGGCGCGCTCAATTACTGGAGTTTGTTGCACAAGGAATTTCCCACATTCGCGTTTTTTTTTATTTTCGTTCCACTTCCTTTCTGTAACAGCTTATTAACCTCGTTTCAAGATTGAAACTAATATTTGCGCAAAATAAACGACATCAAACACTTTCCACTGAACTTTATAATTATTAAAGAGTGGGAGGAGACCTTGATAAACTTCACTCGGGTATGAAATAGAAATGTTTTCGCTTTACTGGAACAAAGGTCAGATGGGAGAAAAAGTTTGTTTATTCCAAAGATTTAAGCGCCGTTTCCTTATCCTATTTTAATTTGATTTTGTTTCCTTAAATAAGACTTCGGAACTGCTTAGATCTGCAAGTGTTTCAACTTTATGGAGAACAATTAGTAATTACTTTGCAGTCTCACTACGCTACACGGAGATATCATTTAAAAGTTTTCTTTATAGCAACCAATCTCAGCAAACTGCGGAAGCGTCAAGTAGTCATGTATCGCAAATCATAAAACGCAACAGGAAGGACCTGTAATGAAATTAGGTCGAGTAGGCGTCGCGTCCGTTTTTCAGATAGTAAAAGTTAATTTTTACCATCTGCAAACAAATAAAAACGTCAAAATTAAATCTTCATAAAAAATTCATGAATAATAAAACACAAAGACATATTTTGTGCGAGATCCCGAGCGTATTTCCTGCTTTTCCTTATTTCCCCCGGGATAAGGCAACTTATAGGGGACATAAGTTTGTACCGATATCGACACAGGTCTGCGAAACTCCATTTTATTTATTCAAATTATGGATTGTCACCGGCCCGCGAGGCCCAGTGCAGTCAACTGTGATGCGTACCCCTTCAAATAAGCTGTACAAAACTTAAAAGTTTTATACTCGTATATTGTTTGGCTAATTATCATATAAGTAGAAGACCTAGCCGTGGTTTAACAAAATCATGATGATGGATAATAACGGTAACTGTCGACACTCTATTTGGACAATTGGATGAATTGCATTGACAAGTAATCCGTTATATTTCATATAGTTATATAACAATTCATTTGTCGTTCTTTATGCATTGACATTTCAAACCATACTATTTCTTTCCCTCCCAGACCACTCGACCGTCATCAACAACACTCTTCTCCTTAAAAAATGCATTTGCTTGAATATTGTTAATTAAAGATCTTTGCGAAACGCCTGTGTCTATTGAAACTTTTTAACTTCTACTTAGGTACATAGTCCATAATTGCTATTCGATATTCCATTTGGACCGCACTACATTTACCGTCAGTCATTGGGATCACTTTAGGGCAGCAAAATAAAAAACGACGACTGTCTCGTTAGTCGTGTCTCTTAGATCGAGATATCCTCGATTCGACTCAAATTGGACAACGCTTTATTACATTTTTCCATTAGGAACTTTTACTAGCAGCATGGAAATATAGCAGAAAACGGAAATAATCTCGACCTTTATTACGTAAGACTTAAAATACAGGCCAGCCAGGTTAAGTCGATCCATTATCCTGCAGCTCAATCTGAACGTCTTATAAAATTCCTGGAAGAGATTTATCAAATCCTAATCACCATTTCATTACGAGTATCCGTCCTAGGCCATACCACGCTATTTGCCACTTAGAGTATTAAAAAGTACTGCTTATTTTTAGAACTTTGTTAAAAGCGAGTTTATAAACACTATATGTAATTGATAAACTTTGGTGAAAGTAATAATGTATTTCAAATTGTCGAAAACTTATTTTCGCTGATTGCTTGAGCATTTCTATTTAATTATGGTTAGTGCAACTTGATTAGCTTGATTAGTGTGTGTAGCTTAGATCAAATCACTAATGAACAAACTCTCACATGATAAACATACTATCGAAAGGATATATTGGAGTGTTTTCCTTCACTCACATTTTACCCTCTATGTTTCAAGTTCTAAGTAATAAGGGACCATAACCACATGCCTGTATTCACTGAAGATATGCATTTCAGGGCGAGTCTATTGTCGTTTTTCGGCCACATTTCCAGACTCCGTGCCTGAGGATTTCTTAAAAAAAACTCAATAAGAATTTGCCCGACCCGGGATCGAACCCTAAACCTGTAGGTCGCACGGCATATACTTGAGCCGCTAGACCAAGCACGTTTCTAGATCCTGTAGTGTGGCTGAGAATTTCCTACCGGAAAAGCTCAACAACGCTTTATCTGACCCGGGAAAAATACAACTGGACGATCGAGGCAATCAGATCACATTGTGGTCATTCAATTTGACTTCTATAAACAATAATACTGAAATCCATAGAATTGAAGCGTTTAGTGTTATCGCCATAAGCTAACGCAGCCTTGCACACTTTTCTATCTAGTGTGATTGCAATCCCCAAGCTAAAAACACTTACCCATGATATTGCAACTGTAATTATATTTGTAGTTTCAATTATTTTTTTATTTTACGACTAGCACTATAAGACCGCACACCAATGACCGCTAAAGTTGATAGCAAGTCCATTGCGGCTTTTTAAAGCGACAAAATATTTCGGCTCTCACCTCGCTATTCTACGAATCTAAACTAGGAAAGATCACGGTGGAGTTTGGACGGCAACTATAAATCATATGGCCTAGAGTTCTGTTCTTCAGTTCAGAATTTTTTGTTCGTTTTTTTCATTAGTATAATCTCAGCAGCACTGTGGAATCTGAAAATATGTCAGAAAGAATTTAATATTTCCGTCCCCAAGGATGGAATCTAAAGGACGTCTCTATCACAAAAGACTTAAACATAACTAGCGAAGCATAGGTAGAAATACACCTCTACCCGCCCTTTAATGAATACAAGCGATGTAATTCTTTTAATTGTTTTTATGATGAAAAAATGATAATTCTTTCTTTAAAAGTTTTATAAATTCTCAGAATAAATAATCCACATTCCCAGGTAAAATTTACCAAGATGCATCGATCAGTGTCAATTGCAGTAACGCGAGCAAAATCTACGGATAATCTGCTAATGTAATGCGGTAACAGGCGCATGTAACCGTTCGACAGCTGCAGCGGAGAATAGACAATGGTGCTGATTGCTAAGAGATAATTGCAAGCGCCAATCGGAAATATTAATGTTGGATACTATCACTACCTATTGTTATGTGTCGAATGGTATAATGGTAACAATAAACAACATTTTATAGCTCTGATAAACGAACTAAATTTTTAAGGCGAAAAAATTACGTAGTGAACAAAACGTTTTCATGTGCGGACATTCGAAATATCAACTATCTACCTATGTGGTAGTAAATAATGATACCAAACACACACTTTCGCCTTTAATGCATAATTAAATAAAATAAATAAATAAATACACCCAACAGTCACATACATAGTTCTGACCCCACACTAGGATACAAGTCCTGTGTCGTGAGTATCAGAAACTACGAGAGACTTTTCGGTCTCACAAACACCCAGACCCGAAACAAATATTTGTGGATCACACAAACATTTGTCCCGGTGCGGGGATCGAACCCGCGGCCTCTCGTTTCGCAAGCTGGTGTCTAGCCAACTGCGCCACGGGGCTTATTTACAGTTGGCAGTACGGTCTCTTTACAGTGCCAATATAATAAAACGTCCAAATGTAGGTACTACAAACAACATTAGATTAATAAAAAAATATGTTTGCTATATTTAAAATTTTGGTACTGGAATCGAACTTGATCCTAGTTTCGCAATGAGGTTTAAATAACTGCACCAAGAGTTATTACTTCAGTGTAGGAACATTGATTATTATCACGAGACGCTCTTAGCCCTCATATTCCCGACTTTTATGCATAAGATTTCATATAATTTTATACGAGCATAACGTATATTTTTATGACGCAAAGCTTGGTTTAATCAAATTTTAGCACACTTTAAAATGTTATGAAATAATTTCGTAATACTTAAGAAGGACTCATTCGCTGTAAACTGTCGCATATATTAACATTAATTCTCAATTCATCACCCACTTTCATCATCATCAGCCCATTATGTCCCACTGCTGGGCACGGGCCTCCTCTGCGACTGAGAGGGTTAGTAATAGTTTTAAAACATTCAAAAATATCGTTAACAAGTTTTTATTAATATTTTACGACACGTGCAAGCATAAATGAGAAGGAAATAGCGATAATTTGTTGCGGTCGAATTAACTTCAGTATAATAATTTTCAAATTCTCTCGACTTATATGACCGCATTATGTTTTTGAAGGCGACATTAAAAATTCTTTATGTGGTAGTTAGCATGGACTAAAAATAAGTCAAAAGATTCGAACTAGATCAACGTCATTAGGGTATATTACTTTCTTACATAAATCAATAACTTTGCAATAGTGTTTTATTCTCTAGCTCATTAGCCTTCAGTCTGCTTACTTTTAATTCCTTCTCTCTATTTCTCAATTCGCCACAACAGATCTCAGATTCTCAACTCAGTTTCTGTGACAATTCAATCGAGGAATGGGATAATTAAAAGTTTTTAAATATATAAATAGTTCTGTTCATATTCCCTGAATTTATTTAAAGTGACAAAACACACACGCACGATTCCTGTGGGAACTTTTTCCGGATTCTATTAAGTACTTTCCACGAAGTGAATCATTTGCTTGGTTGGGATTTAAAGTGAAATTTGGGTTGGTGTTAAAAATAAGACAAAAATCACTTAATTTATAAAACAGGAATTTATCATACTTTTATCTCTCGTGGAAAATCTTGTTCCATCTCGCTGGCAACCGTACAGTTTTAATTGCCCACATTTTCCACCTGTGACTGCTTCGTTTGCATATAATTAATAATTAATAACGTTTTACCTCGAAATAGGATATATACTAAGATAATTTATCATTGCTTTATATGAGTTATTATAGTTATTATTTTATATGAGTTAAACGTGAACGGTGGCTTAATAAGGTGGGAATTGGGCTCACCAGTTGGTATCGCGGATTCGTAATAAACTACTACCTATAATAATCATCCTGAAAATTATAATTGAGAGACTGACTTTATTGGATTGAATAATTTCCTATGATCAAATCTATATATTATATATATATACAATGTAAAAACCTTCGATGATAATCATCATTATAAGCCCATATACACACATACGTTCCATTGCTGCCTACTCTACCATTGAGAGGGTTTAGGACTTAGTCTACCACACTGGCCTAGTGCGGGTTGGCGGACTAAACACTTAAGAAATTCCTAAGAACTGTTGGGTGTGCAGGTTTCATCACAATGTTTCTCTTCACTGTTAAAGTAAGCAATTCATTGTGAGCATGCACATAACTTCGAAAAGTCAGAGGTGTGAGCCTGGGGTTTGAACATGCGACCGCCGAGATTCTCGACCGCACGCCTAAACCTCGAAGCCATCACTACTTCATTATTATTGATGATTATAATTTCTGTAAACAAAAGCTTCGAGGTCGGTTGAAAAATGAAGCCTTACTTTTCAGACAGGAATGGATGCGTTGTGGACGTCCTGCTATCTTTCACGTATGCTCGCACTTTAATGGCGATGACGTCAATATTTTTAATATGCATTTTGCTCTAGTTACTGAGAAATTATCTCTGCATCCATTTAAAACTTTTATTACCGAATATAATTTTAATTTTTTTAATGTTTCATAATTTGTCCTAATAATATTTCATAATTCATCCAACAGTCAAACACATGGTTTTGACCGCACGTTGTACTATACTCGTACAAGACCTGTGTCTGTCTGGGAAGAGAAGCTATTCGTTCTCACGTATACTAAATAAACATGTTTGTGGATCACGCAAACTATCTTCACTCTGCGGGAATTGAACCCATGGCCTTTCGTTTCACAGGCTGGTGACTAAAAAGCTACGTAATGTATCGGTTAGGTAAGTAGGATATACTATCCAAATACGGTATTCTCCGAGTATTTTATATAAAAATTATACTTCATTTTACAGATTCGTTTACTGAGCCTACTTAAATAATGTATGCACGAACTATCAATAAACGAAAGTATGAAAACTTTACGTTCGCCGTGGGCACGGTTTGCTGGCAAACCTCCCCGCGAGAGCAACACAAATAAGCGCTTCACTTTATGAAAATAAAGCCAATGCGCATTGCATAAATTTTCGGAACTGAGAAAAATAATATTTTATAAATAATCAGACAAGCCGACCCGCACTAGGCCAGCGTGGTGGACTAAGGCCTAAACCTAAAAAGACCCTTGCCCAGCAGTGGGGCGTAAATGGACTGATGATGATAAATAAATCAGAAACAATGTTCGAACAATATCTTGTTTTGCATAATAATTGGATACGTTCAAGAGTCAATGTTTTCAGTAATCAGTATACATACTCGTTAGTGCCCGTTAGTAAAAATAATATTTTATATGAGTAAATTTCGAAATCCATGCCTCTATTGTTTTATTTTATTAACGTCATTTTCAAATAAATTGATAAAATTTACAAGGTACCTATGTCCTCATAAAATCAACATGCCTACTTTTAATTTCTATAGTATTTCTTGCTCATATATAGGTAATTCCTAAGGCATTTAGATAAAATAAAATTATGGGTTACGTACACTTAATAGCTAGATCTAAAATTCTATATTTGAATTTTGAAAGTTAAATATAAGATCAAAAAATTACCGGTAATATACAAACGTTATTGTTAACTTAAGTAGTAACATCTGCCAATATTACTGATAAACCCCGAAATGTCACACATAAATCCGTTTTACCTGTGTTAATATCCACCAGTGCCATATACCTCTATATTTTACGTATCTAAATCTTCCAGCTTAAAAAGATTGACGAATGGCCTGAGAGCGCACGGAAAGTGATACTACTTTGAATTTCTGCTAAGAAACTTCTAAAGTGTTTAGTATAAATTGTTAACTTTGTTGAATTACTTCGATTAAAAACGTATGTCATACGAAATAGCCAGCTACCAGTACGATGAAAACAATAAACCTCCTCAGTGCATGTCGATAGACATAATACGTTTGATATATAGCTATACGGCTTTAAGTCCCACCATTATGCGGCCGTCCATTGAACAAGTCACCTGTTAAACCGCCGACGCTATTAAATGGATTCGAGCTCGGACTGCCAGTGAGCTATTGAAACAGAGCCGGCGAAGGATCACTACATTTCGGATTCTCGCCTCTAAATAACAGTCGGTACACCCTCCTTCCTTTCACATCTAACAAAATAAGAATCGTACGTAAAGCTTTCAGCGGAGTAATTCGACGAATGTACTTTTACGGTCGGCTTAGTAGTGTGCATGTCTAACACATTAACGGCTGACTTCAAACTAATCAAGAACACGGTCCCGTTCGCCTTACGCGTGTACGATGTTCGTAATTTATTAGCGTTTATTCCCATATAGCAATCTGTAGGGATGCCGCTCTATTACGCAGACTCCGTTGAGATCCCTGCTCCAGTCAGCTTCGGGAGACGGGAGACAGCAGTCGCTCCCGGCCGGCTCTCACGTGTCCGCACTCACGATTGTGTCGAACTCGTCGAGTGAACCGCGAACCTCGTCGCAGTTGTGTGTTTATTCGCAAAGCCGATTTGTTTGATTGCCGATTGGATCCCCAGGATTTTGTGCATCAAAACTATGGATATTGAGATAACTTGAAACTATTGATGTATCTGTCGAGTGAGTAAAATATAACTTTGTGATTTTTTCGCTTACTTGTTTTGTATGAATTGAACGTAGAATGACGTTACATGTGTAATCTAATCAGTAAAATAGTCTAATCGGTAACGAAAAAAGTCCAAAGCAACGAATGTCGCTTCGGTGATAAATTAGACAATTGAGACTCTCAAACTTTGCTTTCGGTATTTAACAAAACTTTCGCACAACCAAACTCCGACGGACTTCGTTGACTAGTTCTATTTTTGTTCACCAAAAAACTCTTTGAATTTTGTTAATTAAAAGATGCTTGACGTTCTTACGAAATGCTCCGACAACCCTCATTCAGTAAAAACGCGGCCGTAAAATCAGAACAGAAAAGAATAATGACTCCTACAAATGGACAATGTTTTTAATAAAGCAGCGCTCGAGAGCGGAAAAATTGAAACGATTAAGAAAATAAATTATCTGTGTCCCGAATAAAACGAACATAAAGTTTATGCCATCTATTTTAGAACTGACATAATGAAATCGCTTATGTCGCAACACGCCTACGGAACTACATGTGTACCGAAAATAGCTATCCGACGAAACATGTTTTGAAATTATAATAATGTACTATTAATAATAGCAGGTACGCTAATTTAATATGCTAAGGCACTTTAACTTAAAGTATCAATACTTCTAATACCATTGCAATTAAAAAAATGTACTTAAATTAAATAATCAAGGAATAAAAAAACACACGTCGCTATCTCAGGCGACAGCCGTAACTGATAAAGAGGAATCGCATACGAAAAAATTGTTCACCCTAAAAATCTGGTAGCGCTACTGCTATGGTTCAAATGACAAGCTTTGACACCCGACACTCGTCAGCGGCCGTATCTCGAGAGTGACAGATAAGCACCATTTGTTAGCTCGAAAACGGAATACAGAGCTGGAGCCGACAAAAAAAGTTGAAACGCCCAAACGTCGGTACAATAAAATACCTTTGCATTGCTATGGAGTTTCATTAGTTTCGTTTTACATGGACTTTTGTGATACAAAAGCGGATTAAAAGAAAATTAAATGATTAATTGTGGCTATTTAAATTCTATTTTTAAATAGAGCAAGTTTTTGTTTAAATTATTAATTTGTCTTTCAATTAAATGTGCTTACAAATTAATTGAATACACGTCTTGCAAATACAAAATATTAAAAATAAAAATTTCGGAAAACGGTTCAGATTTACATTAAATTTAAAGAGAAACAAAGTTGACTTATTACTTTGATAAAACATTGAAATAAAAGTTTTAATACAAATGAACACAAAGCCATTGTCTCAAAATAAAATAAAAAAAAACTATTTTAAGTAAGTCACAATGCATTCGCAATTTATAGAAAAAATGTTATTATTCATGTCAGGTCACTAAAATATTTTTCTCTACCTCTGAAATATCTCAAAGTCGAGGCATTTTAATTAAGCCTCTTTACATAGTATTTAACAAGGAATTCACATCGCAATAACATTGAAATTGTTGAAACAATCTTCGTCTAACAACAATAATAGTCTATGGAAGCGCAAATGATCCTACAAATTATTGCTTCAATTTGCTCCATTTCTCTCGTGTCTCTGCGCCGACTGCTTCGTTGCAATTTAAAGCAATGTACAAAACAACGATACTGTTTTCAAATACTTTGTTAAAAGGCAGTTGTGTAGGGATGTGATGGCACATGTTTATAAATTAACTATAACATCCATATTTTTATATTAATACTAGCTGACCCGGCAAACGTTGTTTTGCCATATACATTATTTCTAGGAAATATTTTTTTAGTTAGCCACCCATAAAGTAAATTTGTAAAAAAATAATAAGATTCGTTTGGCATTGGCAGCAAAAAGCCCACTTTATGATAAGCTTGGCCTTTGATTTTGATTTTTAGTTACTTATAGCGACTACTTTAGTCTTTGAGTCGTAGAAGGTTGAAAATTTAGGGTTGTATGTATTTTTGTATGTTGTATCATCAAGTTACTGAAAAAGGGCAATATAAAGAGTCCTCGAAACCGACGTGCATGCATGAAGAGGATAATGTCAGTGGAGGAAGCGAAAGTGGTGTGTTTGGACCGTGGCATTTGGCGCTCTATAGTCTCTGCCTACCCTAACGGGAGACAGGCGTGAGTTTATGTATGTATGTATGTATCATAAAAAAATAAACTAAATTTTTTTGTCAAAAAAATAAAATATATAATTTAGGGGTGGGCCACCCTTAACATTTAGGGGGATGAAAAATAGATGTTGTCCGATTCTCAACCCTAGCCGTTATGCACGCTAATATTCTCAAAAATCGGTCGAGCCGTTTCGAAGGAGTTAAACTTCTAACACCGTGACACGAGAATTTTATATATAAGATATGTATATATATATGTATTTTTTTATTATTGAATTTCTTAGGTGTGTAGTCCACCAACCCGCACTAGGCCAGCATGGTGGACTAGGCCTAAACCCTCTCAATGGTAGAAGGCCCGTGCCCAGTAGTGGGACGTATATGGGCTGATGATGATGTTGTTTTGTATGTCTTTCTATATCAGCTCATATACTGGCCAAGTGCTGGCTGGTGGATGATATGAACTTAATTACAAAAAAAAAAAAAACTGCAACGTGTTCGCGATTTTAAAGTTAGGTGGTTGTGACTCAGCAATCAGCAAATGGGTACGAGTCTGGCATGCGTAAAGGTGCTTTGTATGCGTGGAAATGTATATCAGATAGATTTATTTGTCCAAAACTGAAAAGGAAAATTAATAGACTGTACAGTTTGTTTGTTCCAAAAATATTTGCAGAATGAGGGTTGTGAATTGTGTGTTAGGTAAGTTTAACTTAAGAATATTGATTAAAATCATTTTTTTTTAAATATATTTACGTCGCTTACGAGTGTACTTCATTTCCACTAATTTTTTAACACAGAAATATAATATATTATGATACCACTACACAAATTCCGGAGTGATTTTTATCAAAGAAAAGAATTGATAAAAATAAGTTTCAATGTATATTGCATAAATGTTTTAACCGTTCTCGCTAGCTTTAAAATATTCCTCATTTCATCATAAACGACGGGAAGTTAAGCAATAAAATAAAAACGTGTCACAGTATCGACACTCCTACGCGGACAAAATTGCGAACGAAAAATAATAAAGAATTACGGTAACGCGTTATTTTGTATTTCGAATTTTTATTTCTTCTTTCGAAAATACTGTTTTATTACGGCCCTTCAAAATATAGCTAGAAACCAATTTTTTATTCAAATAGGTTTGACTCTTCTATCTCTGATCGATTAATGCAAAATAAGATGGTACCCTATTTAATTTTTTTCTTTCTTTTTATTTTGTGTTACATTTTAAAAATGTATTTGTTATTTAAAGATTTCAAACCAACATTTTCTGATTGCTTATTGCCTGAGCTATGTGAATACGTTAAGCAGGGTGACGTTTATGAACTAACATTCATAACCTGTTTTGTAACGTTTAAAACACGACTTACAGGATCAAACGCTATGTTTTAGTTAGTTTTGTGTTTACTACAGAACTAAACACTAGGTACATGCTGCTTGTTGTACAAAGCTGTTTTACCGCCGACTGCCACGAAAGCCAATTTGGGCCGTATTATTGTTTCCGCTTGTAAAAAGAAGGGTTGAGCGAAAATATAATTTGCTCTTTTGATGAGAATGCACTCTGTGTATTCAGAACGAATTCCGCTCGGCCATGTTTTATATTTAAGTTGGGTTTGAGATTTTTTTAATCCCTCTCCTTACTTATGCGCATTAATTTAATGAGCGTTGCGATATATTTTAAAATGAACCTACAATATGAAGATGCACTGGAAAATGAAATTATATAATTATCCGCTAGGTTTTTTTCTGCAATGGACAATTTCAGTTCAGTTAGTGAATAAAAAGCTACGAAAATTCTTTTTGAATTTTTTTCTTTTTTGTGATGAGAGTATCTAAATAATTATGTAATATTGATGATTTTAAAATTCTTAGGAATTTCTTAGGTGTATAGTCCTCCAACCCGTACTAAGCGTGGTGTACTTAGGCCTAAACTCTCTCAGTTGTAGAGGAAGCCCGTGCCTAGCAATGGGGCAAAGATGGGCTGATGATGATTGATGATACTGAAAATTGCCAATTATCGATCTTCAAATTGAACCCTTTTGGGTGGGTAAAATGTTACTCCAGGCTAAAAAATATGCATCGTTATTTGCAAACAATCAAATTTCCCAAAAAAAAAACGTACTAACCCAGACAAATATTTGTAATCAATTCAAACATTAAATTGCGCGGGATCGGACGCGGAACCCTTGAAGCGCAGGAAACTAAGTTTTCTTTGTGTTCCGGTCGATTTTATCAATTAAATAGTTGTAGCTTTGCTTGATTAAATCCAGCTTTGATAGATTTATTGAAGATTATTTCGATTAGTGTTTAAAAATTATATAGGTATCGGTAGGCCTAAACCCTCTCAGTTGTAGAGGAGGCCCGTGCTCAGCAGTGGGACGTATGTGGGCTGATGATGATAGGCATCGGTAACGTTATATTTCTCCGAGATAAAATGTTACTTATAATCGTGACAGGCTTTCGAGCTTTATTCGTCAAAATCAGTAAAGCTGCTTAGTGTTACAAACATATTGAACTCAACATCGTAAACTCTTGAAAATATTCGCTCGCAAAATGTGATGTGGCTAGTCATCCGTTTCTTTTTAGTAGCAACGCAAAACAAACACAAAATGCATTTTATTCATTTGTTTTTGTGTGATGTATTACTCCACATCCACATCCACATCCACATCTTTTACTCCACACATTTAGAAATAAACGATGTTGTATGTTATCATTTGACCTCGATTGTATTGTGGGAACATTTTTTGTGTTACATTTTTGTTGTTCTACTTTAATACTTTCAGTTTTGTTTCTATTAATAGTCTAGTAACGCATTATTATTCATTTATTATATTTAATTGTAGCATGTGTTTTAACATGCTGCAATACGTAAAAAAAATACAAAAAAATCATCATCATCATCATCATCATAAGCCCATATACGTCCCACTGCTGGGCACGGGCCTCCTCTACAACCGAGAAGATTTAGGCTTTAGTCCACCACACTTGCCTAAAGCGGGTAAGCGGAATGTTTGCTCAAGACAAAAACAATAGCTTCGTCGTCGCGCTTCGAGTTAGATTTCAGAAACTTTTTTGGGAAATCTTAATGCCCGGTTTCCCGATGATGAAATCAGTATATGGGAGTCTGCCCTGAAAGAGATTATGAGACTTAAAGTTCATAGCCCTCAAAAGCGATTCCCGTCGTATACCATTACGAAGGAAGTCTGAACGAAGACAAAAAAATTAATAGTTATTGCACTATCTATGATATCGATATAACACTAAATAACAAAAGTGGCAACTCAAATTCTTTTAAATTTGTCACGCGCGGGTACTTTGTAGATTAATTGAATTTATAACTGTAACAAAATTTATAAACTTTAATATAGACATAAAAATGGGACCCTGGCGATGGTTATAACCTACATTTTGTATTAAATTACGGCCGGGGGAAGCAAAACAGGGTCGCTAGTAAAACAATAAATGAAATACCTCAAATAAGCCCAACGAAACATTTGATGTAAGGTACTTTTATAAAAGTGTTAAAAAAAGGCGTAATAAAGCAAAAGTGGGCTTATCTCCTCAGTTTTTGTTGGCTCAGATGCTGAACCCATGCGAGTTCCCTTTAATGGTTTTGGGGTTTCGACGAGAGAGCAAAGAAAAATGTTTTACTGCGGTAAAAATGCGTGGAACACGTACCTGACTACGAGTGGCCTACGACTTCAAAAGGGAAACGTGTTATTTCCTTTTTTAGACCCGCGTATACAAAACACACTCAGACATTTTTTTAAAAGCCTGCCCCGGTTGATGGCTTATCACATATTGGTTTAGGATACACGTGTTCTTTTATTATATTTTTTATGGTAAAATTTAAATTAATTATTGTTCCACTTAACTATGAAAAAACATCATGATGCAACCCGCCTTTTTATACAGACACAGCAAAGTAACCGTAATCCGAATCGCGACGGTCGCTGGTTCAAACTCCAGGCACACACCTATGACTTTTATAAGTTATCTGTGTATTCACAATGAATTATCACTTGCTTTAACGGTGAAGGAAAACATCGTGATAAAACCTGCACACCTAAAAAGTTCTTAGGTATTTCTTAGGTGTGTAGTCCGCCAACCCGCACTAGGCCATGTGGTGGACTAAGGCCTTAACCCCCTCAGTTGTAGAGGAGGCCCGTGCCCAGCAGTGGGACATATTTGGGCTGATGATGACATTGTATTTGCACCAAATTGCACTTACAATCATACCAGTACCAGTATACCAGTGCTTTCACTTTACATACAAACAAAAATTCCCGCCTCACGGGGTAAGCAGACTGTAAAGCGCAAAATACGACGACCCAAACACACAAATTATTTCCCTTCCTCAACTACATTATGCTCTTCATGCATACACGTCGTTTTACCTTATTTTTAATATATCACCTATTATTATGTGTTTCTCGGTGCGCCTAGGACGTCCTTGACGTACTTCACTACTCATCTCCGCCCAGTAAATCCTTTTCGTAATTCTACAGTCATCCATCTTTCAAACACTTTCTAACTTTACCGTAGTAATATGATTAAATATACCTTATTTTCAAGTCAAGTCGTGATGGCCTCGAGGTTTAGGCACGCGGTCGAGAATCTCGCTGGTCGTAGGTTCGAACCCCAGGCACACACCTCTGACTTTTCGAAGTTATGTGTGTATTCACAATGAATTATCACGTACTTTAGCGGTGAAGGAAAACATCGTGATGAAACCTGCACACCTAAAAGTTCTTAGGAATTTCTTAGGTGTGTAGTCCGCCAACCCGCACTAGGCCAGCGTGGTGGACTAAGACCTAAACCCTCTCAGTTTTAGAGGAGGCCCGTGCTCAGCAGTGGGACGTATATGGGCTGATGATGATGATGATGATGATTTTCAATAAGCCAAGGATGTAAATTATACGAAATCGATCCGCAAATTTAACCATTCAGAGAAATAATTTAATCATTAATAAAGGAGATAATAGGACAACATTCTCTAGTAGATTAGTAACCTCATTCAGCCCGGGTCAAGCTATTTGTCAATGTAATCATCTTTTCATGAGCCGACGAAGGTCTATCGCAGACGCACTATTAATAACCGTATTATTTACTACCATTGTAACACGCTATGTTAGACTTGATTGTATAATTCTACAAAATGAATAACAATTTATTATATAATAATATTTTATTTTACTAAAACCTTAATCGTTATTTTAAAACTCTTGATGTTTTAATTTTTAGACTGCTTTCAACGGAATTCGTCATTTCAAAACATAACTATTTGTTATACATTTATGTATGCCTATACATATATAAAATCATTTATTTTCCAACTCCCCATTTGGAATAGAATTTTAATAATGTGGATAATGTTTATATTTTCCCAATGAAAAACGGTTTACTATAAAATAGTGATCATTAATTTAAAAAGGTGAAAAGCTTAATAAAACGGCAACAGGCTCGCCCCCTGTTTCGTGGGACTGATAAATATGTGGTGATGTGGGGGCAGAAAAGCACCTCTGCCTATCCTCTCGGGTATACAGTGTGAGCACAGAACAGCTGAATAAGATTAGAAAGGACAGAAGGGTATTTTATATGGGGAGTAGCGTCGCGGCTTACCTATTAATTCTACTACGATTACACGACCAATGATAAAATTTTTAAACAGAAATGAAGGGCTGCTATTGTCACACATTTATTAAAGTCTCGATATTACACACAACCCAAATAGCTGAGAAGCGGCCGTATAAAATATATGATAGTCTAATCGTATGTTTCGGCACGTTTGGCATGCTGATATTTCCTTTCTAGTCTTATTCAATTCAATTGTTCTGTGGATGTAAGGTTATGCATTCCTGAATGAAAACATAACCTCGGAAAAAAGCTATTTATCGTTATTAGTGAGGCATAGACCACACCGCAGATAATTAATATTGGTTGTACAAAAGCAATTTCATTTTGGCGAAGATAATTTTTTTTTTTAAATAATACTTGAATGCTCTCCACAAATAATTTTAAAATAGCGAAAGTCTATCACGCACATGATTAAAATAGTTCGCGGAAGCGTTAGAATAGATCTAGACTATTCTTTATAGGATAGAGATTGTTGCCATATGTACATATGTAGGGGCAAAACCAGACACAATACGCCACGTATATGTGCCAATATGTGTCACGAATATGTATTTGTTTCGTTTTATAAGATGGAATTGTTAGCATTTCTGTTCAGTCAAAAACCCATTAGACCGAACTGCACTTATATTTTATGCCGATCAATTTGCTAAAAACCGAAAGAGACACAAAAAAAGTATATAAAAAGCAATTCAATATATTCGAGGACTAGTAGAAAATATAATACAAATAAAACAGGATTAAGTACAACGTAAACCTAATACAAAAATATTTCTTGTCATATTTCTTTTTACTAATGTTGCTTTTGACGACACGAGTCCTAAATCGTTTACGAACATAATGAGCATAAAGAAAACGTTCTTCTAGTCCTTCACGGAATAGTTATAACCTTGGTTAGTAAGTGCCCCAGGGACATCATAAGGATTAGGAATGCGACCTTTTTTAATAGTATCTCCTCAAATTCTCAGGTCCCGTGTCCAATTCCCGGGTCGGAAAAAAATATGTTTCTTCAATTAAATAATTCACATTAGCAGCACGAAGTATTTCGATACTCCAAATTCTGTGCCTGAAAATCGGCGTTCGGCTCTCCCTTACTCAAACTCAATCCATGTTTGGGAATGGACATGTTTCTAATACATGTGTACAATATTATTACTTAAATTACAATAAAATGTATTAACATATTTACATTACATTATTTAAATATATTTACTATTAACAACGATTTTAAAAACATCATAAATTCAATAGGAGCGCCCCCTGTATTGTGAGACTTAAAACAGAACTAGTGACACTTATGTAGATACATGTATACCTCTACCAACCCCTTTTAGGTTATTGACATGAGTTTAAGTGCATTTATGAGTATGATTGTTCTCACTTCGCTTCTGGTTGTACATACAAATCAATATTTAAAATATCATTTAAGCATTTTTGGTAACCTATTTCGACCCCCAGGTTCCATCTACCTTTACTAACTTTCATCGGTCAAAATCGGTTGAACGGGTTGACATGAGAACGTTACAAACAAACTTTCCTTCGCATCTATAATATTTAAGTACAAATAAGTTTTCTCAAAAATGTAATCGAGGAGAGTATTTCGCAGAAAAAACTTACGAACTATTAGCATGTTAGTTTTTATACTTTAAAGACTTAAAACAAACACACTTTTGCTGAATTTATATATAAGCAAAACTTAAACATAGATTATACATGGACAAAAGCGGTTTTGTGTGAGGGATTACTATTTCGTTCAAACCAATCCATTCATTCTGAACTATAAATCGCTACAACAGAACGGCTCTACGTGAATATTAATCTTTCGTGGATTGATTTGCTCGATCAACACAGTTGACCCCAATGTCTTTTACACTGTTGATTTTCGGGTTAAGATTGGCATTTCTCGGAGTCTACTTTCATGAAGCAAATACAATTTATCAACCATACAATAATTGGTAGAGCCACGACGTTATCAGTTTAGATTGCTGAATAAATGATCCAGCCAGCTAGTGGTGCCACTATCCCATAGAATATCGACGTGTATGAACGGCGGTTTTCTATCAATTATTGACAAAAGTGGAGGCTCAATTTATTGGTAGCATATTAATATAAGTAGGGTTGGTCTCGGGACTTAGGCGCGTCGTCCAAAAATCTCGGCGGTCTCGGATTCAAACCCTAGGCAAACGCTTCTGACGTTTCGAAGTTATGTGTGTATTCATAATGAATTATGTATAACGTACTTTAACGGTGAAAGAAAACATCGTGAGGATGATGAGGACCTACACACCTAAAAGTTCTGAGGAATTTCTTAGGAGGAGACCTGTGCCCAGCAGTGGGACGTATGTATATGGGCTGCTGATAAGATATTAATATAAGTCCGCAAAGTAACCACCTTATATAATACATAAAACCTGCAGAACTTTACGGTTAGTATGGTGTTATTGACTAATACATGATTGCTAATCGAAGACCTTATATCAAGTACCAGTGCAGTAAATTTATTGTGACAGTATTATATAAAAAATCAGCAACAACAGTGTACTTAAAATTATGCTAAAAATGAAATATATAAATCAATAAAATTGTATTAAAAATGAGCAGTCAAGAGCAAAAGCATTTTCACGAAACAGTTCAAATCGTTGAAGTTAACAAAGACATTCATCCTAAATTGGCTAGACTTAGAAGCCTGGAAATAAAGAGTAGGTATTAAAATAGTCCATCTATCATTCGGTGGCGAACTCTCGTGAACTTTTCTAATCTCGAACTTATTGCCTTTATTTTCACATCAATATATCAAAATGGAAAAATAAGACGTAGTAATCAGCAGTTTCGATTTATGATTCCAGACTTTCGTAGTTTGATATACCCACGACCCACATCACAATATTTTGGTTAGAAACAAGACTATATATATACTCCTTATTAGATGATGTATTATAAATATGTATTACACGTCCAATCGTATATTACACAAAGTATATTAACGTAAAGACTCGGGTTCTTATATACCTAAGCATGAGATGTAGAATAAATTATTTTTATAGACAACATCCGTAATAAAATGCAGACACTCGGCTATTGCTAGACTCACTTACAAACATCTCGTGCTGACATTGTGTTAATGCATGTGCATATTCAATATGCACAGATGTTTCAAACAAATCATAATTTCATGGGTTTTAATCTCTAGTTTTAATTACTAAAAATATACTCATAATGGAAATGTCATGGGCTTGTGTGTTTTCATATTGACCAGACATTTTAAGACGGATATAGATGAGAAGATATTATGAAGAGACCTTGGTATCTGTGTATTTCCTCAAAGAATATCTTAGGTATATAAAGTCAATTAATTTGCTCTAGACTAGCTTGGTGGATTGAAGCCGAAAAACTCTTAATAGTTGACGCCCGTAGCCCGTGCCTAGGGCAAAGAAATGGTGATAAATATACAAATAATTATAATTCCTTGTCATTACTTGTAATTTAATTTGACGAGATTTATTCTGGTCCCATACATCCCTTGCTAAATAAAAGCTGGATTTTGCGAGCCGGTTATTTTCAATTTTACCAGATGTCGCGTTTTACGGTAAAAATAAATAATAGAAATAAATCCCATACGGCCGAACACAGCGGAGTCAGTCCACTTAATTGCAAAATAAAATTGAAAATTCGTTTTTATATAAAAAAAATAACTGCATGGAGATTGATGTTCGGGAGTTTTAATTTACTTGCTAAATTGCATATAACTTGCATAAAAATAATCACCAATCAATGGTGTTGTGCTCACTAGGGACAGGAACTCGCATCATAATGATGTTTATTTCGTCTCCTCGACCCATTTCGCATGCGTTCTCATGGCCAGGTCTCGAGGGTGTCTTATTATGTTCTCATTAAGGTTTTTTTACTCGAGAGTGTTGACCTCAATTGACGCTATGGAAAGGGATGTTTGATGATTATCAAAACTTTTAAAGCAATATAAGTATTTAAGTGGTTTTCACGAGTGTTATACTGAGCTGAGTGCTGAATTTGTATTGTATATTTCTACGTTGTATTGTTTTGGCACAGCTAAGACTTGTTGGCACCGTTTATTTGCTGACACATCAGCACATGGCTCATTTGATACCGCGAAATGGTCTCGACATATTTTGTGAAATACAAGACACCCGTGAATTTATGGTACATTTGTAAGGTTCAAATGAGATCTTATTAGAAATACTTGAATGTTTCCTTCAAAATATCGTCGTCGTCAATCATGTCATATAATATTCATCAAAATAAGAACATAATTTGATGTGGAAACTGACTCTCATTCTGTTTGCGTTTTATGATTAAGTTAAAAAAAATGTTTTATCATGCTGTATCATGTTATCCACACATTACTTCGAAAAGTCAAAGGTGTGATGTGGGTTTGAACCCACGACCGCTGAGATTTTGACTAGATCGTGCGTCTAAACATCGAGGCCATCACAGCTATTCTCTAAATCTTATTCAAAATATAACGGAATATAAAGAAAGAAAATGTATCAATAAATTATTATTTATAATAATTGTTCAAAATATCAAATACTAGCTTTTGCCCGCGACTCCGTCCGCGTAGACTACAGGGTTGGGTTCAGAATGAAAATAAGTTATAGTCTATTTTACTCCAGAGAGTCCCATTTATGTCCATATCAAAAATCGTTTACATCGGTCAAATGATTTAATCGTGAAAGCGTAAGAGACATTTAGTTACATAAAGCTACAGTCGTCTACACGTCGTTTCATCATTCTAGCTTCAAAAATGACGAATTTCCACACAAACTTTCACCCCTATTTTTATTTTACCCCCTTAAATGTACACTTTTTTACAAACTTTGAATGTCATATTTATTTATATCTAATCAACAAAAATAAGTTTCAAGCTTCTAGCTTTAAAAATGACAATACTTCCATACAACCTTTCATCTCCCCTTTCAACCCCTTAAAACCCTTTTTCCGGGATAAAAAGTAGCCTATGTCCTTTCTCAGGGTCTAAACTATCTGTGTACCAAATTTTATTTTAATCGGTTCCGTAGTTTTAGCAGGAAAGCGAGACAGACAGACAGACAGACAGTTACTTTCGCATTTATAATATTAGTAAGTATTAAAAAAATAGCCTATGTCCTTTTTTAAGGTATCATTTTTGTCCATACCAAAAATCATCCAAATCAGTCAAATGGTTTAAGTGTGAAAGCATAACACAGGCAGTGTTACTTTCGTATTACTATATATGCTCATCCTACGGGAACCGTACATATTCCCGGGATAAAACGTAGGTTATGTTACTTCATAGTGTCCCATTTATATTCATACCAAAAATCATATAAATCGGGCGAATAGTATAGACGTGAAAGCCCATTCCCACGTGAATACTACATTTTCCGGGATAAAAAGTATCCTATGTTGCTTCAGTGGGTCCTATCTACCCCCATACTAAAACTCATCTAAATCGTCAAATGGTTTAGGCGAGAAAGCATAACACAGGCAGCGTTACTTTTGCATTACATTATATGCTCATCCCACGGGAACCCTACATATTCCCAGGATAGAATATAGTCTATGTTACTTCATAGGGTTCTATTTAAATCCATAGCAAAATTCATATAAATCGGGAGAATATTTAAGGCGTGAAAGCCCATTCCCACGGGAATACTACATTTTCCGGGATATAAAGTATCCTATGTTGCTTCAGTGGGTCCTATCTACCTCCATACTAAAACTCATTTAACTCGTCAAATGGTTTAGGCGAGAAAGCATAACACAGGTAGCATTACTTTTGCATTATATTATATGCTCATCCCACGGGAACCCTACATATTCCCGGGATAGAATATAGTTTATGTTACTTCAAAGGGTTCTATTTAAATCCATAGCAAAATTCATATAAATCGCGCGAATATTTTAGGCGTGAAAGCCCATTCCCACGGGAATACTACATTTTCCGGGATATAAAGTATCCTATGTTGCTTGGGTGGATCCCATCTACCCCCATACTAAAAATCATATAAATCGGTCAAATGGTTTAGGCGTGAAAGCAAAGCATAGGCAGTGTTACTTTTGCATTACATTATATGCTCATCCCACGGGACCCTACATATTCCTGAGATAAAATATAGTCTATGTAACTTCATAGGATCACATTTATGTCTGTACAATAATTCATTCATATCGGTCAAACGGTTTAGGCGTAAAAGCAGAATATTGACAGAGCTAATTATACCCATTCCCACGGGAATACTACATTTTCCGGGATAAAAAGTATCCTATGTTGCTTTGGTGGGTTCCATCTACTCCCATACTAAAAATCATCGAAATCGGTCAAATGGTTTAGGCGAGAAAGCATAATACAGGCAGTGTTACTTTCGCATTACATTATATGCTCATCCCTCGGGAACCCTACATATTCCCGGGATAAAATGTAGTTTATGTTACTTTATAGGATCACATTTATGTCTGTAAAAGAATTCATTCATATCGGTTAAATGGTTTAGGCGTAAAAGCAGAATATTGACAGAGCTACTTATACCCATTCCCACGGGAATACTACATTTTCCGGGATAAAAAGTATCCTATGTTACTTCGGTGGGTTACATCTATCTCCATACCAAAAATCATCGAAATCGGTTCAGTACTTTTTGAGTTTATTCGTAACAAACATACAAAAATCCAAAAATACAAAAATACAAAAATACAAACCTTTCCTCTTTATTATAATAGTATAGATAAAGACTATCATCATTTATTCAGAAGATGAAACGCTCTATTTAGACTAAGAACTAAATCCTCGATTTCATCCTGTGTTACCACTTACAAATGTTTTCTTCAATATAGCGATATATCAAAAAATATAGATTTATCACTCCATAATAATTCGTTCCATTAATCATCGCCATGGAATATCAACTAATTGCCTTCGCAAGTGAAACGAGCTGTTACCCGCAATCCGGAGCGCTTGTCGTTAACACGATTAGCACAAAATGTACGAAAAAAATGACGAAATTAGTAATATCCAAGAAATATATGACCAATAAAATTTAATTAGGAGACATTAACAATGATGAATCGTCCGCTACTCTCGGCATTAGCGTAATTATATTGTGATTTGAGAATAATCGCATGATGAATGGGCTCATGGCAACTTCTACTTCTGTCGGATTGCTGAAATATTAATTCCAAGTCGCGACTAACAGCTTCGTAGCGCCGTAATAATGATTTAATCTAATTTTGTCTTTTAATCACCCGCTGCGAGATTTCATTTGCTTTGTTCTTTTATATTTTGTATGCAAATTCAGCGAGATTACAATAAACCATGAACGGAACGATATTAAAGAAATCCCACAATCATTTTTAATTGCCGTAATTACAAAAAAGTCTGGTTTTGTAAAATTGCTCATTCGTTTTGTAATTAATTAAAACAGTTCACTCGGTAAAAAATATCTTGGAAGCATGAGTTCCGAGTGCTTGTTTGCTTTTAAAAGTCAAACATTTTTGTAGCAATTCTAAAGGAAAATATTACGTAACGTTAAACGCAAAATAAGTTCGCAAAAACAATTAACAAGTAGCAATAGCTGGTATGGAAAAAAAAGGTGTTCGATGAAATATTTTCTTCTTAATAAAGTTCTTGGTTTGGTGCTACTTTGAGAAAAGTTCAGCCGGGAAGGTAATTTCCAACTTCATTACCTTCTACTAGCCCTCCTGTAGACGGTCTATATTTTGTCTGAAAATAAATGTTCAAACCAATCAATTCACAGCCTCTCTACAAGGAGTCCTTTGCTACATTAATTGAGTTCCTAACTAAGCTGCTTAGTGTTGGGTATCTAGGACTAACGAAGTAAACATAGACAAGACTTAAATGATATCAGACTAAAAATGAATGACGATATTAGAGACGAGCGTCTTAGCTCACATTGCATTTTCTATAGCAATAAAGTTCATACTTTGTCGTAAATAGACAGCGTCAGTTGCAGAGTTCATAAAGAACCGCGTTAGGTAAAACAGGGCGTGGATTCAATGTCAGGATATTATAAATAAATAAATATGTTTAATAATATTTTCATTGACTGCCTCGTGGTCTTGCGGTACAAGTATGTATGTGCCGTTCGATCTTAGAGGTCCTGGGTTCGCTTCCCGGGTCGGGCAAACTGTTATTGGGTTTTTCTATTAGGAAATTCTCAGAAGCAGCACCAAGTCTAAATATGTGCCTGAAAAACGGCAATAGGCTCGCCCGCTATTACGTGGGACTGATACATACCTGGCGAAATGTGGGTGCAGAAATGCACTACACTGCCTACCCCATCAGGGAATATGGGCGTGAGTTTATGTATGTATGTAATATTTTCATTTTAAAAATACCTTCTGGTGAACTCCTTTTAGCTTTGAAGAGGTCAGTGCCAAGTTTAACGTTGCTAAATACCAATATCGTATGCAATAAATCTTCCTTTGTGACCTACAGTCAATTTAAGATGACTCCGGCAGTCAGTAATACGAGTATATGTAAACCGAAATGCCTCAGCAATAAATGGTCAGGCAAAGTTCTCTGAACATGATAGTTCTACTCAATTAACCTACGCTCCGGCCTTTTTTTATTAATCCATCATCCTGCATGTCACATTGATATTATAAAGAAGAATGTTTGTATGGGTGTTTGTTAGTGTTTCGTGGAAAAACTACTGAATAGATTTTAATGAACTTGGGTATGAAGGTAGCTGACACCCTGAATTAGCATATAGGCTGCTTTGTATCCCGAGAAAATGTGTTCCTTTGGGATGAGCATGGAATTGCAAATGATTGCGCCCGGGCGGATTTAGCCCCCCCCCCCCCCCCCCCCCCCCCGCTAGTATGTACATAAAGCCATTCAATCTTTAAACTTCTTAGTAAAATATAGCAAAAACATCTTTTTTTTTATTTGTTAGTCTAATAAGTATTTTTAATTTTGAAAATCATTCTATTTTTTAATATAACTGTTAGGCTACGTTAGATATGATATGATATTTAGATAACTAGCATCTGATGGTAAATGCAAGACGGCAAACATTACAGCAATTAAAATAAATAATTTTATTTTAAAACAACAAGCATTGAAGTGCAAACATCCCGTAGTTAAGGTAACAATAGCAATTTTTACGCTATCAAGGTATTATTCATCATCATCATCATCATCATCAGCCCAAATACGTCCCACTGCTGGGCACGGGCCTCCTCTACAACTGAGAGGGTTTAGGCCTTAGTCCACCACGCTGGCCTAGTGCGGTGGGCGTGTGGCAAGCAAGTGATAATTCATTGTGAATACACTCATAACTTCGTAAAATTCAGAGGTGTGTGCCTGGGGTTTGAACCTGCGACTGCCGAAATTCTCGACCGCGCGCCTAAACCGCGAGGCCATCACTGTATTATTACATACGCTTATATTCACAACATTTTTGTCAAGAGTATCTTTTCGCTTTGTAATAATTAATTAGAAGTTACATCCCCGTCGATACTCATTCGGCTGTAATTGTCTCCATTTTCCTGGCTAAGCAGCTTAAACGTTTTTTGCCACGCCTTTGTTATGAGGGAACTCGGAAACTATTTTCTTATACGTCCTATTGTCTCTTTTGATTAATTTTGTTGGCAGGACTCTACAGGCTTTGCGAAATAAAGATTCGCTTTTACTGTCGCATTTTCTAATTTATCATTGTTAGTCGTTTGGAATGGAAGTCTTTGTCAATATAAATGAATGAGACGTGCATAATATAATCTCATAATTACATGAATAATTGTTAATAACCATTTTGTAAGGATACTGTAGAAATCTTTTCCAAATAATTTTTGGGGCTATGATATAATATTCTTAGGTTCTTTCTCTCACTTACTTAAGAGTAGATCCAACTATGCACATAGTGCATCTTTTTACCCCGATTATAGAAGACGGGAATGGGAGGGTTATTAGCTGTTTAGGAATTGTTTGTCTGAGCGCACCGTTGTCTCACGGCAAAAGTTTTTGCGATCTAGAGGTCCCAGGTTCGATTCCCGAGTCGGGCAAAGTGTTATTGGGTTTTTCAATTTGAATATTCTCTGTAGCAACACGGAGTCTGGAATTGAGCCTTGAACTTCACAATAAACATAACGAAAATATCGTAGTAATATTCGTGACAAGGCATACAATATTTATGCTAATTCACAAATTATATACTCTTGATTTTCAAAATTCTCACTTAAGTCAAAAACACGTTCCGCCAGACATAGCCCTCTTTAAATTTAGACTAGCTAAAACAACCGCAATAATAAAATATTAAAAATTCTTTCTTTTGGAAACAACAAGCGGCAACCAAGTGGCAAATGGACCTTAAAAAAAGACAATTTTATTTTTAGTTGTATTTCTCGGATAGTTGTATTTATCGGATAATTAATTACATTTGACGACGTCTGCGCAATAAGCGAATAACCGGGTAAGAATACAAAGAAAAAAAACATGTTTTTACGTGAATTTTTATCTAATTGAGTGTTGTTTGCTTGCATAAAAATGTAAATGATAATGGTCAACAACTTAAGGCTTTGCCCTTCGTCCTTAGATTTTTTATAGCTTGTACTTAAAACATTAGGTAATTGTTTGTTGGCTAGGGATCAGAAATATACCTCTGCCTATCGGGTAATAGAAAGTAAACTATTATTTCCTTTATTTAAAAGGAATCAAGGTCGAAAATAAGTAATTTGTGTTATTATTAGGTATATAATGTATTTATATCATATGACCAACGTTTACGTCGAATAGATTTCGTAGTGGAACAACGGTGTTACAAGACGTCTTTAATAAATTCAACAACAGATGTCCGTAGCCCGTAATGGTATCGTTGCAAACAACGTTCTTATTAAAACGCCTTATTTTAGTATGCTTCATAATATGTAAACTAAAGGATGGAAAAATGACCTTCGTAGAAGGATGGCGCTAGATGTAGGCTCTCTAGAAGTTTTAGTGAGACGACCATGCCCAGCAGTAAACGTCTTGTGACTGACGATTATGATAATGCTGACGATGTCAAAATCTTTTACATTTGATTAACATTTGCTTTTTTTTGTTGCAGAGGCAAGATACCTATCACCTGGAACGGCTGATGCACAATGACATTGAAATGACGTCGAGTCATTATGGGAATTTTCACTCGATTGTCCCGCCTGAAATGCGGCGCATATTTTTTACTAATCATCATTCATATTCCGATACTGCAAGGAGAAGAACAATCACAGTGCCCCAGCCTAGCAGAGAATCCCATTTGTCCTTGCTATAACTTCAAAGAAGGTATTACTCAGTAAAATAATTTACAATTAATAACTAACTTTTTATAGTTTCTAATTTGCTTTATAGGGTTAAGGATGTATTTTTTTTTTGTATGTGTATTATGATTCAAATTCCGAATTTGATACAATATCTAGTACAAATTGTTTTAAAAAATCAAAGTCAATTTTCTGAGCATGTATTCTGTGTAGTGCATAATAGGCAGAAATAAAGTAGAAAAATATAACACGATTTATTTTAGATATACATATCGGCTCTATTTCTATTTTATTTGATAAGAAATAATGGTAAATAACATTTTCAGGACTATTTTTGGAATGCCCCAGTGCAACTCCAGGTGTTGTGAAAAATGTGCTGTCAAAGATAAAAGGAACCATTCAGTCGTTATCAATTTATGATCTTGAAAGTTCAACGACGGAGCTCAAGTCAGAACTCTTCCCGACGAAAATAAAAATAAACAACCTACAAATCTCACAAACGCATGTAAACAAAATAAATCCAAACGCTTTCACATCTTTACGTGATTCGTTAGGATCTTTGAGCATAATTTCCAGTAAATTAAGCAAAATTCCGCATGAATCATTCATCGAACTCTACAATGTTGAGTCACTTGATTTACAACTCAACGACATCAAAGACATACAAGCAAACACTTTTGGTAATCTTAGGCTGAAAAAGCTCAACCTAAAAGGCAATAAAATAGCAAATATTTCCGAAAATGCATTTTATAACCTGGAAGAGTCTCTGGTCGAATTAGATATGACAGAAAATTTTCTCAGCATTTTTCCTCTACAATCTTTAGGGAAATTAAACAAGCTTAGTTACTTGAGGTTGTCGTGGAACAAGATAAATTTGATACCCGATGATATTAATGCTACGATCCCCAACCTTGTGGCGTTAGACCTTAATTCCAATTATTTTACTTCGATAGGAAAAAACTGGTTCCGAAGTATGCCCCAATTAAAAACTCTAACATTCTTCAGTAATCAAATAGAACATATTGCTGAAGAAGCTTTTTACTCTTTAGAGAAGTTAGAAACGGTTGATTTAAGTAAAAATAAAATAACCTTTTTGGATAAGAACATTTTTCAAAAAAACCGAAACATTCATACTATAGATTTAAGTCATAACCACCTTCACAATATAAAGGGGGTATTCTCGAATCTCCATCAACTCTCCGAGATATTTCTATCGGAAAACAATATCCTTGAAATACCTGAAGACGCTTTTGAAAATGCAGTCAGCTTAACGGTCCTTAACCTTGAACACAATGGTGTGCAGCGATTACATTCAAATTGCTTTTCTTCCTTACAAAATTTAACACAACTACATATGGGAACAAATTTTTTGAAAATTCTTCCACGTAGCATTTTTCAATCTAATCGTAAACTAGTTACGTTAAGTTTAGATAATAACGAAATTACTGAGTTAGACGAGTTAATATTCGACAAACTTATTGAACTAAGAGAAATTCGTTTGCAAAATAACAAGCTCAGTCATGTGAAAAGAAACGTATTTAGTCCTTTGCCGGGACTTTTAGAGCTGCATTTACAGAACAACATCATTCAAAACATAGACTCACATGCATTTATCACACTTAAGAACTTACAGCACATTAATTTGCAAGGTAATCGTTTGACTACTATTGGAGATGTATTCCCGAACAGAAATTCTTCTTTAGTTTCTATACAATTGGGTGCAAATTACTTATCCTTATTGAAGAACAGTTCCCTCCGTGGGCAAGTTAACGTGCAAATAATGTGGCTGAGCCAAAATAACATTAAGGTATTAACGTCTAATCTTTTTAACGATTTGTTAAACATACAAAGGCTGTATCTAAAAAACAATAGTATTGTACATATAGAGAATAGATCTTTAATGCATTTAAAAAAGATAAAGTTTCTAGACTTAAGTAATAATAAGCTTATAAAATTAAGCAATGAAACTTTTTTTAAGCTTGCAACTTTGGAAGAACTGTATTTACAATGCAACAATATAAATCAGGTAGCAAAAGACTCATTCAAATTACTAGCTAAGCTGAAAGTTCTGGACTTATCCGAAAATGAAATAGTAATATTTGATTTTGATATTTCATCTTTACCTATCAAACAACTCCGCCTCAATAAGAACTTTATTTCGACTATTGAAGCCGATTCTCTTACAAATTTGCCAAACTTGAGCCACTTGGAGATTAACGATAACGTTTTGACCTCACGAGAAATCACTCAAATACAGATACCTGGCCTGAAATCAATGACGATTGCCAGAAACAGTTTTACTTTGTTAGAGAATAAGACCTTTTCACATCTTCCTTCACTGCAGACACTTTCGTTAGAAATGTCGAACATATCTCAATTGCCTCCGAACATTTTTATAAAGAATCAGAATCTTTTACGGATCAATCTTGCCTCCAACAAATTGAGGGACTTACATAAAGATGTCTTTGCTTACACGACTATATTACAAGAATTGAATTTAAGTGGGAACAATTTCACAGACTTCCCGCACGTCGCTTTATTTAATGTAACATCAATGGAAATTTTAGATTTGTGCCACAACCAACTGCACAGCGTTGATTTTTTTAAATTCATTGGTTTACAAAACTTAAGAACATTGAACTTATGCGACAACCGGATTTCAATGTTGAACGGATTCAATTCTCCCGCCTTGAAAAATCTCCTCACTTTGAATTTAAGTAGAAACTTGTTGACAGTTCTTCCACCTAATTTTTTTCAACATTCATTGGGTCTAAAGGAGATAGACCTGTCACACAATCTTTTCAAATATATTCCTAGCAACGGTTTATCGGAAGCAGTACTTCCTGCGCTAACAAACCTTAACCTTTCTTCGAACTCGTTAGTGCAATTACTACAGTCTTATCCGTCAAAGTTGTTCCCGGTTTTAGAAGAATTGGTTGTAACTGATACAAACCTAACGATTATTACAAGTAAAGATTTCGAGAATTTTCCGTCTCTCAAAAGGTTATTGCTCAGTCAAAACTCTATAATCCGTTTATCGCCCGGGGCATTCTTGAAATTGCATAACTTAGAAATCCTCGATTTAAGTCAAAATAAATTAGAAAATATTCCTCGGGAGCGACTTCAAGGATTATATTCGACACGGATCTTGAACATTTCCCAAAATGCTATTAGAGAATTAGAAGAATTTACGCCAGACTTGCAAAGTTTGCAAAAGTTGGACATCTCCTACAATCATATTACACGAATAAACAGAGACATATTTCGGGGACTCCAGAGTCTCACTGAATTGTACTTGAATGGTAATTGGCTCTCAGCGATATCATCTGACGCATTTAAGAATCTTAATAAGATATCATACATTGACTTGAGTCACAATTACTTCGAAATTATCCACATGAAATTACTAACTTCACTGGAAACGCAGATAAAAACCTTATCTTTTGACGGTAAGCATAAATATAATGTGAGCTATCTTATTCAACCACATCATTTTATGCGACGTATTACATATGAGGTTTTTTTTTCAGAAAATCCTTTGACATGTAATTGCGAGTCCCAAGAAGTCTGGAGATGGATGCTAGACCATTACAAGATAGTAAAAAAAGGAACGAGCAATTTGCGATGCGACCACCCGGAAGAATTGCATGGAAGTGTATTTATTCAGTTGCCGCCACAAAAACTTTGCGATATCCCTGTTATTATTCGAGTGGCTATTCAAGACATACAAACATACTCTGTTATTGTATCATGGCAGAGTCGCAACCAATCTGGACTGTATGGATATCAAGTGGCCTATTTCCCCGAACAAAATTCAAACACGGTAAGCGTTAAACTTTACATAAAGCGATTTGTTATCCAATTTACCTGTACAGCAGTGAAAACCTATAATTTAGAGTAAAATGTTGTATAAAATGCGCGCACCAACCATTACAACAAACATTTGAATACAAAGGCTGTGCATCACTTCAATGGTCCATAAAAAATATTTATGTTTCTCGTCCGTGGATGTTCGGTTGTACTGTGGATCCTTTAAATCTTCCCTTTTAACAATGCTTCATAGCAGCGCACTTTTTCATCACTCGATATGAAGCTGAATGTGAATTTTAAATGAGTGTACACTTTCTATCACTATTCCTAACTCAGCTTTGTTTTACAGATACGAGGGAAAATTCTAAATGCTACAGCGAGATCGACGAGATTAAATCATTTGACACCGGGATCGAGGTATACAATTTGCGTCCTGGCTGTTGGTAATTTCGGTGCATTAGCGTCATCAGGGTCATCGGTACCAGATGCTAGAATTGCTCCTTTACCAGAAAACTCAAACATAAACAATATTTACGGCGACGAACAAATTATGAACCATCTACGATCATACATGAACGATTCAATGACGAGTAAATGTGCTAGTGTTAGGACTATAGAAATATTTGGAGCGGCAATAGACGGTCCATTTTCTAATACTTACATGGGAATCGCTGATATCTTGACTAGACGGCTCAGTCTAGTGGTCGGATGTTGTATCGGATTCATAGTGTTTGTGGTGTTAGTGTCAGCTTTAGGCTATATAAAGACTAAAAAACGTGAAGTGGTCGCAAAAGCCGACGTACAGCAAGCTCCGCAATATATTTCGTACGATAACTTCAATACGCCCAACGTAGAAGTACAAACCACGGACATGGATATAAATACCATTACAGATAAAACGAAGCCACAATGCAAACACGACTGAGCGATAATCTACCTTCAGCACACGTGGTTAAACTTGCAAACATAAAGCGTTCGGGGATCGGATTTTTTCCAATTTGATTCCCGTATGAATAAGATGCCACTCATGTTGGGACGGAGCCTTTCATACCTTCATCGTCTTTGAAACTTTTTTGGGAAGTTCGGCAGACAGAAATGAATTATTATAACTATGAGTTATCAATAACGAAATGTGCGATAATCGGAAAAGTTTCTTGTCATGGAATATTTTTTGCGTAAAACGAGTTCTATTTCCTCTTTCGTTCACGTAAATATATTTATACTGGTATGTTATGTGTGACAGATGGAATACGTTTGATTCACTCTAAAACATAGTGATGACAATATAGTTGGTGTAACATCAGTATAGAATAGACAAACGTGAGAAAATAATAAACTCGTAGGTTACAAATTATTATTTTTTTGTATCATACCAATATAAATAAAAAACTCTCGGTGAATTCAGTCTCAGGAAATAAATATGTATATGTATAGAATTTAACTTGAAATGTTTCTTTTTTTTGTAGTAAGAGCCCCTTATTTCTGCCAACAAAAATAAAAATGGAAAAGTAATATAAATACGTGAGATTAACGGTTAAACATAATGTATTTATTTGATTTAATAATTTGTTACAACGTTTGACGTTGCCACTTGTTTATACAAGGATAAACATTCTATTGTGATTATCATAGACGTATTTGTAAATTACTAGATTTAAACTTAATTGTATGTTTTGTAAATTATTCTAAAGTATTGCGAACTCGGGTTAAGATACTCATCTGTCATGTAACATCTCGTCATACGATGTGGGAAGGACAAATGTTTATAATCCATACTAATATGTAATGTAATTAAATTAAACGATTGTGTACTAACAAACGAATATCAGTCATTTTAGTGTAAGATATGAATGTACCAATTTCCGTTGTCTGTTTTAAATTCATCGCAATCCATTTGACATTATTGTAAAGACTGTAGCATTGGTAATAAAAAAATAAAACTTTATGTTTGTTTATCTTGTTGTCCCAACACCATTGAGACTTGAGAGGTTATCAGAATACACATGTCAATGATTCATACTATAGTGATGAACTCTTTTGTAAGCAAAGTAATAATAAAAGTGACTTGTGGTCTCGCAGCACAATTATATATGAGCCGTGCAATCTAGAGGCCCCGGGTTCGATTCCCAGGTCGGGCAAAGTGTTCTTAGATTTTTTTATTAGAAAATTGCAGCAGCAGGGAGTCTAGTACTGTGAAAAACGGCAATAGGCTCAGCCCTTATTACGTGGGACTGATACATACTCGTACGTGGCGAAATGTGGATGCAAAAATACCTTTATGCGTATTCCTTCGGCGAATACAAGCCTGAGTTTGTATATGTATGTAGTAATAATAATAAAAAGGCATAATTTTCTATTGAAAAAACTTTAACATACCTACTCCATACAAAAATGGCATATGGCTTATGCTCCATTCAAAAGTTTGAGAATATGGTGGTCAACTGAATGCATAAATATTTCTCACCAGAATGTCATTCATATGTTTAATTGCAATAATTATTGTGGCAAAAGTCGAGTACATAAGTATTTGCAGCAAAATTTGACAAATAGTAACAAAACCAAAACTATTACCACAACTATGCGCGAATACTACCTCGCACTTCAAAAGACGATTCTGATATTTCTCCACCAAGAATTTCTTAGATAGACGAAATCCGCATAAGCCCTAATATCTATAAATAATAACTCGTTTAACATTCGTTTAACGAAAATCGTCCCCAGAATCGTATCATATACATATCTGCAGGGCTGGTATAAATGCTTATAATTATTGACAGCCCCTTGGCGCAGTTGGCTAGACACCAGCTTGCGAAACGAGAGACTGCGGGTTCGATCCCAGCACCGAGACAAATGTTTGTGTGATCCACAAATATTTGTTTCGGGTCTGGGTGTTTGTGAGACCGAAAAGTCTCTCGTAGTTTCTGATACCCACGACACAGGACTTGTATCCTAGAATGGGGTCAGAAGTACGTGACTGTTGGGTGTATTTATTATTTAAAAAAAAAAAATAAGTTAGAAGTAATGATGCTCATTTAAATGTTTCTTATGGATTTGCCGCACGATTCCCTGTATAATTTATTTGTGTACACTGTACATATTACCTGCCAGTAAATAAGCAAATTGGTTTGTAATTAACATTCGATATAATATTAACTACAAACCTATTTGCAAACAGAGAGCAAGCAATTAAAATTCAAGATAAGTTCGTGCTACTGGTTTGCATAACCAATAATAATAATGCTCAGAATAAGCTTTTGATCAACACGAGAGAAGAATAAATAAAATTGAACAAAACAATAAAGGTTGGTGAATTACTGACATTGCCACGGATCTAGTGGAAGTAAAAATACAAATCATTATCATCAACGACAAGACGTCCAATGCTGGATATACATAAAAAAGAAAGTAATCCACAAAAAATTGTTTCGGGTCTGGTTGTTTCTAAGATCAAAACGTCCCTCGTAGTTTCTGATACCCACGACAGAAGTCTTGTATCTTAGTGTGAGGTGAGAACTATGGATGTGACTTTTGGGTGTATTTATTTAAGACTTTAAGATCGAAATCAGAAAGTCCGATGAGACCAAACATCGAAAGATCAGACCTTGATGATAGTCCTACGCTGTCTTGTACCAGTATATAGGCTCCACATAAGAATATTTCTGACCCATAGGCATGTCTTTGGCATCAGCTTATTAAGAGCCGATATGAAGCTTTATAATATTCAGAACAGAACAAAAAGCATAACAAAAATTGTCAATCATCTCATCATCTGCCGTCATTTTAAATGACAAATATGCAAGGTAAGTTGGAAGAAAAATTAGTATACGTAGGACAGTGTTGCTGCTCGGACGTAAAGCTTACTACAGTTTTCTCATCCATATTTTAAAAATCTCCATCTTAATAACATTTCTAACGTTGTTACATTCGCATAGCAAACTGTTTGCATTTACAATAGTGCACAGACGAGCAGTACACATAAAATGCTATGTAAATCGCGTAAACAAGAATTAAAGTATCCTTTTTGTACTTTTGTTGTATTGGTCGGTACTATTAAATGGATTAAATGAATTATTCAGCGACAAGAGTCGCAGCCAAGCGATTTTCCCGGCGCTTTGTCCTCTTCTTATCATTTAAATAATGCCAAACATCACGAAATACAAAAATACGAATAGTTGCAACGCAGGTCATTGACTTTTGAACGAATTCGTCTTGCTTTTACATGTCTTTACTCTACTGGGTATACAAAATTATTTATTTACATGAAAAGATTGTCAACTGCAAGACTTTCGGCGTTTATATACAGGATTACGTTGATTTATAAATTATTTCACGCACACATACATCAACACACCGAAGCCTTCCTAACAACACTTAACCCGAATCGGTAATGGGACACAGAACTTTTTCAGACCACCCTAGTAATTGCACGTACTTTTTGGTATATCGATTATGTACTTCATAAATATAGATGCATCTAGGTCCTTTTCGCGAAACTAAAATAAATTATATTTCCAACTATAAATATGTTATATTTGCGAAAGAGAAATATAAGCACATCATTTATTTATTTATATATATTCATTCAATATTTACGGTTAACACCACTTAATTATCATGTTGAATACATAGAATTTTCACTTAATTTTGGTTATAATTAATTGGTAGCATATTTATGTTGAGAACTACAACCGATGTTCGTTTTCAGAAACTGCCCACATACACGTAAAAAACCCTAAAATAATAAAAACTCTACTTAGTTTAACATATAAATATGTATGTAGCTAACAATAAAATTCATAACATTTGATGCAATTTTAATCTTGTGCTTGTGGCGCTCTTTATATTCTGTAATTTTCTAGTCCACGTAATTGTAGTTTATTTTAGTTAGTTACATGCATCTAATAAATTTTCGCCACTAACATTTCATACTACGCAATACATACATATACATACAATAGTAATTTAAGGAAAAATAGGCCGCGGAAAAAGTTGTAGCAGATATCCCACTAATGTTTTTATAATGGTTAAGTAAAGTACCTGTCTACAGATGTACAACTCCCGTTTCTTTACCTCAATTCCGTTTACATCCGTTATCCATTAGCTTTAGCTAAAAGCACAGACAAAGCTCGTGGCGTGTGGAGGTTTAGCAATAAAAAACAGGTAGCGTTTACAAAAGCCTTTACATTTTAATGTTAAGTTTGTATCCCTTGTAAAATTCGTCGGAACTTACGTATGCGGCTTCTTTGATGCCTTACTTCCTGGCGCAAGATAACGCTCTCTTTGATGTATTTATGTATTGGTAAACAATTCGCGTTTATTAGTACCACATCCATTGCGGGTTCAATCAATTATCGGTCAAGCGCTTAAGTGGTCGCGTGGTGGCGAATATAGACTGCGGAGCGTGTAGTACACTTTATTTTGGACTGATGTTTTTGTATAATTTAGGTGTGCTAGATAAATGAGTGATTCGTTTTATGGTAAGTATCATCGTCGTCTATAAATACTAGAGCCGTCTTCCACATCAATAGTAATATCATAAATGTGGTAGTAACTTTGCTATTTATTACATATGTATGTAATACGTTTTCATATGCCCATCATTTACTCACTCGTGTTTGAAGGTTATGCCGAAGGAATAAGCAGATGTTTTTGCAGTAACAAGCGGCAAGCCTATTGCCATTTTCAAGTTCCATGATGCTATTGAGAGATTTAAAAAAAATCAATAACTCTCCCAGGAATATAACCAGGGCTAGGCAAAATACATGGTTTGCTTTAATTGAAATACAAATTACAAAATACTGTATCGCGAGTAATTAAAATACGAAATACAAAATAATATTTAAGTAAGGTATTTGAAATATAAAATACCAAATACAGTATTTTAGCTATTTTTAATTGAAATACAAAATACAAAATAATGCATATTATTGCATTATTTGTTTTGGAATAGTTTTTTTTTTTTTTTGAAGGCGGTTTTTGTTTTGTTATTGCAGGTCCTGATGAGAACAAACTTAATGGCCAATATTATAAAAGACTGTAAATTTCGAGGCCTAATCTAAAACTGAGAGAATATTAAAATCTGTAGGGCTGGCTACACTGCTTGACATTGCTGCTTTACCATCATTGCACTCTCGCCTCGCACTCGCACTCATGATCGCTAAATGAAGACTAAATGTATTTTAATAAATGTATTTTGAAGCCTCGAGTATTTGAAATACTAATTAGAAAATACTTCGGCTTCACGTATTTGAAATACAAATTACATTTTAAGAAAGTAATTGAAATACAAATACAAAATACGTATTTGTATTTCAATTACAAGTAATTCAAATACTGCCCAAGCCTGAATATAACCCAGCACTTTTCGATAGATACGGCCACGAAATGCGGCAGAGGTAATACAGCTATCAGCTTTTTAACTTTACATTGCTTACATTATTTAAATACCCGCACCGTCTCATCATAGATGCGTCTATAAATCTCAACCACACACTACAAGCAAACCAATAATTTTATAAAAGAAATATTAATTCAAGCTGCAATATAAATTGTGTAGTAATCAAAAAGTTGGAAAGCCGCAACATAACATAAATAAAGGGCAGCGAATGTATTTGAGGCACAATAAATTAGCAAAACAGATTGCCATTTCCTACCCGCACGCATGCAAGTACCAGTATACCCGGAAGCGAGTTATAAGCGTGTGTAGCGCGGAGAGCACAATGCCGCGCATTATTGAAACAAAGACGCATTCAACCTCACTCGAATCACAAATAGAATGACCTAAGAAATGGCACAGCGCGGTATTGTTATGAGCTTGTCTTCAGACGTACATATGTGAAATTAATGAACGTTTCGGCAACGGTCGTGAAACATCCAATGTAGGCGGCACAATGGCACGCATCAAAGGAACAATACAACTCTGTTGAGGCCTACTGATTTTGTGATTTTAGATTCGAGCGTGACTAATTTAGTGAATTCGGGGTTCAAATTTGATTTGCGGTAATAATTGCTAATATTACATTGTTTTATTAACATATATGTATATTATATATTATTTTGATGTTGTTATAGAGACCTACATTGTGTCAAAAATATATGTTAAATAAATAAAGTTTTCATATAATTAATTAGTATTGAGTTATTAAAAACAAGTCAAAGTTCATACATTGCTTCTCTTTAACAGATTTAAGTAGATATAAGCCGATTCCAGACAATTACTTAAACTAGAAATAACCAATTCCAAATGAGTAAATCTATGAAAAATCAAAACGGGTCTATAGACCCATCGTGACGTACCTCCTCGAAATAGATGTGGTGAATTATTTTTAGTATACATACTCGTAAATATAATACATTAATTCTATAAAATGCGATTTTTAAGTACATTTGTAATGAGTGCACAACATTTGTATAGCACAATAAGCAGGTTGCAACAAAGTAATTGTAAGTAATGGTAGCATAAAATGCAACCGCATTTGGTGAGAATACGGAACGAGTTGGATAATGTGCTCATAAGTAAAGCAACAAACAGCGGGAAATATATTCTCATTGGCTTGGCTGTCCGAACTGCACGGGACAAAACAAATTTATTCTGAAGAACACGTACCTACAAATAAACCCAAAAAACAACATACACATTGGTCCTTTGAATAAACACGCTTTTAGTCTGTTTGCAGTCAGCGCATCGGGTTCTGAGTTTTTATTTCTAAGCAAACATTCACGTAAAAACATTACATTTGAATGTAACATTTTCCTGGAAAAATACTTAAAAGACGATCGACGACGAAGTCTACTATTTATAAAGTTACATATTAATATTATGTTCTTTTGACCTAGTAAAACACTGCATAAACGAAAGACCTACTAAATTATGTATAAAAACACTTATGTTTCATAAACATTTTAAGTAATAATCCAGAGATTCCATTAATATAATGACTCAAAAAAAACATGCTTAGGTACTCTTCGCTGTTCAACAAAACTTTGTTCAAGCGTTGTAATTAACAGACACTTTTTATAATACCCAAGTTCCATCAGGATTAGCGACGTCATCTAAGCGAAATCGCGGGAGAAACTTTGTTTTATAATTTTTATTACGATTACACGAGTTGTCCAAAAACTGCGCCCGGCCCCGACAACTTTGTTATCAAATTATTTCATAATACATTCCAAATTTAATGGTTTTTAAAAACACTCATTCTTTTACAACTTTCCTGTTTTATCGTCGTGTTTTACGACTTAGTCGCTCCTTCTAGTTCCGCATTTCATAATGCTCCCTGATCAGCACACTCAAACCCAATTCACCAACACAAGCGGTTGCGACACACAAACTTCAGAAAAGGCCATCAAACATCAATTAGCCGCCAATATTTGCATGCCATCTGTCGTACAAGTAAGTGATGCTAATGGAGGATTTGTCCGGGCTTGGCAAGTCCGAGCCACTTGTAACACAATATGAATCCTCCACATCTTATATGTAGGTCAAGTATTCAGTCATTTGTGACGTCCGAATATGACAATTCTCTTAGTGACAACTACGATTACGTCACGCTGTTCTATTAATGATAGTGTACTCGAAGTTTCGGTAATACATTACCATGTTATGGGATGCATGTTTTAAATTACGCGCCTGTGTATCATTCAATTTAATTTCAACGGACATGCTCCATCTGTATTAATGTATGTCACATAAGAGCTGATCTTAATGCAGTGAGTGACATTAATTCGGTCTTTTTATTTAAATTTCGTACGTTCTCGACGTAGCCATGGATTATCTTGTGTGGGGTGACTATCGTGTGCCAAAGCCGCGACTATTATGGCGACTTTAAAATGTTGGTTATATCTTCCTTACTAATAAAACATACAATAACATAATACCGCTTACCTCCATTTATGGAGTTACAGTCTCTCTTATAATGAACCTCGTGATTTTGAAACATTCATCACTCCAACGTGATGAAGTAGGAATAAACTATACAAAATGCTTATGTAATTTGAAAAGTCTCCACAGACTACCCCAAAAATGGCTCCATCATGAACATGTCACAGTGAATCACGCAACGCGCTTAAGGGATCATCCAGTTCATATATTCAATAGCGTTAAAGGCTTAGCGATGGTGTTGATGAGTATTTCACTCCGTGATTTATTCACGTTGATCTCTTCGGTTTGCCTATCGCCTTTGAACTCTACTACTCTATAAAACTGTCAGTGATATAAATTTAAAATGAAAAAAACAATAGTATTTGTCAAAATAATTATAGTGTCCAAATAAATTTACTTACATTCGATTTTGTACATCGAAATAAAAATAAAGTACTGAGATACATAAGTATCAAATCAGTATAAACTGATTATGAAGGTATTACTGAGAGATACAAAAATAATAATGAATAACAGAGTCTGTTAATTTTTAGAGGTGATAGTATACCTTGCTTTAATGTGCTTTTACATCCTAGGTGAATGTCTATGTCCAGCAGTGGGCGTCTTTCGGCTGATGATGACATCCTAAACTCTCATCAGGGGGCTCGGAACAAAAACAAAACAAAATGTAACTGAAAAAAATATATTTACAAAACCAAGAAAGAAACAAAATAAGTGATATTGATTGTATGCCTGCGATGTATGTATGTTATGCGACAAAAGTCATTAAACTTTATCACAGGCTTTATGGATCCCGGCAGTGGATCGACTACTAGTGTAATTTAGTACAGCCAGCCGACTCCCGCTATTGTGATTGATCGCAATCGATTGGATATCGTGCCGGCAATTGAAATAAATTTATCCCACTACCCTCAATAACTATGTAACAGAATACGCCGTATATTCATACAAAAGTTAAGTTTTTATGATGTTTACGTCTGCGCACACACCCTAGCAAGCTTGCACGCTAACATGAACTGCATATATATTTACTCTTATTAGTTTTTGAAGTTATACTTCTTTAGGCGCGTTATGAAAAAATTATGAGAGTGGAAATTTAAGATGCGCACGCATCACTGTAACACAAAAGTAAGACGTTAAAGCTGCCTATGTGCTCCAATATAATTGACAGATTGAAGCTGCCTATGTTAAATGTAAGTGTCAAATGGATCAGAAAAGTTTTAATATGTTTCGGATCGAATATCTTTCAAAAAAAGTTTATATGTTTTAGATTTTTAAAATGTAGAATAGTGACAGTTATAAAAAGGGATTGACATATTTTTTAGTTGTCAAATATTTATGAGTGCGTTCAGAAATGTAATATTATGTGTAAACTAAGAACTATGTATGTGACTGTTGGGCGTATTTATAAGTTTTACTGCAGTCATGTTGTATAACTTCTAACGCGTGTACATATGTAAGTACACACACACTTTTTTTTATATTACTTTTGATTCAGATGAAAGTAATGAGACAGTTTTGTCAGTCCCACGACATAAGTTATGGCATAACATTGACAGATTATGTATTTGATTCCCAGATTGGACTGTGTTATTTTCATGTAAAATTCTCAGTTGCAGCAAGGAGTCGGGAAATGCCAACGGCGATATCCTCACCTTTCATAACGTAAAATAAGCATTATGTACTAGCGAAACACAGCTGTAAAAATCAGAACTCTGCTTTTCGGGAGTGTCCCTGTTTTTTTAATAAGATTTGAAAAAAACAAAAAAAAACGTAAATTTATAATTGAGTGTAAGTATTTTACTTTTAAGTACTTTTAAGTCGTGATGGCCTCGAGGTTTAGGCATGAAGTCGAGAATCTTGACGGTCGCGGGTTCAAACCCCAGGCACACACCTATGACTTTTCAAAGTTATGTGTGTATCCACATTGAATTATCACGTACTTTAACGGTGAAGGAAAACATCGTGATAAAACCTGCACACCTAAAAAAGTTCTTAGGAATTTCTTGGGTGTGTAGTCCGCCAACCCGCACTAGGCCAGCGTGGTGTAAGGCCTAAACCCTCTCAGTTGTAGAGGAGGCCCGTGCCCAGCAGTGGGACGTATATGGGCTGATGATGATGATTTTACTTTTAATTCAAAAATACTAAGTCTTGAAAAAGCTCTATAAATGAATCCATCGGAAATGTATTATTTTATAATATATGTTTAAATTTAAATAATCATGTTACAAAAGTAACAACTCCCAACACTTATACGAAAACAATTATCAATAAACAACATAATCGCACTGCAAAAATTGATTCAAGCTTTATAAATTAATGTCAAAATATCCTCTTTTCACTTTAGCAATTTGAGTAGGCTTTCACCTGTTACTAAATATACCTAATAACAGAATAAAATAACTTAAAATTTTACCCGACCTCGACGTTTTCTACGTTATTAATCCTCACGGTAAAACCAAAATATCCTTTCATTAAAAAATTTGTTGTAAATCTTTCATTTCTTGTTATTCTTAATTAATTGTTTAAATAAACGCATTTTACAGAGACTGATTCCAAAATTAAAATTTGATCAGTTACTGAACACTCAAAATAAGAGATAAAAGGCACGTTACAGCTTTGCATTGTGGAAAATGGTAAAAATGGAAGGAAAAAATCAGAATAATGGGTCTTCAGAAGTCGCCCTCATAGAACCAAACACAACGATAAAGATGTTGTTCCCTATAGCCCCATAGCATGTCTATGCGAAAATGGTGGCATCCCAATCAAGCCTTCATATTGCAGTCCATTTTGACTATTACAATATGAACCCAAGTGTATATAATATTGTAGTCAAAAGTATTTTTCATCAATAATTCTATAAATATAATACATATTACATCATCATTCAAATTTTAAATATTTTTAGGAAAAATATTTCATAATTTTTTTATTTTTTGGAAAGATAGCCGACAATAATGGTACATACCTATGTATTGTATTAAAAGTCCTAGCTAAATTTATGACACTTGTACTCTTTCAATAAGTATGTTGCTACAACATTAACCTACTTGGTGAAATCTATTACGTGTATGTTTAAGAACACAATGTAGTAAACAACTGTAATTTGCTGTAGCCCTGTACATGCGGAATTGCAGAAAGGAGGTCGTGGGTACAAATCCCTCTGGGACGACACTAAATTTGTGTGAGTTTGCTTAAGGCATAGTAAATAGGCAGGGTTCCAATTCTAATATATTATGACAGCAGGATCGATCTACACCAATTTAGCTTCAAACAAAAGCGGTTTTGTTAAAGCGGTGTTGTTCTTGTGCTTATTTGGGTCAAACACGTGTTGAGCTGCGGTGTTGCATAGTTCATTTTTTCGAGTGCAATCAGTGTTAATTACTTCTTGCGGATGTATAAAGGAATATACGGAGAATGTGCTGTTAAATTACAGTGAAGGAAAATGTGTTGAGAGCGTGTCTGTAAATTCCTAAATATAAATTTATTTTGTATATGAAGTCCACCAACAACTAGGTCAGCGTGATGGACTTATGCCTAATTTCCTTTAACAGAAGAATAAGGTAATGCCGTTATGTTTTGAAACAAAACCATATCTGAAAAAAATATGTGTGGTTTACTCAAATTTTGTCTTTGAACGGAGAAGGAACCCGCAACCTCTCGTTTCATAAGCTTAGCCAACTGCACCACGGATGCTCTCTAATATAATAAATTAGAGCAATAATATGAAAATAACACTAAAATCATACAACCAACAAATACCGTTCCTTTAAAAAAAACGATAGTTCATTATTTCGAAAATAATTTAAACAAGTTACGAGTATAAGAGCGATGTCAGAAATACTGAATACAAGTGGTTTTAATTTATTACCGCTGGCATGTAACACGAGAGTATGTTTTAAAAACAAAGTGTTGACTTTATTTAAGTTCCATTGTATACGTAACAGGTGCGGTAAGTCGGAGACAAATAACATTTACATATTAATAACACATTTAAATTTCAACATTCCAGCGCGCGGACACGGTTCGGTTCTTTTTAAATTTCTGAATTCTTTTACAACTTCGCTGACAGATCTTTTATGTTATATACCAAATATACGTATGTGTATGTTTTCCATACCTAATTATTTTTACATTTTAATTTTACTTGTAATAATACTTGCATGTGAGTACCAAACGAGTTTTGTAGCGCTCTAGGAAACGTAAAGTTTCGAAAATATGAACTCCAGGTTACTTTTTCGAGGTTTGAACTTCGAATAGAGCAGCTATGATTGGATAAAACTCTGCCATATCGTGTTAAAGGTGCTAAGGACGGTAAAACGGCTTGGACCATTTACGCTTTGTTCTAGCTAGAATGGCATGTTTACGGAATTAAATATATACTATACATATCCTCGCGCCTGCATTCCCCGAAGAGGTTGGCAGAGGTGCGATGTACAGCACCCACATTTCGCCAATTGTGTTTTCGTCCCACGTAGTAGGGGACGAGCCTATTGTCGTTACTCGGGAATAACACGAGACTCCATGGAGCCATTGAGAATTTCCTAGTGAAAAAAAAACAATAACACTGCCCGATTCAGAAATCGACCTCTAGATCGCACGTTACCTATTTGTGCGTCGAGACCACGAGGCAATCATGGTTTATGGAATTCTAATTTCAAATTTCCAACACAAAGGTGTATATGTATGCATGATAATTTTCGTTAACTTAAAATTTTACCTGGATAGACATATTGCCGTGTTTGTCCAGCAAAGTAATTCCTAAAAGTTCCTGGATTCCATTCAAGGTTTCGGAAAAAAAATACTATTACGAAATTCATTAGTGTACCCGGAAAAGGACAAAAGACTCACCTGAAACGCGAAAGTATGTTTGAGAAGAAACGTTGAAACACTCTTCTGCGTACCCCTTCGCGGGAACTGGCGACAATGGATTAATGTATGTATAGAATATTGCGCTTAAATAAATTAAATAATGTCACTCTTTAATTATCATGTGACGAGAAGTGCCAGTATTTTTAATAACATAGCATAATTATGCATAATGCGGTAATAACTCGACACATAATTAAAATGCAAATTATTTTTCCTCCATTGAGCTTCTTTTATTAAAAACAACGTTCATATTATTGTCACTATAATTTTGTCTTCAGCGAGCCATCATAATTTAAAATTCGCTACAATCAAGCGTGTTGTGTTTATCATTTTAATATTAGCTCTGGAAAAATTCTGGCATGCTTTTTATCGTAGCATGACCGGCCATTAAATATATTTAAGGTACTCTTATAAGCCTAGTCTTTGAATCATGACAACCAATTATAGCTAGCTGCCTTTTCACGAGACGATCTTTCCAGAGAGAGCATCCCTCTTAGTCGAAACTACCACTAGCAACTGCAAAATTTTGACTTTTAATTCCGCTTTTATGAAAAAAAGTTAATTATATCAAAAACACCTATATTCTTTTTTATTAATCTGGGGAGATAACTGTCTCGCTGATGCTGCCGCATATATGTGGGGCATGCGTTCGAGGTATCCCGGGTTCTATAATTGGGTCGGGCAAAAATTTGTAAATTCTTAGTGCAGCCCCCAACACACTCACGCACGCTCATGCTTGTATTCCCCGAAGGAGTAGGCGGAGTGGTATTTCTGCACCTACATTGCGCCAATTATGTTTTCATCACACGTAAAAGCGTGTGAACCTATTTTCATTTTTCAGGCACATTTCCAAACTTCGTGCTGCTACTGAGGATTACCTAATGAAAAACCCTAATAACACTGCCCGACCCGGGAATCGAACCCAGGACCTCTTCTAAATCGTACGGCACATACTTGTACGGCGAAACAACGAGGCAGTCAAATACATGAGACTTAAAACCTAGGTGGAGAGATTTAAGCATAGAAACCTATGGTTACCGGCATGTTAAAGAGACAAAATATAAACTATTTTTTATAAAGTCATTGTTAATAATAAAATCTGACAACGTTATTAATTTTCGAGGCAAAAGCTTATTGAACTTTCCACTTTGTCATATTAATTACAATATATATTTGAAAGGCTCTCTACTCTTTGTGGCTTAAGTATTCGATGACAATAAAAACGACACAACAAAAACTTCGCGAGATTTAAAATCTATTCAATAATTAATTAATAAATCGCTTAAAGATGCACACTCATAATCTAAAGCGATTCTAGCGCTAACGATTGCTTTGCATGTATGTTCGGCACGGGAACGTGAAATAGCACTCACGAATAACATTTCGATGCAATTAAAAGCCGCTTATACCCTACACAGCTTACCTATAAAGGTTTCAACGTAGAATTCCAAAGCAGAAGTGCGATCATTGCACAACCTGACGTTATCTAGCTGACCAAACAGCGCACTGGAAATTTGCTTACTCTCAATTTTGATACTAAGCTTTATTCAAATGAGGCAAATAAGTGTTCGTTTCCCGTAAATTAATGTTTTTGGATCAAATTGAAGTACAACAGAACAACTTTATCCCAGAAAGTTATGAGATTACATCAACAAAGGAACTGTATGTACCTATTTAACGTGGTTTATTCTGAACTTTAAGATTCTACGTCTGTAAAGATGTACCAATTTTGTAATTGTTATAATGAAAATTACTGTTTTTTTAATGACAAAGATGACTTTTTTTCCCGGAATGTTTATTATTATTAATAATATAACAGGCATACAGATTTATGCAAAATAAAAAATGTGTGGATTTGCTATATTTTATAAATAATGGTGGATTAAAAGTCCAAGAACCCGAGTTGTTTGAAGCGAAAAATGTTCATAGCGTCTAAAATTATTGATATGTATGGGCACATCACTAGCGACAGCGGGGAAGTTCCGGTTTTGTGTGCGCTTTTGTCTATGACGATTGACACTCAGTAATAAACAAGGCATCTGCAAGAAACGTTGTTTTATTGCGCTCCGCATACATCTCACTGGCGACGAGATTGAAGTACCCCCACGTTGAAAAAAAAAAAAATGGCTTATTTAGGAAATTTACCTATTTTTGACTACAAAATAAGCGAATGGTCCATCTTCAGCGGCAGATTGACGCAATTTCTGAAGATAAATGATGTGACATCGGAAGAGAAAAAAAGTGGAATCCTACTGACGCATCTCACGGACGAAACATATCGTTTGGTGCGTAACTTGGCGTACCCCAAGACGTTGGATTCGCTCACTTATAGCGAACTTGTGTTATTACTCAATGAGCATTTTAAACCGAAGCAATGTTCATTCGTCGACAAAGCAAATTTTTTTGGCGCGAAAAGAAGTTCAGACGAGTCTATTGGTGATTGGGCAGCGCGTTTACGTGGCTTGGCTAGCTTTTGCGACTTTGGAACAGCCCTGGAAGTCAACCTAAGAGACCGTTTTGTGCTCGGTTTGGGCTCAGGTCCCGAACGGGACAGGCTGTTTGAGCAGAACCCATCGACGCTTACCTTGGCAAAAGCGATCGAATTAGCAGAGCAAGCGGCTGGGGCAAGGGAGGCAAAGATCATGATGCGTGCTGACGATGGTGTCTGTGTTAAAGAAGAGCCAGTATACAGTGCGAAATTTCATGGCGGCGCGAGCAGCAGCGGTGCGTGGAGCGGGAGCGGCGCGCGCGGCGTGCGAAGCGCCGTCCCACGAAGCGGCGCCCGAAGCAGCGGTGAGACGGGTGGCAACAACATGAAACACTGCTATGTTTGTGGTATGAAAAATCATCTTAGTGACAAGTGCCGTTATAAAGGATATAAGTGCCAGAAGTGTGGAAAAAAAGGACATTTAAAAAAAGTGTGTGTTAGCAATAGATCAGCCGTTTATCACGCCGATGTAGAGGACGAATGTGGAGTTGACAAGGTCAGCGATTCAAATTGTGAGGAGTGCCAAAACTTCAATCTAAGGTATGAGGCGGACAAGCCTATTAAAATAAATTTAATGTTAGGCAATGTAAATTTATCCATGGAACTTGATTCGGGTTCAGGCAGTTCCGTTATTTCAAATCAACTTTATGAAAAACGATTTTCAAATTATAAGTTAAGTAATAGTAACATTAAAATGTGCTTGTATAATGGTACTAAAATCTCGCCTTTGGGCTATTTTACAGCTGAGGCTTGTTATAATGGAGATAAAAATAAATTAAATATTTTTGTTGTTAAAAATGGCGGACCGCCATTGTTGGGCAGAGACTTTATGACCGCCTTCAATTTAATTATTACCACAGATATTAAGTCTATATGTAATAATATAAATATAAATCAATTACTTCAAAAATTTCCTGATTTATGGCGGGATGAATTGGGTGCTTTTAATAAATTTAAAATAAGTTTGAAATTAAAAGAAAATTCGTATCCTAAATTTTTTAAGCCTAGAACTGTACCATTTGCTCTGAAAGATAAGGTTGAGCAAGAACTCTCACGCCTAGTTCGTTTAAAAATATTAATTCCAGTTAATTACTCACAATACGCCACTCCAATCGTTCCCGTATTAAAAGAAAATGGCCAGGTGAGAATAGCAGGGGATTTTTCAGTAACCTTAAACAAAGACCTATTGATTGAAAAATATCCTTTACCCCGAATAGAGGAAGTATTTGCTAAATTAGGTGGTGGGCAATGTTACAGTAAGATTGACTTAAAAAACGCTTATAACCAATTTTTGTTGGACGAATCATCGCAGCCCCTAACGACAATAAATACACATAAAGGTCTTTTCAAATATACAAGACTTGTCTACGGTTTAGCAAACGCTCCCGCTATTTTCCAAAGAGCTATGGAAACACTGCTTTTGGGTATAGATGGAGTAAGCGTATGGTTAGACGACATATGCATCACGGGGCCTGATATGAACTCTCATATAAATCGGTTAGTTGAAGTTTTAAGTAGACTAAATGAAGCCGGACTGCGTTTACAAAAAAATAAGTGCGAATTTTTTATGGAGAGCGTTAAATATTTAGGGTATGTAATAAGTAAAAACGGCTTAAAAACAAATCCAGATAAAGTTCAGGCTATAATGGATGCACCTGATCCGAAAAACGTCACTGAGGTTAAGAGATTTTTGGGCATTGTAAATTATTACAGAAATTTTATCCCTAATGCCTCAACATTATTGAATCCATTACACGAGTTGTTACGCAACAATACTACGTGGAATTGGGGGGATAGGCAACGACGCAGCATGGCGGCCGTGCGCCGCGAGCTGGCGTCCGACCGCGTGTTGGCGCATTTCGAGCCCTCGGCGCAACTTGTACTGGCCGTAGACGCGGGGCCCGCTGGGCTCGGAGCTGTACTATCACAGAGGGACTGTAATAATAACGAACGACCTCTTGCATTCGCTTCTCGTTCACTTACACCTAGCGAACGTAACTATAGTCAAATACAAAAGGAAGCGACTGCAATAATATTCGGGGTGAAGCGATTTCATCAATATTTATATGGGTTAAAAGATCCATTCGTTTTAAAAACGGACCATAGACCACTAGTATCTATATTCGATAGAAAAAAGGGAATACCATTAACGACGGCTCTTCGACTTCAAAGATACGCGATCATTTTATCTGCCTATAATTATACCGTACAATACGTATCCAGCGATAAAAATGTAGTAGCCGATTATTTTTCGCGCGCACCCTCTCAGTACACTGGTGACGCAGACACTACGGGTGAAGAGGTTGACAGAGATTCATATCAGGGATTGAAATTTATGAATGAAATAGTACCGGCAATTACAATTCGTGATATTGCACAAGCAACTGAACGTGATATTACGCTTATGAAAGTTTATAAGTATATGAAACATGGTTGGCCGCGTAAAATAAGTTGTAAATTAATAAGACCATATTTTTTATGTAAATCTGACTTGCAATTTGAAAATAACTGTCTATTCAGGGGGCATAAAATTGTAATACCTTTATCACTGCGTAATAAAATGTTGCTCGAATTACATAGCACGCATTTAGGAATTATAAAAACTAAAAGCAACGCGCGAAGTAGAATGTGGTGGCCGGGCATTGACAGCGAGATTGAACGCTGGATTGGATCTTGTGAGACATGCATAAGCTTACGATGTGCTCCGCCGCGGGAACCGCCGTCACCGTGGCCCGCCGCTCGCGGCCCGTGGCAGCGTGTTCACATAGATTACATGACGATAGGCCAGAGAGTATATCTTGTTGTGGTTGATTCGTTTAGCAAGTGGCTTGAATGTGTGCACATGCAAATGGTACATCTTCTCAGGCTTTGATCATAGCACTAAAAAAAATGTTTTCGACATTTGGGATACCTAACGTTTTAGTTTCCGATAATGATATAAAAATTAATTCCAATGAATTCAAAAACTTTTGCGAATTTAATGGAATTAAGTATATGACATCACCCATTTATCATCCACCAAGTAATGGTCAGGCCGAGAACTCTGTAAGAATCTGTAAAAAGATGATAAAATGTATTGTAAAAGATAATTTATCACTATGTCAAATTAATAATATTTTGTTAGAGTATTTATTTAATTATAGAAATACCGTGCACTGTACCACCAACGAAACGCCAGCTAAACTCATGTTCGGCAGGAATTTGAGATCTCGTCTCGACTTGATAGTTCCGCAACAAGACTATGTTATCGAGAGTAATTTAAAATTGCAATCTAAAGGGAGACAGTTTCAAATAAATGATGTTGTATGGACGCGATGGTACAGTGCAAGGAGAGAAACGTGGCAAATTGGTATAATTAAACAAAAGATAGGCAATAAGATGTATAAAATATTATTAACAAAATTTAATGTTATGTGTAGGAGACACATTGATCAGATTTTTAAACATAAAGGTAAAGACCTTGATTTTGTAAACAATGACGGTGCCATAAATAATAAATCCTGTCCAAAGAGACCACCCGTTTTCGGCGCTGCTGATACTGCTTCAGGGGGTAACCCTGTGTTACCAAGGACGGTTGAGACGCCTCAATCTGACATAATACCCCCAGCGCAGCCTGATGGTATAACAATTGATGATGAAAGGGAAGACTGGAGCGATTGTGTGGTTGGACAGGGCGAAGAGACGGTACAGCAAGAGGGAACGGGGCTGATGGAATCCGTAGTCCCTGCTCAAGAGAACGAGCCCTTGCAAGGTAACGAGCCCTTGCAAGGTAACGAGCCCTTGCAAGGTAACGAGCCTCGCGTTTTTGAAGGTCCGTCTGATGCACCGTCAGTATCCGTTAGTCGCTCAAAACGCCACCGAAAACCCGTAGATTATAAGCAATACTTTTAAGGATATTTCGTTATATTATTATAATTTTAATTGTCAACAGATGTCAAAATTTATGTGTGGAGGGATGATATGTATGGGCACATCACTAGCGACAGCGGGGAAGTTCCGGTTTTGTGTGCGCTTTTGTCTATGACGATTGACACTCAGTAATAAACAAGGCATCTGCAAGAAACGTTGTTTTATTGCGCTCCGCATACATCTCAATTATTCAATACATTTTTCCAGGATTTTTTTGTTTTGTTGTTCCACTTTGCTCGGTTGATTGAAATTGTATGAATATAAAAAACGTTGATTTTTTTCCTAGAAAGACATTAATTAATTCGTCAAACCTATAAAAAAGAATTTAATAAAGAATGCAGCAGTGTCCAGCAGAGAAACAAGATTGAGTACATAATAGGGCTGATATTATTTTTGTTTTCCTCAATAAGTTCATAATGTAAACTAGTCTCAAAAAAATAACTTAACAACGAAACAATTATCCTTTTCGATACGCTGAATTATTGGCATGGTATATTCAGGGTTTGTATAGGTTTGTTTATGTTTGACTCACTTTATCGGTGAAGGAAAACATCGTGATGAAACCTGCACACCTAAAAAATCTTAGGAATTTCTTAGGTGTGTATTCCGCCAACCCGCAATAGGCCAGCGTAGTGGATTAAGGCCAAAACCCTTTTAAATTGTAGAGGAGGCCAGACCCAGCAGTGGGATGCATATAGGCTGATGATGATGATTCTGTCCCTTTTTCAATGATAGTATAAGAAAACAGTCAACATTTATTGTTCTCATTTGTTCTTTTGATGACGTATACATATTAAATGTTTGTAGTGGTTTTACTAAAATATTTTAATTGTTATTCATTAATTTCGTCGTTTCATGTATTTTGGAGGTATCAGGTTTGATTACCAGATCAGGCATGTTATAAGAATTTATCATTTAGAAACTCTCAATAGGAGAACGGAAAAAAGTGCTTTTTAAATCGCAAAAAGCTCGTCCCTATTACGTAAACGACATTAGGTAGAAAATGTGGGAGTAGAAATGTACAACAAAGTACACTTCAACTTACACATACATATGAACCTATACAAAAGAGAAGCGCTACTTCAATTCGATTTACTTTACCGTTTAGATGTACTACAAGCAAATAAAGGTAATTAAACAAAGCATAAGTAGTATTTGTACCGAAAGAAAACGTGCAAAACAGTTAATTGGACTACCTTTAGCAAAACGCCAGTTGTAATGGTTTCCTGCCTCATTAGCTTATCTAAGCAGCAAGGAAATTATATTAATCTACGTGCAGATTCAGCGAATATTCGTTGCTAATATCGCGTCATTACGTCAATTCCAATGTTATATATGAAATTTATGGTGGAAGCATCTGTGCCTTCCCCGTTTATTCTATAATTTGCCTCGATACGAGAACATGTCAGATTAATAGCTTCATAAGTATCGACTATGTAAACATAATGGGTATTTTAGATTGGAAAAATATGCTTTTATTTCATAGTATTTTGCTCGTGGACAATATTCATTCGTGACTATTGTATGTACCTACGATGTCAAACCCACATAACGATCTTGCGAGGTTTTGAGGTCGGCTCACAAGTAGATTACGAAGGGACCAACAAAACTGAGACGACTGATGATGAATAATAACTACATATTTCTCGCAATCTGCTATCTGTTGCTAGGTTGTGTTTTTAAGACGTTAACTTAAATAACTGTTTAATTTTACAGTAAATGATTACATTCCATTACGCATGATCTTCAAATATTTTAGATTTTCTTTGTGAAAAAGGCTTTTGTACAAATATTCCTTCATCGTTAAAAGGCAGTGGAAATTCATCATCATGTATTTAATAGTAAAAAAGCAGTGATGGCCTCAAGGTTTAGGCGCGCGGTCGAGAATTTCGGCGGTCGCAGGTTCAAACCCCAGGCACACACCTCTGACTTTTCAAAGTTATGTGTGTATTCACAAAGAATTATCACTTGCTTTAACGGTGAAGGAAAACATCGTGATAAAACCTGCACACCTAAAAGTTCTTAGGAATTTATTAGGTGTGTAGTCCGCCAACCCGCACTAGGCCAGCGTGGTGGACTAAGGCCTATACCCTCTCAGTTGTAGAGGAGGCCCGTGCCCAGCAGTGGGATGTATATGGACTGATGATGATGTTGATGATGTATTTAATTAAATCATCGCCATCATCATCATCAGCTCAATAATAAGTCCTACTAAATACATCCCAGTTCTGGGCACGACCCTGTTCTACAAACGAGACGGTTTAGGCCTTAATTCACCACGCTAACTTAGTGCGTTTGGCAAACTAAACACCTAAATAATTCCTAGAAACTTTTAGATGTGCAGGAGGTTTTTCTTAGCTATTAAATTACGTGACAATTCATTGGGAATAAACACATAACTTTGAAAACTCATAAGTGTGTACCTTGTTTGAGCCCACTACCGCCGAGATTCTCGACCGCACGCCTAATACTCGAGGTCATCACTACTTTTAAACATATACATATATGTACGTAAATTAAAAATATAAAAATATTTATGAGTTGGCTAACCACCGGCCACCAACTTCAAATTACGCAAGTAAATTAACTAAGCTAGCATATATTTCAAACACGCTTAAATATTCTTAATTCAACTCTGATATTAAAACGATAAATACGTCAGATAAATGTAGAAGTACCTATTGAAAGAATCTAGTTTGGTTCTAAAGTTTAAATTCAGCGTATTAATTAACAACTATTAAATAAACTCCAGTCTAGACCACTTTCGCTTAATTATATAAACAGAAAATGTTAATTTACTTAACTTATTTCTAATTTTATTTACTGCCTCGTGGTCTCGTGGCACAATTATATGCCTTGCGATCAAGATGTCCCGGGTTCGATCCCTGGGTCGGGCAAAGTTTTTTCGGGTTTTTCCATAAGGAAATTCTCAGTAGCAGCATGGAGTCCTGACATATGCCCTTAAAACGGCAATAGGCTCGCGAATTACGAGGTATTAATACCTATCTGGCGAAATGTGGGTGCATAGATGCACCTCTGTTTCGAGAAATACAAGCATAAGGTTATGTATGTCAGTCAATAATATTGAGCCTCAGATAGTTGAGAAAGTACTCGCCCAGCAATGAAATAATATGTTCGCCCATAAGTATATTTTCAGATGAAATTAGTAAACTGTTTTAATTTTAAAAAGAACATAAGACAGTTAAACTTACCAAATATTTGAAAACAAAATACAAACATCTACTTACTATTTTACACGTGTCCAGACAACTTAATAAAAATGTATTGAACATTACTGAAACTAAAATAGTTCTCAAAACAGATCCCCGAACCAGCGACTCATTTTCACCACTAAATATGTGGAGTTCAAAGGACGCATACGCTCTAAGCAAGACGTGAACATTCGGCCCCGAGAAAATGGAATAAATCTGTTTATTTATAGGCACGTAAATAGATTATTTCCGTATCGCCGAATAATATGGAATATACGTTTTATGCGCTGTCACGATTCTGGCGTGACGTGAAAAATAGCCGCCCTAACTATTTCTTGTGAATAAAATATAAACCAGCAATAAACTACTTAGAGTCTCCTCGGTAATTTGCAGTAACTTATAATTACAACTAAATTAAAAGCCCTGTTCCTTTCGCCTTGACCTTAGAGTCAACCCTCTTCAATCTTATTTGCACAACGCAAGAAATCTATTTCGGTGCTGTCTTTACGTCAAAGTGTGTCCTTCCGTAAGCTTGGTAACAGTCGACGAATCCGTTAATAGAAGGTTTATCTTAATTTTTATTAATTCTCAACCTTATTGTTAGTACGCAATAATGTTTAAAGTAACTTCATCTTGTTCAGTAATGCCGTCTAAATGCACCTAGTACCACAAACAAATTTGATTTACTTTTTCTTGGATATGGTCTATTTAAGCCCATACATGTCTTTAAGTTGGCCTAGAAGGTGTTATATGAACCAGCGGAGGCTTCTTGCAGTAGGAGCTGTCTAGGCATTACTCCATCACGTTTTGCAATTCCATGTTATATTCAAGAAGTTCTTTACAACATTACAGTGCGAGAAAAAAATGACGATTTTGTCGAAATTTTAAACCTTTTCGTAACATTTAGTTTAACTGAGAGGGCTTAGGTCACAGTCCACCACACTGGCATAGAGCGTGTTGGCAGACTATCCTATCTCTCACGTTAATTATTGCGATAGAACGTATGTTTTCTCGAAATATATTTAAGCTTCCAAACACTCATTAGTAAACGTCCGAATCTCACCACATAATTTAAGTTAATGGCCACACCGAAACTGTAACGCCTTTTCATTCAAAGTATTCGTGATTAAAAGTAAACATTCATTTGAATACGTATTTTAAAATTTTACTTACTTTTTAAATTAATTTCAAATGGCCTCGAGCTAAAATTATGAGGGACTCACAACGTTATAATTGTAATTTTAGGTGACCGCAATTTAAAGTTTAAATGAGTTAGTAACCTCCACCACAAAGACGGGCGATCCTAGTTTAATAATACAGTTAATATGTATGTATATCGTGGGAAAGTGTTTTAATTACAAAAGAATATTACTAAAATAAGGTTTTATTTGAAGTGAGGTTCCACAGTGGTCTCACCACCCTGTTTTGTTTTGATTTACATTTCAAACAATACTGAGCCAAAGTAAACACATTCTATGTTCACACAATTATCACACTGATTAATGCATGAGCTACGATTTTTCGATGAACAAATAATATCGATTTTCCATCTGGACGTTTCAATTATTCAAAACAAATTTGCTTTGTAACGTGAAAATAATTTATAAAAGCCGGTTTGGTAATGCGATTTTGTTGTTTACGCTAGCAAGATGGGAAAGAATAACGCTAATCAAATTTTTGTGCCCGCTGGAGTCGAATGAAGAATGATAATTCCATCAAAGCGTACACGCGCTTTGGCCAAACAAACTTCTTTGAGCAAAAATCGTTTAGAATTTTCACCATAATCGTAGAACCGATCGTAACATCTATACGAAGTGCTAAAGATCACACAATCCAAGCGACGACACTGATTTACTTACAGAGAACTCTGTGCAGTGTTGCGGATCATCATAATATTGAATGATGTAGTATCAATCACTATAGTTCTTAATTGCTGTCAATTTTATGTATATGACATGCAATAAATTGGATTAAAGGCTTATAAAAACTTAGACAAGACCGGTCGAGAAGCAAGTAGAAAAATATTTATCAAAAAATCCCGCTGAAAAGCTACTTTTGCCTCACGACGAAGTTATACTTCATATAGTAAAGCGTTTGTTACGCTATAATTTTTTTACAATTCAATAACATTAAAATGTCTGTGATTTAAATTTGACTATCTTTTTAAGTGAATGTTTTTATTTTTTTTACAGATAAATAATTTTATTATTTTGTTTGTGAGGCATTCGTTAAGTAGGTTTAAAAAGTGAACAAATGTTATTTAAATATAAAATGGTTAAATTAATATCCAAACCCAAACGAAGTCTCTATAGTTGGCAAAACGACGCGATGGTGAAGACAATTATACTTCTCTATATTTTTTCCAAAATATAAGTATAAAACTGTAAAATGTACCAATACAAACTACAAGAATATTTATAATCATCATCATCAGCCGAAAGACGTCCACTGCTGGACATAGGCCTCCTCCAAAGACTTCCAAAGCGCTCTCTCGGAAGCGGCCTGCATGAAGCGGATTCCTGCGATTTTCGTTAAATCGTCAGTCCAACTTGTGGGTGAACATCCAACGCTGAGCTTGCCGGTACGCGGCCTCCGCTAGAGAACCTTTATGCCCCACCGGCCGTCAGTTCGAGCTATGGACCCGCCCATTGCCACTTCAGCTTGCTAATCCTTTGGGCTACCAAGCAACCTTCGTTCTCCTACGAATCTCCTCATTCCCGATTCGATCACGTAGGGAAATACCAAGCACAGCTCTCATATTGACAGCCCCGTGGCGCAGTTGGCTAGACACCAGCTTGCGAAACGAGAGGCCGCGGGTTCGATCCCCGCACCGAGACAAATGTTTGTGTGATCCACAAATATTTGTTTCGGGTCTGGGTGTTTGTGAGACCGAAAAAGTCTCTCGTAGTCTCTGATACCCACGACACAGGACTTGTATCCTAGTGTGGGGTCAGAACTATGTATGTGACTGTTGGGTGTATTTATTTATTTATATTTATAGTATTAGGAATACATTCATTATAATCAGTTCCCAAATTAAAGTACACAGTTTTGTAAATGGACAAAAACTGCACAGTTATCATGTAGAAATCCAGTACTGTTTCCAATCCGATGTTGATGCTCAGGTCAGCCATTCACATGCCTAGTCCACGCCAATCCTGGCAAATTGCAGCGCACAAAGTCGACTAATAGAATTGATCGTGAAAATTACATTTTATGGTCCGTATAACTTTGTGTTTTTGCTCGTAGTTGTTTATCACCGATTATCGGCTCAGTAGTCGCATATCTGCATTAGAATCGATTTTATATCCTACAGCATAGTAATAGGGTGTGTTTTAGCTTGCACTTACGAAATAGGACAAAGACTAGGAATGCTTTTGAAATATTTGTATTTCATATGATTTCATAGCTTTTGGTTTGGCTGCTAAAACTTAAAAAGGCTTTATCTCTCACTGTCTGTGACAAACTTTTGAGTGATCAAAATTCATATATAAAGATATATATAATACTTTTTTGTGTTTTTTTTTAATTCAATGTCGGGATTGAAAATTTGAGATTGGAAAAACATACTCATAACATATTTCACATTTTTTTATAAATACTTCAATAATATGAGAGTACTTACATGCATACACACATAACATCACGCATGTGTTTGCCGAAAGAGTAGGCAGAGGTGCATTTTTGCACCCACATTTCCACATGTATCAGTCCCACGCAATATGCCTGATATTGCTGCCTTTCAGGCACATTTCCATACTCCGTGCTGCTACTGAGAATGTCCTAATGTAAAAACCCCATAACACTTCGCCGACCCCGAAAAACGAACCCGGGACCTCTAGATCACAAGACATAAACTTGTGCCGTGAGACCACGAGGTAGACAAATAATAGAAGAGTATTAAACAACAATACCAGCCCGCTCATAAAAAATACCTCAAGAGAAATTAATCATTAAGAAACTATGCGGCGCGCAATACTTGGTAATATTGCGTTAGTAAAATGCCGTCAGAATAAAATATCATAACTAAATTAGATTCTTTGTGTAGTTTATAGTGTACCTCGTTATTTTGTAAGCCCTTATTATTGTAATCCTAGGTTTTGTAAGGCTAAGAAAAGGCAAAAGAAATACACCATTATTCTGTACTATGATTGGTGGTTAACATAAATGTATACAATCGTGGATAGAAAATATGGGATATTAAGTTAGAAATTATAGCTTTACTTAACAGTTGAATTTATGTTAAAAATATATTATGATTTATAATAGTTATAATGAAGAAATAATTCTTGAGAGATGACAAACCTTATGTGGGTGATCTACGAATACACAAACATAAATAATCTCGATGACATAAGCATCTTAGTTCTTTATGGGTTGATGAAGTTTAAAATATATGTCTGAATATTTCGTATTTATTGAATTTTTAATCGATTCGGGTACCAGTTTAATTCAAATAATTTAATAATTAGCTATGTAATATGTACATAAAACATATAATATATAGAACGCAAGCCACACGATAAGTTATGATGAAAAAGTATATACCTGTTCATTCTTATTTATTTTGTATAGGCATAAAAGAAAGAATATTATATTAATGAAAGACCTTGAGTTTGTCCACACGTACCTACATATGTGGAGTCGACAGATACCGTAAACAAAACCCCTACGCACAATACATCATGAGATTGTTTCAGCGATCCGTATCACGTGACCTAGAACGTACATTTGTCATGGCATATTATATAGAGAAAAATCATTTAAACGTATTAATAAATCGACATAGTCGACTATTTAATTCTGAGAGAGATGTTGGACACAATGCTAGTACGCTTTGAAAGACTTCGTTGCTAATGCCGATACAAGAAAGATCTACCTAGAGTACTTCTTTCACGGAGACAATTAATATTTGTGTGTCCAACAAATATTTACTAGAGAACAGAGGCCAAAACACCTCTTTTAGTGTTTAATACATTTCAATAATCTGACAATGCGTTGATTCTTTTTTTAAATTAATCATGTTTAATATTTGAGCGTTTTATTACCACCGCTAAAATCGTTCAGAGACCCACATTAGTGAGTCGTTGGGCGTCAGCCGGTGTACATTATATTTCAAGAAGCAAAATGCTAATCGGTGACAACTAATCAACAATCTTTTTTTAGTTGGAACATACTACGCTTTTTAAAATTGTTTACTGCTTTTCAAATCGAAAACTCAAATCAAGATCCAAGTATCCCGAAACAATTCTATAATGCCTATTCCAGAACATTTAGAAGTCCAACGTAATTTTATATTAATTAGGGATAGTGCCACGTGCATCCAATGGCTCTTCGCTGGCTTTATCGGATTTTAACACCATCTTGTTAGTGATAACAGCTCCTTCACTTCATCTCGTCTTTACAGAATCGTTACTGGTCAATAGCTACGATACTTGAAAATTTTATTGCATAGACCTAAAGCTAATAAGTTCAGGATAATCTCGTGGAATAGATGCTATTAATGAATAAATACTCAATATAACGGTAAAAAGAAATAGTAAGAAATCCGCAAAAAAAAAAAATTGAGACAGAGAAAGATGTAAATATTATATTTTTCTATCAGATTTTATTAGATATACTAAGTCTAGACATATGCTTAACAGACTGTATTAATAGGATGGTATTAATAAGCTCAAAGTTTACTAAGCAAAATAATAATGCGTATAAAATTTTCCTTAAAGACATAAAATAATCGTAAATCACAGTCAACGTAATATTTATGCCCATATTTTCAAGAAGTTTACCCATACGCTATCCCTATCTGACAGTTTTCAACAACATCTACAGTTCATATTTATTTTTATTTTTAAAACAACTATAATTTCCTTTCAATGTCAACAAGTAATTTAAAAAAAAATGATATTAATGAACGACGGTTTAAAGGAATAAAAGGTGAACAAGCATCGTAATCTTCACAGCCGTGAACAGTATAATTGACTTTCAAACCAAAAACAAAATAATAGATATGTCTATAAATTCAATAACAAATTGTATTGTAAATCAATCAAAACTTTATTTAGCACCCAAATAGACTTCTTTATTGCCTTGTGGGTAACAACTCGAAATATACCGAAGACGTGCTCTTGATTTATATAAGCAAGTCACACATAGTTCAACCCAAAATAAAACGAAAAGAATTTCCTTCGCGTGAACAAAGGTAAAATCGCACGTAATATTTGGTAGCAAATATATGACCGAAAAAAATGGTTTAAAAATAACACGTACCAGTAAACACAACATTTGAAGTCTGAAGGTGGAGATGAAGATGAAGAACGACTATTAATAAGCTAATGAAGATCATAATGCTTTAACTGTAGCTACATAAATGTAAGTCGCTGAAATTGAAATCTATATTTTCTCTTGACCCGCTAATTATTCCAATCAGCTATTATTATCCAGAGATTGTATAATTCCGAAAAGTAATACAAAAATTTTACTAACATTTTTTAAATAGAATAAAAGTACCTAAATATTACATTCACATTCACACACGCAGTCTCAACTCTCGAAACTATATTATTGTCTTTAAAAGAAGTGTAACATTTTGACTTAAAAAAAATAAAAAAGCCTTTTAAGTTTTTTCTAGTAGCACATTTTAGTATACCAAAAATAAAATCGTTTAATAAACAACAATAATAAAGTTGGGAATAAAATGTACAAGATACAAGCAATAAAGCGCCTATCGCAAAACATCTACAGAACTGCGCTACCAATAAATTTCAGCAAACCTGTATAATCAATCTTCCCAATCAATTTCCAATATCTACATGAGATAGCGGCGCTAACGTCCAATATTTTATTAATAAACTTTTTGGTCGGTAGGCAATTCTCCTCGAAATTAACCATCGAAGGCAACGCCGCTTTTTATTCGCAATTTTTATTTTACATTACGTAACAGATTTAAAATATGAGGCCTATTTATACATACAATACATTTTCTTTTTAAAAATTATCTATTTTTTTTTGGTATAGTTAAATAAAAAAAAATACAATAAGCATAAAATACGTAATGGCCTAGGTTATTAACGTTGTTAAACAGCTTCGCATTCCAGGCACATTTCTGCTTTTAAAATTCTAAACCTATTGTTTTGATATTATACAGTAGTAGGTATGACATCAGTGGGAAGTATAAAAGCTGTTATTATTGTTTTATTATTATTATTGAGATCCCTAATATATGTACAACCGAGAGAAACGTGTAAACGCATATAAATTATATATTAGATTACATCATCTGTATTTGTACGTAAAGGCAAGGTAATACAATAACGCAACACAACATCGAGAACATAACAAGTCAAGTTTTGTTTTGCGCGTCAGTAGCCTCCCTCCATTCCTTAGGTAAGTGAATAACTGTAATAATAGAAAGCCCGCTCCTTCGGTAAAAGAGGAACTAACTCCAAAGCAATCTAATAAGAAATCGGACGATAAGGAAAATGTTTCATTGGCAAAGAATAAAGAGGCTCGATTGTGTTTCCGCGATAAACGCATTACGGATGTGACACGTGAGTTAAATCCATTTTATAGATATTCGTTGAATGTCTATTAAGTTTATTGGTCTCATTGAGCTAGTAGCTAAGCACATTTACTGTTAATATTTGATTTGAATATTGTGTACTTCATGAAGTTTCGGAAATCAATATTCTCTTAATCTTAACATTCTTAGAGTAGCGTGAAGTAGCATCTTAACGTGCTGGCGTACGGTTATCGAGTGATATCGTGACATGCGTGTCAGTGGCGGTACTTCCATAGAAGCTCAAAAGCCCAGTTTGCCTTTCAACGTGCCGATTAATAAGCTTTAAATCTTTATTTAATAAAAGCAATTTGACTTATAAATGACAATATCCTGACCCCACGATGAACAATCATAAACTAGACATTACAAATTAACGTGTAGAAAAGGGGTTCTATGGAAGTACCGCCACTGAAGGATTTCCTTCGCCATTTGATGTTCTATTTGTTGTTGTTATCGCGCTTGCCATCAGTTGCGGTGCATTCACTTAGTCGCGCCAGTATTTAAAAAAGAATATTAATTAATAGGTATCTACATACATACATCTATACAAACATATACACACGTCCACGCAAATACACTATACACATATTCGACCGTCTCAAACAGTAGGAATTCAATAAACAATTGGTCACGGGATATATCAACACACAGAAACAAATGTTTGCCTGCTCTACAAATATTTGGGGTCTCTCTATAGTGAGATCAAATCTTTAGTATATTTTGAAATACACGTCACAAAACTGATATTGGTAGCGTGGAACGTTAACTAACTGTATGTAATATAGTTTTAGTATTTTAGAGTTAGATAAAACTAAAATTTCAACACTTAAATAGATTTTAGTGTCCTTAAGGATGCGTTATGTGGAATTTTCTTCCTACTAGTAGCTTTCTTTGCGATATTTTTAAGAGATACGGTCCTTTGCCTTAGAAATATGTGGGTTACTTTTATTTATTTTCAGTAATATCAGCTCTGATTTTTCAACAAATCAATGATGCAAAATGTAGAAATAGTCGTGTTAAAATATTTCATATTTATCCTACATCGGTTAAAAGCTTATTTATGCCTAATATTACATTACAAGTCACTATGTAGGTACTATTGTTATAAATCCTGCGAATCTAATAATTAATTTGCTAAGCAACTTCTGTTCTTTTAATATTAAATCTTTTAAAAGTAATTTTAGAAGTATTTTAACAAGCCTTAATGATTTAGTCGAATGACAAAATATGGTTGCGTATATTTCCTTGAAACATTACATCCAGCATAATAAATCGGATTAGTTCCAGTGTTGAAAATTTTCGATCAAATAATGCAAAACAGCGGGACTGACTTTCTCAGTAGCAGCATGGAGTCTGGAATTGTGCCCGAAAAACGGCAATAGGCTCGCCCCTTATTTCAGGGGACTGATTCATACCTGGCGAAATGTAGGTGCAGAAATGCACCTCTGCCTGCCCCTTCAGGGAATTCCTTATAATAGGCAAGTGCTGCTCGATTCACATACATTATTAAGTATCGAAATGTATGTACATACACCTATATTACCCGAAGGAGGCAGAGGTGCATTTCTGCAACTACATACATTCAATAATCGGGAATATGCATGATGTTAAAAATTATTTAATTTTTGTTTGAACCTTTATTGTAGTAGATTTTAAGCCTAAACGCTTATTTCCTTATGTAGTTTATCTTTTAATTAAAATATTAATTATTATGCAAAAAATATTAATTAAAATAAGTAAAATTAACCGAAAAAAATCAAATTTGCGAAACACATTTGGCCGAATCAAACAGTAACGTCACGTAGGTATCACGTCCTATCATGTATTGGCGTATATTCGTGTTTCTGTGTTTTTTCCTGCAAGCAGTACATTTTCAGAATTCTTAGTGGTATTAATAATATAAGCTACTGAGAATTTCCTAATAGAAAAATCCAGAAAGATTTTGCCCGACTCAGGAATTGAAACACACTACATAAACAATTACATATATTATCAGGTATGCTATATTTTGCTGCTTGACATAATCTATGGGCTAACAAAATAACTCGCACCCTTTTCCTACCTACAACTAGAATATTAATTAGCGATTGACATATACAGACAACCTACAGCACATTAATCCGTTCCATTGAGCTGAGTCAACTAATACCAATAGAAATTCTCCTTAAACCTGGAAAGTCGCTACACACTAATTGAACGCGGTAACTAAACCATTTTTGTGAATACTGATGTGAATAGTTACTTAAAACAAAGTGGCCTCCAATACAATCGCAAACAGCTACCTGTTCCAGACGATTTAATAGAATGATGTCACAAGCAAAATAAGTAGTGGAAATTATAGATAGAAAGAAAATATTCATCGATTCAATCGAAATAGATACCGATGTACATTGTACATGTTATATATATACAAAGCAAAACACCTTTTGCTACTTGAAAATATTGCTACTTGTTATCAGATGAGATGATTTAACTCTAAGTCGTTATTAAAATACATTGCATATTCAAAGAACTTTTCAGTCTATCAAATTCAAAGACCATAACAAGTACATGGATCACCCAAAATTCGTAATGCTTGATGGAATTCTGCCATTTAACAGCGGCTTCACTCACTACTATGCAAGACTATAAAGTGTAACACTAAACACAGATTTAATACGTTAGCACGCTGCGTCGAAGAGAAACGTTTCAGAATGACTGGAAAACAAAATAAAATCAGGTAATATTCTCGTTCTAAATCCAAACCTCATTGCGCGCTGCACTTTTCCGTGCAGTATCGCAAAGCAGTTTACTACTTTAATAGCATTAAGGCGCTATTCTCGTAAGCACGTCAGCATCCAACCCAATCAGGCAGCAGCTATTTCTCAGTGCCGGTTGATTTGGTTATTGCCGACAATGGGTTTACTCCGACACGGGCGACGACTGCAGTAACTACGTTAAGAGATAAAACTCTCGAGTGTTATAAAATTCTAGACGTTGGATTTTAATTCGATCTTCAAACACGACATTACCATTCAATGTGTTGTAAAGTTTTCTCTTCTATTTTGTGTTTGATTTGTATGAGTTTTTATTTATGGTGAATGAATATGGTTATACTGTTATAAATGGTAGCATAATTTCAGCTTAGTACCATCTTGATTTTTTCTTATATCAATATAATATAAATGTTTTTGTGCAATAAAAACTTTACTCGTACTTAGTTATTATTAAAGTGTTATCCTAACACTTACTATTTACACCAAAGAAAGCAATATATTGGTGTTACAAGTTGTATCGTTCCGCTTAGTGTACAAACAAATGTTGAATTTATGAACTCGCGAAACAAAGATAAGGGCAAGCTTATTAAAAATAATCAAAAAAGTCTCTGCAAGCAGCCGGACGCAAAATTGGTGTACAAATTAATTCGGTCCGTTTTTTGTTGTTAAAAATATATCTAATTTTAAATCAAAACAAATTAATAGATTAATCAAAGTATTGTCCAGCGTTTATTACTACTTTATCCCATCTCTCAGGCAATTTTCGAATTCCATCTCGAAAAAATGATTCGTCTTTCGAGGCAATCCAACTTCCGATCCAATTTTCTATTTCTGCAAAAGAAGTGAACTGGTGACCTGCCAAGTCGTGCTGCATCCGTCGGAATAACCAGTAATCCGAAGGAGCAAGGTCCGGAGAATATGGCGGGTGTGGTAAAATATCCCACTTGAGTGTTTCTAAATATTTTTTGACGACGTTTGCGACATGAGGTCGAGCGTTGTCGAGCAAAAGAATAACTTTATCATGTCTTTGTTCGTATTCCGGCCGCTTTTCACGTAATGCACGGCTCAATCGAATTAATTGTAACCTATACCGATCGCCCGTTATAGATTCGCCAGGCTGTAGCAACTCATAGTACACAACACCGTTTTGGTCCCACCAAATACACAGCATGACTTTTGAACTCAAATTTTGCTTTGCTGTTGATGTTGAGATCGATGGTAACGATTCACAAGGCTTAGCGTAGTATTTTTTCTTCTTGGGATTATCGTAGAATATCCATTTCTCATCTCCAGTAACAATTCGATGTAAAAAACCATTTCTTTTTTGCCTTTGAATCAACTGCTCGCAAGTGAAAAATCGCCTTTCAACGTCTCTTGGTTTCAATTCATGAGGAACCCAGTATCCCTGTTTTTGAATCATTCCTATGGACTTTAATCATACAGAAACTGCTTGTTGAGTCACTCCTAAACTATCTGCAAGCTCCTCTTGTGTTTGACTTCGATCTTCATCGAGTAATGCCTCCAATTCTTCGTCCTCGAATTTTTTTGGTTGTTCTTGTCTAGGCTTATCTTCAAAGCTGAAATCACCATCCTTAAAACATCGGAACCATTCCCTACATGATTTATCAGTTGGAGCATTATCACCATAAACTTCCACAAGCATTCGATGCGCTTCCGCTGCACTTTTCTTCCAATTGAAGCAAAAAATTGAAACCTCCCGCAGATGCTGCTTAGTTAACACAAAATTTGACATATTCAAAAAAATTAAAAACAAGTTCTTTTACGAAATTCGAAGTAATGGGAATGGAATGTTATTGACAGATGTCTAACCTCTCTGAAACCACCGAGATCAACGGTCACAATAAAACATTCATGACAGCCAGAGCCATTTTTTTAAAACGGACCGAACTAATTTGTACACCCAATAAAACAAACAGCAAAAAGTAGCACGCCGTGCAGCCGTTTCCAAACACACACATTTTTGCATTTTTCACGCATGAAACTTAATCAGCGAATATCACGGACAGACTAAAATAAAACAGTTTTTTACCGACGACAGCGCGAGAGTATCGTTGGTGCATTTTTTAAAACAGTCCTTTATAGCTATCGTAACAGCTTGGCCACGTGATCTGAAAATATCATATTTATTGTGACTATATGAGTTGCAATAAATAATTGTTTGAAACGTTCTTTACAAACGACTAAGTGTACGTGCGCTGGTTGGAATTAATAGCTTGAGCGGCCGCTCGTTTGATACTGACATTTGCAATACGAGCAAATCCCCATGTGGTCGGTTTTTGATCTGGAGCCATGTAAATTCGCAAACGGTGCAAAGTGTACGAAGAGACAGGAACGCCGTAATCCATTGTTGCCTACCGGTCCACAATGGATTCAAGTTTAGTCGATTAAACTCGGCACCAAACACTCGCCAGCTACGGGAAAAATGTGCCCGCGCACAATAGAAAATGTGCATGGATTTGCGCTAACGAAAAGAATTGTTGCCCTCACTTTGAATCGGCGGTATTGTATTTATTACTTATTGCACGCTCCAATGGAACGAAGCAATTATTTCTACCACGGCGGTATTAACGTGGATAAATTTCACGCGAATATCTATCAATAAATTAATAGATATTTCTAATTAAAATTACGATTACATTGCGCTGATAAGTGACTGTTTTGTTTGTTCATAAAAAAGTGTAATACAAATAGTATTTTGATCGCGGATTATATTAGATACGGTTACAAGTAATTTGGGCTTAACGTATTTAATTATCTGTACCTACATAATGTGAGCACAGATGAATAGATAAAATAGGATTGTAAAGGATAAAATCGTTGAGTTAACAATGTTTTTGCTTGTCAACCACTGACTACAAAGCGACGAGTGCTCGCAGCGGCGCCGTTTCGATTTACCGAAAATATAACTCTTCGCATTCGAATCATTGTTCTATGCATTGTTTTTAGTTCAGATTTTGATTTATATTCAGCGTTCGTTGTACGAACGTCCAAAATTGTAAGCATTTTCTTTGAAACAGAGATACGAATCAAAACAGCTGAATTTTTAGTGCCGGCAACGTTTCCGGCAAAAAGAACAGTGGCTTTCACAAGTGTTGTTTTATACAGAGTTAATTTATAAACGCAGTACAGCCAGCGAGAGGTTTGTTCATAATTAAAGACTTACCTCTTATTCATTCTCTTACAAAAGGCCGTAAAATTAAACCTGCATGTTCGTATACGTTCCCCATTTTTACACGGTACGTGCTCGACGTCATAAATTAGGTCTACAAAAAGGGAACATTATGAGCCACGACGCCAGAGGCTCACCTTTTCTTATTATTCCACATTTTCATTTCCAAATACGAATAGAAAATTGGACCTTGTGAGACGTGCCTTATTAGTATGCATTCAATAAAAACAATGAATATTTTGGGACGTATAATGAATCCTGTAATGCCGTAACCTCAAATGAAATTAGTATGTCGTCCAAGGTATCTCACAAAATGAAGTCATGTTAAAAGAAAATGAAGATTTTAAATTTGCTTTATGATTATTTGTCCCATGAAACTTCAGCAAAGACAACACATAGAGAAGTGAAATTTAATACACTATTCATATAAATAAATAAATAAATAAATATAATAAATAAATACACCCAACAGTCACATACATAGTTCTGACCCCACACTAGGATACAAGTCCTGTGTCGTGGGTATCAGAGACTACGAGAGACTTTCCGGTCTCACAAACATCCAGACCCGAAACAAATATTTGTGGATCACACAAACATTTGTCTCGGTGCGGGGATCGAACCCGCGGCCTCTCGTTTCGCAAGCTGGTGTCTAGCCATCTGCGCCACGGGGCTGTCAAATATATTTCAAAAAATTAACTTAGTTAAACTGCTTCAGATAGTAGGTATTTAAATAATTTTGTGTATGTTCCTGAATGAAAATTCAAAGTCAAAGTCAAAATTATCGTTATTCAAATAGACTTTTATAAGTTCTTGTAAATCGTCAATTTTAAATTATTGCCACCATAATTTGAAAGAAGAAAAAGTATTTCCATGTAGAATTTTATAACCCGTAGAAACTTGATTGAACCAATTCGAAGTAATAGACACATAACACGTTAATGCCATCGCTGAATATGGATACATGCAACATATGCGGAATTTACAGCTTTTGAAAATGCAAAGCTGTAAATTGAGCTGGTGGTATAACCTCGGTCGAGCTAATCCACTCAAACATGATAAAGTGGGTCTTCCTTAAATGGGTTTACTGCTACAGCTTCTAATTATTTACATATTAAACAATTTACTTGCTGTGATATTAATGAGATGTGTAAAGAAAAAAACTGCCTCGTTGTTGCGAGACAAGTATGTGCCGTGCAATCTAGAGGTCCTGGGTTCGATTCCCGGGTCGGGCAAAGTGTTATTGGATTTTTCCATTAGGAAATTCTCAGAAGCAGCCCGGAGTCTGGAAATGTGCCCGAGAAACGGCAATAGGCTCGCCCCCTATTACGCGGGACTGATACAAACGTGGCGAAATGTGGGTGCAGTAATGCACCTCTGCCTACCCTTTCGGGGAATACAGGCGTGAGATTATGTATGTATGTTTATTTAGTATGATAATCGTGACGTTAAAGAATATACCTAACTCCCTTAATTACGGCCATATGCTCATAAACCACATTCTGATAAATAAATAAATAAAACTTCAATCAGACCAGCATATTTGTGTCAACATCGCAATTACAAGCAAGTATAGTGGAAAAGAAAATTATGAATATTCATTAATGTTAATTTATTTTGAGAATTTGTTTTACGAGCTGGTAGATAAAGCAGTTGCTTAATAGTATTTCGTATTTTCTAGAAAAAGAGGTTGAAATTAAAACAATTAGGTACATACTTACTACAATTTGTAGTATTGTGTAACAATATTAAAACTTGAAATTGCCCAGATCATTTCGATCGTGGAGAAGTTTGAGGGAATTGCAACTAAATGTAACCATATAGCATCCGTCACTCTTCTTCACTTCACGGGTATTTCCATTAAAAAAATCTTGATATCATAACGAAATATATTATCATTACACAGCTACTTCTTCTTTTCTTTTCTAGGCCCACATTTATCTACTTCTTATTTTCTTCTTCGGGCATAGGGCTTCAGGGTTCTGGGCAACTCGCATACGAAACATTCCGGCTACGTGGTACTTGTCATGAAAAAATTCCCGTTCGACAACAAAACAAGTCAATAAATAAAACACTACAATATGACGTAAACATTTCCTTGTCCTATAAAAGAATTTAATAAAACATTACATATAATGCTGTTATGTACAATGTGTCTAATGTGGATCATATTCCATAACGCCGGAATGTCTCATTAATTTTTGAGAGAAAAACGTCCGGCGGGCTTTAAGAATATACAAATAAATTTGTTGGCCGGCCCTCGGGGATAACTAGGGAGGCATTTCGCTGTCAATCACTGAAAATTCAGGGGAAAACATCACATTTTTTTCGAAGCTCTCACGGATATTATTAACATTAAAAAAAACACCTAATTTATGCTACGCGCTGCCACCGCGTTTATTACCGCAAAATAATTGGTCGACTTTAACATATCATATTTACCAAATGCCCATAATCAACTTATACCTACTCTTCATGTTTTTTTTAGGTTTCTTTTCAAGAATTTTTGGAAACCGCGGCACGAAGTGTATGTATGGGGTACTAATATACTATGACTCAGTGGCGATACTTCCGTAGAAGCATTGTGTTATGTCTATTTTATACCTAATTACTTATTATCGGGTCAGGATATTCTCATTTATATGTCGTAATACTGTTACTAATAAAGATTTTAAGCTTAAAGATTGTTATTTGGAATTTTGTAAGGCAAGGTGGGCTTTTGGGCTTCTATTGAAATACCGCCACTGCTGTGACTGTAGGGTGTATGCTTAAATACATATTCACGCCTATATTGCCGGAAGATTCGGCAGAGGCGTAGCAATACACCCATATTTCACCAGCTATGCTTTGAAGTGTGATATAAATGGATGCGAGTTTTACGGATGCATTACAAGATTCCGTGGCACTGAGAATTGCCTAATGTAAGGCACAATAATTAATATTATTACAATGCTTATTACAAGTTAGGGAATTACAGCGCAGAAATAGGAGCCATTAGCGACATCGATCGGCGCTCCATCGGACGCATAACTGATGAAGGCAAAAAGTCCGCTAAGTTGAAGTGGGACTGCTGAACACGTTTGTAGGAGATGAAGACAAGGTGGAAATTACTGCAAATTACACATTACTAGATAGTTAATGTAAAGGAGGAAAAATAAGAATGCAATTGAGAAGGTGAAGGCGATCGTCCAGCTGCCGTCCAAGTCTACAAAAATTGTTTAAAATTGGTAAGGTAACCCAATACTAACATACGTACGTCTGCCTATCTGTTCAAGAATGTCGGAATAAGTATAAGCTTGTGTAGTAAAACTTTGCTTTGTTTACTTTCTTGCGTACGTAGACAGGCTACAAATGTTATTCCTGTATGTTCTAAATGCAGTAGATAAGAAAGCATTTCTATTCTAATAGTGATTCAAACTAGGTGACCGACATTTGCAAGCGACTCAACTGTATCGAATGTGATATCGATTGTAAAAACGCATTCGTATGTCGCTTGTAAGCATCAAGGATAGGCACACAAGCATTAAGAGTACTTAAGTTTAAATATAATGTTGCTTTCAACACACACACTTTTTGGATTCGGATATTTTAAAAATAGTTTTATTAAAAAAATATTTTAAAAGAAAAAACAATCGCAAAATGCCATCTTTCCGTAGGTGAACGGTCCGTATGCGGCTAGTAACAATTTAATAAAAATAAATAGATGTCAATTTTATTGATGAGAAAAACCCTTTTTATGATAGAGCGCGTCGCCAACCCACTACTTCCTAGAAAGAATCGAAAAATTCCCCTAAATTGACGCACTAATTCTGACTGCACTAATACCTTCACTTAAATTAAGGAGACAATACATGCGTTAAATCAGTCTCTTTGTCAGAATTGGTTAGGAGGCAATTGGGTAACGAAAATTCAATTCCCGCATCGAGACAAACATTTGTGTAGTGTACAAATACTGTCCCAGTTCATAATTTAAACACTGATAGCTCTTGTGTGTGCTTCACTGTCTATGGTAAGTAGGCCCAAAGCAGACTGAGGGAGGTATTCATCTTTTTTTTGGTAAGCACGATGATAACCAAACAGATCCAGTGACGAAAGAGTTTAATCTCCCGTTCCTCAATACCATTTCGCCAGCCTGTTGAGATACTTCTTCACGATACACCTAGGAAAATATATATCAACTCCATTCTGATAAAGATAGAAAAGTGGAATAATAAAAACTTTTTATTGGATTTTTTGCCCTCGTGTTTGTTGGCTCACAGTGTGATATAGTGTGATATACATCATGATCATCAAGATTGAAACAAAGTCAACTAAATCACAATTTGCAGACTATTACAATTGCAATCGCTAATATAAGTTTAAAATGTAAAAGACGATCTGCCAGACACGAGTGACTTCTTTGACAACCTTATTTATTTATTAATTATACAGAGTGGAAAGAGAACGTGATCGAAAACTTAGAAAGATAATGGTTACGAACACTTTGATGCTAAAACAAATCCCAACATTTTTCACAGTAAGTTTTCGGTCACGCGACCTTTTCACACTTATACCAATGCGGTACTGCACAAGCCCAAAAGCTCAGTTTGCCCTTCAACGTTTCGAATAATAAGCATATTTTTTTAATAAGCAATTTATTGTCTCTGCGATACAAGCCATGCTTAGTGCAGATAATCTCATATGCTTGTATTGATCTGTACAATAAATAAAAAAAAATTACGACATATGAATATCCTGACCCCACACTAAACTATTATAAACTAAACATACCACAATTAAAGGCTTCCATGGTAGTACCGCCACTGCTTGCTACAGAATGAAAACAGACCGTGATCAATAACAAAGGCAGATAATCATCATCATCATCAGCCCAGATACGTCCCACTGCTGGGAACGGGCCTCCTCTTCCATTGAGGTTGACAGAAGGATAGTAGTGACGGTGATTACAAACACAATGACGCAAAAAAATCCCAAGAAAGATATCAAAATTTTGACGTTTCCCTATCATATCATCATGACTATTACTTGTTTTAGTTTGCGATCGCGGTATTTTTACGCCCTGTATAGAACAATACCAATGAATGATATCTATGTGTTACTGAATCACGAAAATAAACCCGCAATACAAATATTAAAAAAATCTTGTGGACGTTTTTGTTTCGATTTTATTCAGCAAGCTATAAATGGATGAGAACAATAACTATTTTATTTCAAGGAAAAAGGATATCCATTAAAAATCCTCAGTGTTCTTACGCCTTCATTTCCATTTTTTTCATTCGTTTCGTACGCAGTAAGACTTTTGTTTGTTTTTAATAACTTTTGGAGTTTGATAACTTCAGAAGAAAAATTACTTATAAAATTGAATGGTATTTACATTACGAAAATAACGTGTTAGTGTTTTTATAGTCTGTGGAGTTATTCAATTTCTTACTTTTACCTATTAGAATAAAAAAAGTTTGTAAGTTTAGATGCGTATTCACGCAGATCTGCTGTTTTGAGAACAGCAGATTGGATTTACAAGTTATTTGATAGATAGTTATAACCTGTTTGTGTAGAACATAGTATTAATGTACAGAGGACAAATACCCACGCCTTTATCCCTGAGAAATAGAGATTTATTTCCACAACAACATTTCGCCAGCAATTGTCATTAATAAGACTAATTTCAAGACACAGAAAACACACAGCAAACACAGCTACACAAAACTTTTTACCCAACGGAAAAACCATAACACATTGGCCGACCCGAGAGTCAAACTCAGGACTTCTCGACCGCACACATCATACCAGTGCCCGACCGGCAAACACGAAATAGATATAGGATTAATTCTCTGCAATTAATTCTGGCATTATGTTAAAGATACTTATTAGTGTATTTGATTACTTACAAATTCTATTTCTCTTTAACCTCAGTCATGAATCCCAAACAACATTCTAACATCATTTCTCGCTGTATTAAATACCTAAATAAGTTCCTAATACACCAAGAGCTAAATATAAAAACTCGATGCTTACCCGGTAAAATAGTTTTAAAGTTACAAAATTTTAACGTAACCGTAAACCGGGCTCTAAATTAAAAACTTGCAAGATAAGGTGAAAAAATAACATTTTAATAAGCTGAAAATAAAGTTTTCGTATTAAAATTTCTTCGATTGAACGACGCCGGCTAATTCTTAAGATTATACCGGGAAAGTTTGCGCTGCAGTGTCTATCGGCGATTGTATCTACACAATCACACGTAATAAGTTTATAATAACGTACTATTTTGTTGTTAACAAAGTGAAAGTACAAATGAAATGTTTTGTTCGAGGGAAATCATTAAAATGACATTCCAAACAGTAACAAATGTTAATGATGCCTATCAGCGACCATGACATATTTCGTATTATATCGTGTTTTGTTTTATTCGTGTTAATTATGAGATTGTTGTGTGCCACGAATTTAATTATGTCTATTATACGTCAGAAATAAAATGTTTTGTGCATTACACAACCAACGTTACAGTAAGTAATCTCTCGTAGTTTCTAATATTTACAATACAAGACTCATATTCTATGTATACTAATAAATCGAGCGATCGAGAATACTTTCACGACTATATGAGTATCTCTGAAAAACTCAATAATATTTACCTGAGATGGGAATTGATTGTGATATATCTCGATCTCCCACTAATATAAGCTGTAAGACTAAAAAGGCAACGTCAGACACAGAATATAAAATCGAAATAATTCCTTCAGTAAACAACCTACATTTAACATAACACAGTAGAATGAGAACAGACTGATTAAAAATAGCAAAAACAACCATCTTTAAAAAAGTGAACGGTTTACAGATAAAACAAAACCTTGCGAAACAGTTTTTATCTTAATTACTAGATAACTATGAAAAAAAACTCCGATAAAATTACGAAAGTAAGTTTCCAGTTGCTACTATATACAAAGCCTTTTCGGAGAGAAGTTCATAAGTTTAGCTCCGAAAATATTTTGGAAGCATGGAACTAGCTAATAATTAAAGTAAACTAAATTAAATTTCTGTGAATTGAACAAAGCCTCACTGGTGCTGAAAAAATATTTTCCTAACAAGTCTGGCCTCAGACGATAGTGTGCTATGTAAAGATAAAAATTTACTTTTTTATAACTGATTCTTGTCAGTCTGCTTGAATCCTAATTCTGGATTTTCGATTTTTCTACGGCTAAAAGTTTGAGGACTTAAATTTATGGCGATTTTGCCACCAGATCTAAACAAATTCATTTTAGGAACTCATTCAGACGTCTTATATAGTTTTATAATTTTATTTTGTAACAGCGCCAAAAAAATACTAGACTTTGTTCTGTAACATACTCTGTTATAAGTAGATCTATTTAACATAGCTTTTAATAGTATTGTCAAATGTATGGAAACAGTAAGAGGTAAAGTCAGCATTACTTACAGAAAGATTAATCTGGAAAACGATTGGAAGTTCTGCAAAACATACTCGTATATTTATTGATGAAAAAATATCGCCCCGTCGACTTTTATTTGTTTTAAGCATATACTCAAATGATACCTTGAAAAAGAATCTAATCTCTGAACTTTTTTAACGTCGTTTCGGATGAAGCTGCGTCGAGTTATCAGTAAAAATATCTAAGGCAGATATTCGAAATAACCAATAAAGCACACAAACATTTGCAAATCAAAGGAAAATCGTGATGCGATATTTTTATTTGATCGTTATTTTAAGCGATATAAAGACACAATATTATTTTTTGAATAAGCTGCCTTAAGGATTTTCGTACTAGTAAGCAGCCGCAGTTCGTTTCTGAGAGTTTATATCCTGGGGGCGTTTACGGCTCCTTTTAAGATTGTGTTTTTATGCCGTCCTCCACATAAATACGACCCCTGACAATCTAGTTTATTTTATACTGAATTCAGTGAAATTGAATTCTACTCTATGTCGATAAAGCCAATGCATAAATGGCACTTGGGGATTCTAATAAAAATGTTTACGAAAACTCAGTCCGAGCAGCGTCGCTTCAGTGTTAATTTGCATAATTGTATGTGTAAGAACGCATCTTGAGTAAAATGAGAATTGATTTTGTGTTTTTATGTACATTTTTCTTGGGATATTATGACTTGTTACTAAAAAATATTCTAAAATATATTGTATTTATATGTTAGAGTCTCTAAATAAAGTGAAATTAATATGCCATGTTATTTTTTATTTTTTTTTCAAAGTGACTTTATTGATAGCAATAAACACATTATTTTTAAAGCCACGGTAAGGTCTAAATTTATACTTAATCAGCTTTTAATTAGACTATAATTCACCTACTAATTCAAAATGTAATGACATTTGCCCTAATTATTTTGGTTATTCGATATTTCATGCAACCGCATCACTACGTGAAAACATAATATGCGTGCACAATACAAAAAATATATATATAATTATAAAACTAGAGTACTGGCTTCAAAAAATTGTTATTATTACTAAATTGACTTACAGTTTCATAATAATTATACTATTTTTATATTGACATGACAATACTTTATTCTGCATTACCACATGAATATCATAAAAATCAGAAAAACTAATAAAGCATCAGAATAAAGCATAATTTAGACGAATAAATACTTTTTTAGTCAGCTTCGACTGTAAACAAACTTGTTAATATCAACGAAAACTAAAAATCTACAACAGATGTCGGCTGCAATCGGTTCAGTGGAGATCATTAGCGATGGGTCAGCCAGTTCATTATCCCCACGATCAATTACGCCATTCGAAACCATTCTAGATCTTTGAGACAATTGAACTAGCAGACAGACTGTTCTTAATAGACCCCAGTAACATAAAATGTAGGATGGTAATTAAGCGCATCTTTATTCTATAATGAGTATTAAATAAAAACAGGTTCATTAACTCTCGCTCATTATCTGTTAATTATTAGGTGTTTATTTATAAAATCCAATCATTAATTACATTTCGACTAAACAAACATTTCATTGTTACAATCTGGAATAGTAATTATTCGGACTCAACCACTGTTGATACTTCCTGTTTCAACTCTTTCGTTCATTTCCAATTAAAGAAACACTTCGATATTCCATTACCGTTTCCAAACGGAATAACAAAACACTTCAGGGTAAATTAACAAGTTTCGTGAAATCAACTCCTTGAAATAAAACAGTCGTTAAGATCACGAAATCACTTGATCTAAGTAAACAATCCGACAGTCGGCGATATTTCGACGGCCGGCGACCCTCATCTTCGCGACAACTAGATTGCCTCAATCAATTTGCACTTCCCGTCCTCACGTCATAAGTTCCCTCTTATATTTCTTAGAAGATATATTTATTCTACAATTTTTGCGAATTTGGCAGTCCTTCCTTATTAATAGATATCTAATTTCATCATAGATTATTATATTATACACAAACCTTTTCAAAGAAAACTATTTAAAAAGTATCGATTTAATAATAAAAGTTATACTAAAATTATAATGAACGACGTCTGAGCCCAATTTTTGGATCGAATAATTGGATCAAATTTGGAGTAAATTAATGAAGATGTAACTTTAGCTTTATAGTTTCACAGTAACTGTTACGTTTCTAGGTACTCTGAATAGAAATGATAGAAAAAATAAAAGGCGTTTATCAATAAAAATTTCTTAGCTATACTACTAAAAATAATTTTATTACATTAGGTAACCAAACATAATTGTGCATAAAAACGAGTCTCACTTTTATTAGTCTAATGTATTCTTAGGACAAAAATACATCTATAAGCTAGCATGGTGTAACTGAATAAAAAGTATGATAGAGCTTACGATAGAGCTTTGTACATGAAAATATTAATTATGAACAGTAAAGTCACCTTAATCAGTCGAACACTCCAAGGCACAAGGGGAATCGACTCATCCTAAATTATGTCCATACCCCCTATTTTTCGAAATCATCAGAAAGCGTTTGAGCATTTGAAATAAAAAAAAATTTTTGGAACAAGTGCACAAATACCTATATGTAAATAATTAATTAAAATAGATTTTAATAAAACTCGCTAAATTAATCGGCCTTTAATTTGCGTTTAATGTGACAATATTAATTTACATTCAGTTTTAATCCAAAAGCTGTACACACACGGTAAAGAGCGTACTTCAAACTCTTAGATGGATAACTTAGTTCATCGTAAAGTCTACAGAAATCAGCCGGAGACTATTAAAAATAGCTCATGTCAAAAGTAGAACAGAGATTTCCCCTAAAGCACGCTTGCGGCGTTCACTTAACCATCAGAAGCCGACTACGTGCGGAATTCGTTTGGAAGTTCCACTATTCTGGAATACTTTCAACGAAATATTCGATTCAATAAATTCACCGTGTGTTGTGTATGCGAAGACAAAAGTTATTGGAACTTGGTAGAAATATTTATAGAACAGGCTCAAATTGATATTCGGAAAGGAATAGTTCTAGTTCACCACACAAACATGTTGCTGGGAATTCATGAATATGAGAATTGAGCCGGTTAGTAAGTGAATATATAAAAATATTTTATGGAGGTATGTATGTATTAATGTATTAGCCGCAAACACAATGTTCTTCTAAAAGTACAATGGCGAAACAAGTTTTTAAAAAATCGACGCTACATAAAAATTTTAATTAAGTATCTTCAAAAAAGTCTGTGTGTTATAAAACAATTGGGCGACAGTCTCGCAAAATTTCAACAAAATTCAATTACCATTTTCGATTACCCTAAATCTTGTGAATAATTGGGTTAGTTCTGGAAACGAAACAAAAGCGTAATTACATTCACCGGAAACATAACAAAACAAATAACTACTTCAGCGTCAAATTTAGAGCAAAACGTGATCCCTTGTATAAAAGCCGCGGGCTTTGTTGTTTATTAAAGTGGAAAGATTTTTTTCATTTAAATAAAACAACCGAAGCAGTTTTGAGAAATTGGATCGCTTACCAAAAATTCCAATGGAATTGGCTGTAAAATATATTTTCTTTCGTAAAATGAAAAGTGTAACCATCGCTCATGTATAAAAAAATTTCATAAATGTTTTGCTATTTTTTTTTATTTGCACGATGTTCATTCTAATGAGAACAAATAAATGAGTGAAATTGTTTTAGGATGTTATAATAATAAGGATCGCTTTATGAAAATAAACTTTTAGTATATTTTTTATTCAACTCGTTCCAAAACAAGCACATTAAAAAGTAGCATTTTTTGAATGTGAGGAAGTAATTGTACGATGGCTGAATATGTAGCATTTTATTTATGGCTGGTGGTAGGATATTCGTATCCGCCCGGATAGCGACCACCGTACACAGGGCGTAAAACCCGCCATAGTGGCACTTGCAAGTGTGCCGCGTTCCGGGATCAGCCAGTGTATATCCGGTTTTCGGGGGGGGCTTCAGTCATGGTGAAAGGATGACCGTGCCGGCATTTTTTGGCCGGTTTGTCGCGGTCGGTCTTCTGATCACCATGGCATTAGTCCCCCAAACTTCTTCACAAGGTGAAGAGGTATTCGGCCGGCATGATTGTGTCGACCAACGGGGGATCATCTCTCGCTGGTCGGCACTTTTCTGGACCCCATTACGCTTACCATCAGGTGCAATGGGGTCACTTTGCCGTGCCAGTATAAAAAAAATAAAAATAAAAATAATGAAACAGTATTGTTTCCCACCAAAACTAACAATTTCAGCTAAAATATTCTGAACCCCACGTATACTATGTTTTGATTTACCGCGCCCCGACATTAAATCATTAAATGAAAAAGTATAATTGTTCAGAAGTAATTACATAAACTAAAATATGAATAATAATAAATGAAATCACGTAGGTATTCCCGGAGCGATACGCAAAGGGGTATTTCTACAACTAGGTTTCGTCAACTATGTTTTGAGTCCAAACCTAATAATAGCTGAGAGCATAATTTAGCACCATATGACGCGATGATATTGATGATACCATGATTGTTTGACCACCAATCAGGTCAAACCTATGACCAGAACGAGCAAAACGAGCACCTGTAGTTAGCATACATATAGATAGATTAGCTTACTTCATATTGTATACTCCATTTGTGGACCCTACGAAAGATTGTTCCCCATCTAGGATCACGGGGTTGACTAGTCGTAATATGATGATTTCTTCAGATTATGAAAACAACTTATGCCGACATAATGATCTCGGTAACTTTCCCTCCTGGATTACGCATTACTGTCGATGCGCTACGTCTCTTAACTACAATATCAACTATAAACTGTTAAACTACGAAACTATTTATCCGAAACCCTTATAATTTTCACATCGACTTTCTAAAATTACTCAACCGTTAAATAACTCTAGGTCTAGTAATAAGACATACTATATGAATTGATGATAGTTATCAGAAATTATAAACGCCCAACTTAGAGGTATCAATTGAACCAAGATTTTATTTTCTTTCTAGCTAAATCTAGACGGTAGAAAGCTATTACCACTTCCACACATAAATCATTCCGGTAGTGTTGCAACATTCGTTGAGATGGTTTAATTTACATCGCCAGCGAGTTCAGCTTAATTCCCGAATCACGCCGAATTTAACGAGTTGTTGATTCCATACCGACCCCTGATACTCGTATTATGCTCAGATAGATTACGCCGTCAATATTAAATACACAGATTTAAATTAAAGTGAAATGTACTCTGTACTCGAGCAAAATTACAGCAGCGCTTAGTTAAACATTGACGCGACCGATAAAGAAATCCCTGTTTCAATTGAAAACCACCGTAACCGTGTTTAGCTAGTGTAATGGCGCATTGCTCTCTATTTTTACTTTGAATAATATCCTTCTGAAATGCTTCAACCTCAAACCGCCTTTTGGTGTTTGTATAGATGAAATACGAATAGTTCAGCTAAGCGTTTGAAGAGCATCGGCGAATTAATTAGCGGGAGTGCTTTGCTTTTATAAAACTTTACAGTAATATATTTTTATTGCGCATCGCTGTGGCTATTCAGACATATATTTACTAATTACTACTTTGACGTCTGAAGCGGAAAATCGAATTCAGACCGTTCGGCTTCCTTCTTGGGTGCAATCAGCCGAGTGACTTTGCAAGGAACCGGCGAGGTAGCTAAGACCTTGTACTTTGTATAATGTAAACATAAGTTTTGTCTAATTAGTTGCGAACCATAAAGGCGGTTACACGCTTACGTAAGGATACCAATTATATATGTTTGTTTAATATTCCTCTGGCCCACGGCTTTGTAAAGCTTTTAGGATTAAAGGAAACACTAGATCGATTATAGACTGCATGTTGATTACTCAACAAGTATTTATATAGGAATAGTCACGTAGTATAGACACACGTCTGTAACTCCTAAAGGGGATTTCCGCACCTACGTTGGCCTGTGTTTCAAATCGAATGTAATACAGTGCGAGCATATTGCCGTTATTCAAGCACACTTTCGGACTCCGTATTGCTACATAGAATTTTCTAATGGAAACACTCAATAAAACTTCGTACAACCCAGAACCTCTAGATAACACGGCACAATCTTGTGTCACGAGACTACGAAGCAGACTATACAGGCATGCTCTTCATCGGAAATTCCAACGGCTGATGATGGTGGTGTGATTGTGACCGATTGTAAGATCCTTATAGTTCTGTCGACGCACTAAGATGCAAACCATAAAAGGTAGTTAACATTTTTCGTTTGAAGACGAAGAAAGATTCACAATACTTCACCTAGGTATATCTTAAAAGTGTATATCACAAATAAATAAAAGCAGCATTAACTAAACAAGGCATAGTAATTATTCGCTGCTTTGTAAGTCTAAATTACATATATATGTATACAATCAGGGTGGAAGCTCATTACATTACCGGCCTTCGTACTTTCAGGGCCAGATTAGCGTAATTATTAATAGCTAGTTCATACATCAGCTTTGATGTGTCGACACATGACTTTATTGGTTAATCAATTAACTATTTGAGTTTCTGCATAGGGGATTAAGTTAAAATCGGTTGCGCAACGAGCAGTCATGGTTTAAATCGCTATTTATCATAAATGTTTATGTCATACAAATATTTGTATTGTGTGATGTTTGACCGAAAAGTTTATTTATAAATAAATAAATACACCAAAAAGTTACATACATAGTTCTGACCCCACACTAAGATACAAGTCCTGTGTCGTGGATATTAGAAACTACGAGATACTTTTCGGTCGCACAAACACCCAGACCCGAAACAAAGCTTTATAGATCACATAAACATTTGTCTCGGTGCGGGGGTCGAAGGCGCGGCCTCTCGTTTCGCAAGCTTGTCGCTTACCACCTGCACCATGGGGCTGTCGATCAATATGATCCATGCAATGAAAGATTTGTATCTTCGCATGCGATGGAGCCTATTACGTGACTTTCGTGTGCATTTAGATATATGGGCTCACCCTCACACCATGTTTCTCTACTCCTATGGGATAATGACAATGACTATTGACTTCCAAAAGCTACGATCTACGTACACAAATTTCACGCACTAACGCCCAATATGTATACGAGTACATTACAAATATATGGACTCTTGGATTCTCTTCGGATATCGGTCGGCTAGTAAAAGCTAAATTTTCAACCTTGAGAATACACCTCAAGTTCATTTGTAAATGAACAAAATAAAATTACAATAAACAAAAATCAATAAAATTTAGATCATGTATTCTGGAAAAAGCAGGCAATTTCCCAACAACTACACAATAAAATATCACATGTATACATACCTATATATAACATACTTTCTTAAGCCTGTATCGCAGAGAAGAAAGCCAGTATTCTATTTCTACAGACATCTCAAAGTTTTGCAAGCCACTTGAGTCCCGCTCTTTAGAAGGCGATTTAAACAATACCTATGTGCTGCTACTAGACTGCCTCGCGGTCTCGCGGCACATGTATGGGCCAGAGTTCGATTCCCGGGTCGGGCAAAGTGTTATTAGGTTTTTCCATTAGGAAATTCTCAGTAACAGCCCGAAGTCTGGAAATGTACCCGGAAAGCGGCAATATGCTTGCCCCCTGTTACGTGGGACTGATACATACTGGCGAAATGTGGGTGCAGAAATGCACCTCTGCCTACCCCTTCGGGGAATACAGGCGTGAGTTTATGTATGTATGTATGTATGTGCTGCTACTAATAATTTCCAAACCCAATAATTATTTCCTAATGACACTTTTTTCGACCCAAGGATAAAGGCTGCATTCGGCAATCGTAAACACCCCTCGATGCGAGACCATTCAACTAATCTGGATTAACATGTAGGTATACATATGTCTGTGTATTTAAACAGTAAACATTGAATAAAATTTACATATTATATGAACAAATTTGTATATTTTTTTTATAGCTCCTCTACTTCGTTTTTAATCATAAAATATCTTAGTATTTACATCTTTTGCCACACATGCCTTTTGCCATGATCTCCAAACAGAACATTAAACATTTTACTCTTCATAGTACCTTTGCATATACAAATCTAATATATAAAATTCTCGTGTCACAGTTTTCGTTGCCATACTCCTCCGAAACGGCTTGACCGATTTTTATGAAATTTTGTATGCATATTCAGTGGGTCTGAGAATCGGCCAACATCTATTTTTCATCCCCCTAAATATTAAGGGTGGTCCACCCAAAAATTTTATTTTTTATTTCTTTGCCAAAAAAAATTAGTTTAATTTTTTTATGATACAGCATACAAAAATACATACAACCCTAAATTTCTAACCCTCTACGATCAACCTCTATTTTTTACTGGCCTTTTAATTTTCAACTTTTTTCTCAACGCTTCAAAAGTGACACCAATACCGGAGAAGCTCAAAAACTAAAGTAGTAGCTGTAAGTAACTAAAAATCAAAATAAAAGGCCAAGTTTATCACAAAGTGGGCTTTTTGCTGCCAATGCCAAACGAATCTCATTTTTTTTTTTATTTACTTTATGGGTGGCTAATTAAAAAAATATTTCCTAGAAATAATGTATATGGCAAAACAACGTTTGCCGGGTCAGCTAGTAATAAATATAATTATAAATATTGCACGTTTTGAATAGCCTGTTCAGTACCATCATAACAAAATCCCTTCTCCAAAGCCGAGATTGTCTTATAGCAAATACACACCATCACTTTGAGCAAAAAGAATATTTTTTCCGTATGTCGTCGCCATGTCTACAACAATCGCTTTTCATTTAATATAACACAAACGTATATTAGTTTTGATCTATATTTACTTTTCTTTCTTCTTTGTGTTGCGTAATGCCATATCAAAGAACTTTTCCGCATAAAATATAATAATGTAAAAATATTTTTTTATACCGAAATGTACTGTGTTGAAATTGTTTTTTGTTCCATATGCAACTAAATTATTATTTGCTTCTTCCAGAGCTGGGGAACCATTTCGATTAGTACTTTGATAACATCTAAATATTAAAGTGGTGGACTGAAAAATAGTGGTATAATCCATTCCCAAGTTTTTTAAAGAAAATATAAATATAAATATAAGTATTTCGTAATATAAGTGTTTTTAAATAAAATCTTTTAAAAAAAGCAGAAATGAAGAAATAAATACCCTGAATAGGAGACCGTACCCAAAGAGGGCTAAAATATGAATACTTCAACTCAATGGAACGAAACATCGTAAATTCATATTAAAGCGCATTCCCGAGTATCAATTGTGTTGTTTTTCATAGCGCCAGGGGGATACTGGAAAACAAACGTTCAATCGATTTACCCACATAAATCAACGCAAACGGGAAAGCGCTAAACGCAAATTGACAACTCAACTGTCGTCTTGGCCGGATGAGGGTCGCACGCCGGACTCAGAGCGCACTTATGAGAAAATCCTTTGGGTTTAGTAACACATCACGTACTTTTAACCTTAATACAACATCTCATTGGCTGTCTTTGGAATGAAATGTTTCGCGAGCTCACGTGGTATGTATGTAGGTACTTACCTATTTCTGCATGACTGCAAAGAAACACCAAGTATAAATGTTTGTAGTTAAATTATATTGTGAAATAACATACATACATACATACATAAACTCACGCCTGTATTCCCCGAAGAGGTAGGTAGAGGTGCATTTCTGCACCCACATTTCGCCAAGTATTGTGAAATAAAAATAAAATAAAAAAAACTTAAAAAAAGAAAGGACCTTAAACTCTAATAATGTTCTTTTCGAATTAGTTCCCTAAAAATAAAACCTAACATCCTTACGTTAGCGAGAAAGAAGTCTAAGTGTGAAATTTTATTGAGTCAATAAATTAGTTTTATTTCATTTTCAATATTATACTTCTGTTAATGAAACGTTGTTGTTGTTGTTGTAACCAACTTTACACCACAATCAATCAGTTAAAAAATTCAAATCAGCTGGTTTTGATTTATGTGGTCTACATTTGCTAAGGAATTCAGGAATTTGAATAAATTTGTCATGTTACATCTCCAATTACAGCATCTCTAAGTCAGCAGTTTTATTAATGGAGATATTTTACCTGAATATTTAAGTACAAAATTAATATATACCTTATAAGTTACTCACGTTATTCCTGAAGTATCAGTAAAAATAAATTCTGTTATCATGACAACAAAATTAATATCATATCAATCAAATTATAACACAGACATAGATGCGAAAACTATATCAAAAGTTAAATATACAGACGTGTTGCACTCTAAAAAATACTTAAGTATTACAATAGAATAACTTAAGAATTAGCAATACTAATTTTGTTTTACAAAGGGATTTTTTTACACGTTACCTCAAAAGCACGCATGCCTTTACATGCTCGTCTGAATGATTAGCCCCCGCGGCCGAACACGAACTTTGATCTCGTGCTATCGTTTGACACAGGCAGCGTAACACTACGCTTTAATCTTTATACAGCCAACGTGCATCTCAAACATTCCAGTACAAAAAAGATATATCAAGTAAACAAAGCAGAAAAAGAATATTGTGTTTCTGAATTAAAACGAAGTAAAAGAAAAGTTTATAGCGACTACCGTATGCCACAGAACATTCCCTCTGGATACGTGTTAAGTCTTTAAATCTGCAGTAAAGAAACGCGACAAAGTAAGTGAGCCTCACGTTTATAAGTCAGTGTAAACTTTGTATACAAAGAGGAACGATAAAAAAAATCTCAGTTCACGAACTTTCGCTGTAACATCGCTTTGAATTCAGATTCTATGTTTCTTTGTAATGAAACTTAAACGTTGGCTGTTTCTGGTCGCACAGGACTATTGGCCCCCCAGATGTATGATAAGGCATGAACTTTATCTACCAAGTGAGCCATTGAGAACATCCAGACATCGACAGCTTTAAGAGTTAGTCTTCTGTGAAATAAAACGATGTATTCTTGCACTGAGAACTATATTTGTATAACCACGACTATTTGATTCTATTCAAAATATTGAGACAAGAAAACACCTCTCGTAGCCTTCTATACCAACCATATATTTTGCAAAGTCTATCTGTATGTAATCTGTGTGGAGAGGAAGTTGTTTGCAATATGCAGTGCTATCGATTGCGATTACAATGCCGTGCCGGTATAAATAATGAATATCATGAGAGAATATACCCAATTCCAAAACAACATTATTTAAAAACTCGGATAAGCACTACTAAAGTTTTTATGATTCATTATGAAATGACCCACCAGAAGTAAAGCAATATATTATAGGATGAAATAAAACAATCTATGGACCAGTAATTAATTACTATTAGCAAGACAATTGTATGAAAAAGCACAAGCGGTGCGCGCAAGAAGTTTTCCTATTGTCATCGCAGACCGATTCCATTCACGTGAACGTACAAATGTATGGGCTGACAGGATCCAGTTCGTTTGCGACGAACCATTAGCTTCGTCGATAGCTTATCGCACAATGAGCTCGCAGACCGCCTCATAATACATCATCTACGATAACAATGACGTCACGTCGCCGAACAGTCTCAGCACCACTGTCGACTCGTTAAAACAATCGTAATTAAGACTCTAATGTATGACTCCTTACGACTTGACGTTAATTTTATCTTACACGAGAATGACGAGTGATTTTCAAGCTTAATTGTATTGTATTTGCATAATGTGAGCAACTTGATCGCATTACTTCGGCAATGATTTGAAACGAGGCGTTCCCTATTCCTATTGCTTTGTCTCGCATCTTCAATTATGACGTCACTACACATAACATACGTTGCATAAATAGGAAACTGCAAACAATGTTGAAGGTAAGCAAATTACATTCTACTACAGTTTAATGACGTAATGCGCTACGTTACGGCGCGGCGCTACGAATTGCTACGAGTCACGATCGCGACATGTGCTACGTCATAACTCGAATGTTACCACAACGGAGACGCAAATGTGTGACAATTTTCTTGCTGTTTTCCTTTTATGGGACATTTTTAATTGTTTATAACAGTTCCTTCATAACATCGGAAATTCTTTTGGACTACCTTGAAGAGCGAAGGCTATGTTAATATTTCTATTAGTGTATGTATTTATCAACAACTTCAAGATCCAAGATTGGGGTGGGCATAACGAGGACATTTAACATGAATTTCAAGTTCTTAATGCACATTTTAAGATAAATGCTAGGCGACCCGACTGAGGGTTTTTGAACACAGGTTATAAAGATCAAGAACGATAACTAACACTTCTTCTTATTATTACTTCTTCTTCGTATTCTTCCTTTTTTCTTTTTTAAACATGTCATGAAAACTTTAAAAACCTTTAAAACTCTAGTGTAAGTCAAAAAAGTTATTACACCTTAGTGATTTACGTATTAGATCAACGAAGATATAAAGATAAATAAAGACAAATTGTCGAATAAGTTTATGTTAATCCCGTAAAGGGTCGAGTGAGATAAACTCCTCGGGGATTACAGTGTCGTAACTCGGCTTAGAACGGACACTCTTGACACTATCGGCCGCAATATTCCGCGGATTACGCCGGGATTATTATTAGCCACTGCATATAGGGCTCTTAGTAATTAATAGTTTGCCACGGAAAGTTTCGCCTCCATCGCGCTTGTATAACCAGTATGAATCGATCACATTGGTTACGGTTGGGTGCACACCGCTCATGATTTCATATTTAACTGTATTGAATACGCCCATCAATCAATTGCATGCTACCTCGTACTGGCCTAAAATACTTAACGCTATGGTAGCTATGCTCTGATTCTGCACGGAATAAGCTTAACGTGGTAAGTTTTGATTTATCACAATACGTTGTTTCCTTTTTTCGAGAGGTGAATAAATAAAATATGTGCATTTTAATGATACTTTGACGGAAAGCCGGCAAGAATGAGGCGAGCCAGAGAGGCGCTCGCGACTTTTGGCGCTGAATTATTCATTTAATCCTTTCAATATCGCCGACTCGAGATATCTAAATACAAACGAACTTCAACGGATTTTTACAATTCTTATTGTATCTTTTTTTTTATAAGTTTATGGAAAATAAATTGATACAATTTTTCAATAGCAATGAATGCTTTGATATTTAAATTCTTAGCAACTCAATAAAAAGTTGAAAAATTGTTAACGGTTGCATGATGCGCTGTGTTTAATGGGGCTCGCATTCAATTTGTGATAAAATATATAAAACTGGAACCCCAATTGTTAACTGGGTTTTTACATTAATTTGCCTATCCTTAGCATAAAAATATCAACTGTCATATGGAAATAAACGTTTGACAATCTATGTGCGTGTATTTATCTGTAAAAAAGCTATTTATTCTCAGCCTATCGCCGTCCACTGCTGAACGAAGGCCTCCCCAAGTAGGCGCCAACCATCCCGGTCTTGAGCAGCCCTTATCCATCCGCTACCCGCCACCTTTCTCAAGTCGTCGGACCATCGTGCTGCAGGACGTCCTACACTACGTCTACCTAAGCGCGGTCTCCACTCCAACACTTGTCTGGTCCAACGGCCGTCCATCCGTCGGCAGACATGGCCGGCCCACTTCCACTTTAGCGTGCTAATTCTGCGGGCAATGTCAATGACTCCGGTTCTCTGGCGGATGACTTCATTACGAATTCTATCCACCAGAGAAACTCCAAGCATTGCCCGCTCCATGGCACGCTGAGTGACTTTAAATTTGTGGATCAGACCTTAAAAAAGCTAAAAAACATAAAATTATTTATGCATACTTTTTGCGGTAAAAGATACAAATTAAATTCCACAACAAATAATATAGTTTTTTACCAAAATTATTTGCTTTACTTTAGATATAAATTCCCGTAAGTTGGTTGTGAAAAAAAGGAACACCAAAGATATCCTACTGGGGGTAAATCTTTACTTGTCTATATTTAAAAATGCCTATTTTTGCAGAAATCAGTCATTGCAAATCTCGTTACCACAAGCATGCTTAAAATTATATTGAATGCAATGCAATGCTTAAAATTATATTGAACGAGTATTAAATGTTTTATGACGAAATAAACAGCATTCGGAATCGGTAAAAACATAATAAAAAGATTTACGAGTGCGAAATAAGAAATGTGGAGATTGGAGATTGGAGAAAGGATTTTGCATATTCTTTTAAGTATTGAGTTTCGAAAGAATATTGTAGCTGTGAAAATCGTAACAAAGAATCGTTCCCAGATTACGCCAAATGTGCGCACAACACACAAATAGATGTTTTCTGGCTACATTTTACATTACTCTTAGAAAATTCTTCCGTGGCTTAGTGTTTAACAATTTTGTTTCCGATTAGGTAATATAAAATTCGTAATGTCGTCGGTTGGTGCGCCGGATATGCAGTTTTCTCAAATCCATGATACTGACTTCGATGTGTCACATACATCGTTGTTGGGTGTATTTATTTTATTTATCTTTACAGCAGTAGCTTGCATATTCATATATTCAATTATTTACTTCTAATATAGTATAGGCAAATATTATGTACTTTCTATATGTCACCTTTAGAACACTTATCTGTTACATCGATTCAATGATGGTGATATAAAAATGGCCTAAAGGGTTCGAACTCCAGGGACGCCCCTTTGGCTTTCGAAGTTCTGTGTGTATTCACAATAAATTATCTCGTACTCTAACGATGAAGGAAAACATCGTGAGATGTGCAGGTTGCACATCTAAAATTTCTTAGGTGTGTAGTCAACCTACACTAGGCCAGCGTAACGGATTAAGGTGTAAACCCTCTCAATTATAGAGGAAGCCCGTGCCCAGCAGTGGTACGGAACTGGACTGATGATGAAGATAGCTTTGACGGAAAATCGCTATCATTAAATATAAACCATGTTGTTATACCGTAACTGAAATAATAAACTGATCAGCCCCTTATATTCACCAATCTACATTAAACCAGCATGACGGACTAAGTTTTATAAGCCACCTTCTCACTATGGGGATTGGATGGGATACATCGGTGTCTACTGCCTTCAAACCTACCCCACAATTGTGTGTAGTCGTCTCAATAAGTAGTTATCTACTGTCAGGCTGGGTATTATCGGATATGGTGGTTACCAGCGCGATATATGTCAAAGCTAATGATGCAGCTCATTTCACACCTACTTCTGACGCTGAGTACCACGCGCTTTATACCCCGAGAGGCGTGACCTACCGTGACCTGACCGTGAGCCGTGTATAGGCTACGCTAAACTAGGCGCCGAACCAAAGTATAAGGGTTGCAACTATGCCCCTTTGTCTTCCGCCTTGGATGCGCAATAGACGACTACTGAATCATTTCAGCGGACTTCATCCCCTTCTTGGGGAGAGGGTCATCGATGGGTTTTTATTTATTTATTTATTTTATTTGAGAAATATACAGAACAATTACAATTAAAAATATAAAGCAAAAATAAAATCCACAATCCAAAACAATTTCCACTAATTAGTGGAATACTATTAATAGTTTTTGTTTATAATTCTCTGTAGAGAATTTAAGTCTTTGGAGCCCAGTAATGTGTGTGTATATTAGACGTTATCTGCATGCTGGTCTGGAAGGCCTTCACTTCCCTAAGGAAACATCCTTACCAGGCCTGGAGACCAAAATTCGTGCGCTTTCTTATCACTGGGAGGTAAAGAAAAAGGTCATTAATGGAATTAATCTTAATTGTAGTTTCAAATCTGTTAATCACTTAAATATTAAGACTGATATAATGTTATCATTACGCACTACAGATAGCAAGTAGAATTAATCAAACATCTTTTAACAACTAAATCCTACAGATTGTAGTAAAACAATTATTGGTGAATTATATTAATGCCTTATGAATAAACATACGAAGAAATGAAATAAATTTGTACAAACAACACTGTGTAACTGGTGCTAATAAATTCAAATAGACCGCGGTAATAGTTTTCATAAAATACGAACATTTTGAAATTAGTGCAACGTTTTAGCACAAATCTATGCATGGATTTGTTTATATGCTATATGGTTTACTAAAATAGAATATTTAAGCCTCCTATTTCTATCGTTAAACGTATTATAATTAAGTTTTTAACATTAATGGGATAGACAGAGTAGCACATCAACACATAAAACATATGTATATAAATCAAGTTTACTTAAATAATTGTCTCCTAAGCCCTAAGGTACTCACTCATGTCTGCTCTTTAAATAAACCATATTACACTAACTTTTGCGTTCGGGTACGATCATTATGTCATGTCGGCGTAATAAATATAATTCTTAAACTTAAATAAGGTTTAAGTATGAGAAAACGGATGCATGTACCCTTGATAGGAGCGCACGAGCTCGTATGCGTGTGTGCCTCGATTAAGAACAAATCTGGAATGTGTAAAAATCCCGACTAACCATGCCGGTCGAATGATATGGCAAAGTGCCTCAAAAGGATCACCAAGGTCAAAGATCACGCATAATACTTCAACGATGAATTCTCACCGTTCGCTATATCTAGATGAACAGTAACGGAACATATATTACGGAACGGAACATAAATATTTCTATTACTATGCTGCTTCATATATGCTATGCTGATACATAGACCTGACAATCACGTTTTTGTGATCTGTAGGCATGCATATCCTTTCTAATCACCCTTGTTCTACTCGACATAAACATTTAGCTAATGTATATGTATGTAATTCTCGGTAATGTAAATAAACAGGTACCCAAGACACGGGCTTGCCTATATTGGGACCTGTCGATACTCAAAAATGTACATGTCTTACGAAATAAATTTCATTTCATTTTGCTTTCAGATTCAACTATAAAACAAGTACGAGTACTTGGGAAATAGTGCATCTCCTGCACACGCTAGTCAAACTTTACGAGCTGAAAACAACGGTACAAATCGTCTAAGTGTTCTTGCGTTCATTTCTTTCTGAAATTCTTACTTTAGTTGATTAAACGCAATTCCGTAATACATCAGACTTATACTGACGCGGTTTTGACGTCACAAAAGCAGCAAACGCGGTCTCTTCCGTGTGATTCCGATAGTTGATTGTCAAATATGAGTATAGGACATGAGATTTTCATAATTGTGCCAGGAACTCGACTAAATCTATGGTTCTTACACCTTTACATATTGTAATTTTGAAGATGCATACTAATAAAGAGATTGGCAAGAAGTTTATCGAAATTTCCACAGATTACTAAATGTATATGTAATATATTTCTGAAAAACTGTTGCTAAATTTTGCTTATTATTTAAAGTATTTATCCTGAACCATCGCTCACTATGTAACCTCACTTATACCTCACTTATTGCCGTTTTTCGGGTACAATTCCAGACTCCGTGCTGCTACTGAGAATTTCCTAATGGAAAAACCCAATAACACTTTGCCCGACCCGGGAATCGAACCCAGGACCTCTAGATCGCTCGGCACATACTTGTACCGCGAGACCACGAGGCAGTCCCCCTATTACGTGTTACTGATACATACTTGGCGAAATGTGGGTGCAGAAATGCACCTCTGCCTACCGCTTCGGGGAATACAGGCGTGAATTTATGTATGTATGTAAGATAAGTGTTGATCAAGTCACTATCATCATCATCATCAGCCCATACATACGTCCCACTGCTGGGCACTGGCCTCCTCTACCATTGAGAGGGTTTAGGCCTAAGTCCACCACGCTGGCCTAGTGCGGGTTGGTGAACTTCACGCCTAAGAATTCCTAAGAAATTTTAGGGATGCAGGTTTCCTCACGATTTTTTCCTTCGCCGTTAAAATACGTAAAAATTCATTGCGAATACACATATAACTTCTAAAAGACAGAAGTGTGCCTAGGGTTTGTACCCGCGACTACCAAGGTTTTCGAACGCACGTCTAAACAACGCAGCCATCACTACTTGGTTTTAATAGATGTTTTAGTTATCTAAAAAGTATTTACCTACGGTTTACTTGACTTTTCGTGGAATATTTTTATTTTTATTTTCGGGAATACCCAAAATATACGCCCGTCGCATGATAAAGATATAAGTGGTCACTACACAAACACCTTCTTAATCCCGCAATTTCCGCGAGCGATAAATCTCCAGAGAGTACGTATTTAAACCAGATTTTCCCTAACAATAATACAAAAGAAGCGGTAGTCGATAGCAGCAAGGCAATAAATCAGCCAACACAGCACGTTTAACTTGTACCTACTTATTATCTGTGGAACGTTTTTGCTCAGACTTCAAGACGTAGCAGCAACTCGACTCTGACATGAACTCAACTGTTTCAAGCTAAATACTCTGGAGATATTTAAATCTAGCGAGAAGTTTTTTCTTTGACTGCGAACAATTCAAACTGTCTCCCCGAGACATTCCCACGGCGAATAAGTTTACGTAATTGACGTTATTAATGTCATTCTTAAATATTTTTCACTTAATTTATCGAAGGAATAAAGTACTTATGAAAAAGCAGCACTTTGCGGGTGAAAATATTGAAAAGTTTAAATTTTACTAAAGATACTGGTAATACTAACATACTGATACATCACTGACAACTTACATTTAAAAAAATCGATGCATATTCTTTTTTATGTTTACATACATACATAAACTCACGCCTGTATTCCCCGAAGGGGTAGGCAGAGGTGCATTTCTGAACCCACATTTCGACAGGTATGTATCAGTCCCACGTAATAGGGGGCGAGCCTATTGCCGTTTTTCGGGCACATTTCCAGACTCCGTGCTGTTACTGAGAATTTCCTAATGGAAAAACCCAATAACACTTTGCCCGACCCGGGAATCGAACCCAGGACCTCTAGATCGCATGGCACATACTTGTACCGCGAGACCACGAGGCAGTTTTTTATGTTTATATGTACATATGTATATACCAGTCCACATATGTACAATCAAAACTTTGTATGTGGTTTTAAATATATTTATATCGTCTCATCCATAACTTAGTAATTCATATTTTTATGCATATCAACCACATTATGAGTCTTCTAAACATAAATAACATTGTAATCAGGTTAGCAATCTGATTGGATCGCAATAAAATTGACACACATAGGAGAACATATTTTCTCAAAGATTGAAACCGCGTCGATATCTTCTAGCAAAAACAAACGTAGGGCCAGGGGCAGCAGTTGTCACGGAGCCGCATAGTCAGCGAGAAATGGAGTAACCCATTTTAAACTAGAATGAATTGCACGTCGTGGACTGCAGGTTTGCTGGAATGCTGCCCACTGACAATGCTCCACATACGGACTGCCCATTTAGCGAAAATTTAACTTGATTATTCCGTATTTACAGTAGTTAAAGTAAATTAATAATTATCCAGCTCATGACTTTGTCATCGTGTATTTTAGAATGAAGAAGTAATGAAGCGTGTGTGAGGAATAACAAACAATAGATGTAGATAAACCTTACATAACATATACATATGTATCATTTTTGATAATCATCCATGGATCACAACATTTTGCCATGTTAAAGGCTGCGTAACCCAGAAATCATTTCTAACTATACTAATTACTTATCTACACAGACTCAAAAAGTTTAGAGCAAGAAAGAAGAAAAGCAAGTAAGTTTTACCGTACAATTAAACTATATTTTTGCTTGAAAGACTGAACAATTAACAAGGCGACCATTTGAAACCTCATAATTATAAACCTAAAATTCCAGGTTTCTCTATACAAAAATGTGCAATATTTCACGATCCTAGACCGAGCCGTTCCGCGGTGCGTTGATCTTTATGATTGTCAATTAAGTCAGCATTGAATTTTAATCATATACTCGTATATTATAAGTAATAAATATCCTAAGATACAAATCAGAAAATCAAGGTATATTAAAAGCAAATATAAAAATATTTTGAAAAATACGTTTGACACAAATAATGAATACATTAAACGACATGTTCCTTAAACACAGGGGCCGTGTGTAGATCGCGAGGCGGCAGCAGACACGCCCCCCTAACTGGGCACAAACTACCGCACCAATATTGACTTTTGCTCCTTGAAACTTCCTCATTCTGTCTCTAATTAATATTTTTTATTAGTTTACTTTCACATTCGAACCGTACGGACTATCAGTATCCGCTCCTTATTAATTCGCACTCCAAAATCTACATTCATTAAACTGTCTACTCTCAAAGTTTCTTGGACTTGGCAATATTGAGAGTGGCCATTGATACGTAATCAGTTAAGCAATGAACGCTTCTCTATAATAACATAATGGATCGTGGCGGAAGTGTAAATAATACATCGAATCATGTAATCACATCTACCTCGGTAGAGAGTAACAATCACTCCGGTAGTCCACTTGATTGATCCCGAATTGCTATCCGGCTTGAGCCAATAAAGATCTTTTTGCCAATTGGATGGGATCAGGGAGCGGCCCGAGACGCAATGTGGATTATCGCAAGTGGATTTCCGCTAACGGAAGCAACACTATTACCATACTTGACAACTTCTGTCACAGTTGGTGTGAAACCGACTGTGAAACGAGGACCGTATGCTCAATCCCAGCACTACCTACTACTTAAATTATTATCTTGAGTCATGGCGCTATGAGACAGAAATGTCTGAATGACTGATACACTTATAATTGGGTCAAAACTATGTATTAGGTTAATCAGACTTTATATAAATACGGTTCAAGTGAAGTTATCTGGCTCAGCTAAACCGAAATATGCGGTGTACTTTCGATAAAACATGAACACTTCTAAATGGAAATTCCGGAGTTAGGTTCGTTAACAACCCAACTTTATTCATTAGCGTGTATTGTCTACCGAATTTACTCGTCAGGTCGAACACGGCCAAACTCTGACAGCGTTTTGCACTTCTTGAGACTTCAGTAAATATTTTCAACCAATTTTGTTTATATCGCGAGCGTGGAATGGAACATTCAATTGTTGTTTTGCTTCCGAATACTTTCATATGAATTGAAGCGTACGCAATTCGCAACTTATGTGTTGATATATTTACTGCAGAATCTTCTAGTATTTTCAAATAATAAAGTTACTTAGTACTGAGATATCTCTTTATCGATCGTCATTATTTTTTTGCATAGCAATACTACAAATTTTGATTGTCATCAGGATTACCTAAGTAAATATTTCGCAAGTTTTAGCGTAAATTCCTTCAAAGCGATTTAATTAAAAGTCTACTTGAAAACATATGGTCCGCTAGTTCGATACCTCCACAGAGACCTATCTCTAGCACTCGAGAATTTAATGCAGTCTACGTGTGTTGTGTGGCATTTGATAATCTTGTTACCGATACCAACGACTCAAGATTCTCTAATAATAAAGGATCATCATCATCAGCCCATATATGTACGTCCCACTGCTGGGCACATATCTAACTCAAATGGTCACATTAAAGGAATCTATTAGCAGTTGCGACCTAGTAAAAACATTTAATTGCAAAACTACGCAAACAACTACGTCAAACTGCCTCGTAGTCTCACAGCGCCAGTGTCTTGCAATCTAGAGGTCCCAGGTTCCGGAAATACGATTGGTCAAATATGAATGCAAAAATGCACCTCTGCCTACCCCTTCAGACGTAAGTTCGTATGTATTTACGAAAATAGAATGACACTTTTTAAAGACTAAGACTTTTCGATGACAAAAAAAAACATATTTATGAAACATATTCAATTGCAAGTTGTACCTCGCCAACATCAAAAATCTTTAAGATTTGTCTGTTGACGAGTCTGTTGATCACATTATTTTTTGATGAATGATATGAAAAAATTAGTGATTATTAGTATTAATCTGCACTTTAGCCATGTTCTCGTTCATTGAGCAACAAATACTGTCAACTAATAACAAAGTACAAGACGAAAGAATACACATAAGTGTGTGCAAAGAGATAACTTGTTTGAAACTTCAGTGGAACACATTAGGTACGCTAGAACAATCGCGCCGCAAATGCTGCTAAAAGCTCTGTCTTTCTTTTATTTGCACAAAAGGCACCTTTACAGATAGTTCCGATATCACAGCTCTATATTATGCATGAACTTCCCACATCAGCAAGAAGAGGAATAACAGGTGTGGACGATTGCCATTAAATTAAATCCCAAGATATATCGAAAAAGTTGCCGATAGCCCAAGTTCAATTCAGAAGATGTTCAAAAGAATTTTGTCACTGCGTCTGAAAAGTTAACAAATGACACCTTGTAAAACTTTTATAAGCCATGAATAATTCATTTTCTTTCGACGACAGTTATTGAAAACGTTATACTTTACTTTCTCTTTGTCATTTATGTATAGAATAAAATTATATTGTAGCAGCGAGAATTTGTTTAAAAAATACAATTACGGAATTTGCATTTTTTAGAAATCTGAATTAACTAAAACAAATACGTGTTCTTTGAAGTATATTTTGTTTGGACATTTATTAAAATTTCAACTTATAATATGATAGAATTATGTATACGAAACAGACTCTGTGTTTCGGATTATTTTTAGCGTAAATGTGTTTATAATCACTGTAACTATTAGTCTTAGTCTTAGTTTTATTCGTCTTAGTCTTAGTTTTCGAGCATGCTCTTTTTACAACCTGTACCTATTTATTTATTTATTTAAATAAATAAATAAACCTGTACCTATAACATTTTTATATAAAATGTCTATGGTCGGTGTATTGAGTGGACGTGCTTTCGGTTAAAATTTTAAATTCAATTAGTTAAACTGTGTTTATATACTTTTCGAACTCGTGAATTTTGTGACTGCCTCGTGGTCTCGCGGTACAAGTATGTGCCGAGCGATCTAGAGGTCCTGGGGTCGATTCCCGTGTCGGGCAAAGTGTTATTGGGTTTTTCCATTAGGAAAATCTCAGTAGCAGCACGGAGTCTGGAATTGTGCCCGAAAAACGGCAATAGGCTCGCCCCCTATTACGTGGGACTGATACATACCTGGCGAAATGTGGGTGCAGAAATGTACCTCTGCCTACCCCTTCGGGGAATACAGGCGTGAGTTTATGTATGTATGTATGTATGAATTTTGCAAAATTACGTTGTGAATGTACTCACTTTTGTGTTGCTGAATGTAATCCAGCTCTGCACCACTACCAGCCAGCGTTTAACTTCACCAGAACAACACCTCACTTTAAGACAGTTTATATGACTTCACTAGAGGACATCCAATCTACACAAAAGACGTTTGAAGACAGCTTTTCGCAGCAAATGGCCCAACTCGAAGCTCAACTTCAGACTGGGGGAGCTGCCAAGGACACCGTCGATCGGGTTACCGAAGAGTTCCGGACCTTTCGGGAGCTCACGCTCAACATGCTGCGATTGCTGAGACAGCAAATAACTCAATGCGCAAACATGGTCGATGCGATGGAGACCAGACACCGTCGTGAAGCACTACTTTTTCACTTTTTCAAGACGGCACTGTTGTAGTCAAAGTTCCGGATGGAAGCCGCGTCAAAATCACAACACTATATGAACTTAATTCCTTATTGGCAAAGTATCCCAAGACATCAAGTTTATCTTCATCGGCAGTAATAAGCCACGGGTCCACGGTAACATCGCGCTCGAATATAAAACCGCGTAAGCCATGACGATCGCTCAGCGCTTACTAATACTTTTATTTCATATAATTATTATTGTTCGTCTTTTTTAAGTAATACCCTCTAACTGTTTGTTTTTTGTCTTGTCACTTTCAATTTATTTAATTTTATTGTTCGTCTATATTTTTAATACTACCCTCATGCCGTTGTTTTTTTTTTATATATTGTCACTTTCATTTTGACATTTGGGTATAGACGAAGTCGCGTTCCATACCACAATATTGTTTATGTTTTGTTTTTAAACTTTTTTTTTTGTTATTGTACTGTTATTTATGTTTTTTTCGTTTGTTGTTTTAAACGTTTTTCTCGATTAATATCAGCTGGCGGGTGGTGCAGAGTATGTTTGTTCAGATAAGTATTAAGTAATTTCTGCCCCCTTATTTTTTTTTTACTTATTTTTTATTATTATTTAATACCTGTTATTTTATTATAATATATTTGTGTAATATTATTATGTATTCTGATGATGACTCTTATATTTCTGCCATTGAATCTGGATCCCATAGTGACAGTAATAGTGACGACAGATTTTGTTCGACCTTTCCCACTACTGAAGATTTGCTGCGTGAAAAATTAAGTAATAAAGTATTAAGTAATTTCAGCCCCCTTAATTTTTTTTTACTTATTTTTTATTATTATTTATACCTGTTATTTTATTATAATATATTTGTGTAATATTATTATGTATTCTGATGATGACTCTTATATTTCTGACATTGAATCTGGATCCCATAGTGACAGTAATAGTGACGACAGATTTTGTTCGACCTTTCCCACTACTGAAGATTTGCTGCGTGAAAAATTTCAAAACCCAAACTGTTTTGCTTTTAATATCTGTCACATTAACGCGCAAAGCATAGCTAGTCATTACAATGAACTAGTTGTGTCTTTCGCTGATGCTAACGTGCACGCCGTCCTTATTTCTGAGAGCTGGCTCAAACCTCATCTCCCTTCCGCCGCTTACACCCTCCCTGGATTTATTCTAATCCGAAATGATCGAGTTGACAGGAGAGAGGGTGGGGTGGCTATCTATCTCCATACCACCTTTGGCTACAAGGTTGTAGCCTCTTCCTCTACCTTATGTCCCTCTACTGCTGAATACCTTTTCCTTGAGGTTTGGGTCAAAGGAGCCAAAATCTTACTTGGTGTGGTTTACTGCCCTCCTTCTGTAGATTACTTCTCCAGTCTTGACTCAATTCTGGAAAAAAAAGGGTCGGATTACGCACATCACATCATCATGGGAGACTTCAATACCAACCTCCTTGACCCTTACTCCGCTCGTTCCCGGATCTCATGGCTGCATCATCTGTAGACGATAAAGTGCACTTTTTTAATAAACACATCCAGGCTCTTTATGACAGTCATGCTCCTGTTAGAAAAATCAAGCAAAAGCGTCCTCCAGCACCTTGGATGTCGAATGAAGTACGGTTGATGATGAGGCGCAGGGACCGAGCCTTTGCTAAATTCAGGAGACGACGCACAGAGGAGAACTGGACTTCATTTAAGGTTGCAAGAAATCGGTGTAACCAGATGGTACGTAATGCTAAACGCCGCCACATCCTCGATAGCATAAATTCTGCTTCTTCTGCTGATATCTGGAAGTTCCTTAAGACTGTGTATTGGGAGTATTAGTATATTAGTATAGTATTATTATAATATATATGTATAATTATGTATATATATTTTTTAATGGTTACATATATATGTATGTTTGTATCTTTTTCATATATTCTTTTGTTATTCTTTTTTACACCAACCATGCTGCATCTCTCCACCACCCTAAGGTAGACTGTTAGAGAATGCCGCAGGCATTAAGTCCGCCTATATACAGTTCTGTGTATAAAGTTTTAAATAAATAAATAAATATAAAAGAGTCCTCAAACGGACAAAATCTCTAAAGAACAACCATCATACTTAGACAATTTTTTGTAGTTATATTAACAGTTGAAAGAAGATAAGGAAGACGCAATAAAAAGAAATGGGGGAGATTTGATTGTGGAGATTGAGATTGCGGATATAAAAAGACATAAAAAGGGGGTGATCCTCACTCGATGAACCGCGCCGAAGGTATGCTGTACGTAATTAGGATATACATATAGCTATGTATATAGATCAGTGGCGGTACTACCATAGAAGCCCAAAAGCCTAGTTTGCCATTCAAAACTCCGAATAATAATGTTTATGCTTTAAATCTTTATTTAACAAAATCAATCAGGCATGGAAATGAGAATATCCTACTCCACAATAAAGAATTATAAACTAGACATTACACAACGTGTAACGTGACATTAACGTGTAACGGGCTTCTATAGAAGTACCGCCACTGATATAGATATACTGGTATAGCGTAACTTTACTGCTTAAAACACCACACTACCACGAGCTAACCAGGATAATTTCGTTCACTAAAGTGCATTTTTTTTTTTTTTTTTTTATGGGAAAGGAGGCAAACGAGCTAGTGAGCCACCTGTTGTTAAGTGGTCAACACCGCCCATGGACACCCACAATACCAGAGGAATCATCGGTGCGTTGCCGAATGATGCATGATTAAATATTATGAATACAACGAAGAAAATTTGACATTGTTAAGGTTATAGCAAATTTTCAGTTACCTTTATACTGATACTCAACCCCTCTTGATACAAAATAGGGGATTATTGGTTTTTAATACGTTAAACATTTACCCATAAAACACATCGAGCCGGCATAGAAGCTTGCTTCCCATAATGCGCAATTTCCATTCCGATGAAGGGCTTGTGGTCATTGCCCTGACCGCCCATGTCACTCATGTGGCTATAAATCCTGAATGATCGACACACACTTATATTTCAAAGAACATGTTAAGCGGGTTGTTTTGTTGTATAATTTTGTGGGTGTCGTTTGAGGCTCGAAAACGGTTTTAATGTTACTAGGGATTCACAACGGAGTGGTTATTTATTCTTTCTTTTAATATTAGTATTTGAATAGGCATATAATGCGTAGCATTAGACTGTTTTATTTTGATGATTAGTAGTAAGGACAACGCGGCACAACAATCTCTTCCGCAGCTTTGTGTTTTCATCAGAACAATATTTTTTAATATGCAAGAAAAAAGCTATTAAACCCCCCTTCTACTACTTTGAGCGAAGCTATAAGTTGTATACTTTCTTAGAAGAGATACGGATCAAAAACTGCAGAATTTCCTATCCACCTCCGGATTACTGATTGTGTGATTTTTTTACATTATGATAGATTGAATAAGTGCCAAAATTGTAGACAGTCAAATCGAGGGAAATTTTTATCCTTATCAAAAATCAACAACCAAACCGAAATAGGTACCTAGTGTATATTAATACTCTTCCCTGACTCACGTTATATCTATTATAAGTAAAAATAGATACTACCGCGAATACAGAGAATCTCCCAAGACATTTATTAATTTGATCCACAACGAAATTAATGACAAAGAACATAATAAATACGAGGAATACAACGCGTAAGTATCCACTTCCCTTCATAGCAATGTGAAAACAAATATATTGGATCAAGAGGTATTATCTTTAGATATAAATACTTACATAACTGCAGAAGCAGGATATGAAACTTAGTGCAAGTAAGGACAAGGGGATAATCTTAAAAATAATTTACTCTTTTAATTCTTCATATTCAAATCAAGATTTGAGCATAAAGATAAACACTGAACTTGCTTTTTTTTATTTCTACTAAAGTTTCACAGGAAGATACACACTAAAATTATTATGAAATTTTGTCTAAATTATAACCTGTATATTTTGTGAGGAACATTTATCGGCAAAAAGTAAGTCTTTGTTAGAAATAAGAATGTAGGGAACATTTAAGCGGATTACCAAATCAGGGCAGAGGTAATGGAAGGGCGAGCGGTGAAGAAAAAATTGTATATTTTTTTGGTCCTATCCCACCACACACCCGCCACTATAACTCCTGTGCTCCAAGATCTACAGCGGCACGCACAGTATTGACGCTGAGCACTGAAAACCTAATTTGTCCTGATCCCGCAACGAAATTAATCAAAAATAATATACAGTAGGAGTTGGAAACAAAGTGTTGTCCATATATTTATGTCTTAAATTACTAGTTAATTAGTCCTATGTCACTAGTATACGGTAGTGCTCATTACAATTCATAAAAACAAAAAAAATATACTGAAATGTGGCTGAGGCTTCTGCAAAGCAGCTACGATAGAAAAAAAAAAACAATTGTCATCAGTTTGCAAGGAAGCCAAAATCCCAGCGGATGAAATTTTATGTAGGTCAATTCCGTATCGAACAATGCCCAATTTCAATATTTCGTTTTGTTACATGACATGCCAATTATATCCGTACGTTTTGATGCTACAGTGGAGCACGCAGGCAAATAAACAACCACATAGGAACCCTAGATCCTTTGATAGCGGACTCGTTACAACACACAATACCCCTATTATTGTATTTCATTCATACAAAATTTGAAGGACTTTTTTGATTATATTTTTGTATAGAGTCAAAAATGTTTTTGTTTATAAGTTTGTCCGCCGGTGGACTAGGTGGACTAGTGTAGATACACTGTCGTGTATCTAAAGTTCTATTCGGCGCATATATTATATTTCGTATACAATAACAGTTTTTACATACCCGATCCCTCGAGCACATATATCCCAAAAGGTAGGTAGATATGTACTACATACTCTTTTCGGCAATTAATGAGTACCTACGGCGTTAAAGGCGGCGATCGTGTTTCCGTTCTATGCCGCCCTTCTAGAATACAAGCGACCTGGGAACCAAACCTCTTTGAGTCACGATCGATCTAAAAAGCATGTTATCACAAACAATATCAGTTACTTTGACAGCCCCGTGGCGCAGATGGCTAGAACCAGCTTGCGAAACGAGAGGCCGCGGGTTCGATCCCCGCACCGAGACAAATGTTTGCGTGATCCACAAATATTTGTTTCGGGTCTGGGTGTTTGTGAGACCGAAAAGTCTCTCGTAGTCTCTGATACCCACGACACAGGACTTGTATCCTAGTGTGGGGTCAGAACTATGTATGTGACTGTTGGGTGTATTTATTTATTTATTTACTTATATATATATATATTTTTTTCTCTTTTTTAATATAGGGACTTTTTTCCTTTATGGACATGCCAGTCCCATTATGACAATAACCAAAATATAACACATACATATTTAAAAGAAAAGTTACAGACTAAGAACATAAACAAACTTAAAAACTAACTAAATAAAACAGAAAGCCTAAATAACTAGATCATATAACATACAAGCTTCTTCAGATGTAGGGTTACTTAGTAGACTCTGCACAAAGCCGACATCAAAACGATTCAGGTTAAATTTAAACACTAATTTATCTCTTTTACCTTGGTTTTGGGTACATTCCGCTAACAAATGTTGCAAGTCGTCGATAACACCACATGTCAACCACTTACTTATATATTTTAAACAAATCAAAATCAAAGTTTCTTTGGCGATTTGATAAACTCTTATTTGAAACAATAATATCGAGTTTCTTCGTAATTATAATAGTTTGTAAAGCTCTTGATCTTTGTTAAAGTAATTGGTGGAAAATTATACCAAATCTAATAGGTAATTCTCCTACGGTAAATTGATAACGTCCATTACATCCTTAAAATAACATTATAAATTTTTGTTAAGTAATTTAAATTTCGCCAATTTACGATTTCAAATTATTAAAGACAATGAAAATTGAAAGGCATACATCAAAAATTTCGTTAGCTCGTGGGGTAACATAGTGGCTTTTCTCATAAACTTCCTGAGGGAAATGTGCTGTTGATTCTCGTGGTTGTCATCTAAAAACCAAGAAGAAAAATCTACATCTCTATTATAAATATGCTTAAAGGTATAATAAGTTAACATAGTATACGACCAAAAACAAATTCTTTCCAGCTAAGCCCGCAAAAAAATCGTATCATTAATATCAAGGCATAAAACTGTCAAGAACTGTGCTTGTGACAAACAAACATCGCGGTGTAATTTTTAGGCACATACATTCTCAGAGTTGTAATCTTCAATCACGGAAAAACTTTACTATGTCTAGTTATCCCATAACATTTGTTGATATCGTTTAGCAAACATGACGTTTTGTTGTTTTTTATTAACTTAAAAAGCTTCTATTCTTTGAGACTAAATTAGTCTACTCTTGTGTTCGCGACATAAATGTTCTTTCGGAGATGTGTTGTCACTTAACGATATTACAAAACACTGCATTGTTTCAAAAAAATGCTATTTAGTTACAAAAAGTAATTATTGTTTTAAATAATTAATTAATTAACAAATAGTCGTTCGTCCATGAAATGTCACTCCGCCGCGGCATATATGTATTCAGACCGAGTCATACTATTTCGCCCGTGGATATCAAACGGATCCAAACATTCCCGCTTTAATTGAAGTAGGTACACACAGAGGTCACCGATCCCTCCACACGATATTCCAAAAGAATTCAGCATTTGGCGACGATTTCTTTTTCCATTTTGTTACGAATATTGGAAAAAAGCGCGGACATGGGCGGTGGGCACATAAAAATTTATCGACAAAGCTGTGCGTTCGTGAAAAATCTTTTTAATTTATTATGCATGTGATCGTTTGAAAAACAAAAGATACGAAAAGTGACGATGCTAAAATCTATTTTGTTTTAGATGATAGTACCTATGTACGAATATATTTAGGCTAGGTGCTTTATTTTCTATGATACTGGCTTTTTCTTTTCAAGGGCTACTAATTTCTTGAATCTCATCATTAAGTCATAGTTTTTTTTTTTTTTATTTATTTATTCAACACACACAGTCATTACAGGTTTAGGTACCCAATTCGAACCAAAAATGTGTGTACACATGTCAATATATACAGGCGAAATATGAAATCATCGCGTCATACGCGCAAATCGCGTTATTCGCCAAAATGATGCGCAGAAACCTAGTATACCAGGATTAGTAGATAGTATTCCACAAATAAATGTTTACATGACATCTAAGTTTTAGCTGCGTGGTTTTAAATTTATATTATATGATGGAGCATTTCATATCCTTCTTCTGAGAAATACAGACTTTATTATTGTTCCCATAAGTAGCAGGAACTTATTAATATACTCATTACAGTACAAACTGGTACTTTCGTATCTATGCTTTGTCGTGATTGCAACATGTCATCGACTTGTTATCGGAGCGGAAGAAATTTCCATGCCTGCTTCCCCTGTGATCATGAAATAATCGAAGGTATGTGTTCCCTTACTTCAATCAATGGCGTACCACATTGTCGTATATAAGAACTTGCGACCTTAACTGCGTACGCTCGGGTACAATATATTTTATGTTCCATTCCACACTATAGTATAAAAGAAACATTGAAGAAACATTTAAGTTAATACTCTTGTATTTTTTCTATAAATTTTCACTGATAATATAATAGTTAGGACGATTAAAGTCTAACCAGAGATAAAAATTACGCAAAAGTAAGGAATCAATTTTAATCTTAGTTGTTTTTTTATAGGTACTAGCGCGTTGATAACACTTCAAGATCATTAAATTATAACATATTATAACTTCTTTGAATTCGCAGACTAATATTTCATATAGGATGAGTTAAGTTGTAGATAAATTTAATATTAATTTAATGAATATTAATTTCTATTATATTTTGTTGTATTACTTGATAGTGTTATCGCGTTACCTTCGAATAAACAATAGTATATATAGATTATTCTGATTTCGTCCATGTGCCTCACAATCAAATAATCTCGAGCGTGGAACAAGCTTAAGGCATTGTCTACACACGTATCAGAGATCCCTCAATTTTAATTACAGCTATAAATGTTACAGCCTGTGTATCTGAGACCCAATCCACAAATCAAGTATACAACACAAGCTGTGTTGCACGTTCGGCGTCGTCATCTTTTTACGACGACGTAAAACCCTGTTCGACGTAAACTGAGAATGAAGGCATTCACCTGTCTGTTCGGGCTTTAGCTGTTACACTGTTAGGGTGTTTGTTGTATTTATAACACTGGCCGTTTGGACTATAATGGACTGAAAACCGAAAGTATACAAGCAAGCTTTTTAACATCAATAGTAGTTAGTAATAGTTAGATACTAACATTTTTTTAACAATGATTATTATAGTAACAATCTTTTATTGGTAAATGATCTATTTAAACCTCATTTAAACTATTATAAAACGTTGTACAGTTCCATTTTTATGTAAATTAAAAACACTTCTCATCAATAAGACTAGCCGATTATTTTTTTTGCGGATAATGCTAGATGACACTCCATTTTTCATGATTCCATGAATTTTATAAGCCACGTTTTAAAAGATTAACCACGCGACCAGCCGCGGGATGAAGGGCAATATAATAAATCTGCTATGTTACCTTTTTGGCATAATTTTCACCGCAATATTTAATAAGTTCTCGTTTGTGAGAAAGTGTCTGTTTGCTCTTTAATTATTATTAATTGCATTTATCTCCTATGTAATAAAAACATCTCTAATACTATTTAGAAAATTACAAACCTTATTTAATAAATTAATATTCATTTTTAACAGTCGACCACGCAAACAAAAATTCACCCAAACATACATGCCTCATGTCGTGAGTCTTAGATCCGAAATAAATATTTGTGTATGACGCGAACATGAAACTCAGTGCAAAGATCGAACTACTACCTCTAATAATAAACAATTTTAACATGCACACTACTAGTTACAAATATAAAATGACTACGAATTACTCGCCGTGCGAAAACAAACTCAATTTAAACATTAATGTATACTAGTCGCAATACTGTATCGACCAATACATAGCTCAAAACAACTTATATGCAAGTAAAATGTTATTCCAACAGTTCATACGAACGATGAATGCAATTCGCTTCGCTCTTTTTCCATCACGTTAAAAGTTGAACCGGTAATATATAGCTTATTGAATGTGATCCGATGCCGCACGGGAACTTCATAATAAAATCCAATAATGAGTGCACACAAGCTCTATCAGCCGGCCCAGAGTACATGTTCTGTTAATAAAAACGTTTTGAAAACCACCGTAATTAAAAATTAACTATGCCACTGGAAAATTTTAATTAAATATGCGTAACAATTTCATCTGCAAACATATCAAAAATTAATTGAATTGTGTATAATAACAGCCAGAATAGGCTATCGGAGGCGCCGAATTGTTTAACGACCCGCCCACGATGAGCTCCATCGTGCTCTGCCGTAAATCGACCTATTCCTGAATTACCAACCATTTTAAGTTCCTAGAAAATTATTTGGAGAACAAACAGATCAATTACGGTTTAATTCAATCCTATAGCGAATCCAAAAAAACGTTTTCACAATAATTTAACCCATATACCATAAATCAAGAGATTAAACGAAATAACGTCTATAATTTGAATAAAAAAAGACTTAACAACGATCATAAAGGATTATACATGTAAAATCAGTCGGAAGGACGTTTCCTCGAAATTCGATTCCCTCAATTTGCAAGCCCGTGGAATATGGATCGGCAAGGCAAGGTGCAATCCATACATATTTTTTGTACATTGTATGTCATTAATATTCCATTACCTAAATGTAGCTCTTGATAATTCTAGATTATACTTTATACATTTACGGCACAAATGTGGCAGACATACGCACATTACATGGAACTTATGAATGATAATTTGAACATACGGATTTCCGGACACTTTATTTACATTTACATACTGTCATAATTCGTCCTTGTTTAGATGTGGGAAATTTAGGGTTCGGTAGCATAAAAGAACTTTATAATTCGTATCTTAGGAATTTGTTAGATGTGTAGTCCGCCAACCCGCACTAGGCCAGCGTGGAGGACTGAGGTCTAAATCCTCTCAGTAACAGAGGAGGCATGTGCCAAGCAGTGTGACATTTATGGGTTGATGATGATGATAATAATCCGTGTCTGCTTTTCAAGGGTAAAATTTGTCAATATATTTCTGTTAATGTAGCTTTCTAATGATACCAATAAACAAATTCATTCGATGGTTTTACCTTTTTTTTTATTATATTTTCTATTTTCTATCTCCTTTATTATCTCAGTATCTCCTTTGTAAGAAAATACATCAGTTTTACATAAAACACACGTATGAATCCAAAACTTCACGAGTTCATAAAGATGTGAACACAATTCTGAATAAAACACCTTTTTGTATAAACAAAAATTCACGGTTAGCTAATAAACAAACGGAACTCAATGGGCACGCCGAGATATTTATTTAATTGGACGGTTTCAAATTGATTTGATTATGAAAAACATCATTTCTTTGAATCGTGTTTGGTTACGCTGAAAGGAGAACAAAAACAAAATTTGCATTTATGTAGTCCACATATTGGTAACATTTTGTGCCATTTTGTTTGTAATTTTGCCATGATGAAATATTCATGTCGCATAGTCCCGCAGATCCGTGCGATCAATCAACCGTGAAATAATGCAAACACGATAAAGTTATGACTGCCTTAGGGAGTTGAATGCGGTTGGTGTCGATGTGAGCGTCAATTTCTCCCAATACCTATATAATTATGCGCACCGTAAGGACACGTCATGCGTCACGTTCCAATAGGGGGGAAATCAATTAAATGACGAAGAATTTCTCTTATTTTTTATCGCGTAATGGCATTTTAATAAAAGCATTTTTGGGATAGCAATTCTAAATGTTATTGTATATAAATTTGAGAAAACAATACCCGGTGTATTACAATGTTTATAATATCTTATTTATATACTCTCTTTTTTCAAAAGAAATAATTGAGGACATCAAAGGAAAGTCGTGTCCCAGCGAAGTAAGTTTCCTTCTCGCGGAAACAAAATGTGATCTGTTTGGCTTTAATCCAGTAGATTGTCTCAGTGCGTTACTACACCGTTTTAACGTATATAAACGTAAAATAAATAAACTACACGAGATAAGTTTACTCTTCTACCGAGAATAAAACATCGAATGAGTATTGACAAAGACGTGTTCTTATTGTTGTATTGACATTATAAAAACCGAGACATTACACATAGTTAAGAACCTATAGTTAGAAGAAAGGGCTGCCAAAATGTTCACAGACCGAATGTGGCACCAAATCTAATGCTAATCTAATTTATGTGTGGTGGATCTTTTTATTTTTTTATTTTTTTTATTTTTTATACTGGCACCATTGCACCTGATGGTAAGCGTAATGGGGTCCAGAAAAAGTGCCGACCAGCGAGAGATGATCTCCCGTTGGTCGACACAATCATGCCGGCCGAATACTTCTTCACCTTGTGAAGAAGTTTGGGGGACTAATGCCATGGTGATCAAAGGATCGACCGCGACAAACCGGCCAAAAAATGCCGGCACGGTCATCCTTTCACCATGACTGAAGCCCCCCCGAAAACCGGATATACACTGGCTGATCCCGGAACGCGGCACACTGGCATGTGCCACTATGGCGGGTTTTACGCCCTGTGTACGGTGGTCGCTATCCGGGCGAATACGAATATCCTACCACCAGCAATACCTTTTTAAGGTATGTGATGGATTATGAATAACATGAGAGCGTAACTAGATCATCACCAAATACAATCACAATGATGGCACGGTTACAATCAGAGCATATTGTTAGCCTAAATAGTAATATTTAGTAATTATAAATGTATTTCATTATAATACTTTACAATATTATATATTTACATTATTAAAAGCTTATGCGTACAGACCTTTTACTAAATTATTGTAGTGTTGGAGGACTCACTAATAAAACTCAAGAGGAGGGGTATATTCAAGAAGAGCTATATAAGCGGGTGCAAGCACACCGGCGGGTTATTATTATTCGTGACTTTGTGCGGAGCGGACCTCTTGTCAGTTGCAAGATGGATTGATATTTTAAAATATAAAAGTTGTTAGAAATATAAAAGTTGAAGACGTACTTGTTTCTCAACGAGTGTTACCCTTCAGCTTCAGAAGAGGGATCACCGAAAACAACTTCAATTGTTTTCGATCTACGCCTGGATATAAGTGACGTAAGTGATTCGTACACGATTTTTTTCTCCCATTTTTTGTGTTCAGAGTGATTTAAAGGACAATCGTAAAACTTAAGTTTTTGCCGGTAACACTCAATAGTAGCCGTTGAGAAATAAAATGTCATGTCTAACTACGTGAACATAAAATTTTCTTAAGTACCTACGAATGGAGGATATATTATATTAAAACATAACTCCACGGAAAGAGACTAAAAGATTTCGGCCCTATATTAATGAAAATGATGTTTTCTTATCTGATTCCGTTTATGACTGTGAACAATGAACATGAAAAAGCTAATGGCTTTAAATAGTCCCGAAGGCTGTAAATAATAATACGACCTGAAAGGTGATGAACAATTAACGAAAATTGTTGTAAATATAGAAATCTTATTATAATTAATCTGTGATGCATTATAGAGAATATTTATGATTATTACTTAATCATTGCCAACATCTCGGTTCTAATGTACTGTGTTTAATAAGCACAATAAACGGTGCTATGGGAATCTATACCTTGCTTTGCCTTTAATAGTTCTTGAGAACCGATAACTACAGAGGAATCTATCCACATGTGTATTATGAGTAACATTTCACCCGAGTGAGGCCGGGTTTTCATCTAGTGTAATTATAAATGTTATACGAAGTGGTATGACATTTTTACTGTGTTTTAAGCCGGTATGTCAGTTTCAGCTCTCGCTATGGATCTCGAGAAAGAGGGTGTGAACAATTCTGAGCACGAGGGACCGGTTCGTAACCAAAGTAAGCCCAGATGTGTAGACCGGAATTTAGACCAAAGCATTTCGAGGAGCGAGAGACAGGATCGAGTCCGAAAGGTTCTCAGGAGTGAGAGCTGAGGTCGAGACCGAAGCGTTCTTAGAGGGGATAGCCAGGGTCGAGACCGAAAAGGTTCTCAGGGGTGAGAGCCGGGGTCGAGATCGAGGCGTTCTTAGAGGGAATAGCCAGGGTCGAGACCGAAAAGGTTCTCAGGGGTGAGAGCCGGGGTCGAGATCGAGACGTTCTTAGAGGGGATAGCCAGGGTCGAGACCGAAAAGTTCTCAGGGGTGAGAGCCGGGGTCGAGATCGAGGCATTCTTAGAGGGGATAGCCAGGGTCGAGACCGAAAGGTTCTCAGGGGTGAGAGCCGGGGTCGAGATCGAGGCGTTCTTAGAGGGGATAGCCAGGGTCGAGACCGAAAGGTTCTCAGGGGTGAGAGCCGGGGTCGAGATCGAGGCGTTCTTAGAGGGGATAGCCAGGGTCGAGACCGAAAGGTTCTCAGGGGTGAGAGCCGGGGTCGAGATCGAGGCGTTCTTAGAGGTGATAGCCAGGGTCGCGACCGAAAGGTTCTCAGGAGTGAGAGCCGGGGTCGGTACCGAGGCATTTCCAGGAGTGAGAGCCGAGATCGAGACAAGCAATTAAGACCGCTACGGGTTGTACATTATCAATGGTCAGACGCGAAGAGGATGCTGCGCACACCACAGCGATCTTTGGAAGATAATATGGCTACTTTGAGCCAAGGCGACGAGACATCGAACGACTGAAGAGTCGTAAGTTTGGAAACCAGGTATGTGAGAATAGAATTACATGATTTTTCAAAAGACGCTAGTGTATTACATCGAACTAGTTTAGAAAGATCAGAACTTACAAGTTTCAACAAATACTGCGTTGGATAAGTTTTTGGCACTTTTGAATGAAAACTTTTTGGGGTCGACTCGTAAGTGCGAGAACTACAGAACTATCTCGATGATATCACATGCGAGCAAAATCTTCCTGTATATTATTAAGGACAGACTAACCTACTTCAGCGACAGACTCATAGCCAGAGAACAAGCCGGTTTCGTTAGAAATCGGGGTACACGCGAGCAGATATTCAACATGAGACAGTTAATTGAAAAAAGCCGAGAATACAACACACCCTTAGCATTATGCTTCATCGATTACGCTAAAGCTTTCGACTGCATTAACTGGTCTCAAATGCTACGCGTTATGGACGAGATGGGTATACCCGAACACCTAATATTCCTGGTTCAGAATTTGTACTTTGATGGGCAGTCAAAAGTAAGGTTAGAGAACACCGTCTCTGAGCCTTTTAAACTAAGACGAGGAGTCCGCCAGGGTTGTATACTCTCCCCAGTACTTTTTAATCTTGTTGGGGAACATATTATGCGTAGAGTACTTGAGAACTGGAAAGGCGGGGTAAAGATAGGAGTAAACCGCATAAGTAACCTACGCTTCGCCGACGATACTACTCTGGTGGGGTCGAACGAGGAGGAGTTAGCGGAAATGTTGGAAGCCTTGGAGATAATCAGTTTAGAATACGGCCTGAAGATTAACAGAGGCAAGACTAAATTGATGTTCGTAGACAGGTACAACACCAATCCTCGCACGTATGAACTCCGAGATTTGGATACAGTCGAGGATTTCAATTACCTGGGCTCTTTGATACGCTCCAACGGCGACTGCGAGAAAGAAGTGGTGCGACGAGGTCAGATGGCAAAAGCGGCGGTCAAAGGGTTGGAGAAGATATGGAGAAACCGCGGGATTAGTTTGAAGACCAAAGTTAACTTGATGCGGACTCTAGTCTTTTCCATCTTTTTATATGCCTCTGAAACGTGGACCCTGAAGGCAAGAGCAAGGGAAAGGATTGACGCGTTCGCAGGCGGAAAATGCTGGGTATCAAGTGGACAGCTCGCCGCACTAACGAATCAATCCTGAACCAGCTAAGGATTAAGATACGTCTCTCCACCATTATAACTTCGCTTCTTTGGCCATGTGGCTAAGCAGGAGGACAGCCTGGAAAAACTCATAATGGTTGGCCACGTGGAGGGAAAGAAAAGTAGAGGAAGAGCACCGTCCCGGTGGATGGACACGGTAAAGGCATATACTGGAGCCAGTGCCCAGGCTTGCCTACAAATGGCACGGAAAAGGAATGCCTGGAGGAAGGTGGTACGAAGTGTACAGGAGAGCCACACGCATGGTGGTCAAGACCCTCAGTAATGAGGAAACGACTAGGAAGAAGAAGAATGAAAACTCTTTAAACGAGTTAAGAATCTTATGATCATTATTATTATGCCAAAGTAAGTTTATTAAATAGATCTATAAAATACGGACTGGCTTGGCCGTTGACTGCTTGTTGAACAGCGTAGAGGATAGGGCTATTAAGGTAGGCGCGCAAGCTGCTCAATTTTCAGAACCAGAGCAGGTTTTGAAATACTTTAGATCCGTGAAGGTAGGACACAATCGTAATTCCAAGGTTAGCGTAAAGGTGGACCGATTCCGCCCAAATCCGATATAACCTTAAGGTTAACATGCTATAACTGTGAACAATTTGGACATCCAAGTTATAGATGTGATAAACCTCCATTAAAATGTAGTACTTGCGATAAGTTGAGTCATTTATCCTTGCACTGCTTTAAGAATAAAGTCAATCAAAAAAACCATGAAAAGGATCAAGAAAAAAATGTGAAACAAGTAGCCTAATTATGCCTTACCGATAATATAAGTTATATTTATCATTAGTGTTTGTCACTCGGACCCGGAACGTCAATAGTTGTTGTAGAGCCTAACTTAATAACGCCAATCGGGATGACAACCGTTACAGTAGAAGTACAGGTAATAAAAGAAACAACTATTTTTTATGTAGTAGAAGACTACGTCATTAATTAGTCCGTTCTCTTAGGCCACTCATTCGCGGAAATACCAGATATTGTAATAATGAAAAGCCCTACCGTGATTATATTTAAAAGAATTACATAAAGTACTAATGGGTCGCAACTAATTACCGAGAAAGTTATGAGTTACACGAGCAGTATCTTTACAGAATTCTTCACTTATGTATAATTCAATCAAACACATGCTAAACGCTAACTTGGTACGAATAGACGATAATTTCCTCGTGAAGAGCAGTCACAGCTTAAAGTACTTCCCAACGATATGAAGCAGCAGACATGAGTCTGTTGTCGCTTTAACTAGTTTGTAGAAATACGAAAATTAATAAATAATTGTAAAAGGGTGAACTGCCTCGTGGTCTCGCGGCTCAGGTATGTGATGTGCGATCTAGAGGCCCTGGGTTCGATTCCCGGGTCGGGCAAAAGGTTTTTATTTATTATGTGTGACGTATAATAGTTGTGTACACATCGTGTAACTGTATGAATATAAAGAGGTTGCATTAACATTTAGTTTTAAGATAAAAAAAAAAAAAGTTTATTTAAATAAAAATAGATATTACTATTTGTAGTTCATTGTTATGTATTAATTTAATTTAAAAGTAAGCGAGGGGACTCGCTTCTAACAGGAAGGCCGAGTTGTTAGCCTAAATAGTAATATTTAGTAATTATAAATGTATTTCATTATAATACTTTACAATATTATATATTTACATTATTAAAAGCTTATGCGTACAGACCTTTTACTAAATTATTGTAGTGTTGGAGGACTCACTAATAAAACTCAAGAGGAGGGGTATATTCAAGAAGAGCTATATAAGCGGGTGCAAGCACACCGGCGGGTTATTATTATTCGTGACTTTGTGCGGAGCGGACCTCTTGTCAGTTGCAAGATGGATTGATATTTTAAAATATAAAAGTTGTTAGAAATATAAAAGTTGAAGACGTACTTGTTTCTCAACGAGTGTTACCGTTCAATATGTACTGGTCTCCGGTCTTCGGCCTCGTATAAAAATCTGCGGAATTAGATTTTAGTCCATCACGCGGGCCTAGTGCAGATTGTCGGATAACCCACACCTTAAAAATACATAAAACCGCATTAACCTAACATATAAACTTTGATTACTTTATTTATTGTTTAAACATGCTTTGGCCTTCTTTAATAATCTGTGACTTTAAAGGAAACGAGACAAATGTTTAAAAGTAAGGCCGTTAATTTGTCATGAAATCTTGCACCAGCAAAACCATAACATACCTAACAGAATTTCATTTAGAGTTTGTTGTCAGAGTGTGTAGAGTTGATCATAATTTTGATATCAGACCATCCTCCAAATATTTTTCTAGTCATATTTTATCAAATAGTCCAAACACGATCTGAATGTATGAAAACTTTATTGCTTTAGCAATTCTGATGTTTGAGGTATTCTCATGCTAAAAGCAAAAAGTAGAATATTGGATACTTTTATGGCGAAACGCAATATCGTCCGAGCCAATCTAAATTAACGTTTAGTTTCGACGCTAACTAATTAGCTTTAGTAGCCGTAACTTGGTCCCCCCAACGTCGGCGGGGAACGACTGCTGTAATTTAATTTTTGTCATGATAGCTTCCGCGTAAATCGCCCGCCATATCCCATGACGCCGATAAAAAAGTTTCAGTGCTCGTTTAGGAAAAATAAACATGAGATAAACAGAATATTATATTAATGTTTATTTATTGCCCATCTCATTTCCACGTAAATATATTTTGGAATTTAAATTCTTGACAATTAGGATCATTATCAGTCCATATACGTCCCACTGCTGGGCACGGGCCTCCTCTACAACTGAGAGAGTGTAGGCCTTAGTCTACCACGTTGGCCTAGTGCGGGTTGGTGGACAATTAGGATATTTAAATGTAATTGTCACATAGTTATGATCATTAACATATAAATTGATGTATGATATTTGGTATCAATCTTGTTTGCTAAATAAATTCACACCTTGGAATTAAAAGTAAAACTCCTTTTATAGGACAAAAAAACATGAAGCCATATCACTTAAATACATTACGTGGATTGAATTGCGATCCCTTTTTCAATGGGAATAATATACGTATCATAACAGTTATGTGGTCAACAAGCGAGAAAATAACGACCGAAATAACCAACAAAGCCTCTTTTTCGGCAATTTGTGCAGCAAAGGATTATTTCACAAAGTAAGCTTTTTAGCTTTTTGCTTTAGATTTTCCGCTTACATTTTTAACAGTGTTTTAGTAAATTCGTGAAGGCATTCCCTATTTCATAGACGTAACTTTTGTATGAGGGTGAAATGGAGTAAAGATAAACTGTTGTTTTTATCCAAAACTCTATTACAAACTCATCGCGCCATGGCTAACTTAATTGATCAATTTTAGTTTAAGTTTCTCAATTAAGACAAGACGGCAGGTAATAAAAGAGCTATCTACCGTCGTAAACTTTAAAAGTACTGTAAAAAGAAACCACACTGAGATAAACATGCAAATTGTAGCAAATAATATTACTGCTGACTTTTATACGCGTGGTCTGCGAAAAATAAGTTATATCTAAATAAACATACTGTGTGTATGTTCTCACACAACACTTCTGACTCCACAGCAAGATACAAGTCCTATGTCGTGGGTATCAGAAACTACGAGAGACTTTTCGGTCTCACAAACACCCAGACTCGAAACAAATATTTGTGGATCACACAAACATTTGTCTAAGGTCAGTCGCAATGACTTATGAACCGAGTGTGCGCAAGTTCCCAAATCTATTTAAATCAAATTTTATTTAAATTAAATTGAAACTAGGAAAATTATCTGGAAGCCTTAAAACACATTCTATCTATCTATCTCATTTTATAGCACACTACATAAAAATTAACAAAATTATGATTATAAACTACATACAAAAAATAGAGCGTAACAAATGGCGGTCTTATCATTGTTTACGATTTATTAGTTATTCACACATACATATAAATGTACGGTGGAGTGACCTGAGGCAGCCTCTACCAGTCGAACCTCGTAGTGCACAGATGAAAATCCATGATTTCTTCCAAACAACTATCTAATGACTGGAATGAACATTTTTTCCTATTTCATTTAAAAATATAAAAATCAAAACCAGTCAGAACACCAGTTTTGCAATAACAAAACCTTATCAGTTTGCTGTTGCAATCCGGCCGCGTCGGACGTGTGCGTATTGTTTTGTGCAGTAAACTAATTAGTTTAGTGTAATTACACTCCGTTTATTTCTTTGCGTCTATAAAAATGGAAAGTGGAGACAATGATGAGGAGGACATAAGTGATTCCGAATTTTTAGAGAATTGTGCGCGTGATATCCGAGTGTACGAAAAGGAGTTATATTCAAAAAATAATAAAACAGGAAAACTTAAGAGGAATAATGTGGAGAAGAGAAAAGAGAGGGAAGATGATGATATTATGGATGATGATGACTTTATTACTGTCGAAAGAAGAAGACCGAAACGCCGTATTATAAGCCAAACTTCAAATGAACAAAATCAAATGGAGGTAGTTCAAAATAAAAATTTTGAGTCTGGAAATACAACTATGCACGAAGTTTGTATTACGTCTATGGTGTCTCTACCCAAACAAATGGCGTTGGCGAAATTACTTAGAAGTGAAAATATAAAGGGCGTAACGAGAATTAAATACAAAAGTTTTAATAAAGTTCTTATACAGTTCAAAGAAATACAAGATGCAAACAAATTACTAGTTTGCTCTAAATTGCAGGAAATGGGATTAAGAACACAGTTGGTAAATGATTTAACATTATGTTATGGAACAGTCAAAGGTATTGACCTGGATTTGACTGAAAAAGAGATCTTAGAAGAGGTCCTTGAATGTGACACGGAAATAATATCAGTTAGGAGATTAAAGAGGTTGTCATTGGATGGAAAGTGGATAGATAGTGAAGCTATCAGGATATGTTTTAAGGGGAACACACTGCCAACCCATGTTTATGGTTACGGTTGTCGACTTAAAGTAAATAGCTATACATTCCCTGTAAGTCAATGCTCAGGGTGTTGGAAGTTTGGACATATTCTGAAGTTTTGTCCATCCAAAAAGAAAGTATGTCCGAAGTGTGGAGGTCTCCACGACAACTGCGATACAACAAGTGTGAAATGTCTAAATTGCAAAGGGCCACATTTTGTGCTAGACAAAAATTGTCCTTTCTTTCTAAAAGAAAAGGCAATCAGAAAAATCATGAGTCAAAAACAAGTGCCATACCGACAAGCGTTATATTTATATTTAGAAAATACCCGAGGAAGTAATTGTACAGCTGAAGATGTGTCGGGGGCACCGCCCCCTATGACAGCAGGATATTCCATGACCTATAGAAATGTTTTGGTTCATAATAGGACACGGATGGAGGAGGAGAAACAACGTAAAAATTTGGATGAGACATTAGTGCAAGAAAATACAACCTCACAGGTTAACAAGGAAGGTGATCATCAGAATGTGAGACAAAATTCTACCTTTAATGAAACAGTAAGAAATACAGGGAGTACTAACTTGGACAAAGAAGGAAATTACAACTTTAGTGAGAAACTCTTAGATAAAATTTCTTTTAAAAAAATTCTACAGAAGATTAAAAACATCATATTGTCAGATACAACATTTGAACATAAAATAACATTAGTGCTAAAATTATTATATGAAGTATGCAAAGGTATTCTTGTCGATGTACTATTTAAGGGTGGATTTGTGGATTTATTTTTAAACTCAAGTAATGGATAGGTCTCATAGTTTACAGATTAATATACTGCAGTGGAACGCCCAAAGTATAAAACCAAAAAAGGTCTTACTCGAACAACTCTTGATTCAGGAAAAAATTCATATAGCTATTGTTGCTGAAACCTGGTTAAACAGTCAGATTGAATTTAAGATCAGTGGCTTTAACGTATTTCGTTCTGATAGGCATGACAGTTATGGAGGGGTTGCAATCATAGTACATAATTCAATCCAAGCTCATTTAGATCCCATTTTGACTCAAAATTTAGGAATAGAGGTCGTCAGCATAAAATTGTGTAACTGCAAAGATTTAGAACATGTAATAGGTGTTTATTGTCCATCATCAGTATCCACTCAGGCTGCAGATTGGGATGCTCTCTTTTCATCGTTTTCCAAAAAGACTTTGATAGGTGGTGATTTTAACGGACACCACAGCAACTGGTCGTACAAAACTAACCCAAGAGGTACTCAAATCTGGGATTCTTGTCTAGAAAACTCCTTTATCTGCTTGAACAATGGTATGGCAACAAGAATTAAACTAGTTAATGGCATATTACAGCAATCATCTCCCGACATAACTTTTGTTTCTTCAGACATTGGCCTCTTAACATCATGGCAAGTTCGTAATGAAAACTTGGGTAGCGACCATTTGACGATTAAATTATCTCTCAATGTATCAAATACCTTCTCTACCTTTAAAAGAAGAAATTTTAAAAGAGCCCGCTGGGATCTTTATAGTCAGTGGCTGGTTGATAATTATAATTTTAATTTTGTCACCAAATATGAAGCGGTGCAGCATACGTATGATCTACTTTTAGATAAAATTAATTATGCTGCTGATAAGTTTATCCCATATATAAAATGCTGCTATAAACCTACCAGCTCTTTTAAACCTAAACCTTATTGGAATGAGGACTTGTCGAAAATCGTTGCTGAACGTCGTTTAGCATTATCCACATTTCGTCGTAATCCTACTCCTCAAAATCTGTCCAATTTAGAAGCTAAAACCAAAGAATCTCATAAATTAATTTCTAAAGCTAAATCTGCTAGTTGGTATAAGTTTTGTGAGTCATTTAACGAAATGACGTCAGCTCAAGATATGTGGCGTGGAATGCGCTGGATTAAAGGTCTGAAGGTAACTAAAAGTTTTCCATCCTTTCAAAGTCAAAACGAACTACTAAGATCCCTGACCCCCGACTTTGTTCAGGGGCCTAGGCCTAGCTTTGGTTCGAGGAATGACGTACTAGATCAAGCCTTTACTTTGCAAGAACTGTTAAACTGTATCAAAATGAAGGATTCAGCCCCTGGGGAAGATGACATTTCTTATTCTATGTTATATCATCTACCTATTAGTTATAAAACTCTTTTACTTGATTTGTATAATAATATCTTTAAGTTTGGTATTGTTCCAAATCAGTGGCGTTCTATCAAAATTATCCCTATTCCGAAAGCTAGCAGTAATGTCAGTGACTCTAAATTTAGGCCTATCTCTCTTTTATCTTGTCTATGCAAAGTTTTCCATTTAATGATATTAAAGCGTCTAGAGTGGTATATCGAAAAACAAAGAATATTATCACCCAGTACTGTAGGGTTCAGAAAATCTTTCTCTTGCATTGACGCATTGACTCGTTTGGTTACATACATACAAATTGGCTTTTCCAAAAATACTTCTACGTTAGCGTGTTTCTTAGACATAAAGAATGCCTACAATAACGTCTCAATTGACGCAGCAATCCGTATTTTAGATACACTTGGCTTAGGAACTCGTGTATGCAATTATATATGGTCATTTTTGAGCGAGAGACAACTCATCATTTATTCTAATAATAGCAGGGAAAAAGCAATTAAACGATGGACAAATATGGGCTTAGCACAAGGGGATCCTTTATCCCCACTAATATTTAACTTAATTACTCACAAATTATGCAAACTCCCATTTAACATACAAATAACACAATATGCTGATGACTTCGTTATATTTGTCAGTGATCGCAACATCAAAAAAGCAGAAGAGGTAATTCAAAACGCACTTGATTACATCACAAAATTACTATATGAGCTTGGTTTAGAATTATCCCCCAGTAAATCATCATATTGTCTGTTTAGCAGAGGGTGGAAGCGACAGTTAGTCACACTTAATATTTTTGGACACAACTTAAACCACTCCGAAGTAACTAAATACCTAGGTATGTGGTTGGATCGGAGTCTTAGATGGGGTAATCAAATAAATGAAATAGTTGCAAAGTGTTCAAAATTTCTTAATGTATTCAAAATTTTAGTAGGAAGTTCTTGGGGGATTCACACAAAATACCTGAGAAGACTTTATATAGCATTGATTAGGAGTCGTATGGACTATGGGTGCTTTTTATATGACTGCTGCGCTAATACCCACTCTATGAAATTAGACAGGCTGCAGAACCAAGCATTAAGATTAATTGGCGGTTTTATTAAAACAACTCCGATCCACGTCATGGAATGTGAACTATACATTGTCCCTTTATTTTTAAGAAGACTTTATTTAGCGTACAAGTATATTTTAAAAATATCATCTTGGCAGAGTAATATTAACATCTCACTTATTTCTAGTCTGGGCCTCCTTTGCAATAACAGTTACTGGGAAAAGAAAAAGAAACCATTGCTTGTCAATACATACAATGAAGTTAGAGGGGTGAACGTAAATTGTCATGAAATTCTTAATATGTTTTCGTTGAATATTTGGGTTACAGCTTTTGACACTAAAAACTTTATACATACTCATTTAAAATCTATTAAAACCCCCAAAAATTGTATCCATCCCAATGTCCTAATTACAGACGTATTATCAGAATTGGATAAGACTTATAATGGTTGGCACAAAGTCTTCACTGATGCGTCTAAAGGGCCGCTAGGTTTTGGAGCTGGGATATATGATCCATTGCTTCGGTACAGGGCGGGATTTAAAGTTGTCAATGATATACCTATTATGTCGCTGGAGCTCATTGCAATTTTTCAGGCCATCTCTTATGTAAGCAGTAAAGGCTTGACGAAAACAGTAATACTTACAGATAGTAAGAGTGCCTTAGAAAATATAGCTCGATGCGCCTCTGGCCGCAGAGGTACATCGATAGCTTATAATATCCTTAAGGATATAATCACATTATTTAAACAGAGTAAATTTATAAAATTGCAGTGGGTTCCGGCACATTCAGGTCTTAAAGGTAATGAAGAGGCTGACAGAATAGCGAAGCTAGCAGCTGTAGATGGTGCTGTGGTTCAATATACCCCAGATTATTGGGAAATTATGTTTAGGTTTAAAAATTTATGTTACAATAAATGGAAGGTGTACTTTGATAGTGTCTCAAAAAATAAAGGCATATGGTATAAGACGATACAGAGTGAGCCTCCAAGAATACCATGGTTTGACTGTAATTTGTCCAGAAAATATGTTAAGTTAGCTGTAAGACTTCGGTCGGGGCACTATCCATCGGCAAAATTTGCTTACTTAATAAAAAAAAACGAGTTCACCAAATTGTAACACCTGTAATGTTCCAGAAGATATTCAACATTTGCTAGTGGAATGTGTCCAGAACAAAATTGAGCGGGACCTGCTGCTGGATGAATTTAAGTTGAATTTGTTGGATGTAGGCTGGATCCAAAGCATTTTATCAAATCCAAAGTCTGATATAGCTATACGGTTATGCCAACTAATCGATTAAATTCATCCAGTAACAGCGTTCCATGCTCCTTTGTTACTTGTTATTGTTGCTTGTTATTGTTGTTAATATAAGTATATGTACATTGTAAGTATATTTGTTATTGCTATTGTTATTAATATAAGTCTATTGTTAAGTTAGATGTAGATATAATTATGTACAAGATATGATGGGGTTGTCATATCTTTTTTGATAAAACCCCGAAATAAATAAAGATTAAAAAAAAAAAAAAAAAAAACCTTATCCGTTCCAATTGTGAAGTTAAATTCGTTGTCCTAAAATGTTGGAGAATACTCTGCTAAACAAACAATCGATAAAATTAATTTTACTTTGTAAACAGACCGGGAAAACAAGCGATATACGCAGAACGGTCTGCTCATTGATAGTCCAAGGCATCCCTAATTCATTGACATGCGTGACAATGAAGGCGAAGACAAATTAGTTTGGAAAAGAGAGGACCTTAATGGATGCTAAAGGCGCTATTCTCATGCAGGTTGCGACGCCAAAGCTTCTTGTTAATTTTCCACGTTCCCGTTAATGGTAAAGTAACACACAAAGTTTGCGGCTCGAATCAAACACGGCGCCACTGATTGGAGGGAACCAACTAAGCATTACCTCGTAACAAGGCCTTATACAGAATTAATGATTGTAGGAAATGGTTTTTATTTCTTTGAGTTGTACTAGGAGGAGGTCAAATTAAATGAGAGAGCATGTTAATAACATCCGTGGATACAATACAATTATAATCACGCCGACATTCCTGAAGGGTTAACAACCGTTAGAGGTGTAATACACCTTTAGTTATTCCTCCTAATAATTTAAATCGTTGTCGTTACCATATTCTATTTGCCAAAAGAATACAATAAATAAAAACAGTTTGCCCATCCCGAGAATCCAGCCAGGTGAATAAGATTATTTCATTTTTAGATTCCATAACAATAATAATTATCAATATTATCTACCATATACCCGTGACTTATACTAAGTCACCCTGAATTTAAATAACCGAAAATAAAATTAACAACTATTCCTATAAGTGTAAGTTAAAAATCTATACATAACGATGCATTAGCAAATTGCTAGTTATGACTCAGCGCATTTACAATATTAATCCAATTTTCCAGAGTAATATAGCGACGAAATTCCCCAAATAACTTACATATTTTGAATCAAGGCGCTGCAATTTCAAAAGCTTTTCTTCAAACTTTACGCATCTGATAAGTAAGTTTGAAAAGTCACGTCATCGCGCAAATAATCCCAGATCCACGACGTTAACTTTTGGTCTATCAGTATTTAACAGACAAAACGAAACGATGCCAAATGTTCATTTAATTCCATATTCAAAATATAAAAAGTATTTTCATAAAATATGACCTTTCATTAAGGCCATCAAAAAGTGACCTTTTATGGCCGGGTAATCGCTTCAAAGCGTTTCTCCACCTGCAACATTCAACAAACCGCTATCTTTGTAAAACAAGCCCCAGTATACAATGTTTATGTTAAAAGTTGTAAAATTACGGCGCCCCGGCCCGAACTTTGTTTTCAATCTAAAATTGTGCTGATATAATGTAAAACTGATCGTGATAAAGGTGAAACTTCCAAATGGCACGCACACGTTTCTCATTACGATTCCACGAACAATTTCACCGTGATATTTCATATATGCAGAATAAGGGTAGCTTCGCTATATCGTACTTAAATTGTTTTAGTAATGAGAGAAGTCTACCTACAATACTTCGATCTATACATGAATGAGACTCAATTTTGATACCTTTTAGTTAGCAACGCCTACTCATTTTGTATGTCGGTAACTAATGAACGTGATAAATAGTTCTGTGGTTTCATATATTTTATTTTGGCAGCGTCTACGATAGTTAGTCTAGCTATACTAATAGCCGTATTTTCGATGCCTGCCGAAGCAATTGTGAATCACCAACTATTAATTTAATTACAGATATTTCCAATAACGAAAAATATATTTTAGTTTCAACACACACTTTACTTTATCACAAGATAAATACGCGACTTGGAATTTTTATTAATTATTTTCATTTCAATAGAGTTACTTAAAAACGCACTTTTTAAAGTAATCTGTTTCGATGGTCACAATATGCCCACGTAACTTAATAAATTCATCACTACACTTTGTATACCTATTTAAATCGGATTTTTACACTTTATGCATAAAGCATGCATTAAATCTATTGTTTCTTTAATTAATACTTAGGAAGCAGAGACACCGTTTTTTATAAATAAACTTACAAATCTCATACCTATTCAAGACAATGACATAAAATAATTGAAAATTCAATAATATAAAACCCATTAAAACTTTATCCGACCCATGAGTCTCCAATCCATGCTGCACACTCATTCGGCCTGATTAAACATGAAGTCAAATACGCTAGTAATTTCTAAATTAAAAAATGTGTATTCAAAAAGCCAATTTAAATAGGATCTAAGAAGTACTAAAAAAAGTTTATTTCACACCCAACTGGGAATCTCTTTCATAAAAAGAACTTTAATAATATAAAAGAGATCATACATAAACTTAGCAGTCTATTATTTTATTGTTAAATTTGCATTCACATAAAAATTATTTGTTTCACAATAACACATTTTACTTATACGAGTAGTGCTTCTGACGCTTGTAGTGTACAATAAAGCTTCACCTAAGTTTAGTCATTAATTCCATCGGATTATAATAAGACGACTTATTATTAAGGTAGATAAAAAAAAACAACTTTTAAGCTTGTTTTAGTCAATATAGAATGCAATATGATGGCATGAGGCATCTGCATTTATTTCCTCCTTCTTCTCACCTTACATTAACGAATGTCTTCACAGCCGACAAGCATTACCATCGGTGACTGTTTTTGACAGGCAAGGCAGTAGTGCAAACCTGATCTGCAAAAAATAAATTACAATATTTCGTTTCACCGTGCATGTGTATGCATGCGGAATATTTGCAACAAAATATTTAATCCAAACAATTTCATATTGTGTCCACCCACGCCAAGCTAGGCAATTACCCGATACAAACGCTGACGTTTTATGAAACACTAAATCAATCTTTAGTCCGAAGCAAAAATTGTTTTTCACAAAATGTGCAGCGCCGTTTAGGTGACATTTTTTGTCATACGAACGAACAAATCAAGCCTTAATATGTAGATAGACTTCACGTGAAACATGATTTCAGTATTTGCGATTGAAAAAAGCTCAATTTTACAATCAAGCTACACTACTTTTTGGAAACATCAACAAATATCGGCAAAGTCAGTTCCAATTTTTACGGCTTAATTGAGCAACAAACGGATAACGTCCGACTACATTTTTGCTGAAGCCAATAAAGATTAAAGACATCGAGATATATTCTAGGGCAGCTGTAATTTGTTATACTTACACAAGTTATATAAATGTATAAGACTCGTCAATCGTTAAAACCTCGTTTACAATTCCGATGGATATATTTGGCAATGATACGGATTTCAATTTTAGATAAAGCTGAGATGTACTTATAATTGTCTTAGAATTGTACGAACGCAGCACTTTTTGGCAAAGATCACGTCTTTATACTGCAAAATTACAAATTCCGTGTACGTATTACGGGGATCGGTGAGACCAATTTTAAGACTTGTGATGCTAATCGAAATTTTGTGAAGACCTTTTCTGTACAATTAGCCTTTTACTGTTTGTAAAATGTGTTTTTGCGTGCGAAATATTAATTATACGATTAAAATAACTCAGGCTTATGATTAGATTTATTAATTATTAAAATCAAATGTATCTACTCTTTAGGGACGTTCGTGGGTCTAACTAGCACTAGAATTTAGAATTAAAGTATATTATTTTCTGAAAGTTAATAGTAATTTATTTTCCATTCAAACTTCTAATTACAAGTTGTGTGGTAAAAAGTCTGCCGCGAAAGCTAGTAATTAACGTTGTTCAAGAAATTTTGCACGAAACACCTTTAACGGCAACAAAACTCATTTCAAAATGTGCGCTTAAAAACTAAGTTTATGTTGTCATGTTTGGAGTGTATAAGCTTAATACGTTTTAATACAAAACACGAGTTTGAACGCTTTAAAACAGTGGACTAGACGAAAGTTTAAACGGTCAGCACATCTACAACTAAACTGTATTTTTAACGTTTTTGTTTTTAATAACAGACTATAACAATTGTTAGATCTTATTGGTCCCACTGCATAAGAGTGCTAAATGCGATTGAAATATCCTGGGTTTGAATCACGGATAACAAATATCGGATTATTCCATCAGCTGTAACACGGAGTCTGTAAATGTGAAAACCGACAATATGTTTGTCAGTCTGTAAATGTGAAAACCGACAATACGTTTGTCTGTCTGTAAATGTGAAAACTGATAATTACGTGGATCTAAAAATCACTGTTAGGAAAACGTGGATGCAGAAAAACACCTCAATTTGCCCTTTCGGGGATACATGCGTGACTATGACTTAGTAATTTAAAAATATAATCTGTCTCGATTTAGCAATTCATTACATCTCACCATAATATTGTAAACTATCAAAAGTTATCGCATTTATTCGATACATTACAAGCATATTTTTCTTTTTTTCTGAGGTATATAAGTGGTATGTCTTTCAAATTAAAGCTGATGCGAAAAATTCCAACTGAAAATAATCCTGTGGGAAATAAACTGCTGGCTCGAATATTCCAGTGCCTGAGTCGTGTACGTTGAGCATAAATTTTAGACTAAATGTGACCTGCATCCACTCATCGTCTACCTGCCGCGCTGTAATTTGTTTTTGTTGCATAAAACTCGCAAAAACATCGACACCTGTGTTTAATAGCTGACTCCTGTGTGGAATTAAGTTATCTAGATCATGGCCGTCTCAACAAACTTCGACTTACCACCTGACGTTAAGAAAGTTTACGCGCCCATGAGCCAACGCTAAAAGACATAGTATCTGCTTAGCATCTTTATAGCGAACAGATAATGCGATAGCGAACATTTTAGAATATGGAATTATTTATTTATTATTATAAGTATCTGCAAAATATTTAAGTAAGACTTTCATTGTCACTTGATACCCTCATCCCGACCTGCTTAGATGCTTTTTCACGTTTCATACTGTTACTACATACATATACTCACGTCTGCATCCCCAAAGGGATATGCTAGTAGGTTTTTTAAGATTGACCGTTTTCGAGACTTTTCCAAGTTCCGTGCTGCAATTGAAAATGTTACTATGGCGGACTATACACCTAATGTACGTACGTCACTATCCGTGTGGATACTAATATCCTAGCGCTATTGGGTTAGCTGGCAATTAGTTTGCAATCTCGGATTTTAAAAATCACGCAATATGTTGACCATAATCTTCAAACCCATTAATGGATGTTTTTCGTACATTAGATATAATGTTCTTACCAAAGGAAGATTCATCGCCTGTATTCGTTTCTCTGTTTTATGGCCAACTGGCGACCAAGGATATATAATTTACGTACGACAGTCATCCGTTTATTAACCAGAATCGCACACACGTAATTCTGTCAAGTGAGACTTAAGGCACTAGATCACAGCTAGGTCAATACCTACGTATTGACGTATTGTCGGTACTTCGTACTGTATTACCAAGTAAGCAGTGACTGTTATTTTTAATTCCGTATTTATGTAGCAAAATAGCATACTATTATAAAAAGAACAAAATAACAGTAATTTCCCGGTTGTATTCAGAGACTTCCTAAATAAATAAACATCAGTGTTTAAAAGTTTTCTCCGTGTTTATTATATTAACAAAGAATCAATAACTTCTGAAAAGTAGCCAATTTCTCGAGGCAGTGTTTAATTGTACAATAAGAACAAAAGCAAAAAGACAGTAACAAAAAAAAATAGAGCTAAACAAAATTGGAAATTCCACAATTATTTTGATTGTAGATTTATAAGATAAAACGTTCACTTTAAGATTTGAACTGTGCGTGACTGATGGTCCTTTGTTTTTATATTTAAACCTAAGTTTATTGCCTAACCTATTCAATCAGGTACCACCGTAAACAGTGTTGCTTATATAAAAAAAAAACATATTTGACACTTGATACGTATATGAACCGAAGACGATGTATGTTCGCATCTTAATATAATCCTTATAGAAATGTTATAAGAGAATATTATAAAAAAAATCATTGGGATCCGTTGAGCCGTTGAAGCTGCAAGACATTGCCGCACACATTAATTAATTATATCAATAGATGCAGAACCTCAATAGCATGTTTATTAATATTTTTGCCAAGGCTCTGATTATAATTTTACTTAAATAAACGGAACTTAGGTTGCACTTCCGTTCATTAGCTAACTGTCAATGAAAATCCCGTAATACCGCAGACAAAAACATTAAGACATTAGGTGTAAATATATAAATACAGTAGTATAGATACAGTAAAATTTAAAATGTTTAGCAGAATTTTGGAATAATAAATAGGTGCTTATATTTAAATAGTATATTTTAGTTTTTAACATGAATATTTTAAAAATGAGGGCAGTTTACATTTGTTTACCTTCTCGCTGGAAAATCGCGTCTCGAGTGTTTCGAACGCACGGGGTGTGTTTCGCCGCGAAGTTGGACTTTAGATTAATTCCGTGGTCTGTTGTGGTCAGTCTGGTGCAAGTAGTGTGTTGTGGCTCTATAGTGAAGCATTACCGTCGGCGACAACCGACTAGCTTCGGCAGCCCCGGTAAGTTGGCTTAACTAATTCTACCCTTCAGCTTGGTTCTCGTTGCTACGGTATTTATTATGTTGGTGTTTCACTATTTTGATCGGCTGAATGAGCGTATTACCAAGCAAAGACACTAATTCATCCAAATTAAATGTTCAATTAGGAAAATAAATCACGCGTTCAACTCAAGTTTGCGTATATTTTAAATCATAGGCACACTTAAATTTTATAGGTTGGTTATTTTATAAATCTGTATAATAATTTAGAGACCAGGTAGACGTTGTCCTGCTCGAACTATCGCTTGTGTGCCTTAAACCACTGTAGAGTCACAACAAACATGTACAGAAGAATAATAATACATATATACATACATATATGTAGAAGGTAATGTAATAGTTAATGCTTATAACATACCTTCACTAATACGGCATCAAATGTGTACAATAGGTTTTTTTTATTTTATTTTTTTGGGAAATATACAGAACAATCACAATCAAAAAAAAAACTATTTATCTAAAACTCTTAACATATTACAGCATCAGGGCTGTCTCACCCCATTTACTTTCATTATACTAAAATTTAACGATGTTGCAATATTTCTAGTGTATTCCTAACTCGCTAGGCGGCCTTTGCCAATATCCTTCATCGTAACATCATTGGAGCCCTTACCTGTATTGAAGAATAGCGCTTTTTCAGTAGAATTCAGGGCCTTAACACTGTCTTAACCTTGGGAAAGACTACATTACAAAAATATTTTGACTTTCACTTTATAGGAAAGTTTTAGTATAGGTTGCCTAAGCACTCCTATGATTTAATTGTCATGTGACCTAACTGTACGAATCGACAGTCCCGGAGGACACTTAACATTGGGTATAATAAGGCACTCTAAGTAAAGTAACTTTAAAGTTAAAGCGCGAACTGTTTCCCTCCCTTTACTTCTTATTCAACTGCTCAATATGCACCACGCTTATACTGTTCAAAGTTAACATGTTATCTACGTATTACATTTAAGATTTTACTGCTGAGACCTACTTGAGACTTCTCTCCAATGCTGATACCTTCCAAATGGCTACAAAAACTTTTCAAGGGTTTGAAATTGTATCTCTAATGGGTTTTATAACAGTTAAATTAACATTTTAATTTACAATAAAGGAGAATGAAACCACGTATAAATTTTCATTCCCAAATAATTTCAAATAAACGCCAGAATTTCAAATCTAGCACATAATTTATTGCCTCAGCGATTATAGCATGCTACCATAATCCTATCATGTCCTATCTATTTTATCACAGTACAATAGCGTATTTACATATGCCGTTTAAAATGACAAAGCTTAACTTAACGGAGTTTGTGTTACTAGTGTTAAATGATTAATGCACGCGATATTTGTATATGTCACAGCAATATATTAACCGTGGTGACGTTTTAATTACTTTAGCTATTATAGAAATAATTCAAACACGACCAGTCAAAAACATCATGACGATATTAACACAATTAATTGTGTCATTCATACGCGGAAATATACCAATAACTATAATGTTTGTTAAACATGGAAGAAATGATTTCTCTTTTTGAGATATGAAACTCTAAAACTGCGAATATAATTAAATATTTACCATCGAAATCCTTATTCATATAAATAGTATTCAGTGGACTATAATAGTCCTGCATATTAACTTACGAGTCTTTTAGCTGATCGGATAGCGATTTTATTACTGTGTCAAATAGCTTTTCAGACTCCATAATGCTACAGACAAATTCTTTAAGGAAAGACCTACTTTTCATAACCCAGATATAAATCCTGGGCTATCTCAAATACATGCTATTACAGATGAAACGTTGCGAAATGTTAGTAGTGTTTCTTAACTTAATAAGTCAAATGTTGTTTTATTTCGTTATTTGATTAAATGTATTGACTAAGCGTTGAGATGAACACTTCTTACGAGATCAACTTTACAGTAAGTTCAGTCCATAAGTTTTCCCAGTGCTTGGCTAAGAGCCGAGAACGGTCGAGATCGGATACGCCTAAATCCACCACGCTGTCCCAAAAAGGATGGATTAAATTAATATTATTCATACTAGCAAATTCTAAGATATGCAAGTTTCCACACGATGATTTTTTTGACCAAATTATTTGCTCGAAAACTCAAAGACATAGGCTGGGCATTAAATCGTGCGACTGCCGCAGTAGTGGCACCACTTCCTTATCCTGTAGGTTAACCGACACTCAGAAACGCTTGAAACCAATACTTTATTTATACAGAAATTAATACCACGCGTGTGTGAGGTAATACTTGACTCATGCATAACATGGCAAACTATGAGTAGAATTTTGTTCACGCGGAACTAGTGGACGAACAATGAACACGATACGGCGCCGGTTTTGCCGGAAGCGCGGCGGTGCTACGGCGGTAAACTGCGGACGGCGTGCGACGTGCGCACTGATAACCAACATCGACGCCAATACCACAACGATCAGCCCGCACCATATTATTACAGCCCTATTATTCGTCAACCATTCAAATGATATATGAAACATTATAACTTCAATAGAAAAAACGTTTCGAACGGTGCAATAAAAGGTTTATAAAGCGTACGAGTATACATATGAATAGTAACGTGGGTTATATGTTATGGATATATGAGTACACAAAAATAATGGGCACTACTCCGAGGTGAAATTTAGTATAAATTCCCTCAAGACATATCAAAAAGTGTCTGAATGTTAGTAAAGCCTGGAGAAAACATTATTTATTCATAGGTCTGTCTGACTTTTTACGTCTGCTATGATAATAAATTTTGTTTCATAACATCTTTAACGTAATGCTCTGCTTTTGAATTTATCATAGCGTAAACATTTCAATGAAGTCAATATACTCACCTCAAAAAATAATATGAGTAATGTAATTGTCTAAACAGCCCCGTGGCGCAGTTGGCAAAACACCAGCTTGCGAAACGAGAGGTCGCGGGTTCGATCCCCGCAACGAGACAAATGTTTGTGTGATCCGCAAATATTTTTCTTCGGGTCTGGGTGTTTGTAAGACCGAATAGACCGACACAAGATTCGGATCTTAATGTGGGGTCAGAACTGTGACTGTTGGGTGTATTTATTTATTTATATAATTGCTTCGTTAGTCTCACGAAATATGTGTGCGGCGGGCGTTTAAGAATTCCGGATTCCACATCCATGTCTACCAGTATCTATTATTTAAATTTTCCCGATAAATGGTAATAGGCCCGCTTCATTACCTGGACGTAATAATGAAGATACTTGATTGTAGTATACAGTATACACCTTTATCTGCCTCTTTGAGGTTACAGATACGAGTTTATGAATGTATGTAAGCAATAAGAAGAAACGATTGGTCATAAGCAAACTTTACTTTCCACTACAATTATACGTTTCAATAAATGCTTATTCGATTCTTCATCGGAATAAATTCTACGTAAACTGTAACACAAACACATTTTATGGAAATATGATTTGTAAAATCCGCCAGATTTACGGTAACCGACAAAGCATTTTCTTCCGATTCCTTTTCTGTGTGCATTGGCAAATTTGAGAATAGCTTTATTCAGCCAAAGCACCGTCATTACGAAAAAGATATTCATGCGAAGCAAAATCTCAAGCATTATTTCTCGGCATTGTCATGGGAAATCGCGACGTTTTAGAGCTAAATTGCGTTACGTATAATATAAATGTTTCTGTAATAAATGTAATATAAAAGTCGTGATGGCCTCGAGGTTTGGGCACACGGCCGAGAATCTCGTCGGTCGCGGGTTCAAACCCCAGGCACACACCACTGTCTTTTCGAAGTTATGTGTGTATTCACAATGAATGATCACGTACTTTAACGGTGAAGGAAAACATCGTGATGAAACCTGCACACCTAAAAAAGTTCTTAGGAATTTCTTAGGTGTGTAGTCTGCCAACCCGCACTAGGCCAGCGTGGTGGACTAAGGCCTAAACCCTCTCAATGGTAGAGGAGGCCCGTGCCCAGCAGTGGGACGTATATGGGCTGATGATGATGATGATGAAATGTTTCTGTTGAAATGTTATGCATTTTTTTAAATTCAACACAAAAGGTATTTGGACCTAGTTTTTCTTAGTGTGTACTATTTAAAAAAAAAAATTTTTTAGAAAGTATAATCACAATGAAAAATACCTGCCTTACTTACAGTTTCATTTTTATACAATACAGTGCGGCAGTAGATGAATCCCTTAATTCCCGGAATTATATTAGGTTATACTACTTACGTGTGGTTTGGTATCTATGACTGTCCACAAAAATATAAAATATACTATGTGAAATCTAGCATCCGGACAATGTTGACTTCTAAAACATGATTTATCTCGAATCAAATAGAAAGCCTGATATTTATATCAGTTATAATCATACCAAAAATCTTTTATTTACCTTATACTTATTCAATGATTTATTCTTAGTACTAAAAATCCTGTTTTATGTCTTTCCACGATACCGTCTTCCATTTCCCCGGGGATATAGAGAACAGAATTCTTTTAATTCATGAATTTTATTTTATTCCGAATATATATCTTAATTTGCATTAAATGTGTCATATTCTGCTTATGTTAAACACGCGAATTTCAAATGTGCATTCTAATAAACATATTTATATCTTTATGAACAAAATGAGCAAAATTACTATTTTTAAGCATCACAGAATTAATAATAATAATTCTACTATTGGATACAACTCTTCTTTCACCTATACGACTAAGCTTATAAAAATATGCTTTTCAGTTAGGTACCGCATACTGTCGTGAATTCGTAAGCTCTTTAATACACAAACGCGCTACTAATAAAAATATTTTATTTGAAACGCAAATAAAATTTCTGTTATAAAGGGTGTGAATGGAATGCTCTCAAAGCCGAAAGAGTAGTACTATAACCTCAACATAAAATAATATTATTTAATAGTTTTGTATAACACTTTATAGCAACGCAATTACCATTAGCCGGCACTGTATCAGTGTATTTTTTAGATGGTTGCGCCCCGCTCTTTTTCATTCCAAGTTTACTAACTATTGGATATAAGTCACCATTTATTAAGTATGCACATGCGACTTTAAGGATACGTAAATTTATGTAAAGTTATTAAATAAACGTAATTTTGAATATGATCAATATATTAATTTGTTTCTCCTGATATGACGCCGACCTGGTACTAAAACTTTCCTCATGTCATTAACATAACGTCAGACTATCTTTAAATTAATTCTGCCGATTTTTTTCGATTGTCTTAATCAGTTTTGGCTGATGCTGAATAAGATTTACAAAGGTAAAATCCACCTTTTTTTTGGGATTCGCCATCAAGTTACGTTTAACCTTCTTGAGAGCGATTTAATACACCATACACTAAATTTAAACTCTGTATAAGGGAAAATATTACAAATAACCTCTAGACCTCGAAGTGGCATTCCGATCTTGATCATAAAATATAGTTTACTTTATCTTACTAAAAGTTAAGACTTTTACGTTTTATATCGATATAGTGTGGAATACGGCGCCATTTGGAAGACAAACGGTTAGCAGGTACGAAATATGTTCTATTTTAAAGCTTTTATTCCTACAACAATTTCGTGAGGCTCTATTTTGAAAATCATATATTTGCAAACAAGTTCAAGACACTACCATATATCACTCGAGATGAGAAATATAGAATGTAGGTTCAAAAGCGGAAAATTACGCTTTTGCTACATATTTTCTTGAATTAGAGTGATACTGCATGCAGAACATTATTTCTTTGTAGTAAGATTTACATTATATAATTATTATTTGTTTGTGTCGTATATACAGTATAAAAACTACGAAAAAAGGTTATGTATGTATATTAACCAGATACACAGATACACATTCCCCGAAGGGATAGGCTGATGTGCATTTCTGCACCCACATTTCGCCAGGTATGTACCGGTCCCACGTAATAGGTGATGAGCCTTTTGCCGATTTTCATTCACATTTCCAGTCTCCGTGTTTCTACTAATAATTTTGTAGTGATAAACCCAATAATGGTGATAAACCTTTTCTCGACCCAGGAATCGAAGCCGAGACCTCTGGATCACACGGCACATACTTGTGCCTCGAGATCACGAGGAAATCACAAAAATAAGATCCTATAAATACCAGCACCAAAACAAATATTTGATTGGATGCCAGAATTTAACCGCGACACAATTCATATTTTTTACTGGCCCACAGAAGCATACTAACCTAGCCGGAATAATTTTAGCACTCACAAAATTCTTTCCTTTACATTAATTAATTTGTCAGTCATAAGAAACGTGCACGTTACGATGATACCATAATGCAAAGAAATGTGAATAATTCCATCGAAATATCCATATCATTACTTAGATTTCCACTTTTTAGAGTGATCATATACAACAGCTCCTAAGAATAGTATTACATCAGTCTGTCAGTAGTTATAACTTCTATATTATACCCACATGTTGTATGTCGTTTAAGTTATTTGTACTTTCAAACAATAATATCTTAAGTAAAATTCCTTGCAAAATTTAGGCAGGTATCGCTAGAACTTCATGCCTCCGCTTCTACGCATTGTATCAAAGTTAACTAATTCATATCTGCCATACCACAGGTTTGAGTTATTACGCCTCACATCTTATGTAGGTACACATATTTCGCATCTTAAAAACACGTGCTTCGCGTACGCGTACATTACGGGTACTTTAGGCCCCTCACAGTGGTTCATTCCAGCTTCTAACAAGGTATATCTAAGCTTTTTGCCGGCTTGCTTTTATCTCTTCACTTCTTGTTCCAAGATGAAAAGTTCGTACTTTATAGTTCTCATTTCCTGATCCTCTTTTATCTTCGGCACCACAAGCGCGTAAATGTAACAAAACACTAGCAGCATATTGTGAAATAAGTCCTTATCTATGATCCAGTCTTATTCAAGGACGTTTTGGGGTAAAAGGATTTTACGATCTGACGGGGTACGTGGGGCGCGTACTAAGGAATAAGGACGTGAGCCCTGTACTACCCGCATTACACAATGGATAAACATTACGCTACTAGTTTTTCATGCTACTAACTGACATCTAAGTTCCACTTACACGTCACATTTTGGGTAAAATACTTTTGTTATTACATCTTAGTAAAGCAGTAACTTACATTTTTATTAGAATTTTATGCAGAATTTTGATTTTGGGTTATTAAATATTCTCAATTTTATATAATCCCTTTGCCGTTCAAACTTCCATTACTGAAATATTAGGTACATATAACCTATATAAAATTTAGGAAGTTTAATCGTGTTCGCATGTTTATCCGGGGATTATTTGGTATTTAGCAAATCCAACGCGAATATACCAATCAAACTTCTGTTGTCGAACTCATCAGGCTCATGACCGCAAATCACAACTTTACAGCCGAAAGCCGACAACACAGCGCCACAACATAATTTAATCTGTCTCTGCAAACACTGATTTAAATATTCTGCATTAACTTTAGCGAAATGATGTTATAAAAACTTTCAAAAACCCCATCCATGGTTTGATACATAGTTTAGGTCATTAACTCTGACAAAAGCCAATTAGAGATGAGCGTCCACGAAAACCGCAGCACAAAAGTTTTACTTCAAAAATCCAGCTCATACGAAACTACGTCTACAATCTGGGTGCTCGGACATCAGCGCTCAATAGTTTACTGGTACGAATTTGGCTTTGAAGCCAAAAGTCACGGATATACCTAATTATTTTAATGTCCTTTTTGCATTTATTTAAATTCACGTCGCCAGGCTTTTTAAACATTTCAAGTCTAGCACTTATAGCTAACAATCAAGCATATGTACGTATGGCACTATTAGTGCCACACATAACTACATATATTAAGACACCGTGTTTGTAGCGTGAGTATCGAGAACTGAGACTCCGGTTTTGTCTATCCCGGCCTTGTTTCGAACATTTATAAACCAAGCAAACATTTATTTTATGAGTATTCCTTTGCTTAACGTTGCACATCCAGCTTATTAAAAATTGTAAAACTGCTACTGTCAATTGAATGGTTCAGCAACTATAAAAAGATAAACCGGACAAGCCCCGTAGCGCAGTTAGACATGAGCTTGTGAAACTAGAGAGCCCGCGGGTTAGATCCCCGCACCAAGACAAAGGTTTGTGTAATCTACAAATTATTATTTCGGGTCTGAGTGTTTGTGAGACCGAAAAATCCCTCGCAGTTTCCGATACCCACGACTAAAGACTTGTTTCTTATAGTGGGGTCAAAACTTTGCATATTACTGTTGGGTGTATTTTTTAAATAAAATAAAAGCTCACTAAGGTCATAATCAACTTTTTTGTTGTTTATTGTAGCAACTTTATTGTAGCTTTTTTAAGGTCAGTTACTATAAACAAGCTCTCATTTCTTTTCCAACATGATAAATATACTCGTGAATGTATGAGCACCGTTAACTGGAAACTATAAAGCGTTCATAATATTGACTGGCATGAGATGATTATTACAAATTTAATTAATTTTATATTCCAAACAAAAGTCACAAGATGCTATTAAAGCTATTACTTTTAACTTTTCTCACCTAGTTTTTAGATTTATTCATTTAATTATATTAGGAGGGAGCTCCGAGAATTAGTTTCTGTCTTCTAAGATTACAAAACTATTTTAAAGAGCCCAGTTCATTAGATAGCAATGAAAAAGATGAGAAAGAAAAGGTATGTTTTTTTTTTCGGAAACATAGAATTTAGTATATTTAATGTTTATTACTATGAGAGAAAATAACTGACACAGATTCATGTCAGGCTGATTACGCCGTCGAGTTGGTCTGTGGTCACTATAGTAGGTTTTGCCTTTAGTGCATTAGTCACTATACAGTTACCTATGAATAAGAAGTGAAAATAATATTAAGTATGTGATGTTGCTGCGAGGGTATGTGCCACTAATTACTTATGGCACGTGTACACTTCGGTGCAGCGATGTGTCCCACGCTTATATGAGGAAAATGGGGAAGAATTCGATCCTCAGTAATTAATTAGTAGAAGAATAATTATTAGGTGATGGCTTGGTCTACTACTTTGATTTTCTTAACCTTGTAAAATTACGTTTTTAGGCAAATAAGTAGTAGAAAGGAACTTTATATAACTGTGTAAAAACACATGAGCAACAGATATGGGCTCTCTGTCTTTTACAGGATTTTTTAACAATGGGTATAAGACTTACTTTTTAGGAACGATGACTCTCTTGTTATTTATTCTTTCAGCATAGTAACTATTCAATAACACTATATTTCCAGAATAACCTGACATATCAGGGATTTTTTGAACTAGTTAAGACAAATTAATGACACAATTTCAATGAAATCAGCAACATTTAACAAAATATCAATCACTCCTGACGATAACTTAACAGTTTGCCTCTTCGACGCTGTGAACCTTAACGATACGATTGTGTCACTTAATAATAACTTTAGCACTTATAATAGTCAGTGCTTTACATACGTTACGTATCTAAATTAACGTTAATGAAACGCCCATTATCTGGCCAAAATTTTGTATGAGCTAAGCAACGATATTAGCAAGCTTTACGGGATTACCATACTTAATGCGGTGCCGGCGTTGTAGAATGGGACCACGTCATGACGTTGCCCTGATATTGTATCTGACTAAGGCGTAAAATCGGTAGGTGAATGGCGCTATTCTGCTGCAGAACTTCAGTGGAAAACTATTCGGTTAACTTTAGAGAGCGCGCAGATAAAATGGTATAAAAAAGAGCTTGGCACTTTCTGTTACCCTGGTGCAAGATCGTGATAAGCTGAAAAGAACTACGTAATATTTCAGCACTTTTCGAAAACTTGGTACAATAACTTTTAATCATCCTTTATAAAGAAACGAGAATATCTCCAATGGTCTTGCTAAGTTGAAGAAATCGCCACGTAGCCCAACTTTCTAAATGTAGTCAAAATAATGTAATAAACGAAACGGTGAAACTAATAGAAACACACTTTTTTTTATTGACGCGCACGTTTCTAAACAATTAAATGTATGTCATAACAAATATTAAAATATTTTTATGCTATTAAAAAGTCGAGTGTTACTTAATAATCTCCACAGACAAATAGTTTATTTTAAATTGATCAGCTTCTCTGAAACTGGCAGTTACTCTCAAAGAATTATATTATTGACTAGTTCTACAATCGGCTAAAAACATCCTTGAGTATAGTAGCAAAACGTAATAATACAAGTATTACAAAATCCACGTAAGTTATTATAAGCAAGTAAGTACAACCCGAATAAATATTTCAGTAATGTATATGGGACCACAAAATATTATGGAATTTCTACGACGAATTTTTTCCCCCTGACGGAATTATTGGATAAACGTAGCTAACTTTATTATATGTCACTTCATAAAAAACCTTCATAGAATTTATTATTTTTCTTTCCCAATAAGAAAGTATTATTTATAGTCTCACAACGCTATATGTTGAAACATAATAAGAAAATATATGACTATTCGCGCTCCTATATTTAAAAATTAATTAATTTTGCGCCATGAAGATTAATAGACATAATTAAATCCCTTATGTTTTTCGGCAAAATGCAAATTTGGTCATATTCAATATGATTTACGTTCAATTTGCTGTTTTGCGGCGGTCCGATAGGCAGGTATGTGTTGCTATTGCAAAATTTATCTTGCAATTAGGAGAGTTTGCTAGTTTAATCATAATTGGTGCCTTAATGTTGTTCAGGACTTAATGATCTGATTTACCGATAGAGTACATGCATTAATTTGCATTAACGTGTTGGGGCTGCGTCCAGACATAAGTTACTGAGCCGTGAATTTTATGATATTGAATAGTCTTCGAGCTTAACGGCTGTTTGCTACAATTATCGCTTGAAGCGCTAGCTTTAAATCAGACACAATATTATTGCACATATATAATTAAAGCCTCGAAATTAAAGAAGTCACGCTTATAGTTAAGAAAGTAAAATAAGTAATACGTAAACGTTAAATTAAAAATATAAATACAGTTTATTAGGATACATTCGCTGTGAACAGAAATCCTCAATGGCCCAGAGGTGTCCACAACGCTAACTTAGTGCGGTTACACCGACTTCACATTCAGCAGAAGTTTCTCTCCAAGAATTCTCAATTGTGCAACTTTACGAAATCACCACTACAGTGCGAATTCACCGCATAAATAAACATCCTGTAAGAAAGGCATTCCTAGGCCTAAACTACATCTATTAATAAAACATGTTCAATTATTGTACCGTGCCTGGATAAAGATTCCAGAACCATTTTTCCATTTCCAATCTAGACGATAGAAAAATACTAGAAGCGTGTTTACCATAACGCCACGTCCAAAAAATGCTCCAGCCCGCACAAGTTCTGATAAAGGTTTTCATAAAGATTGTTAGATTAAAGTAAGGATTAATTTCAGCGTGAAAAGTTCCACATCCCGTGGCGCGGCAAAGTTCCTGACTTCGGGTAGTCCACAGATAATAGTTGAGTAGCAAGTTTAATTACTTCTCATTTTGAAGAGCTCACGACGCTCGTGATACGCCTTGGGCCGGTGCAAGACGGACCAAGTAATGTATGGTCTGCAACTATTTCATATAAACTACCCAAATAGTTAAGTTACGCATTGAAATCTTAGCATATGAGCTACCTGCACCCATTGACAGACTAGACAATTCTTTTATAACATTACATTATGTCCACAATTTATGGTTTATTTTATAAAGCAAATTAATTTTAATTACATAGACATACCTACATACATAACCTCACGCCTGTCTTCCACGAAGGGGTAGGCAGAGGTGCATTGCTGCACCCACATTTCGCGAAGTATCAGTCCCACGTAAAACGGGGTGAGCCTATTGCTATTTTTAAGCACGTTTTGAATCTCCGCGCTGCTTCTCAAAATTTCTGAAGGAAAATACCAATTTCACTTTTCCCGACTCAGGAATCGAACCCGGGACCTCTAGATCGCATGGCACTTACTTGTGCCAAGAGACCACAAGGCAGTCATATAAAAATATACCATTATTTTATTCTTCTGTTAGTAACTTCAACCTAATCTTATAGTCATATATTCCACATATCCGTATATTAGGTACAATGGAAAGGCCGTCAACAGCATTGTGACGTAGGTTTTTCCCCAAAAATTTATTTACCCATTTTCTTTTTAAATTCCTCGCTTGTTCGGCGGACCGATATTATAAAAAAAGTACCACAGGCGAACCACAAAACCATGCAACTTTTAAAGTACTTGTGCTTGAAAAACTTATAAGAGCCAAAAAGCGTAGCTACGAAGTTGTGAGTGGCGCAGTAAGGTCCAACCATCTTACAATCGCGAATGTAAAAGTTCGGACCAAGTGCAGAAATGTCTATAAAGTAGCTATAGTTATGGTCACACTGCGGTAACTAGCTTATTAGCGGGCACTTTCTAACACAATGATTGTGAACAATCGATTGCGGTTGGTGGAACTTCTGCACCATTTCATTAACACTTAGGTCGTAATCGATTTATATTCGTTTACGTAACGATACCGTACGCTTTGTAATCGATATAATCAAAATAATTTCGCTTTATCGATACGTCTGCGTCGGGACCAGGAAAATGTACCGCAGCCCAATGGACGCAATTTACATATATTCTCATTGAACCAGACAGAACGACAAGCGAAGTACGCCCAAATGGCAAATTGCTTACTTAATGCTAACCATGTTATTTTGTTATATAAAGAACGCTAAACAAGGTATATCGTGCTATGCAAATTTAACAAATAATTTTAAGCCTTCCTTTTATTTGTTGCATTGAAATGATCATACAAAAGACACGTACTTATAGATTAATGCAAACTGCTTTCAAATTTAATAATTTCAATTATAATTTGAGGTCCCACTACGAATCATTATTCAACATGTTATTATTTCATACGTAGGTACGTCAGTAACTATTCCGCAGAGGTTGAATTACGCGGAGAATCAAAAACTAATTATGTTGAAATAGGCAGACACCAATATTCCGCATAGAACAAAAATTATAATTCAAACTCATCCAGTGCTATCGGCAAAATATTAATGAGGAATAGAACAAACAGAAAATCCGCAAACGTTAAATGAAAGAAGTGCAAATAGCCGTTCGAGATTCAATATTATTCCGCGCAAATTATACCATTGGCTTAAGATTTGGGACGTTCGCAGTAAAGGGAACATTGTCTGGATGAAGTCAGCGCGACCAATTGGACGGCATATTTTAATAGCGTCTGGCGACCGGCACGCCTTAATGTTTTCCTGTTTTCCCTTAATGTGCCTACTTAACGAACTAAACTTTCTTATCGAATAGACCAACAACTCGGCCAAGTTTCCAACTAATATCGTAAAATTAATATGGTCTTTTGTCATAAAAGTGCAATCGACAGAGCGAAACAGTTGTTACTGGCTATAAAACATTAGTTAACAACCGTAACAGCTTGTGACTTTATAAAACACAAGTATAAAACAGTTGAATTTCAAACAAACTATGGAATCGTAGCGTTTATAGTATTTGTTAGGTTTGATATATTATGTACGTACAATGTGATTTATCTGGTTCTGACGGAATTGGAGCTTATTCAAAAAATCACTATCAGCAAACAAAGTGATTGGATGAGAAGGGCCGAAGATCGAACCCAGGAACGTGCCATAGGAGAAGCTGTTGATGATGATTATGATGATGCAACAAAAGTAATATGTGTCTTATTATCAAATAATGATAAAAATTAAAATATAAAGGGAAACATGCGGTAGGAGTATTATGTAAAATTTCTCCATTTAAACGTTTTATAAAGTTTTTCCCTTAATTTCAGCCCGCACTAATGATAGGTGTGTGGACTTAAACCTCACAAAAGCAGAAGAGACCTCACTTTACTAATGTGACGTATGTACTTATCTGGTTAGTGATACGTAAAACAATCATGTGACATAGATGTATTAATGTGTTAAACAGTAAAAAATCATTTTTTTTATTAGTGACACCGAATAACTGTACCAGATTTTAATTATATTATATATAAGAATACGTAAGTACAGTTTATATTCATACTTTAATATTTTTTATTTATGTTATTTAATATTCTTTATTGGACACCACAAAACAAGAATAACATAATATAAAACTAAAATAAATTCTAAGAGTGCCACAAAGGGCGGTCTTATCGCTATTAGCGATCTCTTCCAAACAACCCAGATTATATTCAATATTTCATTCAACTCAATTCTTCAGAAAAATATGTGGCAATATAAAATCACATTCTGTCACATTGTTCACTTGGCTAAACGTAAGTGTTATCTACGTGATGAATATCGGTTTACCTTTGAATCGAGCAAACTAGACAGAAAATCTTACGGAATGGATATATAAAAGGAAAAAGAATTGCAATTCTTCGGCATGCGCGGAAATCGTCAAAGTGGATACTTTGAATGTCAGACGTGTCGCGGTAGACGGTTAGCATTCGGTATATGCTTTTAACCGCGATTTTAGTGGCCCAAAAGTATTATAGCGTTTCTAACTACGATTTTATAAAAACTGCTCGATTTTCAGTATTATTTGTCGGGATCGTTATTAGGGATCTGTCGTAATAATTTTTATACTGACACGATATTGTGGTAACGCTCTATCTAATGGAAATCAAAATGATACCACGTTGCTGTTCAATTTGTGTTCTTGTACTTTTAGCTAAAAATTGCCGTAGATTTGTGCAAATTATACATCACGTATAGAAGTAATTCCAGATGAGAAATGACGTATAACTATTTTTCGCCAGTAGACCGAGTTATACCGGGCTGTTCGTAACCGAATATATCGATTCTATACCCAGACTATTATATCGAAAGCAATTTAAGTGGGCAGTTGCGGCGGGTTTAACACTTTACGTACAATGATCAAGACTGAGCTGACACGACTATCCTATAGATATCCACCAGGTAGATAAATCTTTAACGGTTTTCTCAAACTGAATTCCAAATAATTATAATAAATTATAATATATGCCGACGTAATTGATGAATATTAAAACTTTTTGCAACTACGAAACTTTCAATAACCTAAAAACAATTGCAACAAAAATCACAAATTTAATATAATCGCCTTATTTACTTAAAATTTTAGCAATTCACTTTAAGTGGTAAAAAATTAAAGGCATTTTGCATAATAAAAATCCATTTCCACTTATTCTATCGAAGGCCCCTCTGTACAATAAGACAGCTTGATGGATGTGAACACGATGTTTTGTCGGATTTCGAACCAAACGACTGACGAGGCAATTTTATTTATTAAACTGTAAGCTGGGTAAAAATGTAATGCCTCCAGCGACTCCTCGGGGATGTGGTTTTATTATTAAATTTATCCATGTCGTTTTAAATGAACGAAACGCTTTTGGCTTTATCTTTTTATAAATATTATAAAGATAAATACAATGACACAACTCAATACCTATACACATACGCAATTTTAACATTTTTGTGTTCGAAACATACCAAAATGTTTCATGTTTGGGATAGTGTGGAAATAAGTAGTGTGGGCGATATGGTTTGTGGAACGCTGGACAACTGATTACCATCACGGCTCTTAGCCACGTGACCTGACCCATGGGAGTTAAGCTTTTATGACAACGAAATATCTGGCCCCTCACAAACAGACTGGCCTACCTTCAAAATGTCTTAGAAACCTTTCAAGCACACAGATCACTTGCTTGCAGATGTTTTTCGACAGGTTAGGGCAGGTACACAAACCCAATTAATACGACTTATAAAAAAAAGTGTGTGTGTGTACTTATGTACACGCGTTAGAAGTTATACCACACGACTGAAGTAAAACTTATAAATACGCCCAACAGTCACATACATAGTTATTAGTTTACACAACATATTACATTTCTGAACGCACTCGTAATTTACATACATTTAATTGGGCGCATTTATAAGTTTTACTTCAGTCGTGTGGTATAACTTCTAACGCGTGTACATAAGTACACACACACTTTTTTAATCTGCATTTGTGTCGTTTCCGGTCAAAAGGACGAGTTATTAAGCCAGCTGACTCATTAATGGTACTAGGCATTCAGAAAGCTAGAGAGGTGAAATGCTATCATTAATAAGTTTTGTTTTTAATTCATCGTGGTTTAAATTTCGAATGGATTATACGAGTATACAGTTTTTAATGCTAGTACTTTGTCCTTGCTGATTTATGATGTCCTGGTAGTTGCGTAGAACATAATTGACATTTTCTTATTTTCAATTTTAGTTTTAATTTATTACTGTCACTATTCTACATTTTAAAAATCTAAAACATAAACTTTTTTGAAAAAATACTTGATTTGAAACATATTAAAACCATGACCACACTGAAACCTGATCCATTTGACACTTACATTTTTTTTCGAGACTTAATGAGCGGTTAAGCAGACAACCTCATACTGTTAATTTAAGCAGACAACTTCATACTGTTAATTTTGTGTCACAGATGCGCGCGCATCTTAAAATTTCACTCTCATCATTTTTTCGTAACGCGCCTAAAGAAGTATAACTTCAAAAATAATGACAATAAACGCGCAAAATATCAATTACCTCTAGCACTGACACTGCTCACTCAAAATAAATATTAATCTTACCCAACCCCTGCATGTACACAACTTATGTCCTTAAAAAATTACTCTTAACCTTACCTATTGTTTTGGTCTAGCACTAAAAATCCTCAATAAACTATAACTGACGCTACAAAAAAGAACATACGAGTAAATGCGTCAACAATAGGCGATATAATATCTGAAAGCAATATGATCCAGACAACCTTTAGACAGATCGTAAAGCCTAAACTATTTATGAGGATAGTGCTACTCATACAGATAATAAAGTTAACTCCCATAAAAAGCCCCTACTACGCCGTGACTAAACAAATAGTAAATACGGTCTGTTCGCTACAGCAAAGAGATTATAACAGCATTTTAAATGAGAACGCTGGCCGCTCAACAATAACACAAAGCGATGATATATCAGTGTCACGGTTACATTAATATAATTGGCTGGTAACTGCCATGTTTTCGCGCAAAACGAATTAGCCGAACTTAACACAACTGCATAAAACAACCGAGTTATGAGTAGTCGCGATCCTTATCACCACTACATTGTGCCAGGCAATTTTCTGAGCCGCTTATATCCCCGAGTTACGAGTGTATTCGCTAATATATGGGTTTCATTTGGTTAAAAGCTTTATACATTTGGTGTTCCAAACGCAGTCTCGGTGGCAGTGCCATCATTAAAATTATTTTGTCACCAACAATAAAATTATCTGTGAAATCCAACTTCCATAAAGGCAATTGATGTCGAATATCCTTAATGTAAATGCTGTGATTGTTGATACAAATTGGAATAAATCGCTTTTTTATTTCATTCAGTAAGTGGTATGTTTTTTTATGTTTATATTTTATGGCTGTAGCAAGGTAACCGAACTAACTTTGGCTATCATCTGGACAGTAATATTACCTAATTGTCATGCGACTTATTGAGTTATGCCTGATAAGAAATGATTACGATTACGTCTCACAGATTTCATTGTTCGTGTTTGAATATTTCCCATAAAGCTAGACAATATTCAGCCAAAAAGTAATAAAATTAAAAGCTTTGTATATTTTAATTATGTTCAGACCGCACGTAAGTCTGGCATGAGGGTTGAATAAGTCTAGTAAAGTTTGGAAAGCCTATTAAAATGAATGTACTGATATTAACATTTTACTACAATATATTTCGCGTGAATTTTTTTTACATATATCACACATCTACCTACCTACACGTATACATACATAACTTTACCTCATTACATAACTAAAACATGGTATCAAATTAATAAATTCAAATTAAAACTATGTCACACAACCAATTACATGTGAAATTACAGCGTTACAAATATACACTTGAGTTTAACTCAAAGATGGTGGTTTGTTTATTGAGCCGTGCCAATTTGATAGTTAACATGTCTATGATAGGCCTCGCGTTGCCCCTAATACAATATCGGAACCAACAGAAGTCTCATATTATTTTAGCTGAATCATTTGGCTTAAGTTAATGTGGAAATGTTTTTATAATACTAAGTTATAATAGTTCAGATAGATTTAAAATATATTCCTAAAGAGCATGCTAAATTGAGATTTAATGTATGTGGAAGCGTTTTAATTACTATACGTAACGTATGGTATTATTTAGTTTTAAATAAATATTAGGTATAAGTTTTTTTTTTTCAACAAGACTCAACTTTTTTTCCATAGCGCAGGGGCGCGCAAATACAATTATTGGCTCGAAGGAGCGCGCTCAAAGCGCTCGCGATTTGACAATTCCAGTTGTGATTCACCAAATAACTAGTAAAAGTAAAATATGAAATGAATTGATTTTTGGTAAGTTGTATTAAGTTATCCGTAAGGGACGCGCTGGACAGAATCCGGTGGAAGCAGATCATCCGCTCCAGATGTCACCCTAATGTTGACCACGATCCTCAGATATGAGGGACCGACCAGAGAGAGAGTATTAAGTTAGTATACAATTATGTATTTTTAACTTCGCCACTTTGAAAAATTGCTAGGTCATATTCCAAAAATTAAGCATTGTTTACGATATTTATAAGAATAAAATAAGCATAAATACAATATATCAATCCAACAAACACCACACAAACAAGGAAACGTAAAAGCTATGATAGATCGGAACCTAATTATAAATATTTTCAAGTGAACTTTATCTTGAGATCAACTTTTACGCCCTTAATTACCATGTACAATATGGTATATATCTACTACAAATTTAATATTCTAATTGAGTAAATATTCCATCATCCATATTTCACATTCACGTGCGACTCACTAACGTATTAAATTCCCTGCTGAGACGTAACCCTTCTGATGATCATTTTGGACCAATCGAGCGAGCGTCACACGCCGGATGGCAAATGGTCGGAGCTATCAGTTTCTACAATCATCGAATCATCCGGCTAAAATCAGAGTGCACACTCTGAAACTAATTACAGGGGAATCCTTTGATTGAAGGTTCTCGCGGATACTGCTCATGTGTTGAACAGAATCGCTCATACATTATACGTAAGATTGTTGAAATATTTGAGACTAAACGTGGATGAAAGGTTTGCTTATTGTTGTTAGTTATATTTCGTAAGATAGAATTATATTGATGAATTGTTAACTATAAAATTGTTAACTATTAGTAGAGAATAATGTCCAGTCTATGTCCGACGACTTAAGAAAGGTGGCGGGTAACGGATGGATGAGGGCTGCTCAAGACCGGGATGGTTGGCGCTTTCTTGGGGAGGCCTACGTTCAGCAGTGGACGGCGATAGGCTGAGTATATAATGTCCAGTCTATGCCTAAGTAGTAATCCCTGCAATCATCGTAATATTCAGTAATTCTGCCGGGCCGAATTTTAAATATTTTAAACTGTATATATGTTTTTCTAATGTGGTACTTTAAGACTCATTACTTTTCTGAAAAACTGCAAAGTTAATTGCGTATAAATATGCGGCATAAAATGTAGAGGTCCCAGGTCCGATTCCCGGGGCGGGCTCTGTGCTTTTTTTTTCAATCCAGTCCAGTAATCAACAATAGATAACCCATGTCGTAACTATATATATATATACATATATATATATTTTGACAACAATGGGTACATTAATTATAAAAACAATAAATTATAATTATATTTTGTAATTAACAATTAAACTTAATACAATATTCCTTGGAGTGCTTCTCAACCGTGGAATATCAGCTTGTTTGAGAGACAGATCTACTTGTTTGGTAAAGAGCAAACAATTGGACAGAACTACAGAGCTGGGCATTAACAACACAAACAAATCATTCGGAGAACATGATGTGAAATCTGTTTCAGATTTCTCCGTCGGTTTGACTTTCGTTTGCTTCCTCCTCGGTTATATCATCTTACAGGGTTGCTAATATTATTTTGCATTTTTATTATTTTCAGCCCATTTACTTCTTACTGCTGGGCACAACTTAGAGGGCTTAGGCCTTAGTCCACTACGCTTGCCTAGTGCGGATTGGCGGACATTTTATTATTACCTAACCAACACGACAAAACCACACTTATGTGTAAGTGCAAAAAGTAAAATAATGTTAACTGACAACATTGCAATACGATAATTTCTCACCAGTCAATCCATGGATCTTTTCTGTGACAAAGTTTTACTACACTCAAGTCAAGATGGTCCATTCGTACTGTTCGTCTATTTGTACTGCTTACAAAAGTACCTACATATACACTATAATATGATTTTTTTTATTTTATTTTTGAAGTGAAAACGTCTTTAGTAGTCCTGTGCACTTTTTTTGGAATGGGTATAAAATGTTGAACTCGTGCCAGATCACGTGACCCTGATCGAAAATGCGTAAGACGCATTATAAATTCTCATGTTTGTGTACGATAGCGCAATAAATATTGTATTTTACCACGTAAATGACGGTACTTTTTTATATAGATAAATAAAGCAATTCGTGCGAAATTTTTCCCTTACCATTCTAAAATATTCAAAAATGCACAATGTTATTGTTGAAGTTTTCATTCTGCCGAAACTCCCGGAGGGCCACCCATTTTTTTTAACGTACCTACAACAAGTACAACCGGATTATGTCATTTAAGAACGCACGCGGTATTGACACATTTCTGTGACGTACCGATGTCGAAAAATCGCAACTGATATTAAACATGTCATTTAATATTTCTCTCTGATCTCTGAGCAACAATTTTGAGTGTGTCGCCCGCATGTGCTGCATGATTGAAAGCTGCCATACTGCGAACTCAAAGTATTCAATATCAAAAAGAATTTACATCAAACGAGCCAGCGGTAGGTTATTTAAACAAACGTTTCACGTAATATTTTAAAGACAGGTAATTCGCAAAGTAGCCACGGCAGTCCATTATGCATAGCTCTGCAGAACTGCAAATCCAATTTCTATTCAATGTGCGAAGGTATCGAGTCTAGACGCCGATTGTGGCCAGGTAAGAGCGAGTTAAATCGGATTTACACTTGGCCTATTTTCTTTCCTCTTGGATAAATTATAAAGCCCGTCCAATGTATTCAAAATATAAACAAGACGTGTGCTAACTTTGTACAGATCTGGATTATAATCTCTTAGCCATACAATATGCAGTTGTAAGTGCCCCAGGGGTGTTGAGCCCACGAAGAGACGTAATAAGCTTCAAAGAAAATTCCCTGTTAAAGGAACGTTCGTTAAATGAATCTGATTTTCTTTGTAAAGAATAAAGCGAATCTCCAAAAAAGTCTCGGTCAATTCACAACCGTTGGTGTACTCAAGGGAGTTAAAAAGTTACCCACGTCACCAAGTCCCCAGACTGACACAAATAAACAGGTTTTGCCGAATATTTCGGATTTGGTTTCGAAGTTACATTACTTGTATTTTCATAGTATAATCACTTTTTAGAAGATATATGGATTTAATAGAGCGCAGTTTTGACTTCGAATCCAGCGATGAAAGCACCAAAAAATCACAAAAAGAAACAAAGATTAACAAACAAACAATCATTGCCATAACAACTTATTAGTATATACCTATAATACATAAGTTGCATTCATACACTTTATACATCTAATGCTAATAATAATAATCAATTAATAGTTATATTTCTAAAGCGTCCAAATCTCTCAAAAGAACTCATATAACGTTATTGTGACTTTAAAAAATAAATATTTTGTACCTAAAAAATAATGCGTTCGAATACGCTGAACAATTTTGTACAGTAAGGAAATATTTTTATGGGTAGATGGTAGTAAAGTAGATAAAAGTAAAACGAGCGTCTCGAGCGGGCGGCGAAAGGGTTTAATCAAAGCGAGACTGCCCCTACGACCGGGGATGTAGTAAATAGTCCATATACCCTCTAACACTTTCCCGCAAGAATTTTCAGAACAAAACTTGCGGGAGAAAAGACGTACGTAGCGACTTACGATGTATTTTAAGCTGAACTTAACATTACAACGAAGAAATCATTATAAACGTACATACATACATAAACTCACGTCTGCATTCGCTGATGGTGTAGGCAGAGGTGCATTTCTGCACCCATATTTCGCCAGGTATGTATCAGTCCCACGTAATAGGGGGCGAGCCTATTGCCGTTTTTCGGGCACAATTCCAGACTCCGTGCTGCTACTGAGAATTCCCTAATGGAAAAACCCAATAACACTTTGCCCGACCCGGGAATCGAACCCAGGACCAGGACAGGACAGGCAGTCATTATAAACAACAAGGAAAAACTTTTTTTTGCAAATGTTGATTCTGGTATTGATAAAGAAAATTTGTCTGTATTATATTTACTATTATATTTACCTAAATACTTTAGTCTGCTGGTCTCCGACCTTACCACTTACATAAAGAAGTTGCTTCTGCTGTGAATAAATTAACAGGAACTTTAAATACGGCGGAAACATATTACGTATATAAATACGAGCGAAGTCGTGATGGCCTCGAGGTTTAGGCACGCGGTCGAGAATCTCAACGGTCGCGGCTTCAAACCCCAGACACACACCTCTGACTTTTCGAAGTTATGTGTGTATTCACAATGAATAATCACGTACTTTAACGGTGAAGGAAAACATCGTGATGAAACATGCACACCTAAAACTTCTTAGGAATTTCTTAGGTGTGTAGTCCGCCAAACCGCACTAGGCCAGCGTGGTGGACTAAAGCCTAAACCCTCTCAATGGTAGAGGAGGCCCGTGCCCAGCAGTGGGACGTATATGGGCTGATGATGAAATACGAGCGATACGCACAACTAAATCCATAAACGCTTAATTGTAAAAGAGTTAACTCTATGAGTAAGACAAGGTAAAAACGCTTTAGTAAATTTACCTCTTTAACAAGCCAAGAGTTTACTACAGGTATTAGAGAGTGTTATTATTTTAATTTACGTTTTAAATAAACACCTATTTTAACACAGCGGTAGCAACTCTACAAAATATTGTACTTAGAATTCATGTGGAACGAAAAATGCGTGAGTGTTTTTGATTTTTTAAACTGTTTAAATGGTGCCACTAAAACTGGGGATTTAACAAACAGTCAAGCACTGTAACAAATCAAAAAGATTAGTTCGGGTAGTCGTTTTTAGGTGCACTTCAAATGGCAATTGGCTAAAATAAAAACTATTAAACATTCCAGAGACCAATATAATGTGATTATGAAGTTTGCAAACTCGTGTGTGTATTGGCTGTTGTTTTCACAACTAAGTTTCGCTTCTAACCGTTTTTCAAGTAAAGATTTTTGTTAATGAAAAAAACAAACATTACAAAAAAAAATAGTTATACTTAAACAACCCGCTGCTTTCGTAAGACCTTTAGGGGAGGAGAGAAATAATGAATTCTTACTTTGGGCTTACTCTACGAGCCTTAAAATAGCAAACTTATAAGCTGCCGTTTACCAAGGGGTTGAAAGTTGAAGAAAGTTGCAACGGATGCCTTCAGAAACCCAACTTGAGGTTATTGTAGATAAACCTTCCATAATCGCATCCCCTGAATGTTATTTTGTTTTCTTCACACTAAATACAAGTGATAGTAAGTGGTTAAAAGAAAAAAAAAAGAAAAAATTATGTCATTTTTTTTTGCCTTTGGAACTTTAAAAAAATAAATACCTCACTAACTATTTCTCCGAAGTGCGTAAATATTTACAGTCGAAACCACATACTGTATAAATTTTCACCAGTCTGCCTCTTCTTTATATTTAAATATACTAATAAATATCCGGGAATATTTTTTATCTACCTAGGCCATTGATTTATGTACATTTGTTGGCTCAGTGTCCCCGACTGTCCACAGCGCGTTATGAAACTATTTTTATATTTAACAGCTATGGTATTATTTTATGCATAATATTTGTATGAAGTTCAAAGGAAGGCAGTTTATGTTAAAGGAAATTTAACAGCTATACTCTAGCGTATCTAAGAAATCGTTACTTTCTTTAAATTTGAAAATCCCATTATTATGATAATTTCAAATAGCTATATGTATTTTCATTTGTTTTATGACCCTATGCACATGGGCAAAAGGAAACAACATATTATTTTGACAACGGGGAAGTGATTAAGGTAATTGATCAACATTCCGCGGCGATGCAATCTCTGTGACTAGCCGCAACTGACTATACGATGCGCGTGATACATCGTTTTTCTTTAAAGTTATGACGTTCATCGATTGTTTAACAGCGTATTTTTGAATTAAACGGTTTATGCTTACTATTGCCTATTCAAAATGAATTTTTTTTAGACTTTTTAACAATTTAGAGGTCCCAAGTTTGATTTCTGGTTCATACAAAGTATTCTTTGGTTTTTCTTTTGGGAATTCTCAATAGCAGAACCCATCTGCAATGTATATGCCCGAAAAATGGCAATTAGCTCGCCCCCTATTACGTAGGACTTAAAACAGACCTGGTGATAAAATGCCTCTGTCTATGTGCCGTGTTATTCAAACTAAAATAGTAAAAATACGACATGTTTTCATTTCCATTATGATGTCACTCAACTCTTTTACTGTCCCTGAAGTTCTCGTCAATACGAAACGGGTGATCTCAATTATATTTGACGCGTGTCCAGTCTGTTAGAAGAAAGTTTTCAGACATTAATTCATGACGTGGCTTTAGAAAGCTTTTCTGTAATGTTCATCCAACTGTTAATAATAAGTAGAACGCGTTAATTTAATCAAGTTAAAAATTGTATATAAGTTATTATTAAATCTTCTATTGATTAAGGGTTTCTTAAGGGTCTACTAGTATTGATGAGCGACAAAGCTTACTCATATAAGAATTTACGAAGACTTTATGAATAATACCCGAAGGTGTTGGTAATAAAGTACATGAACCAAGACTATTCTTAGAGCAGCAATTTTAAGACTTGGTACAAATGATTCTAGTACACGGCCATAGCGTTAAACATTCAATTGACAACACACTCTACATACCATTGTGCCGTCGTAATATTTTTTATAAGTTGCTGAAAACTTTACCTTCTGATCTTACCTACTTCAGCTCAAAACCTTATTACGATTTGCTAAAGATAATACGACACTAAATCATTGAAGTGAAAAATTTCATAATGATCTAAAAAAACATCACCTCTAAATTAGTCATTATATGTTAGTATAGTTACGAATTAGTACGTTTTAAAGTAGGGCACCAATCTCTCGTCCGTAACGCGGTAATGTTTAACCCTAGCTTGTATTTGAGACAGTGTATATCGCAATATTAAATTGGCTCGCCTTCTGAATGTGAAGCTCCCTCCCGAAGGGCCGCCACTTGTGCAAATGTTGCTTCGTTGTAGACGTGAAAATTCCTTTCACCATTCGTCGAATCTTCCTGACAGGGACACGTTTTATGTTCAATCGGTGAGAATGTGTTCGAGGGTACCGTAGCGTACTATAAAGACGGTGCATAAACATCTATAAAACACGATTATGTACGGAACGAAAGGCGCAGTAAAAAGAATCATAAGTAGGATTTCTTTTTACGTTCAGTCAAGCAGAATATGCCTTTATTTAGCCAAACTTGTCTTTTTGCATTGCGCAAAATAATATAATAAATGAGGTGGTTTGTTTCAGAACTTTATGTTAATAACTTAGTGTACAATTTACCGATCCTTGTGAAATTTTCATGGAAATATTTTTTAATCTCGAATAGTTTATTTAAAGTAAGTACTTAAAACTGTTTTGTGGTACTGTTCAGGTAAGAAAACCTACAAGTATTTTTACAATGAGCAAAAGAAATATTTAGTATTATTTTCATCAATAAAAATAAGTTAAAAAGTATTAAATTATGAAATCCTAATAGAAATCCATATTTCACTTGGTTATTAATAAAGTCAATATTTAATAGAAATCATAATAGTTCATTATATCCAAAACACGTGCGAAGCAATCAGACGGGGCCTTTGTTCGTTTGTTTGCTGATGAAATTGAACTTTTCGCCAGATTACATACACGCGTTAATCAACTTAGGTACTTGAACAAACAACGAGAACGTCATCCCTCTTCCCAGTTTGATGTTTCGCAAATTGGCTCCATTTTTAAAAGTCGTCTCACTAAGGCTATATTAATTTTTGAAAGCCAAGTAATGAGAGCAACAGTTCAGAAAATACGGTTTCTGTGTTTGAGTACTGCTGCTCAACAGTCAAGAAATGTTTAATTATATCGTTCAGCGTTCGCGTATTCGTTGTACATTTAATGAAATTCATAAAATTAATAAGTATTGCTCACGGTTTTTACTTTAATGAAAATAATTTTAAATGCTCTACTTTGTGAGAATTGTTCGAAAAAATTGCGGTAATAAATTCACACGATTATTCACGACCGCTAGAATTTTTTATTGTTTATTGAATTTTCACTACAAAATGTAACGTGATTAAATTGCAACTATTCTGAATTGGTGAAGATAAAATCGATCACAATCACACATAAAAAAAAATTGTGTTTTATTAATAGGTGGTTTCGAAAGATATTTTGACATGAGGTACTAGCTGAGCTTAATAGTAGAGCCCCAAGTTTACTTTATAAGACAAACAAGACGGCCATGAAAGAGTATAAAATATAAATATTTCGTAAAAAAATGTTCAGTTAAGTGAAACGATAAACACATAATTTTCCATATGATATCGGCATTACAGGCACGTTATAACAAAAAAAACAATCTAAAAGTACAGTAAAACAAACAATAGAGAAAAATATTCAGTTCGCGTCATAAAGCAGCAGCAGCTGGAGCAATAGTAATACCGATAGCCACGACATAACGCACCCCCAATTGAACTCTAAACAAGCTAACGGTCATCGCAACTGAAGCGTGAGTTACTGCCTTATTGCCAACGCTTTCTATAAAATGGACGTTTTATTAGAACTAACCTAGTTGACTCGCATAATAGTGTTGTTGCGAGACTAATCTTGTTACGGGAAAATGGTTTTATTTTAGTGACTTTACTGACATCTAAATGTAAATGTTGTTTCGCAAAAATAATATTCGTTAGTGCGAATTATAAACCAGTAATCAACCAACAACATGTAGATGTTTCGTATAATTTTTTTTCGTGGTGTAATAATGCTAAATAATATTAACAAATAAACTCTATTTTAAACTAGGTTGCAAGAGGTATGCCTAAATAAGCCTTTATATAAGTTCAGGAACTAATTAAGCCGCTAGTCCTAAAATAATACTTAAATATTCATGCATCAGAAAAATCTTTTAAGATTAAAAACCTTTTCCTATAAACCGATGTTGAAATCTTTTTAAAAGAAGAAGAAATGCACACAAAATTAGATAAAATGCTATTTGCTTGCTTCCGGCACCGTCTGCCTCGAAATAAGTCAGTTGTCAGCAAATCCATTTCATTTGACACTGTCACTTTAGCAATTGAAATCCCTAATGCCAGACTTTATAGCTACATTTCCGGGAATATTTAAGTGCTTAAATTATATTATTTAATGTAAATATTTCAATTACAATGTTATGGGACCAATTATTCATTCTTAATTATTTCAATAGAATAAATGTTTGTATAATAATGTATAATGTACACTGGTAAAATAGAAAAAATATGACTCACTAATTTGTAGCCTTATAAGTCAGCCCTCTACTGGTTCTCACTGACGTCTAATCCCCGCTAGGTCTTTTATTTCCATTTACTGTAACATATATGCTTCATAGGGTCGTTATAAGTCTTTTAATTACTTGAGTCACAAAGATTCATAAGGCCTTGAACTTCCTTGCCTTCAACAAAAAGTTTACCTTATAAAGTTGTATTATGTGTTACAATATCATCATGAGAGTTGATCGAGTAATTTGTAACAGAAAATATGTTCAAACACTCAACAACACACATATTGTTTTCAAAAGTTGAACGTTTACACAAAACAGTAATGTTTTCATTTAACAACTCCGTTGATTTTCTTCTATCGTTATTGTAAGAGTAATTCATGCGTGGCGTTGAATGCCTCAGAGAATGTTTATTAGAAATATTATTCGGAAAGTAAAGAAGTTATAACGTAAAAAGAAAGCTTCGCTGGAACATAGCCGGGGGCAACACAAGCCAGTATGTTTACGTAATTTACTTCCACGAACAGGTCTCACAACTCTAACATTGGGAGCAGTAACCAAAAACAAAATTTTGGCTTCAGGTGCCGAATTAAACACTGGCACAGCTTGAATATTAATAATAATATTCGCATTTCGTTCGTCTCATATTTATACCATGTATATGCAAGTGACGGTTGAAGGAATAAGGAAAATAGAATGATATTTATGTAATAATGATTCACAAAAGGATCAATGTGCTTATTGTTACACTAAGCGGGATCTCATTTTCACGCTATTTTTGATATCTAGGGGAAAGCTGATCATGACATTAACAAATCCTTTATAATTATATGGGGTCTGGGTTATACTTTGAAACAAACTTATCTGTTTTGTGTTGTAATCAACTTCAACTTAAGATTTTAACGGTGTGTATAGACTATTTCAATTGCACGCGGCTCTCGGTTTCGCTCATCCACCATGCTGCCAGCCAATAAACAATTCATTATTTTTCCACGTCCAATACAATGCCATCATTTTCGTGATCATCACGTAACTGACAAATAACACCAAACCTCAAAACTCTACAAGTTATTTCCTAATGATTAAAAACTACATCTTGTCATACAATTCTCATCAAATCAGAAAGACAATTCAGTTATGCTGTTTGTATCAAATAAAATTCGGAAGTAAAGTTAATTTACCGGGCTATTGGACAACGCATTTCATTACCGATATTGGATTCACTAATTGGACAAAGTTTTTGGTATACAATAAAAATAATAAATTTCTACTAATAGCTGTGTTGAAAGCAACTTTAGAATGAATTGTACTTATTACCTATATTTAAATCACACTACAAGGAAAATAAATAATGAACTCTAAATTTTATTTTAAAGAACACACACACATTCAATCTTGGAATTCCAAAGTGATGAACAGAGGTGCATTTCTACATTGAAGTTTCAGGAGCGTAGTTTTTAAGGTCCACCAAGGTCTCATATAACGCCTATACTCTTATTCCAGGCCAGTTTCCAGATTCAGTGATGCTGCTATAAATTTCTTAATGAAAAAATCTAATAACACTTTGCCCGACCCGGAAATCCAATCCAAGATCCCTAGCTCCCACAACAAATTGTGCGGTAGGACCAAGTGTTTTGGGACCAAAGATTTATATGTTCCTATTTAAAATTAACATAGCACATACATAATTAAAACAGAATATATAATACACCTTTGTAAAATTGCCCTTAACTCATATAGCATATACGTAAGTAGCGGAGCATATCCTTTGAAAGCAGCGACTGCATAAGACAGTCCAATCGATCTTCCCGTTTCGATTACCTGTTTAATTTATAAGCAAATTTATATTAAAATTCCGTAGTAAACACTCCCTGAGGACGGATGGGGTGGAAGGACGCACTTGGATAATTGATCACGTCTTAATGCTGCTGGCTGAGGGCGCGCCCACCTCCGCCCATCAGATTAAACTGATCTGTTATTATTTCTCAGACAGCCCTGCTTTTGTCTAGCATAATAAAATATTTTTTGCACAACGCAAATTATTGTTGTAATAAATTGAATACATTAAACAGTTAATTGATTTACATTGGCTACATGTGATATACGAATAAAGGCTTTATTAGAAGCGAATGCTACCGGATCTGAGTTTAAAAAAATCCAATATATTAAGTTAAAAACTTTCAGTATTTAGATTAAATTAGCAAGTTCAATTTCAGAAGCAAGATTAAAAGCCTAAGAAGCTGATGCATTCTTTGCCTTTATTCATTCATTTTAATAAAGTGCCTTATTTTTAAGTCTATTATTACACCATTCCATTCAAGTCAACAATATTTGATTCAACGTTAGAAGTTTCGTACCTTAAGTTAATAATGGTCTAAAGTAGAAATGAAAGGTTTGTATAGTAGAAGCGACGGCACATTACGCTTGAGAAGAAATCTGTAATTACATTTTCAATCCATTGGTAAGGGCCTGGAGGAAAAATAAAAATTTATAAGAAACCGGAAGATGTTATTTGTGGCGTTCCTACCCTTTATATTGATTTCCTTTTAAGTTTATAGAAGACTTATCTAAACTGTTCTCGAAAATAAAATGACACCGGTGGTGATAATTCAGACATCGCGAGATAGTGTCCCCATGTAAGACATATAAACTATATATTATACTTCATGGTCTCGCGGGGCGGCGCACTATGGGCAAAATAGGTCATTCTCATATCAAAAATCTGTACTTTTTTTGTTTATAAAGATATCGCTTTGAAATTTTGCATGGATATAGTCGAAAGTACAATCATTTAGGGATTTGCATGAATTTATGATACTAATGTTCTAACCCGGTTTTGCTTGGGTTCAAAGTTAAAATGCGAAGAAAAAAAAACTATATTTATTTTACACTTTCGAAAATATTATCTAAACTAATATATAGGGATTATATATAGGGACTATATAAATAGGGACTACCTAAAAATAAATTTATTGGGTTTTTAAAACTTCAATTAACATAAAAAAAGTTTATCTTTTTTATAGCACTTATAAACTTACTTAAGTATAACATTTAACGCAAAGAAATTAAATTACAAAATATTATCTTATAGTTAATTTATTATAATTGGTTTTAATATACAGATTCACAATTCGACCGATGAAATAACTATTAAATATAACTTAAACATATATGTAACTTGTTTTGCTGGATCTACAATTAGTTGATGAACCTTTAAAAGAACCAAAGTGTCTTCGTCAAGTTCTTTAATATTTTTTAAAGTATTGCTTTCGAATACTGGATATGTATGGATCAGACGTGTATAAAATAGTATGAAAAACATCTTCATTCCTAGCAGACCTTGAGCATTTTCTTGCATGATGCAGTCTAAATTTCTTGTAGTCCTTATTCCCGGATTCTTAGGCATTTTCTGAAAGCTGTCCAATGGGCAACACTGAAAAATGATTTATAATACTCTCTTCATGTATTAATATTGTATGCACGGAGGATGGCATATAATACCAGTTGTATTTGCTGACATAAAGTCTAGCAGTCTGCAAAGCAAGAGATTTTTGAAATCCTCAATTATGAAATTTATGTGGTCCCTGGTTGTCTATGGTTGTTTATATAATATATTATTATTTCTTCCTTTGAACAAGTAAAACTGGCCATTTTCACTGTAATTATTGTGATAGAATAATCACCCTCGACTGAGGTTTATGTAGGAAAGCTATGAGTGTAGAGTGCAATTAAACAATATATTTCCCACATGTAACGTGTGCAAACTCATATAAATACCATTTCCTGGCAATTACATAGTCAATAAGACCATAAAAGAACACTATTTTTTCTTAACCGCAAAGATAACGTTTTCGCGAACGTGGGACTCGGTTGATATTTATCATCATAACTTCTACATAAGCACGTATAAGCAGACAAATTTTTTATATGTCATTTTTAAAGACCTAAGCTATTGATAAATACAAAATTCAAAACTTCGGCAAGCTTCGATAATAAAGAAATACCTAATTGAAAATTGTAAACTGGATTTTTTTATCTATATTTATAAATTTTATCATTATATACAATATATGCTACTTAAAGCAAATATTATTTTATCAAAATTATGAGAAAGAAACATTCTTTCCAAAAATATATAATTTATTAGGTGTTTTTTAACAATTTCAATCTGAAAATTGATACTGAATGTACGAAAATTATCTTGACAAATTTACTTAAAAGTAAATGTGAGTTTTTCAAATCTGTTTATCAAGTAAAATCATGATTCCAAAAGGTTATAATTCTTTCTATTTCGATAATTAACATCTTAACTATAAAACAAAATCATCAAAACAAGTAATAAGTAACTTTTTTAAAAACTATTTTTGATATGGCCTTGTTCTAACGTTTTCCATAGTGCGGCGGGACTACCTCATAGTATCGCGGTACAACTGTGGGCCGTGCAATCTAGAGCTCTTGGGTTCGATTCCCAGTTCGCGCAGTGTTATTGAGTTTTTCCATTAAGAAATTCTTAGTAGCAGCACGGAGTCTGGAATTGTGTCCGAAAAGCGGCAATAGGGTCACCCTCTATTACGTGGAACTGATACATACCTGGCGAAATGTGGGTGCAGAAATATACTTCTGCCTCACCCTTCGGGGAATACAAGCGTGAATACAAATACTCTTTCGTATTTATGTATTGTACAACTCTAGTAGCAACCTACATCAATGCAATAGTAAAGCTCGACATCAGTTTAACACCTCAGTCGAGCTAGCTTATTTGGATTTTTTTGACAAAACAGAAGAACTAAAATATTTTTATTTAATTTAACGCACCTAACAGTAAGTTCAGCGCAATAAAATTATAATGGCATCTGATGAGAAAAAATTATGATTACGTATACTCACCGCATCCGTCGTTATGATTTAAAAAAACAATTATTATATATGAGTTTAATAAAAATATTGATTGGGTTTCTGATTTAGGTATTCTCAAATTAGGCATTGTGTCATTGGATTCTATGCGATACTGTTACCTTCCAATGAGGCCGGCCCATATATAATGTTAATGAATAGAGCGCCTCTCTATCGATTATAAGATAATCAAAAATACGACCATAAATAGGTTAGAAGCATTGATTTAGTCGCCAGCTAAAGTCCACATTTGGCGAAGAGAACAATGGTGAACCCTAACCCGGTTCTAATATAGATGCAAGTATATAAAAGGTGAACACAACATCGCCATTGTGACCGCAGTTTACTAGCCACGAATAATGTGCCCAGAAAATCGCTGATTAAATTTCTGCTACGGTGAATTGCTGAACCTAAATAAAAGTAGAAATATTTGCGTCATTTTTTGATTATATATCAAAATTAATTTATAAATGTTAAAACGTGTAAATTTCTTATATTAATGAAATAAAAATAATAATACACATATACACAATAATACACATATATTTTATACTAATAAATAAATAGCTAACCACTGGAATTGACGATAAAATTTTATTAAATGTGCAATTCATGCGATTGTCTGTAGGCTTATATGTATTGTTTTCATACATGTGGCTTCATTTATGTTAATAAATGCAGAAATAAAACGACGGTTTTTTGGTTAGCATAAAAGTGTATGTGCAAACAAAAACCAAGAGACCGGACTACACGGACCGAAGCTAATGATTTTGTGATGTGTTACTTTTGTTTCATACATAAAGAGTTATTTTCTAAAAACACGAGACCAAAACATGTTTCTTATTTTGGAATGGGAACTAAGTTTGCTTATTATATCAGTACATAAATTGTAGAAACTCCAAGTGGTTTAACTGATAAGAAATGACCAATACGCACACCTTCCCTTCACAGTTCTTTAAATATTGAACAGATGCGGAAAGTTGAAGCCTTTAGGGAGGTGAAAATGGGCGAAGGAGGGCATCAAGTATAGTTTCTCCTCCAAGAATATAACCACAGGATATAAATCACTAAAACTACGAACAAGCATCCTCAACACGTATAATAATAGTTTGAATTAAAATACACATAGTTCACTTTCGTGTGTTGTACTAATTACACCACATTTCTCAGAACTGTGAGCTGTTTCACACGTTTCATGCAAAATATCTCAAGCAGTATATTATTCTATAAATACAGTTGAGGGAAAACGAGTCGCACCTGCATACAGTAGTCTGTGCCAAGTTATAATGCTCTAATGAGAACCCAGCTGACATTTGTTTGCAAAGGTCAAGTGACAGTTTGGCTATACTCGTTCTAATAGTAAATAAAATGAAACTCATGATTTATTAACAAACAAGATTCTGATGGTTACTTAATTAGCGTGGAATTTGGTTCCAGAATTTAATAAAAAAAACGAGTGTATGTGGAATAACATAAAAATTAATGCAATAGATTTTTCGCTTTTTGAAAATTTCACAGGGTTTTTAAGAACAAATTCTATGCGGTACCACTATCTCTATCTTTGCTCTGTTCTTTTTTAGGCGGATGGTTCTAACATCTCCAAATCTTATGCCGTCAAATTAACGTCGAAATTAACTATTTATGCGTTACGCTAAAAGCTCTCATCCATGTAATTACAACAAAGATAATGCGACAACCAAACAAGGTTTCACGACAAACGAATTAACATTCATTTGACGTCGTCGTATTGAAGTTTGCGTTCAACATTCACCCAAGTTTCGAGCGCTAACAAATATTGTTCATCTGTCAAACTGTAAGAATACACTGTTAGCAATATAAATTTATCGTAGACAATAAATCGTGCGCGGATTTATCACCTTCAATACAATGCTTAAATGGTTGAAATGGATCTGGTTAGAAGTTCGCGATTAAACAATAACTATTGTCAAATGTTTATTGTCTATGTAACATAGGATAACATGATATCTTCTGAAGTCTTCTTGAGTAACTTATAAGTAGTAGCCTATATCAAATAGCCGTTGACTTTCATAAAGTTATGCGCAATCGCGGTCTTTCCTATAGTTGTATGATTCGGTTTAGTCGTTATACCACAAAATTATTATTAAGCCACAGAATCTCACTACATACATATACTTCTCTCTTGAAGGCCTAATTTTTAAACAATATATCTAGAACAGGTGGCTCCCTTCTAGTAAACGACCACAACCTCAATCCATACAGCAACCATAAGTTCCAGGGCGCCTTGATAGGAGCTGGCCTTTTGTAATCGGTAAGGAAGAAAACTAAAAATGGCGTGAAGTCAGGCTAGACTAGGCTTTTTAATCATACGAAAATATTAATATGAAATATTAATCGAATGAGAATATTTAGTATTATCGGCCCAGGCTATTAACCATTTACTATTAAATACTATTTCCAATACTTTACCACATAGCATAATGTTCTGTAAACCTGTATTATGCTTAAAAAAAAAACAATTGAAATACACAATTTATAATGTCTTACATAAAAATACAAACACATTATAAAATAAAATACTCGTAAATAAGCAATCATTTTATAGAAAATTAAATCAAAAATATCTAATTTCACGTAACAACTCAATACCGCCGCTAATGGATTTTGACCGCAGAGTTAGTAAAAACAAGCTGAAGAAATATAATGAAAAGTAGGTACCTGAACACCGCACAATTTATTGCAAGCACTTAGCAACTCTCGGGAAACACACACGTTAAGTCAGACACTAAAGTAGCCCTCTCTAACCAATACTTAGAATATTTTCTTCTTTACGTTCAGTTGTAAAGGTAAAACCTTGATGTAATTGTAAAAATGGTAAAACACTCGAAAATTCTAGAGACGATGCTTGTTACATTAAATTTTTACTTTCGTTTTCTTTTAAAGCCTTTTTTATCTCCCTTGTGATTCCCTATGATGTACATGATATCTTAACGTGTATTTTATAAGGCACTTGGGGAGCTCCAGATATAGTTTTTATATCAAAAACGGTAACTAATATTCTCAGAGATAAGTAGTCTGTAATCCGAATCCAATGCCGTCTACAATATTTATTCAATGTAAAATATTTAAATGTGTAATACAAAATAAGATATCCTATTCTTACAAAATACACGGCTGATATCGCAACCGAACGCGGCAGTGATTTTCAAATCAATTTACATAATACTCGTGGCGTATACTTGAATTTAAAAATCAGCGATGTAAGAAAGGATTGTGAGATAAAGTTATCCGGGTTTTACCCACCGCCGTCGCCCCTCGTATGCAAAGTGACGGCCGAGCGGGGCATGTTTCTGACATAAAATGCACGCTAAAGGGCGCACACTAGCTACAATATCCCATTTTCAAAGACCGCGCAAAATGTATGCAGGCTAAACAATTTCCTGCTCTGAGAGAAAAAAAAGTCATAACGGGTACGCTAAACCAAGCGTCAAATTTACTACTATTCATCTTTCTAATCTAAGTTACATATATGTATTATGTCATGTAATTATGCTGTATAAGTACGCTTAAAACATAGCTACGAATATTTTATAAACATTTCACCAAGTCAATTTATAAAGTTGTAGGCTTAAATGCGCCGAGGGCAGTGCTGAAATTAATTACGAAATTAATGAAGAAAAGTGACAAATATTTTAACATAATGAAGTGACGGTAACTGATTGCATAATCATCTTCTCGCTCTTAAACTCTATTAAACTTTATAATATACAATGAGATCTTCATTCTTCATATTAGTGAACTACGAACTTGGTACGTATCATCTATTTAATCACTGGTGCGTTTTTTTTCTTCTTCAATAAGCTGAGAATTAAATTTTCTGAATATTTGATCATACTGGTTTCCTCTCTCTGCATCTCACGCCCATAAGTATGATGCGTACGATCCAGAAGTCAAACAGAACAACACGAAGTCAGTAAAGGTAAATTATGCTCATCCTCTGTGGACTTCACAATACGATTGGTGAAACGGGTGTATAAATCTCTGCCTATCCTTTCGTGGATACAGTTGTAAGAGTATGTCATGTATTAATATTAGGTAATAATATATATAAATATAGATAAGCAACGGATTCTTCTCGCAACTGCCTTAAAAAAAGTTGTCAATGAAATTGAGTAGTTTAGTAAAAAAAAACTTAAAATATTGAAATACTGTAAAGTTGTATGATAAATTGACTGTCTGAGTGAATTGTAAGTCAAGAAAGCACTTTTAAAAGTCAAGTCAAGTCAAAAGAGAGGCCTAGACCAAAGATAATATTTCCAAGCCACAACTCATCATCATCATCAGCCCATATACGTCCCACTGCTGGACACGGGCTTCCTCTACAATGAGAGTGGGTTTAGGCTTTAGTCCACCACGCTGGCCTAGTGCGGTTTAGCGGACTACACACCTAAGAAATCCCTAAGAACTTTTAGGTGTGCAGGTTTCATCACGATGTTTTTCTTCACCGTTAAAGAACGTGATAATTCTTTGTGAATACACACATAACTGCGAAAAGTCAGAACGCCTGGGGTTCTACCCGTGACCGTCGAGATTCTCGACCGCGTGCCTAAATCTCGAGACCACACAAGCCACAACTATGATGTTGTTATTGCGCATTCATGTCACGTAAAGATTTAATATGTTGATATAACATAAATAATGTTTTATTATCGGGATACATCTTTTATTTATCACTCACATTTGCCCGCGGCTCCCAAAGTGGTTTCACTCGAGTCGAATTCGAGTAAGTCCCATAGGAATCGATCTTCAATCCCAAATAAAACATCCTTTATTGGCCAACATCTATTTCGTTGCCAAATGTCATCAGAATCGACGCAAGTGATTGCTTTCGCAGTTTGAATCGTCACATCAGTCTATTTTCGTTCTGACACGACAAACAAACAACACCATATCTGATGGTAACCACTATGTTATACAAATAGAGCATCAACTATTGCCCCCTAGCCGGCTGGTATGATTTTTCTCCACGCACTTCTAAGTCTTGTGTAATACAAATCACAAATGGAATCCTTTTGATACAGAACATTTATTCGCCACGTTTCAAAATGCTGTTATTTTTTTGCAATATATCAGTGTATGAATGCATCCGCTCGTATTCTGTAAGACGCGTTATCCACCTTCGGCGCGCGACCGAGAGAGCATTTTATTTCCCGGCTTTACTGCAATATCGGGGATAATCCCCGTTTCTGCAACTTGTGTCGGTATTCTTTTTTCCTGTACAAACACGTATCGGTTACATAGGAATAATTTAGACGGCGCAAAAACCTTGTTTCTGACTCAGTGCTCAGCGCATCGATTGAAAACTTCTTTGAATTAAACTTTGATGTTATTTCTTACATTAATGAAATTGGCAATGACTTTATGCTAATTTATTTCATTTTCATTTTCGCATTCAAATATATAGTCCTATATTAACATTATTTGGTCTTTTCATTAACCGAATAAAATGAATAAGACAGTTTCCTTTCCGTTCTTACTTTTAAACGCATTCAACACCGACTTCTACTCGTGTGATATTTCTATAGTAAATTTTGAAACTTTGTTATCTTGAGTGTATTGCTCTTTACCATAACTTGTGCTACAAATTTATATAATCATCTAACTGAACCACATTTTACGTAAATATATAACATCGTTCGTTTAGCTTTATAATAAATGTGTTTTTAAAAATATTTAACATTTTCTGATAGCAGCATAGACAATGTTTATGTTTGAGACATGAAATGATCTTTTACTCGGAAAATATTCCCATCTAAACAAATAAGAACTTAAGCAAGTAGTTGACAAAGAAATACTTTCGCATAACTATGTAAATCCGTCTATTTCACCCCATTTGAACAAATCCACTTCGAGGTAAATTGAGCAAATTTCTTAAAGAAAAAAAGCAATTTTCGTATTCAACGCTTGCTAAAGCCTATTTCAGCGTCACGAAAGAGTACAAAAGTATTGTTTATGAAATAAACAAGCGCCAAGTACCTGTCACGGAAAGAACATATTTTATTGTTGCCAAATTATTATCATACAATTCACCGTTTTTACTACCTGTTTTTATCTCCACAGTGGGTATAGTATTTTGTTCATATTTCTATGTTTTATTTAATGGAACATTTTGCAATCCCCACCCCTTTGTTCATATTGTTGTGAGTGTCACATATTTCAGACCCAAAAATAAGATTTATTTCTTATGTTGTGGGTATCAGAAACTACGAGAAACTTTCCGGTCTCACAAGTGGATCACACAAACATTTGTCTTGGTGTGGGGATCGAACCCGTGGCCTCTCGTTTCGCAACCTGGTATCTAACCAACTGCGCCATGCGGCGGTTAAAGCTAGCCGCCTGTAGGTACACTTTTTCATCATAAATTCAAACACATAACATAACTCTTGAGCCACTTTCAGCCACAGCCAAGATTTAAATCGGACCTTGATTTTAGGCTTTCGACGTTAATATTATAGATTTTTTAATTAAAAGTACTCAAAATCTTTATTGTAATTTTTTTTGTTACAAATGAAAATTTCGAAATACTGTTTTGGGGATTAATTTATGATATTGGCTTCTTAATAAAACTATACCTACATGGATCTAAGTTTCATGATGAAGTGGAAAATGGGGGTCTTGCTGTTGTCTTACTTTACTATTAAACAAAAGTTGAATTAATTACTGTAAACCACTCAAACAGTTTTAACTCTTTGTTCATTCCACACGTTAGTTCTGAAGTAAAAAGTGGACTGCATGTGACATCAAAATTGCAAGTGCAGTAAAAATGTGCAGTGGTCTTGTGAGGTGTATTGCATAGGGAAAGAAGCTTTTATAATTTGAGCGCGGGTGGCGTGGCCGAGACACCGAGCCACCGACAAAGCCTTGTTTCGTTTGTGTTACGCATTCAATTTATTACTTTGAAACTGACACCTTAATGTATTGTTTAAGAATACGTAATGGATCTTTATGAATGTGAGAATAATTTATACAACACATTCAATAGAATATATAGTTAGAATAAGCCAATGCATTGACTTGTAGGACACGGGTGATCACTACTCGATACGATAAAAAAGTAGAATAATTTCAGTATTGTCTCGTGGTATCGCAGTATATGCCATAAAAAAGTATGTGAACTAGAGGTCCTGGGTAAGTGATATTGGGTTTTTCCATTAGGAAATTCTCAGTAGCAGTAAGGAGTCTGGAAATGTGCACGAAAAAAACGTCAATAAGCTCGCCACGTGGGACTGATAGATACCTGGCGAAATGTGGGTGCACAAATGCAACACTGCCGACCCCTTGGGGGATACAGGCGTAAGGTAATGTATGGTTATGATTTATGTATGTTTGCAATTCCAGAAATGTCAATCTTAAAATAATATTATAAATGTAATTGAGAAAAAATCGATATTTGTTAACACACTCGCAAGTTTTCTCTTTACTAAATATTTTTTTAGAAAACCAATTATGAAAACACACAGAACTCGAAAATCCAATGTGCTTACGATTAAAACACAAGGCTCTCTTATCTCGCAAATCCATTCTGTGCCAACTAGACTGTCACGCGCTTACGAAATAATTTCAAACACAGCTCCCAAAATATTTTCATGAAATATTATATTCAAGTGGAGGTCATTGCGCGGTGCAGCGGAAATGCAGACAAGTAAAAAAAAAGTATCTCCCATCTGTGCAACATAGTGTGGTAAAAACGTCTGTCAGCCAAATCGAGAATATTTCACATCGAATAAATGATTTGTCAAGCTTTTTTCCAACATTAGCATTTCACTTTATCTTCCTGTTGTGCATTAAATTTACTTCAATTTGTTCTATACCGTGTTTGTCATTGCCCATTGTGATTCTAAATTAAAATTTAATATAGCTAGGACATTTTAAAACAATTAAGAACGTTGATAAGAATAAATAAAACATTATTGTATATTTAGATGGTCTCGTTTTAATCAGTTTAGAGTGAATGAATAGACTAGCCCGTTAAATTATAATAACCATCGAGCGTAATGTTCTATAGGGGAGGCTTAAACACAAACACACTAGACACAAACCGGCTTAAAGCCTCATATGACGTAGTTGATAAATACATGTATAAACAGTAAAAACGACATTCAAGTAGCAAAAATTCTATTTTATTTAACATATTTATTTACGACACCACACGATAAAATAGAATTAATAAAAGAAACGAAAACTTTTTTAAGAAGGTTGTTAAAAAAACTGTATAAATTTTTAATGATTTATATAATAGGTAAAATACCTACTAAATAAAAGCGAATTATTCGGATACAAGTAATATGTGAAGCGGAATAAGATAAACAACAGCGTAAATGTGTAATTTCATTTTGTTTTGTTTCTTAAAGGTGTGGTCGGAGTTCTGCGCAATCTAAGTTTTTAGTTGACTTAGGTTTGCTCGGAAGGCAGGAGGTTTAATAACAGAGTATTTACAACGGTACACAAACTCCTCGTTATACTTGGGTACTTACGCTATAACGTTAAACAAGGTATCCCCGAGCCCATGTTGTAATTAACATAGATTAACATCGAAAAATATTACTCTTGCTTTTTTGTTTAGTTGGATACTTATTGCATTTGTAATAAGTTAATAATTGCTTATAGACTTATGTTTTGAAAATTGCACTCGATTTTTACATTACATTATAATAAAGATTAGCTGATTGCAGGTCCTCACATCCAACACAGAAAAATCGTAATCATAATTCGTAAATTTGAGAGCAAGTAAAACTATCAATTCTGTTTCGTACAATATAAACCCGTGCCAAAAACTATAAGTGCATCATCTATTCAATACGTACAAAATATACATACAGTATCAAAGCAACACCAATTATTCTGCCGTGTAAACCAGTTCACGTTGTACTGGACAGTTGCAAAATTTATGGACAGATATCCTGACAAAGTTCCCAGAGAGCTGTTAGGTGCAACTGCAGACGGCAAAAATGAATAAATAACGCATCACATTCATAGTCCAACAACACGCTCCGTAGTTGGCGTGTATGACACGTCACGAGCTGGCACATACGAGTACATATTGTATATTTGGGACGATTTTTTCGCCTCAAAATTTAGGGTAATGTTTTAATTGTTCACGCCTTGAAATTGGCTGCAACTGGAAAAATACACAATGTACCTTTCTGGTATAGACACTATTGCCATTTATATATACTCAGCCTATCGCCGTCCACTGCTGAACGTAGGCCTCCCCAAGAAAGCGCCAACCATCCCGGTCTTGAGCAGCCCTCATCCATCCGTTACCCGGCACCTTTCTTAACTTGCCATTTACCAAGCGTATTTTCTAAGACAAGAAATTATAAATCTTTTCCATACCTCATTTCATACAATCGCAAACACTTCACAGTTTTGTTGTTTATTACTGTTGGAAAAGCTCGTCTTTAATTACATTTTTTTTTATTTAAAAAAGTCCACACTATTTTTATGACAATACTAGTCCCGCACCAAGAATCTCGATGTATTTGTTTAAAAGCTGAATGGTTTCATTTTCATTAATACAAGTAAAACACACAATGAAACTAGTGTATTCGGAACCGCATATACACAGAATCAAACCGAATTTTTTGCGTAACTTGGGCCGAAAGATTATAATTGGGCCTGCGGCACTATCACTCATAGAATGGAACGCAACAGAACTTTAACCTGCTCTTACTATAAGGCCTTTTATTAGTTAAACAAGTAACATAACAAAGCGACAAATCCATCTACCCGCAATTCACAAGTTCCACAAAGATTCGGCAGCCATTGACCGTGGACATTACTTTCGCGTTATTGAAGGCAAACATTATTTTCTCATTAAACACTGTACCCTCTCAGTTTAACACAGGGTTGCCATTTTGGCTCACATTGTATAGTTTTCTAACATTTTCATACAATATGCGTGATCGATCAAGTCGAGTTTATTGTATAGAGGCTATTTAATAACGCCTTGTTGATGGAATACACGTTTAAATTTCTTCTATTTTAGTTACTTTAATTTTATGGAACATTAAGAATTTGTATGCCATAGTAATTAAAAAATAATAATCTTGCCTAAAGTAAGTAATTCTTGATAATTATAATTTAATGACGCCTCTGATTTTGTAATGACTAAAAAATCTGTTTTAAATTCCAATTCCTTAAATGCAATTCCCTGTTAAAAATATATTACTTCCTCATATAAAATATTTATTCTATTAAATAAAACTGTCAAAAATATATTTTTTTAGTACTAAACTTAAAGTCTTGATACCCGTGACTTAAATCAAGCTTTAAGTATACACACGATGAAGGAAAACATATAGTTTTCATGTCATCCGATAACTTTGGACAAACATTGAAGTTTAATGAGACATCTGATACATCACAAAGCGCAGCCTTACATACTGTTTTTAATAGCAAGACCAAGGATTCCCTGAGCTGAGAACTTGGATAATACGAGTACATATACGTAGTAAACTATATTGAATATACAACCTATGTAACAAAACCTTCTTCATAAAATCGCAATTAAATAAATAAATACACCCAACAGTCACATACATAGTTCTGACCCCACACTAAGATACTAGTCTTGTGTCGTGGGTATCAGAAACTACGAGAGACTTTTCGGTCTCACAAACACCCAGACCCAAAACAAATACTTGTGGATCGCACAAACATTTGTCTCGGTGCGGGGATCGAACCCGCGGCCTCTCGTTTCGCAAGCTGGTATCTAGCCAACTGCGCCACGGGGCTGTCAAATTCAATTATTTAAAAATTAATTAATCTGGTCCGCTCTAGCAGCACGTCGCCACGGACAATAGTAGAAACTTCAACAGTAACTTTTCGCTGCGCGAGTGAGAAACACAATGTGCCAACCTTGAGTCGGAAAGACGTCGGATGGTCTCATTTGTCAGATAGGGCCGCGCAAGCGCCCCGCCATGTAGGAATTCTAATTAAACTTACACTACATTTAGACGAACTTACATAGCCGTGGAGCGATGAGCTCCGTGAACTTTGCCCGCCTTCCATATGTGAATATGCTAACCAGTAGCGATTTTCAATCACAAGCCAAATGTCTTACAATAATTACAGAATCCGGATAGTGCACTGTACATGCCTTTAGAAGATATGTGTGTATGTTGTTTGGCTTTCATTAAATAACCGTTCTTGGTTAATTGTAGAAAAATTGAATACGTAACGTATATATACAAATTTAAAAAAGATTTTTTGTTTCGAGGTTCCGTTTCTTCATAGACTGTCGTTGAAAAATTATTTTTTAAACAATTGACAAATCTAAATTGCCACCATATGCATCACTTACCTAATATTAATTGTTTAACACTTCTACATAAGTACCTACATTATCGTAGTCGTACACTTATTACATACTATATATATGCTATTTTTTATATTTTATACATTATTTAGTGTTTATTCATATAATGTAGTGAAAAAGCCACTCAACAATTGCATTATCATATATATTTAATGCGTTAGAACACTCATGCAAACACTCGAATAGATTTAATTTTGTGCGCAATTTTAAATGCTTTTAACTTTTATATCGACAAAAAATCTACAATACATTGTTTGTATAAAATAAATTGCAAATGTCAGTGTTTCATTTTATTGACAAAGTAAAAATAAAAGACAGAAAAATTCCAACAGATACCTACGTATTCAATCAAAAAAACAATTCCCGTTCGCACCTTTGTTGTCCCTAGCCACAAATATTTTCAATAAAAAAATCGTAAAGTGCGAGTCCCTCGTCAACAATACTGTTTCAAATCAATCATTCCTGACAAATTATACTTTTCGATGTCTCCGAAAGTTGTAGGTAATTAAAAATCAAAGTCAAAAAAATTGAATGAAATAGGAAAGCAATTTAAGTTGTAACGTTATTTAAGGAAAGATTGTTAAAAGTATAAATCAAAAGTAAGAAATTTTCAAATTTATGATGGTTATTCACGACTGATTTAGGATGTGTGGGTTTACTACACGAATGACGCAAAAAAACAGATCATTTCGAAATCACAGTCTTATACGCCAATTCTACGAGTATTTATTAATGTAATGTTTTTTCGGCGGTAGGTGTCAATAAGTGTAGACGTGTTCGAACTTTCGTTTAATTTTAAAATTATTATAATTAACATAAAACAAGTTATAAGTTACTATTATTTATTTAGGAAAATAAAAGTCTCGTATGTAACTATAGTTTATTAAGTACACCACCTGCTGGCAAATACACTTTGTAAATCACAACACGTGGACCATGGCTCAACTCGCAGACATCCAGGAAGCGCAAAGTAAGCTCGAGGAGTGTTTTACCAAGAGGATGAAGGAGCTTGAAGCACAGTTGCAGACTAGCGTTCCAGCCAAGGACACCGTGGCGCGAGTGGCGGAGGAGTTCCGAACTTTCAGGGAACTTATGTTCAACATGCTCCATTTGCTCCGACAGCAGATTGCTGACTGCGCCCGTTTAATTGATGCTATGGAGACCAGGCATCGGCGAAAGGCTCTCATTCTTCTTGGAGTCACAGAGACCGATAAAGAAGACTGCACTAACACGGTTATGGACATAATTAACAACCGAATGGGGTTGACGAACGTTTCTTCTTCAAAGATAACCAAGTGCCATCGGATAGGAGTTCGCAACAAACAGCATCACCGGCCCATACTTCTTCGATTTGCAGAAGTTGAACTCAGGAACTCCGTATGGAAGGCCAAATCCAAATTAAAGGGTTCTTCCACATCGTTAAAAGAGTTCTTGACGAAGCCTCGACAGGTGGTTTTTGCCAAAGCACGGCAACACTTCGGCATGCGTGCCTGCTGGACTCAGGATGGCACCATTATTATTAAAGTGTCTGAAGGCACCGTGAAGATTACCACATTGGAGGAGCTGAACAAACTCACAGTGAAGTATCCTAAGTCGTCTAGCATTGCAAAATCCGCGGCAACTGGCGGCACAAGTCATATCGCAACTACAAAGTTAAACGCGAATGCTCGTAAATAACTGATATAATCGGCGAGTTTGTTTTGTGCGCGATGTGTTTGTGTCGTTAGTCATAATAGTACTGGTTGACATTTCACTCCAATCTACCCACTGTAAATGTTGAGATTTTTATATTTATATTTTTTATTTTTTACTTTAACTACCCCATATGTCATCTCTTATTGATTGTTAATGTATTGTCATCTTTGACATGCACTTGACAGATGACATTTTAATTCTTAAGTTGCGTTCTGAAATGTGTTTCTGTACTTCTTCATAAATACTTTGCATATTTATTTTTTTAGTTGTTTTGGTCTTATATTTCTGTTTTATTTTTTACTTTTTATTTTTTGTGAAATAAGTGTATAAGCTGGTGGGTGGTGCAGAGACTGAAGATTTGAATCAAGTAGTACGTCTTTTATGTATACTTTTTTTTTTATATTTATTTTTTAAATTTTAATTATATTAATCTATTTTATTTTATATATTTATAATATTTCTATTCATCAAATGAATTCTGACAGTGATTCTTTTTATACTGCTAACAATTCTGATGATTCATGCAGCAATTGCAGCTTTAATTCTATGACCGATGGACTCAATGATTTCTTAACTCATACTTTTAATCAATCTAACGGCATGCTTCTTAATGTTTGTCACATTAATGCTCAGAGCGTTCCGAGCCATTATAGCGAGCTGACAGAAACGTTCACTGACGTCAACGTGCATGCGATCCTCATCTCTGAGACATGGCTCAAACCTCAGCTCCTTTCTACCACATACCCGCTTTTAGGTTTCACCTTGATCCGAAATGACCGGGTCGTCAGGAGAGGAGGCGGTGTTGCTATCTACCTTCGATCAAATCTTACCTACACCGTGATAGCCGCCTCCTCTTCTGACGGTCACGACAGTGTGGAATACCTATTCCTTGAGGTTTGTGTCCGGGGAGCTAAAATTCTGCTTGGTGTAGTTTACTGTCCCCCCTCCCAAGACTATTTCTCCAGTCTCGAATCGATTCTGGAATCTTTAGGGTCTGAATATGCTCACCACATCATCATGGGAGATTTTAATACCAATCTCCTCGAACATAAATCCTGCCGAGCCCATAAGCTACGCAATATAATAGAGTCAACCAGTTTGCATATTCTGCCACTGCAGCCGACTCACCACAACCCTGATGGTAATGACACCTGGCTTGATCTTATCCTCACCTCTGTTCCTTCCCTTACTCCTTGTCATGGTCAACATCACGCCCCCGGCTTTTCGCATCATGACCTTATATACATGTCCTATGCCCTAAAACCTCCCAAATTCCCCACTAAAGTCTTGCATATGCGTTGCTTTGGACGCATGGACACGGATAAACTTTGTCAGGATGCTGCAAAATTAAACTGGGACTCACTGTTCGCAGCTGCAACTGTCGATGATAAAATTAAAATCTTTAATGATACCGTCCTGACACTTTTTGACACCCATGCTCCATTAAAATCGGTGAAGGTTAAACGACCTCCAGCTCCTTGGATGACGAGTGAGATTCGGATGGCGATGAGACGCAGAGATCAAGCATACCGTAAATATCGAAAAGACCGTTCAGATGAAAAGTGGAGTCACTACAAGACAGCAAGGAATCGGTGCAACCAGATGATACGCAACGCCAAACGCCACCATATTCTCAGTAACATTTCCTCCTCATCATCGGCCGATATTTGGAAGTTTCTTCGAACTCTCGGAGTTGGAAAACGGAAAAATATCGAATTGCAGGAGACGTTTGACTTGGACGTTATCAATCGTTACTTTACCGCATCTCATCTGATAGACGGACAAGCCAAACGTCGAGCGCTGGATTATTTGGCAGGGCTTCCGCGCCCAAATACTAACCCTTTCATTTTTTCTCCAGTTGCAACGGTTGAGATTAAGAAGACAATCCTCTCTATCAAATCCAATGCCATGGGCTACGACAAGATCAGTCGTCGAATGGTCTTAGCGATCCTCGACTATATCCTTTCACCACTTACACATATAGTCAACTTTTCATTCAGCACAGGTATTTTTCCATCCTCATGGAAAAATGCCTTCATTATTCCCCTTCCCAAAGTTCCTAACCCAACTCTTCCCAGCCATTTCCGTCCTATTTCCATACTCCCATTTTTATCCAAGGTGCTGGAAGCATGCGCCCACAAGCAAGTGTCCAAGTTTATTTACCAAAACAATCTAATAAGCTATCTTCAATCTGGTTTCAGACCTGGACACAGCACCACGTCCGCTCTCCTCAAAGTGACTGGCGATATTAGGGCTGCCATTGAGGATACCAAAGTCACTGTGTTGGCTTTGGTTGACTTTTCGAACGCTTTTAATACTGTCAGTCACGACATCCTTCTGTCTATCCTTTCTCATCTTATGATCTCACCCGTTGCTCTGGATTGGTTCTCAACGTATCTTCGTGGACGTCAGCAGTCGGTACGCCTGGATACAACCTTATCAAATTGGAGCGAGCTCGACTCTGGTGTTCCACAAGGTGGCATTCTTTCTCCTTTATTATTTTCAGTATTTATAAATCTCTTAACCCACGAACTTCGGTGTTCGTATCATCTGTATGCGGATGACTTACAGCTGTATACTCAGGCGTCCGTTGATTCCGTCTCTGTTGCAGTAGACCTCGTTAACAGGGACTTGGAATACATTAAAAGTTGGTCTGAAAATTTTGGTCTTGCTGTTAATCCCACTAAGTGTCAAACTATTATTATTGGCAACCAACGGGCTATACGTAAGTTGGACACAATAACTATCCCACCAATAATATTTGACGGCTCGGTTATAAATCTATGCCCCACAGTTAAAGATCTCGGGCTCCACATTGACAATACACTGAGCTGGCAACCCCAAGTAACCTACGTCTGCCATAAAGTTACTGGTATGCTCCGCGTTCTCTATCGCCTGAAGAACTTTCTCCCATCTAAAACCAAGGCCATGCTTGTGCAAGCTTTAATCCTACCTATAATCGACTATGGTGATGTGTGCTATTTCGACCTGAATGCAGACCTCCTTAATAAACTTGACCGACTTCTCAATAACTGCATTCGATTCATATTTAATCTCCGCAAATACGATCATGTTTCCTCCTATCGCTCCCAGCTCAAGTGGTTGCCAATTCGGCAGCGTCGTGACCTGCGAGCACTTTCGACTGTATTCTCTTTACTCACGTCTTCTACTGCTCCTTCGTATTTATCCGACTTCTTTCAATTTCTACATGCTAACCACAACAAAAATCTTCGCTCTAAAAATAATCTCCTTCTTCTCTGTCCTTCTCACACCTCTAGCCTTGTTCACTCCTCTTTCCCCATACAGGCTAGTCTCTTATGGAATGCCCTTCCCCTAGAGATGAGGATGTGTAAGACTCGTCTGTCGTTCAAGTCAAAGGTTCGCGAGTTGCTGCTAAAGAGAATCTCAGAATCTTCATAATAGTATTTATTATGTATGTATTATAGTATTTTGGTATGTATTTATATTCATATTATATTTATATAAGATTTACTATTATAACTACTATTACGTTAAATTCATTACTTCTTTCTTTTCCAAAGTATATTAGTTTGTAATTTGTGTATATGTATGTGTATGTGTATAACTGATTTTATTTGCACACCTACTATGCATCATCTCTGCATCACCCAAGGTTCGACTGGCAGAGAATGCCTTAGGCATTAAGTCCACCTTTACAATTATCTTTAATTGTATAAAGTGTAAATAAATAAATAAATAAATAAATAAATATATAGTTCTTTAAAAACATAATGTACTGCTACTACAAACGTATTTGCTTACACTCTCTTTTTTTGAAATCCCACATAATAGAATCGCAAAAGTTTCGCTGTTGCCGTTCTTTGGGAACATATCTAGACTCCGTGCTGGTACTTATAATTTTCCTATAACACTTGATCCAACCCTCGAATCGAACCTTAGATCTCTAGATCGCACGGCCTTACATAGAGAAAAAAATATACCTATACACACATACATAACTATAGGAACAGATAAATATTACTACTGGAATAAAACCTTTGTTTTTAGAAATCGAACAAATCAAAAAAACAAGATCGTAAGCGCATTTGGTTTGTTAATTAGGTGAAACAGAATAAAATATCTTAGGAACTATATATACTAGTTGATTCCAATACTGCTGTTTCGTGATTCTTTTAAAGTACGCTCTTAGAAAAATCTCTCCACCTTGATTCGAAAAGTTAAAGTTCGGTTCAGGAAGAAAAATAGCTGAACCCATACTTACATGTATTGCTAGTAAAGCTAACTTTTTGTTATGACTAACGGGAAGGAGATAGAAATGGGAAAAGGACTGATAAGGTTACGGAATATGGTATAAGACGGAAATGGGTAATAGATAGATAGAAAAGGGTTATAAAAAATCCCTTTAATGCATAAAAATAAGTCCTCAAAGATATCTAGATATTTATTACATAACATATGAAAAACACCAATTCATGATCTTCTCCGTAAAGGGCCTCAATAGTATTTGCCTACTATCGACTACAGACGAATGTGTGTATTCATTACAGCCAGTGCCTCTATCCAATTATATATGTTGGCGTTATGTTAGAAGTTCTATCAGGGACCAATTCATATAAAAATATAACAGCTGAATGGTTATATGAAGCACGAAAACTGCAACGCTATAAAGTAAACTGTTGGCAAATTATAATTTATCTATTTGGTAGGAAGTAACTATCGACGCCCATATAAATATATGACCACTGTCGGATAGAATAGAAGATATATAATTGGCTCGCATCCGATGAACTGTAATAGGATTTGGTGAAATTTAATACCTAGCGAAATGTACCTACGTGTAAAAATACATTTTTGCTTATCTATAAATGTACGCGTGAATCAATATTTTAATAAAACGCAACCAACCTTTGATTGATATGAATAAGCCGGAGCTATTTTATTCACTGTAACAAAAATTGGTTACAGCGCAACATCACTACTTTCCTGTTCCTTAAGTGTGCATGACTTGTAGCCTGACAGTAATGACGTAGGAAAGACCATTTATCTTCTTCAAATAAAACGCAATACTAGTTGGACAAATTGGATATTATCTTCTTTTCGTTTTATATATTTACGACAAAATCGAATTTTCCCTTCGCCCGTTAAAATTCGCACGGTGAATAAAGCTGCGTGTCCCACGGGGCAGTCATCGGGATTCGGGATTCGGGCTCCTAAATTGGATTGGAGTTTCTCAGTCGCGATACTTCGACGTCCGCTTCGATAGGGCTCGTGAGTGGCGTGATACGCATCGATGCCACCCACTCATATTAATCTTATTATCTGAACGCGAGAGTACGTGTGTCTAACTCAACGTGTTTAAAATCAATACGTACGTATAAATTCTCTACCTAGCTATACGCTCAGTATCATTTCCTTTTTTAGCAAATTATGGCAAATAGCACAATTAAAACTTATATATTTTTAATTATATTAGTCAAATGTAACCAAACTTGATAAATAAGCACTCTATTATAGCAAAAAAAATATATGTTTCATGCATCGTGCACAGCAAAGAAAAGCATCGTGACGAAATCTGCTCACCCAAAATTTCTCAGGAATTTCTTAGTTGTATAGTCCGCCAACCCGCAATAGGCTAGCTTGGTGGAGCAAGACCTTACTCCCTCTCAGTCGTAGAGAAGGCCCGTGCCCAGCCGTAATACGTTCATACATATGTGATGATGAAGGAAGAACATTGGTGCATTTGAAAGGGAGAGGTTAGTGGTCATAGACCGATGCGGGGTGCCGAAAAACAAACGTTTTACATGTTAATATTATGTAAATGTGTTAGTCACGTAATATTTTTGGCTGAAACATAATATCGGTCGACGGTACTAAGGGTTCCGAGGATCGAAACAAATATTTGTTGGACCCTCAGATTTGTTGTTAGGCCAGAGAAGGTCTTTGAGATTTTAATACTTATTTATTAATTTTTTTTATTCTTTCTTCACAATTATGAATACTAGCAGCCAACCTTCAACAGTCAACCTAAGGGTGATGCAGAGGTAAAAAGTAGGTGTATAATAACATCATCATCAGCCGAAAGACGTCCACTGCTGGACATAGGCCTCCCCCAAAGACTTCCAATGCGCTCTCTCGAAAGCGGCGTGCATCCAGCAGCTTCCCGCGATTTTCGATAGATCAATAAATACCGGTGTGGTAAAAACAAAATCCAGTAGACCAGTAACAAAATACATACTAATATATTTACACAAACAAATAAATAGATTTAAAAATCATACATCATACTTATAATATTATAAGGACTGTAACATAATACGGAGACTTATTATTTTTATTGTAATAAAAATATTAAAGCAATTGTCAGGTACTAACGGCAGACCGTGCATACCAATACCTACATCTAAGAAATATTAACAGATATATTCATACCAGTTAATGTGCAGTCTAGTGCAACAACTTCCAACTTACCCCTAGCGATTTTGACTTCATGAAGATTTCAGTCACTGAACTTGGTCGCATCTCTTCCGGGATCCAGCCAATCCAACCTAGTTGTCGAACTTCTAACGTGCTGCGAGATCCCACAATGGATTGTGAATATAGCAAGGACTAATAAATTTATACTTCACCCAAAATTTATTAAACTGATATGACTGAATAAATTTATGAAACGTATTTTTTTACATTTTTCACGGTTTTTCACGCCCGGTCAGCTTTTCCGCTTATACAAAGCGCAGGTTCGGCCGGGCATGGAATACTGCTCGCACCTCTGGGACGGTTCCGCCAAATACCTTCTCGATGCCTTGGATGGATTGCAGCGGCGTGCCATCCGCATTGTGGATGATGCAGACGTCACAGCCAACTTGGAGCCGCTACAGTTGCGCAGGGACATTGCCGCACTTAGCGTGTTCTACCGTCTGTATCACGGTGAATGCTCTGAAGAATTGTTTAAGCTTGTCCCATCCTCTCCTTTCCTCACCAGAACCACGCGTGCTGGCATGCGAAGCCACAGCTTTGTGGTCACAACATCCGCGGTTCGAACCAAAAAGTTCGCCAACTCTTACCTTTGCCGCACCATCAAGCTGTGGAATAGTTTGCCGGCTCACGTGTTCCCTCCTTCCTATGATCCTGGATCCTTTAAGCGAAGCGTGAAGAAGCATTTGTGCAGGCCGGCATGATTGTGTCGACCAGCGGGTGACCATATCGTTTCTCGCTGGTCGGTATTAATTTTTTGGACTCCACTGTGCTTACCATCAGGTACAGTGGAGTCACTTTGCCGTGCCAGTTTAAAAAAAAAAAAAAAAAAAAAAAAAAAAAACATTAACATTCCAATCATGTCCGACAACATTTATATTTAATTTGAAATTAGATACATATTTACTGTAGAATAAGTAAATCGAATGTCTCAAGAAGAACAGAGGGCTTTGTCCAGTAATACTTACGGCTTACGTAGAAGATGATTAATTTGCATGAAATGTGTGGCTATCCATCACAAATATGATGGCATGAATGTAATTTCTAAAGCAAATGGGGGCAGAATGTAGCTCGATCCTTTATAATTATGCAAATACATATATGAAGCATCGTATTAAAAAGTAAGTATATCTAAATTTTAATATTTTTTTTAATGACAAAAATCCACTCACTTGACTGCCACGTGGTCTCGCGACATAAGTACCTATGTGCCGTGCGACCTAGAGGTCCTGGGTTCGATTCCCCGGGTTTGGCAAGATGTTTTTGGGTTTTTCCATTAGGAAATTTTCAGTAGCAGCTCGGAGTCTGGAAATGTGCCCGAAAAACGACAATAGGCTCGCCCCCTATTACGTGGGACTGATACATACCTGGCGAAATGTGGGTGCAGTACCACTGCCACCCCTTCGGGAAATACAGGCGTGAGGTTGTGTATGGATGTATGAAAATTACAATAATTTCTAATTGCAAGGTATACAAAGAAGCAATAGATTATCTGTTCAAGCTGGAGCTCACCGATGAGAGTGCTTCCGGAAAATTTTATATATTATAATTACGTTAAAGGACTATAAAATACCAGATTACTGTTTTATTTATTAGGTACTGCTAAGATTGTTAATAAACTATTATTGTACATTACTCTTCTGACTTCGACCGTTCGTAGTTTTTGTCACAATTTTTATTATTTATGATCAATAATATAATAATATAAATATTGCGACCGTAAGAATACGAGTGCCCTCATTTGTATCTCTTATAAAATAAATACATCCCAATCCCTAGCCGTTTATAAAATGTTAATTACAAACCCAAAAATCCCTCTTTCGGAACACGAGTAACAATGGCCACCAAATTCTGCATACAGTTTGCCTGACAGAGTAGCAAACAGCTCAGTTTTTATCCCACGAACATGAAAGTTCCCTCGGGATAAATATCACTCACGCGAATCTGCACGTAACAATAGATCGTAGTTTATAAACAAAGGGAATCGTGTCGTATTTAGTACAAACTACACATAACTGGCAATGCACTACCAAAAACAACGTGAACTATGTACAGAACATGTGCTAGACTTGAGCTTTCATTAAACTTGGCCCGCACAACCCGTTATACGAACTCATAAGAAATGCGGACTTAAATAAAACTTTCGCTAATAGAGACCCCAATAATAACAGTAAAAGGTCTCGTAGCTTATCTAGATGGCATATTTGGAGGATATCCAAGCCATTTAGCACGGCGCGACAGAAATGCCACTTTAGACCCAAAAGCAAATGACGTGAAAACATAGATATTTATGGGCGTCGTCCTTAGATTATGGTGGGCACAGCGGACTGATGAATGACGAGCCTCGCGCTTAAATTACATTATTTATGGACATTTTAAAACAAAAATTTATTCTTTGCTACTCGCTTTTGTGATCGTCATTTTCAACAGAAATGGCTTCTGTTTGTGTTGATGAATAAACTGGCCAAAATTTCTTTTCAAAAACATAATTTATAGAATTAAAAAAAATCGATTATTTTAACCTACTACGCCACAGCGTAAATAGTATTTATTTTTTTTGCTATGGGTATGTATCAAGGACTCTTTTGGAGTAAAGGGTACGTCTCAATTCATCTGTAACCTTTTTATGTTATACAAAAAGGAAAAAAAAAAATGGTATATACTCTATATTCTTCCATATTGATTTAACAATCCTTTCTTTTAATTGACTCATGATAGACGAAGATATTTAATTTAAGGCCAAATTATCTACTTTGTTCCTACTTCAGTCATTATGACTTTTAAAGATAAGCTTTTGAAAACAGTAGATAGCCCAAACTGTACGCTTTGTAACCGCATAGAGGATATTCATCATGTATTGTCGGAATGTGTACGAACTACTTCTATGAGGCAGGAACTAATTAAGCGCTATAATATAAGTAATTTTAATGTAGGTATATTTCAAACCATATTATCTGCCCAAACATCGGAAGCAGCCAGACTGGTATATTTATGTATATATAAAATTTTCCATAGTTAAGTACTTAGAATTAGATAATATTAATATAAATGTATATACAATGGGACTGACATGATCAAAAATGATTCAAAGTCCCTAAACTAAATAAAGAATAAAAAAAATAAAAAATAAAAAAAAGATAAGCTTTTATTAATATTAAAAATTGCATATACAATTTTAAAATATCACTCACTCTAATATATAGTTTAAGGTGAAGTTTAAAATCTAATATTATTTTTGTGTTCAATAAATTAGGAAATTCTATTTCTGCTGACCTTTTTATACCCAACATTAAATTAATGTCTTACTTAAAAATCAATCCGGGATGACAAGGACTGAGTTGGGCGCGTTTGCTCTGACATTGATCGGTTATTTCAGACAAATTACATTACACTGGTAAAATTGAATCAAACTCAGTCGTGCCGAAATAAGCTTACAGTTTATAATTACTTCAGTTTTAGTTACACGACCCCGTGAAATAGACACTTTTCTGCGTGCAATATCATAATCATCATCAGCCCATATACGTCCCACTGCTGGGCACGGGCTTCCTCTACAACTTAGATGGTGTAGGCCTTAGACCACCGCGCTGGCCTAGTGCGGGTTGGCGGACTACACACCTAAGAAATTCCTAAGAACTTTTAGGTGTGCAGGTTTCACAACGATGTTTTCCTTCACCGTTAAAGTACGTGATAATAATTTGTACACACATAGCTTCGAAAAGTCAGTGTGTGCTTGGACTTTGAGCCCGCGACCGTCGGGATCCTCGACCGCGTGCTTAAATCCTGAGGCTATTACGACTTAATGCGCAATATGGATATCTAAAATATAAATGTAAAAACAACTCTTGTCTGTTTGTTGCGCTTTCACGCCTAAACCGCTTAACCAATTTTCATAGATATTGATATAGGGGTAGTAGAAGTACACACGCATTTTTATTCGGAAAAAATGTTAAATTCCTTAAGAATTATCAAAATACGAACATTAATAGTCCACTGCTTTTATCTCTGACCCTTCTGAATGTCATTCTAAACATCAGAATTTAAATACAAATAATAAATGAATAAATAAATACAACCAACAGTCACATACATAGTTCGGACCCAAAACTGAGATACAAGTCTTGTGTCGTGGGTGTGAGAAACTACGAGATTTCACAAACACCCAGACCCGAAACAAGTATTTTTGGCTCACACAAACATTTGACTAGGTGCAGGGATCGAACCCGCGGCCTCTCGCTTCTTAAACTGGTGTCTAACCAACTGTACTACGGGGCTATCGATTCGTAAATTCGTAAATACTCTCAGTGAGGAAACCTAAATCAATCCTAAACACTTTAAAACGAAACGAAGTCGGACTGGCTCGCTAGTACAAGAAATAACAAGCTGTATGTTCGGCATCATATGAGTTTGAAATCTGTAAATTCCGCACCGACTTTCAAGTCAGAACGTTAAGCGGCACGTCTAACTTCAAAACATGATCCTCTGCCACGCTGGCATTAGGAACTAGTTGCCAACTTATCAGCTATTTCATGTAACGCTATTTCGCGGCGCTCAGTACACGTATTAATCAAACTAATAGTTTTACCAGTCTTGTACGAGTACGCCGCATTGTGTACAAATCTGGGGTGTGATTAAATCGCTCGAAATGTAATTGTACACAGACGTCAATGGCATAATTTGCTTATTCGTCCCCGATTATCGTGGTCTTAGCTTATAGTTTGGAATTAAATTGTTGCTTGCCTCCGTAAATCAGTTATTTATATTCAGATATACATACATACATTTGAAATGTCAAAAGATTAAATTAAAAATATCGTATTCTATCCAATATGAAATAAAAACTGTACGCAACAATAATAAAAATACTATATTAGTATATAAATGGTGTAGCAAAAATAAATATGTTGTTATTAAACGAGGAGCGCTTTTGTATTTTAATAAGAAGTTTGAAACAGAGATGAGTTGTCGTAGTTGTTATAACTTCAGCCTTTTGCTACTAAATAGTTCTTTCTCAAAGGAAGTTATTAAACAAGTTCAGATAGAAAACTTACTATAAGGAAGCCGTATTCTTTATTTATGTATCTCTATACGTTATACACTAGTCACAAAAATTAAGGGATATAAAAAATCAATCCAAATTTTTGTGTGATTTTCAACGAGTTGTAACTCCGAGGAAAATGATTGTACAGAAAAAACAAAAAAAGCAAATTGTAGCTCCAAGTGTCTAGTCTTCAGATATGATCATGAAATTTTTTTGTCATGTCCAGGTCTAGAGAAATCCTAAAAAAACTACCGACAAAAAAAAAAACCAAATTTGTTCTCGTCTAAAAAAAGGTCCACGGGCTTCAAAAAATTTTTTTTGATTGTTTCGTTCAAAAGTTCTTTTAGAAAATTTAATACCCTTTAATTTGACGTATTCAAAAAGCCTATACGACAATTTGCCGCGGAGTTATCGTCAATCAAAGAAAAAAAGTTCTTTTTGACTTTGATAATCAATAACTCCGGAAATAATGATCGTATAGGAAATCAAAGAAGGGTTTTGAAAACTTTACGATATTCTCTATGAGAAAATGTAAACAACTTTTGAAAAGAAAATTTTTTTTGAATTGAAAACTGGGACTGAAAAAAAGACAAAAATTCGCATAATTAAGGATATTTGGATAACTTGGTATAACTTTGGATAAAATGGATGAACGAAGGATATCGTCGGTAATTTTTTAACCTCAAAGTGTCCTCTAAAATCCCTGAAAAAATCAAAGCGCTGCGATTTTTTTTTCATTGTGCCTCGAAGCTTCAAATCCTTTGTTTTTGCAAAATTCACCATTATGAGCAATTTTTGATTTTTATTCATTTTTTCAATAAAAAAAATTCTCTCTCTAAAAAAATATCTTTATTTTTTAATCGAAGAGATTAACTGTTTAAGAAATTTGAAAAACAAAATCAATTTTTTTTTATTTTTTTTTAAACGTCTTCAGAATGTTCTACTATTGTCAAAAGAAAATTAATTCAATTTTTTCTGACCGCTACAACTGCCTTAGTTTCAAATCTCATTTTAAAAATCCAATAAAAACAAATTGATATACCCCCCGCGGATTTCAGCTTTTCTTCACACAAAACTTGATTTTTTTGTATTCTTTCTAGCTTAAATTTCTTACGTGAATTTTCTGTAAGCTTTTCTTTGATAATCACCTTTTGGTATGCGTCGTCGACATTTAGCTGCCACAGATGTGGCTCGCATTGTTACCCTCCTTCATGAGGGCTACAGTTGTTGTCACCCGTGCCTATGTCCGATTTAACGCGACTCAAAGTTACGATCGTCGTCCGGGTCAAGGTAGACGACGAATCACTACCGAGCGTGATGATTGAGAAGCTCGTCAAAACCACCAGCGGTAAACAGCAGTCGAAAAAAATCGAGAAAATTTCGAAATAAAACGATATTTTTTTTCAAATTTCTTAAACAGTTAATCTCTATGATCAAAAAAATAAAGATTTTCCAGAGAATTTTTTTTATTGAAAAAATGAATAAAAATCACAAAATTGCTCATAATGGTGATTTTGGCAAAAACAAAGGATTTGAACCTTCGGGGCACAATGAAAAAAAAATCGCAGCGCTTTGAATTTTTCAGGGATTTTAGGGGACACTTTGAGGTTAAAAAATTACCGACGATATCCTTCGTTCATTCATTTTATCCAAAGTTATACCAAGTTATCCAAATATCCTTAATTAAGCGAATTTTTGTCTTTTTTTCAGTCCCAGTTTTCAATTCAAAAAAAATTTTCTTTTCAAAAGTTGTTTACATTTTCTCATAGAGAATATCGTAAAGTTTTCAAAACCCTCCTTTGATTTCCTATATGACCATTATTTCCGGAGTTATTGATTATCAAAGTCCAAAAGAACTTTTTTGCTTTGATTGACGATAACTCCGCGGCAAATCATCGTACAGGCTTTTTGGTTACGTCAAATTAAAGGGTATTGAATTTTCTAAAAGAGTTTTTGAACGAGACTATAAAAAAAATTTTTTTGAAGCCCGTGGACCTTTTTTTAGACGAGAAAAAATTTGGATTTTTTTTTTGTTTGTAGTTTTCTTAGGATTTCTCCAGACCTGGACATGACAAAAATTTTTCATGGTCATATCTGAAGACTAGACACTTGGAGCTACAATTTGCTTTTTTTTGTTTTTTCTGTACAATCATTTTCTTCGGAGTTACAACTCGTTGAAAATCACACAAAAAGTTGGATTGATTTTTTATATCCCTTAATTTTTGTGACTAGTTTAATTATAGATAAAGCGCTACATGCTTGGATTATTGTAGCAGAAGAGAACTTCTCATATTGGTATTATTTGTAAGAAAAACAATATTGTTTATCTTACGAGTATAATAGTTTATCCTGATGATAAAGATCGGCCTCTCAATTACCTTCAAAACGTAAAGCAAAGCTTAAGCTCTACGATAAAGTACATGAATTAAGTAATTAGTAAATAATAGATTTAAACGAATCTGAGTCTTTTTTTGCATCTGCACTGCCGACTGCACCATCCAGACTATGTTTGTAATAAGTTATAATACAATACAATATAATAAATACATTTTAATATTTATATTTCTCTGCACATATTTTTTTAGTAAGTCATCAATTTATTTAAAAGTTTTAATAAATATTAAAAATATTACAATAAATAAAAATTCAAATATGATACATTTTTCCGTTGTATATCAATGGGATCAGTAACTTTCTTGTCCGTCGCTCCTCACTCAAACCAAGAAGAAATTTACACTTGGAACAAAATCTGGAGATCTGAAACAGAATAATACATCAGTGATACAAAGGAATACGCTGCTATTTCAAAAACTTGTTATAAAACTATGGTACAATACGCTTCAAATTCATTATGAAGCATTTCTTGTTACTTCACTCTGCTAATTTTGTGCATGACCAAAATATTTAAGGTTTTCTTTTAAACTCTTTCGATTAAATATGTAGATACATGCGAACACGCGCGTATATGCATAGGATAAACAGAGGTTCATTTCTACACACACATTGTGCCAATTGCGTTTTAAGTCCCAAATTGCAAGGGGCGAGCTCATTGCCATTTTTCGCTTACATTTCTTGACTCCACATTGCTATTGAGAATTATCTGACGAAAAATACAATAACACTTTGCCCCACCCGAGAATCGAAGCCGCGAGGCAACGACGCTGACTCTTAATATTTACATATAATTGTTATGCCGCTTTAATAAACACATTATACGTACAGTTAGTCTGCTGCAAATATTTTTATTTAGTTGCCATAATTCTTAAGTACTCAACTATAGAACATAAGCATATAAATATAAATCTGCACCCAAGTTTTTATTATTTTTATTTTATTGTCGAGCGCAGAAATTAGCAACAAAGAAGTATAAATAATGAAATAAAAAAAAGATAGGAACACAATATAATATTATATTAAATTTAATCATTTATGATTAATAACCATTCAATTACGTATGTACTTTTCACTTATGTATTATAAATTATATATTCTTCTTATTTTCTGTTTCTGAGGCGCGGCTATAAATAAATCTTATTTTAAATCGAGAAGCCACGAATTCGGTGCGTACACCAAGAAAAATATTTGTAGCATCACCATTTTTCGTTTCGCTATTTCACTGTATTTAGACCAAAAATTCTTGCGAAAACGACAAAGCAATTGCGTCTGATTGTGAGGTCAGTACTATTTATGTGCCTACCTGAGTTTTGGTTACGTGTTTGTATTCATATACCTTAAGTTATATATATTAACTTAAAATAACTTTTTTTACTCACCTTATTAATCTCTTTAGCTCATCAGGATTCCATGTTCAGAAATATTCGATATATCAAGTTTCTTGGCCGCTCTTGACCTGCCAAAATAAAAAACAAATATTACCTATAATAAAATCATAAAGAAGTCATAGTTTTATTTTTACTGTAATATTTGTCGTATTGGAGGTCTTTATTCGATTTATACAATCAAACTACAATGTATTGTGTTTGAAAGAAACACTTATAATACAAAAAATAAATACATAAATGGAAGTCAGTAGTTACCTGAGATTTTTTTAACTTAACACATTCTGGACACAACCAGTCGCCTTCTGGTGGAGTATTAATACCAACACATCCGAAATGATACCATTGGAAGACGCAATTTGGTCCGTCACACCCTATCATTTTGGCATCCGGAATGTATTTGCCACAAAAACAATAATCCGACTCCCTCTCGGAATAATACTGTGAATCATCAGAGTCGTTGCCACCGTCTTCGGTATTTATTGGCAACACATGACATATATGAATTGCGAATCCCCAGCGTTTCAAGCCACACATTTTACACCAAAAACTCTCCGTCCCATGACGCCAATATAGATGTTCTAGCAATTGTTTGTAGTCACCGTAAGGCATCGCGCAACTGCGGCACGTTAAGGCGACAGACGTGGATTTTAGAGGAGAACTTTTTGAAGTTTTCATGTCGTTCAAAACTCCAACTTTATTTATGGATAAAGTTATAAGATAGTAAAACTGATACGAAATTTTGATGTTGGTAACACAAAAAATATATCGTTAACTGGAATATCTAATGTTATTTAAAATAATCTACCGATAATTTATTTGTACGAATTGCTTATCGAACGATCTAGACATAGCAAGGGTTTAAATATTAATGTCTGATAAGTCATAATCTCCTTGATTTTATATATACTTCTCGTATACCAATAAGAAAATCTTAGTAATTAACTAATTGCTTAGTGCCCAAATCAAAATATAATTTAAAAAACACAAATAAAATAAAAGTAATTTATTTCATTATCGAAAACAATAGCCCCACTTGATGACTTAAGCATTTAATGAGGTTATTTACTGAGAAAATTATTTGGCTTGATAATTTCTTCATTAAGTAACTACGTTACAATAGTATTTAAAAACACATTTCTATACACATTTCTTTGAATTAAATGCCATTCCATTCGTTTAGTAATGATTGTCAATTTTTCCGCAGGAGTTCTCGCAAAAGATTTCCAATATTTCGTTCATTTTTCATCCAGCGGCGAGGTTGTGAAACTTATCCCTAAGTTCGCTAACCCGTTGGAGTACCGTCAAGATCTTTCCACTAAGTAGAGGGTCTCAATTGAAATAGCTGTTCTGAATAGAGCGTCTCCAGTTATCTTTTTAAATAGACGCGACACAAAGAATCGAACATAAAGGTTAGGTACCTTTAAGGCACATTTCTTATATAAAGAGATTGATCTTTATTTAGTTCAATCGAGTGAATTTCTTTGCAATATCATTTGTTGGCATCTTTGGATTTAGCTTTTGTGGAACTTTGCGTGGGTAATAAAATCGGGAACGAGGCTTAGGGTTGCAGTGCTGCTTGTAAATACGTCGTAAACCTAGGCTTAAATTATGTCACGATGACTAGTGTAACTGACATTCACACAAGATTTGTCGGCTCTGCGGTTGACAAGTCGTTTGCACACGTGGATATAACATTAATGTGTTGTTACCTTGCGCGACTTGAGAACAGTTTAAAATATGATCTTATAATCTTACATTAGGTATGTCAAATTACGAGAAAGCACATAAAAAATATTTGTATCCCTTGGGAATGTATATTTAGGAGAAATATCCAGAACGATGTCAACATCACGCTTTGCTTAACATCAAGCCACGGGCTTGTATCTATACCGTTCATTTTGATACGAACCAATAGCTTTACTGACAAAAACAAAAGGCGAACCGTGAAAATGGAAGGAGAGATCTTGGAACAATATCAGTTCAGTAACGACAGGGCACATTGGCGCGACTGTAAAAACAGTGCGCAAACGGCTGTCCCCAACACGCCTCGACATTTGCCTTGAATACGAATATATCTGCGTCTGACCTCATTCAATATCCTTTTTCCAAGCGAACAGTTTTATCGTCTTTGTTATTTCCACCCAATGAACACTAACCCCTTCAAGGGAATGATTGTGACGTGCACACAAAATCTTTCTACTCTTTAAGCTCGTAAATCCCAAAGAAATATTTTATTCTGAAATCCATACGGTTTAAATGTGCAATATTTCTACTCGGGCCGTTTCTATTGTAGATTCGCTTAATACATTTTATGAAAAGGATCTCGCATTGTGGCTGTAAGAAAAATATCCAATATGTGATGTTTCGATAAAAAATACAAACCTTTATAGCGTTATAAATGGGAATCGAATAAGCTGTGATGGCGATGACGTGATCGGCGTGCTAATACGAAAACTATGATCCTATCGACTGTTTCAAATAAAATGCAATCAAGTCACGTGACTAGTCTGCGCTCGTTACTCGGTACATATATTTGAAAAGTCACATTCGTATTGCTTAATGGCTACGTAAACAAACAAAGCAATTTACGGAACCAAAACTATTTTTAAACAAACCACGTAGACCTCCGTAAGTTACAGTGTATGCAGAACCAAGCTAGATGTGTCCTCAACTTTACTCACCTAGACAGACGGAGTCTTATAGCGTAATATGGACACTTGTTGTCGAAGCTCATTGTGCATCTAGTTAACAAAACCCGGAACTTTGAATAGCCGTATCGGGCAGCTTGTTAAGAGTTAACAATTTATGTCAGTCGACTGTAAATAAATAAGGTAAAGTTGTTTAAATGTTTAGAATACATAGCGAATAGTAGGTATTGTTGTGTTTTACAGTAGAATACTACTTTTCCAGCGGGTGCGGTGGCGTCCGAGCATTCTTAGAGTAAGTTGCCTGAAACTTGAAACTTGTACACAATTCGTCGGCAACACTTCGTCGTACTTCGGATTAAGTTTACAAAATTTCATGTTCGCTCCGTCGATTCGTGATTTATTGTTGACTCTATTCGCCGGACTTGCGCGTTCGCCGTCATAAATATATTTGAAAGTATGTAGTTTGATTTTAAAATGCTATTTCGAACAGAATTGAAATATGTTTTTACAACTTTGATGATGTGGGGACAGTTTTACGACGCCATACATATCGGGTGTTTTTATTTGTTTGCACCAACAGCTAGTTGCCGGTAAAAATTATAAGTGTGATGGATATAAAATGGAGATTTCATTGTTGGACATAAAACAATATTGTAGAACATTTGCAACTTACTGAAACACTAGGAGAGCCATCCCTTCAATATAAAATGGGCGTGTCCGGGGCACCACTCTCACACAGTTCTAATAAACGTAAATTAATGAAATTTATAGAAAATTAATATCAAAATTTTTAAGTACCTACAACTTAAAATTCACTTAATCATTTTGTTCGAAAAAAAATAGCGTAAGATTTTTTTAATTTTCCCATCACAATTACCCAATAAGAATGGAACTTGAACCGTAGACCAAATTCGTTATGAATAACTTTTTCCTAAAATTAATTAAGCAATCGACAGTGCTAAATTAATTAATTTCAATATAATGGATGACGCTACGACCTACGAGGTATGATGAATAAGTATCATTTATAACTAAATTAGCAGCAATAAAATGACATTTCGAAAATTGCTCAACATGATAAAGTTAATACCTAATAATTTCTGAATATTAGACATAATATGAAATTGAAAGCCTTTTGATATTTGAGCTATTTAATTTATCAAAGAGGTTTGATATCAAATAGATCGACGTTGAATGATTTTAAGACCCAAAGTTCTGTTGATTCGTTGAATAATTCAATCTGTGAAGCGATGAAATCGCGGTATTAATACAATGTGAACGAGAAGCAGCATTGAAATAACTCAGTATTTTATTGCCGAGCGGGAGTCTTACTTGAACGCAATCCAACGGAGAATCACCTATAAAAGTACCAAACAACCCTTTTAGGTAAATATTTATTTTATAACGAAACACTTTGTTCAAAGTACACCCTCCTCCGAGATTTTATTTTAAAGGAATAATTCGCCCACCTTCCATCGATAGAAAATTGAGCGAGCCAGTTCTCTTCGCACGTGTCGTGTTTTTAACCGCAGCTTCATTAGTTTCATCATTCATCATTGTCAGCCCACATGCACCCACTGCTGGGTATAGGCCTCCCCCAATGCTCGCCATCTCTCTCGATCCTGGGCTACTCTCATCCATAGCCTTCCGGCTAACTGGACTATGTCATCTGACCATCTGGCCGGTGGTCTGCCCCGTTTCCTTGCACCTTCTCGAGGCCACCATTCTGTTACGGCCTTTGTCCAACGACCATCATTCCTCCTTGCTAAATGTCCTGCCCATTGCCATTTCAGCTGTGTGACTCGCCTGCCTACATCAACTACTTGTGTTCTTTGGCGTATTTCGGCGTTGGGTACCTTGTCGATGAGTGATATACCCAACATGGCGCGCTCCATTGCGCGTTGAGCGACCTTGATCTTGTGTATGTGCTCGTTTGTAAGTGGCCATGTTTCTGAGGCATAAGTGAGAATGGGCAGGATGCATTGATTGTAAACCTTGGTCTTCAGGCTTTGAGGAAGTTTGGATTTGAAAACATCTCCGAGTTTACCGAAAGCGACCCATCCCAGTCGAATTCGTCGCTCAGTTTCTTCAAACTGAGAATTCTTGCCAAAGGATAAACGATGTCCAAGATAAATATATTCTGTCACCACCTCCAGTTGGCAATCAGCAACGATGATGGGTGGTACTCGATTGGTGATGTTAGTTAAAATTTTTGTCTTGGACATGTTCATCCCAAGGCCCACCCTGGAAGATGCCTCGTGCAGTTCACAGAGCATACCCTGGATATCCATCGTGTTTTCCGCCATAAGGATGAGATCATCAGCAAACCGAAGATGTGAGAGGCGCTTACCGTCAATATTAATGCCCTTCTTGGACCAATCCAAAATCTTCATAATATCCTCCAAAGTGTTTGTAAACAACTTTGGCGAAAGAGGATCACCCTGCCTAACACCTCTGTGGAGGGGTATGAAATCGGTTAGATCATGCATGCAAACTTGCATTGTACCATTATTATACAAGTCACGGAGGATATCCACATAGCGTTTGTCAACACCGCAACGATGCAATGAACAGAACACAGCCCAGTGCTCAACACTATCGAAGGCTTTTTCGTAGTCAACAAATGCGAAACACAAAGGTCTGTTATATTCCCTGCACTTTTCCATAATTTGCTTGACTGTATGTATTTGGTCGATGGTAGAATATTCTCTCCTGAACCCCGCCTGTTCGAAAGGTTGGTATTCGTCCAGTTTGCGAGTTAATCTATTACACAGGACTTTGGCAAATAATTTGTAGACTTGGGATAAAAGGCTGATGGGTCTATAATTTTCCAGTTTGGATTTGTCTCCTTTTTTATGTAAAATAGTAACAGTACTGTGTTTCCACGCTTTTGGTGCTACTTTATTGTTAAGTACCTTATTAAATAGTTTAGATAGTACTGCTAAGACTGCTGGGCCTCCTGCTTGCATCATTTCGACATAGACGCCATCATTTCCAGTCGCCTTACCTCGCTTCAAATTCCTAAGGGCTAATTCTATCTCATCTTCAGTTATTGGAGGCAAAACATCATCGTCGTAGTGCTCTACAGGTTCAGCTCTAGGGTCGTCATTAGGGTGTAGCTGAGGCTCTTGGACTTTGGAATTATATAAATCGTTATAATACTCTTCAACTACTTTAAGAATATTATTTCTATCCGTTACCAGATTACCCGCTTTATTTATTAATTTTGTGATTTGGGAACTACTGTTATCTATTTTTCTCTTAAAAACTTTGGGACCTCTGTTATTTGCTATAGTTTCTGCAATTATTTTTGTATTATAATTTCTTATATCTCTCTTTACTGCTTTTCTTATGGTCTTATTTAATTGTTCTAGCTTCCGCTTATCTGTTTCTGTTTTGTTCTGAAGATCTCTTCTCTGAGAGAAGAGGGAGAGAGTACTATGTTTTAATTTCTTTTCGACCTTTTTATTTCCTTTAATATGGTTTTTCGTCGTTTCGGTAATTCCTCGGCAGAATTCATCATGTAAGGAATTTATATCGCACTCATCCGTTACAAGTCCTTGAAATCTGTTTTGTAGTTCGGTCTGAAAGTCTTTCCCGAGGAAACTGAAGGCTACAGCTTCGTATTTTACATGTTTTGCATTTACTAACTTAGATCTTTCTTTTACTAAATTATACCGGAAAGTAGCTCTTACCAAACGATGATCACTGCTCGTTTTAAAATGGCTAAGAACATTTACGTCTGTGATGTTATTTCTATTAGGAGTTAAAACATAGTCGATCTCATTACGCGTTTTACCATCGGGGCTTGCCCAAGTCCATTTCTTAGTACGCCGTTTTTTGAAAAACGTATTCATTGCAAATAGATGGTGTTTTTCGAGGAAGTTGACGAGAGCTTGACCCCTATCGTTACGCTTTCCGAGACCATACTGCCCGACGTATGATTCTTTGTCAAGAGAAGGTCCAATTTTGGCGTTAAAGTCACCCAATATGACAGTGTAATAACAGGGGTTATCGTGGCACGCCTTTTCTATGTCTGCGTAAAATTCTTTCAATTCCATTAGTTTAGGAACAATTAAAAATAACTCATGAAGCCGAGATTGTGCGGTTAAACATTTGTCTGGGTGACCCTTTGGCCGACCACAAGTGTCAAAAAGTCGGAACCCTTCTTATGTTTAATAAGGGAGAATAAAGCATCTGCAGAAATCTCAAACATTTTAATATTCTCGATTATTCAAAGCCTGTACCTAAATGTCAAATCGAGAACTAAGTAAAGTAGTGATTTAATAGGCCATCAACATGTAAATCTGTTTACTTAGGAATGTAGACGAATATACCTTAAGCACATTGTACATAATGTGTAATAGACGAGATTAACCCGTTAGCAAACTAAATGCCAAAGACGGAGCGCTGAAGCCGATGAAATCTCCGCAGACGACGGCGCGCGTAAACGGCATATAAATAACGTTTTATGACATATTAAATTCCGCTAAACGTTAAATATGCCATTTTCATGTTTGAAGTGTTCTCACGGAGAAAAATATTAATTTTGCTCCGAATGCCGTATACGTAACACATTCGCTTATGTATCACACACAGATGTACGTATGTACAAATATTATTATTATATCTGACGGAATCGGAATATCTTATTAGACTGAAATATATTTCCCAAGCTCCGTATTACACTGATTTGTGGTATAAAAACCTTATTAAAAAACCTTTGTCAAACAACGTCTGCTTGAGTACCATACGCTCATATACATAATCTGATAGAACTTTTATTTTACTAAGCCCTGTAGATCCTTTTTTCGTCGATCGTAAAGGCGAAATCTCAACCGCGCTGGAGGAGTAACGCGTAAAGCAGGTACTTCATTGTAGAATCAAAATCCTTTAAGATCTCGCGCCATTATAACTTTATGAGTGTTGCATTTCTTTACACATTTTATGGCAAATTGCTTTTGTGTAAAATTAACTGGTTTTGCAATGATATAATCGGAGTTATCGTGCTATGAATGCGTAATGTTATCATAAGCTTTCCAAATACCGAGTAGGTTATACATAACATTAACGTCTTAGGGTTCATCCCTTTAGAACGTAGATAGACATAGATTAGGATCACATGTTACTTACATCCTAAATATATTAGTTTCAGACTTTGACAAACCTTATTTTTACCTTTTTATTTTTATTTTATGGAAAAAGTATTTGCTACACTGGTAACGTTAAAAACATCTTCCGATATTAAACGACTTTCGTACCAATGAAATAACAGTTTGCCTCTAAGGTTTAGGTACCCGTGAAGCACCTATCGGGTGCTTAGGGGAGCCACTTATGATGCAAAAAACACCTTTACAGGTAAAGCAATATTTCATGATACTCGTAGCCAGCAGTTTTATTTTCGCCGCCGTCATCGGCATAGGGAAGATGAAAATCCGAGAAAATCCTTCAGGGACGCCGACATTAGCATATTTATTAGTATCATCCGAAACGAGTCCGCGCCAAGGATCCCTTATCAATAATGACTTACGACGAATTATAACAAACAAGGAACTTTAAGATAAACAACGTAATTACACTTACTTACAACTGCCTCATGGTGTCGTGGCTCAAGTTGCTCCATGCGGTCTAGAAATCGGGCAAAGGGTTATTAGGTTTTGCCATTTTGAAAAACGGCAATAGACTCGCCCCCTATTATGTGAGACTGATACATATTTGGCGAAATGTGGATGCAGAAATACACCTCCGCCCACCCCTTCGGGGAATTCAAGCGTGACGTTATGTATGTATGTTATTTAATGATGATCATCAGTACATTATGACGAACTGAAAGTTTATAATACAATTAATAACTAACGAAATCACATTCTCATGGGTGGGTAATACTTCAATTAGAAATTGTTGAGGCATTTGACAAGAGTTCAGGTCCTGGGCGCATATGCAACCTTAAGTTTTAACAGTACAGTAAATTATAATTATTTTTCATTTTACCTGCCTGCTTTAGAATTTGAAAAAATCAATAATTACAAATAAAATAATTACTATAATGAAGGCTATAAACCGGTATAACTGGACTGAGAGCGTAATCCTTTAAATCAATTGTGACCTACTATATGACCGTAGGTATTATGATCTAGTTTAGAAAAAATATAAAAAATAACATTAAAAAAACTATAATCTACAGGTAAAAACATATCTTACATCGTTTTAAAAATATACAAATGAGCAATGCAACACCAGAAAGTAGGAATTCTCAAACAAAGTTATTAAGATATTTGCATCTGCAACAAGATGAAGTGATATCATCCCTCGACACTAACAGGAGTAGAGCGAACCACAAAGATACTGTCCGTAGTCACAGCACGTATGTACTCGCAGCTGTATAATTTGACATCAGTACAATATCAAGGCAACTAAATAGAAAGAAGCTAGCAACTAAAAGTGTAAATATGCTTAAATAGTTTTTTATTAGTAACTATAAGACCTATCTCTTACTGATCAATTAATTAATCAATATTGAAAATCCTAAGGACGTGACGTGCTATAGTAGTAAATAATAAAATAAGTTCTATGTTCCCTATTTATTTATTTATTTATTAACACTTTATTGTACACGCAGAGAAAATTAAGAAAACAAGAACACAGAAGGAAAATAGTACAATTGGCGGTCTTATCGCTGAAGGCGATCTTTTAGAGACAACCATAGGATGGAAACAAATAAAGGATAGATGTCTCACATTAAATGGTTTTATTATAGATATTTCAAACTAATTAAGCGACGTATGCCATTGACTGGAAACTTTGCTTTTCAATACGCAACATAAACTATTAATTATTTTCGTTTCTTCCAAATAAAAAAAAATTAAATGTTGTTAACAAACTTCTCTTCAGTATGGTCCGAAAAACTTGGTTGGATGCACAGGCATTTGTTTTTTGTTTTTTATTTCTTATTCCTATCGAGTTAACATATCATGGAACTATCCTTCTGTTTCATTAAGCGTTACAAACATTAAAATAAGTCATGACAGCCCTGTGGCGCAGATGGCTAGATACAGGCTTGCGAAACGAGAGGCCGCGGGTTTGATCCCTGCACCGAGACAAATGTTTGTGTGACCCAGAAATATTTGATTCTGGTTTGGGTATTTATGAGATCGAAAAGTCTCTCATAGTGTTTGATACCCACGACGTATCGTAAGGACGTGTATCCTAGTGTGGGGTCAGAACTATGTATGTGTATTTGAATTTGTAAATAGGTACTAGAATATGTTTAATAATTTTACTCATAATACTCGTATAATGATAACGATCAAACACAGCTTGTTTCAAAAAACAGTTCCAATTCCAATATTTTTATGGCAGTATCAGATCTTCCCTCCGCAGCGCCGCCGTGGAGGAGTGGCGTTCCAGGCTGGAGAGTCCAAGTGCTGGCGTAGCGACCGTCGCGGCAGTGCACCCTGTCCTCCAGCAGTGGATGGACAGGCGCCACGGTGCGCCGACCTTCCGGCTGACGCAGGTGCTCACCGGGCACGGCTGCTTCGGTGCGTACCTGTGTCGCATCGTTGGAGTGGAGGAGTCCGCCGTGTGCCACCATTGTGGCAACTGCCGTGAGGACACGGCCCAGCACACGCTGGAGGAGTGCCCAGCCTGGGACGAGGAGCGCAGCGCTCTAGTAGCGGTCGTGGGGAGAGACCTCTCGCTGCCGACTGTGGTCGCTGCCATGGTCGGCAGCCGGAGGTCGTGGAAAGCTATGCTCTCCTTCTGCGAACGTGTCATTTCGCAGAAGGAGAGCGCGGAGCGGGATCGGGAGCAGACCGATCCCGCTCGTCGCAATAGGCGACGTAGGAGGCGCCGGGACAACATCTAGCCCGGCGCCCAGAGGCCACGCGGGGCCGCCGTCCCTACCTTGGCGGCCCCCGAGGAGGAACTAACATCTGTTGGCATGCCTTTTGGCACGGCGCAGAGGCGGTCCCGGGTCAATCCATAGCTCTGGCTTCAGGGTATTCCGGGGCCGTCTCGCTGAATGCGCTGATGGTGGCCGTCGCGGGGTTTTTAGTTGGTATTACGGCGCATTTATTTTTGGTAGGGACCCGGCCCAGCGGCCGCCCGCAACAACCACGGGCGGTAACATCTATGGCTGGGTCGGAAGGCGCCGGTGAGTCCGACACACCCTCGCCCCTCCGGGGGTGGGATGGTCCGTAAATAGGATTTTCCCCGCGGAAAAAAAAAAAAAAAAATAAGTATCAGATCTAACTTTTAACTGTACATTTTATGTTTTTGCCAACACCGGGCTATATATTTAGTAATAGGCATTCACAAACAACTAGGACTAACAAACTAGCGCCATCTATTAAAACGTTGTTGAATTAAACGGTAAGCAAAACATAATAATTTTCTTATGTAGTTAAACAAACATTAAAACAACCACATATCAGAATGTTGTATTTACATGTTCGTTGTTAGGAATACTTATAATTTCCAGAACATCAACATCGTTATCCCAATTATCTACCTTCAGTACAATTATCTTGAACAAGGAGCAACATTTGCTTGGCACTGAGACATAATTGACATTACTAACGGTTTAATATTCATCTTCAAAGAAAACAATTCAGGTGTGTTAGGAGTTCTAACCTCGCTGAATTCAAATATAATTTAGAGTTAAACATCTATTTATAGATTAAATGTTACTAAGAAAATATTGCAAAATATTATAAAGGAATTTTTTATTTATTTATATACTTTTTAGTACACTATACAATAATTTATACTACATGATTGAAAACAATGAAGACAATAAGTATAGGCACAATAGGCGGTCTTATCGCTAGCTGCGATCTCTTCCAGACAACCTACGGGACCGGAATGAAAGGTTGTAGTTCAGGCAGTTGTCTTCAGAAATAGAAAAAAAATAATAAAGAAATAACCAAATATATATATATATAAATAACATACATATAAATAAACATACATAAATACTTATTATTATAGAAATAGATCGACTTAGACAGGTAAACATAACGTAAGTTTACTAACTAACTAACTTTCTAAGACGAAGCACCAGAAAAACACAGTCGTAGGTCTTTTTAGTTAATTTTACGTACATCATTTGTTTAAGATTTTTATGTTAAATTATTTATAATAACGAATTTTAGGTTTATCGGCACGAAAACATCAGCCTTCGTACTTCGTTAAATAAGAATGTAGGTAAAATAAACAAATAAAGGCTCGAGCCCCGCATTTAGGAAATTGTTTATTTAAAGTCAAAAGAACAACATATCTGTATAAGTACATAAATACATAACTTCACGCCAGTATTCCCCGAAGGGGTATGCAGATGTACATTACTGCACCCACATTTCGCCAGGTAGTTCCACGTAATAAGAGGTGAGCGTATTACCGCTTTTCGGTCACTATTCCAAAATCCGTGCTGCTAATGTGAATTTCCTAGTGGAAAAACTCAATAACACTGCCCGATCCAGGAATTGAACCCGGGACTTTTAGAACGCACGCCACGTATTTGTTCCTCAGCATCACGAAGAAGTCAATAGAACAATTAATTATCTTTATAAGGACACAATGTGTGCTCGCAATGACGACCGATTTTAAGTGGGGTTCGGTTCAAACAGAATGTTTATTGGCGTGAAATTATTACGACTATTTCTCACCAGTCAACCCAATTATTCCGTTCCAACCTATTTGAAACCGGATGTACATGGGGGATTCGTAACGTAATACATTTGTGTCAATCTCTACGCCGGGCTTATATTATGTGTGCGTACAATGCTTGATAATGGATATAATATATTACTCTATATTTGTCACCATAATTCAAATTACAAGTGAAAAAATATACTCATAAAACTTTATTAGGATTGTTGGTGTATTACGAACATAAACTCGACAACACTCCACCTCCCGAGCAGTCTCACTGCTGAACGGACTCACAGCACAGATCCACGATGTCGATATATTTCATGTTGTCACCATAATTCAAATTACAAGAGAAAAAATATACTCATAAAACTTTATTAGGATTGTTGGTGTATTACGAAAATAAACTCGACAACTCTCCACCTCCCGAGCAGTCTCACTGCTGAACGGACTCACAGCACAGATCCAGGATGTCGATATATTTCATGACATTCTCAACTCACTGCTGGCATCAGCAATCAGTTATGTTAACTAAATACTTCGCCAACTCCTACTTTTGCCGCACCATCAAGCTGTGGAATAGTTTGCCGGCTCACGTGTTCCCTCCTTCCTATGATCCTGGATCCTTTAAGCGAAGCGTGAAGAAGCATTTGTGCGGGCCGGCATGATTGTGTCGACCAGCGGGTGACCATCGTTTCTCGCTGGTCGGTATTATTTTTCTGGACTCCACTGTGCTTACCATCAGGTACAGTGGAGTCACTTTGCCGTGCCAGAATAAAAAATAAAAAAAAAAAAACTTGGCATCAGAATTTTACATTACCTAATATTGTATAAATGTATTAGACTTACTATTAATTGTGCTATCTTCAATGTTAGTTTTGTTATTATTGTAAATAATTATTAAATACATACACATACATAAACTCACGCCTGTATTTCCCGAAAGGGTAGGCAGAGGTGCATTTCTGCACCTATATTTCGCTAGGTATGTATCAGTCCCACGTAATAGGGGGCGAGCCTATTGCCGTTTTTCGGGCACATTTCCAGACTCAGGCACGTTTCGACGAAGTCTGGCTTTAACAGCATTAACAGCCTTTGTAGTTCTAACACCACGCGGCCGCCCCGACCTTTTCTGATCTTTGACAGACGAACTGTTGTTGTATCTGTTGATAGTAGTCTGTTGATCTGTTGAAGTGTCTGTAATATGACCGACGGCTCCATACCCATTTTGTGCAAAGCAATCACTGTAATCCTATTTTCTTTAACATCCTATTCCATATTGTAATTTGATAATGAACACGAAAAAATATGTGAAATGGCGCAAAATCGAAAGAAGTTTTTAAAATAATATACGTGTTCCAAATTCAAAATATAAAATAAAAAGTTGAAGAAAAGAAAAGTTTTTATGTAACAGTATTTATGGCCAGACTAGTTAAATACATTTGGTACTCGAAGTTTGTGAGACCAAAAAGTCTTCCATAGTTTCTGTTCCAATAAATAAGTTTTGTATCTAAGTATAAGGTCAGGATTATGTAAGGTCTGAAAAATAGAGATAATTTTTTAGTAATGTCATCATCATTAGCCCATAGACGTCCGACTGCTTGCCACGAGCCTCCTCTACTCCACTACGCTGGCCTAGTGCGAGTTGACAGACTACACGCCTAAGAAATATCTAAAAACTTTTAAGCATGCAGATTTTCTTACGAAGTTTTCCTTCACCGTTTGTGACAATTCGCTATGAATACACACATAATTTCGAAAAGTCTGAAGTGTGTGCCAGGGGTTTGAATCCGCTTCATGTGAACCTAGCTATAGAAAATAGTAGAAAAAGGAGAAAGAGGCCTTTCGCAGCAGGCTTTTCGAGCAGCATTTTCTTTTAAATATCAGCTAAACATAAGACAAATATTAATAATTATTGAAATATTTAAATATTTTATTCGTCCAATTACTCGTACAGCATCTCTAAATTACGTATTAACTACGATGTGGAGGGCAATCGTGTAAAAGCGGCAAATGTAGTTATTTCATTGAAGAGTAAAACCGAATCTCATTGACTGAGCCTTCGTCAGCTCTCAGTATCATTGTACGAGTGGACTAGAGGTGGTCGTATGCAAATATAATTGCGGCCCGGTGCAACGGACGGGAGCGCATTAGTAGCGCTTTGTGCGGGAATGACTCGGTCCATTTCACACCGCTCAGCAAATTAGCCGCTTTCGGCTCTACTGACTACGGACAGCCGGATTTTGCTATGGACGCGCGATCCCCGGACCAACACGTCAATAATACCATAATATGCCTTCTCATCTGTCGGACAAAAATCAATACCAATCATATTTCTTATCCACTGTAATTTATTTTACCACGATTTTTCAATAAAGACTAACTGCAAAAGAATCTAAATGGCTTATGTACAGCAAAACAGATTATTAAGTTAAAAGAAAAATGTAAAATTTAATTTCAATGCCAAAGTGGGCAACGCAACTAGAGGCAAGAGGCTCAATAAAAATTGTGATGCTTTTACTTTGCAAAAATCTTAGAGAAAGACCGCTTGTAGAAGTAACATGGCAATTTTATTCGCCGTTATAGAAAATTTAATAATCTGCATGAATGTTGAAACAAACACTCCAAAAGTTATGTTCGGATAAAAAACATCTGGCAAAAGAGTCATTCATGCAGAATATCATTAACGCTTGCGCGAGTCAAACGCAGATCATTTTCCGCGCGAATGCCAGTCGCTTGCTGCATACAAACAGAATCACAGAGTGAGCGCTAAATACGCCGCGTGTTCCAATTAAGTCTGTCGTTGAAAAAAATACGGAATTAGGGGCATGTTCACCCTTTGCATTTCACCAGATTGTGAACGCAACCATGCGAGTGCCACCGCGCGATTTCCGAACGAAGTTAGTTTAAAATTTGTTCTAAATTCAAACGAAGTCGCTCTTTGTAGTTCCCTGTGGATACGAGATAAGGCTATTTTCGTAGTAAATTTTGTTCTCGTATTCGTTTCGCTTCATTGGTTTCGAATTAAAACTGATATTTTATAGTTCCCAAAACAGTATTACCGTCGAAATGGCTTACTAAAGAGGCATTTCATTTCTTTCCATTGAATCCTTAAGACTGAATGTAATGTTTCGATAAGATAAGCGAATATCCATGTACGGTTCTCTTAACATTATTTGCCATGAACACTTTTGTGGAATTCATGCTACATAAACCCGCTAGGAAGTTTATTAACTCCGACAATGCGGTCACACAAACATTTAAGTATGTAAAGAAAATACTTTACATATTCATACAGTATAACCTATTATGATGTCACCGAAGATAACCCTTAAGCGGGCCGTACACAAATGTTTTAATTTATTAATCTGTCAGCCCAACCTCTGCTCTAGCTACTTGTCCCAAAGTTGCATCATAAAATATTAACAACGAGTCGTGTGAGTTCCTGCATAAAGCACTCGGGCTAACCGTTTACACCTCGTGAAATTATGTAGTTAATTAAAATCTTAAGCCCGACGCTATTAATTACGTATACACTTTAAAACGCTTCAAGTATTTCTTTCACGATCTCCACCTCGGCTCTTATCTCCAAGCGTGAACTGTAAGAACGAGTGTTAAGTAAATATTTAGTAAAACTGTGTAATCCTTAGGGTTTTTGCTCACAGGCGTACGCGAACCCTGTTCCGTCACTTAGGGCGCGCTTAGCAAGCAAAAGATCGCTTATCATGTCTCTTTGTACACAATGATTAATTGTTATTGTCCCGTTTACATTCTCCCGTAAAATTAAAGTCTGCGACAATCTGTATATCGTAGTCTAACAAAATACGAGTATTGTTTACATTGATTTTTTTTCTGACCGAACGTATATTTATTGGGGAGAATCATTAAGAGAATCGACATTGTGTCGCGTATAAGCAGAAAAAGTCAATAGACCTTTTTTCACACTGAATGTATTATTTGTTGTTATAGAAATATATTGTTTTAATGGGCATAATAAAATGCAACATAAAATTGAATGAAGAGAACTCTGTGACTGGCAAATAGATTTACAAACGAAATTAAATCAGATTCTGATCAGTACACATAACGAATATTAATACCTGGAAGATTAAAAAATTCACCTTTAACGAAATAATAGACCATAACTCGCCAACATAGCTCGCTTGCTCATTTGAAGATAAAATTGCACATACATATATTATAGAATATCTTCTTTAAGGATTATTGATATACATAGATACACTGTAGTAGTATACAGTATATTCAAGGAAATATAAATAATATAAAGAATAATTTTAACGTGCACGTTGCCAATTTTACTAAAAAATAATTAAAATTCAAAAATGTTTGTCAAAACTAAAGATTTCCTAATTAGCACAACCAACTTAAATTAGACGTAAATATGCATGTTGAATTTGTTGGTATGTAAATGCCACTTCAGCAAGTTTCGTCAATTTGCTTGAGCTCCACAACTGGGTCAAAATCCACCTATCAGCAATTGATTCTGCCGCGAGAAATAGGGCGTACTCGAAATAGAAGGCGTTACTTATAAATAAGCACTTACGGTTAAATATAATAACCCTCTCCTAAGTGATATAAGAATTAGTAAAAAAAAAACTACAATTCATGAAGTCATCATAAATACTGTTACTAGGATTGCGCAATACGAATTTATGATAGTGAATTTACTATAGTAGACAATAAAAAGAAAAGTGTTGTCTATGCAATAAAAAATCAATAACAAAAATTAAGTTGCTCTACGTGGCATTGGCCTCGAGGTTTAGGCGCGCGGTCAAGAATTTCGGCGGTCGCAGGTTCAAACCCCAGGCACACACCTCTGACTTTTCGAAGTTATGTGTGTATTCACAATGAATTATCACTTGCTTTAACGGTGAAGGAAAATATCGTGATGAAACCTGCACACCTAAAAAAATCTTAGGAATTTGTTAGGTGTGTAGTCCGCCAACCCGCACTAAGCCAGCGTGGTGGACTAAGTCCTAAACCCTCTCAGTTGTAGAGGAGGCCCGTGCCCAGCAGTGGGACGTATTTGGGCTGATGATGATGATAACGTGTCATGAGCCAGAACCATAGAAAGAGGTGACAGTGGACATCTTTTAGAATTCCTGATTGCATTTTGCTAACATACTCATTAAAAATTCAAAATGAGCAATAAAGATGTTATTAGAGGAGAGTGAGAATTTATTAGGCGATATCAAAAGCCGCTTAATCTGGCGAGATGACGTAACATTATCGCAATATCCGTGCGTCGTCGGCTGTCCCGCGCCATGAGAATATCAAGAAGATATATTTTCACGGAACAATGCCTCCCCGGTATCTCAATTTTCATTTCCCCTCGGCGGGACATCCGGTGTGATTTGTAGCACGAGATAATATACAAAACGGCGGCTTCGCGGGACGCCTCGACACAGCGTCAGCGTAAAATCTAGGCCCTCTATCTTTATCTCTGATACTTTAACCAGTACATTTTTCTTTATCGAATATCACGCCGATCCCTTCCAGCTTTGCTTACACAAAGTGTCCTTCTGTATAAGAATTATACTTCGTCAGCTATCTAGACAAACAGCATTTTCACGCGTACTTTGAGTCGCAAAATAGGATTAAAACGTCCTAGCAAAATGTAGCAAATTACATGAGTAAGAACGCAAAATGTAATTTTATCTTAAGCTCCCAATTAATCGGCAAATAATTTACGAGAAGATTTTACAAAAGGCTAAAGTAATTATGTAATCTATTTAAGCTTTTAATTCCTTTACAAAGTCAATGTCTCGAAAGTTTGGTATTCATAAATAAGACCATTTAGCCGATTTTCGGAAAATCCTTTTGTATAGTCGAATGCCCTTAATTAATGTTTATTAATATTATGCTGTTAATTATGCATTTAGAAACGATATTTTTGTATAATAATATAATAACTTGTATAAAAAATCGTCTCATATAAATGTTAAAATATATTCTTAACGGCTGCAGAAATTTTGGTAGTTAACAAAAAAACTATACGAAAACTCTATTCAGTATTGGCCATTTAATAAAAAACGTTTATATACTCAAGGGTATATATTTCTGCCCAAAAAAATCCTAGTTATCTGCCGTTCCTATTTATCAGTCGTATCGTAGTTATCTCTGGACATGGCTCCTTTATCTTAGTGAAAAGGGGGGTAAACAGAGTCGACATTCTCGGCTTTGGTAGACAAAATTATGACAACACTGAGTCACGGATTGGAACTAGCTCATCTCGGGACGTCACAAACTTTCATGGCACCACTGTGATCAGCTTTACACATTCAATATGTGATGCTTTCTGGTAGAAACTCAATATCGTTCTATTCATAAAATTAGTTTTTTGATGAATTTTTTATGTACACCTATCAAATATATTTAAAACGTAGCGGAATGCACGTCAGTCCTTTTTTTTCACGAGGGGAAAGCTGTTTATGGGTCGACTTCCCGCCAGCCCTGGGGGGAGGGGGGCGGGAAGCGTATGTCGGAGTCACCGCCCTTCCAGGCCGGCGCGTGGGGTGTCACGTCCGCGCAGATGTTAGTGCCAAACTGGGTCCCTAACGAAATCCCTACGCCGGCATACCGACCAAAACCCTCAGTGGCATCGCGCCAAGTGGGGCGACCACGGTGCGTGGGCGAGAAGAGTCCACAATAGTGCCGCAGCCGCTCGGTGCGAGGACTACGGCCTAAACAGTTGTAGAAGACGCCAGCAGTGGGATATATTGATGACTCATCCTCAAACGAAAGGGCTATTCATGCGTTAAGAGTTTGTTCGTTTGTTTGGTTTTAGACTAGCTTTGTATTAATTTACAGAAGACAAAAGTACCTACTTTCTAGAAATGCTGCAAACATAAAGGCAATCCAATAATATTGAAAGTGGTAATAAGCATATGAATCCATCTGCTCAGTTAAAGTTAAGCTTGTTTAACACAGCATAATATTTTGTTGCAGCAAACATGACAATATAACTAAGAGACTTCACTAGAGTAGACATGACAGGAATGAATGAATGACTAACGAGGTTGATGTTTATTTAACAATCACAAAATACTTTGATAGAAATATACACGCGCTTATTTAAAATCATTTAATGGTGGAAAATCTAAGCTAGATGCTGAGTTAACTGTCAAATAACACGTAGATACATAACTGGTCAATTAAATTATAATTTCATTAATAAGACTACTTTATTGGTCTGCGGACATCAGTAGTAACGATTATATTAATAGCTTATTTACTATTCTTTTGCGAAAATACGTCACTAAGGAATTAATTGGGGCTCCATGTCTACCAGAAGACTTCTTGCATTCTAAAATCTGGAGATGACAGTGATGATAACCCCACTGCACTGCAATTAATAGACATGGTCGTAGAGCAAGATCTAACATCAGAGTTGGACAAATGGTAATGATGATCTTAAATGTTCTTAATCTTGTAGTCTCGCGGCACAAGTATGTGCTATGCGATTTAGAGGCCCCGGGTTCGATTCCCGGGCCCTCCCCGGAGTGTTATTGGTTTTTTTTTATGAGATAATTTTCATAGCAGCACGGAGTCTGGTAATGTACCCAAAAAAACGACATTAGGCGCGCCCCCTATTACGTGGGACTGATACAAGTCTGAAGTGAAATGTGAATACAGAAACGCACCTCTACCTACCCTTTCAAGGAATACAGGCTTGAGATTATGGATGTATTCCTATTGCTTTGCAATTTCCTGTAATTACAGCTAAAATAATAATAAGAGAATATAATATGAATCTTCAACTTTGATTCCTACGTTTAAAACTAAGAAATGGACGGAATTAAATATTATAATAAATGGAGAATCATTATCTAAATTGTATTGAATTTAAGCTTTCTTTAACTACATGTTTATCAGTCTATAAGCTCCTATTTATAAAGAACAGGCCTTTTCTTCTAAGAAGAGTTGCGTTAAAGAGGCAGAAGGCCAAAAATCTAAACCATTTTTCGTTTTAAACAAGCAATGCGTAAAATAAATTCCGTCTAATTTATACACAAGCATAGTTAGCTTTTTCACGATGTTCTGTTTTGACCCTCTGTGAGTTCTTTGTTAATTAAACACACCCACATAACCTCAAAGATTTAAACTTCAAATTTGAACTAATGACCGTGAAACCAAATCAGCCAAACAACAAAGCCGTCACACAAGTTACCCATTGACATAAAAACAACAAAATATATTTCTAAGATGTGTTCGCGTTGAAAAATGTCTATAAAAGGATAAGAGTAGTTTCACTCGGTCGTAAACACTACAATAAAGTTTAGTGGCCCACTTACTACTATGAGAAACACAGTTTCACGCCCTCGTGTATTGTCGACTTCCTACACACACCCAAATGTCGTTTCTCATTTATATAATGTGCGCCGCGACAATCTCATTAGGAGACATTCGGAAATAACTAGTAATCAGACTGTCAGACATGTGTGCTCACAATGTTTTATTTTAGTAGTGTATTTGTATCCGCCCGGATAACGATTACCGAATAAAGGGTAAGAAAGCATTAAATTAACCTATATAAATCCGGTTTTAAGGAGGCCGGCATAATAGTATCCACTGATAAAAAACAACAATTGTAAACCGTACTGTGGAAATAGTTTGCTCTGACCGAATAGAATGGTGCCCTTTTATTGGTGCTTCTATTTACACTGGCATCTGATGGTAAGTGTAGTGCGATCCCAATAGTGAACATCACTGGAAAAAACACTTAATGTTTTTTATGTTCTCGAGGGGAAAGCTGATTATGGGTCTACTTCCTTCCAGCCCTGGGGGAGGGGGGCGGTAAGCGTATGTCGGGTTCAATGGCCTTCCAGCCTGGCGTCTGTCGACGTCACGTCCGCGCAGATGTCAACGCCGGACTGGGTCCCTAACAAACATCTCTATGCCGGCATGCTGACCAAAACCCCCCAATGGCCAGCTCTGCGCCAAGTGGAGCGACCAAAGCGTGGGCGAAAAGCACTCACCGTTATTCGGCTGTCTCGGAGTTTTATGGGTCGCAGTTGCACCCCCACTAACTTGGTTCGAGCGCCTCGGTTGTGTTCTGGCTTCTGCGACCGCCACAGATCAAAATGCCACTGCTCCTCTCGGGGTCACTTTCACTGAGGACGCGCTGCCCTCGTAGCGCGCCCAGCGACTCCACGGGCCCCTTTCAGTCGCCTTCTACGACAGGCAGGGAATACCGTGGTGGAATTCTTACGCCCCATTGGCACACGGCAAGACACAATTATGCCTGCCGATGCAGTGGGGCTTGACAACCAAAATAACACAATACATAAAAAACTCCTCCAAAACGAAAATATAAATAAAGAAAATACAAACTGTTTAACTTCCGACCAGTTGAACTTATGAACCCCACAAAATTACTTTTTAAATATTACCAGCATAAACTTCCTTTATTTCGTTCCACTCTACCTTTTTGTTAACTTATAATAGCTTTTCATCTCGGGTAAATGCACCGCTCCTCAAGGTTTACCCTTACATTTCATTAAGGTGAAAAACCTTATACAACCGATTTTTTTTACAAAGTGTACTGTAAAGCACAAAAGACATGCAACAACTCCAACTCGTCAGTTAAAGATTTATTAGAATAAAGTACCTTCGTATCTTATCCCTTCTATCCGTGTCCATCGTGACATCAAATAGAACTCTGGGTTATTTATTAATTTTATAATCACTTCACGTCAATAGAACTCTGGGTTATTTATTTATTCTATATTCAACGCAAGATTTTTTTGTCTATTTAATAAATTAGAATGATATTTTAAACACCCATTCCATAACATTAATTCGTTTCTGTACTTGCTATACATAAATTAGTAATACCGAAGACGGACGTCGTGAGATCGTGCTAATACAACTAATGTACTATCGATGACATAAATTCCAAGAGAAACCGTTAAAAAAGGAAATCTGTGTGCCTTGTGGAAACACAAAAATGCGAGAACATTTAAAATTTACCAACCCTAATTAGACCAGCGTGGTTGGATAAAGCCTAACTCAGACTTATAGTTCTTAGTAGTGGGAACTATTTGAGTTATACAAAAATTACAATAGCCTAGATAATTTAAACGACAAGTGCTAATGAATGCTTTAAATATTTTATATAGCTAAAATATAATTAAATTGGTTGTGACATTCTGTAAAAGCCTTGAGGTGTGTAGAACCTACTATCAAATCGCAATCTAAGTTTCAATTCTATTGCGCCGTAGATCTGAATATAAATTGAATTTGCAGCCACAATAGGGCGAGCATATTGTCCTCCCAGGACTTCGCTCAGGGAGACCGTTTGTGCTCGACAAATTGATTTATTAACGTGGACCAAAATTGCAAACGAAAAATCGCTATATTGCTTAGATTTCAAGCCGGCTGGAAGTGAACTCATATTAAATGTGATTGGGGAGCGAACATTTGCTCATTTATTTCATAGAAATCCAACGCAATACTTCATCATCATCATCATTATAAGCCTAAGGAAGTCCACTGCTGAACATAGGCCTCCCCCAATGACTTCCATAGTGACCTGTTGGAGGCATCCTGCATCACTGCATCCAGCGACGACCCGCGACCTTCACCAAGTCGTCGGACCATCTTGTGGGTGGACGTCCTACGCTGCGCTTTCCGGTACGTGGCCTCCACTCGAGAACCTTTTGGCCCCATCGGCCATCGGTTCTCCGCGCTATGTGCCCGGCCCATTGCCACTTCAACTTGCTAATCCGCTGGGCTATGTCAGTTACTTTAGTTCTCCTACGGATCTCCTCATTTCTGATTCGATCTCGTAGGGAAACCCCGAGCATAGCCCTCTCCATAGCTCGTTGAGTGACTCTGAGCCGTCTAATGAGGCCCATAGTGAGAGGCCACGTCTCAGTGCCGTATGTCATCACTGGTAACACACAACTATCGAAGACTTTCGTCTTCAGGCACTGAGGTATTTTGGACGAGAAGACGTCGCGTAGTTTCCCCAACGCTGCCCAACCGAGTTGGATTCGCCGATTGACCTCTCTCTCGAAGTTGGACCTGTCTAACCGGACCACTTGTCCTAAATAGACGTATTCGTCTACAACTTCGAGAGTCGAGCCCCCAACTGCGATCGGGGTGGGCACAACATGGACATTCGACATGTTCATTTTAAGACCCACCTGTTGAGAGGTCTTCGAGCATAGTGCTAAGGTCTTCCAGCGATTCTGCCAATACTTACATAACAATAATTATTTAAAACCAATCACTCATGCTAATAGATTAGTGATAAAAACGCCTATTTTTATTTTAGCGCATCTGGCACCTTTAGCCTTAATTGCAGTTAAGACTATAGAACATTTGAAACACTAAAATATTGTGACTAGGAATTTATTAAAATCGTCAATCATTTGCAAACAGGTCAAAGTTTTTTTGCATTACAAATCAAACTTAAATGCGGTTCAAACATTCATTTATGACTGGAAGTTATTTGTTTAGTATAATTAATTGTCTCTCTGAAACTATGAAAACCTGACAGTCGCTTAACAACCTGTTCCATTGCTGTCGAGTCAAAGGAAGCGAAGGCATTTATTGTGCAAAACATGCCACAACATTAACTTATATGGTAATTATAACAATAAACAAAAATCTTAAGTTACATGATGTGTTATAATTAATCTAATTATGATTTTATTTTTAAATGACATTTGAAAAATGGTAGACTTTGTAACTCAAATAAATAATGACTGGAATTCATCAGTATTATTCTGTTTGTATGACATAAATTTATACGTACATACATTATCTTACGCCTATATTCCCCGAAGGTGTGGCAGAGGTGCATTTCTGCACCTACTTTTCTTCAGTTATGTATCAGTCCGTAATGGGGGTGAGCCTATTGCCAATAACACTTTGCCCGACCCGGGAATCGAATCCGGGACCTCTAGATCATACAGTACAGGTGTTTGTGGCTCTTAAAATTCTACAGAAACGATTATTTTAATACTAGTTTTTTAACTAATCTATTTCTTGCAAACGTAATCGACTACAAAATAAAGTGAACTGGATAAACAATTTCAATATTACAAGATTAAGTGTATGGTAGGAGTTAGAAATCATTCGTGAGCAATAACACCCATTATTGTTGGTCGGGCACCTCAGTTATTGCCGCGGGATAGGATTATTGGCAAATTGTTCCGTTCGCATTCCCAACCGACTCGCACATAAAATATTAAGCACCTTATGAAAAGAATCCCAAAGTCGTGACTAAGATATTCCTAATAATGCCGTTGACCTATTTACATCGATGTAAATCAATAAGCATTCTCCTTTGCGCGTTCTTATTTTCTGCCTAAGTTAACTCATTCAAATTTAAAAAACAATAGTTTCAGTAGCATATTGCAATACAGCAATTGTTTTTAAAACTCATCAAGACATATGAACTTATAAAAACTCTAATTACAAACAAAAAAAATGTGATTCCGCTGGCAGTTTAAACTTTCATTTCTATAATATAAATAATACACTATCAACGACAAAACTTGTAATGAAACAGATTTTCAGGCTGATAGGTAAAATTTTATTAAAATAAAATTTGCGTTAAAAATACTCCACAATAAAAAACACCTTTAAATGCGGATAATGTAAACCTACGCATAGGATTACTTTATAAATCGAATCTTAGCCGTTAGCAGTTTTGTGCCTTACCTGGATCAGCCTACGCACAACCTGCTGCGCCACGTTCTATAGAGGTGATGCTTTAGTCCAACATGTTACTAACTATTGCGGGTTGAAAGACTTCAGATATCCTTGAAATCTTTTAAGAGTACTATCAGGTGTTTTCGAGCATTTTTGTAGTTATACTTCTTTTGGCACGTTGGGGAAAAATGATGAGAGTAAATTTTTACGATGCGCGCGCACACCGTCACGAAAAATTTATTCAAAAAAAGTTTATTATATGCTTTAGACTTTAAAAATGTAGAATAGTGACAGTAATAAAAAGGAATTGAAATATTTATTAGTTGTCAAATATTTATGAGTACGTAGAATAAGGAGAAAGATAAAATTTTAATATAACTTCTAACGCGTAAATAATACAACACTAAGTAATAAACACACACTTTTTTTCAACTTACAACGCGCCAGAATTTACTAATACGCGTAGGAAATCTTAATGACAAAATTTTGGGCCCAGGTACTGAAATCTGGCACTAATAATACTATTCTCTTAGCAAACTTGTAAATAAAAATCACACGAACTATTTGTTTCGGGTCTGGGTGTATGTGAGACCAAAAAGTCTCTCGTAGTTTCTGATACCCAGGACACAAGACTTGTATCTTAGTGTGGGATCAAAACTATGTATGTGACTGTTGGATGTATTTATTATTTTTTTGTAAGAGCAGTCACTCTATTTTAACTGTACTACACTTAACTCATCATTACGCATTGAACAAAAATGCACAGAACATGCATAGAAAAAATAACACTATAATATGATTCCATTCGTACCTACCAGATCTATAACAGTTCTATTAAACAATACTACGTAATAGGTACGATACTAAGATACGAAGAAGCCTGCTCTCGCCTCCGAAAATTTAAATACAAGGTGAATATTTGCTTTAACTAGGTAGTAATGGTCGATTTCTGCCTCGCGAACGGATGTTAGAAGCTATAAACCGAGAGATAAGACTCTCAATGCAGAGCGCGGACGGCAACGAAACTGCTGCGCGGACTTACTGACACTTTAATGTGTGAAATCAATTTTCATTGCTACTTTTTATCACAAGTTACATGAAGCGAGGGTTTAAGAAGATATTTATTTTGAAATACAATGTTTCTGGTGTAGGTATATTTCATTATAAATGACAATGGCACTGGATAATGCAAGAAATAGATCTATATCTTCGCATATTAAAATAAAAACCCCGTTTTTGTTGTTAGACATAGGAGTGACATACATACATACATATTATATGTATATGGAATACGTCAAACTAACTACTGTAACAACATATCACGCACCTTCAATATTAAGCATCACTTTAACTAAAACAGCTGTAAACTTAAATAGTATTTCCTTTTTTTAGTCGTAAGCTATATTAATAAGACTAATTAAAGATTTACTAATAATAACAATGCAAAATAAGTTGTCTATAAAAAATGTGCCATTAGTAAGCTTTTTATTTTTATACGAGAAAAATATTAGAACCCTCCAAATTTTAATCACAAAATAGCTATCATATAAGCCTGATACTTTTGATAAATATAATAACAGTACAAACATTCAAATTTATCACATAGATAGACATGTTATAATTGCTCCAACCAGAAATATTATAACGGACATTAAAATGGCTCCGTGCTTTAAACCGAAGTGGAGACAATACCTTGAATAGCTGAGCATTGTGATCTCAAGTCTTTGTTCACTGCTCACCTATCTATGAATCCTATCGCCTCGCCTTATTACATTTGGGCTTACATCGCGTAGTCAATGTGAACTATGCTTCACGTATTATTCTGTGTTATTACTGCAATACTATATTATACCTAGAATAAATCTAAACAATTAATTTATTATGAATTCGTGATAGTATTGTAGCATAAACTTCAGTGACTTTCTTGCCCAAAAATCCTATACCTAGTTCTATACCTGTCAATTCATAAATGGTAAAAAACTTCTTATAATTTTAAAATACTGTATTCCCCGAAGGAGTAGGCAGAGATGCATTTCTGTAACTCAATTTTTTGTTATTGTTAATATTGTTTTTTCTTTCATTCGTCCCACGTAATTAGCTATATATTATCTATATATTATAAAATTGCTGATTTTCGGTCACAATTTCATATTCCTTGCGGCTGCTGAAGATTTCCAGAAGGAAAACCCCAGTAACAACATTTTCTAGTGATCTAGAGATCCCGGGAATTGGACCCGGGACCTCTAGATCGCATAAACACGTATAAAAACATATATATACACTGCTATAACCTCCATATCACATTCTAAAAACTTTTTTTTTTTTGTAAATATAAGGAAATATAAATTCGTTGTTATCGAGTTAATTTCCTGCTTTAAGTCCTAAATAAAAAAAGGCCAAAGCAATGAGCATTCCGCTACCGCCATTCGCTGCGGAGTAAGAGGAAATGAAAGTCATAAGTCGAAACATACGAATGTACTGTTCGTTACTGAAACCCATCAGTTCCGGTCATGTTACGAGCCTTCGAATTTGCGTGCAAATAAAATTGCTGGCTGTATGGATGTTGTCGCAAACTGGACTTCCCGAGAGACGGACGACGTAAAGCGGGCCGGGATATAAAACGTGGACTCGCCCAAGTCATCTCCTGCGGATGTTTGCCAGGCACTACGTATAAACAACCATGAGCCATATATTACGACAGCCAATTTGTTGCAAGTACTCCTCTTTCCTTGTTTACCCAAAAACAGATATGTATAGACTCATGAAACACTTCGGTAGTTTTTCAGAGATTTCACTAACAATATGTAATATGTGTTTGTCTAAAATCGTAAATAACTTAGAAATACAAACTTGATAACTTTAACACGAAAATCAATATCATAGAGTACATATTCCTGCTGAAAACAATTGTAACTTTCCCTTAGAACAGGTTGTAACTTGTAACTCGACCAAACAAAAAGGCTCACAAAGAACAAGCTATTTCCTTGTTGAACAATATTACCTCACAATTGCGATAATATCTATCCCCCAGTTATACTTTTTAGCCGGCAGCGATTCTGCGTGGTCGCGGCAGGAGATTTTATAAGGCATAAACCCTCAGATAGCGGCAGTAAAACTTGGAAACTGAGGCAATATGCCAGTTCCCTGTAGCCGAACTGCTTTGTTTTAAACTGGCTGGGAGGGTCGCGACGTCAATATCTCCCAATAAATGAAATACCACCTTCAGAAATAAGAGTTTTACTGTGAACATAGTAGTTTCTTTCCCATTATTTTATAGTTTAACGAATTAAGAATATGATGTGCGATGTAATATGCATTACGAAGGCATGCAATTTCAAGAAGAAAAAATATTGCCAAGGTTACGTTACTGTTACGTTGTAACAAGTTTATAAACATAAAATAAATACAAATAATAACTACATACAAACAAACAAATAACCCGTTGTTACAATTGAATGCAAACCGCGCGCTTTAACTAGCGATAACATCACAACGACCATATAAGGTATTCGTCGGTGCCGGAAATCAAATTATTTCTAGAACATCGGATAGTAAACGCCACAGCCAGAAATTTCAAGAAAAAAATACAATAGCGATCGACGGTTCAACTTCCTACGAACTATTCCATCTCGCTCGATTCTATAATTACTATCTCAGTCCCACAGGGATTTACAAAAATATAGAGGGTAGTCGTGGCGTGTCTTGCTTCGGTTGTACCGTTCTTTCCATATCTCTGTCTCATGTCATACGGAACAATCTAGAATCTGACAGTACGCATTGTCGCCTCAGGAAGGAAATAGGCCCACCACCGAACCGATATGTACCTATATAAGGACGAATTCGCGGAGAGAGAATGAAAAATTCCGACGCCAGAGAGTTGTGATTAGTTCGCATTTTTTAAACAGTAGTAAAATCAGTGCTATACTAAAACGAAAAAGAAATTAAAAGCGGATCGCATCATTTTCAACCCCCTTGGTAAGTTTAATATATTTAATTCCAATATTGGCTTGATTGCTGTTAACTAGTTTTTCGTGTCTGGATTAATTTGATTACTATTCAACAAGTGATTTCTTCAACCTTTTAATAGTGCAAAAATTGCTATGGCTATATATATTTCTTGATAGTGGTATAACAACGTAACGTAATGCGACTGTGAGTATCTTAAAATTGGTAAAATATAACTTACCTTTTTATTTTTCCGATGAGTTTCAAATATGTTTCGCCGCGGTATTTTTCTTCATTAACATTCTATTATACCTAATATTAATTTAGTCCAAATCAATATGGCCGCGATAATTAATTCCCACTGTGTTCCACGCGTATGTTGTTAATATCGGTGGCTGGTGTATTATCTTAATAAGAACTTTATTATCTTAAAATATATTTCCAAATTTAAATATAAGTATTCTATTAAAAATTGCCACCGAATAATTGTATTAGTTTGCTTAGACTTTAAAGCCAGTTAAATTTTTATAATTGTGTAAAGTTATATATAAACTATATTTCCTCCTGTTAGTTCAAATAATGTAATACACACACATAGCTGTGAGATTTATTTTCTAGATAAGAGAAATTTCTCGATGTACCGGCGAAATAAATATCGAAGGTCATTGTTTCACTCGTAGTATTCATGTGTATAAAATTAAACCTGTACTTGTGTAAAAGTTTAAGTGTAACTATTTCTTTTGTACTCATCGCGTAATGGAATGGTGATCGTCCGGCATATAAACAGTTGGGGTTTGATCCTGGGTTGGGTAATTTAAATAATAATTATTAATTATATTGGCATTTGACATATAACTATGTTTCGTTTAATTATTATTTTTTTTTTTTTTTTACAACCGGACCTAAATGTCGCCACTCCATTCCGCTATTTTAATTGCTTCACGAAAGATGCCGACGCCCATTCCTGGTCTCGTCTAGTGCCTGGGTGTCGGATCTTTCGCGCTACAAGTGTCGTTTCGACGCGTTCCAGGAAACTGGGGGTTCTCCGTTCGGGTTGAGAAATACGAGCTGCACGTTCACGACTCGGATTGAGAACTACGAGCTGCAAGTCCACAGTACGTTTGTGAACGACAGCTGCACGTACTAGTACGGACTGTACCAACGGGCAACGCTTCTGCCCACCGACTCCAGCAGACCCCTGCGGCTGAGGGCCTTCCGATATATCACCGAAGACCCCTCCACGCGTCACGGGATCGAAAGACCGAAGTTAAGTCCCCAGTGCACATAGGGTTTTATTGGGACCAGAAAGCTTTCCTGTGCCAAGAATCCACCCCCCTGGGTGTAGTCATAAATATAGAATTTTTATTTTATTTTATTTTTTTTTTTTAATAAATTGATTATTTTGTAATTGTTTTTTTTATTGTTCCCGCCGTCAGGCGGTCGTAACAAGTGGCGCCCAACGTGTAAAATCCTTTCTCTGGGAGAGGGGGTATTGTTACGTTGTAACAAGTTTATAAACATAAAATAAATACAAATAATAACTACATACAAACAAACAAATAACCCGTTGTTACAATTGAATGCAAACCGCGCGCTTTAACTAGCGATAACATCACAACGACCATATAAGGTATTCGTCGGTGCCGGAAATCAAATTATTTCTAGAACATCGGATAGTAAACGCCACAGCCAGAAATTTCAAGAAAAAAATACAATAGCGATCGACGGTTCAACTTCCTACGAACTATTCCATCTCGCTCGATTCTATAATTACTATCTCAGTCCCACAGGGATTTACAAAAATATAGAGGGTAGTCGTGGCGTGTCTTGCTTCGGTTGTACCGTTCTTTCCATATCTCTGTCTCATGTCATACGGAACAATCTAGAATCTGACAGTACGCATTGTCGCCTCAGGAAGGAAATAGGCCCACCACCGAACCGATATGTACCTATATAAGGACGAATTCGCGGAGAGAGAATGAAAAATTCCGACGCCAGAGAGTTGTGATTAGTTCGCATTTTTTAAACAGTAGTAAAATCAGTGCTATACTAAAACGAAAAAGAAATTAAAAGCGGATCGCATCATTTTCAACCCCCTTGGTAAGTTTAATATATTTAATTCCAATATTGGCTTGATTGCTGTTAACTAGTTTTTCGTGTCTGGATTAATTTGATTACTATTCAACAAGTGATTTCTTCAACCTTTTAATAGTGCAAAAATTGCTATGGCTATATATATTTCTTGATAGTGGTATAACAACGTAACGTAATGCGACTGTGAGTATCTTAAAATTGGTAAAATATAACTTACCTTTTTATTTTTCCGATGAGTTTCAAATATGTTTCGCCGCGGTATTTTTCTTCATTAACATTCTATTATACCTAATATTAATTTAGTCCAAATCAATATGGCCGCGATAATTAATTCCCACTGTGTTCCACGCGTATGTTGTTAATATCGGTGGCTGGTGTATTATCTTAATAAGAACTTTATTATCTTAAAATATATTTCCAAATTTAAATATAAGTATTCTATTAAAAATTGCCACCGAATAATTGTATTAGTTTGCTTAGACTTTAAAGCCAGTTAAATTTTTATAATTGTGTAAAGTTATATATAAACTATATTTCCTCCTGTTAGTTCAAATAATGTAATACACACACATAGCTGTGAGATTTATTTTCTAGATAAGAGAAATTTCTCGATGTACCGGCGAAATAAATATCGAAGGTCATTGTTTCACTCGTAGTATTCATGTGTATAAAATTAAACCTGTACTTGTGTAAAAGTTTAAGTGTAACTATTTCTTTTGTACTCATCGCGTAATGGAATGGTGATCGTCCGGCATATAAACAGTTGGGGTTTGATCCTGGGTTGGGTAATTTAAATAATAATTATTAATTATATTGGCATTTGACATATAACTATGTTTCGTTTAATTATTTTTTTTTTTTTTTTTTTACAACCGGACCTAAATGTCGCCACTCCATTCCGCTATTTTAATTGCTTCACGAAAGATGCCGACGCCCATTCCTGGTCTCGTCTAGTGCCTGGGTGTCGGATCTTTCGCGCTACAAGTGTCGTTTCGACGCGTTCCAGGAAACTGGGGGTTCTCCGTTCGGGTTGAGAAATACGAGCTGCACGTTCACGACTCGGATTGAGAACTACGAGCTGCAAGTCCACAGTACGTTTGTGAACGACAGCTGCACGTACTAGTACGGACTGTACCAACGGGCAACGCTTCTGCCCACCGACTCCAGCAGACCCCTGCGGCTGAGGGCCTTCCGATATATCACCGAAGACCCCTCCACGCGTCACGGGATCGAAAGACCGAAGTTAAGTCCCCAGTGCACATAGGGTTTTATTGGGACCAGAAAGCTTTCCTGTGCCAAGAATCCACCCCCCTGGGTGTAGTCATAAATATAGAATTTTTATTTTATTTTTTTTTTTTTTTTAATAAATTGATTATTTTGTAATTGTTTTTTTTATTGTTCCCGCCGTCAGGCGGTCGTAACATTACGTACATATATTTCTATGAGTTAAACACTAATAAATGGAATGCCTGTGCCGTGCGATCTAGAGGTCCTGGGTTCAATTTCCGGGTCGGGCAAAGTATTATTTGGTTTTTTCATTAGGAAATTCTCATGTATTCATTTTTCATGTAACCGCTTATGTGGGAATAACCATAAAATTACTAGTAGATACTAAACAAATTATAGACATACTGTAAAGTATTCCTTAAAGGTGTATCTATTTATTCAATAAGTATGGTTAAACCAATTTTACTAATCGATAATAGCTTAATTGTACAATCTATAAAATGTTAAACACATAAAAAAGAAAAAACACAGCGGAAAAGAAAATTGACATTACAAATTAAAATAAAAAATGATAGGTAGGTACATAAAATTATAGTAAAATTAACAACAAACTGTCTTTAAAATTATGTATTTCTATTTATATATTTTGATCAAACCATACAGACGAAAAAAATAACAAATAAGATTTATGAAAAGCGAGAGGCCACTGTCGCCACATTATTTGTCCCTAATATTTTCATACAGCAAATATGATATCGTAACTTTTTATGGCAAAACCAAATAGTGTCATCAGTTTCCTGAATGATCCTAAAGAAGTATCACTCTATTACAGGGGAATAATACGGTCCCTCCCAAATCCGTTTATCGCTACAGTGGTAAGGCTCTCTTGGAGGCGATTCAGCCTGTTTAGATACATTGCACTCGATATACTTCGCGCAAATTGCGAATTTAGCCCGCTTTCGCACAATTTTGTGTTGATATTGTGGGTAAAGTACATGAAACAAAATATCTTCGTGTTGTAAATTCTGTAAAATCTCAGCGAAAATCTATTGTTTCTCAGCAAGCCTATATTACTCGTAGAACTTGTTTTAATACTTTCGGTGGAAATCTCCCTCAGACTGGTTCTTGTATTTGAATTTGTTTAGACGCCGATTTCAAAACTTTGCGTGATGTAATGCAACAATATATTATAATAACACTTAAAATACGCAAGTAAAGATATATGAATAAAAATAATGTTATTAATATACCTTATATAATACCTGGGTCAAATATGGCCACCTTAAGGTTTGTTATCCATTTTTAATATCAATAAATCTAAAACAAACAAGTTTTAGCATTCATTCATAAAAAGTGGCTATTTATCTTTGCAACAAAGGTAAAAAAATACAAAGGTATAGCTAGTTGTATGACATGTTGATATGTAGGTATATTGTAATATTATGACAGCCCCGTGGCGCAGTTGGCTAGACACCGTCTTGCGAAACGATAGGTCGCGGGTTCGATCCCCGCACCGAGACAAATGTTTGTGTGATCCACAAATATTTGTTTCGGGTCTGGGTGTTTGTGAGACCGAAAAGTCTCTCGTACCTTCTGATACTCGCGACACAAGACTCGTATCTTAATGTGGAGTCAGAACTATGTATGTGACTCTTGGGTGTATGTATTATATTTATTATTATAGTTTTATTGATAGTTTTATAGCGTCCATGGTCAAAAAAAAAAGTTTCGTTAATTTAGTACCGTAAATATGGCCAAACGGTGGCCATATTTTCTTGTTTTTTTTTTGTTTTCATATTCATGAATGAAACACACACTATTGCTTTGATAATTAAATAAGAAAATATCAAATAACAATCGTCACACAATGTTGTGATGTGATTAACAAAGATTCTTATTTGAAAAATAACAAAATACAAAATCCTCATGTTTTTATTACTTCAACAGCAAGTTTTACTTTAATGGACGCTGGGCGGCTAGTGGGCGCCCAGGAAAGATGTTAGGTACGCCGTTCGGATACTTTTGACATAACCTCACGCCTGTATTCCCCAAAGGGGTAGGCAGAGGTGCATTTCTGCAGTCACATTTCGTCAAGTATGTATCAGTCCCACGTAGGTAATAGGGGGCGAGTCTATTGCCGTTTTTCAGGCACAATTCCAGACTCCATGCTGCTACTGATAATTTCCTAATGGAAAAACCCAATAACACTTTGCCCGACCCGGGAATCGAACCCAGGACCTCTAGATGGGACGGCACATACCTGAGCCGCGAGACCACGAGGCAGTCGTAGTCTGACACTAGTTACATACAATTTATAGTGGCGTTCAGGTACCTAATTAGAATTTTTCGTGTTTGAAATAATGGTATGTGGCCAATATGGCCATGTTTCCGCCTGGCCACATTCGACCCAGGTACCTTATTATCAAACTACAAACATTTTTACATGGAAATTCTAATGCGATTAGTTTACATACATATGTACATACATAACCTCACGCCTGTAGTTTCCCCAGGCAAGTGTCAGTTCCACGAAATAGGAGGCGGGTCTATTGCCGTTTTTCGGGCACATTTCCAGACTCCGTGTTGTAACTGAGAATTTCGTAATGGAAACCCAATAACATTTTGCTTGACCCGGGAATCGAACCCGAGACTTCTATCAATTCAATGGCGCAAAAATGTTGATTTGGAAATTCTAACCTACAATAGCCAGTTTGTGTATCGGTTAAAATATAAATCCACAGTATACGAAGCGTGACGACAGCGATACTAACTCCGGTCTATGGACGCTCGTAAATTCAGTAAGTAACCGAATGGTAGCTCGACCCGAATGCGGCCTTCGAATTTGCGTACACAAATAAAGCAGGCATTTTTCCCACTTGAAAAATAAAAATAACATGTTAATCAAAGCGTAAACATTACCATATATTTATGGACTATACGGGTCATTGCGTAATTCCAATTTAGCTACATTGGTTATTTCTCACTGAATAACTAGCACAATTTGTATTATGGAAACGAAAGTAATTATATTGTAGGATTAGCCAACAATAATGCTCATACAAAAATATTTTGTACGTGACGCCGCGACTGTCCAAAGGTTGGCATTTGTTCCGGTTTGTAAGAAATATACCTACTATACATACTGTATATGTTTGTATCTTTTCTCAGTTGTAGAGGAGGCCCGTGCCCAGCAGTGGGACGTATATGAGCTGATGATGATGATTCAGACCGTGATCGGAAACTAAGGCAGGTAAGTGATAGCCACGGTGATTACGAATCCATTAGCGTTAAAAAAAATCCGAATAAAAAAAAATTTCGTTTTCAATACAACCATAAGTTAGTTATTAAATGTATGTGGTTGTTAGGAAAACGTGGCTATTATCTACCTTAGTTTTCGATCACGGTCTGAATACACCTGTATGTATGTAAGTAAAATAAGTCGAAATAATAGGCAATCTTATGAATTATAATAAAAGACCAAATAAATAAAACAGAATATAAATGCCAATTCATAGGATCATTTACTATAAAGACGATTGGTTTTATGACATAAAATATGATTTACTCGACTATATAAGTCGGCAGGCTTATCTATTTTGTTCCGACCGACGCGAAGCCCACTCTAGTTCCACGTAAAAGTCGCATCGATACGATTAAAGATTTCATCCCGCGATATTGGACGATCGTAATATTTTAACGATGGTCCAACCCTGCAACTCCTTTGTTTTACTGCCCTTATTTTATTATTTATCGAAACATTTGATATAAAAGTGCCGTTATCCACAATTTTATAGCGTAATCTATTGCCCAACTTGCAAATACCAATAGCTTTGTCTTTTTAGACATTAAATAAAAAATTCCTTGTGTTAAGTTTTAATGACAGTAACACATTTTTACTATCACAAATTAAACATTAACCGACATAAACATCATGAAAAACTTACTGTATTTGCAGACTTATACAGGTTGATGCATATAGGTTTTTTTTAATAATTCACTTTTAAATGATCTTTTCCTGCAGTGTGTAAAAAAACCAGTAGGACATTTAATTTGTCGTTCACATCCGCCGTAAAACATTCGCATATAATTTCACTAGAGATTTCTAGTCTTATTTTTAACTTAAAACACTTATTTTTTTGAAAAACAGTATTAGCGTAGGGCTATATTTAAGAGCTAAAATTTAAGGCTCTGAGGTAAGTAGAATAGAGAAAGAAAATTCCAGGATCAACTTGTAAATATCTAGTAGCAAATATGCCACCAAAATTTTATCAACTGATGAAAGATAATCGTGACTATCTCGCCTCTCTGGATGTCGTTCCTTCCACTGCTTTGTCAGTCCCGCGTACCTAAATCGTGAGGTCCCAGCTCCTATTTCTAAATCGTGAAAAGTAAGTGGTAAGTATTGTTTGTCTCCATCTGAAGATTCCCATTAACAGCACTGTATCTCTAAACGCGTCTCTAGTAATGGCCTCGAGGTTTAGACGCGCGGTCGAGACAAAAATCTCGACGGTCGTGGGTTCAAGATAAACACACATACCTCTGACTTTTTGAAGTTATACTTATGTATAATTACAAAGAATTATAACGTACTTTAACGGTGACGGAAAACATCATAAGGAGACCTAAACACCCAAAAAATGGATTGGATTGATAAAGGCTTAACCCCTCTCAGTTGTAGAGGAGGCCCCAAATATTATCAAGTATGAGTGCGGAAAAACACAGCTTCCTACATGAGAGGTGATGTATTGTTCCGAAGTTGAAAACAGCAACTACCTTACCTGTCAGGATTGCCTCTACCTGACCCAGTAGAGGTTATATTATAAATGTAAGTAAATTATTTAGAAATCAGTTTTGTTTACAAACCTACTGTCCATGTACGTGTTAAATTATAAATACGTGCACGCGCTACAAAATTTGTTGACGCATCAGGAACTGCATACGAAGGTATAAAGTAGTATTGAAACAATAAATCGGTATTTAGTGAATCGTGGTGTGAGTGATACGTGATTTACAATGTTGCAAAATGGAAACTCGTCTTTGGCATTACTGCATCGTGATTAGTTATATAGCAATAAGTTGTTAGTAACTTCTTATATCTATGCAAAAATGTTATAAAGTATAAATTTACACGGTTTTATTAGTTTTCGACTCCCAACTTGTGTTGTAGAAACATTATTGGATGTAAAAGTGCAATTCTGCTCTGTTATTATAAGGTAAAAAATGTTTTGTTTGCAGATTCGATAGCTAAACCGTTTTCGCTTAACAAAATCCTGGCCGCAGAACTAGACCAAAAACAAATTGCGGAGCCTTCAACTTCAAAAATACCAGGTATTTATCAAAGCATTTATATAGGTATAATTTATATAAGATATTATAAAATACATATTTAGGACTCCTCGAGAGTCCGCGGCACGACGGCACAGAGCCGTGCGATTTAGAGTTCCTGGGTCCAATAGCCGGGTCCCGTAGTGTTTTCCGGTAGAAAATTTACACCATCAGCACGAAATCTGGAAATGTGTCAAAAAAAAGCTAAGACCCTCATTATGTGGAACTTGAAAAAAAAAGATTGCCGGAACGTGGGTTCAGCTCATATCTGAAGTCTCACAGTCACATATGGAGCTCTAGCTACCCCTTAGGGAATGTAGCTGTGAGTGTGTATGTTAATGTTAGCATTAGTTAGCATTTTCATTTTTTCTATGGGATAAGACCAGGATACAGTTATAACGTAGAATCTAGACTAAATATCACAAGTGCGGCCCGCCTTTAGATTATTTTGCCACATTGCGACCCTTGCCTGCCAATAGGTTGCCGACCACTGAAATAGGCTATTACACCCATTTTCGAAATGTGTTAATTAAACCACAAAAAGTTCAATAATTTTATTCTGGCGATAAGTGCACAAACACCTATCTAAATTTTGCATTTCCAAAATTCTGTTTCAGAAAAGTCCTCCCAACATTATACATTTGAAAGCTTTCTGAAGCCTAGATCCCTGAAATCAAATATATTAAGAGAAGCAGGTACGTATTAACAATCTCCTCTGAAATTATACTTTAGTAATTACATTCAATTGTTGACATCGATCGTAATTCAATTACAGACACAAGTTTAACAAGATTCAAGAAATTATCTCCTTTAAAATATAGAAAAACATTTGAAATTAAATCACCATTGAAACCGAAAAAAAATAAGAGGTCTCCAAAGTCTAAATACAAGCGTAAAAACCAATCGATAAAAAGAGAAATAAACGGGAATGGCGAACTTAATCAAAAATACATTCCCCTGCTTAAAAGTATTGGCATGCTGTTTGATAATCTTCTTACAGACGACAGCGGTGCCTACGAAATTAAATCACGTAAATACAAACGCAATAGATACGATTCTATTTTTTCCGAACAAAGAGACGGATTGGAATGTACATGCACTCAGAGATCCAATAATGAAAACTCAAAGTCGGCAGAAGCGACAGTTGCTGTCGAGACTCCTACCACTGAAATCTCGATTGATTCCGAGGATGTCACCTTTATCACGACTACCACCGAGACAACCCATTCTACTACCACTAGTGACATCAGCAGTATCAGATACAATCAGAACGTACCCTTATTATTTCCAAGAGATACCATTAGCAGTTGGGGAAACGATAATGGAGTCAGTGAGAGAAGCAGCTCCACATATCACTGGAGCATTGAAGGAAATTTCACCGGGAATTATGGAGATAGTGAACATAGTACCGGATTCGGACAAAATGGGCCCGCTACAAAGAATGGTAATGAAATTGCCAGCAATGCTACACGAATCAGTGCAAGTGGCGATGGATCCCATGAACGAAGACGCAGAAATGGAAATAATACCCGAAGTGCAAATCCTGGATTCACGTCCATCGAGACCAATGTCATCGCGTCACATGAAAACATCTCCAAGATCTATGGACACCTCCAGAAATATAAAAGACAGGATAAATTGGAAATGGGAAGAGACAAAACAGAAAGCTCAAACACTCTATCAGAACTTATTCGAAGACTACGAGGATATGTATCCGAGATCGAAGTCACCACTGACTCATACACCTTACAACCCGAAAAAATTCATAAAGAAAGCATCTTCAATGTCGCACACAATAACACCAGTAATAAACGATTCCCTGACAGAAGTAGCGCAAATACCCAAAAAGATAAAACAGTTGGTGCAAGAAATGAAACAATGACATTAACTAAAACTTCAACAAATTCTGATAGAAATATGCTTACAAAACCACCACCAGTAGTTATGATAATAGATGGATATAGTGTAACTAGACACAAGAATGGCGAAAATAAATTGGCCAAAAAAGCAATTCATATACACTCATAAGTGTGACAATAAAATTTAATTTCTTTATATTCTTAATAAAATCTTGACATAATTTGAACTTAAGAGATACATTTTATCGACGTCCCTTTTTGCCTTTGCTCTTGTTGCTGGCTTGAGTTGTAGTCTGGGTTTGCTGTTCTGCTGGCCTGTAAATGAATATTTTATATTTATATATAAAAGTTATATAAATACATCATTTTATTTTAAATAACAAAAAAATACTATGTTTTTGATTTAATGGCATAACCCAGGACCAAACTACTCATGCCTAATTATGAACACTGTAATGTTGACGAATAATCTCTAACAGTCTCTTGTTACTATTGTTTCATCATTTGACCACATTGGGATTACAATGCAATTTTTATTAGGAGCCAGCTAATGCAGTTACTTCTCCAAATAAAAACAATTTATTGATCATTTGATTACACCGAAGTTTGTTGGGTAAATCGGACTATACAATTACTAGTAGAATGTACTAACAACTTCAATGTGTTACAATATAATGTAAAATAAATAGCAAATATCATATTGAGCTTAAAACTAGCTTTTATAATGATAAATGGGTAATCAACCCTTACCTGTTTTGTCTGGTCTTGAGCTTAGGAATAGATTCACCAATGTGTTTCATGACAGATTCTCTAGTTGCAAACTCTGGGTTGATAGGAGTTCCATCATCATTCTTAATTTGTACCCGGATTCTACCTCGGTACAATATTTCCTGACAATTAATAAAGAAATGAAATTAGGCAGAAAGCATGGATACAGTTACAATTTAAAAAATAAAAAAATGAATAACTCACGTGGCATAAAAACAATTAAGCGTCTCAAGAGAAAAATCTCAAATTTTATCTACATTACAAATGTCTTGCATATATATATTCAATGTTCCATTAATATTCAGATAGCCATAAACATACCTTGCTCCTTTCCCGTGGGTAGAGCTTATTCTCAACTCCTACTTTGAGTCCAGTCGCTAATAGTACGTCTCTTATCTCCTGATGAGTAGGATTCTCCACGCAATATGACTTAGCCAGCTTACGTCCTTGGGCAAGTGTCTTTTTACTGTTGAGGTAGGCTGGATAAATGCAAATCCACCTGGAAATTATATATCTTTTAAATTTTTAAGTAATATAGAATTTATTAAAGTATTAATGTCTCAAATGTGTTCAGAAAATATAAAATTGAAAGCATTGGTTACCTTTCCACATCTGTATGTTTCTTTTCCGGGTTCCAAGAAGTTATCATAGCAGCCATTCCCAAAAATTTAGGAAAACAAATAATTTGAAATGTACAACAATAAGCACGTTGTTATAATATCTTTACAATTGGAAAACAGTTTAGATTTTTCTGATTTGTATGTTATGACATGACAACACTTGGCACGTATTGACATTTAACACAGATACGGTAAAAAAGGTACACCCAGACAGCACAGGGTTGCCATAAAATAAAAATTGATTGCCGTGTTTTGGATGTCGAATTGCCGTGTTTTGAAGAAAATTTTGAAAAATTGCCGTGTTTCATATTAGGTATTTCTTTCAAAATGCATTAAATTCTTATCATCTGATTGCTGTGTTTTTTTTTATGGGAAAGGAGGCAAACGAGCTAGTGAGCCACCTGATGTTAAGTGGTCAAAACCGCCCATGGACACCCACAATACCAAAGGAATCATCGGTGCGTTGCCAGCCTTTGAGGAAAATATAGGCTCTTTTCTTAAAGGTCCCTAAGTCATATCCATTCGGAAATACCGGCGAGGGAAGCACTTATTAAAACATTAATTTTCTTCATCATTATCCGACATTATTTGCATCAACAACAGAATTCTACAATGTAGGTACTTACTTAACATACTTATTTTTATCTGTCCCTTTCTATAAAAAAAGGAAATTTTCATGCACATACCTATGTAAATATTACTTTGAATTATTACAAGGAATACTTGAAGAACATGATGAAGATGTTGATGTCAATTTTAGTATCCAGCGGCTTGAAGTTAAATTGTTACAGAGTTTCGATGAAATTAAAATTATCAAAAGGGACAGAAAAACATAAATGTTACATTGAAGAATTCTGTTGTTGATGCAAATAATGTCGGATAATGATGAAGAAATTTAATGTAAAAACTAATGTACCTAGATGACGTTAAAACTTATAAAATATGTTGTATTTATCATTTTTATTTCATGTCACTCGCACTATATGCGTTCACGTAGGTAACACCTCTTACTCGCACGCCCTTAGCAACTTTCCCCTCGCCTGTCAAGGTCTTATGCTATTCAAAACCGCCTGTCATTGTACATATTTATTCTAAAACGTTAACTCAAAAACATATCCAAACGTCAACTATACAGGAGAAAGTTTATTTTACCTCATTAACTGTGCTCTTTTCAATACACCTGTCACATACTTTTACTCATTGTAATCGCCTGTCAATTTTTTTCAAGATTTACAATAAATAAACTACACCCTATTACATTTTTAAGCTTACAGAAACAAGATATATGTATGTGCCGAGCGATCTAGAGGTCCTGGTTTCGATTCCCGGGTCGGGCAGTGTTATTGGGTTTTTCCATTAGGAAATTCTCAGTAGCAGCACGGAGTCTGGAATTGTGCCTGAAAAACGGCAATAGGCTCGCACTCCTATTACGTGGGACTAATACATACCTGGCGAAATGTGGGTGCAGAATTGCACCTCTGCCTACCCCTTCGGGGAATACAGGTGTGAGTTTATGTATGTATGTATGTTTTTTTTTTTTTTTTTTTTTTTTTTTTTTTTATTCTGGCGCGGCAAAGTGACTTCACTGTACCTGATGGTAAGCACAGTGGAGTCCAAAAAATTATATCGACCAGCGAGAAACGATATGGTCACCCGCTGGTCGACACAATCATGCCGGCCCGCACAAATGCTTCTTCACGCTTCGCTTAAAGGATCCAGGATCATAGGAAGGAGGGAACACGTGAGCCGGCAAACCATTCCACAGCTTGATGGTGCGGCAAAAGTAAGAGTTAGCGAACTTTTTAGTTCGAGCCGCGGTTGTTGTGACCATAAAGCTGTGGCTTCGCATGCCAGCACGCGTGGTTCTGGTGAGGAAAGGAGAGGATGGGACAAGGTTAAACAATTCTTCAGAGCATTCACCATGATACAGACGGTAGAACACGCTAAGTGCGGCAATGTCCCTGCGCAACTGTAGCGGCTCCAAGCTGGCTGTAACGTCTGCATCATTCACAATGCGGATGGCACGTCGCTGCAATCCATCCAAGGCATCGAGGAGGTACTTGGCGGAACCGTCCCAGAGGTGCGAGCAGTATTCCATACCCGGCCGAACCTGTGCTTTGTATAAGCGCAAAAGCTGACCGGGCGTGAAAAACCGGCGCACCCTGTTCAGGATTCCGACCCTACGCGAAGTGGCAGATATAATGCCCTCGATGTGGGTCCTTGGATTGAGATCGCAGCGAATATCTACGCCTAGGATATTAAGGCCTTTCCGCATTGCGAGTGAAAAGCCCTGAAGATTGGGGAGAGGGGAAAACGGGGATTTTTTGCACGAAAACGCACAGACCTGGGTTTTCTTGGCATTGAACTCAACCAGATTCCGGGAACCCCAAGTAGAAATGAGCTCCAGGGTCCGATTGAGCTCAATGACAAGCTCCTCGCGTCTACTCTCAGTATCCACCCGGCAACCCGGTGGCTTACTGCAGTACCGCCCATGGACCGTGCTATCATCTGCATAGCAATGAATGTTGCCAAGCGGCAACATATCATTGATATGCAGAAGAAACAGGGTGGGCGATAGCACAGAGCCTTGTGGGACCCCGGCACTAACTGACATGAGCTGTGAAGCGTGCCCGTCGACGAGGACACGCATTCTACGCCCATGCAGAAAGCTCGAAATCCACAAACACAAGTTGCCGGGAAGACCGTATGCCGGAAGCTTGGAGAGAAGGCCACGGTGCCAGACCCTATCAAATGCCTTGGCTATGTCGAGACTCACGGCAAGAGCCTCGCCATGCCGATCAATCGCTTCCCCCCAGTGATGCAAGGCAAACGCTAGAAGATCACCCGTTGACCGGTTACGGCGGAAGCCGTATTGCCTATCACTGATCAACGAGTGATCCTCCAGGTAGCGGACCAATTGGATATTAATGATCCGCTCCATCACCTTGCAGATCACTGAGGTTATGGCGATTGGGCGATAATTGACAGGGTCTGACCGATCACCCTTCTTAGGGATCGGTTGCACATTAGCCTCTCTCCAAGATTGAGGCACCACACCTGAAAGATAAGACGCGCGGTATAAGCGTGTTAGTGCAGGAGACAACTCGGCTGCGCATTTTTTAAGAACAACCGCCGGGATACCATCGGGACCACTGGCTTTTCGGACATCGAATACAACTTAAAAATTTACAATTTTTTTTTTATTTTTTACAATTTAAAAATAAAGGGGCTCATGAAGTGCAGGGCTGACGCCTGCCAGGTCATGGCTATTGCCCTTAGCTTACTATAAATCGTAAGTGTACAAATTTCTAACCTTACAGGAAGACCGTTACTCGGAGGGTTCTCTAATATATATATACAGGGTCAAGGGTGTAATAGTTATAAATAAATAAAGTGTGCACAGGCGATTATTCCGTGACTGTCAGATATCAAAAAACTTTAAAATGATATCGAAAGTAGTTTACCTAATGGGTAAAATTTAATTAATAACTTTTTTTAAATAAAGCGAGAAATATCAAAAAAAATATCTTATAAAATGTTGTATTCAAAGCAGATGTTCGAAGTGATGTCCTCTTTGTGCAATACAATGACGAGTTCTATTTACTAAATAACTAACTAAACTAATAAACTTTCCTTAACATTTGCGGAGTAATTAAAGCAATTTTGACAGCCCCGTGGCGCAGTTGGCTAGACACCAGCTTGCGAAACGAGAGGCTGCGGGTTCGATCCCCGCACCGAGACAAATGTTTGTGTGATCCACAAATATTTGTTTCTGGTCTGGGTGTATGTGAGACCGAAAAGTCTCTCGTAGTTTCTGATACCCACGACACAAGACTTGTATCTTAGTGTGGGATCAGAACTATGTATGTGACTGTTGGGTGTATTTATATTTATGTATTTATAATTGCACGACGTACACTATTCTGTAACTCTTCTAGGCTGTGTGCTCTGTCAGCGTACACGTGGTCTTTGACAAATCCCCATAGGAAGAAATCACAAGGTGTGAGATCCGGGGATCTGGCAGGCCAAGGGGTTGCACTATTATAGGCTATTAAGCTAGTAAAATTGTTTCGTAAGAAATTAATTAAAACATTTGTATTATGTGCAGGTGCTCCATCTTGTTGAAAAGTTATCGAATTTCTTTCATCGTCTGGAATTGGTTCTAAGAGACTTAGCATATCGTTTTGTACAAAGGTGAAATATCTCTGTCCAGTTAAGGTTCCACTGTAAAAATATGGCCCAATGATCTGATCTCCAAGAATACCACACACACATTAATTGTATACTTAGAATATCAAAGTTTGGTAGCCCAGTTGGCTAGATATCGGCTTGCGAAACGAGAGGCCGCGGGTTCGATCACAGCACCGGGACAAATGTTTGTGTAATCCATAAGTATTTGTTTCGAGTCTGGGTGTTTGTGAGACCGAGAAGTCTCTTGTAGTTTCTGATACCCACGACACAAAACTTTATCTTAATGTGAGGTCAGAACTTGTATGTGACTGTTGGGTGTATTTAGTTATACAGTCCGTTTATAATGACGTTGAAGGGAAGTAACAAACACGTCATATTAAGCGGACGTCCGACAAAGTATTTTCTAGAAAATAAACAATCTATTTTTTTTAGTATCCATTTATTATAATAGAGAGGAATAAGATAAAATAGATCGAAATAAAAATTGTACGTAATAAGTACAGTTTCTTTATTTTTATTTTCTTAATCTGGTTCATGTTTTTGAAAATCATTGAGATTTTCGAATGACCAACCACAAGTTCCCTAGCGAGAGATGAGTTGGATTCTTCATTTTCTAATCTGCATATTAATGCTCCTTTTTTCTTAATTGTAAATGCTTTACGAAGAAGTTGAGATGTTATTTTATTCACAAATCATTAACAAAACAATGCGTGACTTTAAGATATCAATTAACCACTGAGACTGAAAACAAAAAAGCCATGCACGCGCCGAACGTCCTTGGGTATGACGTGACTCTCCCAGACTGCCATAGGTGTTAAGCATCACGTCGGTCACTATAACCGGGCTAATTTATTAAAAAATGGGTCACAATAAGCGAAATCATTATAATGTCCGACTTTGTTATAAAGAATTTTATATGAAAACCAAACTTCGCTATATAGGTACTTATTTCATAATTAATGGTTGGTCAATATAGGCGGAGTCATAATAAACGGATTCTACTGTAGTTTTAAATTGAATAGACAGAAATCGAAGTCACACAAAGGAGAATTACAAGATAAATTAATCCCCTTGCGACTTTTGTTATTTAAGAACATATAAGTCTATTTTCTTTCTATAAAAATATGTTTGATATGTAATTCAAATTTGTTTTACCCTCAATCATTGTTATATTTATAACTTAAAATTTCAGTTTTACGAATCATTAATACCTATGTAAGTTTTATTAATTGCATATGATATGCACGGGTAAAATGGGTTGTTAAATCACAGACCTAAAAATTCAATATTTCAAGAAATACTGTTTTTCTGATCTGTAAAGCAATGCTTGCTTTGTATATAATAATATAATATAGAACAGATAAAGGGTAAATTAAATAAAATATTAATGAAATGATTGATTACATGTGTTTATTGAGCTCTTTCAAGGCGCTGACGCTTCCTTTCTTGATATTCTTGTACATTATCAAATTTTCTCTTGTACAACATCTTAATAGATTCAGTAATTGGTTCAAAACAACTACACACTGCATTAATGGTAGTATTATTTTGAAACATCATAATGTGATCACACAATTCAAAGGAGACCTTCTCATTTTGATATGTATACTGGTAGACTACAACATTACATTCAAGGTTATCATACACATATAGCTTTTGATCATGAAATACAATGCTTCCAGGGAAATTTTGCACTTTCAAACGATGTTCAAATTTATGATGCATAATGTTGTCATTAGTCTCCAAAGTATAGATAAGCAGTTCTTTACAGTTGTAGAGACCTAAAGCCAACATGCTGGAAGAATCACTGATTTTGGTAATAGCATAATGTACAATTGGTAATGTCTTAGCTTCCACTCCCTCCAAATCCATAAGTTTCATAAAATCAATGTTGATTTGTTTATCAATGGAATCCTTTGTATCAATTGTATGGCGTAGTTGTCCATCCTCAATATTCCACACTTTAACTGTACCATCACCAGAGGAACTTGTTAAGTAGTCATGGTCATGCGGTAGCAATTCGTTATTTTTTATTTTTTATTCGTTATTATATTCGTTATTCGTTATTATATGTTTCGTTTAATTTTTGTCGTTCTGCAATTTTAAGTAGGTACATTAGAGCATAAATGTAAACAAAAGTATACATTTTGATAAGAATTTAATGCATTTTGAAAAAAAACATATGGAACACGGCAATTTCTCAAAATTTTCTACAAAACACGGCAATTCGACATCCAAAACAAACGGCAATTCGACATCCGAAACACGGCAATCAATTTTTATTTTATGGCCACCCTGGTTGCGGTCGCAACCTTACTGTCGGGAAAGGGCGGGAAGTGTTCGGATTGAGTGGCGCGTTTTTTGTTTTTCTCACATATAATTTTTATTTTTTTCTTGATAATGGTGAGCGGGGGATTAAGTGTTGCTTGTCGGTATTGTGTGTGGTGTGTTTGATTTAGTTTTCCCTTTTTTCTTCCCTGCCTCGCTGTATCTGGTCAGTCTTTTCTGGTGATTGTTGGCGAGAGGATGGAGGAGCCTCCTGATCCAGGAGGGACGGTCCCACCGATGCGGTGGGACGGGGAAGGGGGAGGTGAGGGGTGAATTGGATACGCTGTGTGCAATATCGACGAGTGGTGCTAGATTCTCTGTTCACTATTGTAGTGAAGTGATAAGGGTTGTATGTGGGAGGGACGAGGGGCGCGCCTTTCAGTTTGGTAATTTCCCGCCCTTTTTCTTTCATCATTCATCAAACATGAAATTAAATTACTGAGACTTGGCAGCATGGTCTTCGACCTTAGCCGGTTCCTTGCGGAACAAAGAAAAAAAAATAAAACCTTACTGTCGGATTGACAGTAAATAGTAAATACTAAATAGTTACAAATTACTAAGTAACCATGTATAAATTAGATAATGATTACTTTTCTTAAATTTAAGATAAACTAAAAAAGTTTAAAAAAAACTGGCACGTCCGTATTAGTATTCCTACTTTTAGATTTTTTTATCAATCTGAAGTTGGTAACATTTATTCCGCGCATGTACAAGTACAACCGTGTCCGTGAGTGGTGAGCGGTGAGCCGCCCGCCCAGTCCATACTCATTGATTCAACCCCTGAACGTCCCGGCGGTACTCCTTGCATGGCGTCAGCTCTCAATATCGATTAGTGAATTCCTTTGAGGCTCCCTGCTAAAATCGAATGTGGAGATAATTAAGATATTGTGAAAATAACTTCTAAACATAGCAAAAACCTTTTGCGATTCACCATCGTATCTGCGAAGTGCTCTTTGTGAGTAACCGAGTTCTGTAGTAAAGATGTCTCTCCTGTCTGTAAGTGACAAATACATCATTGTGGCCAGAGGACGTCGATTAGATTTTTTCGACGATTCTAAGCATTATATTGTTGAAGCGCCCGTCATTGAGAAAGACGGTGCCCATGACCATATTTCTGGCGTTGCTACATCGCCTGATTCTAAACATGTAGCCATTATAACATCGATTTCCAAACTTTTGCTTATATATGACCTGGAGGAGAGGAAATTGCGGCAAAGTTACACATTACCGCGAACGGCCAGCAAAATAAGATTCTGTCCCAATAACAAAGACATATTGGTCGCTGATAAAAGTGGTGATGCCCTCGTTTATAATATTAATGAAGAAAAATCAGGCACTAAACTTCTTGGCCATTTAAGTTTGCTTTTAGATGTTTTGCTTACCAATGATGAAAAGTTTATTATAACTTGTGATCGAGATGAAAAGATAAGAGTTACCCAGTACCCTAAACCATATGTTCTCCAGTCTTATTGCCTTGGACACAAAGAGTTTGTGAATCATGTTGAATTGCTACCGCATGACCATGACTACTTAACAAGTTCCTCTGGTGATGGTACAGTTAAAGTGTGGAATATTGAGGATGGACAACTACGCCATACAATTGATACAAAGGATTCCATTGATAAACAAATCAACATTGATTTTATGAAACTTATGGATTTGGAGGGAGTGGAAGCTAAGACATTACCAATTGTACATTATGCTATTACCAAAATCAGTGATTCTTCCAGCATGTTGGCTTTAGGTCTCTACAACTGTAAAGAACTGCTTATCTATACTTTGGAGACTAATGACAACATTATGCATCATAAATTTGAACATCGTTTGAAAGTGCAAAATTTCCCTGGAAGCATTGTATTTCATGATCAAAAGCTATATGTGTATGATAACCTTGAATGTAATGTTGTAGTCTACCAGTATACATATCAAAATGAGAAGGTCTCCTTTGAATTGTGTGATCACATTATGATGTTTCAAAATAATACTACCATTAATGCAGTGTGTAGTTGTTTTGAACCAATTACTGAATCTATTAAGATGTTGTACAAGAGAAAATTTGATAATGTACAAGAATATCAAGAAAGGAAGCGTCAGCGCCTTGAAAGAGCTCAATAAACACATGTAATCAATCATTTCATTAATATTTTATTTAATTTACCCTTTATCTGTTCTATATTATATTATTATATATAAAGCAAGCATTGCTTTACAGATCAGAAAAACAGTATTTCTTGAAATATTGAATTTTTAGGTCTGTGATTTAACAACCCATTTTACCCGTGCATATCATATGCAATTAATAAAACTTACATAGGTATTAATGATTCGTAAAACTGAAATTTTAAGTTATAAATATAACAATGATTGAGGGTAAAACAAATTTGAATTACATATCAAACATATTTTTATAGAAAGAAAATAGACTTATATGTTCTTAAATAACAAAAGTCGCAAGGGGATTAATTTATCTTGTAATTCTCCTTTGTGTGACTTCGATTTCTGTCTATTCAATTTAAAACTACAGTAGAATCCGTTTATTATGACTCCGCCTATATTGACCAACCATTAATTATGAAATAAGTACCGTAAAATGTGGTGAATAGGGATTGAGGGGTGAATAGGGAAAAAACGGGGAAAAGATTTCAACGCTTAAAATTACTTCTACTTACTCACAAATTATTATTATTTTTTGTACTATAATAGTAGAATGCCGAAACTTTTTATGGCACCACTTAACAAGCATGATATTAGCCGCAAACTATAAAAAAAATGTATTTTAACATAGCATTTCGTAACTGAAACTTTTTTGGTGTGACAAACTTTGGATTTTATAATTTTTCCTTTGTTCTACTGCTTTGATAACGTGTACCCTTTATAATTTAGTGTCTGTAGTCTTGTATACATTGGAGGTAAGTGTCAGTTGTTCATTAATTTTAATGTTTTTTGATAAATTAGAAAGGCATGAAAATTTGATCTTTTTTGGGGTGAATGGGAACGTTTCATGTACGAATAGAGACGAAAGAGGGGTTAATTGGGATGAGAATAAATTGAATTGGGACCACTGATGTATTAATAGGTACACGTTAGTAGGGTTGTCACTTAACAGTTAACAATTTTTTTCTGCATAAAAAAATTGTTTATTTCCTAATAATGAAATGACTTTCAAGAAACTATGATCATCATCATCATCATCAGCCAATATACGTCCCACTGCTGGAAACGGGCCTCCTCTACCATTGAGAGGGTTTAGGCCTTAGTCCACCACGCTGGCCTAGTGCGGGTTGGCGGACTACACACCTAAGAAATTCCTAAGAACTTTTTTTAGGTGAGCAGGTTTTATCACGATGTTTTCCTTCACCGTTAAAGTACGTGATAATTCATTGTGAATACACACATAACTTCGAAAAGTCAGAGGTGTGTGCCTGGGGTTTGAACCCGCGACCGTCGGGATTCTCGACCGCGTGCCCAAACCTCGAGGCCATCACGACTTTCAAGAAACATCAATACATATTAAATAAACAAGTTCCCCAGCAAGTCTGGCGATGATCTCAAAAACTATTGAACGGATTTTTATGAGGATTTTCATCAATGTTTAGAGTGATGAGGAAGGTTAGATGTATAATTAATATTGATTTTGTGCAAACTTAGCTTAAATAACAGTGATAGTTGGCTACTGGAAAAACGTGGTTTATTGGTACGAATAACTTTATAAAACCGGTTTAAATAACTTTAAATAAATATTTTTGATTTGATATGTTCACAAATATTAATTATAAATGTAAAAATTGCTATTTGATTTTAATTATAAAAATAAACTATAAAAAGTTATGAGTACATTTTATTACATCATCAGATAATAAAATAACAAAAAATAAATGGAAATTGTTTATTACAAGTAAGAAGTATCAGCCCTGGTGAATTTCCCTATTGACCCTGATTTTCGTCCCTATTAACCCCAGTTTCCGGGTGAATAGGGATTACATATATTTTTTACATTTTTGCGAAAATCAGAATGCTAATTGTATAGTTTTCCATTTAATCATAAAGGTACCAGTAAGACTCAATAATTATTACCTTGAGATAACGATTTATCCATAGAAATGTGTTTGAAAATTGTTCATTAAGTTAGGATTTGTCCCTATTCACCACATTTTACGGTACCTATATAGCGAAGTTTGGTTTTCATATAAAATTCTTTATAACAAAGTCGGACATTATAATGATTTCGCTTATTGTGACCCATTTTTTAATAAATTAGCCCGGTTATAGTGACCGACGTGATGCTTAACACCTATGGCAGTCTGGGAGAGTCACGTCATACCCAAGGACGTTCGGCGCGTGCATGGCTTTTTTGTTTTCAGTCTCAGTGGTTAATTGATATCTTAAAGTCACGCATTGTTTTGTTAATGATTTGTGAATAAAATAACATCTCAACTTCTTCGTAAAGCATTTACAATTAAGAAAAAAGGAGCATTAATATGCAGATTAGAAAATGAAGAATCCAACTCATCTCTCGCTAGGGAACTTGTGGTTGGTCATTCGAAAATCTCAATGATTTTCAAAAACATGAACCAGATTAAGAAAATAAAAATAAAGAAACTGTACTTATTACGTACAATTTTTATTTCGATCTATTTTATCTTATTCCTCTCTATTATAATAAATGGATACTAAAAAAATAGATTGTTTATTTTCTAGAAAATACTTTGTCGGACGTCCGCTTAATATGACGTGTTTGTTACTTCCCTTCAACGTCATTATAAACGGACTGTATAACTAAATACACCCAACAGTCACATACAAGTTCTGACCTCACATTAAGATAAAGTTTTGTGTCGTGGGTATCAGAAACTACAAGAGACTTCTCGGTCTCACAAACACCCAGACTCGAAACAAATACTTATGGATTACACAAACATTTGTCCCGGTGCTGTGATCGAACCCGCGGCCTCTCGTTTCGCAAGCCGATATCTAGCCAACTGGGCTACCAAACTTTGATATTCTAAGTATACAATTAATGTGTGTGTGGTATTCTTGGAGATCAGATCATTGGGCCATATTTTTACAGTGGAACCTTAACTGGACAGAGATATTTCACCTTTGTACAAAACGATATGCTAAGTCTCTTAGAACCAATTCCAGACGATGAAAGAAATTCGATAACTTTTCAACAAGATGGAGCACCTGCACATAATACAAATGTTTTAATTAATTTCTTACGAAACAATTTTACTGGCTTAATAGTGCAACCCCTTGGCCTGCCAGATCCCCGGATCTCACACCTTGTGATTTCTTCCTATGGGGATTTGTCAAAGAAGACCACGTGTACGCTGACAGAGCACACAGCCTAGAAGAGTTACAGAATAGTGTACGTCGTGCAATTGCTTTAATTACTCCGCAAATGTTAAGGAAAGTTTATTAGTTTAGTTAGTTATTTAGTAAATAGAACTCGTCATTGTATTGCACAAAGAGGACATCACTTCGAACATCTGCTTTGAATACAACATTTTATAAGATATTTTTTTTGATATTTCTCGCTTTATTTAAAAAAAGTTATTAATTAAATTTTACCCATTAGGTAAACTACTTTCGATATCATTTTAAAGTTTTTTGATATCTGACAGTCACGGAATAATCGCCTGTGCACACTTTATTTATTTATAACTATTACACCCTTGACCCTGTATATATTAGAGAACCCTCCGAGTAACGGTCTTCCTGTAAGGTTAGAAATTTGTACACTTACGATTTATAGCAAGCTAAGGGCAATAGCCATGACCTGGCAGGCGTCAGCCCTGCACTTCATGAGCCCCTTTATTTTTAAATTGTAAAATACATACATACATACATAAACTCACACCTGTATTCCCGGAAGGGGTAGGCAGAGGTGCAATTCTGCACCCACATTTCGCCAGGTATGTATTAGTCCCATGTAATAGGAGGGCGAGCCTATTGCCGTTTTTCAGGCACAATTCTAGACTCCGTGCTGCTACTGAGAATTTCCTAATGGAAAAACCCAATAACACTGCCCGACCCGGGAATCGAAACCAGGACCTCTAGATCGCTCGGCACATACATATATCTTGTTTCTGTAAGCTTAAAAATGTAATAGGGTGTAGTTTATTTATTGTAAATCTTGAAAAAAAATTACAGGCGATTACAATGAGTAAAAGTATGTGACAGGTGTATTGAAAAGAGCACAGTTAATGAGGTAAAATAAACTTTCTCCTGTATAGTTGACGTTTGGATATGTTTTTGAGTTAACGTTTTAGAATAAATATGTACAATGACAGGCGGTTTTGAATAGCATAAGACCTTGACAGGCGAGGGGAAAGTTGCTAAGGGCGTGCGAGTAAGAGGTGTTACCTACGTGAACGCATATAGTGCGAGTGACATGAAATAAAAATGATAAATACAACATATTTTATAAGTTTTAACGTCATCTAGGTACATTAGTTTTTACATTAAATTTCTTCATCATTATCCGACATTATTTGCATCAACAACAGAATTCTTCAATGTAACATTTATGTTTTTCTGTCCCTTTTGATAATTTTAATTTCATCGAAACTCTGTAACAATTTAACTTCAAGCCGCTGGATACTAAAATTGACATCAACATCTTCATCATGTTCTTCAAGTATTCCTTGTAATAATTCAAAGTAATATTTACATAGGTATGTGCATGAAAATTTCCTTTTTTTATAGAAAGGGACAGATAAAAATAAGTATGTTAAGTAAGTACCTACATTGTAGAATTCTGTTGTTGATGCAAATAATGTCGGATAATGATGAAGAAAATTAATGTTTTAAATTAACCTAGATGACATTAAAACTAATAAAATATGTTGTATTTATCATTTTTATTTCATGTCACTCGCACTAAATGCGTTCACGTAACACCTTACTCGCACGCCCTTAGCAACTTTCCCCTCGCCTGTCAAGGTCTTATGCTATTCTAAACCGCCTGTCATTGTACATATTTATTTTAAAACGTTAACTCAAAAACATATCCAAATTTCAACTATACAGGAGAAAGTTTATTTTACCTCATCAACTGTGCTCTTTTCAATACACTTGTCACATACTTACCTACTTTTACTCATTGTAATCGCCTGTAATTTTTTTTTCAAGATTTATAAAAAATATATAAGTACTAAGTACACCCTATTACATTTTTAAGCTTACAGAAACAAGTTTTTTGAATTTATTTATTTTACAATTTAAAAATAAAGGGGTTCATGAAGTGCAGGGCTGACGCCTGCCAGGTCATGGCTATTGCCCTCAGCTTGCTATAAATCATACCTAAGTGTACAAATTTCTATCCTTACAGGAAGACCGTTACTCGGAGGGTTCACTAGCTCTCCAGCTAATATACTAACCTAGTTTTGTTGTTAAATATGAGTACATTTTTTTTTCGAAGGGAAAGCTAATTATGGCTCTACTTCCCGCCGGCCCTGGAGAAAGGGGGCGGGAAGCGTATGTCGGGGTCACCAAAACCTTCCAGCCCGGCACGTGGCGCCGTCATGTCCGCGCAGATGTCAGTGCCGGGCTGGGTCCCTAACCAAACCCTAACCTACACCGGCATACCGACCAAAACCCCCCGGTGGCCATCTCCGCGCCAAGTTGGGCGACCATGGTACGTGAGCGCCCACCATTATCCACAGCCGCCCGGTGGGCCTCCGAGACGTAATTGTCTCGGCCGTCTCTGAGTTATAGAGGGCGTAGATGCACCCCCACTAGCTTGGTTCGGGCGCCCCCTTTTGTGGATGGGCGCGCGCGACGTACACAGGCCACAGTGCCGCCGCCCCTCTCGGGGTCACTTTCAGTGAGGCCCCATTGAGTCGCCTTTTACGACGGGCAGGGGATACCGTGGTGGGATTCTAACGCCCCCTTGCCACAGGGCCGGGCGCCGGGTCTAATTGTCTCTGTTGACCCGGCGCCACCTTCTTTGAAGTCTTTGACGGGCGGGATCAACTCTTTCACGATCCCGCTCCGCGCTCTCCCTCTGCGACATGTTGTACTCGCAGAAGGAGAGCATCGCTCGCCACGACCTCGGACTCCCGACCATCGAAGAGACGAAGGCCGAGAAATATGAGTACTTGCCATAACTAAGATTAACAACAAAAATAAATGAGTACCTACTTAATAAATCTAATAAAAATGTAATAAATTATATACATCAACATCAGCCCATATACGTCCCACTGCTGGGCACGGACGTCCTCTGCAACTAAGAGGGTTTAGGCCATAGTCCACTTAGTGCGGGTTGGCGGAATAAACGCCCAAGAAATTCCTAAGAACTTTTAGGTGTGCACGTTTCCTCACGATGTTTTCTTTCACCGTAAAGTATGTGATTCATTGTGAATACACATTATAACTTCCGAAGTCAGAGATGTGTGCCTGAGGTTTGAACCTGCGACGGCGCGCCTATATCTCAGTCACTATTAATTTTATTATGCATATAAGTAAATTTCATGATGATCACCTGTACAATACCTTTGGTTATTTTTTCCATAGGCGGTAACACATTGCCCGGCTCTTGGGGATCAATTTTACATTAACATATTTTATAGAAACTAGTATGTTTGGGCGATACATTGAAATTTTGTGTTGTGTTGACTATTAGATGAAATCTGTAAATGTCCGTGTTAGGGCACTAGTCAATTAAATACATATATAAAATTTTAAGTAAAATAATGGCAATATTTACTTAATCTAAAAGACATCTCTATAAAATCAAGTAGGTATATATATGTAAAAAAAAACATTTCTAAAATAAAATAACATTACCAACCAGGTAGTTCTTTATTTTCGTTACAATTCAAACAAGAAATATGAAATGTGCAAGTCTCCTTCGGTTGTACAAAAATAAATGAAACCTAACTAATATTCCAACATTTATTAGTTAAGCTAACAAGTTAATCTAGTTTTATTACACTAACAAAAAAAGAAATCACAATATCACAATTTAACTAAACACAACAAGGCATGTTTTAACTAAGTTATATATTTTAATATTTGTATGTAATACTTATTGCTTTTAAAGGAGCAAACTTCGATCTGGTTGTCATTCCAAGGATTCATCAAACTTACATGATATAATTTGTATAATTAATGAATAATACATAATAGGTATCTATTTTTACAGTCGCCATATCTAAATGCAATAAATAGAATCTGGGTTATTTCATATTTATCTAGACTTAAGCACATTAGCGAAGTTGCGTAGTTGAAAGCCAAGATTATCGATTTCATTCAGAACACTATCTACTTCATTTTTGAGATCCATTAAATCTGGTAAATTGTTACAGTCTGGGACGTTCAATAGAGTTGTAAATATCTTGTCCCATAAACTGACTTTCATGTACCTGAAAAACACAAAAATTAAATAATTTTGAATTTACACATATTCTTGCTGTAAAGAAACTTTTTTTTTGCATGCATCCTATAAAACTGTTAACAATTTAATGCCACATAAACGGTAATCCTACTATGGGTGGCTGGGATGTTACTGCTAGTTTTGCTTCCCGCTGCATATAAAATACAAATTACATAAACTAATTTTTAAATATTTCTAAAGGGCCGTAAATAATTTTTACGTACAATGAATTTTTCACTTCAATTTTAATACGAATACCCTGTAATACTAGAGACTGACACTCCTGTTAAGCATTCTTTATATGCCTACTTCTTGCCTTTTTCCCTATCGCTTGCGGACTATGTCAATGGCACATAACAATTTTACAGATTATTATTATTTAAAATTACGCACCTTGGCAATTTTTTGTCAATATTCCATTGCCCTAAGCGATGTGCTACTTTCATATAGCTGCCCATTAGGATCACATGTATAGTTCCAGCTAAGCAGTACAAGTCTGTTTGATAAGTCCATGGTTTACCTTCTCGCATTTCCGTACATGTAAAGCCTTCCGTAGCAATTAGCTGAAAATAATGACATATTAATACATACAAGATCAAAGCCAATATTTACAATGTGTAGATGAGAAATGTAACTTACTTCTCTAAAGGTGGTGCCTTCTGGAAATAAAGACATATCTATTGCGCATCCTAAGTCAATTAATTGTAGAGATGGGGTTCTCCATTCTTGGGTAGGTCTAAAAAAGAAAATAGTCGTTATATTATTTTAGAAATATTTAAAATATTTCAATAACATTAATTTACTTACATCTTCATGAGCAAAAAGTTATCTGGTTTAATATCTGCGTGAATGATCTGTGCTTTATGCAAATAATGAATTATAGAGAGCATCTCTGATGTGAGTAGTATAACAATGAATTCATTTATACATTTGGAAGTAGCAGCTCTTATTTTATTAGCAACATCTAGCAGAGATCCATACTTTGAATATTCAGATACAAATAAACTGGCATTTTCTCCTATGAAGGCTGTACTGATGTCCATATACCCAGGTAACTGTAAAATAATATACCATATTTACTACATGATTATTGTAACTTTATATTTGGAAATTACTTGTCAAGTATGAACTCGAAAAAATATACACCAGATGAATTAATTTTCTTTTTCATCAGTCTTTTAGAAACTAGATATTTACATAATATTTAGAATGTAAGCACCAAAATTTAAAAAGCTTTTGTATACCTACCATAAAAGGGTCCTTTATCCTTGATTTGATTTCTTGACATATGTAAAACTCCCAAGGTCGACTAGGCTTTTGATATTTTACAGCAACAGATTTATTTGTATGAAGATCCAAACAAAGGAATACTGCCCCATAATTACCTTTACCAAGTTGTTTTTCTATGGAGAATTTATTATTTCCAACACTTATAAGTGTGGCTAATTGCAATTTCGGAATTGATCTCACTTCAACATAACCGTCAGCATGTGTCTTATTTGGGAATTTTACATATTCTAATAAAGATTCCAAAAGTCTCTTATTAAAAGGATCTATGAGTTTCGGAAATTCTATGTCTGCAGGTCTGGGTAAATCACTGGTCTCAACTAATGAAATAGAGTGAGTAGATTTAAATGCTCCACATTCCATTGAATTTTCACTATCTACATCCATTCCATAACCATCAGACTGCATATCAGATTGCCTGGAATATACAGATGAGATTCTACCATCTTTAGTTACTGAGTCACGACTATCTTCTGACTGGACTTCAACCCTATGATCAAAGTCTAACTGCCTCTTAGAGATGTCTTTTTGCTTTTCAAGCATATGTGACACTTTTGCAGTCTGCAGAGGCGTAACAGTCTGAGCTGTCATCCCATCCTTGCTGTCAGAGTCTGACATGCCCGAAGAAGGTGGTATTTGAGCTTGCTCTGGACTAGATACATACAAATTTTTATGCATCTTCTGAGATATATTTGGACTGTTAGTAAACTTGGGTGTATTTGCATTATCTTTAGGTTCATTTCTGTTTGAAATAAAATTGATGTATTGATTAGAAAATCCAATATCTGGTGAATTTTGTCCAAGTTTTGTATTGGGTTGGTCATGTCTCACATTTCTCAAGGCTGCTGTTGGACTTTTATGATGCTGTGGATCTTTTATTTGAGAATTTACTTTATTGCCATCTGATTCCGACATGATTGTTTCATGCGATTTTGTAGCATTAGCATGAGTATCATGCCGCATCTGCAATTCTGATGGATCTTGAGGTACATTCACTCTCTGCATTGAAGCATTAAGATAACTATTCTGGGAATTTTGTGGACTTTGGTAAACTTGAAATGATTGATTGTTGGCGCCACCATATGCCCCAGAACCACTGTCGATAATTGGTTTAGGTGCTTGTCTATATGAGTTCTGCATTACATTATAACTCTGATTTGTAGTACTGTACATATTACCATATTGATTCTGCATGTGGTAAGCTTGTTGATTATATCCTTGATTTGGTTGATTGGTTCTTTGATAGTACTGAGCATTTTGATACTGTGTTTGGTGGGGAGGGCTTTGAAAAACAGCTGGTTGTGGTTGCTGTTGCTGCTGCTGATTGGCATAAATATGTTGTCTTTCTGACTGTGATGTATATTGATATTCTTGCCGGTTGCCATAACTTTGCTGAGGACTCATCATTGTATGCCCTGGACTGTGATAGCCCACTTGATTAGAGTATGTTGGGCTTTGAAAGCCTGGTGGTACAGAAGAATTCATGGCATGAGGGCTCTGCATACCAGTATGTTGAGGGCTGTGGTAAGCATTGGGATTAGGACTTGCATAACCCTGTTGAGGTTGTTGGTTAATCATTTGGTTGTTTCCATATCCCTGCTGATAATTGTAATTCTGCTGATAATGATTAAGCATTGTTCTCTGTGACTGAGGAGAAAAACCATTATAATTTGCAGGAATAGGTTTTTGGTATTGGTGATCGTGCGAGAAATAAGAGCCAGAGGTAGATGGGGCGGATGTGGGTGCAGATTTATTTTCTGGCATTTCTCTTTTGGGATGAATTCTCGCAAATTGCCCATTTACAAGTCTGGGTTGTGTTGATATGGAACTCCTCTTTGATGTGGTTGGTTGTTGCGGATCATTGTTGTTGTTATACATGGAATCGAAATTTGTAGTATAGCCAGTAAAATTGGTTCTAGTAGATTGGCCAGATGAGCTTGAACCAGATTTACTGAAAGAAGACAGTTAAATTAATGAAATTTGCTTTTATTTATTTAATTGTGGATTAAATATTAAAAGACCATAGTATTATTTAATTGGTTTTAAAAATCTATAATTATTTTATGTTACAAACACAAGTTTGTACAAACCTACCTGTTATATTCCCTAGTAGCCTCCATTATAACTGATAATCCAGCTCCTTGATTATCAGTCGGAATCTGTTCCATTGCATGTTGCCTAGATATTTCCTCTCTTTTTACCATACCTTGATCTACTTGCTCAATCACACTCTCGTCCATGGTAAATTTTGGTACTGATGAGAACTTGTTAGACTGCTCAACAGATGTCATTGGTTTTTTAAACTGAGACATATTTGGTGTGCTTGCATCTTTTATGTTAAAATTAAATACTTGTGTACATGAAGGTTCTTCATAATATGCTGTTTTGTTGATCTATATAATATTAAGAAGTATTAATATATTAGTATAATAATGTAAAATAATTTACACCAATGGAAGTCATACTATGTACATATTTCATAGTAATCATTGTTGTATAAGATCCCAGTACTATAACTTTATGTGATGTGATCATTGTGCGAAATATGGTAAATTTCGCTAATAAGCCCTTTATATTCATTTTACTTAAAATTAAACAAAACAGTATTAGAAAGAGAGTCATACATTTTGTTGAGTAACTGCAGCAGGCACAGTAAACTTGTTTTCATTCTCCTTATTTTGGGGTAGGTTTCTAGCATCAGTTACCTCCATTTTTTTCCCGTTATTAATTGCCATAGTGATGGATCTATCTTCATGTATGTCAAAGTTTGGTACATCAAATTGCTGGACTACTGGTTGTACTATAGAAGGCTCTGTAACATGAAATCTATATGTAATAATATTTATTTTTGTGGCATATTATTAAGAGTAATGCTTACCATTGTCATTAAACAAGTTCCTAAGTTCCCATCTTGCTTCCTTCGTGTTAACAGTTACAGAATCCCCAAGAAGATTTGCCATAAGGCTTCTGTCAAACTCTTCCATCAAATTATTTTTACCATAGTTTGTACCAGTATTCTCTACACCATAATTGCTAGATGCTCCATACTGGTTCATATGATTTTCTTTATCCACATTTAAATGTTTCTGATTTTCATCATTTTTCTTTGTAGACAGTTCACTTAACTCCTTAGAGTCTAAATTCACTAAGACCTTTGGTTCACCGGGTGAGTGCATGTTTGTCACTTTAGTTATATTTTGCAATGTAGGTATTGTTAAGGGCATGAGCTGCCCTAAATGGTCTTGTTCTGGATCTAAAGCACAATTAGCCAGTGTTTCAAGTGCACTACATTGGGCAAGAGTTTCATTTATATTGTTATATGATTGCTGCAATTCAACATTTTCAACAATTTCAGGTTTAGTGTTCCTTTCTAGGTTATATTTTCTGGATTTGATTTCTTCTAAACTGTACTCTGTGTCATTGACATACACCTACAACAACACAAACACAACACAAAAGTTATTTATAAAAAATTAAATATTTAACATTATTCAGTGCTTATAAGTATAATGAAATCAATACTATAAAATTACCTGTGACTTATTATAACAAGGTATTTTTGTTACATCCGGTGGATCAGGTACACAAAGTGGCACAGTAAATGATAAATCATCCACACAATAAGGCATGTGATTTGTTGGTAGTCTCAGAACATCATCTTCATCTTCGTATGCTTAAACAAAATTTAAAAAAATCAACAACACAAATTATTTTGTGCACCCTTATAAAACACTACATTGAAACTTTATATAATAAGTGAAGTAGAGGTCAGAATATGTTATTAACTGGTAATAAAATATTACAATTTTCTGTAACTGGTCGATATAAATATGACATGTTCTTTGAAATGGGAACTGGTATTGAAAACTAGTCTAATCAAATTATAATATAATCTATAAGTGTGTAAAGGAACACTTGTTGCAAATAGGAGAATTCCATTCCAGATGTTATTAGACGAAAAGCATCTCAAAGATACTGGGGGTAGAGTTGCAGCTTAATATAAAATAGATGAAATTGATAATGAAATTATTTTTAAATGTACTGAATACTATAATTTACATGTATACTCACGAGTAAAAGGTAGTGGCTGAGATGGCACAACATTACAATGCACCATTTTCGTTTTAGGATTAGTCCATATGCCAACTTCTTTTTCATTCTCAACATTGCTACATGCTTGAACTAATGATGCTGGACCAGGATCATCCGCCGCGGGCACTGCTTGGGATGTTGATGGTCCATCCTAAAATTACATACATATTTTTATGCCAGAACAGTAAAGTGATATCAACATAACTGATGATCAGGGCTGGGCAAAATACATGCTTTGCTTTAATTGAAATACAAATTACAAAATACTGTATCGCAAGTAATTAAAATACGAAATACAAAATACAATTAAGTAAGGTATTTGAAATACAAAATACAAAATAATGCATATTTATTTGTTTTGGAATAGTTTTTTTTTGAAGGCGGTTTTTGATTTGTTATTGCAAGTCCTGATGAGCACAAACTTAATACTAAATGTATTTTAATAAATGTATTTTGAAGCCTCGAGTATTTGAAATACTAATTACAAAATACTTCGGCTTCACGAATTTGAAATCCCATAAAAAACAAAACTTGTAAAAAACCCCAAGTCTCGCAACTCAGTTCTTTTGCCGTAAAAAGTCGTCGCATGAAAACACAATGTATCTCACTTTTAGTGCGATTGCCAAGTCAAAACTATTTTATTTAAAACATAAAAGATTTTTAACATTGATATGGTCACTATAAGATGGTGTCTGGTAAGCTAAGTGCATAATAACTTAAGACAGAAGTTCCCTTAAACGGGGACTGAATAAATTCATCGACTTGGTATCATATAGATCTCACAACTTTTTACGGCAAAAGAACTGAGTTACGAGACTTGGGGTTTTTTACAAGTTTTGTTTTTTATGGGATCTCATTTCTTTTTGTAGATAGTCCTACTTTTTCTTTTCGGTATCTTCTACTTCTTGAGTACTAACAACGGATTTTCTTAAAGCCCACTCTCTGCCTTATGAGCTTTGCTTACTTTTGTAGGTAGTCTTCCTCCTCTACATACGAGACGAGAGCGGCCGCGTCGTGATCTTTATTTTAAAATAATAATTATTTTTTGCGTTAGTTAGAAATATTTAGGCCCGCACGCGTCATACGTCAGTTGGAGTTCATCCTATTTTAAAGTTTTTATCTCTCTTTCACTATAAATTGGTACTGTCAATGTACCTAACAGAAATTTATAACATAAAGCTTATTAGAGGTATAACTTGAACTAATTTACGGCATTAACTGCCGCACTCAGTTTTTTTGAAATGAATAAATTACTTGACCCTATTAATCAGATTTCCTCACGATATATTTTCATTGCTACATACATACATAAACTCACGCCTATATTCCCTGATGGGGTAGGCAGAGGTGCATTTCTGCACCCACATTTCGCCAGGTATGTTGATACATACCTGTCAGTCCCACGTAATAGGGGGCGAGCCTATTGCCGTTTTTCGGGCACATTTCCAGACTCCCTGCTGCTATTGAGAATTTCCTAATGGAAAAACCCAATAACACGTTGCCCGACCCGGGAATCGAATCCAGGACTTCTAGATCGCACGGCACATACATGTAACGCGAGACCACGAGGCAGTCCTTAATTTAAAGACCTTACTTCATAAATAATAAATAAATAAATAAATACATCCAACAGTCACATACATAGTTCTGATCCCACACTAAGATACAAGTCTTGTGTCGTGGGTATCAGAAACTACGAGAGACTTTTCGGTCTCACATACACCCAGACCCGAAACAAATATTTGTGTATCACACAAACATTTGTCTCGGTGCGGGGATCGAACCCACGGCCTCTCGTTTCGCAAGCTGGTGTCTAGCCAACTGCGCCACGGATCATTTCTATAGTAAGCTCTTCCCGAATACTAATTCATTGCTAATACACACATAACTTCGAAAAGTCAGATAAGTGTGCCTAGGGTGTGTACCCGCGACCGCCGGGATTCTCGACCTCACGCCTAAACCTCAATACCATCCCTACTTATCCAGGTTGTTAGGTAAAAGACCGTACATACTGAAGGACACGTTAGTCAATGGCTTCAAGTAACCATTAAAAATATAATGCAAGAGTAATATAAATATACGGCACAGTAAACGATACGAAATTATTGTAGCACAAATGCAGAAAATATGGACACCCTACATACATCGAGACTTGAATAAAAAATAATAACTAGGTACCTACCTCTTAGTGTATGCAGCGTCCACAATGGTAGAATATGTAGTATTTATTTACACCGATTCACTTATATTACATTTACTAAGTATTTACATTTACACTATTTACATAAAATTAAACGTATTTTAATAATTGTTCAAAATGATCGCCTCCTCGCGCAACGCAGAGTTCGGCGCGTTTTCGCATATTGTTTTTCACCCGGCACAACACAAACGTATCACTTCGAACCTTATCAAAGGCGGCTAATATTCTAGCCTTTAGTTCATCCCGGTTGGAGTATTCTGTAGCGTACACAAGCCGTTTCACTTCACCCCACAAGTAAAATCTAACGGTGTAAGGTCAGGCGCCGGCCACGGCACGGGCCCACCGCGACCGATCCAGTTATTGCCGAAGTGACAATTTAAAAACTCGTACACTGTCATTAGCTCGGGCATATGCACGAACCATTTCCCAGTATTCTTCGTTTGAAAACGACATTGCACTTGACACAAAACACACTAACAGTTAAAAGAGGTTTCCGCAAATAATCAAATATTGCATCACGGGCGACTCGCGACCTTTGACTGGCGCCCGCGCGTGCCGCGTGCTCGGCCGGCGAGGCGACGCACGGGCATGAAAGGGCGAGTGCGGGGAGGGGTGCGGGAACAGAGCGCTGTTTGTAAACAGCTGATCGCCGATGACCGCACTTACGCAATACTTAGAATTTTTTTGGATAAATTATGTAAAAAATAAGGTACCAATTTTTTTACAAATTCGGGGTCAGAATTGAGTGCCTTATATTTGACTTCAGTATGTACGGTCTTTTACCTAACACATTGTCTAGCTACACCAATTATTCCATTATTTTATACTATACAGGTACACTAATTTATTTACTGCAAATGTATCTTTGTAATCGTATATATTTATATGGGATTACAAAGTTATTTATGCAGTTTGTGTATCTAGAAAACTAGACCGAAATTGCAAGATATTATAATTTTTCCTTAAGTTATACACTAAAACCTAATTGTGTTCCAAATTTGAAGCTTCTATGTCGGCTAGAAGTGCCTTAGAGTTTTGATGATCGGTCAGTGAGTGACCAAAACTGCGAAGTTTGACTAGTTATAATTCTTAAACTACTGGTTCAAATTGAATGAAATTTGAAATATACAGAGTTTATACCATTCTTGCTTGGTAACTAAAAATTCAGGTTTCTAGGTTTATCCACAACGAAGTTATAGGGTGTCGAAAATGGCCTGAGTTGCTTCGAGAAAAGTATAGTACGGCCGTGCCGCTTTTTCGCTCGACTTGACGGGGGCACTGCCGTGCCCCCAGATACAAATTACATTTTAAGAAAGTAATTAAAATACAAATACAAAATATGTATTTGTTGTCGCCTTAGCTAGTTAAGGGTAGATAAATAATAATTGATAACATGTTTGTCGGTAGTTTGAGATGTTATTGTCACGTTATAGTGGGGCGGTCTCTATATAAGCACGTTCAGTGCTAGTAGGAGTCGATTGCTGTATCAAGTCTCCGGTTGAACAGACTAGATTATGTATCATAGTGTTATTATATTGTGTGACGTGTAATAGTTATGTGTTATATTGTGTAATTATATGAATATAAAGATGTTGAGACAACATCAGAAGTGTTCCGAAAACCACGCCCGTACCGCGAAACTACAAAAGAAAACAGGAGTATCAGGTTACGAGAGCTGCGTCTCCTGCAGTAAGTAGAAATGTTATTTTAAGCATCAATGCCACTACAATTTAATTTGATTTGAGATTTGATTGGTAGAAAATATTAAAATGTGAACTAATTTTTCTAAACTAAAACAATACGAAAACGTGGTATGACATACTTAAAAAAAAAATGTACCTACCCATTAAAGATTAACTTGTGATATTTGAACAGATTTGGTCGTTTAGAACTTGCATGTAGGTCTTAATTTACATTAAAGATATAAAATCAGATTCATTGTAGAAAAAAAAAAAAACGGTTTCTGACATACATGAGAGAAATACACGTAATAAAAATAAGTTAGTTACTTATAAGACCAGACTCCAAAAGATCAGCAAATCTTTTAAGTTACTGTAGACACTTTTACAATAAAAAGATTAAGGAAATAGTATAGACAGTTATATAACAAAGCATACTTTAAAATATCGGAATATATGGAGGATAACGAAACCTGGATATAATTAGTAATTATTGTAATCTCAAGACTGACTTCAATGGATATAGCTGTATATAATTCAATCCGTGCTTGCTGAAATGTCTGTGGTTACGACGGCATCGTGTGGCGGGTCGGTCGCATTTTATTCTCATATTCAATACAACAGTGAGATTGTATTAATGAGCTGCTCAAATACGGAAAATTTAATCTTTGTATCAATATCTAATCTTTTCGAGTGGAAAAGAGCAATTTTTTTTGTATTTTTTGTCCGTTCTTCTCTTGTGATGACTACCTTCCGAACAGGATGGTATACTAAATGTTGAAATGGCTAAATCTAAGTGATGTACGAGTATTTGACATTTTAGACTCAAAAAATATTATTCAATTTCATGTTTCTGTTATTATGTTATATTTTTGTTGAATTATTTGGTAGTTTAATGTTAAATTAAAGGAATTGTAGTGAAGATAAGGAATAATGTACAAACGTATAGGGCGGTGTTACTAGATCAATCCATATTTAATGTATATTGCATACTTAATAAATCAAGACACCGCTGAAGTAGTGACGGAAAAGTTATCTGAAACCTCGTGTGTAGCACGTAATTGTATAGGTACTCATTTGTTATAGATCATACCGCTTGTCCGAATCGAAAAAGCTGGTTATTCGTGAAATTATTTATGAAAAGAGACTTCTTTGGGCGCGTGATAGTAAAAAAAAAAACTAATATTATAAATACGAAAGTAACTCTGTTTATCTGTCCGACTGTCTCGCTTTTCTGCGAAAACTACTGAACCGATTTAAATGAAATTTGGTACATAGATAGTTTAGATCTTGAGAAAGGACATAGGCTACTTTTTATCCCGGAAAAGGGGTTGAACGAAGGGATGAAAGCTGTATAGAAGTATTGTCATTTTTAAAAGCTAGAAGCTTGAAACTTATATTTAGGCTGTTGATTAGATATAAATAAACATGACATTAAAAGTTTGTGAAAAATGTACCTTAAGGGGGTAAAATAAAAATAAGGGTTGAAAGTTTGTGTGGAAATTCGTCATTTTTGAAGCTAGAATGATGAAACAACGTGTAGACGACTGTAACTATGTATAATTGTAACTATATGTCTGTTATGTTTTCACGCCTAAATCATTTGACCGATGTAAACGATTTTTCATATGGACAGAAATGGGACTCTGTGGAGTAAAATAGACTACAACTTGATTTCTTTCTGAACCCAACCCTGTAGTCTACGCGGACGGAGTCGCGGGCAAAAGCTAGTATTTAATATTTATTTAATGATGTATAAAGAAAATACTTTCCTTTAAGCTACATTTTTATAGAATTTATTCGTTGAAGCAATACCTAATAATTCATGTAGATGTTGTAATCTATACTTATTTTGATTTGTACTGTCTGGTAATTTAAAAAGTAATGATCTTTCGATTTGTGACGTTTGATGTAAAATTATTAAGAAGGATTGAGAAATAAACTTTTAAAAGTCCTTAAAAGTACTTTCATTTTTAAAAGTCCTTAATTAGTAAAAAAATAGTCCTATAGATAAAAAAAGAGCCTCACGAGCGTACATAAGTAAACTCGCCTATTAAAAAAAAAATAATGAATGTTAATAAAGTAGTTCGCCATGCACAAGATCTTTTTCTTGTTGGTAAATGATTAAATGTGTTAAATTAATTAACAGTATCCTATATCGGAAGGTTTGATAGATATAATTGACGGCCTGTAATTGTTGTATATTACTCGAGTTTGGTTATATTAAATTAAAGCTGAGGAAACTGTAAAGGCAAAAACGGCGTTTACTACCCTTGATGGCCACTATGAGTTTAAAAAGACACAATTCGGTCTTAGCAATGGGCTTGCTGATTTACAAAGACTTATGAACACTGCGCTTGGGAAATCGTGAGATTTGATAGAATTATTTGCTACATTGATTTTTTTTTATGGCTACTTTTTTTAGAGTAAAATTTCTGTAAAGGGCATTCGACCTGCCAAAAATAAAATGCTGTAATTTCTAGGTCTCGTATTTTTGAAAATTTATAAAGAACCTAAGTTTTAGAAATGTTTTATGGTAATGGGGTACAGAACAGTCTACTGCAAACTAAATTAAAATAGAGTTGCAACATAAGTATGTAAACAGACGCCAATCGTGACGATGTTGGTTGCATTTTAAACCATGCTACAAATAAAGGTGAAAAACCAATTTATTTTTATAGTGGATAAATCACAAGCGAATGATGTTAAATATACCAGGAAGAATGTTAAAACAAGAATTCACTTTTGAGATAATGTATTAACAGGAGACACACATGGCAACATAGATACATTAAGTAGAATTTTTATTTACCTTGCTTTTAAATGTATTGTTTGTAAAATGTGTAAAAGACTGGTTATATCAGGTATATTGGCAGGAAAGGCCGAGCGTAATGGTTTATTTTGTTTTAATCGATCTTTAGGAAATCAGTGTACGTAAAGCAAAACTGAGTATGGTGTAGTCCAAAAAAAAATGTTTTTGAGAAGTAATTACAGCAAATCATGGTTAATTTACTTTTCATATACACGATAGAAAGAGATCACTATTTCGGATCCCAAAAATTAAGAACATTTTGACTAAGTATATTAAAATAATTGTCTTTAATTGAAGTATCGAGCCATGACTGATACGAACTAATGGGACATGAGAGAAGGAAATACTGACCATATGACTTTGATGACGACGAATGATTTTGATTGAACCGTATGACTTATGAACCATATACCTAAAACGTGATAATATAAATTTAGTAACGTGAGTTTTATGATGGCGTACAAATGGTCCAGGATGTTGTCAGGTATTTGTAAATCTTGTGAAATCCATGACAAATACTCGATGTTGTCTAGTGCTTTTGCTTCGATTGTGTTTTCATACCCAAATTATGCTATGACAGTATCTATCCTTGTAAAATAGATCTGTTAAAGTTGGATTTATGGTGATATGCAACTAGGGTTGACCAGTGGCAGCGCCTAGGGGAAATCGCAAGTTGAACATTTGTACAGTATCTATCCGTGTAAAATAGATATGTTCAATTGCGGTGATATGCAACTAGGGCTGGCCAGTGGCATCGCCTAGGGAAAATCATAAGTCCAATCGTTGAACATAACTGACCGTTGATGGAACAGTTAAATTACTTGACATGATTGAGTAGTTTCCGATCTGCTGACCGTTGATGGAACAGTAGAGTTGGAAATACTCAAATATTGGTCGCTATGTATTTTGGATTAAAACCACTTATTATTCTGTTCTCAGCAACCGCACCAGACTAAAACGCTATCCGGGGACGGATGCGTGCGCAGGACGGCCGGATGTTGTCGCCTTAGCTAGTTAAGGGTAGATAAATAATAATTGATAACATGTTTGTCGGTAGTTTGAGATGTTATCGTCACGTTATAGTGGGGCGGTCTCTATATAAGCACGTTCAGTGCTAGTAGGAGTCGATTGCTGTATCAAGTCTCCGGTTGAACAGACTAGATTATGTATCATAGTGTTATTATATTGTGTGACGTGTAATAGTTGTGTTATATTGTGTAATTATATGAATATAAAGATGTTGAGACAACATATTTGTATTTCAATTACAAGTAATTCAAATACTGCCCAACCCTGCTGATGATTAAGTATGAGAATGATTAAATTGAGCATCAATTGGAAATAATTATCATCTCATTTAACCTTAAACCCAAGCATAATCTTAATTTTAATCTACATATTTTAAGCAGTTATGTTTATTATAATTAAAAACCAATTACCTCATAAACATTGACCATAACATTAGAGTTGGGCATTCTATTATCGAAATTATTGGTCTGCTGTCTCACTACTCCAGGCACATTACTTCTGACACTTTCTCCAACTCTCTGTACTGGTGCACTCGCTATGTTACGCCTCTTGAAAGACTTTAAAGATGTTAAGGCCATCCGAGTTTCGGCCAATGCTGATGCTGCCTTTCTTTTGGTTGGAGAATCATCATGTAGCATTCTTTGAGCAAAAAACAATTGGAAATTCCTGAAAGTTCAAAAGTTATCAATGCCATATTTCTGTAAAACTTTAAATAATGCTCTCTGTGTGGTATTTGCAATGTTTGTAGATATTTAGATTTACGACTGCAATATATAAACAAACAAAATTAATTTACTTACATGTGAGCCTGTTCAAGCTCATCCAAGGGTTGTGCCTTAGCTTGGAGTCCTAACATGTACACTTGATTTGCTTTTTTATAATCACTGGATTCTTCACAGTAACAAGCCCAGGCTCTATAAAACTCAGCACATTCTACTCCAATGCCAGTGTTGTATAACCTTTGGTATATTTCCAATGGACTTGATAGGCAATCCACCTGAAAAATTTAAAAATTATCCCAAATCTCCAAATTTGTGATACACTTATATAGTTTTTGATAAATTTGGTACAAATTATGACCATCATATGTAAGTATCCCTGGAGAGATGGACATGTATTACTACACCCGCATTTAGCCAGTAGTCATGCTGCAAATATTGGGGACGAGCCTAATGCCGGTTATCGGGCGATTCAGATTCCTTGTTGCTACAATATCATAATGGTAAAACTCAAATAACATGTTTCCCGATCAAGAAATCAATACCACAACTAAGTGTAGGTTTCGAAGAATAATGAACAAGTTTACTTTACTGCCTCATGCCCTCGCTACACAAGTATGTACTGTACAATATAAGGTCTCTGGGTTCGATTAAAGTGGTATCTTCGCCGCAATAAAACGGAAAGAATGAATGGTAAAGTATAGATGTATTTTTCTCAAACTAGCTTTAATTTCTGTTTGAAACAATTTAAGAACTATGTATTTCACCATTTTTATTAATTAACGGGTAAGGACAAGCAAGTCATAAGGTTTTCAATATCTGTTCCACTGATATTATAAAAGTCGGAATGTTTAATTGTTTATTACTAAACAGAAGCTACTTGAGTTGATTTTCTTGCAAATTTTAGATTGAAGGGCTCAAAATGGGCTTGTGGCTTGGAACAAGTCTGTTAGGAGTGTCAACTCGCTGGGGATTATTATCATTTTATCTAAGAAGTCAACATTATTATGCCAACCCAATAGTAAACAAATATATACCAACTAAAATAAATTACATCATATGCATCTACCATTTCTCACCACTCAACATATATTATTATACTGGCTTGATTAGAATCAGATATACATAATCCAATTTGGAAAGCAGTGTTGGCCTCGAGTTTTTGGCGCGCGGTCGAGAATCTCGGCGGTCGCGGGTTGAACTTGATACCCCAGGCACACACCTCTGACTTTTCAAAGTTATGTGTATTCACAATGAATTATCACTTGCTTTAACGGTGAAGGAAAACATTGTAAGAAATCCTGCACACCTAAAAGTACTTAAGAATTTCATAGGTGTAGTCCACCAACCCGCACTAGGCCTAAACCCTCTCAGTTATAGGGGAGGCCTGTGCCCAGCAGTGGGACGTATATGGGCTGATGATGATGATGATGAATTTTTAAATGGGTCCTAATTGCATAAATTGCTATGATGGAGTTTACAGTTTATTTCTGGTAGCCACTATTCAACTGCATATGAACATGCTACCACCCAAAGGAATTGTTTCATGCTTCATTTCTTTCCTTCAATGCTGTCTTCATATAGTACTTAAAGTAGAAACATGCAATTTTGCCATGCATTGTATAGTTAGTTATTTATAAAAGTGATAAATATTTCACCATCAACATACAACTATAGATGTGTTTAGTCAAAATAATAACATGCAAATATTGAGACATCTAATTACACATTGAAGACTTTAGAACATTTAGTATTAGGTTTAAAAGTTACAAAGTTGACTATAGAACTAATGTTTATCATTTCATAAAATCCACTTCTAGGCAAGAATGTCAAAATGGTTAAGGTGTTAAGCCCTACACTAGCTTGGTTGGTACTTTACACCGATTTCCTTGATGAGCTCATGAGCATGAAACTTTACTCACAATAATTACCTTGATCATGTCAATATATAATTATGAAACAAGATGGCTGCATCTGTATTTTGGAACCCAAATACTAAAAAGATAATCTTGGCCAATCAATTAGTCCATTACACAACTCATGTGTATATAACCACACAATTTATTCTTATAATACTACACATACAGTGCATAACATATGCTACTAATAATACATGTATGTTATGTTTTTTGATATGATGGGTGATATCTTTTATTATTCTAGAGTTGAAAGACTTTTGCACATGTGTCACATGTATCAATCACAATTATTTTGAATGTATTAATATTTCTAGAGCTACAAATAATGTTCCAAAATCCAAACAAGGGTAATGATGTTATGAAAAAATGTATAGTTAACTGATAGCTAAATATAATATACTATATACAAATATATGTTTAAGATTAATATTTTTATATTTGCCTTAAACATACATTTTATTTCTTTTAGTTACATCTCATATTCAATATCTCATACGCAAGATTTTTCTATCTTGATAAAACAGTAATACAGGATTCTTCACAAATCAGAAAATATGAGCATAAATAAGGTTAAAAAAAATTGACATAGTCAAAACCATTAAAATTAAAATTGAATTGGGCCATAGGCAAAATTTTATTTTATACATCAGATTCAAAGTGGAAATTTATGCAATAATAGAATCTAATTATGCATAAATCTTCACCTAAATATGGAATCAGATGTCATTATTATTTAGACCCATTTAAAGCAAACATAGTTAATTCCCATAAAACTATTCAATGAGCATGGTTACATAAAATATTTTACCAACACTTACAGTTTGATTTGGATTTAACAGGTAATCTTCATGGTTTAAAAAAATATTTAATATCGTAACTGATTATTGCTCAGTTTAAAACAGAAGTATGCCAGATTTTGTCATGATGTAAACCTAAATCCAGTTATTTTAAATTGATAATTGATATGTATATGTAATTTAAGACTAATTTACTGGAAATATTTTTTAACATTACAATAATAACACAAATTACTCACATATTTAATCCATAGCTTGACAAATCTTCGATCTTGGTAGTACCTTTTATCATTTTCAAATAACTGCAAACAATCTTTGATTAACTTATCAATGTGGCCTTCATGACCATGCTTGGGGTAAGACTGTTCTACCCATTGAATGTAATTGAACCATGGGTCCAAAGGATCAGGTCCTTGGTAGTTCCTGATAGCTGCTTCATGTTCTCTGTGGGGCACAGAATACTGTTTACTATTTTAAATAAATCACTTTGTAATACAGGCAAATGTAATGAATATCTTCTGTTAAACAATGTTACAACAAAAAAACAATTTATCGCTAAATTTAGTGCAACACAATATGAAATAAGTGAATAATAATATTATAAAAGAATTGCTTTACTCTTTCTGTAACTGCAGCTGTTTTTGGGCATCCACATCCGACTGAGCCTGCAACGCCGTACCCAATTGCACTAGGTTCCTTCCACCTCGTAGGGGTTGAATGTTCTCTTTACTAACGTCAATGTCCATTTTTGAACTAAAATAATGCTGAAATATCACAGCATAAGGGATAAACACAGCTTACGAAGTCACTAATAAGTATTTTTTTCAAAACTAGGTTCCCAATCCAAACTCAACGGTTATGATATAATAAACCACAATAAAGAAATAGGCAATTTTAGTTGTAAGAGCAATAATATTTTACATTAGATATTCACAAAGTATTATTAGCTTTTAGCTTTGAAAATCTGAAAAAAAATTGGCGACTACCAACTGAAGCACCAAAAACTAGCCTGAATTTGACATACTCTATAGATTTAAATATCTATGGTGGGATTTGAATTTGTACGTAAATATGTCCGTTACAAAATTGCTTTATCGAAATCCTGCATATTAGGTACCTACCTAACCCCTAACCTTAGGTACCTAGGTAGGTACTTACTTCAATAATCACTGATGTTAATTCTCTTGTTTATCGTCTGATAGACAAAATATATAAAAAAACTAAATTTTATTCATGGAATCATAATATTACATTTTCTCTCATTATTTTTAATACTCTATTACCTATAGTGTAAATCAAAAACAGATTAATTTAAAACAATAAATCATTTTATGCTTACCTCCATAGTTCTAATTTAAATAATTATAGTTTTAGAAGTGTTTTTTTTGTAATGTTATTAATAGTTTAAATTTGAAACTTGTAGGTATACCTAGGTTATAGGTACCTAAAAATGAAATTGTACTCTACATGTCTCTGACTATAAACATTACGCACTCGAACAATCCAATAGGCTAAGCTAGCTGTTTAAGCAACAGTTTTCCAAAACTGTTACTTCAACTAACATAATAGGTATAGTGCAGATTCTTATGGTCATCTATCAGAGAATAAGATATTATCGAGTACCAGTAGGTACCTATAATATATTTTTATGAGATTTTTTACGCGTGAAAGTATTCTGACTTTCTGAGAGCCGTACGTACGCGTAAGCGCTTTATCTTTACAAAAATAACGACACTATTTTAAAAAGTCACCAATAAATATGTCACCTGTCAGATGTCAAGCTGTTGACGAGCAATCTGTCAAGTCAAGTTTTACAAAATTGAAAATACATAAAAAGTAACTATAAACAATTGCTGACAGAAAAATCTTTTACTAGATTATAAAAATATATATATATCGGGTTACTATTTATTCTAAAAAGCATATACAATAAAAAAAAATGTCGTTGCGGATGCATGTGGAGAGGAAGAAGGCGCAAGACGAAATGCGTCGATTGATGGCAGAACGGAAGAAGAAGGACGAAAAAACAGTCAAAATAGATAATCCTCTCGCAAAATACAATAGCGCTGGACAACTAATGTGTATGCTTTGTTCGTCTGTAGTGCGTTCAGAAAATGTTTGGCAAATACATATGAACAGTAAACAACATAGAGAAAATGTTGAAAGTGCCAAGAAATTAAAACAGTTGACGAATAATTTCACAGTCGGAAAAATAAAACATAAAAACCTCAGTCCTCCTACAGATGCACCACCAGAAAAAAAGATAAAAAGCATACTTAAAAATGCAACACCAACTCCAGTTGTTGCGCAGAAACCAAAAAATACAGCACCACAAATTTTATCTCATCATGATGAAGAAATTAAACGGGCACCACTAAAACCTTCTGTTAAATTGCCAAATACTGATGGTAAGTATATTGTTATTATTTATAATTGTTGACCCATAACACATAATTGCATTAATGGTACTACTTGGGTATCCTCTACTTTGTGGAAGATTTATAAAGGCTATGTTCCATAATTAACTGCCACCGTGGGACAGTGCTCGCACTGGGAATAAATTTGTTCTGTTATAGGTTGATAGAACACTGTTGCAGTGTTGTACATATGATGTCATTAATCACAAATACGGCCAGTATATTTGAGGTGATGAAGTGCCTTCTGAAATGACATGACATGGATGTCAAATACAGTCTACTCAATTGTGTTCCATTTTAAACAGAAACTGATAGGCTAACTATAATAAATAGTTCCACAATATACAAGATCTTACAGTGCTTGGAGTGTTTAACAGAATACACTCAAAACAAAGCCTATAAGTAACACATATGTTGATAGACAATGTGAATTGATGTAATGTACATAATGATCAACTAGTTTGATTCAAGACTTGTCAAATTCTATTATTAGATTGTTATAAATTACATTATTTAAAACTGAGGGTAAAAGGAATATATCAAAATGTATGATGTAAAAGATTTAAGATACTTATTAATGTCATGATTTAGAAGATGAAAAAATATACCACACAGTTTTCACTGAAAATAATAAATATTTCAGAATAAAATGTAGATGTAGGTTTGGTGGCATATAAAGAAAATTAAATTTTTTGACTAATAGTAGATATTTATATGGTAAGCAGGGATGTTATGGAGCTCCGTAACCGTAACTGAAACTATTGGATATCCGAAATAAAAAAATATCCATAACCATAACCATATCCGTTTCAGAAGTTTCGGATAGTTTAAGAAAGTCTTGTGTAAAGTAATTTTTTAATCTAATGTTTTGTAATCTAATTTTTTAATATAATGTAGATTGTACAAAATGTAAACAGTGTGATAAAAACTTTAGCCGGAAAGAAGGCATAGTGCCTTCACTGAAACTTCATGTAAAATCCAAGACACAGTGATTAGTACAAAGATATTTTATTGCTGGAACAAAATAAGCAACAAAAACCAAAAACATCCAAACAGCTAATACCTTTACAAGAGTGTCGAAAACAGTTATATTGTACTTCAATCTAATATCCGTAACCGAAATTATCCGAAACTAACGGATAATCCGAAATAATTACATATCCATAACCATATCCGAAACCGATATAATTTTATTCCTATATCCGTATCTGTATCCAGATCCGAAATATGATATCCATAACATCCCTAATGGTAAGTGCCTAACAGCTAATTTCACAATGACATCTAGTATGTTTCCAGTGGTGATATGAGCATGACATAGTATAACTTGTAGCCTATAATTTTACTGTATTAATTTTATATTTGTTAATATAAAATAACAGACAAAGTGAGCAATACAAACAGTTATTAATTTCTTGCTAGGTGAACAATCATCACTGGAGTCACAAGAATCTAAAGAACAACCTGGTAGTGATGTGCCTATACCAGAGGGATTTTTTGATGATCCAATTTTGGATGCTAAGGTATGTGTTACTCAAGTTTTGAAATTCACAATCATAGTTAATATGAAAAATAAATAAATACACCGAACAGTTACATACATAGTTCTGATTCCACAATAACAAACAAGTTTAGTGGGTATCAGAAATTACAAGAAACTTTTCAGTCTCACAAACACTCAGACCCAGAACAAATATTTGTGAATCATGCAAATGTTTGTCTTGGTGCAGGGATCAACAGGGGCCTCTCATTTTGCAAGCTGGTGTCTAACCAAATGCAACACAGGGCTGTCATAAATAATATTTATTTTATCTGTACTCATTAAAATGAATGAATCTTGTAATTTCTTATGGGACTAGTATTAATTTGTCTCCATTAAACTAGTTAAAAATTGACTTATGGTTTGATACTGAAGACTTTAGCTTTCTTAATTAAGTGAAGCATGTTTCTAATAAGTTATTATATAAGATAGCATATTATATTGTTTTTTTTTGTGATAGTTTTTTTTTAATAATTGATAAAGAATTTTAATGAAACACAACTTTGTTAATGTATAAATTTTATTTAATCATAACATATATATAGTATTATTAATATAAGCAGTCCCTGTAAAGTATGTTGACAATCATAGTAATAGTTTATGTATCAAAAAGTTCTTCAAAAGCATCATGAATGTGTTCAATCATATCAGAAGCCAGCATACTACGACCCTTTAATGTGAATGCCTTCTCATTACACAATCTCACTAATGAAGATGCAGCATAGCTTGACAATGCCGCAGCCACTAATGACTTTTTTTCTATTATGTCTGCCTCTACTTTATCAATATTTGTTAAAGTCCAATGTAAAAATGTGGCTATGGATCCTGATAATAGATCTCCTTGACCACCACAACGTCTACCTGACCCACCTATATTCAAATTCCAAGTCACCTCAGGATTTTGGCTCAAAAATACATCTGTAACACCTTTTTTCAATATAGTTATGTTTTCTTCAAGATTTTTGACATCTATTTTATTAGATAGCCTTTCAAATTCAATTTTATTTGGAGTCAATATAACCGGAGATGTAAAACTGGATAGTAGTTGAGGATTTTCTGTTATCAAAAATAACCCATCCGCATCTATAACAAGAGGTATTTTCTTACTTTTGATTGTTTCAATCAGCTGTGTGACCACCTCAAATGTTTCTTTTTGCCTGCCTAAACCAGGGCCAATAACAATAGCATGAAGTCTATCAAACCAAGTTATTATTTCTGTAATGGCATCCTTTTTATCAAGCAATGGATGGACTATTAACTCAGGGCTATATGACTTGATAACATTTGCAGCTTGTGAGGCACAAAATACATGAACTAAATCAGCTCCAACCTAGAAAAGGAAATTTAAGTTATTCATCATACTTGAATGTTTGATAAAAATATATCTTAATGTTTTTTACCCTAAATTTATAGTTATAACATACGTATTATATTTTCAACTTAATTGTTTAAATATAATCAAAGGTAAGAAGGCATAATGTACTATTCTAATTGTGATATAGAATAATACATGTTAATCTAGTTTCTACTAACTTTTAACGCGCTTATTCCTGCAAAGTATGGAGCGCCCGTATATTCCAAAGATCCACCAACAATTCCAATTCTGCCAGCTTGACCTTTGTGACTTCTGTTGTCAAGCAATGGTTTACAAGCTTTTATTATTCTCAACATACTCCTGCGGTCCATTGTTTGTACTTGATAATTAAAGTTGATAGCACACAAAATAATTATTTTTGTCTGTTTTCTAGTAGAAAGTAAAGAAAATTTCTTTGATTAACCTTTTTTACTGTGTTTATAGAATGCTATTATCTGTTTATCACTGTCGCTTTTTGATAAGGACTGTGTTCCGTTATACACTACGAGTACCGAAAAGTAGGGATGGGTAAAAAATATCGATATTTTTTCAGAAAATAATCTATATATATCACCGATATTTTTACTTTGATAATATCGATATTCGTTGTTTATTTCTAAATATCAAATTCGATTTTTTTAAAGAGCATTTTTTTAATTTTACTTTGATCAAGCTAAAATATAGAATTAAACTAAAAAAAAAACAAGAGCTACTCCCGAGTCTCGAGTTTTCGGCTATTTATGAAGCTAGGGAAACTAAAATTCCAAGAAAACGAGCTACTCGAGGTAATCGCTTAATCGGTAACAATATCGAAATATCGATGTTTAAAAAAAATATCTATACGATATATGTCGGTATTTTTTAAAATTATCGATACGATATATATGAATATTTTTTATCATTTGCCCATCCCTACCGAACAGTGCTCATATTGAAAAGAAATTCATTCCTTTAAGACCAGACGTGTAACACTGCGCTGGGCCGTGCAATTGCGCCATCTCTCTGCGCCGGATGTATCAACGCACTTTTTAAAATGAGTTGTTGCACAGCGCGTGTCAATAGCTTGTGAGCACAGCGTGCGCGATTGGCGTTTCACTGTTCTGTGTTCTCTTAGCATAAGTTCCATTCAGTTGCGCCATGACGCAATGTTGAATTTTGCCTGAGCTATTGAGGCAAAGGGGAAGAAATTCATTCCGTTTACTGCTTTGATCAACGATTTTGTTTATTTGTTTATAAACAGTTATACATTTACATCTTAGATTATCCTAAGTGTGTATCCTAAACGTGATTTGATCACGATCATCAAATTCATCACGATTTGATGAACGTGATTAACAGCCTCCAGAAATGAAATGACATAGATGTCACACAACAGTAGGTATACTGAACTGCTTTCTATTTGAACTAGTATCTAGGGATGGGCGTTGATTAAACGAACTAGTTGAATCAACCGTTGACGATGAAGAAACGAACGAACGATTGATGGGTTGTGAAAAAACCAGTTGAATTCGCAGACGTTTGATTTGATTGTTGCAACATATAGCAAATTATGGACCTTAAATTAAAAAAAAAAACAAGATCTGCTCATTTCCTACCATTATCAACTAGTTGACGAATTATACTAGTTTTTGAAGTTATACTTCTTTAGGCGCGTTATGAAAAAATGATGAGAGTGAAATTTTAAAATCTGTTACGCAAAATTAACAGTATGAAGTTGTCTGCTTAAATTAACAAAGAAGTTGTCTGCTTAACCGCTCATTAAGTCTCGAAAAAAAATGTAAGTGTCAAATGGATCAGGAAGGTTTTAATATGTTTCAGATCAAGTATTTTTTCAAAAAAGTTTATGTTTTAGATTTTTAAAATGTAGAATAGTGACAGTAATAAATTAAAACTAAAATTGAAAATAAGAAAATGTCAATTATGTTCTACCCAACTACCAGGACATCATAAATCAGCAAGGACAAAGTACTAGCATTAAAAACTGTATACTCGTATAATCCATTCGAAATTTAAACCACGATGAATTAAAAACAAAACTTATTAATGATAGCATTTCACCTCTCTAGCTTTCTGAATGCCTAGTACCATTAATGAGTCAGCTGGCTTAATTTATTTTAATTTAATCTGATTTTACTTTACTCACCCCCCCCCCCCCTCTGTCTAACTCCCTCAATTTTAATCGTAGGATCCCCGAGTTTGGTATCATTGGAACCGGCGTGACGTAAGCTATCGATTGGCCATTGGAATCGGGAATTTCGTTTATCCTAATTTTAAGATTAAGTAAAAAACTTATTATATTATTTAAGAAAATATATATTTATGTATGAAGTATAACTTCTAACGCGTGTACATAAGTACACACACACACACACATTTTTTTTAACTAGGTAACAAAAAAAACCGTTACGTTTCGTTGACGCAAAAAACGTCAACGACCCATCCCTAGTAGTAACCGGTATAGCTTACTATAGGCTTTTAAAAAAAAAACGATATATCGATATTATGATTAAAAATCCAAAAAAGTAATCTATTTTTAATATTAACATTTTTCTTTGTAACAATATTGATATATATTTTTAAATGTATCGATACTATATATTTATCGATATTATATTGTTATGGATGTCCGACATCCCTAACTAACTATAACAATACTGTTTCGCAGTTTACGGAATCGTCACACCTTATAGTGATCGCGGTGTATAACGGAACACCCAAGATAGTTTTTGATAGATTGTTGTCGTTTAATTGCTTGATGCGGTGAGGCAAACGATGCTTTTATACAGCCCGTATTTAGGATTACTCGAAATATTATTCCACTATATTTAAAACCTTTAACAGTGAACGGGAATTAAAATTGTTTTAGGTGAGAAATATTGAATACAAAGATCCTAAAGAAGAAGAATGGGAAAAATTCTTAAAACAAATGAAAGAAGAGACCAGTGCCTCCGCAGAAATTATTGCAGGAGAGCAAGAAGAAGCTACAGCCGAACGACAAATTGATGAGATTGATGAGCAAATAAGAAATTGGTCAAGGTATATATACATTTGTCTGCCTTTACTTTATCACTATTACGTTCTTAAAAGTCGGCGCTACCGCAGTACTGTAATGTGTAAATGCATATTATAAAAAGTTGCTAGGATAAGCAAAAATATTATAAAATTTCCCATGCATAAAAGTTAACAAAGATTTTATTTTGACACTTAAAAAATATATATAAACTAGATCTTTTTTTTTTGGTTCCAAAATAATTTATTTATGGAAAAACTTAAAAATAGAGCACATGATTACAGGTCTGTCAAATAAAGTTTCTGTATTTGTCGCTGTCTCAGGTGTAACGAGGACTATATAAATACTTTTTTATAGCATTATGCCGGATCAGTTACGAACTGATTCACTGTAATTAAGCTTACGATTTACAAATGAAATATTATCGGGCAACCTCCAGGGTCTCAGGTCATCATTACATAATAAACGCGAAAGCAAATTTATTTGTCACTCTGTCACGACCATACCGCGTTGATCGTTTTGATGAATTATAGTGTACTTAAAGATGGAATTCTAGTAATGGACTTTTATTTATTTACTTTGGTACGTTTTACATTCGGCGGTCACAGGTTCAAACTCCAGGCACACACCTCTGACTTTTCGAAGTTATGTGTGTATTCACAATGAATTATCACTTGCTTTAACGGTGAAGGAAAACTTCGTGATAAAACCTGCACACCTAAAAGTTCTTAGGAATTTCTTAGGTGTGTAGTCCGCCAACCCGCACTAGGCCAGCGTGGTGGACTAAGGCCTAAACCCACTCAGTTGTAGAGAAGGCCCGTGCCCAGCATTGGGACGTATATGGGCTGATGATGATGATTATTTTACTTCTTATATTTAACCGTTTGCAGGGTTTTAGATCTCGAGCTTAAAAAGGAAGAAACGAAGAAAAAGATCAACGAAATGGAGCAAATGAGCATTGATGATGATGGCGAAACAGATAACGAAAATGACATCGACGAATTTCTAGATTGGCGGGCAAAAAAGTCGTATTCATAACAAAAGCATTTTATGGCAGATTTTTGTTATATTGTAAAAATACATTACTCGTTTATACTGTGCGTTTAATTCAGAAAGGCAATTGAAGACGGATATTAGATAACAAAACACCCTTTCAATTAAGTTTACCATATCTATTTGTAAAACCACAGAAAAGACGTTATTACCTACGTACGTTGGGAGGGGAGCCTCCTAAACGTTCTACCTACGTACGTTAGGAGGGGAGCCTCCTAAACGTTCACTGATATCAATTTACAACCCCATCTTATATGTCAATCCATCCTCTTTTATGTCATTTGATGCTTTTTGTCTTCTAGTAATAGTGCTGTCCACTGGTCCGTAATTCTCCTGTTTTACAACGCCATCTTAGGTCCAGAAATGAAATGGTTAACATCATAATCTGCCTCTACAGGATAAAATAAACGTCATTGCAATAGATTATTTCATTTATCAATAAAAATTACCATATTTTACCCATAGTTAATTGGTTGAATTAACTGACATGTGACACCGATGCTAACGTAAAAAAAAAACTTTGAACTTTTGAGGACATATTCCAATTTCAAGACCTACGCCTTGTTAAATATAGGATGATAATTTTGACACTTCACGCACATGAAGTTTCATATTTTTTCCGGTAAAATGTATTCCCAATAATATGAAATATCATACTTTACGCATGGGTACCGCCCCCTTAGTGATGTGCTACACATAACGAACAACTACAGACTATCGATTTGAAATAAAATAAATCGACCGACATTTAGGTTAAATTATATTATTTATTGTAAATGTATAAGTTATTTGCAATTATCTATCATATTTATTAAAAAAATATATCTATAATTTATATATCTAATGTTCACTTTTGTAAATTGTTAACCAATGATAATTGCACGGGTGTAGAGTTTTAAAAATTCATAAATGGAAATAATTCATCATTAATTAATAGGAGGTATTATTATATGTAATATCAATTTACAAATTAATTATGCAACTATCGATATCAAGTTATATAAGAATAGTAATCGAGAATTGAATACGTTCATTAACGATTATACACTGCCGTCATCCTTAGTGTGACCTGTCAAAATTATCATCCTAAATTTTACAAACATTGCTGCCTCAGTTATTAAGAGAAAATAATAGACTACAAGCCCATGGTAAAAATTAACCTGTGAAATGAACCACCGTGAATTACGCTTAGAAGGCTGTTACTATATCATAAAATAACTCTGAGCGCTATGCCGTCATTTCTGAGCGGTACAGGTGAGTACGAGAGTAAATGGAATTTCTCTGCTACAGGGGTGGAAATACGACTACTTATTAATCATCATCATCAGCCCATATACGTCCCACTGCTGGGCACGGGCCTCCTCTGCAACTGAGAGGGTTTTAGGCCTTAGTCCACCACGCTGGCCTAGTGCGGGTTGGCGGACTACACACCTAAGAAATTCCTGAGAACTTTTAGGTGTGCAGGTTTTATCACGATGTTTTCCTTCACCGTTAGAGTACGTGATAATTCTTTGCGAATACACACATAACTTCGAAAAGTCAGAGGTGTGTGCCTGGGGTTTGAACCCGCGACCGTCGAGATTCTCGACCGCGTGCCTAAACCTCGAGGCCATCACGACTACTTATTAATGTACGGCTTTTATTATAACTTATAGACGATTAAAAATAAATGTCGAAAAACCTAGTGCCGTACTAAAGTGGTGGTACCGGAAGTTAGTGCAAATTTTTAATTCGCCGGTAATTTTAGGAGCAAAATAGGTCATTTATTTCTGTACGGCATTTGTGTAATTCTTTTTGTATACATATACAGATACTTTACCCATGAACGCCGTACAAATTTTCCAGTTCAGGGGTCGAAAGCCAAGGGTCGCAAACCTTTCCCTACACCATATGATATAAGGTCATTGTAAAAAGCCGTACATTAATAAGTAGTCGTATTTCCACCCCTGTAGCAGAGAAATTCCATTTACTCTCGTACTCACCTGTACCGCTCAGAAATGACGGCATAGCGCTCAGAGTTATTTTATGATATAGTAACAGCCTTCTAAGCGTAATTCACGGTGGTTCATTTCACAGGTTAATTTTTACCATGGGCTTGTAGTCTATAAGGCCATTCCCTTGATTTTTTTAAAAGGTAGAAACGTGCAATAAACGATAGTCGCTCTGAGCATAGTCATTTTGTTATGTGACAATGACATTTATTTATTTATTTTTGCGGGAACGTTATAGGCGGAAGCGGGAAACATGCGGGAATGATGCAACGCGACCAGGGTTGCCATTGACACGGCAATTGCCGTGTTATACTGCAATTGGAGTCAGTCGGAAAAAAAAAACACGGTACACGGCAGAATTTCATTGCCATGTCATAAAACACGGCAATCAAATGATAATAATTTAATGTATTTTGAAAAAAATAATATGAAACACGGCTATTTCTCAAATTTTTCTACAAAACACGGCAATCATTTTTGAAGTTATACTTTAGGCGCGTTATGAAAAAATGATGAGAGTGAAATTTTAAGATCTGTGACACAAAATTAACAGTATGAAGTTGTCTACTTACATTAACACTATGAAGTTATCTGCTTAACCGCTCATTAAGTCTCGAAAAAAAATGTAAGTGTCAAATGGATCAGGAAGGTTTTAATATGTTTCAGATCAAGTATTTTTTCAAAAAAAAGTGTGTGTGTGTACTTATGTACACGCGTTAGAAGTTATACTTCATACATAAATATATATTTTCTTAAATAATATAATAAGTTTTTTACTTAATCTTAAAATTAGGATGAACGAAATTCCCGATTCCAATGGGGCCAATCGATAGCTTACGTCACGCCGGTTCCAATGATACCAAACTCGGGTATCCTACGATTAAAATTGAGGGAGTTAGACAGAGGGGGGGGTGAGGTAGAATTTCTGAGGGGGAGGTCTCGTGGGGAGTTGATTCCTGCAATAAAAATTTTCAATGGTGGGGGAGGGGTGGGTAGGATTCTTGCTATAGGGAGTGATTTTTGAAAAAATACTTGATCTGAAACATATTAAAACCTTCCTGATCCATTTGACACTTACATTTTTTTCGAGACTTAAAGAGCGGTTAAGCAGACAACTTCATACTGTTCATTTAAGCAGACAACTTCATACTGTTCATTTAAGCAGACAACTTCATACTGTTAATTTTGCGTCACAGATCTTAAAATTTCACTCTCATCATTTTTTCATAACGCGCCTAAAGAAGTATAACTTCAAAAGTTTATGTTTTAGATTTTTAAAATGTAGAATAGTGACAGTAATAAATTAAAACTAAAATTGAAAATAAGAAAATGTCAATTATGTTCTACGCAACTACCAGGACATCATAAATCAGCAAGGACAAAGTACTAGCATTAAAAACTGTATACTCGTATAATCCATTCGAAATTTAAACCACGATGAATTAAAAACAAAACTTATTAATGATAGCATTTCACCTCTCTAGCTTTCTGAATGCCTAGTACCATTAATGAGTCAGCTGGCTTAATTTATTTTAATTTAATCTGATTTTACTTTTAAAATTCTGCTCACGTCACGTGCCGTCAAGACCGAGTCGTGACGTCAGAATTAATTATAATTTTAATTTCCTTAATTTAAATTTATTACTTATATGATATGTACGTCACGCATGGTCTGGCTTAAATCGTTTTTAGTAATATAACTCGCCCCTGCCTAAAATGTGTCTCTAGTCCTAGAAAATAATTATACATCATTCAACTCAACACGCGTCGTGCCACGTCGGGAGGCGTATTTTTTGGCCTCATTTTAGTTTATTCATGCCTATTATAGAATTATAAAAGAATGATATATTACAAAAGTCGAGGCTGTATGATCTAGTCGTTTTGCCATCCCTGTTAAGAAAAAAATAATGAAAAACAAGAAACAAGCTTTGGTCATCGCTGTCATCCAGAAAAAAACAAGAAAAGTTAGAATAAAAGTCAATGTGCGATCTATTTTATGATTGAGGTGCAATACCTTATTTTTATTAACATATCGACGTATATTGTAAAACAAGGGCCTACCGTGTCTGGTTTTTGATTTTTATTAAAATATAAATAACGCTTTTTTCAGAAATAAAACATCAAAACTATCCTTCTTTTTTCGATTTGGTATAATCCCGGATTGTGCTAAAAGCTACCGTTATTCTTGTTGTATCGATCTTTGATAATAAAAAAATGACTAATGAAGATACAGAACAATATAGAGAATTCATAAACAAACTACAGAGAGACGAATACAGGCCTATCGCTTTGAATGATATAAAAAACTTACTTTCTTATAAATCCTCACCAGAAGTAATTTCTACTATAAGAGACGTTGGCATTTCAAAAATAGTCCAGTGCCTCAATGTCGCTGATAAGTAAGTACTTTTATAGCTGGTTCTACTTCGTAAATATGCTAAATAATTAACACTTATTTTTTTGCTTTAATATTTTGTTTACAATTAATCTACAACCCAAAAAAAATACCCCATGTTGTTTTAAGTTTTACAATCTGTCTTTTATGACATACTAAACAGCAAAAGTTAATAATCCAGTCTACATACATAAACTCACGCCTGTATTCCTCGAAGGGGTAGGCAGAAGTGCATTTCTGCACCCACATTTCGCCAGGTATGTATCAGTCCCACGTAATAGGGGGCGAGCCTATTGCCGTTTTTCAGGCACAATTCCAGACTCAGTGCTGCTACTGAGAATTTCCTAATGGAAAAACCCAATAACACTTTGCCCGACCCGGGAATCAAACCCGGGACCTCTAGATCACATGGCACATACTTGTGCTGCGAAACCTTCAATACTTATATAATCATTTACAATTATTATTAGCCTGAGATTAATAAATTTTATATTATTTTTGGAAAGGTCAATTTAATTATTATTTTTTATCAGAAAATGACATCTTAGTTTAGCTTATTTAGAATATCATACATAACAAATCCCAGGCATTATATTTTATATTATTCTAACATATTAGAGTTTTTTATTTTCAGGGACCATGTAGACTTGACATGCGAAGTTTTGAGGCTATGCTTTGAGAAATTCCAAATTGGTGATGTTGTGAAAAACTATGTCAGTCATATAATGTATTTACTGAGACATGACAAGGATTGTGTCCGTAGACTTGCTATTGATGAGGTAATTAAGTTTTTATCGTCTATATTATAATGGATTTTGTAATTTTATGATATTTAAGTTTTTTTTATTACATTACAGATTTATAAAGTTATAACAACTGACCCACATTTATTACCTGTGCCACAATACATTGATGTGTTTGTAGCAACTGCACAATTGGTTAGTGATAAGGATGTAGGTGTTGCCAATAAGGCCATCATCATTACATCAACCTTACCTTCTGAAGCTTATCCCAAAGTGTTGGAAGAAATGAAAATTGCACTGGAATATAATAGCAGCAGCAAGTGTAACGCTTTTGAGGTATTTACTTTAAAGAAATTTTAAATTAAAAGTTTGTCTTTATACTCTTCATAATATTATATTGCTACAATGCAATCTAGAGATTCTGGGCCAGAAAAAGTGTTAATGGGTTTTTCTATTAAGGAATTCTCAGTAGCATCATGGAGCCTGGAATTGTGCCCAAAAACAGCAATAGGATTTGACTCCTTGTATGATCTATTCTTACATGGTTTAAAAAATGATCTCCATTATGTGGAGATTTTTTCAATTTGTCAATAAGCTCACATAAAAAGTTATTAACACACATGAGTAGGTAAAGTTTAAAGCAACTTCTATGCCCTAGAGATTTTTATAAGGTATTTCTCAACTGTGTGTGTGTTCTCAGATGTGGAGATCACCATCCCATCCTATGCTTCCTATGGACTATTGACATACCTACTGATTTATAAAAGTGTTCATGCCCAGAAGAGAGATGTATGTGGGCTTATGATGATGAAAATAATGCAGACATAATGTTTCAGGTTATAATAAATATATCATTGAAGTCATCGGAATTATTTAATTTGAGTGCAGACTTAAATTACATAAATTTTATGGTATCAGAGCTACAAACAGATGATGTTCTATATCAATTAAACATTTTGGAATTATTATCAAGACTTGCTGTAACACCTTATGGCATCAATTATCTTGTCAAACAAGGAGCAATGAAATCTATAGAAGAAATAGTGTCTGGAATAGATAGCAATCCACATGGTGGATTATTAATACCAGGTACTTAATACCTATTTTTAATCTTTCTAAAGAGTAAATGAAACTTTTATTTATTTTACTGTTAGAAAAGCAAGTGTTAGAGTCATAAGTGTTTTTTCATTTTTTCAACATTGGCATGAGTTATGTATACTCACCCCTTACAATTAGTAATAAGGTAGAAATACTAGTAGCTGTAAGTAAAATTGTAATTAGTCGCCGCTAACACACATAATTGTGCCAATATACAATTTAGCATGATGCTAACTAATAAAATGAAGCAGTAAATATAAATCTGTTTATTATACACATAAGCTCATTTAATCTTTTACTGACACTTCTATGACATCTTGTAAAGAGTTTTGTCACGCCACATAAGTATTAATTATGGTGGAAGCCATTTGAGCACATCTGGACATTCTACCTAAAGTATACTGGACCTCCAAAAATCACTCTATTGAATTGAATAAAACATACCTGTATTGCTTTGCATCAAGTTTTCGCGAGACAGCAGTACCATACTGTGGACAATTTTGGATTAGATATAAATGGACAGACTGAAAATTGACCATATTGAGGTTTCAGGCTAGGCACTTTGGAAAGGTTCCATCCCCCTTTTCTCCATCCTCATGCAATTTATGTAGGTTTTCTCTTTTTTCTCATCAGTAAAAGAGTTTTTTTAAGTAGCATGAAAGTGGGTAAAAGTAGCTCTTGCAAGCCACAAACATACTAAAAGTATGTTTGTGGCTTGCAAGAGCTTAGTTAAAATACCAATACCAGTATGATGTAATTCAAGATGTTCTGGAGTAAAAGCACTATTAATTGTAAATACCTCTGCCATTTGGAACACTATTTATTGAAAATTTAAAAATATTTGTTTTCAGGATATATGAAATTTTTTGGTTGTATTGCTCATCATTATCCCAAAGAAATTTTTGACAAATACCCTGCACTGTTAGAAGCTTTGTTTGGTGCATTTGATGCAAGTGATCAAACTATATTACCTGTAGCTTTAGATACACTGGGATTCATTGGCACTACTATTGAAGGCAAATTATGTTTAGTGGCCTCAGGTAAAAAGTGTTTTGTTATTGAATATTTGTATTTTGTTCCTTATTAAATTACTATACTTCAATGTGAAATATCATAAATTTTATTATGAAAGTTGTGCCAGATATGTGATTACCTGTTGACCACATGATCCTTCTGGATATTTCATTTCAGGAAGCAAATATATACAAACTGTTGATAAACTATGCCAAATTGTTCAAAACAGTCCGACAGAGATAAAAGTTCGGGCCTTATACTGTTTTGCAAATATTATAAGCGTTGATAAAGATCCCAGTGTTCCTAAAACTGGCCCAGTTGACCACAGAGTTACTTTAATGACAAGGGAATGGTTTCGAAGTCTGAGTGAAAGGCCACCCTCCATGGAAACTGTGTTTGAACTATGTAAAAACCCATTTCCTGATATAAGATTGGCTGCATTTACACTACTTGATTCTGTGTGTCAACATCAGTGGGGTGAAGAATTGGTTGCAAGAACAGCAGGTAATTAAATTGTAGCATTTAATATGAAAATTATTTTCTTGTTTCATAATTGTTAAGGTGATATTTTGATTATTTAAAATGTTTTTATGACATATTTCAGGTTTCATTGAATACCTTTTAGATAGATCTGTAGATTATACAAAAGATTGCAAAGAAGCAAAATATGACATTATTAAAAGGATTTCAAGCTCAGCTGCATTTGATCCTAGTGTGACAACAAGATTGCAGACATATGTTGAACAAGGTCCATTCTATTCAGAAAGTCAATTGGAAGTGGCCATGGAGGAAGCTGATTAAAAGAAAAACACATACTTAATTACATATTTTTAATAAATGGCATACTTACTATATAATTTCTTACAACTGAAAACATAACATAAATGTTATGTGCTCAGTTGGTGAAATAACTTATTTTTAATAAGCAAAACATTAAATCCAATAAAGGTTTGGCAGTACAATTAAATTATAATTTTTTTCTTTTATTTTTAGTAGTTGTCTCCTTTTTGGGTGGAGCTTTTCTCTTAGTTGCTGTCTTATTACCTCCATACTTTGCTGCTAGATCATCAATAAAGGAATCAATTTGCTGAGCTCTAGCCTCTTGTTTTTGCCTTATCATAAGTTCTAAGCTATTGGCTCCTAAAAAGAAAATAAAATTAGCTTCAGGAAGACTCAATAAAATATTTACATGAAGTCCCAAGAGTATAATAAATTAATAATAGAAAACATAATATGCTGTTAATAGTGAAAGTTTATCTTCAAATAAATAATAATAAATACACCCAACAGTCACATACATAATAAAAGGATAAATTACCTGACTTCATTCCTAACTCCTTTTTTAACTCTTCTGCTTCTTTGGCTTCACGGTTCTCTTTTGCAATTCTTTTTTGTCTTTTCTTTTCAGATTCATGTGTAAATGCCTTATATGCTGGAATCTCTCCACTTTCTATCATTTCCTAAAAAAACGAAATTAAGTGTAGAAGATAAATTGTTAAATGTTGTTTAGTTTAACATTGTTCAAATGATATTATAATTTGTTATGATTTTAGGTTTTATCATTTGAAAGATGCACATTGAGCTAATAAATGTTCATCACTTAAAAAAAGCCTTGCTTCACTAATTATCTTACGACTAGTATTAATTAATCACTATTAATTAATACTAGTCGTAAGATAATTGCAGCAGGGGTTTTAAGTTTGAATTTCTTTTGAAAAAGAACCTTTGTCATTACCAAGGTTAAATCAGCCAAATATACATACATGCACTTGACAGGATTATAGCTACTTACATTCAGTATTTCTTTAAGTCTAGGCTCATGTTCAGTTCTAGCAAATTGTACTTGATCTACAATGTAATCCATGTTGCCCTTGCCTGCTAAATATGCATTTTTGAGATCTTCTCTCTCCTCATTAGAACCTGAGATAGAACCAGACTGAATACATACATAATACAGAGAAGTCTTATATCAATGCCCAATGAGATTTATAGAGATTAAATATGTTTGTAATTATTTGAGTATATGTTCAGCAAGATATATTTGCCATATTTACCAATATATTCTTTCTCATATGCTTTAATGTCTTCTTCTGTTATTTTCTTGAACAATACCCTCCAATAAACTGTCCAGTCTTTGTCAATAATAACATTGTAATCATCATCATCAACACTCTTCGTTTCATTGTATAACGTTCGTCTGTTTTTATCGCTTAGAATTTCATGAATACTTCCTAATACTTTAAACTTTTCAGTTGCTTCAAGTTTATCATTTTCACCGACACGGTCTGGATGTACTTTTAATGAAAGCTTGTGGTACGCCTTTTTCACTAAAATAAAAATATAGATTATGAATATAGCTTAATCATTTGAAATAATATTCAAAAAATATTGCGCCAGTGTAAACAACATTACCCTCCTTGTCGGTAGCATTTTCTGAGATTTTTAAGACCTCATACAGATTTCTAGTGCCATAATATTTCTCACATAATTCCAACAATCCCATAGTGAAAGTGAAGTACGTTTAAAAATCTTCAAACTGCAGTTATCTTGCTTTTACAATAAATTTACTTGTCCATTAAATCTACTTTACGCGCGAAGGCGAAATAGGCTCAGTTTGACTCAAAAATCGATACAAAACAATTGTCAAAAGCAACAAATATGACAGTTGACACTGACATTATTTTTCTTATGTCAAATGATTGGCAAGGGTATGGAGGGTAAAGATAAGGAGTGTCATCTCATATAGTAGAAAATCGAAAAAAGTGTCCAGCGGTCAGGTATAAATAACAGTTCAAAAACCTTATAGAATGGCGCTGGTGTAGACAAAGAACATGCTATGAATATTAATATTATTGTCGACTAAAGTAGTTACTTATTGAAAATGTCAACTACTTTCGTAGTACAAAATAATGTAGTAAATATTACCTTAAAGAGTTATTATGAAAAACGCGTGTAGTGATTTGGTATCCTGAACTGTGGATAGTACGTTTATTGATTTCCGCTTCCTTTAAAATTTATGATGCTGATGCTAATGTGGCGCCCCCAAATTAATGCATTTTGACGGACACTTTTGCATGTACTAGATGACACTCCTTACCTTTACCCTCCATAGGCAAGGGTTCCAAATCGTAGAGTCATCATTGTCTAAACCAGGGGTTGCCAAATGGCGGACCGCGGTCCGCATCCGGACCGCCGACCCATTTTGTGTGGAATGCGAGAACACAGCAACTTGCACTATAGACTACTTCCGATATAAATAACTTCAGTTTTTCTTAATAATAAACATTTGTTTAATAATATTTTTCTTATAAATAAAATGTGCGGAGCACAATGGTCATTTCATCCTTAAAACGGACCCCGACCGAAACTAATTGGTGACCCCTGGTCTATACTCTAAAGTATTATTACTTTTTAAGATTTTAGATTAAATAGCCTTTATTTATTATCCCTTCTCTGCTCTTCTCTCTGCTTTCAATATAGTGGTGATATATTACTTGCAGCTGGTATGGTATATTGGCATTGCATTTTTCGTTTTAGCAATAATTAATAGCAGGACAGTAACTTGGTAAAAAACAACAATAAACTATTCAATATACGGCTCACTTTAACCCCGTCATACGCAGAACAGTTGCATAATGAAGTAGAAAAAATATTTTGTTTTTTCGATTGGGATTGTAAGTGATTGCCATTCCATAAACCGCATTAAAACATATATATTGTTAAACAGTGGATATAGTCTAGTCTAAAAAAAATTTTTTTTTTAATTTTCTTAACATTGTTATACATGGTTGTTTTTGTAATTTTTTGAAGTTTTCGAAAAAAAATATAACGGTTAATATTATTTGTTTATAACAAATTGTTAAGTTAATAAACAATTAAATTATTTATAAAAAAAATATATTTCTCTGTTATTCCATTGAAAAGGGTCAATGATGATTATTAAGAATAAAATAATTTCTTAACTAATTATTTAAACAATTGAAATATAAAAAAAACGATTATAAACAATGAAAAGAAATATTTAAGATTTTTTTTTCTTTTTTAAATCATCATTTTACCTTTGCAATAAGATAGTAAAAATTTTTTTTTTAAATCGCAAAATAGTCTATTTGTTTATAAATAATTTCTTAACAAATGACGTAACAAATTTTTTTCCAATATTAATTACTACCTATATTAGATGCAAAAACAGCAATAATAAGATATTACCAAAAAAATATTTTTTTGATAACATTTTTTAGAAATTTCATTTTTAGTCTATTTAAAAAAAATATAATTAACAAAATAATAAACTTTAATAATTTTTTTTTGCATAACTTTATTAAGTACCTAAGTAAGAAGAGCTCCACGAAGCGAAATATTTTTAGACTAATTTTTGAAACTTTTATGCCGTAATTTATAAAAACAGAGATTGGAAAAACATTAGTTAATTAACAATGGTGTAACTTTTTGAAAAGTTGTCAAAAAAATATTTTTCGCCGTGGTTATTTTCGTTCAAGTGTCTAGATTACACCATAATTTATTCAAATTTTTAAATTGTTATTTAATATTAGAAATAAATTATTTTAGGTGATATACCGGCTTTTTAGACGACGCGCCTATGTCGTAACGCCCTCGCGGAGCGCTATTTCCAGCGTTAAATAAAAGTTATAAATAATATAGATAGAGTTCCGGGAGTAAGGACCTTTTTATTGGAAATTTCCTCCTCTTTCAGGATCTTCTTTCATAATTCCTTAAATATCATTATTTTAAAAGTTATTAACGAAAAACTAAATACCTTGTTTTTTTTTCTTATTTTGTTAATAACTATTGCAATTTTTTATGTGCTAATATGCCCTTAAAAAACATTTTTCTAGACGTCATTCCGAATCGAATGAGGTATGGCACATATTTTTAGGAGCTTTATTTCTATTTAACACGTTTTTGAACTTGTTGACTAGACTAATACTTTTTGACGGATGTCAAAAGGTACAGTATCGTTAACGTCCACGTTTGCAGAAAATTTATGTTCTAACATTGAAAGGCATTGAGGTATGATCGACCGTTGACTGAGTTAGGTGTCCGACTGTGTAAGGCTTTTCTTTGGACTTGCTATAGTAGCGCCGCCATAATCTTGCAATTTGACGCAGACCTTTTGGCCCTAAGTCTCTCTTTTAGGTATCTTTACTCATGGCAGGAAAGTAAAAGGTATTGTTTTACGTTTTGTTTTTCTGAATTGTATTTTGAAAAATTAATAAAGCTCGTGGAATTTTTTTTTTACTCACACGCAAGAAGTATTTTAAAATGTTAGTAACACTGAGAGATTTTATGAAACTGGGTAGTAAGGAATTATTTAGATTTTCACACACATTTACGAAATACACACATAACCTTAAGACTGTATTCCTAGATGGGGTAGGCAGAGGTGCATATCTGCACCTACATTTCGCCAGGTATGTATTAGTCCTACGAAATAGGAGGCGAGCCTATTGCCGTACTTATAATGTTTTATCACACAATTTAGCCCATTTTATACAAATAGAATGACCATTTTAAACAAGTGCGAGTTGAACTCGCGTGAAGAGGGTTCCGTTCGATGTTACCTATCATATTTTTTTAAATCTGACCAAAATTTGTTTGTGGTAACTAAAAAGAATATGAATGGTCCTTTATTAAATATTCATGTACAAATCGATTCAACAAAACCTAACATTGGAGTTAAAAAATATGTTCTCCCACACATTTAATCTGCAAATGTAAGTTGGTACGCACAATATTGAGTGCTTAGCCATGTTATTTTAAAATCATGGACTTCTCATAGGTTTTCCTATAATCTATAAGTAGGAAACTAATTTCTGTATTTTTCTCAAAATTTTAGGTTTAGCCGTTTTGGAGATAATGGCGGGGTGGAGGGGAAAGCTCAATTTTCGTCTATTTTCTTGAATAACTTGTAAACTATTTATTTTAAAATTACAAAAAAAAATACATTTAAGATCTTCACAACAAGACTTTCCATTTGATATGAACCTTTCCCCCAAAAATTACCTTCCATATACAGATTTCATGTATTCACGTCAAACCTCTGCGTTTGGGTCACAGAAATTGATATGTACCTATAGCAAATTTCAACTTAATCGGTCTAGTAGATTCGGAGATAATTGGCTGTGATGGACGGACAGATGGACACACGAGTGATCCTATAAGGGTTCTGTTTTTTATTCGAACATACGGAACCCCAAAAATTATGTCTTAATCTGTCTCGGGGTCTCGCAGCAGAAGTAGGTATGTGCCGGGCTCTCTAGAAATTTCAGGTTCAATGGTGATTAGGAAGGGCAAATCACTAAATATAAGATCCTATTCATTAGAATTACACATTTTTGGAACAGTGATATTTTTTTTGTATTCATTTGAATGCTTCGTGGTCTTCCGGTATTAGTAAGTGCCGTGCGATCTAGCGGTTCGACAGGTTCGGTAGGTTCGATTCCCGGGTCGGGAAAAGTGTTATTGTTTTTTTTTCATTAGGAAATTCCCAGTAGCAGCACGGAGTCTAGAATTGTGCCCGAAAAACGGCAATTGGTGCACCTCCTTTTATGTGGTTCTTTCTGATACATACCTGACGAAAAGTGGGTGCAGACATGCACTTCTGCCTATCCCTTCGGGGAACACAGGCGTAAGGTTATGTATGAATGTAGTAATTATTTGAAAAGTAAATTTGAATGGTTTCGGAAACGGGTTTACTTAAAAGAAATTGAATAATGATGGAAATCATAAGTTAAGAACATATTTATTTATACTAGACTCCGTGGCACAGTTGGTTGTGAATCTAGAGGCCAAGAAGTAGAGTTCGATCCCTCTAGACTTCTAGAGGGTTCAATCCCCGCACCGAGAAAAATGTTTGTCTGTTCCACCTATACCATATCAGTATTATGCGAAAATAACCTTGTTGCGTCTGTTACACTTTCACGAATAAACACTGGGCCGATTTGAATGATTTTTGATATGGCGATAGATAGGAGCTTGAGAAAAGACATAGGGTACCTTCTTACTTATTTTTTTAATAAATGCGCTCGGACGGAGCCGGGCCAGACAACTAGTGCATTTTACATTTTTATATTTATTCAAGATTATACTGATTCAAGATTACAAAAATAGTCGTGACGTAACGAATCAACCTAAGTTACTTCATATTTACAACAGTCTATCAAAATCGGTTTTGAAGGTAAGTCAGAACAGATGGACCGGGAAAGATTATTTTGTGTTTGTTACATAAATAGATATAGGTACTTGTAGATCTACTTATTACCAACGTGTTTTTCACATTAACATCGGGCAATCCCATTTTTTAATTTATTGTATTAATTTATGAAAATTAAAACCTAATAATTTCATTAGAATAAATTATAGGTTGAGTACTTGAGTTGTCGTGTAAGATAAAAACGAGCATACGTCTACCTATTAATAGTGCAATGTAATAGAAAATAAGCGTATCTGTTGTCCCATTTATGTCTGTGCCAAAAATCATCGAAAATAATTCAACGATTGAGATTAACAAGCGTAAAAACTAAGCGTAACAAACACACTTAAAAAATGATTGAAGTTGAGCTATTTAGATTTAACAGTTATCCATAATCAAATAATGTCCGTAATATAATATTGATTTTATGTTGCAATGTTGCCTTAAGACATTTAGTAGACTGAAGTTAGTATCTGGCTAGGATACTTGTTTTTTGGGAAAAAATTGATTGAAATTGATAAGAACATTACTGAAGTATATATTTTAATATGAATTAACACCTTTTCATAGTATAGAGAAAAGCTCTTAAAGGCTCTCCTTCCTACCACTTCTAAGGTGAACGGGATGGATGTGTCGGGTTCAGCCTTCCAACCCGGCGTGCGAAGATGTTAGTAGGTATTATTAATGCCGTATTATATTTATTAATTAATTATGGGTTCATGACCAAGAATCATTATTTTGATAATCATTCCTATTTGGATCTGTTTGCAATGACTTTCAACCAGTTCAAAGAATTATTTTCGGCCGAATGCCGCTGCCTCTTAGGATCGCTTTCGGTAAGATCGTGCCGCCTTAGCAGCTGGAATAGCGACACCTGTATGTGGGCTTTCACGATAGCCGTGGATACCTTTGTAGGATTTTAATTTCCCCTTGTCAGAAGTTTGGTACTGGTTGATATCCAACTTTTAGCTTTGCGTGAAATGGAATCAATAAGAGGCACAGTACTGAGGCCTTTTTAATACTGCGGCCGGGCGAAGCTGAACCAGTTCCATAATAGGTATATTAAATTGTGCATTATTAATTATCTTTATTTAACGGCCAATGGTGATATTAAAATGCATTTTATTTCTCGGCACGCTATGTTGTCAGAGACTATAATAGCTATACTTAATAATAAAAGTTATGTCCAAATATAAATATCTACTATGTACCTATTTTAATTATTGTAAATACTCTTTGGTTAGTTAATAGCGATATATTACAAAACAGTCATATTTTGAAAGGTAATTTATACTCAATTGTTTTAAAATTACATAATACCTAAGTCTGCTTCTGTTTGATAAACATTTTATATTTATTCGTGTCAGCAGTATCGACATTTTGTTATTCGATAATATTTATGGATTCCGTAAAAGAAGGATATGGAGATAATGGTCAGCAATCTCCAGATGGTACTAAGACATGTGTTTTATCAAACATCAACAATGAAGATTCAAATAAATTAGATCCAAATGGTAATGTGGCTTCTACTGCTCAAATGATCGATGACAATGAAATTAAGCTAAAAGAAAGAATCACACAATGCAAAATGGTAATAGATTCTCTTAAGCTCGAACTCAAGGAAGAAAAAAATAAACTCCAAAATGACAGCAAGTCGATTAACAATTATGCAGGAAATGTGACAAAATGTAATACATCAGTTCAAAATGTATGTTCACCAGAGATGTTAAATACGGATCTCGGCTTTTCGAATGATATATATAGTGCCTGCATAGAGAGTAAATTATATTGCGATGAAAATTTGATGGAATACGAAAAACAGTTGCAAAAATATCAAAATACCCTGAATATGGCTCAATCAGAGAAGAAAAATGTAATCCGTAAGCAAATGCTCGCAAAAGCGTTTAAATTAAAGCTTTTAGAAATAGAAAATCAATGCAACGTTGAATTATTACGAGTTAAACAAAGCTTACAATGTTTGGAGCCTTTAAAAATCATTGCCAGTAAATGGAAATCGAATCCTGAAAATACTTATGAAGTTAACAGTTTTGACTCACTATCATTATATCCGGAACTTAACGCTTATTCCGTATCTGAAACGAATTCCTTCATAAACTTTAGTACAAAACATTCCGACGAGGAAAATGACGAATGTGGAAAAAAGCTTGCTTAAATAGTGTTTGTAAAATGTTTGCAACATTGTGTTCCACGCATTATGATCTAGATATGTTGAAACGAAAAACAAATATAAAAATGAAGCAATATAATCGAATTCTCACATCAAAATTTTCTGTATTTTAATAAAACGGTATTTTAAAAATAAACGATTTTAAACCACAAAATATTGTTAATAATTATCCGTTATATAAACTGTAAAATTAAAATAAACCCCAACAAGGTGTGAAAATCCGATTTCAATAAATCAAAAACTGAGGAGGACCTCCATAGTAGACCACACACATGCAGGCACGCGCTTCGAATGCTGGTGACTTTTTATTCTCGCCGCTCGAGGCTCGATCGTGTTCACTCGGAGCTCGTCGGCTCCCGATCGTCAGGCTCTCTGACATCACGCGCGTCTGTCTGCGCTTGCGCTGCGCCTGTTCAGTTAGGAACTTGAACTTTATTTTAATAAGATTCCAATTTGTCAATTAGAGGGCATCGCATGAACCGAACTGGTTTGACTCCTTTACACCTTGTATCTTTATGAGTTTCATTTAAAAAGTGCTTTTGAATACGATATTGATGTGCACATGAAACCCTATGTTTAGTAGGTGCAGTGCGTCTTTTTTATATTGAAGTTATAAAATTTAAAGTATAATTTTGAGAAGGTTATTTTGAAGGTTAATAAATAAAATAAAATACAAAAGATATAATAAATTTATGCAAATATTTTGTTTGCAAACGCTGTAGGAATCATTGCATGCTAAGACGGCAGGAGGAAAGTGTTCATCTTCAACGTGTGTACACGCTGTATTAGTGCCATTCATGAGGTTGGAATTTTAATGAGAAACCTTTTAGTATTTTAGTAATATTTTTCTGTTAAACTATTTTTTCACCTAATTATAATAAACACTAAGTAGGTAACCACATATGTACGTGTAATAAATAATGTTATTTCTTTGCAATATTAAATTAAATGTATTTATATGCAGTTTTTAATGTTTGAAAGAATAAGAGTGTTTAATTTAAAGAACGCTGTTACAGTAACAAAAGCATATTCCTTTCGCTCTATTATAGTTGTTAATGAATTCATTTCTATGTTGCCCACCTTAGGTACTACTTTTGAATAAATATATTTTAAAATAATGATTTAGTACCTACATATTTAAGGGAACTCTAATTATTTTTCGGAAGTCGTTAGCAATGTAAAATATTTATTATGGGAAATATATTGTTAAACAATTCGCATATAGCATTCTAAAAATTAGATACCTACATTTTAAGCCTTAAGTACTGACATGCCGACGATGCGAAAATATGCAAAGTATTTTGGGTGAGCAAGTTTCGATTCTGCGTTTCTGCAACCTTTAAACTTTCTTTTTTTATACTTTTTAGACATTGGCATTTAAGCGCATTCCATGTCGTCGAAAAGCTACTTCAATAAGGGATATTTTGTAGGATACAAATAATAAGAAATCACTTTTACAATATATTTTCCTCTACCAAGCCTTTATTTGTAGCAATATTAAAAATGAAAAATTAATTATTAACCTTGGAAACTTTTATGATTGTAAAAAAAATATAACGTTTGATATAATCTAGATAGACATATCCTTATTTACTTCTGTGGACGGATATCTCACTCGAAGTTTGGCGTCGGACGACAGGCACCCGTGTCTGTAAGCACGGTCTCGAGAGCTTTATGGAAGAGTAAACAATTTAAAACACTACACGCGGGCATATTGGTCCAGCACTCTCCTCCATTAGCCTTCGCCGACACCTTGGTCGGTCCTTTGTCGAAAATAATGTTTGCTCTCTACCAAAGGGAAGTAGTGACGGAGGTGCGGGCGCGACACTTGTCCGCCACTTGGTACAGTTTGCTTTGGCTGCGTTAAAGCGGCTGGTAATCGGCTTGCCGGTGTTTTGTTTATAAGTTGATTTAAGTACGTGCAAAGCAAATACGATTTTAACGGTGTAATATTTCTAACACCCATTATTAAATATTCCATTACTAAAACTGCGTTAAAAGTTTTATTTTTCAATTATAATATCTATCTTCTAAAACAGATCGATTGAAGATAATTCTTTAACATCTATAAGCTCTATTAAACAATGCCTATTCCTATCGTAATAACTTTGTAAATCTATTTTTAACTCTTAATTACCTGTGTTAAATTGAAACATTATGTTTTAATAAAGCTATTTTAAATTGTGTTTGTAAAAGGATTTTTGTTTTTTCTTATTCATCCTGTCGAAAGCTATAGCTTTAACTTACTATACCTACTTACTATAGTAAGTACCTACCGCGACAAATTTTATTAATGTACATAGGTATCTTATTAAATTATACCAATATGATTATGCAGTTTCATTTTGTCTAGTCGAGGGTTAATTAAAACTACTTTTCATAAATATAGGCAATATAATATACTCCCTCATGCTCTATAGGTTGGACACAATTTTTTAACCCACATTTCGCCAGCTTTTCTGTCTCACATAATTTAAAGCGAACGTATCACACTTCAAAATTTCTTAATGTTACTATGAATTTAAATGAATATAGGTACCTTTTTTCCGACTAGAGAATAGAATCCTGGAAATCTCGATCATATATACCAACCTATAGGTACTTACTGTCCAACGAAGCCATCGGTAAATATTTTCATTCATTAAAAATACGACTATTACCTGCACAGCAATAACGGTATCACATTCTTTTGAGTATTTGTGCAAATTTTTGGGTATTCAAAAAGGGTTAAAGTAACGAAGTTCTCATCCTAACCTGACTTAAAGTAAACACGGAAATGACTTATCGCCAAGTGTTATCAGTGAGCGGTTTGCAAAGCTTTGTGCGTTTCGTGTGAGCACGTTGCGTTCGCACCCTTTTCTAAAATGCACCTCACTTTACCTAGTTCACGTGAATCCCTTCCGACTAATTTCGATAAGAAAGTGTGAACACGTAAGCGTGGTTTTTGTTCTCTTGTTCTCCGATTTTGAGATTAAATGAGTTACTATTGTTATTGTTAAATTTGTCTTATAGGTACATTTAAATTATTGTAGAATTTTTAGGGCAATTGGTGATATTAAAAATATTGAATTTCGTGTTAGGTAATATTTATATAGCGACGACAAAATTAATATAGCGACGTTTAATCTTTATAAACAACTAAGTAAGTATTTGTACTAACAATATTTTAATATTTACAATGGCATTGTCTTCGCGTTGAATGGACGTAACTTAAGATAATTCATTTTGTTATGATGTGTTTGTTTATGTTTTGTCTTCGCAGTCGTTTCATTTTCCCGATAATTGCGGGAATTTGTAAAATGATTTTTTCTTCAAGGCTACTGAAAATCATGGTAATTACATATGTTGTTCATTGCTCTTCGAACATTTTAAAGAGTTTTTTGTATTGCCTTGACAAACTTTTTACTTATTTCCGGGCTTAATATGTTTTTTCATTTTTAGAGACACTATTCTTTGATTTGCCAAATATATAATATACTCGTACTGAATATAAACAAAAACTACGAAAAACTGAAGTAGACAAAAAACTTTTCTGTCATTGTCGTCATATCTTCTCTAATATAATATTCAGTGTCCAGCCAATGTCAACCCTCTCAGTTGTAGAAGAGGCCCGTTTCCAGCACTACAGAGTCCGAGACGTATATGGGCTGATGAAAATGATGAATTGTACTTCTAAACAATAAAATAAATCAAAGACAAGGCGATCTCTCACCACAACGGAGCTGCTTGTCCGTCTTACAGCTCTAATCAATATAATAATGTTTATGGTAAAAAATTATTGAATAAAATTACGATCAAGTTAGTGTTAAGTAACTCGAAATTGGGTTTGCGACGATAGAAAAGTTTTTTTGCTCTGATTTCTACACTAAACAAAAATCGTCGCGAGAATGCATAACTGAAACTATTTTGTTCTGTTAAATGCATGTTGTTTGATTTATATTTCGTCATAAACTACAGATTCTCCGATGTTGATGCAGACAAAGGGTCATAATAATTGATTACTATCAATAGTCTTGTGACGCAATGCCTATGTACGTTGACTAAGATGAACTACGTACTAACGCTGTTCTAATTGTGGTAAACCACATTATAATTTACCATTTTATTAGCGACGCCTCTGTAATATAAATATGTAAGTGGGAACTGGTTTTTTAAATGTAACGTATTTTCCAGTGGTTAACGATTTGTACAAATAACTACTTATATCATGGTGAGAATTTCCCATTTCATGCTTTAAAATCGTGTTGATTGTATTTATTATCATTCATCATACATGATCAGCCTATATACGTTCCACTGCTGGGCACGGGCCTTCTCTACAACTGAGAGGGTTTAGGCCTTAGTACATTACGCTGGCCTAGTGCGGGTAGGGGCGGACTACACACATAAGAAATTCTTACGTATGTAGTACATAAGAACTTTTTACGTATGTAGGCTTCCTCACAATGCTTTTCTTCACCGTTAGAGTAAGTGATAATTCATTGTGAATAGTACATAACTTCAAAAAGTTAGTTGTGTCTGGGGTTTGAACTCGCGACTGCCGAGATTCTCGACCGCGCGCCTAAACTTTTTATTATCATAAGGCCTTTTATTGTTAATCTTGCCACTAAATTAGTAAAATACGGATAAGTTACGTCCTCTAAATAGATAAACGCTGACTTTTTCGTAGCTCGGATTACGCAAAATATAATTAGATCCGTTTGTATTATTGCGTATGTTTTGACTAGTTTTCGTTCTCTCCTCTTTCCATAAGAGACTCGCGCGTGCTGTCTTACGGTGCCACAACTTCGTGGTCACTTCTATTCCAGCTTGGCCCAAAAAATCCGCAAATTGATTATCATCTTTGGCGTACGATTAAGTTGTCGAAATAATTACCACACCACGTGCTTTTCTCTCTCTCTGTGCTCTGTTATTTACTTATATATTATACAAGCTGCGTCGGTGGTTTCACGCGTGTTTATGGTTTGTATGTCATATTGTGAAGTACCTAATAAAGCCTTCGTCGATAAATGTGCTATTCAGCACAAAAATAAATTATTCAATTTGAAAAAGACATTTCTGCGATCAAACAAACCATTTTTCATTAAACTAAACAAACTAGGTTTTTAGCTTTATAATGTTAAACATAGATGAAAAATAGTTTAGATACCCATTTTAAAGCGTTTTTTTACATCTTCAGTTTGTTGGAGTCTCACTGGTCAAATATATTGTATTTGGCCTTAGCTCATGTAGACGACACTGCCCTGAAGCTGGTTCTTACAAAAAAGCCAAAATGTAAATTTTAACAAGAGTTAATATACTTAAATTTTACCACTAAAATAATAGCTTGATTGGTCTTGATCCTACATCAAATCCATTTCATTTCATTTTATAATTTTAAAAAATACATATTTTTACATAGTGGACAGGTATACTAAGACCACTATAAAGTAATATTTTTATGTTTGTACGTACGTTTAGTTTGTCTGTGCAATGTTTGCATTTCCAGAAATTATATCAATTTGCTTAAAAGTTGTGGAAGCTACGCGCTGTCGCCAGTTTTGGAAGGACAACATTTTTGTAAAGTTAAATGACAATGGTAGCAGATAACTTAACGCTGAAATGTATGATATCGCGAGTAAATAAGATCTGCTTGTTTTTCAAGTCTAGCTTTTGTGAATTCTGTACTGGATAAGATTTATTGTTCTGTCTTGAAAAAATCGTATTAATTATTACACATATACGATTTTTGTGTAGACATTAATTAATCCAAAGGCCTCGACGGTTCAGCGGCATAAATTGACACGTTGGGGAGATGACGGATTGGATTCCTGGATCAGACAGTCATAGTGGTCGGACGACCTCTAACAGGACCGTTAGGAAACTGAGGGTAGAAAGAAGTTTATAAATGTGTCCGTTCAATGACCAATTAGATTAACCTTAAAACAAATCTGAAGAAATGCAGATTTAAAGCATATCTGTCTATTTTTACTTTCGCTATTAAAGGGAAGCCGATTTCTGATAAAACTAATTATAATTATAAGTTAGTATTTTTTTAAAGTTATATTGGCACGACAGAGAGATTCACCGCACCAGAGGGGAAGTACGATGCTGTCCTAATGGAGCAACAAGCGTCAAGACACTTTCATTACTGCATATTTTATGGCGGCCTCCTGACATGGTTCTCACGTTAGGCTTAAAGGACATCTATGTTAAGTTATAGCAAGGTATTTTGTTCTACACGGAATTGTAGTCTGCTTACTCAGTTAATGCCTCTCGTGTAGCAATCATGGGAAACTATGGGATATATTAACATCAGAACGGTCTCCCTTTCTTTAAATGAAAGATTTTATATTAAATGAATTCCATAAATTTTATTGTAACTCATGTGTAAGAATTTTTCACTTATGTATATTGTATACCTACCTCGAAATAGGAGAAAAGAAGGAAAACCGAAACGAAAATTAACTCATGAAAACAAGAGGTAGACACGTTATCTATATATATAAGATAAATAAAGTATAGTTTATTTACGTACCTGCGCCTATCATCTCTGCACCACCTAAGGTTCGACTGTCAGAGAATGCCTCAGGCATTAAGTCCACCTTTACATGTATTGTATGAAGGGTAAATAAATAAAAATAAATATCGAGTTTGTTTGCGATTGGCTTACATACATACCTTGAGTTACATATATAAAGAACAAAAAAATATGGTGTATGATAAAAAACAGCTTTAATTTAATAAAAATAATAATAATAAAAATGTGAAACATGCACTGTTTTAACATAACACAACGAACTGTCACAAATTGCGGACCGTTCGTTTTTAACTGATTGTGCGTTCTCATATATCCTAGGTATGTGTGAATCATGAATCCTCCTAGCTATATCCGAATACCATAGAAGCTAATTGACACTCTATCTGGACACGCCAGTTTTTAAACAGTGGGAAATTTAAACCCGTCTAGTTTAGGGGCTTGAGCTCTATATGACTCGGTGTATATGGACTGACATGGGTATGTAAACAGCTGTGCTTGGACCTCTACGATTGAGTTCAGTAGTTGAGTTTGGCTGTAGTCCATGGCGCTGCTCCAAGCGAAGCTTTATGTTGTCTAGTGGACTTCAGAATTAAATCCTGAGTGATTTTTTATCATGAGCTATAAACTAATGCAATCATTGATTGGGAACAGACACTTAGGCGTGTCATTACCCGGGATTCAAGAATCCCAGTAATTTTAGGGCATGATGTATTAGCCAGAGGTTTGTTTGCGACTTCGGTTTAGTATCTACGTATAGGTTGTCTGTATACTTTCAATGCCGTATTTCATTGGTACATGATTTATTAATTATAATTATTCCAATGAACTAATCCATTATAGTTGGAATCTGTCTCCAATCGAAATGTAAACAACGGAGTGGCCGATGAGTAATTTTTGCACATTTTTTTCACATTGAAGTTTGCAAATAGTTCCATACATACATACATAACCTCACACCTGTAGGGTAGGGCGGGGCACAAAGGTCCAATTTGGCTACTGTTGAATATACTGTGAAAACTAAACCTTCTACATCAAAACACACAACACATATCAATCAAACCACTATCAAACTAGGTTTGGCTCAATTTTCGGTTGATTCGTCATTATAGAAATACGTCATTTTACTGTTTTTCCATACCTTGTCGTCGGTCCCTTTTTGCCCCATAAGAGGGGTAAAAAGGAACATCCAGGTCCAATATTTATTTTTTTATTTGTTAGGGTTTTATGAATAATTAACTATATATGATCCAATGCGGATCAAAAGTATATTTATTTTCCAAAATCAAGAAGTAAAAAGTACGGAAATAATTATTACTAAAGAAACTATTTTTCTTAATTTATGTTCAATAATATTATATCAGTATTAATAAAAAAAAATGTTCTTTTCTTAACACTTTAATCACTAATGAGTCTCAGTTGAACAATACAATGAAACATAGCACTATTCTTTAATGCATTCTGTCACAACATGACAGATCTTTAAAAGACTTTAAAGGACCAACTGGACCTTTTTACCCCAACCATATGTAGGTATATATTTGTAAAAGTTATATAAAAAAAAACATACAATATATTTAAAAATTACAATAAAACTTAATTAACAAATATATATATAAAGTATACTTAAAAATTATGTTCAGTCATCATTAAATAAGTAGCAGTGCTTGAAACCAAAAATATTAACAACGAGAAAAACTACTTAGGTTACGTTACGTTAAAATTTTGACACGTGGCTGTGTATCTCCTGTTAGCGACGTCGCCCGGTTGTCGGCGAAGGCGCGTAGCACTCCCAGTGCCTGCTACTTTACGGTCATGTAGTTAGAAAGAACGATAGGTCACTAGTTTTTTAGATAGCTAGGGTGGACCTTTATACCGGCGGACTTTTAAGCCCCGCCCTACCCTACTCCCCAAAGGTTTATTACTGCACCAACATTTCGCCCGGTATATATTAGTCCCCCTTAAACGGGAGCGAGCCTATTGCCATTTTTTCGGACACATTTACAAACTCCTTGCTGCTACAGAGAATTTCGTAATGGAAAACCCAATAAATCTTTACCCTACCCGGGAATCGAACCCGGCACCTCTAGATTGTACGGCACATACTTGTGCCGCGAGACCACGAGGCATTCCAAAAATTTGCAATTTATTTTATTTCTCTTTTAAAAAAAATTTAAAAGCTGATATTATATCATCATCATCAGCCCATATACGTCCCACTGCTGGGCACGAGCCTCCTCTACAACTGAGAGGGTTTAAACGTTTAAACATTTTCTCTTTACAATGTCTATAGGTACTTGCTTAATATTCAGATTTGCATATTGTGTGTGAATGACACATCTCCTACAATATTAGATCCATGTTAATAGTATCGTGTAAAAGAGACAGAATAGTATTAGTCTCTGTTTTTTAAAACTATTTTGTGGGTAGATAAATTATATTTTTTTTAACTGTAATTATTAAATCGATTGACAAAGACATGTGTGAGCATGTGTGATTTGGTTGAGCACCGCGAGCGGATTGAGAACGGTGTCGGTGGGATTTTCCTGAGTGAATGTGTGACGTGCGGAGGTGAGCGTGCCGAGTGCGAGATGCGAGGTGGTGGCGGTCCGAACGTAACGGCGGGCGGTAAGCAAGGGATGCAATCTCGGGTTCAGTGGTGGACGGACGATCGCATCGGGCTGCGGCAGGCGGCTCTCAGTGTCGCTCAGATCGCGACGCGCGGTGGTCGTGCGTCGAGCGCGTGTGGAGTGATGTCTGCGAGATGAGGCTGTCGCTGGTGCTTCTGTGGCTGGGCGCGGCGGTGGCGTGCGGCCCGGGCCGAGGTTTCAACCGCCGCCACGGACCGCGCCGCATCACCCCTCTAGTCTTCGGTCAGCACGATCCGAACACTAGCGAAAATAAAATGACTGCCAGTGGCCCTCCAGAGGGTCGCATCACCAGAGACGACGAGAGATTCAAAGACTTAGTGCCCAATTACAATCCGGACATCGATTTCAGGGACGACGAGGGCACTGGTGCCGATCGGCTCATGACTCAGGTGAGTTTTCCCTGGTTTTCAGTGATATTTCCTTTCGCGCCGGAAACTTATTTTCACTATAATCGCGGTCGTGGTGTTCTGAAGTATTACGGTTTCAGCAGTTCGATGAGAGGTGCAATAATATTATGATGCGGCCCGTTATAGTTGTTGGAAGTTTCTCGCTAAACAATGGATTTCATGAAGCGTCCGCTGTTTTGAAAACATCTCCCGGCGCGCGGACATGACAATCGCCGGTGTAAACATTACACCGGTGGAACAATGGGAACAAATTGCGGGCGTTACGGTAGCTTCGTAGCGAGTATTTCGATTGTAGTGCTGCAATTACGCAGGCTTTGTCAACAAATATTTTGACTCTGTGACTAATGGATGAATGATGGATTCTTTTTAATTTTGATGCCATGCCGGTAAATATATGGCCGTCGTAAAAGTTGGTGTCGAACATATTCAGCCTAGTGCGTCGTCATTCATGACGCTTTGTGTTACAATAAGCATAGCTTTTGAAAAAAAAACCTTAAGAGTTAATTTATTGTTTTGCGAGTCTGTCGCTTAGTTGTTTTAACCAGTAGTGTTATTTATTTATTACCTATAGTTATTTATGCAACTGAATTTATTGTCCTTAATTAATTCATACAGAGTGCATATTGTTATGCAGTTACAGTATGTACCTACTATTCATCCTAATTTCAACTGGATGCGCTGTATGCAATTTTTATACAGTTATATCCATACATAGGTATATGTATAAATAAAAAAATCAAATAATGCGTGCGTATATCGTCATTCTTGTGCGTACACGCAAATATTGTCCATAACAGATATATGTATTTACTTAAGTAATCAAATTTTGCGGTCAGCGCATAGGTAAATAACGAACATCGAGTACCATAAAAACCGCTTGCATCGAGTTGCCAACTTCACGTAGACAAAAACCGCTAAGTGCCTAGAATATTTAATGTTATTTAGGTGTATTCTTTTGTCATATACAAATGTATTCAACCGGCACTGTGTTTAGTGACTTGTCTACAAAATTACTCAGACACAAGGACATGTCTGCGCCTTTCAGCAATATTGCATCATAAATTCGAAATTTCATATAGTCAAATCGAGTAATTAAAAAAATGCTTTAAGGTACATAGTGTAATTTAGACGTCTATAAGAATAGTACATATTTCAAACAGATCCTTAACAGTGCGGTTCAAATGGTGTTTCCTTCCTCACACAACATCTTTGTGGAATCACTTTGCCTCGGCGGTATTTCCAAACAGATACGACTAGGGTCCTTCAAGAAGAGAGCCTATATTTTCCTCAAAGGCTGGCAACACACCGATGATTCCTCTGGTATTATGGGTGTTCATGGGCGGCGTTGGCCATTTAACATCAGGTGGCTGACTTATTCGTTTGCCTCCTTTTTCCATAAATAAAAAAATACCAGGTCTATAATCCATATATAAGCCATGTAAAATGGACATTTGTATTGATTTGATGAAATGCATCTAAAAGCGGAGGCCATCTAACCAGCTACATTTCTAATGCTTCAGGCTTTATTTCAATTATGCTACTCAATTGGAGGCTGTGCCTTATATATAAGTCACTGTATATCAGGCGATTACGTTAGCAATTATCAAGAAAACAGAAAGTACCTAATGAAATAAAAAATGAATAAAAAGAAACACAAAAGATGACGGGAAACAAATTTTCAGCCTTCAGTAGTCGACCTCGCTCTAATGGGTCGTCAAACACAAGCGAGTGTTGACAAACAAACAAGGCGTCGTTGACTGTTCGTATTTCCCGAGCCTCAATTCTCTCACATTCGACATTACCGACGTTATCGATAAAGTCGGCTTTTCTTTTAAACACAATGACAAAATACCGTAAAAGTTAATACGTAGGCGTTAGTCGATAGTGACATAAATGTCGAAAGCACGGGAATCTGATCCAAGATGTAGGTCAGTTTGTAATATGATATTCGTTTGTATTAATAGGTCAATCACAAAGCTATTGACTTACGAGATGTTTGCAGGGTGTGACGATATTACGACAGTCATTTTCTTCATCCATTATTAGAAAGATGTTATGTCAATGTTTGTGTTGTATGTCGCCCGCCCCTGTCATAAGGGTGTATCGTAAAAAAATTAAGTAAGAAGTTTGTATGACCACCACTTTGCTAAGTATACGTGGATCGAAACTTAAATAATTGTAGTAAGTATGTTTTATATAATCCGATAAATACAGGAAACCGAATCCATTTTTCTAGCGGCGTTGTAGTTAAACGATCAAATATATTTTACAATTGAAAGTTCCATTGAAATGCAGACTTGCATTTAATACTAAAAATTGGAATGATTTGATTAGATTTTTAATTTTTAATACATTTACATTATGTGAGTACAAGTTCTAGGAAGCCATTACAATTGCTTTCCATTATATACATTAATCGACGGACAATTACGATAGGTATCTACTTGCTATCCGAGGACACTTTACAGTTCTGCAATAAAGTATATTGGACTACTCGAGTCAGTAGGCGTTATTTTATCTGTAAACGTAGTGGTTATTTAATATACAGAATTGAAACCTTTACTTAGTCAGCTCAATATTCTTTATAACAATTAAAATATGGGGATAAGTGCCGTCATTATTTATATATAATAGATACCTCATTTCTGCTTAATATGAGTAGTATTTAAACACGTGTTTTGCTATGAATGTATGACGTTTAATAAATAAGTATCGGCACAATAAGAACCACATTTGCATAGTAAACGTTTCGCTGAAATCAAATGTGACATGTTTATTGGAGCTGCTATTTCTGATTCATCAGGTTGATGCAATGTCAATCGATTGTTGTCAGGACGTACCGAACCAACTTGATTTAATGCTCAAGACAAGGTGTTTATGCTTATACTTCCAAACTCAAACACAATACTGTTTTGCGTTATTGCGAATTGCGATCACATTTCATCTCGAGTCAACCTAAATCCTGAAATAGTGGTCGCATGTTCAAGGATGCTATTGTTTGGCCGGTTATTCGTAAATAATGACTCAAGTGGTCGAGTATACGGCAAATATTTTAATGAGTATGTATGTACATTTGCCTGGAATCCAGTTATGTGCAGATAATAATCGGTCCGAAGACTATACGGACAATCGGTGCGTGTGTGCGTGTGGAAGAAAGGCCGGCGCGAATCCGCCGTCGGTGATGTTATGTGCTCGCCGCGGGCAGCACATAGCCCGAGCCGAGCCGAGCAGCCTTGCTTGCATTCGTAAAAATCTCCAAACCGGTTCGATGCGCCACCATTACTTTCTTTCTGCTTCCAACGAGCCTCCCATTTAACGCGGGCCCACTTTTTATCAGAAATCGGTATCTCCGTCTAATAGTATTATTTATTTCTCATAAATAAAAAGGAATATAAGTAAAGTTACGAGTAGCGCGTACGTTACACGCCAGATACGTCACAGATAAATGCTTATGTTCTTTCGGTCGCGAGTCGCGCGGTCGCGCGTCGGTTGTTGCGTTGCGCAACGTGCGCAGTGACATCTCGAGATTTATTCAGCTTCAACTAGCTTGTAATCTTTATTTACAAACAATTGTTCGCATTTACATTACTTGTTAGGTGAAATATGTAATAAGAAATTGTGAACGCATTTTGCATTGCTACAATGTATCCACTTGTCCATCATCGACAGACGATAGTACATTTCTAAATCAACTCCTGGAAATTGTAATGCATAAAAAGATTTTACTTTGCAAGAGTCAAAGACTATAACCGTTTATATTTGAAAAATATTGAACATGTTTCACGACAAAAACACTCTTTCAATAGACTTGAGGGCTAGGTGTTCAAACCGCAGAATAGGTGCGCGACCGCACCGGCTGCTCTTCACTGATTCCACTCGGAATTACTTACCAGTTTATGTAGGTTTTTATTTAATATTTTATATCCACGGACGCGAATAAGGCTATGGAGTGAGAGGGGATGAGGCGGACATGCGGGGGTTGAGGGACATAAATATCTCGGTGATTTATGGGCGAGGCGGTCGCGGGATAGGTCAGCATTATTCAATTTCGTATTTGAGGCTCGAGTTACAATGAGCTTTTACTGCGGTGCGCGCGCGCAGATAGCGCAGCAATCGCGCCCGACGGACTCACTTTTGTTATCAGCCTTTTAAGTCCTATTATTGTAATTCTCAGATTAGTTATCACTTTATCGTTTACTCCAGGACTAACATTGTCAATTAAACGCCTCACTTGCATGACGGAAGGCCATTCAAACTACATTCTGAAACATGATATAAACGAATAAGTAGAAAATCAAATAAACATTTTATAAATGCTCGTATCACTTTAAAGTCACTTAATTATCGATTGTTAATATTTAATTTAATTTCATTGCCTGATACGCTAAAGTGGTTTAATTTGTTAGCAGCAAAGACACCGCCGGCCAAATTAGATACTTTTCGGCTTATTAGCGCAGGATAAAAAACGGAACGAGGTCCGATCGCTTTGTGAATAATTGACCATAATCAAATTAATCCTAAAATTCTACGGTGGGTTTACAACGTTGTAAAATGTTATAAAGACCTCCTGACAGCCTCAGTATAATATTGCCTTTTATCAACGTAACTCAGTATTTATTAGTGTAAATACAAACTATTTTACCGTGGTTATTTTTCCTTTTAATAATATACAAGAAAGAATTTACGAAACTGTTTTCACAACAAATTACCGTTTGTTTAAAAATGCTGTTTTTTTATAAATGAATCTATTGAACTATTACTTATTATTACTGTTTGTTATTTTTATCATTGTAATGTATAATAAGAAAATATTTATTTACATTATTGTCAATCCAGTTAATCCAGTTAACATACTATATAAAACGATACATATTGTTTCTGAACACATCAGTTATGGTACTTTTTGTGATACAACATGAAAGTTAAAAGAAATTTTTAAAAGGATATGGTATTTATAATTTGGTGATTTCTCATTTCACGATCAATCCGTTGAGACACGATACTCGGTTTAGTAATAACATTTATGTACAGTTATATTAGTACATGTCGACCGCATATTATTTTTTTATGGATGATGTTATCTGCGCTCAAGGAGAATTTATAAACAGTCCTACATTTTAAAAAACATTGCAAATATCCGAGGTTATTATAAATCTTTTCGTTTGAGTAGAATTTTATGTATTACATTTTATTTGTTTTATGAAGGCTAGAGGATTTTTTAATTTTACAAGCTTAATTGCTCATTTTGTTTATAGACTCTATTGATTTTTGTTAGACGGCGCAATAAAGTTATGTATAGCGGGAATCATTCAGAGACCGTGAAACTTGGTTTAAAATCAAGTAAAGACTATTACTTCTGAACAACTAATGCAGTCTCGCCTAATGCAGTCGTACATTCGATTATTTTTACTACTTAGTAGCTTACATATTTCTTTTATGGAGTTGTTATATATACGAATTTACTATATACTATTGTACATGTCTTATCAACAAAAGTTTTAACAAAGCACAATTTTTAACATCTGCATTTGCTATTGTGTAATATACAGTTGTATTGTAACTTATATGCTGTATCTAGTAAAAAAAATCCGGTAATCGGCAAAGCAAGACATCGTGTAGGTATGTGCTGTTTTTCATAATTTCTATAAAGTTAGTTTCACACCAAACTTGTCCGGATGATCAATTTAATTTAATAATTTTTCATTGGTTTAAACAAATTACATTTAAATCTATAATTTAACATACATTTTAATAGTTGTAAATGATATGATTTGAAACGAATTTCTTTTATTCTATTTGTAAGACTACAATGCGTAATCGAAGTGTTGTCTTAACATCAAATAGATTTGAATTGTTATATTGCCGTTCAGATCAAATGATACTTTTTTCTTAGAGATCCCAAGGTTATGCGAAAGAGGGAACACGAAGAATTAGCGAAGCCGAAATGGTGGTTACAACAAAAATGCTTTGTGAACTAAAATCAATACATAATTGCACAAAAAACAAGTCGTTTTAAGCAGTAATTGAACTTTGTGTACTGTTAAAAAACAATGTTTATTTTGGACGAGTAAGTCAGTGAAACGTATAACGTAACGGTCGTAGACGTGTGCGGAGTTTTTTAGTTTCGCCTGTTACTTATTAATAAAATAGAGTTAAGCTTCGCTTGCACGGTTAAGCTCGTAACGTTTGCAAGTTAAACTGAAGAACACTTGTTCAAATACACGCCAAACTGTTCAAGTGATAGGTCTTTGAACCGTGCTTGTGTTTGCGGTTTGTTTTATATAGTTGCTTCTTAAGGTGGCGATAAATTAACGATTTGCATTTCTCTTACAACGTAAACAGTCCTGATAGATACATGTAAACAAGTGTGCTAGTACCTTAGCGTGGGCTGTACACATGTTCTATCCGGCTCACGGCTGTAGGAAGTGCATATTAACAACAGCTTCTCCTTGAAACGTAAACAATGGCCAATATGTTATAATTTTTATATTTTCGCCCTAATTTAAGCGCACACATGTAACTAGTATCTCATTTTCACGTTCCCCATTGTTTGCCTTCATTATATGGTTCATGATGTTAAATACTTATAAAAAATGGCGATTCGTTTTAATGACTCGTATTTTATTCATTTCTAACGGGTTTATGAGCACTTTGTGCACGCAGACAATATTTGACGAAGCATTGACTTGTGAATATTGATAGTGTTAATTTTGTGTATTCACGAGTTGTTAATTACTTTTTGTATAATATTAAATTCTATTATAATATACGATAAACTCAGCGTAAAGATTATGTGTTGACTAATTTTTTTTTAAAAAGTCAGTTGAAATACTGAATTTTGCTGTAGGTGAAAATGGTGTAATGTTTCGCCATTCTCCGTAAGTCGAGCAGATCAAATAAGCATTTTAATCGTTTTTACTGTTACTGATTGGCTCTTTGCTTACTAATTGGCTGTTAGTCACGGATTTACTACGTATTAGTGAAGGAATTACGCTGTGTTGTGCTTGGATATTATTTTGTCTCTGTTCAGACTCGATAGCTAGTCTCATACACAGGTAGGTAGTAATTTAAGAGTTCTCCGGCAAATAATGGTGAAAGATGCAGTACAGTTAGATTTCCTCCTTCATTTTTGTTCTTCTTTCTTTAAGAAGTTGGTAACAATACCACCCCCTTAATACACAATAATTTAATGAGAAAATGAATTATGTTTTGTAATGAATTTAGGATTTTAAAGTGAATTCAATAAGTCATTCCAAAAGCTGCGCTTTCAAATATTGCCTAAGGATCCTTAATTTTCTTTATTTCATAGTTTTTGAAGAGATTTTCCGTTGTAGGGCAAAGATGTATTACAATATCGTCGCAAAAAGCATGTTCTGTGTTTGCTCGGGTATCTTGCGTATGAGACGAGTTTATTTTAATTACCGTTGTAAATATTTGCCCAGGTACAATCTAGCTGTTTGTGGTTATCTTAGCGTTATCTGCCAAACCTCAGTCAATGCTAAGGCTCGCGCCACGGAATGACAAACATAATATACGGCGACAGTAATTTTATGATTTTCCCCTATTCGTCTCTAAAAAGATTTAAATATCAGTCTTGTTAAATAAGCACCTGCTCTATATCTAGTTAGTTTTACTGCTTGTGATAAGAGAAATATTTTAGTTGTTAACTTAAAATATGGTTTTATATACGTTCCTTAATGCTAATTGAGAGGTTCAAAGGCGTCTTTATCAAAATAGACAAGCATAAGTTAATCATTCATGTAAAGTTTGTACTAACTTAACCGGTTTTAGAATACTAAACGCATAATAAGTTTGCACAAATGTATGGATGGGTTTCTAAAGTTCTTATTGATTTAAATCTGTCTTTCACCAAGAAAATTCTTTACTTTTGTTTGTTACTAATAAATAATATTGCCAACTAATATGAATTGTTCAAAACTTTTTATCATTCGCAATACTTATTATTAAAATGTTAAATCAAATTTAATTTACATTACTCATTAATGTATGACGAAATATTAGCGCGTTACAATTTATGGCTGATTATATTGGCATCAATCGTAAAGGTTTGATACCCTGTAATGGCTCGTAAATCGGAGGGACTTTGTTTGAAATACAGTGAAATGGGCCATCGTTATAAATAAGATGTTGTTCTACCGGGGTTTTACTTCTTGTCTATAATATATTGAGCTCTATATCTACATCAGTAACGGACACACTATTAAATTTTTAAGACTTTCTTTACAGGGTAATAATGCTCATGAAAAACTTTGTTGTATAAGTACAAAGCTGATTTGCCGATATATCGAAACCAAATGAATCGATATTAAAGTACACTTAAAGTGAGGTTTTAACGTTTGTTTGTAAAAGTAGTTGAAAGAGAAGAATGCGCAAAATCATTTTATTTTGAACTTGTATATTCTTTCAACTAGTGAAATATATTGACTATTACTATAGGTATTAGCCTAAGCTTAAACATTTGTGAAATCGTATATCAATTGAATCTAGTATATAAATTTCAAACTGTTTTGTGCTCTATCGATAGTTCCTCGTGATTTATTGCTTTCAAATGGATGAAATTCTCTTCCTCAATTTTGCAACATGTTATGATTTGATGGATATGATATTATTACTGTGATTCACTGGTGTTGACTGTGTGCTCTAATCATTTCCTCGGTACAATTCGATCAAGATACGTTCATTCGTATTATAAACAGTTTCAAATTGGTAGCCAACGTTTATTACATCTACAACAAAATATACGTCTCTCCTATTAAATTAAATTATTTTTTTAAAGTTATTGTATGTTATACTTTGAATATTAGATCTTTCGTTAGAATATTAGAACTTTTAACGCGAATAAAGTATATCTTCTATATACATTTTCAATAAAAAATATTTATAATAAAATCAATATCACTAACAAACGAAATTACTTTTTAGTACAAAGGAAATTCTTGCGCGGCAATGACACTTCACATGTGTATTGAAATAAATTATATTTTTGATAGTTTATGATTGTTAGAAATAATAAGTTTGCACAATAATTTTCCATCGAAGGCTTCGTAAGAAAGTTAAGTGGCCGTAAAAATCAGGCAGGGCCGTAGCACAGCGTGTCGATCGGCACTTAAATCTTACACCCAATAAAAGTACGCCTTGCGCTGGTACAGGTCCGTAATTGGTCCTCCTGAACACGATTGCGCTCAGAGCCACGGACGATAACCGCGGACAATACATTTACGACTCTCATTGGTCCCGTTTAATGATGTGTGACAAGTCGATCTCGAGAATAATAAGCTTGTAATTTAATTTTTACAAAATATATCCATTTTACTGTAATGACACATGCGTGGGAGCTTATGTACTTATATGATGCATCTTAGTGAATTATTATCAAATCCCTGGTAATTCTAAAAATAACATTCTGATTTGTTCTATACTAAAAAATGGTTCTAGAAAGCATTTACGAAATTGTCCGAGTAAGTAAGGTCGGAGTCAAGACAACTTTCCCGATGCGCAGGCGCCGCGGGATGCCGGCTATCCCCCGCGCCCTGCGCCGCCATCACCTTTATTTATATTTATTTATCTTCCCTCCATTCACCGAGAGCCGCCCTTTCGGCTCTTTTTGTCGACCGTAATACGGCTGATACAAATATTGTGAAGGGACTGCGGTTTGACTAAATTTATTGTGTTACAATTTGATGTGCCTCGGTTGGACCCGCATTTTGAACACATAATGCAAAATACTTTTAGCATTTCTTTCCGTTTGTTTGATGAAGGTGCATACTGCCTTTCGGAAAAATACGAAACGGTGAGAATGTGAGCGAACGTTTGGTTTTGTCGACATATTAGCACCTAATTAGACGACTCCATTTGAGTTGCTCGGCTGAACATTCAAATCGAAAATAAGCCCATTCCGTAGAGGAATTTACACTGGGAACGTCTTTTCTTATATTCAGCAGCAACCATTTGATGAGGTTCTACCTTTTCAAACTTTTGTTACAATTGGATGGGATGTTACTTCAAAAATATGTTTAGCTATGTTGTAGGTATATTTCTTACAATTTACATGAGTAAGAATATAAATAGTTACTTAACAAGTAGTGATTAATTGCCCTAACTGGGCATCAAATCGTCACTCCATCCGATACAGTGACGTCCCGAGGATCAGTTATCTATCATGATAAATGGCGTATTTATTTATCCGACGAGCCTAAATAGCTATGGTAATATTGGCCCTACAACAGCACAAAAGGTAACAAAACACAAAAGTTGAAAAAGGTAAACCGCGCTATTTACAAAGTGGCTAGCGAGGACCACACAGCCACAATCGAGCCGCGCGTGCGACTCGCCGCTTCACAATAAAAAAAATTGTTCCCAACATAGATCTTTTTTCGGTTATAGATCTCGCATTTTGGTGGTGTGATTTGTGACGTTCAGAAATGTTAATGGCACGTCCTATATATTTCCTTTTTGGATGCAACATGTTGGAATTCTTTTTTGAGTTATGCAAAATCGAAACCATAGTGCAGAAATGAGTGGATCTCATTATAGGAAGTGGCACTCGTACACTCGTGTTGTGGATTATCGTAAAAACGCAAATTGTTTAGTTGCGCACGCGGCGGCCGCGGCGGCCGCGGCGGTGTTTACGCGATCTCCGGCGCACCCGCTGACAGACGATGAACAGAACCGGCCAGTCTTTGACACCGAACCCGGCCTCCGACGTGCTCAACTTATTTTTGGATAGATAAGTAGCTAATTCACTCATACTATGCATTGTTTTGCTCTTTGATCAAGCGGATGAACGTTATAGATTCATCTTCTCAAATCAGATTGTAATCTTGGGTTCAATAACGAACAATATGGAACACAGAGCGAGCTATTTTTGTTGCAGTATAAACAATCATGAAACATACATATTTGGAAGATTTCGCTGCCTTAATCACTTGAAAGTAACCAGCATTTCGTGTGAGTTACATCAGAATGGAAATGATTATACTGAATTCGATTACATTTTCAAACATCACATAATACGGGGAACGAAGTAAAAACTCAATGTGTGTTGCGTTATCATTTTTGAACATATGCGCTACTTTAGGGCACATCTAATTGAACGTAGGTGCAGCGGCGGCGGCGGCGGCGGGCGGCCTAACCTAATTTACATTAATGCAAACGAGGAGCATTGTTCAGGTGTGAAACGCCAGTGTCAACACGAGGCCTCTACTCAAATAGTTTATTAGCTCCACCCAGCGGTGTTCTGTCGGACAAACCTTTGTATTACTGACAGCCCTTTAAAAGACACGCATACTTAACGCTTAAATATGACTATAGAACATGTCGTAGTATGCATACAGACATATGTAATAGAATGTTGATAATATGTGCTATGTGGTGGCCTCGAGGTTTAGGCGCGCGGTTGAGACTCTCAGCGGTCGCGGGTTCAAACCTCAGGCACACACCTCTGACTTTTCGAAGTTATGTGTGTATTCACAATGAATTATCACTTGCTTTAACGGTGAAGGAAAACATCGTGATAAAACCTGCACACCTAAAAGTTCTTAGGAATTTCTTAGGCGTGTAGTCCGCCAACCCGCACTAGGCCAGCGTGGTGGACTAAGGCCTAAACCCCCTCTCAATGGTAGAGGAGGCCCGTGCCCAGCATTGGGACGTATATGGGCTGATAATGATGAATATGTGCTATATAATATACATATTACATATATTCTCGACGAGCGTTTCCGAATACCCACGATTGGCGTTCACGCAAGCTCCATGTTAGAACATCACACGGTTTATAAATTTCGCAATAATTTATTAACGCCGTTCAATTTACAGATGTACATGCAAATATTCTGAATGACGTTACTGTTTCTTTCACATTATAATTATTAAGTAGTTAGCACATAGTTGTACTTTTTTTTTTAATTGTCACACGCGCGTAATAGTTAAGAATTAATCATCAGAAAGTTATACCTACGAGTTCGTGAAGTGCTTTAACAATTTTATCACCTCTTTACATTTTCTTTATAGGAACGTTTCGAGAGTCGATTAAACGCCTATAAATGTTTTTGATTGTAAGTGCAAGCGACAAATTGTATTGGTCAGGGTGTGGCGAGGTCGTTGACTGAAGGTGCCCCGAGTTGCGGTCGACTGAAATACAAGATGATCCCGGCGGTCAACAGTTTGTATGTCAACTCAGGCTCCGCGCCGCGTAACAGACCGCGCTGTGGTCACTCCGGCAACATTATATCGATTTTGGCACAATTTCTATTGGTTCATATCGAACACTATACCTTACAAAACGCACTATCATTAGTTTAAAGTTTAAACCTTTATGACGTATCCGACAGTTAAATCTTTCTCTGGAAACATTGTATTTTTAACACGGGTCGTGTAAATTCAATCAGATTGTAATGCGAATGGCTTGCATAAAATGACGTCATTTAAGAGACAATGGTCGATCGTAAATTATTGTGACAATCTGCCTCATCGGAAATTAATCTCGCCATGTCGTGTGTCATGTATATCGATGCGATCCGTCCGTAATAACATATAAAAAATTACCGATTTAGTCTCCGACGAAGGTAAAGTGCATTCTTGTGTAAGCTGAAGTCAATTCGCAAGAATGTGCGAATGTGAGTTAGCGTCGGTTATTGTAACCACCGTTCCTCGTCGTGCGCGGAGAACGGCTGAATCACGCTTTGTCTCATAATCGCTAATTAACTTGTATCTTCTATTGACATTTATGTTGTACATTACTTCTGGGAGCTGGTTTGTTGGTGTGCCATTGTGCAACCGAACAAATATTTTTTTTATAAAATTGGCGGTCTCATCTATTTATATATGACAAAAAAGTATTATTAAAAATAAATACATGTTTCAGCAGCTGTAAGTCAACAGCATCAATGATGTGTCCCCAAAAGCTTGCAATTTTGTATAGTTTAATTTTTCTTTTGCCTAGTAATGGCAACAAATGAAACAAATAACTTTTATTCTATCCCTACAGAATAACTATTTACATGGATTTTAAATTAATATAAACATATATAGGCAACAGAGTTTTCATTGTAAAAATATAATTATCTGGTGAGAATTTCTATTCTGTTTAGCTTTGTTATTGAGATACAGAAGTTTTGCTAATGTTCGTCCTTAAATATCTAGTGGAATTCGATGTGGGCGCCGTATGGACATGATTCATTTGTTTGCTTTATTAATGCTGTTATTAATATTCGTCCATATGGATAGTCACAAAGTTTACCTATTGAAACTTTTATATCAAAATTACACCGTATGTATTTCTATTCTAATCACAATGTTTACATATGAACAGATTTTTAAAAAACTCGAATAATATTTTCTTTTTAACGGTATTAACGAGACCATTTTATTCACTTTTACAGAAGACAGTTTCTGATCGATGTTAAACACACTGAAGTGATTGAATACGTTAGTTTTAATCAATCTCATGAATATAAGCGTACAGAATGTGTCGTGGTCATTTTGTTTGTTATTGAATGGCTTCACATGCGTGCGATTGGTTTTTTTACGAGGTTGTTGTTGTTTATATGCGAATGCGACGGTGGGAATGTTCCAAAGTGGCTGTATGGTTACGATCTGCTACCACTATGACAAGAATTTGAAAACAAATTGTACAAACTGTAACAAATGTTTTACAATGCCCGTTTATTTTCCAACGCGCTCAGTAAAGTAGAACTGTTTAGAACATAACTATTACGGCTTATTTCAATTGGTAATTTTCTGCGTTTGATCTAGTGCGTCATGTACCTACGACATTATTTAGCTTTACTGGTTTTATATCACTTTGCCGCAATTAAGTCATATATTTGTAGTTATTTCGAGTTGTGTGTGTAAATACCCTTCAACGAAAGCTATAAATCATTGGTTAATTGGATAAGTTCTGTATTGAATTCTATTTAAAAAGTCAGTTGTTAGGGTTTTAATATTTATATTTTCATTTCCATAAAAGGCTTGTGTCTTGAACTCTTGACGTAAAATTCTGTCATAAATCTTTAGTGTAGCCTTCTTATAAAATCATAAATTATTTGAGAAGAAATATAAATTATTGATAATGTACTGAATTTATTTCTCACTGCTTCGATTATTGTATCTAAATCAAGCTTAAAAATAACATAATTAATTATACCTACTCGTATTCCCACGATATTGAGCCCATGACGTTATTGATTTTGTAGAATATGTAAGATGTTTTATTTTTAAATTCAGTATACAATAATTATCTAGTCATGTTTTATTTTGCTAAAACACGTACCTATACCTATTTAATAAAAATGGCGACATAAAAATAACTTTCACTTTGATTTAGAATATCAGCATATGAAATGTAACACCGTGTGTAACGATCTTTCGTATTCGAATTTCGAATGCAAGTTTCTTGAGTAAGTGGAGTCGACTTTATTTGGTCTAGCGACAATTGTTTCCCGGCAGAACAATGCTTGTGACTGCTTGCAATTAATAAACTAATGGGCATAATTGTAAACTTGAGGCACTGGTACTTGCGTCATTATTTTGACTATGATCGACTACGTGCTTCCGATAAGGCACATTTATTATTATATTAGCCTTCATTGTTTAATAAACTATCGCGAGAAAGTCGAACTTCCGCTTTCATATACGGTATGAAGCTGCTACTTGCAATATCCCATAAGCAAAGCACAAGGATATAATTGAGAAGGCGGGAACTTTGGTAAAAATAAAGAATCAATGATACGATGTTGTTTTTTTCGATGTCGTATATGCTATATATTATATGACATACTAAGGGAATTTCAGTGGAGTTCACGTTCAATAATAAATACTAAGAATTTTTAATCAAGCGCAAAGTCTACAGTTTGGTCTAAAGTTGGTTTTCCCGTCTGAATTTTCCTGTACTTATGAATAGTCATTTACCTGTACCTATCATGGCTACGAATAGCTTAACTACTAAATTATTGGATCGGGATTGGGAGTTCGTACATAAAATCTTAAAAAACAAGTGATATAAAATATAATCATACGACCCAGTAACTAGCAACCATATTCAGTAGTGCATCGGACGAAAATGAAAAATATTATCAAAATTGGTTTACCATTAATTAATTGTCTTTAAAGAAAACTGCAATGAAATTTAAAAGGGGAACTAAAAATAATATGCTCTACAGCATTATTTTAGTAAAAATAAATTTTGTCATAAAGTCGATTTTTTTTAAAATAGTTTAATGTGTTATGTAGTTCAATCACAAGGTACGAAAGTAATTCCAAAATAATGTAGCAACACAACATAATAAGTATTGGGACACGTCCCGACAGGGGCAGACACTAGTCTGCTTGCCCAATGAGCCGTAAATACAAAGTTATTGGTCATTGTTTTAATACAACGCCGGACCAAGCACGACTATTAAAATGCGCGATGCGTTGACCTGAAACTGTTCGGATATCTTTGCGCATCTGATGGACCTTTTGTCCAGACTTGTACTTGAACTTAAACATCCTAACCGTGACTTATGACCGCACTTACTATTACTTCGCAAACTATGCGATTCTCATGTGTATCATATCAATTGGAATATCTGGGTTGTTTTTTCATAAGATTAATCTGGGTAATTAAATAAGTTACTTATGCGTACAATGATAAAATGACACGTTTTGCCACTGTTATACTTTCACTACGCTAGAATGTACATATGTAGTTCTGCGTCTTTAGACAAATGGTATTTAACTACTTAGGTTCAAAAATAATATAAAGTTAATTCATCATACAAGCTTAACATAAAATAATGACTTTTGCAAAACATAGTTTGTTAAGGTATTCGAAGGATAATTATCTTATTAGTGTTGTCGTTAAAGTATTGCTTTGCAAAAGACAATAATGTTTGTACTACGCAATACTGTTAGAATTTCGCACATCTTAAGTTGTAAAAACATTAACATGTTCGATTGTTATTTCAATGACTTCATATGCCTTCTAAAATCGAATACTTAATAATAACATAAATACTGCATGTTTAGATTTTATCCACAGTGACTACTAAAATTGCATAGATAATTATATATTGAAGATTAAATTGTCCTATTCTGGATTCACCCGATAAAATGATTAAATAACCATGGCGCAAGTCTTCACGTTGTCCAAAGGGACAAGGATCTCCAGAAGTCTGAGCAATTTTATTATGGCAGTTTAATGCACCGAATCGAAATATATCAGACTTGTCTAAACAAAGATTAACCCGACGCCTTTATGGAAAGTAATACGAATATTTTTATTTTGGAGTAACAATTCGCGTGATGTAAGGCTCGAAATCCTTTGAAGGGCGTGCCCGATTAAATTCGAAATCGCAGACTTATCTGAGTCGGTTTGTAAGCGCAGTGTTTGGTGGCAATAAATTATCGTGTCGGAACACAAAAGATGCCATTGTGAAGTCGACACGGCGACGTCTGATAACGATCACACGACGGGACCTAGTCGGAGCGCTCTGGCCAGCGGGTACTACACTTGCTTTTCACTGCGTTTATCTTTCATATTTGCGCTTACTATACTAGCATCTTCTTATTCTTACTTTATCAAAATCACCTGTTTTGAAATTCACCCGAAGCCTTTGAAATAAATTGGATTTAATTGGCGCGCTTTCCAAATTATGTTTATTAAAAGCCTGAATTACGACGGAGTTTAAATAGGACAAACATAAAATTAACGGTTCGGTTCTTCGCACGGTTCGTGATAATGCGCAAGCTCTGGCGACACGCTCGTGTGTTCGGTGTTCGTCATTTTGCGTCCAATTAATTTAAATAACTGCCTCCTGTCGAGCTACCTGCGTGACTACCAGTTCAACACCCTTCTCTTATTCTTTAACTTTTACTATTTATTTTTATTTTACGAAAAACACTTATTTTCAGTAAACGACAACATTTTTTGTCTAGTTAATTGGTACTCGTCTGTTATTTATAAAGTGTATGGTGTCTCTAGTTTTTTAGCTTTTCAAAGTCAAATCCTTAGTTCTTGGTGTATCATATTGTAATAACTTGAAGACTAAAATTTTACTAGATCAGAAATTATGTATCCCATATTGTCGTAGAAGATACTTATATACGCAACGACTTATTTTCGTAAAGTTAGCGCGAAGATATAAAATCAAAGGTTCATTTAAGTACGTGATATAATTAATGCATAGGTAAATAATAGCTTTTGTGTAAGCATTTTAATAGTATGTCGGCGAAGAGTAAAAAGCGGCAAAGCTAAAATCGCAAGATGCGTGTTGGCGACAAAGTAGGCACGTTCCAATAGTTTTTAGGGATAAAAGAAGCACTTCTTATTCATATATTCAGTTCATTATGACCTTAAATAGATATAAGCGCTCTAGGCTTTCAAATTAGCATGTCTTAAAAAGTGAATTGATCACTTAGAGGCCTTTCATTGTGTTCGCTTAGGGGGACATTTGTCTACTATTATATCGAGCCGGTTTTTTCATGTACCTGCCTACATGGCGCCAAACTATTCATATTCAAATTGGTATTTCGTGTTGGGTAATTTTTAACATTTATTTACAATTGTGTAATCCGACCACTTGAATGATGAATTGAATGAAGCTGTATGAGTGAGACAAATTGATGCTTTCCTTTCCACAACCAACCGTATTATTGATATCCAATGATTATGCATTTAGATAGGATCTTACTTATATTCGGTTCGGCATGAGATATACATCCTTAAACTATTATAAATGTAAGTTTGTTTGTTACGCTTTCACGCAAAAACTACTCGATCGTCATGAAACTTTGTACACATATTCTTGGAGGTATTAGAAGTAACATACTTAGGGTACTTTTTATTAAAAAAAAAATATGGAGGTTAAAAAAATAAATGACCTACTGAACCGATTTGTATGGTTTTTGGTATGGGGATAGACGGGATCCACCAAAGTACCTATAACATAGGATACTTTTTATCCCGATAAAATTTTGTGTTCCCGTTAGAATGGGTATAGTTATAAACGCTAGAATAACTTTATAGTATGTCTTTTACGCTTTCACGCCTAAATCATTTGACCGATTTGAATGATTTTTGGTATGGACATAAATGGGGCTCGGTGGAGAAAAATAAACTACAACTCATTTTCTTTCTGAACCCAACCCTACTTCTTCGCGGACGAAGTCGCGGGCAAAAGCTAGTACAAATATATAATGAGTACGTAATGAAATTGCGTTTTTAGACTAGTTACTTGTGACATTTAAACGGTTTGTTCTTTATAAGTACAAATATTACCGGCTTTATTTATTGAAGTTGTTTTTTTTTTTTTTTTTATTTTGCCCACCCAAGTTTTAATTTAGTGTTAACTGTACTTAACTTTAAAGAAACAGGTTCAGCCTTCAGTAACAAAAAACACATGAGATATCATTGGCGGATTACGTTCTATTGATCATTAGTGTTATGGTGTATGCTTATAGGTGTATATCAATATATCACATTCAATGGACCCTCCCATACTCATAAAATTGATGACGTGTATGTATATGAAGAGAGGAGAACATTTTTCAGAAGATCGCATGTCCCGCTGCGGGACTCCAAACCCGTCTGGGTCAAGCAGCTTATTCATTAGCGCTCTGTTCCTCCCACCAATGGCGGTCATTTTAGTTTATTTATGGCCGCCATGCCGAGGTGAGACCCCAATTTCGCATGCGCCTCTGGCCTGATAATTATACCCTAGCCACGTCTGAAAAAGGACGGCACTTTATAATCAATATGAATACATAAACTTGCCACGATATCCTTGGGCTAACGCTTATAACTAATATTATACCTTCACACTATTGGTTTTGGAGTCATTTTACAATCAGTACTGTTCCACTTATCTAAAAGTAAATAAGGCCAGCTTTACTGCATGTCAATTAAATATGACATTTAAAAATCGCGCATAATTTTCTTTATGAAATTAATGCCTTTCTAAATATTCTACAATATAAAGTTTTAGTTTATAGTACCCTAACTAAACTATAACCATTGATTTAAACATTATTCGTTGTATAAGAAATATGAAATTGTAATGGCCCTCTAATGACGAGGGAAATGTTAAGTTATCTCACGAAGTAAACACATAAATCTTGTAGTGTATTTACAATTAAAAAATGTAAGTCTTTAAAGAAGGACACTTACTCACTGCCATTTATAAGGTCTTTATGTATGCGCACTATAATAACCAGTAAATTGATACCGGCTATTTTTTACTACGCCAATACGTTCTCAAATGATATTTTATAACAAGAATAGCTCGTCGATAGGTAACATTACTTTTGAGTAATGTCTATAATGTATGTAATATCTTATACTTGACCGCAATTAGCAGGAACTCTAGCGAGATGAATGAATTGTCAATACACTAATTGACTTTGCATTCATACAATTCGATTGTAATTTATATGATATTCATATGGTATGGTAGAATTTTAGTAAGTTACAGTTTATTCAACCTTTTGGGAATTGGTCAGGGTTATTTATTAAAATTTAAGCCATATGCTTTATTTACAAAGAAAAATATAAAATATGTATTAAGTCCCTTATAATAAAGCTTGTATTAATAAATAAAGATCATTAAAACAAAGAGAAGTTAAATCCAAAAAACCATATAATGTATGTAAAATAAAATTTATTGAAGACATACACGGAATGTCCAACATGAGAAGGTCGAAGGATGTGGTGGCAAAAAGCTCTCTCGTGTCCGCGATGTCGAGATAACATTAAACTGAGCATTTGTTATCCTTATCTGGTGGCCGAGCGTGGCTAATGTGCTGGAGGCAGATACACTCGATCGATTTATGTCGCCCTGGCACCCACGACAAATTGATAATTAATTTACGAACGATGTCTTTGATCGCGCCGAATTCTTTTTGCGAGCCTCCGCTCCGTTCTCGTGTCGGATGCTTGCCAGTTTGCGAATGTCTTGGCCAGTTCGAATTTCTAGTCTTCTAATTAGCTAGTCGTTTATGTGTAAAAACAAATACTTCTGTAATATGTTAAGGGTATGCTGTAATTGTTTTAAATTATCTTTTTATTGAGTTGTGCGACATTGAACAACTGTTTAGTGAACATGAATTACATTTTTATACATTTTACCTCCTCTTAAAATTAAAATTTACAGAAAAAATAAATTTCGGATAAAATTACGTATTCTGTAGTATTACGTAAAGAAATTATGAAAAAACTCTAGCTTCTACTGATTTTATAACAAGAAATGAGGAATAAATTGTCAGTTAATATAATACGCTGTATTATTAGTTGTTATCCATTTAAAACGCAGTTAGAAATAAATTTGCGTAATCGCGTCAGTCGCGGCGCGGCTGGTTCTCACAACAATGCCGTTTGACTGATGCTTGACTGTGGCCGCGCATTGTTCCCAGATAAGCAACATAAATAATCGACTCTTTTCCCTGATGGACTGACTTATGGAATGTTTGTATTTAGAAAATTTCAAGAGATTTCCTTGAAACGCTGTCCACTATATTTTTATATTAATAATTTTTAGAAGCATTATTTTACTTAAGTCAGAGATACTCAAGTAAGAATTTAATTAAGTCTAATTTTCCTGCCATTTAATTAGAGTAAAATAATGTTTATACTTTGTTATATCTTTATATTTTGTAAAAATCATACATATATTGATCCCTTTTATTAACATTAAAGATGTGAGGCTATAAAAAACAAAAAGTGTATAAAAACGCCGTTGTGTGCTCTATTACCCTTATTTTATTTATTCTTCAACGGATAGACACATCGCTCTTTGTTTTTTTTATTAGTGCAACATTATATTACATTATTCTCTTTTTTATATAAAGTATATGCTGTAGGTATGTTATTCTATATTAAGTATTCATACCTGTCCTTTTCATCATCATCAGCCCATATACGTCCCACTGCTGGGCACGGGCCTCCTCTACAACTAAGAGGGTTTAGGCCTCAGTCCGCCACGGTGGCCTAGCGCGGGTTTTACCTGTCCTTTTGCGGACCATAAAATAGTCTGTACAAACATATCTTAAGATAAAGTTTCATAGAAAAATGTCCAACGTTTGTCCGAATATTAAAAAACGATTTCCTTTTTGGCAGGTATTTAACGAAATTACAGACGACACCGTGTTTGATTTGGGCACCAGGACAGCCTAAAAATGTTGAATCTTTTGTGTAATACGATACTAACCGCAGTCGTGAATTTGACGCGACAGCGTACGGTCAAAGCGCCCTCATTTACAAAAAAACTTGCCATTTGAAGTTACCACACAACCCTAGTAAACGTGTTAGTAAAATATTTAAATGGTAAAAAAATAAACAAAATGTTATCAGTTACTCACAACGCGGTAGTCATTTCACACTTGTGATTATAATATGTCGCAGTAAAAGGACGTGTGTCATAAAAATATGCGTGTTGAGCGATACGTGGACATCTCATAAACACCGCTCTAATCCTCTAAAACAATGCTAATGGATCTACGTAAAACCCACCGCCTTAAGTCCTGTCAACGCATTAAACATTCGACCGATCGCCTTAACGCATCGCTCGCCACCAATAAAGTTGACACTAAATTAGAGCTTTTATTTCTTTTCTACCTCAAAGCACAAATTTGTAAATAAATATTTTATTATACTTGTTCACTGGATGCATTTTAGTGTGAGCGATGAACACGGGTTCACGTCAAAACATCTTTATCGGGTTATTTGTCTTATAAAATATTATCAAGAGGCTCCTCGGGACCGTCAGCAAAAGTGGACGTATAGTGTGATACGTGTGCGACTGTTTACTTAACGCCCACGTGACGTGATCACTTCGCTTTGGACTCGGGGATAAACAATGAGAGCCGCGATTGCTCCTCAACCGTGTAACAAAGATGCTTTATTTTTATTCGAGCATGAGATCCGTACGAGAATACATCGAAAGGTGTGAACCGCAGTCGCCGACCGTACCGAGCGGAGTTGAAGATTAGTACGCGAGCTACGCACCGATCCATACTAAATCCGACGCGACAGCTGGAGTTATGAACTTCTGATGTACTGATAAATCAATATATCATTTTATTGTTATAGCGGAGGCGCGAAATGAACACGAAAACGCCGTTTTAATTATTCTATATTGTTTTCACGACTAATTTTCGTGTTTATTTTTTATGCATTAGGGATAGTCTAACATCGTTTACTTATTCTGCTCATGGTTGTGATTACATTATAGGCAAAACAGCGTCGGCGCTGCTTCAAGTAAAAGCCCACAACCGGTCGCGTCGGAAGAGGCGGGCATCGCCTGCCGCAATCACGTACTTGTCGCGTTTTCATCACCTGCTCGCTAAAAGTGACGTAATTACGGATGCAAATCGATCAACAGCAGTTATCGACTCGACGAGGGTTGGCATGACGCTGTAAATTAGCACTATACGCCAGTTAAATGTTTATGGCCTTCCGCGATTTAGCGAAAAATGCTGTTTAACGAGCTACCAATGTGGCGTGCACGCTGCTCACTGAACACTCGCGCTTAGCATTCACCAGACGTGCTAACTATCTCAAGCTTAATTCTAGCTATTTCAACACATTCTTTTAACTCATTCACATACATCTATGCGAGATATTATTGTTATGTAATATTTATGTGAACGTATGGAAATTTATGCGTCGTTTGCTCAAATCTAAGAAATTTTAAATGCAAAATAAGGCGGTGCCACACAAGCTTTGTGGTGAGAAACAAAAGATAACCACACGAACTTGATAAATGTCGGAAGCGTGGATTCCATCGCTCATTCGGATGACTTGCAAGTAGTGAGCATGCTCTCATTGACTCCGCCATTGACCCCGCGTCAGCCAGCGTTAGTGATTACAATAATATAAATAATGGAGTCACATCCGTCCCGGGGGTATTGAAGTCCGAGAACATATGATATTGTAACAGAAAATATATTTAATAGATCGGTCTCTGGGGTGCGTTCACCATTGGAACCAATGGACGGTGTATAGAAGATTGTTTTCATGGACATTGTAGAGCGTACTCAATGAAAGCGCTCACCTTGTTTGTATTCAACTGCATGTGTATCTTTGAGAAGTTTGAGGAATATCTGTCAAATATTTGTTTTCAAAAACATCGCGTATATTCGTTTCCAAAATAAAATTAACATAACACCTGTAGGAACGCTTGCTCCAGTTGAGTGAATGAAGTGTAACATTTCATTAACAGAGACCCGTGGCCCAAGCAAACACACTATCGGTGTCTTGTTTCAAAAGTTTTTTACCGAGTGAAAGGTGTCCACTTCTCCTTAAAAGCCCTGTAGACTATATTCGTTAGCGTGCCTTTACGCGCGAACATAGTACTTACTGGACAAAGAATTTTAAACAAAATTCTCTTACGTTAATTATGTAAATTTAGTTCCTTGACTTTAAGATATTTGCTATGGTGGTGCTAAATATTTTGTTTGCTTAAGTAAACATTGAAAGTTTAAATGAATTTAAAGCAGACAATTATTACCTATAGTGGATTTCAATTTGTTGCTATAATTACTAAAAATTGCTTACTTGAGCAATGGCTCGTAAAGACTTCATGGATTTCAATCAAGTAACAGGAAAGGATAAAAAAAATACGCGCATTTTTGTTCTTGCTGTAAGTGTGTTAAAACATGATTTCGTTTTAAACAACGGTACACGAATAGATTTTTGCAACAAAGTCGTTGAAATTGACATATTTGGTTGGTTGGCAATAAAGCGATAAAGATTTATTGATACAAATGCTTGCAAGCCACAGGTCATTAATTCCCAATCGTGTTAACATAGTCCGATTATTAGATATTATATTTTTTTGTGACCCGGTCCACCATGCCGCAGTATAGTAAGAGAAAACTGACGAAGGCCGCATTAAAACAACAAAGGGCGATATTTTCCGTGGACAAACATTAAAGGGCTTTAAATATACAGACACAAGTGATGCATCTACGACATGCATATTTATGATCTGTTCGACAGCTCGTGCGACACTAGGAATTACGGTAGACAAATATTTGGATGGTATTTACCGGTGTTCTACGAATGAACCGTACTTCTTGCCCCGCAGTTTGTATTCCACTGAGAATAATTGTGATTTCAAGCACTGGAAACGTTTAAAGGCGCTACCCGCCATTGCTGTTTTGCAGTTTGCCAATGTTATTATATTCGGCCAAATATAATAGATACAATAGATAAAAATGAACCAGGGGCGGTACTAGTGTGCGAATCACGCTTCGCGGGCACGATCGCCATTTGTGAGTATGAATGAGCCACAGAGACTAATAAGCATTGCCGCTACGTCTAAACCTATCATTCTCCTATACAAAATATTCACCATTGTTAAAAAACAAGTTGGTATTCCGGCGTTTCGGATATCATTTCGCCTAATTTATACTTTGTGGCATCAAAATGTTCAGCTTTGAGTCAACCACATGTTTTTGGAACACATAATTTTTGCAGGTACCTAAACATGATGGGTCATAACGCAGGCTATAAAAATCAAGCATTAAGTGGCCTTATATTAGTTAAAGTGCTTTTTTGTGCTGTTAAACTGGTGGAATGATCTAAAAAGATATTTTCCGTGTGCATATATCTACTTAAATTTTTAATACTGCGGTATTGAAAATCAATATAAAAATCAAGTTTGGACAATGTGGGTAATAAAATAATCGGTAATCGTTCAACCGCATTCAACAAAGGATTATTTATTATTCCATTTATATTTTGCGCCCGCCTCTGTAATTAGACAATAACCGATATTTATTTGTTTACGTGCGAGAGAATAGGCTTGCGTCATAAATTAATTATGGGAAATATTCGGCGATGGCGGCGGCTCGAGTGGGCTTGATTTACCCGCTAATGTAAGGTAGACGTTGCGGGTTCGCGTGAACAAAATGAACGGTCGGCATCACAAAAAATGCCTTTAAACTATTTGTTGTGGTTTCCACAAAAAGATAAAAAATGCGACATCAAAAACCAGTCAGTATTGGTCGGTGCTTTTCGACTCCAGTGGCCTTGTTGAAAAAAACCATGTGTTAAGGAATGTAAAGAGCCATTTAATTATCCTAATATATTGTTATGGTCGCAGAGGGAGACGGTTATAAATTAACGATGAGTTCCTTCTAGGGTAAGGTGGCGAATGGCGCGCTGAGTTGAGATCCAATCATTAATATGCAGCGTTATCTAAATTATTATTTACTACTTCTCATACTTTATTCATGTCTGTACTTTTATATACACTAGAATGTAATAAATTTAACTACTACCAAGTATGCTTTGGCCCTACATTACGCAGCCGCTGTTTCAGTGCAATGATCTTTAGCATTTTGCTCTATTTTTACAAAGATTCCATTCGACGGCCTTTATTATGAGTCCGAATGTGCTCCGATGTGAATCGGTTCAGGTAGCCTGTAGTCTCGCTTCAAATTTTGACCTTAGGTATTCGATACGGTTCTTATATTTTTTGTTAATCAATATAATTGAATATGAGCTTTTGATGTGGTGTAATTTGATAATTTGCAGAAATAAATTTATTCGTTGATAAAAACTCGTTTAATGTTCGATTCTCATTGGACGTAAGTTTTTATGCACATGGCTACATATTGAGTTGATGATAATGGTGATATTAGGACGGGTAGGTATCGTCTGAGGGGATAGAGCGAGGTCTCGGAGGCTTGGCGTCCCGCTGCGCCCGAGCATTGTGATCGACAGCTTGTTTACTAAAAATATGCATAATGAATTTATAATGGCCTATTGGACCTGATACGTCGCCCGTCGACTCTCGTCGCTGATACAATATTAAGTATGTGTATATCAAACATGTGTACATAAGGCACTTTAAGCTGTTGTAAGCCGAAATATTCAATGGAGTACAGAGTTCTCTAAATAATATATTTATTGCCCTATGCTTTATATTCTATCTGAAGCAGATAAATGTCACTTTATGAATTGGATAGTTTAGAAGTTAATCGCAGAGACCGTAACCGAGTGAGGAATGCAAGTGTTAAGATGGGTGCGAGATGTTTAATTGCGCCACCGATGTGTTCCCACGTTTAAATGCACACAGTGTTTGGAGAAGCATTTAGCATTCGATTGTTTTAGTGCGGACCGAGACGTCTGTTGAGAAGCAAACATTGAGCTTCCTGACCAAACCATTCCCCGCACCGCGCGACGCCGGCCGATCTCACAAAAAAATTATATGCTTATGAATTCGTACCAACTGAATTTGGACTTTTATTCTTAGAAATGTTAAGTGTAAATGGCGCTGGGGTGGGTATGAAAAAAAGTGTCCAAGCTATGCCGCGTGCAAAGCATGATTTGCAGTTCTAGAAACTCTTTATTGGTCGGTTAAATGTTCGTAATTATATACGGTGCTTGAAGGTATCTGTTGTTGTGTGTGATGGAATACATCGAGCAAGCGGGGCGCCCGGCCGGGCCCGCTCGTCTCTATGCGCGATTCGTTACGTCAATCTCTAGGTTTTTTCACAACGAAATCTGCATAGAGTGAGTTGACACCGTGGCACAAAGCCGTCACGCGGTGCACTACGCATTGTTCACATTTCTTTATAAATATTGTGACATTTCCTTTATTCGCCCCGCGGAGTTATTTTACAAACAAAATTGTGTCGACCCTTTTGTGTGGTGCGTATTAATTTGATTTATTCTTACACGACAATATGTCCAACATCCTGTTGTGTACGGTCGGCGGCGTTTGTCAATTTGTTAACACATCTATTTGGGTATTCTGCAGCTAAATGCAAACAATACCTTTGCTTGCTTGTGTTGTTTAAACTTGAGGCTAAAATAGTCTCTGCGAACAAATATATTGCATTATTATTTCTTAAAAGTCACATCAGTTGTAATTGGCACTTAGTCTGCCTCAAATCAAATGTCACATAACCTAACCTAACTAATAACCCTATATAGTGATGTCACATAACGTGTCAAAGAGAAGAACAACTGAAATGGTAACTATTAATGGTCATCGATAGCAAATTGTTCAAATTGCAACGCAAATATTATTCTACTCATGAGCAATATAATGTTGATTAAATATTAGCAAAAGAAGAACAATAAGTTTAATGTTCATTCACATTCATCGTTGTGCTAATTGCAAATATACATCAACTTTATGAACTCAATACATTCTTTATTTACTGACAAATATTATCACAAACATTTTGAGAGACGTAAAATCCTTTGAGTGCATAACATTAATATTATGACGTTATTTTAAAACTGTTTGCTTTCGGGACAAATATTTAAACAGTTGCACAAATTTCGACAAATCACGGTTCCTCACGAATAAGAAACCAAATAAATACTTTTTCTTCATATATTTGATTTAACAAGGCGCCAATTTTAGTATTTTAATATTACATATAAAAAGGTATTCTAAGCTGTAGTATAGTTTGTCAGATCTAGAGTGGATCGTTTAACCTTGCTTTCTTTAAGCTTCCAACCACTACATTGTCGATTGAAAAGTTTGTGGTCTTGGTTAATATTCTATGTTTATACTATACACTGTATTTGCCAAAGCTGTGAGAGTAGATGATTTACCCTGTCCTTATTTAAATATATTAAGACAATATTTCAAATAATATAATAGGCAACAGTAATCAAAAATATTATATATAAAATTAATTAACCTCTTTTTCTAAAAAGTAGTATAAATACTTACTACTTTCTAAATTATATAAGTACCTAAGTATGCTGTAAAATCATAGAAATAAATAATTTGTCGTAATATTTCCAGAGATGCAAAGAGAAACTGAACACGCTCGCAATCAGCGTGATGAACCAGTGGCCCGGCGTTCGGTTGCGAGTGATCGAGGGCTGGGACGAGGAGAATTCACATCTAGACAAGTCCCTGCACTATGAAGGTCGGGCAGTGGACCTGACTACTAGCGACCGAGACCGAAGCAAGTACGGCATGCTCGCGCGCCTCGCCGTTGAAGCCGGCTTCGACTGGGTGTTCTACGAGAGCCGCTCCTACATTCACTGTTCTGTTAAAACAGGTGTGTATAATATAATTTAATGCATTGTCGCTGACAAACAATATAGCGTAGGAGAATCTCGCTTGCGTATTAAATCGATTTGTTTGGGTGCTTGTTATGTTGAAAGTATGCGACTGGTAAATACAGTTTCATAGATTTAAACTTGTTTATGTTACATAGCTCGGTAGGTTGGGGAAGTATACATATAACAAATACTCAGACACGTACGTCCTAAGGTCAGTCCTTTTCGAGGAGTAGAATAAATAGAGCCTTAAACATAAAGCCTTTGACTTTAAAAGTGTATAATTGTAAAAAAAATATGACATAAGTATCCGAAATACAAAACAGGTCTGTATAAGATTACGTAAATGAAAGCGGATAATAATTCCTCATTCATAAACACGCTATTTCGTAGCGCGTACAACTGCGTTTAAGTCTTTTGTACTGTGTCGCACTGCTGACTCCTTATTTAGATGTTTCGCTTTCGATGTCCCATTCACGGAAATCAGTTGCGTTTATTTGTATATTTTAGTAACTTTAATCGATTTGTTTTCAATTATATGTATATGTGTTGAAGAATATAGAACAAACGTCTAAAAATCGGTGACACGAGACTGTGTCAAACGGGAAAATCCAATTATCACACTAGGAGTACATAACTGTTCAGTGTGCAGGCCACGGGTCGGACCAAATATATAGTTGAACTTTACAAGAAGAATGCATCTCAGACAGCTTCCCGCGCCCGCGCCCCGGCGGTGTCGATCAAACGGACGAACGAGCCTCTTGTTAACGTCTGTCCTTTTCTCTCCAGTGGCGAAAACTATAACTGTCCTGCTCATGCGCGGCCGCATCGCAGCCAATCCCCCACTTCTATAATTACACCGGTGATTCAATGGCTACTTATATCTATATATATATATGTATGCGGCATAACGATGAGAGAACTTTATATGTATGGCTGTGTTTTTAGATATTATAGAAGCATTCCGGCGCGCTCGCGTGGTTTCAATTAATTTCGCAGATGATGGCCGCAAGTGGTCCAACATTAAATTGCGGATGAAAATATCACATAGATTGCGTACATGCAACTTAGTTAATGCAAAAGTTCAATAACACAATTTGTTTTGACCCATGTAACTTTAACATGACTTTAAATATTATGCAAAATAATTTTATACGCGCAGTGTCATCAATGTAGTCCATTATAATTTCGGTAATGTTAAATTAAGTAAGCGCAGTCATCAATCGTATGCATAATACCTAATGATTACTACCAGAGCTTCAATTAGGAGTGGGCGCGAAACATTGCTTAATAAGTACATAACATTACGACACCTAGATTTCAAGCTATCCATATAAATCTTAATATCTGAGAAGTTAACTGATACATCTCAAATAATTTTAACGCAAGAAACTTACGACTCCAGAGTAAGATACGCCTAATAAACTAAATTTTAATTTAATTGCTCCCGAAAAGGAATTAATAATAAAATTTTACAATAAATGGGTGACAAAACAAATTTAAAATCGTCAAAATATATTTGAGAGCGGCCCAAAACGATAAAAGGCAGTGGTCGTATCAGAGTAAGGCAGTGCGATGCGTCGCGGTTCCTTTCGGTTCGGTCGCAGGCAATTTGTTTGAATGTTTATTCATTTATTCCGGCGTTTTGTATCGGCCTGTTTTAGTATTAATTTGGATCTTATAAATAATTAATGTGCGTTGTCAAGTAAGGTTGCGCTTCGTAGTCGCGCCGCTGCTGGTCGCGGTCAAGGACGCTCTGTGCACGAGCTTCCACTCTTTCTTGCTTACTTCATCCGCATTATAGGAAAAAATAAACTTAATATTACTAGCATATCCATAGAGAGAAAGCATTATAATTATATCTGTATATCAATCACAAATATTATTGTACTAATACCAGGGATTTGTGTTTAATAACACTCCCTTATAAAGAACATATGACAAACACTTGTACTATAGTTGACCGTTTTGAGGTATCAGGCATTTTTATATATGTATGTTAGAACTTATTTGAAAACATCGGAAAAAAAATCACTTGCCTGTGTTGGAGGCAAGCAGCAATATTATTTGGTCTCAAGTTAATCGGTTGATAAATTTTATTTTATGATACTTACTTTTGTTAGGTATATTAAATAAATACACTTCATGAACTCTGTTATTTTGAAAACTAGCATTTAGAGCTTAATAGTAATATATACAAAAAAAAAAGAACCATAAACAATATTTTTTTCTAGTCTGTAACTTTTCTTTTAAGTATGGATGTTTTATAATAATTATTGTCATAAGGGGACTGGCATGTCCATACAGGAAAAAAGTCCCTAAATTAAATAAAGAAAAAAAAAACAATAAATTTAATACGCTCATTAATACATACAATAAATAAAAGCATATAAACACAATAATTACTTTCTTATATGTAGGTACATATGTAAAATGATAGAATGAACGTTAGAGCATTTTAAGACTAATATATATTCATTCTCTACACATGCATTTACGTCTAAGAGAAACACTTGTAGTTTAGAAATATTTTAATATTATAATTAAAGTTTATTGCCAACAAAAGTATGTTTGATACATACTTGAACGGTATTAAATCAAAATTATTAAGTAGTGCCCGGTACTTCTTTAAAGTTTTTAATATACCTCTTTCATATCCCCCTACGGCGTTAAAAAGAGATAGCGCATTAAATGGCCTATTACAGGCTCGTATATTAAATTAAAGTATCGCACTGATCATCTCGGCGCCAATAAAACTATGCCGGGAGATTTTTGTTTTCTGACTCAGATTAATTGGTTTTCATTGGTCGAATGTTTCTTTTATTCTCATTTAATTTTTAACTTCTGCGTTCTTATTTCGACGAAATCGTACATAGTATACATAAGTTATGAATCACTAAATATTGCACAAATATTAAACTTGTGACGTGGATAAGCATTTCCGTAGGCCGTCAAGATTATGTCGATGGACATATTTCGCTACGAGATACTCTATTTGGGCAGCAGATGGTGAATGTCCCAATAATTATACAAAAAACAAAATCGTCTTTGAAAAAGAAATGGATGTACCGTTTTATTAAAAAGAATTCCGAAACAAAATTTCTAACAACTTCACGGATGGATTGGAAAAGTGAATTGAATAGGTAGTATTAGTCATCATGCAAATCTATTTTTTAGATCGCATATAAAAGCACCGCTGTGAATAGCGGTCATCACAAATTTATATATTACAAAGATGATGTTCTAATAGTGAAAGTTGACCAGTAAGTGTCGACGAATGTTGCGTAATATAAACCGACCACTCGTATAATATGATACCTTCCTTACCTTAACCTTCTTTGATAAAAGCGCTCAACACAACAGAGAGCTTTCTTCACTATTAATTCTTGTAGAAGTTTTAAGAACTGACGCACGTATTTAAGGTGTATATATACCTAATAGTGAAAATAATATAAAGCAAGAAGAAGTTTTAAATATTTATTATTTTTAAATACGAACAAATTGTATTAATCAAAGTTTTTTGTTAAAGTGATTATTGATTCACCACTTAGAACCTATGTCTATAACATAAATGTAAACTGCGAAATGCGTTGACATACACGTTTATTGAATCTCTATGATATGATAATAAACTGTGTGAAGTTTATTTGATTGTGTAAACAACATTTTTTTGTGTTATAGTCGTCGTGAATTAATAACGCAGAGATCAATTTCGTATAATACTGTTAAATTGTATTCAGTTATTGTTATTTTTTTTATTTACAGAAAAATCAAATTGGTATAATACCACCATATAAAACTAGGCAAAGCATAAGGATAACTTGAATTATGGACGTGTAAATTATAGTGCGAAAAAGGTGGAATTTAGTTATTTTTAAATTAGCCGAAACTGCAACAAATATTTGAGAAAGAAAATCTTGCAATACGAACAGTCCATTACATGTTTATTTACAAAGGTGATTGAATACGTAACATTCTCAAGAATTTATTTTATTAGTATTCCACAGTAAATCAGAATCAGCGAGTTGAGATTTACCATTTTCGTAATAACTAACGTACATTAATATTGTGTAGATGCGCTATCTTGTCTACTTTATAATATTTATGAGTTTTATAACGCAACGACTCCCGCGAGCCCTCAACTGCACATTCATTATAAAGACTTCAACGCATTCAGTTGTTTGACAAGTTTCATTTAAAGTCAGCGTTACTTACGAGATAAATAGTTATTGCAATTTATATACGTTTTATAATCATTTCAAAACATAATAATGCGTTAGGTTAAATTACTATAAGCACGAGATGAGCATTAACTGGTTATGGAAAAGCTCTTACAGTTTGTTAACTTCCGATTCATATTTAGAAAATGGTTATTATTTAGCATTAAATATTTTTCTCTTGAAACAAACATGAAAACTATTTAATTGTGTAATGAATCATTAGTTAACAAAACATATATATATGTTGTTAAATTTTTTTTTCACTATTGTTTTTAGCTCGTCTCACTTTATTAGAATTCATTCGTCAAAGTTGTAAGTTTTATACATTAACCGCAAAGTCATATTATGAATTATACTGTAATAATACTAGAACAAAAAGCTACCACAAACGTAGGATTATTAAAAACAATAGAACAATTTATTTTCAATCTCCTGCAGCATGCCATCAAGCTTGTTTTACTCCGTATAATTGTATTCAAAGATTGTGATTCTGAGAAAGTATACTCGTATGATGGGTAGTTTGTGTTGTAAAGTTGGTTAAACACAGGAGAGACTCGCGGTAAATGGGCCGTGACAGTGGGTGACCGGGTCGTGTCACGACTCGGTGGAACCTAGTCGGCAGGCGCGTTCTACAACATTTTATTGTCTTTCCGGCCATTTGTTAGTCTTTAAATCGCATGCGGCAAGAAGGTGTAACGCATGATTCACTGCTTTATATATTATAAATAAAAAAATAATTTTTCGTTGCAAGTTTTGCTTTATTGCAACTTTTACGATTAAGTTAAATTTCAAAATTATATACAAAAGCAAAAATTCTAACACTTTGGAGTAATGCTAAAGTGTAAAGAACGTGTAATAAGTTGAGAGTGAGTTCCGTTTCCACACGAGCAGAGATAGGATAGAAGCGCGAGTGAGCGATGTTGCGCAGTCGAGTGCTCGCGGGGCATGCGTACTCGTATGCGTGCGAAAGCCTCTACTGACACATGAGACGCCACATCCCGGAAGGCTGCGGCTAAATTCCCGCTCCGTTCCCACACCTCCGCTCATTTTGGATTTGATTATAAAGTTTAAGGACCTTCAGAACGATGCCCTATAATCTGTATCATTACAGATTAGATTTGACGTCATCTACTAAAGTTTAGTCACAGTATGCCCTTTCTTTACTCTAACAGTTAGTCTGACACTGCTTGCGTGTATTTTTAGGGATGTTGAGAAGAATTATTTACTATAATTCTCCATTGCAAAATGTAGTAAAATGGGTGTAATGTATGTACGCTTTCCATGTATTCAAATCTTTAATAATTTAACAAACCGTGATCAAATAATGGAATAATATTTTAATGTGTAATTATTATTACACAATAAAAAAATACTTATAAGCGTGATTGATAAAATAAATAATAGAAACAAGTAAAGCTACTTGTTTTGACACTCTCAAGCATCGGTAATGTTCAAGGGTCGAACTCTTTGGAATATATTATAATTTTTTATAAAATATTGTTTACTACTTTCTTGTCTCTTTTATAGCAAACATAATATAAATAGCACCTATCCTACGATGGTCTCAAATGCATAATCCTGTAAAATAAGATCGACATTCGCTTTCTGGAAAATATAAAATATGTAATATCTTTACGTTCGCCAACACCATTATCTGTGCGATACTCAAGCGCGTATGAATCTTCAATTTAAATAGACAGACATAACTCGGAACGTCAATATTTCTGACTTACGACAATCGTACACCAAACATACATAAATAAATATTGCATTAGGAAGTTGGTATCGTTTATTTGTTATTTAAATCATTTCGCTACTACGGCATAGCATTTGACAGTTGTACAACCTATGTGTGTACTATAAATCGTGCTTTATTATTTGCCGAAAGTAACAACTGTAAATAAGCAAAGAATTTTTGTTTTCATTAACTATTAGTTACATTAGTTTCAAAATATTCTAAAATATTTTGAAACTAAAATTACCTCTTGAAACTTAACTTTGTCTTCAAATTTATATTTCTATTCGGCCGATGTTCTATTACGCTTTTTGTGTTTATAATGCACATTTCTTACTATTCGGTATATAAATAGGTGTTCATCCAGACAAAACAAATACACCACACGTTTATTTATTTTCTTATTTTACGTTGGAAGATACAGCGAGCGTTTGCGCATGATTCATAGCCTGTACGGTTTGGCATTTGCATGACCACGCGTCGGCTAATTGCTATTCAATATACGATATAAATCAGGTACAGTTCTGCCGATCGGATGCGAGCAGAGCATCTCGATGACCTTACATTGTTGCCCGTAGATATGGGAGTTATCTATACCGAATTAGCTTCTTTGTGAAACGAAAAATAACGACATGCGCATATATTGTGTACGTTTAATGTAGGTACTGAATTGTGAAAAATAAATACTGAAAAACGAAAGGTTACGCTCGCGCGTTGTCAATCCAGGACATAAATTATGAATAGTGTCACGTGTGTACATTTGTCGAGTTGGTAATGTATGGTCACGCGTCGGTGCCGTCGGCCGGTGGGGCTCCGCTGCTCTGCACCGCCTAGCTCTCCCGGTGGTCCAAGCGGGGCGGGGTCTGCGCGGCCACTCGGCTGCGCCGGCGCTCTGCCCCCCGCTCGCCTCGTCGCTACAGCACCCCGCACACGAGCCCGCGCCGCTTATCGCCGCATCTTCAGCCTAATGTTACTTACGTCACTGTAAAATCATACATTGACTAACTTTAAAGCTTTACATTAATTCAATGTTTAAAAGTATTATGATTAGAAATGAAATAACATAGACGCTCGAAAGCTTTTTAATATAGTATTATCGAGACTGAAATTTTATTATAAAAAATTGTATATACCCACCCAAACATACGATAAATACGTGTTAGCTATACGGATTGTGAATAAAATTGCGCTCTAAAGGTGTAAAAAAAAAAGGTCTGCAGCTATTCAATGAATTGTCCGATGTATCCACCCGACAACAAACAAAATGTTGACAACGAGCGCTTGACTTTGAACGAAATCTAATTTGTGTGGTTATTGTGTAATGTGATCTGGTCGGGATTCATGGCTTTGGGAACAGCTTGTGGACGGGATCGACGGAATTTGTCGGTCGGTTACACAACAAATCAAAACTTAACGAGCTCACGCAAACCATACCGGGATTTTTTGCAATTATAGTTTTTGTCGTGTTCATTTGCGCGTGTAATTGTACCACCCACTGTAATTGTTGTAAAGCATGAAGATTGGGCGGTGGGCTGTGTAGTTTAAACTCAGCTAACACGTACAATCATAAATTGCGACAGTACATAACCACTGGAAAAAAGATTTTACGAATGTTACTGGCAGAAAATAATCGTTTTTTGTAGAGTTGACGAAGCCGCAGATTATGGACAGGTACAGTTTAAGCTGGACAAGGATTTAAATAAATACTATTAGATAATAAGCAAATCGGGTTTCCGTCCGTTCTCTTTGCATACACTTTTTTCGCACAAACAAAGCGTCAAAAGAATTCGCAAAACGGATTGAATTAGTTAATCTAACGTTTAAAAAAGTTTGTCTTGGTGCTTAGGCGCTGGATCGTATTTCCTAGAAACGTTTTTTGTCTTTGTGTGTTTCATGGAGAGATAAATGTAAGCATGTCCGTGAGAGCGGCCGGGTATGGGCCAATTGTATTTGTTGTAAAAGACAAAGTAAACTTTGTTGCTATACCTACCAAGTACCGATAACCCCCAGGAACGGCAACTCCGCAATTCCTTTTGTTTCGTATCTTATCGGATTTTAATTACGAGCGTAGAGAAATCTCGTTATTCCTTAAAGGGATATGACTGCCCCGAGCTAATTTACTATCGTTCCTGTGCGCTTTTACGTTAGCGGGTTTATTTTATTGCTTTTGTTATACTTGTGTTCGGCCGGTCCGGCCCTATTGTCTGTTAGAAACATCCATCGCAGGGAATCAATTTTATCTATAGTTTTAGAGGCCATTAACTTGGAAATCATTAGTAAATGTGTTGTTATATATTACAGAATCGTCAGTAGGAACGGGTGCCGGGTGCTTTCCAGCTGGCTCTGTTGTTCACACGGAAAATGGTCCGAAAGATATTGCTACTATTCAGAAAGGTGATCGCGTGCTGGCGGCAGATGATAATGGAAAAATGGTTTATGCAGAGGTTAGTATCGCATTTTTTTTGAGTTCATTGTAAGTATTAATAAATGTATTATTTCAATTTTTTATTTTTTCTCTGTAATTTTATTATCAATATAATCCATAATATATTTTTACTTTGTAATGTCATCCTTCAATAAGTATATTATTATATTGTGTTATCATAATTACTTAGTGACCTGGTTTAGAAAAGATGAATACTAGAGTTTTAGGGTCCTTATATTTGGATAAAACTACCCTCCGAACTGTGTCACTAATTTTAAATTACGTGTGATATTTTTGGAATCAATATAGAAAACATATTTGAAATAATATTATTATTTTATAATTTATATTTTTTTCCCATAATAACGCAAATAAAATTTTTGTTCAGAAAATGCTAAGAACATTTCTTTATTGTAATTCCAGGTACTGACGTTCATCGATCGAGATCCAAACGCAACTCGGCACTTCATCGAAGTGACCGCCGAGAACGGAGTCAAGATAACAACCACGCCATCTCATCTTTTATTACTCGCTGCAGCCGACGGCTGGCGAGAATCTTTTGCAGCAAATATTCGAATAGGCGACGTCCTTCTCACTAGAGGACAGGCAGGAGTCATGAGGCCGTCGAAGGTCGTCGGAACTCGACTCCTAACGAAACGAGGTGTGTACGCGCCCCTCACTAACCTCGGCACTATAATAGTGGATGACGCTTTAGCATCATGCTACGCGCTGGTTAGGAGTCACTCGCTCGCCCACGCGGCTATGGCTCCGCTGCGGTGGATGGCCGGCTGGAGCGGTTCCACAGAGACAACCAAAGGTGTACATTGGTACGCCAACGCGCTGTACTTCTTCGGCGACTACGTGTTGCCGACGTCGTACAGGTATCGTTGATTGAGTGTGCTAATGTAACGGGACATTTAATGAGGAGTACGCAAGCACCGCGCGCGGGACGTGCATGAGGACTCTTGTATATAAAGCTTAGTGTAAATATGAACGTGGATCGGATAGAATACGAAATTGTAAATATGGCTCGCGATCACTTCCCTGTTTTCAATATTACGAAGACGACAACGATTGTAACTTATCTTTATAAGAATCTATTTATAATATAGTTTTAAGTGCAGTTTTGCAAAACATGCATTAATTATTTAGTTAACATTACGATTATTTGTAAATTGTGTCGGTATTGTTATTCTGCACAATGCAGAAATACTTAAATGTATGCGCTTATATTTTTTTTTTAAGTTACTGTATAAATAATTATTAATGGAATACATCTTAGCGAATTTAAATTATCGCTTTTTGATGTGAAGTATTTCTCGATGCAAAACAATATTCACTAATCGGTGTATTCAGTGTGCGCGTGTGTGATCGTGTGTCAGCGCGACGGCATGTCACACGTCACACAGTAACGATTCGGAACCAGACATTCCATAACTACTCTTTACCTACTTACACATATTACAAATGATGAAAATGTGATCACGGTACCTAAATCAGTGCCTTAAGATTTATTATTTATTGTTATTTATAAGCTAAGTGTCTATTTATGAATTGACGAAAATATTTAGTTCTAACTTATTTTTTCTGTTCATTGTCACCTTCTAATTAACTAAATGCTTTACCTATTTATTTCCTCTCTGTCGGTCGTTTCTTTTCTCTTAACTTATTACTTGTACAATATAGTACTATACTTTGAATGTTCCTTTCCTATGCATGATTTCGTTTTATACCAAGTTGCATCAAAATGTTTCGCACACGGAGCAGCTACAATGTATTTAGTAAATAAAGGTATTTAAAGTGAAAATGTAACCTGTTAAGGCGGTTGCCAAAACTTTATTTGGCAGGCGTCTTCGTTCGTATTCGCTTTACAATTGACGTCAACTCTTATGTGTAGATCATTATTATAGATCTTGAACTGAAGTATGGGTTCCTATAGATTGAATTTAGTGGAAGGTAGTAAGAGACAAACATAACATTTAGGAAATAATCTAGAACTGTTTGTGTTCTAACATTTACATATATTACATTTGAAATTTTAGCTACAAGACTAATTCTTCTTTCAAGTGGAATAATGCTTATATAGAAAATATCTACTAACAAGAATAGTAGGTACCTAAACGAATGCGAGAGCTTTAACTAATGTTTTGACAATAGGATTATGCCATAATGTTTGCCATATTATTGTTAGTTTTTAAAACTAACTTGTCTTGATTTAGGCCACACATTACGTTTATAAAGAAAAGTAATTGATGCGAATCTTTCAAATGTTACATATTATCAGAAAAAAATGTTTTGTCCACCCCTAGAATACATTTTGACATTTAATATGAAAATGGTAATTTAACAGAGAAAATGAATACAGTAAAATGGGTATTGTTTGTAAAAATGTAATAAAGTGGCACAAAACTTATTTATAATCGCATTAGCCAAATGAAGGTGTTAGGTTAAATTGTATATATTTATTCGACCAACATACATATATGCCTGTGGCATTATACAATATATAAGAAATGTCACACATGAAAAAAGTCTTTACAGGCGTGTGGTGATTAGGAACGATTCTTTTATTGTGAGCAAACAAGCACAATCTGTATCCAGTTTTGTTGTATCAAATATCTTAGTATATAAATATATAACACATGCAGCATGTAGAATAGTTCGTGGTCTATTATAATTGCATTTTTGCTTTATTTATTTATTGATGTTTTCAATACAGATGAGGTTTTGATGTCCTCCACGGTTTTTCCTATTATCGTGGTATTATGATGTATTATAGAGCTTCTTAAAAAGAAACAAATGTTGAATATATGTAATTCGGAATAAAGTTAACATCTGTCATATTGTGAAGATGTATTATAACGTCTAACTAAATAAAATGTTGGCTTCGTGGACATTCTTTGATTTTATTTCTTTGTTCATTAATCTTAGTATTTTACCCAAGGAGACACTTAATATACCTACATAGTAATTTGTTTGTAAAAGAATTTAGTATTGGGGGACATATTTTAGCTAAATTTTTTTTGCTACGATATTAATCAAACACTCATTCGTCCATTTTATTAATACAAGTAGGTATTAACTAAAACAGAGAATAAGTGTTGTAAAAAACAATTAAATTCAAATATCTCGAAAACGGTTAGATTTAGGATAGGGTGTCTCATGGTCAAATCAGTCAGAAACTATGTGAACTACACGCTCTTAACGGGAATAGGTCGACTTAACCAGTAACCCTGTATAATATAGAAGGTTTATTTTTAAATTATATGAGTGATGTCACCTTATTGAATTTAGGACACGATAATTAATTATTGAAAAAAGTAATCCTGCTTTAGGTTACGTTGAATTTTTAATATTGAAACCAAAATGTGGATGCTGAAACTTTATTAAAAACTACGGAAAAAACTACGGAACAAGAATAATTCCTTATTTGCCTAACCATTTCTTCATGTCCTAAAAAATTAAAAAAATATATTTTAAGACGTAATAAAGTTATGACGATTTTCTCCGTTATTTTTAGGACCACCAGTCATATGAATATGAAATTTACGTTTTACATAAAATAGTATCAATCTAAAAAGAATTGGTTAAATAATTTAGACTAAATTTTATTATTAGAAGTAAAGTTTTTATAAAGTAAATAAAGGAAAAAATAGGAAGCTAAAATGAAGCTTATATATGAATTTTACAAAAACTTTCAATTACAAATGAGCCAGATCAAAAGTTTGTCAAGTCTTCTTTTCTAAATTTATACATGAGAATACTGACAGCTATTTTTATTAATGTAGGGCTTTAAAAATGAAATCGTTATTTAAAACATATTTAAAATACTGCCTCGTGGTCTCGCGGTACAAGTATGTGCCGTGGGATCTAGAGGTCCTGGGTTCGATTCCCGGGTCGGGCAAAGTGTTATTGGGTTTTTCCATTAGGATTATTCTCAGTAACAGCACGGAGTCTGGAAATGTGCCCGAAAAACGACAATAGGCTCGCCCCCTATTACGTGGGACTGATACATACCTGGCGAAATGTGGGTGCAGAAATGCACCTCTGCCTACCCCTTCGGGGAATACAGGCGTGAGTTTATGTATGTATGTGTATGTTAAAATACTTAAAAATCATCTATTTTTACTTCACGATGTCATACTCGTAATTATTTATTTCATAAATTATCGTAAACATCAGTGTTTGGCGATAGCTAAAACCGAAGCTTTTTACAAGTAATAAATATTGTCGAATCATGCCATCTATAATTTCTTGCTTGTACTATTTAGTGCTGTATATTGTTGTAGTTTTCGGATAGATGGCGATGGCAATATTTACTATTTTGAAAATGATTAATTTTTATCAATGGGAATAATAAAATAATTACAGTATTAAATAAATGACTAATGAGTACACGTATTTACTATACGTTTCTTATACGTATATGCATATCGCTTACCCTACAGTTAATACTAAAACAAGGGCCAAATCATTTGCATAAGAGGCTGCAAATTTCATTAAAGAACTGGCACTATGTAGAGGCCGAAAATATTTTTCTCGAAATATAAATACATAACTAAGTTCCTATTATGAAGTAGGAAAAATCGATAATTATTATTTTCCACTAACACTTTGTTTGCTTCAGCCCAACAATTTTGTAGGACATAAATCGAGCAACGAACAAGGTCAATGCTTGATCGGAAAAGTGGCGTGCTTCTGTTTTTATCCGAATACGAGTATAAGAAACGTCACTTCAAACGCCTATACTTATAGTGCTTAATCTTCTTTTTTGCGTTTATCATAGATTACTATATTAAAGCATAAAAGAGAATGCAAGAAAATAACATAAACCAAGCGAAGGAGAGACATCAGACAGAGCACTAGTTTTTAATTTTTTTTAATAACAAAGTCCCTTTCAGCCGTTGACAATATGTTTTTATTGAAATTTTTAGTTATATATTGGGTAAACCTTAAAACTTAAGTTATATATTAGTTTTGTTATATTTTATTTTGATTACCATAATTTAATAAAATGAGTAGTGTAATTGCAATTAAGCCATTTTCATTCAACAACTTTTAAGAACCTCTTAAAAGAATATACCTACCTATTAAAGATTTTTAATAAAACATTTAATATTACAAGCTTTATGAAAGGTACTTTGCTCTAGGCGGTCATTGCTTTTTTGTAAGGAACAGCTGTACAGAGTGTAAAAAAGGTTATAATGCGATTGCTTCTAGTTCGTTAACCCTTGTAAGTTTTTTAATAATACGGTAAGGGACACGAAATTTCAAAACTTACTCAATTATCTTTATAAAAATATCCAGATATGTATATAAAAGTAATTTCGGATAGCGTTGTATTTGAGGAATTTTAAAAAGGTTCTGCTTCCGAAGTAGGTACGAATAAATTCTCGGTTCTTTCCTCATTACAACTGTCCAACTTCTTTTTTTTTCATTCGGGCTTCAATTCAAAGTCGACTCCAACAAGTAAGTTTGTAAGCGAATAGTCATACGAAAGTTAGAAAGCTTGGTATCTATGATTTGCATACACACGTACTTACGAGTACAGCGTATATACATACATATATATGTATATATTATAATTTCTTCTTAATTATGCACTTGTAATATAGCTATTGGTGCAATTACCCATGATCATATTTAAGATAGCTTCAAATCGAAAAACAAATGTAATTCTAATCGTGAGACGTAGTGAGTAGATAATTACTAAAAATTAAATCTAAAAATATTTCAACCTGCCTTGTAGTAGGTAGGGACAAGTGAATTAGATTTTTTTTAGTGGCAGCACGGAGTCTCGATATGAATCGGATTGATAAAAGTAATTTCGAATTTATCTTCTCACACATCATGTTGGAACGTTGAGATTGTTGATCATTTTCAGATCAATTTGGCCCTGTCCGCTTATGTCATTATAATGCTGATTGTCCATATTTTATATCACACGTCTTTTCGTCAGTTTTTATTCCGACTTTCCTATTGCCATTTCTCGGGTAAACTTTCAATTTGTTTGCTGCCGCTGAGAATTCCATAATCGTAATTACCAGAAACACGTTGCTTGACCCCTGTATTAAACAAGGAACTTTTAGATCATACTCGCCAATTTATGTCGTTATACCTCTAAATAAACTTTAAATACAAACAGAACGAACGTTTTATTTATGCAGTTTGTAATAAAAATAATTATAAAAAAAATATGTATCTTTTTATAGATTCTAAGTGGGACACAAGTCTAAAATTGTTTCACTGAAAGACATTTATACACGACTCACAGTATAAATAGCAGACCAACAAATAAATTGCCAGACTAAAAACAACGGAAGGAAAATCATTCGAATAAGAATGGAGACGACCTGCTTATTTTCTAAGTGTAGCGTAGTGCGTCAGTAAGTTTCGTCTTCATTTTCTATATGACATGACATACACAGTATTCAATTACTGTTACTTTTCGAATAGTTAAAATAAATGTAATTTTCATATCCATATAAAAATATTAAATACGAGTATATTTAAAAAAAAGAGCTTTCTATATACATATTATGTTCTCTTTTTGAAAGTTTAAAAAGCTTATGAAATATTTTAAATTGTTATTTCAAACTTTTGATTAAGTGTTTCTAATTATACTCGTAGGTACATATCTTAAACCATCTGAGCTTAATTAAGTCTAAGTTTTGTTAAATTAATGTGCGTTTATGTTGTGTTACTTCAACACACACCGATAAGAACACAGAAAAATCAAAACCATAACATAAAATCAGTATATTCGTAGTGCATTCCATTTACCTAATGTACAGGCATAACAGTGTTTGACAGTTTTATGAAGAAATGTCAAGTAGGTTATATGATAAAACCATGGTTGTCTGGTCTGCAGACCAGAAAATAATGGGCTAAAACTATCAGAAATGATTGGTTTTGATACATTAAAAATTAGGTAGACGTAAGGTTTTCCTAGAGTTTTTTTTTTTTTTTTTTTTAACTGGCACGGCGCTGTGTGTGTGGCATTACTTACATTCTTCTTTTACGACATAAGATGGATTCACCTGAGCTGCTGAGCCGAGTTCGCGTTTTCGTTCCTGACAACCAGACGCACATGCGTCTGTGTCGTCGTCGACTAAGTTTTTTATCCTCCCGGAATCAGCACGTACTCTCCATGGTGGGAATACTCCCACGGTTAGAGCTATTCATTTGCTAAATTGATTTATTCCTGGGATCCAAGATGTTGACCTCTTTGTATTGTATTGATGATGTTGTACTTGTAATGCAAATAATTAATTGTTTCAAATTTAAAAAATAATAATAAGTCAGGATGGTCCCGAATTATATTTTTTTGCCTAACCAAAATGCCTAAACACGTTCTTATTCATCATTTTTTAATTAAATATTGCTTCTGTTCTAATAGGTATATGTAATATATTTTTTTTCAATACGGTTTTGAATCGCAACAATTCATTTTATTACTAAACTTGAATATTACAATTTTTTAATTTCTGATAAAGATATATAACTAGTCGCACGGATTCAGTCCTTTTGGTGTTCATTTAGATATTGTCATGTAAAGTTTTTTTTGAAGAAATTATCTTCTCACTTTTTTCTTATTCAAAAGTGTAGATAAAAGATCACGATCGCCAAGTAATCTGAACAGGAACAGAAACGTTAATCACAATCAGTTTATCTGTTTTGAAACAGACACATCGCCTTCATAGGTACGTCTAATATACGAGTACGTATATTAGATTAGTAATATACAGCTCCTCTTTAACATGAGTATTAAAAATATTTATTTACTAACCGTACTAAAGCAATAGCAACAAATTCTTTTGCGAATACTATATAACCAAGAAATTCTTTTCTGCTTAGGTACCTACGTCTTTCAAACCATGCAACGGATTTCCATTAACTTATAGTTAATTTCCACCGCAAGAAGTGTTCTACTTGTTTGTATTATATATTGTGACTACGTTAAACCGAAACAGGCCGCTATCCATATTATTTACTTTGTTAGCTCTGCTTCCCGACATCGTTGACGATGAAAAAAAATACAATAAAAAAAAATCTATCTTCAGTAACTGCGGAGAAAATACTAACTTATAACTAATACAAGATAATTAACGCAGAATTAGTTTTGAACGGTAAAAGTACAATAGTTTAAAATTAAATTAACTTACAAGTCTTTAAATAAGAATGGAGTTTAATTATACGAGGCTCAATTCGTGTCGTCAATAGATTTAACCATTATAGAACACATTTTATATCAATTCCCAAGCTTAAAAATTCTAATTTATTGTTGACATAAATGAAATTAATACGGAATCAAAAAAATACGAATTCTCATATCGGGTATTTCATGGAAATTTAAGTTACCGATATGTAACTTCTTTGACAGGTTGTCGTACATCGTAGAAATTGGAAGCCTTCGAGCTTCTCGGTAACATCTTTCATTCATCAACTTTTCACTACCTAATGTCTATACGAAATAATATTGAAAACCTTCCCAGTTCCTTCTTTAAAAAAAATCACACGTACATTGCTATAATAAAAAATAGCGACAAAGAATGTGGGTTTTTCTAATAAGTATCTTTTGTTCACATTTCAAATACATTTTTACACAATTATTAAAAAAAACGAAATGAAAGAGTCATCAGTAGGTACTGTAAAAAGTTCACTTTCTAAATCATTGAGAATCGGCACGTATAATAATATGCATGTAGGTCACATAGAAAGGATTTTTATATATACTCGTACATATTTATATATACGAGTATTGTTTGGTATGAGCGATCGCACAAAGAATTTTTTAATAAACAATACAAAGGGTAAAGAATAGCTCAGTTTATGAAAAGCCACAGTCTGATATACTGAGAGCTTTAATCTTGTTGCTTTTATCTGTTGACCGTTTCTCTTTAACATTAGCTTTACAGCTATTGTTTTCTGATATTAAATTTTTCAAACTTATTAGAAGTTTTCTTGTTCCATCGCAGGTTTTTACTACAACACTGCGCGTATGGCTTATAGTGAGATGGAAATGGAATATGAGTTGTTTTAAAGTTCCCACTTGCCACGATTCTGAACGTAGCGTGGTGCCCAGTATCTGTGTATATGAACGCTCATCAGTGTTATTTCAGCTTCAAGAGAGAGCGCACGTCAAAATATCAATATACACTTCCTACTGAAACACTTGTAGTAAATGAAATGTTTTAACATATTTAAGTTTATTCTAGTTAATATCTCACGTGTACAACCGTAGCCGTCGGGATTTTTTTTAAATATCTTGTTTTCTAAAATTCAGAAACTATTTACAAAGTTTTTATATTAAAGTCGCAGGAACATTTCCTATTAAGTTTATTGATGAAGTGGCACGAATGTAATTGGATCTACAGAAATATATCGTAGTATCGAAGGAAACATATCCCAGAGTTTGTCACCTATTAGAATAATGAGGTAAGTGATTTCACATTTATGTTTGCGTTTGGTCATTTTATGGCGCTCATTGTAGGTACTTAAAAGATTACATCAGCTCATTTTCACATACCATTTGCCGATTCCTATTGCTGTAAGGCTAGTGGAGTCAACAGTCCGTTAATATATTTACGAGGAAATATCTGTTTATTTTATCTCCGGAATATTTATGTGAATGGCGCTATAGGATTTACCGTCTCCGCTATCAAAATTATGTATCTTTAACAAATATCCTTATGGTAACGAAATAGTAACGACTATTTTTATTAATGTTGTGCTTTAAAAAGCTTTAAAAATAATCACATTTCAAAGGACATGTGTGACTTAGTGTGTAGCTTTTAAATAAAATTAAACAATATGCCATGAAAACAATAAATATACTGGATAATCAATGTGTGTGATAACAGACAGTTTTTTTTACAAAAAGTTAATGAAAAAACACCATACGACCTTATTTTTCTATGAGTTAGTAAACAATCATATACAATTAAACAATCGCTTGAAAATGTATGCCGGTTCAAATCGTTTCATAAACATCAAGGATAAACAATTAGGTAAAAGCAATATTTGTTGAGTCGAATCGTTTCAAATTTCATAAAAATAAATTACGCGAAAACAAATCAGAGACCAATTTTATTCAAACGGGTGAGTCGGCCCAAACGAGCTTGAATGTAAATGTCGAAATTCTCTGTGATTCCGTTTTTGTATTTATAAAGCGAGTATAAAATATTTTATATATAATGTATATATAAAATATTTTATATATACATTATATATAAAATATTATTAATGGTTTTAAAATATATATAATAAGACAATATATATAAAACATTATATATATAATATTTATTTTTTGTACCAGGTAACCTGATGGTTAATACAGTGCTGACCTAATAAAGTACCAAGGAGGTAGAGACTAATATAATATCTATCTCCAATATTGAACCAAGCCCAAAACTTTTGATTGAACTGCGGGAAAGCTTAACTGTAAGTGTAACGATGTATAATTTAAGGCTAGGTTCTATCTCAAGACAATATGTTCAGTGCACAATCATATAAGCAAATTTGTGAATGGAAGCTTTTTATTGATGCGATTACTTGTGTTGCGTGGTGTGCGTCCCGTCTTTTATATATTTATTTTCCTTTTTATTTAATCCTTTAGAATCCTTATTCTATAACCATAAAAAACATAATATCTAAATATTAAATATTATATAAATTATGTGAGTGTTAATAAGTATATAACGCCTAAATAAAGTAAAATAGATGGTAAACACGATTTAAACGAGGAGAGTAAATTTCTCGAATATTGCTTTTAAATCGAATAATAAAACTTTTACGCGTCAATGTGCGACGTCTGAGCCAAACATAATTTGATTGAACATGGCACAATGTGTGCACAGATACGATATCGGTTGTCTGCCAAAACTAATTTGCTTATCGGATGAAATTAAACAAGTATGAGTGCGTAAATGCACTATTAGATAAAATTGAAAAAATGTTTCGCCTGGAATAACCGACAACCACCTGAATGATTCAAGTTTATTTTAAAACCATTCATATTATTTAAGAAGCTTATTCAAAATTCCGCACTAGGATATTGTAGCATTGATTAAAAGTATTAGAATAGCATAAAGCACAAGACGTACAATTTGGTATAGTTTGTATACGACGATGAGTTCTCTGAATAAAATTTTTAATAGAAAAAGAGGTACCTACGTCTATTATATTTTAACAGATTTAAAAACTATTTAACTGATTTTTTACAAATAAAACGCTACTTTATCAGCGAGCAGTAGTGGCATTATTTTATTATTTATAACAATTTCGTACGTGCAACGCTAGGCCGGCTACATACATGGCCTTTACATGTCAGAGTAAAGATTTGACCCAGCGAAAGTCTAATTAATTACAGCAGCTTAGGGATTTTGTATGTTCCCTAGGGCTCGGTAAATAACTTAAAGGGCGATATAGTACATATTGTTATAAGAGTAATTTGACAACATTACTTATTTAGTTTTACAAATCATTTTTATTTGCGTCCACAGTAGGTTCATTCTATTATTTACTGAATAATTTCAATAAACTAAAAGCTTTTTAGTGCTGTTGTTGTATATTACACTAAAACAATATGGCATGACGATGATTTTACATCCCTGATTACTAATTATGGTAATGGTAAGTATAGAATGCTTCCATTCGCTATTTGACTCCCAGTGATAATCTTTTCCGTTCTGCTGATTGAACTAAACAGCAATATACGAGTATGTATGTAGTTGTTTGTCACTCATCAATGGATTTTGTCATGATTCAAATGTCACGATTCAATATTTGTTTGGCGAATTCTTACAGTTTCGAATTTCTTATTACTTACATTGCTTTTGATCATTATTTGAATGAATCGACATAATTAATTTTTTTAATTATAATTTCTCAGAAAATATGCTTAACTAACTGTTATTTCCGGGTTCGATCAAGTGTATAATTGATGTTTTACGTATTTATGTTCACATAAATATGTAAGTACGTACGTATTGGAATTATTAATTAGCTATAAATAGGTTTAAATCGGATTGTATCTTGGCATTCCTGATTTATTTTCCTTTTATATTAATAATGTATACACCATGACGGACTTCAAAAACTTACGTTTCATAGTCCTTAGGTTCTGCGAACTCAGCGGCAAAGTTGAGTTGCGAGCTTTCCTGAGAAAATTTAAATGATTTCGGTCATGCGGCTTAATTAAAATAAGTAGTTTTTCGTTAATAGATCTTAGATATCTGCTTAAATTGATGAAAGAAGTAAGTATTTTAAAAATAAGTGGCAGGCAGAAAGCTTAATTCTACATTCGTTGTCGTTGTTTTCCGCCGTCATTGTCTGCATATTTAATGTGTAAGGATTATTTTTTAATCCTTATAAATGAATTTAGTAGATAACTTGTATATTAATCAATTAAAACAATAAAAATGAAACAGAATATAAAGACGCAGATATTATCTATTATCTATGATAAATATTTTTAACTACTATTACAGAAGCGGATTAACTTATCTTTTTTTTATTTTAATACAAAGTAAATTGATTTCAGAGATTGTAAAGCGTATTTGATATTTAGTTTATTCAATCCGTGTCTGTACTTATCCGTTTCCAATTTGTATTTTTTATAATCATTTGTCTTCATATTAAAGGCAAAGTTAGATGCCTTCTGAAAGAAGAAAATAATAATGTAAAGAGCCAAAAAAGATTCGGCATTTGAAACTTACAATGAAATAACGAGTCCGTGATCTTTAAGGTGTTTAAAATACATTGTAATTTTAAATCGGGGACTATATAATTTGACATCTTTACGTTTCACAAAATAATTGTAAAAGAATTCTTTGACTTCGATGTTAAATATCACTGCGAAGGTAAAATTAGTTTTCTTAGCACAAAGAATTCAATTACAAGATGAAAGTCCGTCTTTGTAAGTCGCTTATGGCTTCGCAATTCAAACATACTCGTACCTCCATTACACCTGTTATTAATACGATTAAGGAATTTTTATTAAAAAACAACTGGAATATATTAAAAACGGTAAAGGTAATATGCGCGGATTTTTTATATACTTACATATGTTGCAATAATAATGTTGCAACTGATACACTTTTATATTAGACTCTCGAACGATAACTTTTCACCTTACTGTTCGTATTACGCGGCTAAGTGTTTTTTAGGCAAATATAATTCTATCATTATTAGACTCGCCTTTGCTGTTTTGTGCTCATTTAAAGAGTTCGTGCGACTATTTAGTAATAATTAAAAATGTTATGTCAACGTTAATATTACTTTGATTTTTAATTATGATTACAGCTGAAGTATTTTTCTCGCAATTCTGAATATATGTTATCTGTTTCTTTGGGGCATGACAGTGGCGTATAACTTTGCTGATAGAATTAAAGCACGCGATGATATAGCGACCACTGTGCTATGTAAGGTGTAAAATTTGCCATAGTAACAAACATGCCAAACTAGTGTCATGTTCCGTGGTCAGCCTTAAATAATCCAATTACCTACTGGGATAATTGTGTCAACTGGAGAAGGAAAATTACTACTACTCCACGACTCCGAAACTCTCGAAGCTCAGCACAGTTAAATTTTGCCATCAAGAAAACACACGCCTGGATTTGAACCAACTTACACATAGACAGATGGCGTTCTGATCTAGCTACAGATTTGTGGCTTTATACTATTATGAAAGTATTAAAATAAACTTATTAATAACTGACGTAAAATTTAAAATAACGTAGCACAGGCACGCACGTAATTTATTCCATCTCGTTCAATCCTTTTATCATGATAATATGATGTATCTGTATGCTATGCATTCATCAACTTCTTAGAACGGTGGGGTAAACCAACGGAAAAATTACAACTCAAAGTTGAATAAAGACTTTTCGATTTTTATACAAGTTATATTAATTATCTAGAGGCGCTCTTTCGATCTCGCCTTTAATCAAAACTTATTGCAATTATTGAAGCCTAATCCCAGATTGTATGGAGCATCGTAAATGCGACTTATAATGCTTTTACACTCTTATCTACGAGTATTTTATTACAGAAAATTTAGAGCGGGTCATATTACGATGCGTAAAGGTAATGTAATTCGTAGTTTAATGACACAAATAAGTCATTCTGAAGTTGGAATGATATGGTTTCATCATTTTCGCCACGAACTATCGCCATAACATAGTTCGTAGTAATACCTATAATACACCAAGTTGGAGCGTTCATGGGTACTTTCCATTAAAGATGCCCACTATTATGAGGAAATTTGAAATTGTTTGTTCTGCAGAAATTGATAGACTTAACATGTTTATGAAACTTAGTACTTAGTAGAGAAGGTTAAGGTTTTCTCTCTATGTTTTCTCAACTTTAGAATGTTGTTTGCCGAGTCCTAGTGGGTATTGAGTATAATTAAGAGTGTGAAGCCATCAAACAAAAGTATAATTAAGAAAAAATGTGTTTTGTTTGCTTTAAATAACCAAACGTATTCAAGCATTTTTCATACCACAAATAAGGTGTGAACAAATAAAATACGAAAAAATATTTCGACTCTCGTATATTAAGCTTCACTAAGGAAAGAAAATGTCGTTCCACAAGCAACTTCTGTATGAGAAACAATTATTATTATTGTCGTTGTCTTAGACATGAAATGATTTATTTTGATCTGATATGAGACTGGGTGAAAGAAATAACAATTGTACCATCGTTTCTTGTTTCATATTTAACTTGGATGTATTGTGCCATAAAGTTGTCAACGCTATAAGTATTTTATTAGTCATGACAGCCCCGTGGCGCAGTTGGCTAGACACCAGCTTGCGAAACGAGAGGCTGCGGGTTCGATCCCCGAACCGAGACAAATGTTTGTGTGATCCACAAATATTTGTTTCGGGTCTGGGTGTTTGTGAGACCGAAAAGTCTCTCGTAGTTTCTGATAACCACGACACAGGACTTGTATCCTAGTGTGGGGTCAGAACTATGTATGTGACTGCTGGGTGTATTAATTTATTTATAGTCAATAATACTCGTAGCTACTAACTTGTACTTGGTTAAGACGTTTAACTGTGGCTGTATCTACTGTATAATTTACATCGTATGGAATGTAAAATGTATGTAACACTAACGGTGTTGCAACTGATTTTTGGTTATGTATTTGGCATAATTTACAACATAAAAATCGGTTTTACTTCCAATTAAGTTATCGCAAATGTATGTACCTGAGCGTCGAGTGCTATGTGTAATAGGCTCTACGTAAATGTTATCTAACTAATAACAGCTGGATTTCCCCATGATACCACTTCATAACAAATTTCATTGTATCTTATGCTGTATTTCAAAGCTGATATCTGGACTGTGGACATCCATTCAGTCAGTACGTGACCCGAATGTGTGGAGTAACTCGGAATAAGAATAGAAACAAACTTATTAAGTTCGTTAAACTCATTGACACGCAGTGGTTTAACATAAACCGAGATTATTGTAGTGAAGCGACGAATTACCACCCATTACCCTAGTTCTCTGTTTCGATGTTGCGGTCAAAACTTACTGACATTCGCATGAAAGTTTTAAATTGTACACTATTCCTATGGTACTGAGATAATTCACGCTGTCAAGGAATCGTTACTAGTTCAGCCTCGTTCAGGCTAAATTTAATTGTTTGGAACAATGCAAGAATAAATGTGACGTAAAGCACTTGGTCTACACATCTATGGAATCTTTTCAAATGACGTCTCAGTTATACTCAGTTCACAAACCGGGTCGTACACACTTCTACACTTTGTAAACTACGCCAAACTCGGCCGGCTCCACGTCAAAGCTTTGCACATAACAACGGCTACAGATACGTTCCTCAAAATCAATTTGCTTTGTAACTTTACTAATATCTCAAATGTTCTACGAATTATTAATTTACCCGTTCACAATATTAATATTGGCCGCTTTTAATCTACTTAAGTCGATCCAATTAGACTGTAAAGACGTACTATTCTTTATTAAGTATGCTCCTGGGAAATAATGTAGCTTGCACTACTGGAGGGAGTGGTATAAAAGCTCGAGCAGCTATTCAGCAAACGAGTTAGTTTTCTTAGTGAGTGGTCCCTTTGTTTGGTATTTTTGAATAAAAATGAACAAAATGGCCAGTTTAAGATTGAATAAGAACACATCATGAAGATTAACTACTTTTTAAGGTATAGTGAAGTGTATAACTTGTCCAACAAAGTAACATAAACATCAATTGTGGGTGATTTATGAAATATTCTTTCACAAAAACACTCGTGTAAAAAATAATGTGTGCCTATTAAGCGGAATGTAAACAGATCGTAAAGCTCAATCATGCTTGAACGCGTAAAAATTCAGATCCGGGGGATCGAACGTAATCTTTTGATTAAATTCTTATCTGCGTGGATGTATTTTGCAAGTCGTGATGTGATTTTAATGTAGTTACTTCTGGATTGGCTTTTTATTCGCATGAATGTTCATATGTGTTTTTATACGTAATACGCTCGTGTTCGTCACAGAAAAGCCGCCTTATATTACAGTATAAGCTCGGCTGGATGATATCTTTGAATTGCAAAATACTGACGTAAAAATACCGCTTTAACATTGCAATTCTTATGACTGTTTAAATTGATGGTTCAACGACCTACAAAAGGCGGAATCGCATATCAAACCCATCAGAAATTATGAATATTGTTAAGAAGCGGTGAATACCTACCAACAGGTAACCATGCTCTTGTTTGATCCCATGTTACTTTAAATAATAATGTTTTAATTGTTTTTTAAACTCAAATGAGACTTTATTTTTTACTTATAAAACTTAATTACACGTTAATCAAGTAGGTATACCAACTATAAAAAATATTTAACTTTGGTTTTTAGATGATTTACAAAATGTTAACATCATCATCATCAACAGCCTATATAAAATGTTAACAGAATTGTGATTATTATAGTCTTATGTCAATTACAAAATCTTCACTAATATATTATTTACACAAATGCAGGCAAAATCTAGGCAATGTAATGTACATTTGTCACTAAATTTATTTATTATTTTAATTGTTTTTGTTAATAGCAATTTAAAAGAGTTTTAACAACAATTATCATTTAGATAGTTGTTAACTATGCGTTAACTTAAACGCTCGAAAGTATTATAAAATTTTCCCTTTGATTGCCCAACCGTGTCATTCAATATGTGTAACCTCGATCACGTCAAATCATTAGCAGTCAATTAGACAAGCCAAATCAATAAACACACGCTGGAACTATGTTGGAATAACTCTAAGAGTATGTCTCAATAATATAAGTCAGCTTGGACTAAGCGCGGCGTTTATTGCTTGGTCTGTTCTCAATTAGTAGCAGTCGTTTACATACGTCACAAAATTTATGAGCTCCTTGTTTTCCCAAGCACAAGACCGACCAAAACTAGAAAATTTAAATTTAACTAAGTACTGATGGATTATTAACCTTTCTGACAAATGGGATAAAACGGAAAGCTCTGAATGAGATATATACATACGTATATATTATATATACACATATATATATATATGCAGACTAAAGATTAATTATGTTTATGATTTGTTATTGAGGGTATTCATTGTGCTAATGAAGTCATTTCTAATTGGACAGTTTTGCGAGTTACCGCTAGAAAATTGAGTTATTTTCTGCCCTAGCCTTCTTACATTCGGTCTACAATTCTACTTTCGATAGTTGCCATGGCAATGCTAATAGGCATAGCCATTTCTAATATATTTTAAGTATAAAAAATAGTAACAATATGGACGTTGGGGAGGAACTTAACAAAGAAGATTCTTTTAATAAAATTGCGCCCGGATAAAGCGGAGCCCGACCGCTAGATTACAACATTATTGGAATAGTAGGACAATTTTCTAGTACCTACATACCTATCGTAATTTAATTGTCAGTGCAACAAAAAACTTGATGTTTGAACTAATCCATTAGGCACACCCAAACAACGTGAAACATAGTTTTTATGAACTTACAGGACTTGAGAATGCAACCTAACCGCTATTTCATTGTTGTTTACCATTAATTTAGTTGTAGTTGAATTAGATGCTGTCTATATTTACCACTACTCTTGACTCTTTGCTCAATTTTCCTGCATACTGCTTTATAATCAGATCTGAAACGCGTTCAACGTTGAATATATTGGATGGTGTATTCTTGTTTACCACACGGCGCAACGAGCCCCAAACACATAACAAGTTCATCGCTATGCGTACCACAATATTGTGATGTAAACATTCTCTGGCCGTAAATCTTCGTCAGATACATTTTTCTCACAACAGGAACTGTCGTTAATTGTTTATTCCATGTTTTTCATTGTATATAACTTTATATTTTTTAATATATGCTTATATTTTGTTCACTGACCGCCTTGACTAACTTGATTGACAGCCTGACTGACTTGATTATTAGCGTACAGAGTCAAGCTAACTCGGGTTCGAGCCCCAGATAAGGCAATATTGCTTTGCATCTAATTACGTGGAAACTAAAACTAGCAAAGGGTACAAGCGTCGGGAATACAACCTTGAGAGACAAGGATGTATGTCGGACATTTATTGTTACATCCAACAGCATATTGTAGGTATGCTGTGGCATTAGGATCCCACCACGGTATCCCCTGCCTGTCGTAAAAGGCGACTCAAAGGGGCCTTTGGGGTCACTGGACACGCTGCTGGGGGCAGTGCGTTCTCACTGAAAGTGTCCCCGAGAGGGGCGGTGGCACCGTGGCCTGTGTCCGTTGCGGGCGCCCACCCACAACTGGGCGCCCGAACCAAGCTATTGGGGGTGCAACTGCGCCCCCCAGAACTCCGAGACGGCTGAGACATCGTCGTCTCGGAGGCGCATCGGGCGGGTGCGGCATCATTGTGGGTGCCTCTCACCCACACATTGTGGTCCCCCCATTCGGCGCGAAGATGGCCACCGGGGGGGTTTGGTCGGTATGCCGGCATAGGGATTTTGTTAGGGACCCGGCATTAACATCTGCGCGGTCGTGACGTCGCTGCGCGCCGGGCTAGAAGGCCGGTGACCCCGACATACGCTTCTCGCTCCCAGGGCTGCCGGGAAGTAGAGCCATAACCAGCCTTCCCCTCGAAAAAAAAAAAGGCTGGCCGAATATTCCATCGTTTTTTAACTTAAGTAAAACAATACATATACTACATTTAAGCAAATGACCACAAAAGAGACAATACTTTTGTAAACATTTCGTGTTTTCTATCGAAAGGTTATTATTAATTAAAAAATATCTATATAACAGTTTAATGGCCTTAGTATGGGTTACAAAAAGCCGAGAGCAATTTTCCCGTGCTCCAAATTAGTGGTCACGAACCTAAATCGTACTCATGGACAGCATAATAAGTGTAGGAACTGTGCCGAAATTTGATCCGCATATCAGATAGGCGCGATTGTGTCGGTAAATGTATGAAGGAGCCTCTTTAATATGTATCAAGTTCAATAGTCATCTAAGGTTTCAATTATTTCGTAGGTACCCTATTATAACAGTATGATTTTCTTACTTAAAACAGAGCGTTCTTTTTGCCACTTGTATATTCAGTGGCGTAATTACTTGGATTTGAGAAAAAATATGTAAATCCATGTGCCTTTAAACCTAGAAAGTGAAAATGTTTTCTGAGTTCTTTTCCTTTTTAGACTTGTGAAATCATCTTTATAGCAATTTTTCCTAACATCACATACATACATAAACTCACGCCTGTATTCCCCGAAGAGGTAGGCAGAGGTGCATTTCTGCACCCACATTTCGCCAAGTATGTATCAGTCCCACGTAATAGGGGGCGAGCCTATTGCCGTTTTTCGGGCACATTTCCAGACTCCGTGCAGTTACCGAGAATTTCCTAATGGAAAAACCCAATAACACTTTGCCCGACCCGGGAATCGAACCCAGGACCTCTAGATCGCACGGCACATACTTGTACCGCGAGACCACGAGGCAGTTTTTCCTAACAATACCCATGATTTTCTAATCTAATTGTCAATTTGTCCCTTTACCTTTTCTTTTCAAAAGTAAATATATTAACCTATAACCTATGTAATAAATATTTATTTCAGTCAGTTAGTCCGTTAATAAAATTGAATTGAATTTGTCTTTTCTTGAAATAAATAGCCAATAAAATCTAACTATTAGTAACTGCCATAACATTTTTCTAATAAGTTCAAAAATATCAACAAAAATAAAATTGAAGATCAATCATCAGTTAAGTTATACGTTACCTATGTGAAAACAGGAAAAAATTAAAAGGGTTACGATGAGTCATCTTAAACGTATGATACAAAAATATCATACATGTATCTTTATTTATTAAATCGATGTAAAAATAATAGGATTTATCTTTTAGCACTAACTATACCTACTCCATTCTTGGTTGTCTGTAAGAGATCGCTTTGTGCGATAAGACCGCCTTTTGTACGAGTCTAATGTAATGTACTTCATTGTATTTTTATAATGTGTACAATAAAGTTTTAAATAAATAAATACCTAATATGAAGTTATGTCACTACATAATATTAGTGTACAAGTAGCTTTTGTACTTAGGTCAAGCATAGGATCATGGTTAGTTTCAATAAAGTATAATAAGTAGTTGAAATAAAATCTATTCGGTAAACATTACTAAACTTATCCGTCCGTAAGTAATTCATACAATTGTTTATTGTAACGCGTGGAAAGTTAAGCTAACGAACAAAAAGTTTACTAAATAAGTAATGACTGTTACCATCGCTTGACGGAATGATTTCAGTTTACAGAGATTTATATCCTGTAGATGTCTTAAATGTACGATTTTAGTATGTACAAAAAGCGCATAAGATAAATTTTGTCCCCAATACAGTAATGGTTTACCGATATCACACAATTACACAATAATTATTTACATTTTTAACCAACATACACAAAATTCTCATACAAAATTGTAATGTGCTGCTAAACGCACCTCCGCCCCTCCTTATTCGTACCCTTATTATATTCGACAGGGCATTAGGAACGACATCTTATTCTTTGCGGTTCAATAAAACGTGTTTTATATTATACAAATGTCGCGTACATTGAGGGTTGGAAGTGTCACCACAGGCCACAAGCTGCGGCGAGGCCACAGCCACCGAGAAAATGTAATTACACAAGCACTCCGTCTCAGGCGCGTCACAAAGTGTCTATTATGTCGGACGAGCAATCGAGAGTTCTACAGTTCTACATTAAATATGCACCGATTGATTTACATATACTTATCCTTTTTGACGTTGCTTTATGAACCACCATGCCTCTTATACCTATCATATGGAAAGTACTTAGATACTGAGATGGAATTTTAGCTATGACTTTTATGAAATATTATCTGTGCGGCCCAGCTAAGAGAAGGCTCAATTTTATTAATATATAATATATTTAGCCTTTTTTCTTACCAAAGATCCTATGAAAACGTCCATGCCAAAAAATATCCAAATAGATCTAGTGGTTTAGTAGTGATATCGTAACAGAGAGAGAGACCAAGTTATTTTCACATTTTAATAATAATAATAATATAGATTAAAATAAATACGGGTGTTAATAGATATATTAAAAATCATTACATAATAAGTACATTCTACATGAGTTCATCACCAATCGAGACAATTATTACGGGCCGATTGCTCATGTGTTTCACAATCGATCCAAGAAATACAATCGTGTCCACGTATTATTTCTCTTGGAAATGTTTTCTCTGTTTAAGATTAAGTATCCCCATTTCCAAACATTAAAGAATAGTTAACATCGTGGTGTGCTATAAATAAAAGATTTAACTAACACAGTTTATGGGACTATAAATTCAGATGCATAAGTCTACGTTTTCAGATAGGTACTATATTTATTGTACCATTGCCCATTGGTACGTAAAATGATATATGTTTCAGAAGAATACAGTATTACAAAAATGAATTAATTACGAACGGTTTTTTATTGACCCAATTAATAACAAATTCAACAGTTATTAATATTTGATTACCCTTGCGTAGTTTTTGGCGTATAAAAAGTTTTCAATGGTAGCAACGAAATCTTACTTGGAATTTTCAGAGTAGCAAAAGATTACTTCTTTGCTCATATTAAGATACTTTATAGCACCGGACGGACAGAAGCGATTACTTACGATAATGCTTTTCGTCGATCAACTCTGAATATAGGTTTTCCAACGGTGACACTCTTTTTAATTACATTTATTTTTTACGAGCAGTTTTTTAATCATTAAGGCATAACAGATACCTACAGAACAATCACACATAAAATAATGCTTTTATGATGATTTAAGATACTTTCATGCAATATTTTGACAAACATAATTTAACTGAGCCATTCTAATTTTTCTAGGATTTTAAATGCAAATGGGAATGTAACGGCTTTCGGCGGAAATGCTGTTACTAAGAAAAACTCTTATTTATTAACTCTTACTGTACGAAGTATTAATTTTATTACGCGAAAATAGTTTGTAAAGCGTTTTAAGCTTTCCTGTAAGTTTCAGTAATTTTTATAAAAACCCTGTAATTTTTATTATAAAAATAAAGAAAATAAAACATGTCCAGTCCAAGCACTTAAGTAATTATTACAAGTACGTCATATATTCTCGTTATTTTTTCCTTTCACACCCACTCGCTAGAATATTTTGATTTCCAAGTTACTCAAGGAAATTGAATGTCAACAAACGAGTCAACTTTATTCCGAGAGGCTTCATTGTATCCAACGAAACATTATTTATTCGCTAAAGAAAATATTTTCAAGCGCATTTGTCGTTCTGGTTCCATGATTTGTAAACGTTCGTTTCGTTTGATTAAGTAAATTTATTTTGTAAAACTAGTTCGCAGCGACGGAAGCCAAATCAATATATAGCATTGTTTCTTTCGTGCGGAGTATTTGCAGACAGGAGCGAATAACAAGAGACCATCATAGTACTCTACTTCTTTTTATTTTTTGTCTGATATTATTTTAAAGTATACTGGTCAATATTCAGTATAATATTGACTTATACGTGACATGACGGCTGATGGGATGTTTGGAAGGATAAAACATACCTACTGCGCCGACCCTAAATAAATTAAATTAATGTTATAAAATAATAGGATACTTAAGGTAAGTCGTGATGGCCTCGAGTTTTATGCACGCGGTCGAGAATCTCGACGGTCGCAGGTTCAAAGGTGTGTGTACACCTCTGACCTTTCGTGTATTCACAATGAATTATCACGTACTTTAGCCGTAAAGGAAAACATTGTGATGAAACCTGCTCACCTTAAAGTTCTTAAGAATTTCTTAGGTGTGTAGTCCGCCAACCCGGACTAGGCCAGCGTGGTGGACTAAGGCCTAAACTCTCTCCGTTGTAAAGGAGGCCCGTGCTCAGCAGTGGGACGTATATGAGCTGATGTTGATGATGAATCTTTTACAATTTTAAACGGTCAGTTGTAACGTAGGATTGATCCGTCTAACGTCTATGAGAAGAAACAATTACCTATAGTTTAAGACTTTAATTATAATATTTTCCGTTGGTATAAATATTATTTCACACTTAATCAAAATTGTCAAACGTACAGTAAAAACACAGACAACCTATCCTATAGACGACGCATTACTGGGGAGATGCTTTCGCCGACGTTATGCCCTGACACGACATAACCGCCGGCCCCGCCCCTTAACGTGACTCATTCCGCCGCCGAGTGTCGCAGTGACATATTGTCCCTGTTTTAAAAATATTAACTGTCATAATGCCGTATTGTTCAGTGAAATTTTGTGGAAAGAGCAGCACAACATCTAGTCTTGCAAAAGATCGTATTACATTTCACAGGTAAGTTATTATTCTTTCATTAATCACTAAAATAACTATATACTAAAAATAAAATATTAAAAATTCTGGCGTTTAAGTCGTATTTGCATCTCTTTCTTTCTTATTTGAATTCATATAACATTATCTCGCTCTCTCTTTGACACGCAGACTAGTAATGAGACACAATATAATTATTGTTTTATCGACAAATAATATTGAGATCGATATTTTTATAGACTGTATATCGTTGTTTGTCTGTTGTTCAAAAGGTTTCCCAAGTGCCCTGAAGTGAAAAAAAAATGGATTGACGCTACCAAACGAGATGATAATTGGTTTCCTGGAAAAAATCACGTTATTTGTTCGCCGACTTACTGCACCATCAGTTTGACTTTGAAAACGTCAATCATTTGATTGATTTAATAAAATGCGTAATTAATATATATATCGACATACGTTTGGCTTATTTAACAAAAAAAAAACTGAATCAAAATCAATAAGGAGAGTTTATACAAAATTAATACATTTTAGAAGTCAATAGTTGATAAATAATATTTACTTTTAATTGATGAATATTTACTTTCGTAACGAATATTTATTTTCTCGTCTCCGGAAAGTTAATAACTCTTTTATGGGGAAATGTATACGCTTCTATAACAAACTTCGGAAGGCTCTTAGGGAGTTTCCCTTGACAAAATTTAAGAAATCAATTAAAGATAAGCTTTATAAAAAAGCATACTATAAAATTTCAGAGTTTATTGAAGATAATAAGCCTTAGTCCGCCAACCCGCACTAGGCCAGCGTGGTGGACTAAGGCCTAAACCCTCTCAGTTGTAGAGGAGGCCCGTGCCCAGCAGTGGGACGTATTCGGGCTGATGATGATGAATAAGCCTTGGGAGTAAGTAAATTGATCGGAGTTTTGTTTTGTTGCTACAGTTTGTATCATTATGACATTTATAATGTAAAATTGAAATAATGTAATGAAAAAAACATATATTGCTATTCTTTAAAGAAAAAATGACATGTCGTGTTGCTGAGAGAGTTTCTTGCCGTTTCTTCTCCACAGCGATAACACGTTGCGAAGCGGCAATAGTTTAAAAATAGTGTAAAATTGACGATTCTAAAGAACTTGTAAAAGTCTATTTGAATAAAGATAATTTGACTTTGACTTTGATGATTGTTTAACTTATAAGTATTAAAAATTTATATGAAAATTAATATGTTTTTTTTATTTTTCCTTTATACTATAAACTTTGTAGATTATCGATAATTATTAGTTTATCCCATCTCTAGTGCGCACTAGAATGTTATCAGTGTCTTGAAGCGTCCAATGAAAACTAGCCGACTGCCCCCGTACCCCGCCACGATTTAGCGATTTTGTTTTCATATTAAAATTAAGAGAAGCGGAGTCTATAGGTTAGGTTGTCTGTGAGTAAAAACTAAAGGTTGAGTTTATAAAGATATCCATATCTCAAAAATCGTTGACCTTTGAACTGAAGTGCCTGTAAGCTGAGCCCGACATATTAATTGTTCGCCGTATTCTATTACACATATTGAAATGTCAAGTGACAAAAAGTAATTTAATTAGTAATTACATAATATATTCAGTTTAAGGCTTTACGAGTAATTGTACTTTAATTAGTTACGAGCTTAAAGACGTGATTTTAATTTATATGTACTTACATACCTACAATTTTAAGGTTCCTTATCCCACAAACAGTGGAGGCCTTCTTGTTTGCGAAATGTGACATCTTTATCTCGTAAATATATTAAGTTTGGTCTTAGTAAGCACTCGTAATACCTATTAGGCAACACATGTGACTTGAAAAGTTTAAAATACGTAGTAGAAAATTATAAAAGATTTATTTATAAGTTTAACAATTTTATAATTATATTTTTCTGAAATATTGTCAAGAAAAATGGGCTTAGAAGTTTCGGTACTGCGCGGATTGGTACGCGTTACACTGTTTGACGCGGGCATATGAAGGTTAAATCAGGTATTTTAGGATACAGATACATTTTCATATGAGAGAAAATGTTTTAGGTAATATCATCATCATCATCATCATCATCAGCCCATATACGTCCCACTGCTGGGCACGGGCCTCCTCTACATCTGAGAGGGTTTAGGCCTTAGTCCACCACGCTGGCCTAGTGCGGGTTGGCGGACTACACACCTAAGAAATTCCTAAGAACTTTAAGGTGTGCAGGTTTTATCACGATGTTTTCCTTCACCGTTAAAGCAAGTGATAATTCATTGTGAATACACACATAACTTCGAAAAGTCAGAGGTGTGCCTGGGGTTTGAACCTGCGACCGCCATATGCAATGAAATAAGAATCAATAAAATTAAATGACTATATATAAAACATATGACATTATATATTATACATATGTTGGGTATAAAACATTTAATTACACTTCTCTCCCATTTACATATTTTTGAAATCGTAATATTATGTTATGAACAAACTTTCACGAAAAACATACTGAATACTAATTACTTTTATTAGTTACAAAACTTTTTTTAGTTCATATTTTTGTAGATAATTGTTAAATAAACCCAATTGGATTTATTAAATTTGATACTTAAAAAAACGACATACTCAAAGACGCTTAATATCGAAGTAGGTCAATGAAGAAGCTCTTTAAGTAGGTATATTGTATGTTACATATGGGATAAAAGCTTTTCACACAGCTGCAAGAGCAATATCAATATCAAAAGAAAAAAACACAGCCAATCGGCAATTAACTAAACTTAAATTTAGTTAACATTTTTTTTCTTTATTTAAAAACCTTAATCTAGTTTAAAACCATGTCGCTCTATACAACTTCAAACACACTAACTTCTACGTCTTAATCCTACTTTAGCTAATTTAATAAGTATCTTATTTCTTTGGGATTTCTTTCTAACAAAGGGATGCCAAGATGCTATTACATCCGCCAATACCTTCCAAAATTGAACGATGTTGATGATCTTCATTTCGAAAGCATTCCATTAAAATGTGGAAAACATCTTCTAATTTGTCACAATAGTTTAGTTAACATTGAAATCACCGACAAGTAAAACAATTTTGCATTCTATTGTTGGATAGTGCAAATTAAGTTGAATTTAAAATACTTATTATTATTTGTAACGAATTTATAACCAGGAAATTCAAAGACTTAAGTACATAAATACCTAACATTTACTGGATTCTCAAGTCTTTTATTAATCAAATTCCGTTTCAAATTGGTATTTGCACTGCAGTTTTCATTTACGGTTGAAAATTGCTCTGCAACTATTTTGTTTGATGTGATAATAGTCCGAGTTTCAATGGATTCTCAATTCGATAGTCTAAACAAACAGCCAGTCCGTCCTAGTTAAAACAGGCGATTGTTTGAACAAGTTACGTTCAAAATGTGTAATCTACGCGACGTGGAAATAACAATTTAAATGATTAAGGAAATAGATTTCTAACTGAAATAGACCACATTTTTTTTTTACCGATTTAAATTGTAGAGAATATGGAAAACGACAAACTTTCTATCGTTTTCGGAACTCCTAAAGTAAAAGCAGGGAGACAGAGACGTCTTAAGATAAGAAATAACTTAACGAAATTAAAATACAACTTCCTCTTAAACTCAGCATTAACTTAAAATGTGAAAGCCGTACAGAGTGCTCGTTTAAACTTTTGATTAGGTTAACTTTGTTTATGTACCATAAAATACCTCTGCAGTTGAACTAAACGCAATCAAAAGTTTAGAAAGCCGATACACCGCGATGCGCTTCGAACTGTATGAAGGGACTCCACCCAAGTATTGAATAGTTTGTAAATAAGTTTCTTCGCATATAGCTACTTCGTTTAATGTAGGTGAATGTAATTGGTTCGATAATTACAGTTTTTGATTTTCTTAGCATAAAGGTTGCGTAATGTTATGGGGCGATGAAACATCAGTCTCTGATAATATAATAGTAATTAGGTACTAGCAAAATTTACTATATACAGCTACTTGTACTATTTTACGCTTTTCATTTCCATTAAACGAGGTTAAATTATTGTGTTAATTAAGAACGTAACTCACTTTTCGCAGTATAGGTACTCTTCGAATATGCACAATACGAGTACCTAGTTGTGTCTTGGTATTTAAAACATTGAGTTTTATTCATAATGGATATAAAACACTTTTTAGAATAAGATTTTAGGAAGGAAGAAAGAAATAGGTACTACTTAGGCGTTATACTCTAAAAGTGTGAAATGCGAAATCAAGATCCTTATGTTAGTTTTTTCTCATTAAACCTTTAATAAACATTTATATTTAAACATATAGTATAATACTTACATGTTCGAATATATGCATGGATGAGTTCATCATACACGTAGAATCCGCCCTGTCTACGTCAGTTCCATCGATAATCGATTTCAAGTCAAACGTAACGAGGAACAATAGGAGGAATAAAAATGTGGAAAAAATCGTTTTGGTCTAAACTTTCGCATACAGAGTTGCGGGCAACAGCTAGTATATTAAAAATATATATAGTATAAACGCATTATGGTAATTATTATTCGCTCCTAAAATTGAAAATATTGTAATCGACATACCTATTATAAAACAATATTGACGTAGTTTAAACTCAACTGTTATAAAATCTTTATTGTGCTATTATAATATATGCTCGCTACTCAGACTTTATTCCACTCCAGTTAAAATGTTTTGTCTCGAATGTTAACATTCTGCTCGAGATATCGTTAAAAGTTGGCTTCTCGTCTTTGTACATTTGTCTTCAAATCTCTTTCCGTTAATTTTCTCAAGTTCGATCGTCAAAATCGTTTCAACTTCAGTGGAAATTTCTTAAGCATACCGGTCTCGGCATTTGCACATTACTTATGAATGAATGGTAATACAACTGTATGTTTAAGGTTGGTGGAGTACCTATTGTTGGAGTTATGCTAAACTACACAAAGCGAATCAGGTAGGGAGAATGCGAGTATAATTAGGACGCTGAGTAAACGAAATGGTAGTCTTTATTCAAAGATCTATAAATAATGCAGTGTTAATGGAAAACAAGCAGCTATTAGCTTTAGAAATGCCTCATTTAGATTACGGAAGATAACAATGACGTCAATGGCAAATTGTAGTTTTGAATTTCAACATAAATCTAGTAAAGAATGATCACAACAATCTGTATTTTTTATTTATCTATATCCATATTCAAATTTATCTATAAATGAATTATACCACCGATATAAAAAAAGTATAAAGATATTGCAAATAAAAGTAAATTGAAATTGTTTTTTAAGTACCTTTCTTCAACTCATTCTACACGAATGTTATTTGTAAAACGGCAATAAATTTTCGTACATTACCAAATTACAATTTACCCATCACTCCGGAGATTTACTGTTTTTGTAACTTTTATAGAACAATATTGATAGAAATATAAACATATTCGTTTGGTTTACGTCGAGTTATGACGCAGCGTGCCTCAAGGCGCAAACAACCTTGCAATATCATGACGGCGTCAATGGATTTACAAAATACTGTTTGAAATGTGAAAATATTTAAAAAAATTGTTAGAGGCCATCACATTTTCATGTTTTATGGGAAAATATTTAAGATATACCGATTCACGTTGTGCCTTCCAAAAGCAAGGTATAGGAAATTACTGCCCTGTGGCAAGGGGGCGTTAGAATCCCACCACGGTATCCCCTGCCTGTCGTAAAAGGCGACTCAAAGGGGCCTCACTAAAAGTGACCCCGAGAGGGGCGGCGGCACTGTGGCCTGTGTCCGTCGCGGGCGCCCATCCACAACCGGGGCGCCCAAACTAAGCTAGTGGGGGTGCAACTGCGCCCCCTAAAACTCCAAGACGGCCGAGAAAGGAGGCGCAACGGGCGGCTGTGGAATTACGGTGGGCACTTCTTGCCCACGTACCGTACCCACTTGGCGCGGAGATGGCCACCGGGGGGTTTTGGTCGGTATGCCGGTTTAGGGATTTTGTTAGGGACCCAGCCCGGCACTTACATCTGCGCGTGCGTGACGTCGCCGCGCGCCGGGCTGGAAGGCCGGTAACCCCGACATACGCTTCCTGCCCCCCTCCCCCAGGGCTGGCGGGAAGTAGAGCCATAACCAGCTTTCCCCTCGCCAAAAAAAGGTATAGGAAATTAACTATAAAATATATTTTTTATTTTTTATCATCAACACGTACAACTATCTTAGATAAGAATTTTAGGTAGGTACTATGTTATTTATATGTATTTTAGTAGATATACATAAAATTCTGTTTACTCGTCTAGGCATAATATTACCTAAAAGGATAGTGTTACTTTCCCGCCTAGTTTACATTAAGGGATATGAAAAAGAAATTATTCCTTTCTATGGATTTTTCTGTAGCTATGAAACACGGTAACATCTGAATTATAGCGTCGTCATAAGCCATTGACCTCATTTCTTTTACTATTCTACCCATAAAACACTGGAAAATAACGTATCCTCTTCTGGGTTTATTTAATATCGACGGATATTATGAAATCTTACACTCTGGGCCTTATGATCGCGCCATTTTTACGAAGAATAAAAGATTTAAGTATTAGGTATTCGGGATTTGATATAATTTTTATACATAAGCTAAAAATATAACGCAACTTATATTTATCATTTTTAATTTTTTTTATGATCTAGTATTGTATTTATTTAGTAGGCCGACTAATCGCTACAAAATGTGTACTAATTAATAACTTATTTAATTAACTTAACTTCTCGATTATTCCTTATTTTTACAACGTCAATCACACGTATTTAATAAGAACCAAGTAATTACAAAATTCCATTTAAGTAAAGTTTATTGGTGCGAGGAAAATTTTCACTCAGCAAATTAAATCGATTCATCTTGGCTTCCTTTTAGAAAAGTACTTAAGTAATTAGAGTAGCTATAATGTCACATTTTGAATGGCAATTTTAAATTAACAAACCATGAAAGTAATTGAATAATTTGATTATGAAACTTTGTCTTTTGTTGCGTATCGAGGAATCATGCGAATAATTTAATATTAGAAGTTCGAATAAAATTAATACCTACTTAAAAATTCTGGAATTTGATGCGTGTATACCTACTTACTTATAAATTATAAGATACTTAAAAATACGCATCAGGGACAAATAAAATTAAACACTATAAGTATTTGAGGTTAGTGTGTTTGTTATAATTATAACATATACCTACATAATACATACATATTATAAGATACATAAAAAAATTATACGACGAATAATAAAAAGAATCTACACAGGTATCCTTTCTCTCGTGGTATAATTATGCATATACGATCCACTGTTATTAAGTATTTATTGTAAAATACTCGATTACAGAAAGCGAATGCGAAACTTTAGACAACAAGAAAGTTTTTTCCCCGTATCGGCCACATTTTTCACTGCTGCTTTGCTCCGATTATGCCTAGAGTCTTGCTCGACATATGGACTATTCAACACAAAAATATTTTTAATTTGAACCAGAAGTTCCAGAGCGGCGCGTTCAACTAATCAAAACAAAAATATCTTCAGCTTTTTATATTAGTATTGATTAGTTAAAAATATTAATTATAATAATAATTAGTGCATTTTAATATCTGCGCTGCTTGTGATGCCAGTACCAAGAAATAAATATAACAAAAAAACTTTTATCTAGGTACTTATAGTTAATTTTAGGCCTTCTGTTCTTGTCCCTTACTAATCTATGATATGTGTTTGAAAAGAAATTATTTAAAAATTATCTTATCTATTAGCCATTACGAATAACATTTACTTATATATGAATGCCACGTATATTTCGTAAATAAAAACTATCTTAAAAATTTATTGAGAAAAAAAAACAAATTATTATTATCAGTATTTACCTACCTAATGTAGCTTGCGAAATTATTGTTAATTTTGGAAATGCCATACTGTAAAATACATGGTATATACGATATATTTTAGTTCATACTTGTCTATAAAAAGAAGTTATAACGCTAGGTAATAGAAATGTTTGTGTCCTTCATATAAAAAACTGAAGTCAGCAAATGTTTGTCTTCACACATAAAAAGCGCAATAGAAAAACTTATTACGAAACGAGACAAGTGATGAATAGTTAGGCGTCATCCAGTCGTAGTCGTGATTTTTATAACGTTATGTGAATCTAACAATGTCGAACATTTTTTTTCCAGATAAACGCCGAATCTATGAAGATGGGCCGAAATTCAGGTGGTGTGGACGCCAACGGGGAGCTCAGAATACTTCTTGTTGTGACCGTTATTGTCGGATTGCTTCTCATGTTTTCACTACTCATGTGCTACGCGTGCGTTCTTAAGCGATTATGTTGTGGTACTCCAAGAGAACGAGCGAAAAATCTTGCATGTGCCAGAAGAACTGAAAGCTACCCGATGGGTGACGTCACTCTGCTTTCACAGCCAACAGAAAGTGAACGTGTATAGAAACAGTAACAAATCTTATTAAAGATTTAGTGTTCATTGATGCTCTCGGCATCACTTCAATACAGGGTGATTTCAAACGATTTGTTTATTCAACTGCAGCCATCTTTAAACAGACGTTCAAAGACTGATTCACTCAGTTTTATCCAAAAAGATATGGATGTATTATAGCGTAGCTTACAAAAGTTCTCTATACCTTTACCTGTTTAATGTTCTAGAATGTAGGTATCCTAAAAACCTATTTAAAAATAGGATTCAATATGTTCTGCGAAGAAATAAAATCCTCATATTAATAGTTTAGATTTAGAGAATTGTTCAACCGTAATGAACAATAGTGTGGGTTACTTAACCCTTTTAAAACTACTTAGTTAATCAGGAAGATCTGGTTTAATACTATAACTAACTATACTTATAACTTCGCCATTTTTTTAATGACACTTTTCTAATAATTTGGTTAGTTTAGTTTTAGTAAGTCACTACTAGCTTATTACAGTATCAAGTAATAATTACATTAATGTTTTTTTGTTATAATCAGTCATACCCTAAGTTCCCTTGTATGCACTACAATAATTATGTTAAATGAATGTACATTGGGTGTGCATTTTAAGAATTACTTAAATACGTTTGATTTGGTAGCTACAGTAAAAAAAATTTTTATTACTAGTTGCGTTTTATTTTTTGGTCCTGTAAGTTGGGAGTTTGTTAAGTTGTTAATTTGGTACCAATTTAATTTTAAGAATCTATCTACTGTATGTAATTGTACATGTTCGTAATGCCTAAGAACGTCCTCTTAAATAGTTTGATAAAATCTAAATTACCTATGATCAATGTAGATAGCAGTTTCCTTTACATGGATTACAATTGAAAAAACTATAATATGAATTTCACTTCATTTATATTGTGTTCGATGATAAAAATATTGAGACGCATTTTTATGAAATAGCCATACCTACATTGTCTGTATGTCTTCTCTCTATTTATAAGTAATATATCACACGTAATTTATCGAGATGTTTTATGAGTGACATTGAACGTATGTAGCCCCAGAATCGATTACTAAATAAAAACAACACATTTAGTTTGCAATCAGTTATCTTCTTATAAATTTACAAACATGAACGGTATACAAGTGTTCATTATAATTATGATTACATTTAAATACTGCAGCAAGTATGTTCCGGAAGAATCGTTTTCATATTCTTAATGAATTATTTATTATATGATAATTTCGCTCGTAGACGTATAGGTACTTACTGGGCAACATAAGTTACAAGTATTTGATAAATAATTTACCTCTTGTATAATTTGCTATCACAGGCATGTTAAAACTAGATACATTACTGAGATATAACTACCATGAATGTCATAAAATATGTGTGAAATTTAGACTAATAAAGAAAATTTAAATACTTTAACTGTGTATTTACTTATAAAAAAACTATCGATTTTATTCGAAAACTAATGCAGCTAGATGTGTTTTTAAGTAACACAAACGAATTATAGATAGGCATAAAATGGATAGATTTTTTATTTTTCATTTTTTTTATTTATAAATCCGGGCGAAGTCGTCTCATCCCACATTTTGAAAACATACACATACAATGTGTAATGAACCACTAAATAAATAAAATCATATTCAGGTTGTCTATAAAATAAATAGTTTATTGTAAAATACATAACATATATATTTTTATGTGACCACCATACTAATAAAAACCATATTAATAAAAACAATAATCAAATAGATTTAATAAAAAAATATATACCAATAAAGTTTATTGATACCAAACTTCAAAAACAACAAACAATCCATTTTATATAGTCAAAAAAACAATTTTATTATAAATTTTTAAAATAATAATAATTTGTAATAATTGAAATCTGCAGAAGTTTTATAAAATTTAGAAAATATAAAATCAAATAGTGAAATGTAAGGCACATTAGATGTCATTAAAAAAACTGGCATTCACTACCTACTACTATACAACATAAGTATGCATTTACATATATTAGTTGCAATTATTTCCTGAATTATATTATTATTATACCCTATGTATAACTTTATTATATTTTTAACCAATACACGGTGGTGTGAGGAATATAAAACATGTTAATATTTCTAATATATCATGGCTTGATTTTTACAAATATACACTTTAATAACATTGTATAAATAATTTTAAGAACAAACTTTTGATTACATCTGTATAATATATTAATATTGAAATATAATATGTCGATCACAATTAAGGCGTGTAATTTTGCTCCCTAAGCACTCCGTGGACCATGGTCCGTAATGACTGAGGCTTACAATACTCTTCTAGCCAATTGAACACTCCCGCCGAGAACTCTGCAAAGTTGTTGGTTGGAACTGACTCAAATGACTCAAACAGTTTGTCCATGATACCCTGGAACTAAAACAAAATTTATTTTATTTAAAGGTGTATTAATTAAAGGTTTGTTGATTTATATAAATCAACAAAATTACTGCCTATAATGTCAAGTTTTTTATGATAAATAAAATGTGGAGTCACTGTGATAAGATTGTAGACAGTTTAAGGATGATGTGGTTTATAAATAAATGACGAAGCTATGTTTATATAGAAATATTATTGTAATGCTATGATTACGAAAAAATATTTCGATTATCATAGTCATTATTACTTTAAAAAGTCGAAACAGTGTCCGTGGGCGGTCTAGAAGCTTCTGTGTGATCGAGGGCCGGCGGACGCATGGTGTCGGACGCGGCCCCCTGGACCCCACGTATTGGCGGTCACGTGTCCGCCGCGGCCCACTGGGCTATATATGCTTTTTATTCTGGCGTTCAATGTGTTAAGACTTATTTATGTAGATTCATTAATTTGTCTAAGAAAAAATATTAAAAAGGTTTTACACTATGTACATAGAACATTTCTTCAAACAATTAGATGGTACTTACAACTTGGAACTTATCCTGATCCGTTAGTCTTTGTTCATTAAGTCCCGGTACTGAGTGTTGTGCTTTTACAATCTGTTCATAATTGGCCTGCATAATACGCAAAGCAACAACATCTTTGCGTAAGGCATTCCGCTCTTCTTCTTGACGACGACGCTGCTGCAGTAAGTACTGAATGTAGTCTATTGATTTTTGCAGAACCTGAAATATATAAATAAAATACAATACTTACTGAACAATTTTAAACCTCTAAAGAGACAAGCATGCACAATATTCTAATAATTGACAGGGAAATAGAGTTCGAACATTGATAAAAATAATTACAGTTATGCTTGAAAAAAAAACCTATCCTAACCATTGTTTAATTCTCTTACCAAGGTATCTACATGGGCCAAATAATGAATTTTTATATGTATACTTGTGTATAGTATACATTTATGTACCAATATTTGGCTACTTGTGTTTTTAATCCCCAGTAATAGGGAGCAAGTTGTTTGCCGGATTTCAAACACATTTGCAGGCTTCATAGTGCTACTAAAAATTCTTAATGCAAAACTCACATCACTACCAAACAGCATCATTATCATCATCATCATCATCAGCCCAAATACGTCCCACTGCTGGGCATGGGCCTCCTCTACAACTGAGAGGGTTAAGGCCTTAGTCCACCACGCTGGCCTAGTGCGGGTTGGCGGACTACACACCTAAGAAATTCCTAGGAACTTTTGTGAACAAAAGGTGTGCAGGTTTAATCACGATGCACAGACTGGTATTTGACCCTAAAAGTTGGCCAAAATATTAGTTCTACTCCTACTAAGCTATTGTTTCCAAAAAATAGTATAACCGCTCCAAATAATAACAAGAAACACAAAGCTCTAGTACCATCCATCACGTGGTGGGCTCAGTCGGAAGTTATCGTTCGCCTATAGTGTCCGCGTGATTATTCGATGTGGAGAAATTTCATTGTTTTGAAATATTTGCTATTTTGTGATATAACGATTGTGTGTTGGTTTTCATTATGGATTGTGCACAACCAGGTATGTACTTTATTTGGCACTGAATTTTAACCACCTATCTATAGCCTTTCTTCATTTATGTTCTTAAATGTAAGCACCAAAAAACTTCTTTAAAAAAACACATTTTGGAAGATCAAAGGAGGTTTTAATATGTTTCTCACTATTTCTAAGCTAAAATTGTAATTGTTCGTTATAGAGTAGACCTTACAGGATATAATTAAGAACAAAACAGCCACCCCAATGCACCCCCCTATTATTGGTGATTTTTTTTCCGTAGGTAGTTTCATTTCTCAGTAAATTAAGTTTTAATTGTTCTTTGTGTATTTTTGCTATAGGCCATTCTGGAATGAGGGTTGTGCCCGTAAAAAAATTGGAATGTACGCCTTACTGACGAGGAAAAGCAATTTGTGGAAAAAATCCAAGATAAGTGTCGAGAGCAACTCGGTCTGTTGGTCGATGTACCGAAAACCAACGTTGGTAATACCAATAACGGAAACACCAGTAGACGGTTTTTTGAGAACTTCGAAATATCGGCGGCAATTACTGGGATAGACCAAAAAATTTATTCATCGATTGAAAGTGAATTTGAACACATTTTGGTGTGATTTCAAAATAAACGTGGAGGCGTTTGAAAGATATTGCCAAAATACGTTTCCTTGTATAACTTTTATCCAATGTCTCCGACATTACATTAAGTATTGTGTCATGGGGCTGAATTGGTAGCTAAGGCCAATCTTCCATTGGACAATTGTCCGAAAAAGCGGCAGAAGCACGCAACAAACATATTAGAATGTTCCGACTCAACTACGCCCGAAAGTTTTCCAGGGTAGCTTGCAACGCAGATGTTTTAAAGAGGCTCCTTTTAACCTCTGACCCTGTCCTAACGGGCATGAGAAAGAGGAAGAGTAAAAAAAGACTCTCACTTTCGGACGACGTTCTAAATTTGTTACTAGAAAGTGACATTTTTAATGTAAACTTTGAAGATGACGACGAAAATGACGAATAAATGCTTGTATATATTACTTATGCCTTTTTTTTACCTTTTGCAAACTACAAATGAAATAAAACAATGTTAGACAGCCATTAAAGGTATTAAATATTTTTGGCCAACTTTTAGTACCAAATACCAGTCTGTGCGATGTTTTCCTTCACAGTTAAAGCAAGTGATAATTCATTGTGAATACACACATAACTTCGAAAAGTCAGAGGTGTGTGCCTGGGGTTTGAACCTGCGACCGCCGAAATTCTCGACCGCGCGCCTAAACCTCGAGGCCATCAGTGCTTGTTACTACCTTATACAGGAATCAAATCTTAGATCCCTAGAATGTATTGCACAAAACAATGAGGATTAACAATATTAGAAAGAAAGCTGAACACAGAGCTGAGAATTTGCATTGGGCAATATAATTAATCAAACTATATCACAATGAATCTTATTTATCTTTGATGATTGAAACAAAGGCCCTATTCTTATCAAGTTAGTGTGTTCCACCTTATTACCAAAATATGGTGTACCACTCAGCTACATACCAAAAAATATTAAAAGTAAAAAATATCATTAGCTATATATACACAAATGTTTTTCTTATGGTAAATAAATTCTGAGATATATGTATTAAATAAATTGTACACATTATATCATTACCAAACACAGACAACTGATAACCCTTCACTTGTCACAAAGGTAATAACTGATAAGCATATTATTATTACTCACAGCTGCCTTGCTAGGTTTATAGCCAGATGCATCAGTTTGTTGACATGTGGGTACCAATTCTTGAAGAGAGTCATAGCCTTTCTTTATGGCATCTCTTCTTTTCTGTTCTGCCTGTAAATTTAAAACAAGCAGTATTATTCATATGCAAATAAACAAGTATTGTAATATGAGACAAATAAACATGAAAATTGATTCGCTAAAATAATTATTTAACAACTTATATTACAATATTTACCCAGATGTACATTAAAAATGTAAATTCATTCCCATGATTAATTTCCCGTGTTATTAAATAGCTTTGATATTTATACCAATATTTTTATCTGGGCTGACATAAATAAATCTGTCACAGTGGAAAGTTTTATCAAGGGATACATTATAAATACATTGTAAATATTATGCTTTGTAACTTAACCCTTTTTCCAAATACATGATAAGCTGAATAAAATCAATATTATTTATCTCAGGTAACCTTTTTTTTAAACGGAAATGCAACATTGGTGAGATTTATTTAGGAAATTTTAGACCCCAGGGCTAATTCTGACTTTTATCAGTTCTTAGCAAATTGTCAGTACTCACCAAAACAATCTGCATTATATACATGTACATAGATATATGTATTTTTAATTGTAAAGTAAAAAAAATCTTTAGGTTTATATGTCCATACAAATTTTTCAGTTCCTTGGTTTGTCCATCATACTAGCATAATGTGAGTTGTAGAATTATACATTCCTAAGCAGATCTTGTTGTTCATCATGTGATAATATACTTAACAAACAGACTCACTTGTGTATGAGCTTCTCTCCTTCTCTCTTTAAAACTGAGGGCAGAAGTCTTGTTGTCACCACTGTCATCTTCGTCTTCTGTATGTTTAGTAAGAATTATTTGTGTTAATAACTATTCAAATGTATTTTTTTTAATTAGTGAAGTTATTAAGTACAAAATTTTAAATATGCCAAATATATTTATAAAGCATAATATTGTAACGCAATAACAACAATGTGTGAAGGTAAAAAAATTGGTAAAAAATGTAAATATAACTACAGTCACCTGTGTTTTGGTTGGAAGACGATGGAGTTTGATGTATGTTCTGTATTGATCCACTGCTTCCACATCGAGGATACATTTTTGATATGTTATATGTAATTGATATTAAAAAAAACTGACGGAAGTCAACACGTGAAACTAATCTTAATTCTTATCTATTGGTTACTATTTATAATGCAAATGTATCAAGAAAGAATTGTTGTGAGGTAATCCATTTTAACTAGGTAAAAAATGCACAGGGTAAAACATTATAAATTAATAAACAAACACCCTGATAATAATTCATGTCAATTATTAAAATTACGCAATAAAGTACGCACAATAAATATGTAATTGATCTATCAAATAAAATCAAAACATCAAGGACTTGCCAGTATAAAATATAGATATAGTGATTGATTATTGACATCTACTAAATGATTTTCAAAATCAAAAATGTGAACTGCAATATGCTTTTTTCTCTTGTTCTGGAGAAAATAATAATTGAATGAAAAAGTTTATAGCAAAAAGTTAAGCTTTTTAACGATTTTTGCTGGGTTGTGTTGGCTTATCTGTTGGTTTGTTTTGGAATGTTGGTGGTTCGTGTAGAAGTACTTTTGAAGATTTCGTTGCAACCATTCATTCTAATCTCGTTCATTCATTCCATCCATGTCTATGATCTACGAATCCAATCCAATAAAAAATATTTTTTGTGAAAGCGTAGCTCCTATGAAACTACTGCGTCTCATTATAATTTTTGTTTCTAAAGAAAATTTCCATTTATTTTAACAAAAGATGTACATGAACTCTTGAGTGGGTGATATTTTTAAAGATTTATTTTAACTAAACATGCCATGTATAGATATTATACGTAATTTCTTAAGTGATTAGGTACCAATCTAGTCATCCATGGCCACCATTTTAGAATTTACTCGGTGGTGTTAAAAGTAAATTATTTTTGTTGTATGAAGAATGTGCCTGATTTTAGCCGAGACTTTAGTTATTTCGAGAAATATTATTACCTCTTTCTCATAAACCGTTAATTTAACAGAGGGGAATCGGGTAAAATGTGTTTTGTTGGAAGATTTGAGGCCACTTTATCTAATGGGTAGTTTAGTTTTCAGATACTACAAAGGTTAACATTGGCAAACATGGTGTCAACGAGGCAGATGAGTAGTGTGGGTGGTGGTAATGGAAGCGCGGACGGGTCGGGTCCGTCTCATCCAGAGCCCATGGCAGTGTCTCGCGTAACCCGTCACTCGAGTGCCTTGATGCCAGGAGGTTCTTCGCCACACGCCAGTACCTCTAAATGCACTGCTATAGTGCCGGCTCCTAAGACTTATACTACGAATTTACTAGATCTGCCTGTTGAAGTGATAGAGAAGATTTTTTGCTATCTGGGATTCAAGTCTGTGTCCCAACTAAGAATGGTTATTACATATTTTGTCACATTATTTTTGGGAGTATTTAAAAAAAAAGCGACACGTAGTCAATTCGAAACCCATATCTATAATTCAGGGTCTCATTTTTTCTGCTGTTTTAAGATACCGTTTTGCGTTTTCTTTTCATAATTTAAAGTTGTGGCTTGTGTAAAAACGATGTTTTGTAAGCAATATTTTTAATTTTTGATATACATATTCTGTATTTCATTATTATGGAACTTAATGCTTGTGGTTTTGTAATGATATAGATTTAAGAAATTTACATATAGAAGAAGTGCAAAACCAAAAGTTGTGGTGTGTTTTTTCAGTATATTCAAAAAAGTACATTGTTTTTTTCCTATTTGAACAGAACTTTATGTTTGTACATTTATTTAGTTGTGATATTGAAAATTACTCTTATTCTTGTTAAATGAGACTTGATTTATAATGATTTATTATTTTAAAGAATTTCTAGGATTGATGTAAAATTATTGGTTTTCAGGTCAATCGCCAGTTCAATACAATATGCAGTTCCATTTTAAATTCTACATTTCAACGTTTACAAAATCAGATGTTGCATAGATTTCAATCAATCAAAGCCAAGATGCCACGGAGAGAGTCCGCCCGTCGAAGCCATCCTCTAGCATGTGAATCGGATATAATTGAAACTCTCCATATGAGACTGAGCTTACTCCAAATGACATTTGGTAAACATATTGAGAGGAAACATTGCTGTTTCTTCCCAGGAGAGGTAAATATTAGTATTTAAATTTTTGTTCGTATGATTCATGTTGAAAATTCTTTTTTTTACTCTAAGATGGTAAAGTCAAATGAATGTACATGTTATTTTAATAGGGTGAGTGATTTGCAGTCAATAGTAAGAATTCTGCAACCATGTATTTTAAAATGTCATTTAGCAGCTGCCATGCAGTTATATAAACCATTACTATTACTATCATCATAAAAAAACTGTGTTTATCTATTGGTATGTAGGTTTTATGTAAATAAGTGGCTTTCTTTGCTAAATGTAATTTCAAATATTTTTTACTGTAAAGTCGGTTTCTATCTAGTTGCCTTATAGCTTTGATCATGGTCAGATGTGGTTAACATAACTCCAAACCTACTGGTGGGAGTTTTAGGGTTAGATGAAGCAGGTTGCATGCACTATTTATACTGTGTAAGTTCTTTGTCTTGATGCTCAACCTGGGATAACTTTTCTTGTGTTTAGATTATATTATTTTGCTATTGGATAATTGTAATGAATATTATTGAAAATTAAGTGTAATATGGTTCTGTCATCCTTTGTGTTAGAGCTTTGTTATACATATTAGTTAACTTACTGTCTGTGAATATAATCGTTGTTAGGAAAACTGCATAAATTAGTGTTTTGTCAAAAAAATTGTGAATATCTAAATTTTCTCAACTTGTATGAGAATAGGTTAATGAACAAAGGGCTAGCTCACTCTAATTCTTTAGCTGTTGCTCCATTTGTAAAGCTTTAGTGCACAAATAAAAAAATTGTGAATATATTTTTTCCCACTGCTCTGCTAAATCTAAAGTATCAAATAATATATACACTATGTAGCTTGAAACTTCAGATGCACTCCCCTCTTTTTTCTGGATACTATTACTATTGAACCAAGGTTCAATAGGTGCTATTTTAAAATAGTTAACTAATTTTACTGTGTTATAGGAAAGAAGGGTGGAATTGGTTTTGTTAAATGATTCAGATATTGTAGAAATATATTTACTACATAGCTTTGTATAGGTGATCCAATAACAAATGGTAGGTACAATTGTGCCTTTATAAATACTAATTCAATTATCCTCATTCATGTGAACAAATAAGTTGTAATTTGTTAAAGCAATTAATTATAAATATAATATATAATCTGATAGGCAATTAAAAATATAAATATTGAAGAGATCAGGAATGAGGAGTAGAAATTTATTTTTTGTTGATATTTTTTTACTTTGACATTATTTATAAATAAATACTATCATATGAATGTAATGCAGGTTTTGCCTATTTGTATAATTTCTTTAGTACAGTTTATTAGAAATAAAAATAGAGTAAAATATTTATTATTTTAAAATTTATACTTTTAAATTTGTATGCTGAAAAATTTGTTCTCTTTAACTTGTGTAACTTTTTTTATTTAACCAACTGATTTCTCATCTGGTTTATCTGGTTGAGAGGACTGAAAAAATGTTGATATGCCTGACATAAAATGATGTACATCAATATTATTAAGTTATAAAAACTTATGATGTTTTGCAGATAAATTCAATGATCAAAGATTTCCTTTAAAGTTTAACAAAAAGATAATAATCTACATTTAGATTTTAACTAAAACAATATGATCATTTTTGAATATTATTTATGGTTATATTGAAGAGTGTTTCACTACTCTACATATTATTCTATTTTAAAGTTCTATTTCATAAACATGACATTATTTTTATTCAGAATGTGCATGTATAAAAATGAGCTGAGACCCATTGAATATTAGATGAAAAAGCAGATAGTTTCAGTTAAAACTTATTTTAATTATTTTTCACTGTCATTAAGTAAAAATTCTTACAATATTTTTCAAATTGTTATAGATATTGGATGAGGTGTATAGTATTTTGTCATATCTCAAAACAACAACTAAACTAGCAAGGCCTTACAAAGTAACAGATGAACTGTTTGACTTAACAACTATGGCCATGGAATATTTCAAAGAACACATAGAACCAAATTTACCAGAAATTACGTACTTTGGAACTGACTTCTTTGATATCACCACAGCATTTTCACGTAAGTACTATTCTATTTACTCTTCTGAAGTGTGATTTCATTTTAAGTTATTTGCCTAACAAACAGTACTTAATTGGTATCTTATTGGAAGATAATTTGCGAATATTGCGATTTTAAAGATTAACCACACGGCATGATATGCTAATTCTGTTAATCCCTATTCTTTTTCTAAAGTAAAAAAAAAATAAGCTTAATTTATTTGTTATGATGTCAGTACTTGTCAGTCTTCTTAAAATCAGTGGATTTATAACGAACACTAACTGAAATAAATGAAGAATATATTGAAAAATAATGAAGACACTGCACTCTGATTTATATACATAGATCATGGGTATAGATTACCATAATTATAACATTATCACTAACCACAGCCATGTAATGGGTTATGTGCTGTGATAATTAAATCACAATGTTTGTATGTAATACATATTGCTAATTGCCTCATCTTGATTATTTTTCCGTTCCCAGCTATTGTTACTAGTTATGACGAATATAACTGCATCAGTTTTGCCAGTTATATAAGCTATCATTTTTTATAGGTACATAGATTTTTTTATTTCGTCATCATGTGATCTACTGTGGTGTCTAAGTAGTATCGATTGACGAAAGGCAATGACTATTTCTTGCCAGTCAATTACTTATGTATGGTAATCGTTGTTCAAGCGGATTCGAATATCTTACTATGAGCAAATTGGGTCACGGGTATTCTCACTCACCGACTAAAGTTCCACGTCGTTTTTTGTAAGATAGTCGCACTATCTTGGTTTATTAATCCATTAATGGCGTAGTCCAATACGACTGCGGCTAGGCTAAAAACCTCTTTAGTTAGTGCTGTTTCATCATCATCATCCTTTATACGTCAGGGTTCAGGCATTAGTCCATCACGCTGGCTGGCCGCCTAGTGCGGGTTGGCGGACTATACACCTAAGAACTTTTAGGTGTGCAGGATTCCTCACTATGTTTTTCTTCACCGCAAGTAAGTGATAATTCTTTGTAAATACACACATGACTTGGAAAAGTCAGAGATGTGTGCCTGGGGTTTGTAAGTGTTGTTTAAACGAATAAATGAATGAATTTCAGCCGGCGAGAGCAGTAAGTCGTACATCTGCCTCGACTCCCCTCCGCCCAGCGGGTTCGAGTCGGGCTCGCAGCAGGCGGCGCCGGCGAGCGAGCGGCGCGTGTCGTCGCTCAACCTGTACATGGAGGAGAGTCTGCCGCCGTCGCCGCCGCCGCCGCAGAGCAACATGGTGCTGCGGAAACGGATACACCGCATCAAACAAGGGATGAAAAAGTACGTACCTCTTATGTAAAAACACAATTATATCTGTACTACCTATGATAACGACTGTGCAATAATAAAGGAGAATAGTTTTTATTTATACTTTATATACAAAGAATAAAGGCGAACTTAATGCTTAAGACATTATCTTCCAGTCAAACTTAGTACATACACTGCTGGCCAAAAGTTTAAGACCGCATTCAAACAACGTAATTATCTCTCAATTGCAATAAAATTCCATAAGATAAATAAAATAAACACACATCTGCATATTCTATTGTTAACATTGAATATCTAAAGAAGTTATTTTTTTTGTTTATTTTCAAGTTAAAGCACTAAGAACCATGTTCAATATACCCCCAATGTATTAGCAACAAATACATGTATCTTGGCCTAGGCATAAACACTGTTCGTGAGGAAATAGTCCAGGCAAGCCTGAAATACCAGGTGAAACTAGCAACTCATGCAAACGAACTCGCACAGGCTTTAAGTGGAGAGGGTGGACTACAGTACAATCGACTGAAAAGACAAGGCATTCCCAGTCTCGCCCAAAGATCTGTAGACTGAGTCAAGAAGAGAGTTTGCTGAAAAGTTCAGCAATTAATTGGCTCTCGATGATAACAATAAATTCAGGAAATGTAGTTCCAGCCAAACATGTGGCTTATTGTTTTCGAACAGATTGCCATAGTGCAGAAATTAGACCAAAAAAAAAAAAAAATTCAAGTTAGTGGACAGTAAACATTTATATTGTTTTCAAACACCGACAAACGCTTCACAAGAGCCAGGTGGTAGAGTCGTATTAATATTTTTATGATGTCCTCATAACTAATTACTTTGCTTTTGTTTCGCATTGGGCAATAATTAGGATTGTTTAGCTTCCCAACCACGTGTTTCCGACTTTTTATTACCTGCGTTTACTTGGGTCTATTCAAAAATAATCTCAATTTAAAATCTGATTAAATTAACTATTTGAATTAATTTCATAGGTACAACGACCAATTGTCGGCGTTACGAAGCGATCTGCGTAGCTGCAAACGTAAAACTGCCCTTCAACAAAAACAGATAGCGGAGCAGCAGAAACAAATTGCCGAACAACAGAAGCAAACTTTAGAATACGCGAATCGCCTTGACGACTATGACAAGAAGAATGAGGAGACTAGCCGCAAATTTCAGACTTTGTTACAGGTATAATTAATTATACCATAATATGTAGTTTAGTTTGAAATATTATCAGTTACCATGCCAAGAGACAGAAATAGATATTTATTGTTGTTAACCAAATAAAAATGCGCCGTACCATGGGTTACTTATATTCTTATATGAATTACAAGATTTTTTTAAATAAAATAATTGTTATAAGTTCAGTTCTTTTACTGGTGCCTAATGGCAAAATATGGAATCCTTTTATTTCATATTCTATTGTTCCCTCGAAAATTTTGCCTATTAGAATTACTCACAATATATTTGGTGAATATCCAAACAGTTTTTGAAAATATAAACTTGAAGAATGTGCATTTAAAGATTTTTTTCTTTATAAGGGTAACTACCCCTTATAAAAAACTATAAACTTTTAGTACTATATACTACCAATGTCATCATGGATTTTTTACATTTATTACAAATAATATGTATTATTTGTTTTATATAAAACTAATGAATGAATATAAACAAAGAAAATGTTACCGTTTGGAAATTAGACATACAAACTTTAAATTTATTTACTTAGGTATCTGGTCATATGTGAACCAGTGGCGGTACATCCATAGAAGCCCAAAGTCGTTACACCTTAATTGTGTAATGTCTTGCTTATAATTGTTTATTCTGGGGTCATATATTCTCATTTATGTGTCGCATTGCTTTTGTTAAATAAAGACTTAAAGCTTAAATATTATTATTCAGAATTTTGTAAGGCTAGCTGGGCTTTTGGGCTTCTATGGAAGTACCGCCACTGATGTGAACATATTTTTAGAAATTAAGTTTATTTTATTTTTCTCATTTATGAATTCTTTTTAACAAAATTCAGTTTGGGAGAATTGTATATTTTTTTACATACAATTGTTTTTTTTTTTGCAGGAATTAAATAAGTGTAAAACGGAGTTGCAGTATTGGCGGTCTCGGTCGCCAGCCGTTCCGCCGCTTTGCGCTGAATGTGGCGCCTCTTTGCGATTATCGCCCACTTCTTCGTTGGCACAGGTGATCATTAAAAATATATAAACTAAAATCATTGTGCCCAGAAAGCGGCAATAGGCTCGCCCCCTATTACGTGGGACTGATACATACTGGCGAAATGTGGGTGCAGAAATGCACCTCTGCGTACACCTTCGGGGAATACAGGTGTGTGATTATGTATGTAAAAACATTTAACTAATGCATCACATCATCATCATCACAGTGTCCAATTTTAAATGCTACGATTTTTTTGTCATCATTTCAAATCTTTTAAAAATAGAATTTGATAGAATTGTTTTAAAACAAGAGGTCATTTCCAAGCTGATCGAAAGAAATGCTGGGAAGAAATGCTGATAGAAAGATTGCTAAAGGGATGTTTTTATTATTGTGTCTGTGGATGAAATTTTTAATAGACAATGTTTTAGTGCACAAGTCAACTGGTACATAGATATTTTGAGAAATTTCTAGTTTTGTTGTTAATTTAACACTGAAATATTATCGTTACAGTGGGCCGCCGGCACGAGTGCCGACACTATGGAGGCAGAAGCGAATGCCGTGAATGTGGAAGTCGCCGTGGCAGTCGCCACCAGCGCCGCACCCGAGTCATCCACGGACCTCAAGCCCGATTCAAAAGCAAAAGCAGAGACCAAACCGGAGACTAAGTCAAAGTCCGAATCTAAGTCGGAATCCAAATCCAAACCGGAGGCGAAACAGGAGACGAAGTGCAAACCGGAGAGCAAGCCCGAGGCGAAGTTGAAGGAGTGCAAGGCGGAGTCCGGCAGCGAGGGCTCGGCCATGACGCCGCCCAGCCGCCGCAGAGCCTCCGCAGACCACGCGCACACGCCCGACCGCAAGAAACGACGCTTCACGCGCCCGCGCAAGCTCTGAGCGCCGTGCCGCGCCTTACAACCAGCACCGGCGCTGATGGGTATTGTACATGTTACGATAATTATTGGCTTGTATGGGTGTTTAGACCTTAACGTGGCATTTTAGGCGTACACGACCGTTCGTCTGAATCATGAGCGGTCGATCGATGTTCTCTCGTGGTTGTTCATTTTGCATAATTGGACAGTTTACATTTTCTATATTGTGCAGTTGTGTAAAATTCGAACAGTTTTAAAAGTCTTTGGTAGTGTTAGGATTTGATGTTGTCGGAGCAGGGACTCCTCGTAAACTCGCTTTTGACGCGGGCACATGTAGGCCAATACGGTAAAAGATTGTTAAATAATATTATTATAAACCTCTATGTACGTACGACGATCCGCAGCCACTAAACAGTAATTCATGAGTTTATACAGATAATTGTATTTGCTCACAATATGTAGAATATATAACATATTGACATGTATACATAAGTTGTATTAAATATTAGGGATATACTTATTGGTTATATGTATTTTCAAACCTGAAAACAATAAATTACTACAAGCTGTTTCTATGGTTTTAAAAAAGGGACTTTTTAGAATTTTTCGCTAAAATATAGATTTTCAATACAATGACACAAATAAACCACTATTTCTCCCAATCTATTAGAGCTATTAAAATACTTTCAATGGTAGTCTAGATCTATTCACATAAAATATTTATTAACCTGATCAAGTAGTACCTAGTAACTAGAAACAAATATCTTTATACTGTTTCCCCAAAAGAATAATACAATATTTAAGCTTCAGTACATAAGTATATGTTTCTAATTAATGAAATGAAAACCTTGGTTACATGTAATTTGTTACAGGGCTATTTTAAACAATATTCCAAAGTTTTTAATGACCATCAATAGTCAGTAGCTGGAATTTGTATCACATAGGAGCATTTATTTAACATAATTATATTGTCATAACTATTTCAACTAATGTGCTTCAATATCCATGGATTAGCCCAATGCGTTCAGAATGAACTCTTAATATATAAATTCCTACCAAACATACATTTAAAGTACTAGTTAATCATTTTTTTCATTATGTTTCCGTAATTGTTAGTGGTTAGGTCATGATTGGGCAATATTGGATTGTTTTTTTTTTTCAATATAGATTACAGCAAGTTGTAAGTTATGTTTGAACTACATTTTGTTGCATATGCATGTTTTTAATTTTATTTTTATACCTGTAGACAATGCAATTCAATGAAACATATTATGCTATGCAGGCAATTTTCAGGGCAGTATTTAAATACCAAATGGCTAGATAGATTTCTTTATGATGAAATATGTTGTAAATTATAAAACATATAAATGATGGACACTGGTGAATACTGCAGGTCTCATTGAAGTGAATAAAATTCAATGAAATACTATATATGACAATGAAATGTGCCAATATGCTGTTTAACAGTTATTCAAAACAGCTGAAATTTTCATCAACATAAAACAACATTGTGTACTCAAATTAATTTTTTTGTTCACTTCAATGATTTATCAAAGTTATTCCTACTAAATTATGTTTGAAGTAACTAATTTAATTTTAATTTTCTTTTTGTACACAGCACTGATTAAAGTGTAATGCAAGCATTAAATAATAACCAGTGTTGTGGCAAATCACTTTGTTAGCTTGATTAGTCTTAGTTAATTTAGGTTTTACAGCCCTGATTTATAAAATTCATTAGTGTAGGCTTTTAATCTTGTGAATAGAGGTGAAGGTTGAAATGTTGTGTTTATTTGTAAATATTCTAAATGTAAAATGACACGTGTAATGTACAAATACATATATTTATGATTGTATAAATATACAAACCATGTAAATTTAATATTTTTGTGACATGGTGTATAGTTAGGCGATTGTAGTTGCATGATAAAGCTATTTTCCATACATTGTGTTTTACGAGATGTGCTCCCAGGGCTTCACACAATTCTTGCATCATGTCACTGAACAATCTACAAACATATCAACCAAATTCATCGAGTCATCAGCCAGCAGGTTACCCAGAATATAGACATGTAGTTCACTATTGTATTCTGATTGAATACGCACAATTTTTATTGTCTTATTTATATTTTTTTACAATTTACATATTACATGCAACACATAAAACTTGAGTTTGTGAGTCATTCACCTTTAATTGTGGTAGTGTTCTTGCATTTTATTTACATAATTCACTTATGTAATTAAACAATTTTGTTGGTGAGGTTTGTGAGTAATCACACAACTTGATTGACTTCAGTTTCTCAGTAAAAAAGTTTGGTTGGTATAAAGGCCAGGATTTATTAAAAAAAAAATGGTAATAATATTTATTGGTTTATTACATAAATGCTGCTCAACTTTAGTTAACACTGTTAATAATCCATTGTCATATCTTTTGGTATCTTGAGCCGACCTTGTCTTTACTTCCTACAGGATCTTGTCTGACCTAATACTATTTTCTGTAGGCGACTACTTTATAATTTGTTATTTTTTTTGCAAATCTTACAAGTCAATCGAACTGTAGATTTCTTAATTGTAGTTGATTTGTCTGTAAGCCGGGAAATTAGGTTGCATGTAATGACTTGAATGGTATTCTTGTTAGATTGAGTGATACTTCAATCTCCGTAACATTGATTTGTGGTAGTTGCAGTATATAAATTTGATCTCGGGCGTTTTCCAGGTGCAAGGAATATGATGCTTCACCTACTTGGACAATAAGAATATTAGTTACCATATGTCTGCCAGATCAGCCACAGCAGTGCATGTGCATCAGAATTCTTTCTCCTTTTGAATGTATTGCAAATGTTATGCGGAAATATTCAAAGCTATAACTGAAATGTATAAGCTGAAAAGTATTGATGCATATGCACAGTATGGCAAAGCAAAGCTTGATGAATAACTTTGCGATGTTATATTTGTGTATATAGTTTGATTGTACATACTATGTGTAGAACTGTAGATTGTTACAAATGCTTAGAGTTGTAAGACATTATAGAACTCAAAGAAGTACACATATTATTTTAATTTGTGAGGTTTAGAATCTATGTCGTTCCTTCTTGATGTGAAATAATACAATAAAAGCTTGTCTACGGTTGATGCATGGAATAATTGAAGATGCCCAAGAGTATTTCTAATTTATATGGTACAGGAAGGAGTCTGTCGGTGCAATGGTGTACATATATATCTAAAGGAAATAATGGCTATGATTTTTCAACGATATAATGACGATCGATAATTTATATTCGTCGCGGATTCCTCACATAATACGAACTATTCTTTTTAATTTATTATATTTCAATTTCTATTAAAGGTGAATGTTGCAAATGCGTTTCGTTAATTATAGTTTTATTTAGCCAATTTATTTTAGATAAGTTGTGTACATAATAACCAACCTAGTTTTAAGTAGACCATTTAAAATCATTTTCCGATATGCATGTCGTGCTTTCTATAATAAATAAATAACACTTATCCGGTGAGGATGGGCCATGTCTTGTTACAAAAGATTAAAAATGTATTTTATTGTTAATTATCTTTTATTATAATTTCTTGTCAAGTTTATATTGAAAAAAATCTTAAGCAATGTTCTAGTGCTGGAACTTTTGTACGAAATTCAACTAAACGACTTGAACCTATAAGGACGATTTAAATCTGTGTCTTGTGATTATAAATACCAGTTCGGTAAACATTTCATAAATGTATTGTAGAGCTTAATGGACGAAGCGTAGTTTCTAATGTTGATAAAGAAAAATCGTTATTGTGCCTAAATGACTTGAGTACTTAACTATATCACTGTGAAATATTATAGACGTGATAAGACAGTCGGACAGAGTGCCTGGAACTTTGTGACTTAGAATCTAAAACATGTACATACAGCGGTAGACATTTTGCAGTCATAGTTACTTTTTGCCGTACTTGCACTGTCGTACTGCGGGCGAAGCCCCACTTGGTTTCTATGGCCTACTTTTATATATATTTATTTTCATACGTTGAATTTCTTCATTTTAAATGTATCAAAATTCCGGGTCGCACTTCACCCAAACGACTGATAAAGAGCTTTAGAAATTGGAAATGTATTGCGCTCACTCCGCTCACCTGCGGCAAATTGAATACTGAACTGATTTGTAAACTCTTCTAAACTCAATATTTTTTTACCTTCCTTAGTAAATAAAATTTTCACTCAGTAGTGCAATACGAGAATATATCCATTGAATGGTGTTATTTTGAATAAATATGCAGTTTTATTAATCGAAATAAACTTTTTAATAGATGATGTAGGGCTGTAAATTAAGGTTAAAATAATTTTGTTAGTAATGTGTAAACCTTACTACAGTACAGTAAAGGCATATACGGGAATCATGTTGTGCTCAGATAAGTGCATACACAACCAGCAAGACTGTCAATTGCTGTAGATATCCCTTTATTATTATAATATGGTATAGTATTTTTATTAGACAAAAATACAATAAATGTGTGAAGTCCAAAATTGTTTTAATTTTACCTATTCCCTGAGACGACCGATAATCATAATACAACTTTAGTTTTCAATATAATGCACAGCACAAAAGCTGTATTTGTTAGAATATCCAGATGAAGAAAATTTCTGTGGTAGCATTTAACTTATGGAACAACAAATTTAATATAAATAATAAAAAAGGATAAAGGGCACAGGCCAGGAAGAAAGAATATAAGTGCGTCCTAAAAGCGCTAATAAGTTACCTGATGATCGCCAAATTAAGCCGACTTACTTAATGCTGGGAAAGTTAATAAAATTGGACGGGTATTAAATATTTTTAAAAATTACGGTACTGATTCATGAAATAAGATGTATGTTAATGATTGTGCTTCGATAGGCCGATCTGCAGTAGGCAAAATAATAACAAATTAAACTTTAGGTTTCCAATCAGTAACAAGTGCCAATGTAACCACTCATAAACCGTGATAGACAGACTGTAGAAATGTTGACACTTTGAAATACTAAAAAAAAGAATAAAAAAATATTTAAGGGGGCTCACACACAAAAATGAAATGAATTTTTTTTTGTTTATTTTATTGAAGTGAAACTTCTTTAGAATCGTGATTTCAAACCGGATGCAACAGAAAAACTACAAGTAAGAGACACAAATACAATTATATATTTTTTTATCACAGTTCAGTATAGTGACGTAAAGAATAATATATTAGTTTGAAAGTGATAAAATAAAAAGACTTACTATGATATAAAGCTGATCTGATGATGGAGCTGGAAGGTGACCATAGGAACTCCGTAATTAAACGACCGACCCCATCTCGTTTGGGCTCGTTTAAATCGTCTTGACGAGTACTTTGATACTAGATGGTAACCAGGGTCTGATGATGGAGCTGAAGGTGGCCATAGGAACTCCATAATTAAACAACGCAACCCCATCGAGTTTTCTTGTTTTTTTATCCATGTCTATGATAATAAACTTATGCTTAAATTTTATATACTTAGGGGGAGTCCGGGAGAGTTGACCCGCCTTCGACTAAAATGCTCATAAATCGCTTTATATTTACAAAAAATCATTTTTTACACATCGTACCCTAAGCTGCATTATTAAGCTATATTTTTTCTTAAGAAAGTTTTATAAATCATTAATACTTTATGAGTAATTAACGATTTATACCGAAGTGAGATTTGGCTAATATCTCCCGCCTGGGTGGGAGACTTGACCCCCCAAGAAGGGAGATTTTACCCGGGTTTAAAACTAGGCAAAATAAAAATAACAAATCATAATTAAATAAAGAAATTTAATAAAAAAAACATGGCACAATAATACGTAGTAAATGAGAACACGAGGTACATACTTTGAGTATCTTTGGCATACAGGTAGTGAGGAATTAAGTAAGTACCTATCACATATTATATTTCTTAAAATAAGTAGTTTCATTTACAACACTGAGTGTTTATAAACTTTTATCATTTGTTAAACTTGTCTTTTTACTGTCTTTTTCTTTGCTTTACCTTTTTGTTTCGGTAAATTTTTTTTTTGGTGCGTTTTCATCTCGATTCTCATCTTGGTTTTGCTTTTCTGGCGTTTTCGTTAAAATTTTAGTTTTTCCGGGCTGTCTACCACAACGGAGATATTTTCTGGGAGAAGCTTTTGGAAATGGACGAATCGTTTGTGGTAAAACTATTTTTGGTTTTTGTCGTGAATCAGAATCTACCGTTGTCCTATACAGATCTTGAGACGTAGAAGCTAACTCTGCTGATTTTCTTATTATTGCAATTGCTGGCTCAGATTCCTGAGTCAAAAATTGATGGTGAGCTCGCTCTAGACTCCGCAGTTTCATTCATAAACACTGACGCTGATGTTGAAGGCTGACTGACGTTGTAAAGTAGACGATGTAGTTAACTTGACCGTGGTCACATCTGAAGGTAGTGCTGCAGTTACTGAGGGTAAGCAATCGAAGAAACATCTTGCTCTGGAAGTTCACCAACCATTTTTCTGTCTGTTACTACGGAACATAAAAAGTCTTCATCTGTAAAGATGTCCGGGCTATATACCAGGGATGTATCCCAGTTTTTCGAAAACCACCCAAAATATTTGATTGGCTAAAAGCCTGCGACATGATTGTGCTCACAATCCGGGTATATTACAATACCGATCGTAACCGTTCTGCCTGGGTAATAACCATCCAATTATTCATACAGAGGGAGAGATTACCCTGGGTAAAGTCTCCTCCCGTCGCCATGGTAATGTCTCCCACCCCACGCCAAGCTGTCTGTTATTCAATTTACAAAAAAAACTATAATATTTAAGTAAAAACTGTCTGTCGTAATGGTTACAAGGATAATTACACTAAGGATGTGTATTCATGACATGCTGGAATCTATAAACAGTAAGCAACAGTAATCAAATATCGAAAATTGAAAAAAATAACTTACCAGGCACAAAAACGTATTTTCACTTGTAACTCAAAAACGAAACCGCTGATCGCAACATCGCCTCGTGAGCAAGGTGGGAGGCGCCTATGGGCTGTAAGAAGTGTGGTAACGTCGCAATATCTAAGTATACAGAGATGCTATGATCAGTGGCTATTGTCTCCTCCCTGCTAAACCCTCCCGGACTCCCCCTACCTAATTTAGCTTTATTTAACAAATTTCTATAAAGTTGTAAATAGTAGATCATTTATTTATTTATTTATTATTCACAGGCACCCTTCGTACGCGAGCCCGACTTGGCAAGTTTTTACTACACATTTATTTTTTCGGTCACAATACTAAAGTTTACCTACCTACCTAAGTGAAGATGCGGTCGGAAAGCCGTGTTAAAATTGTACAACAAATACTTACAACTAAATTAAGTACAATTGTATGAAGTCATAATAATTGGAAACCTATCTAGGACAATTATTATATATTATAAAGAACATGTTTTTCTTTTTCCATTACCGGTCACAATTTACACGGTTGTAGTACTTTTTTCCTCATAATTTATTTTAATAATAAAAACAGAAATTTCGATTGATTTAGACCTACCTAAATACAATATAGATATCATTACAATTTTGTAAAATTTATGACATGCAATAGAATGAAGAAAATCTTTTAAGACATTCATTAATTTCAAGCGAGACGATGTGTCCCAGTGGTTTGGTAGATTGAGAATGATCTGCTATAAGATTATAGTATTAAGTTATAGAATTAGAGACAAAAAGTCGTGGTGGCTTCGGGTTTTAGGCATGCGGTCGAGTCAAAAACTCGGCGATCGCGGGTTCAAGTGCCTGTGGGCACTTATGGTAAATACTTAGGTACCTAAGATTTTTCGAAGTTATGCGTATTTACTATGAATTATGATATAAGTTCTTTAACGGCGAAGGAAAGCCCATGTACGGCTATAACGTATATAAAATTATTCCTACACCAAACTATTACACCATACATAGAAAATATACGATTTTTCTACTATGTAGGTATTCCCGAAAGTATATAGTGTGGATCACACAAACATTTATCTCGGTGCGGGGATCGAACCCGCGGCCTCTCGTTTCGCAAGCTGGTGTCTAGCTAACTGCGCCACGGAGCTCTGCTGTTGAAACGAAACTCACAATTGATGTATGAATGGGTTGAATTGGAAATATCTACTTTTGGATGGACAATTTAAAATTGAATAATCGAAATTGGTAATTGAATTGCTAGTGGATAGCGTTTCCAAGTTTGGACATGTTTTAATTTACAAAGAATAAGTAAAGGGCCTTAAAGTACTTAAGTAAGTACCTAAATATTATTTATATGTTTTACTTTAATATTTACTAAATATATTCTTTGGAATATACATATGTATACAGGGTTACTGGTTAAGTCGACCTATTCCCTTTAAGGGCGTGTAGTTTACATCGTTTCTGACAGATTTGACTGTGAGACACCCTATCCTAAATCTAATAGTTTTAGAGATATTTGAATTTAAACGCGCGCCTAAGCCTCGAGGCCATCACTGCTTATGAGTCAGACATGATGAACATAAAATTGAAACTAAGATGTTTTGTTAGAACTGGAAAGTTTAATAAATTTAGTATTTTGTACTCACCAATTGTTTAATTTAGTTTATTCTTGCCTCCCCTACTTATAGCCCATGAAACTAAGTTTTTACTACAAATTTTTCATATAACCCTAGATTGTTATACCTCGTTGCATAGCTGATGAAACGTAGATATTTTTAGGTACATCGGCAAAATAGGCACCATTATATTTTATTTTGTTATCCTTTTGAGAAAAATAAACTTACAAAATTTTTGTTTTTATTTATTCATTTTATATACAATATTGGTTCTTGAGGTCATAAAGCATCTTATTTTACATGTAAAAATCAAATAATAGTAATAATAAGACTTACACATTTTAAAATATCTAAGCTGATAGCCAAAAATCGGGAGTTTGTTGTAAAAAACAATTAAATTCAAATATCTCGAAAACGGTTACATTTAGGATAGGTTGTCTCATAGTCAAATCTGTCAGAAACGATGTAAACTACACGCCCTTAACGGGAATAGGGCGACTTAACCAGTACCCCTGTATAACTGAAGAGTAACGCGCTTATCTCAGTAGCTATCCGGTACGAATTTAATAATTATTTTTGAATAGTCCATTTATCGAACAAGGTACGATCAATCGAAAAAGTCTAAGGATTCGCTTACGGAGTTGCGGGCAATAGCTATGTAGTTTCTAATAAGAATATTTGTGCGCAAAATGTGTACAGCTTACCGATTGACGATTTAACTATGGCTTCACAAATATACAGGGTGTATTCAGACCGTGATTGGAAACGAAGGCGGGTAATAGCTAAGATGGTTACAAACCCCCTGGAGCTAATGAAAATCCCGACAAAAAATAAAAAAATTGAAGTTTTCCTAACTACCATAGATATAAAATGTATGTGGTTGTTAGGAAAACGTAAAAAAAAATATTTGACGACAGGGGGTTTGTTATCACCTTAGCTATTACCTGCCTTCGTTTGCAATCGCGGCCTGAATACAGGATATGTGTTATTCTGATAATTTAATTTTCATGCTCGAATAACGAGTTTCAGGAAGTGAGATTATTCTCTTATGGTAAATATATACCATATAAAAAAATTACGCATGGTTGGTCATCATTGCTTACTCAAAGTCTTGCCATTAGTCATTTTTTTTGGAAAAGTATTTAAAAAAACATTCAGATTTCATGTTTTATAAGTAACGAGTCAACCGCCAGTTTTTTCTCGATTTAATTTTTTTGAAATGGAGTACCCATTTTATTTGACTTGAATGTGTAATTATAATAAATAGATTCATTTACAGTATATATAGCACGCAGTTTCATTTAATGTTGTGGTGTCATGCATTTTGCAGTCCGGAAAACTACACACCGAAAGCAGCTGACGTCCTTTCATTATAGGCAGGGGAAGTTATAAACGAGGGAAATCGTTGGCAGCGCACAGTTGTCTGTCGCAGAGGCGAGTCGGCGTCGCCGCATCTGTCTAACAACAATGAGCGTTGTTTTAATGCGTAAAAAAATAAGTGGTGCAAAATCTCAACAATAATTCTATATTCATATTTAAAATTAAAATAATAATTTAAGTGCCCGTTGTGAGTGAAAGCAATGAAAATAATGATAATATATACACTTTTCGCGCTCGCTATAATGCAAGGTATGTTAATATGTATTAAATGTGTGATTTATTTTCTATTTGTTCTGATACGAAAGCTGAATTCATGTTATATTATGTTGTACCCTTGTATGTATATTATATTGATTTCTTACAATAATAAGTTGACGTAATTATAATCGTTCAAAATCGTAATTCGGCAATCAATATTAGATAATAAATATATTTATAAATGTTGATATAAGTTTTTGTGGACATCTTAAGTAAAATAAAAATAATAACTAATTAGCTAGACATTTTCTGAATTTAAATTACTAAATTTAGAAAGCTCCAGTTATTAGGTGCGAACACACCTGCACTCCGTCCGTAATGAATTTGTATAGGGCAGTTTTGCCAGGGAACGCAATTTAATCAATTTACTTATTTTTTAAAATCTCATATTACTTGGGGTTTATCATAATATTAAAGAAGACAAAATTCGGGTGTAACAATATTCATTTCTGTCCGAATAGCATCGAACCTGATAAATCCCTCAGACAGTTTGTTTGAAACCGACTAGTGAAAAAAGGCTGCGGGTTCATTCCCCGCGTGAGATATATTTTTGTGTGATCCACAAATATTACTTTCGGGGCTGGGTGTCTGTAAGACCCCAAAGTTGCTAGTAGTTTCTGGTGTCCATGAAACATGTGTTGCATGTTAATGACGGTACAGGACTTGGACGCTTGTCGGTGTTTTTATTCTTTTCACACAGTAACTTGAATAAGTGTGACACGTTCCGGGAACAGCTGTATCTATCAACTTATGAATAGACGAGCATTGTCGTGTTCCTATTGAAAGAGATAGTCGTGATCGTTTTCTACTAACCGACTCTCTACTTGAACTATATCACACTTACAATCAAATTTCATACGGACATTTTGCCGCGACAGGATAATATAATAGACAAAGCAGACTAGCAAACTAGCAGAGGGGATCGTAATTGGATTGATGGATAGCAACGTGATTGGAAGTAAATTACTCAAGTATTTTGTTTCTTGGGAGAGCCGGTACAACCAAGGGTCCTCGATCTTATAAAGTTTGTAAAGATCGTAGTTATTAAGCACGGAATGCCCATTACTCAAATTAAATGTAAGTGGTAGATCCACGTGGTAGTTGGCTTGAGCAATGTTACCAATGGGGCAGCCCGATCGGGATTACTATTTTAAAGAAAAAACTACGTGTTACAATGATACATTCTATGAGTGCGATGCCGCGAGATCAAATTTGGTTTTGATACTGTGCAAATCCAAAACTGTAGTCACGCATAGTTGCTGCCTCTCGCGATCAGCGTGCATACATCCTTTGGTAAAGTTATATGCGATTATGTCGACTAGAGAGATTGTCATTTAGACTGTATTGTAATAAGGACTGTAGGTACGTGTATAAAAACCAAGCGACCCGCAGTGAAGTAACTTGGTGGACTAATGGACTTTCTTGCTTAATGTATTTGCTTGAGTATAAATGTATTCGCTTTATCTAATAACAGTACATAGAACGCAACTTTATAGGAGTAAAAAATATGCGTAATATTTAACGTACTCATCTGTTTTATATCCATGTCTGCTGGGTATTGGCATCTTCTACAACGGAAAATGGTTAGTTTTAGTCCATTACCTTGGTCTAGTACTGGATGGCAGATTACACATACCTAAGAATTTCCTTGTGGAAAACTTTTTTTATTTTCCTACACCATTAAAATACTTTTTTAATAAATTATGGAGGCTATAAGATTCATTCATACATTATTTTTTTTTACTTAGTTTGAAACCAAAGCACATAAACGCATTTTATGCACATACTTGGATGGACTGTAATTCTTTTTTAGTCCCTACTCATAAATAAATTTACAGTTGAGAGGTCTTCGTAAACTTGTGAGACATACGGCCAAGAACTTCAAGCAGATGGAGGCCATAACGACTAAACGTATTATTGACATATTACCACTTTCATAACGTCATATGCAAACTTAAATATACAATAGTTTTATAAGAAGAAGTCGTGTTATTATTATTAGATCGTATATTCATGCATGCTCGTAAGATTTCAATGGCATTGGAAAATGTTTGTTCTATGTTATTGTGAAAAGTTATAGGTATAGGTAGGTCCCTACATCAACTATTTTTTTTCTGTCCTCAAAAATATGATATGCGTTTCGTACGTGGGCTTAATAATATTAATGTTAACATTATAGCCGGTTATTGAATATGTTTAAAAATATAATTCATTTAAATATTTTTTGCGATACTTAAAAAAATATCTATAATAAGTACCTACAACACAGCTGATTTCTTTGAGATTGGTTTCGAGGCAAATGACCTCCGACGTGCAGCTATTTGTTTATCACTATGCCGTAACACGCTTAAAGTTAGTATACTTCTTGAAAAAGTAGTCGTATAATAATTTATAATGATGGAAATGATGTGAATGACCAACCAATAATTTAGACTAGAATCTAAATTTATTGGCTTTTATTAAAAATTGTGACCGGCAAATAAACTTTTGACACGCTAGTTGCTGAGAGGGTCGTATTGTATTAGGTATATTTTTATATTGTCATGGTAAATAATAACAACACCTCATGATGTGACGAGCGCGGTGAAAATAGCGTCAACGGCCAAAAACTCAACTACCACCTGTTGACACAAAAAATATTCTTCATTTAGAAAACAAAAATTTACTTCGAAGAAATAGAGGTTTATGCTTACAATTTGAACCTGTGACTGCCACGATGTTATCAGGACGAAAGCGCTCATAATCCTCGAGGCCATCAAGCACTTTTACCCTGATATCATAAAATATTAAAATACAGCATACCTTGTTCGTGTGTACCTATTCTTGTATTTTTGACATAACATTCAGATTTAAATTTGCATGAATAATTAATAGCCAAAAAACCGGTCAAAGGACATAAAAAATGTTACAAGATTTATTTAAACTATGAAGTAGTTGCATAAGAATCTTTTTTGCTGGTAAAAGTGGTTTCATTAATCTCGTTGCTTGCGAAATAACCACATGAAAAAGGCTATTCATTTCTATAAGTTCACTATATCTATTTTGCGATAAAGATTGTGAATTAATTATCCGGTAATTGAAAGGAACTGCTGTCTATGTTGTAAGCCGATAGAATAGTAGGTAATGCAACCTTTATTTTTTTCTAAATATCAACTCTATTTATCATCAATAATTATAAAAATACGTAAGCATTAAGGGAATTCAGTACTTTAATAAACACAAGTAAGAAAATTTCAGAGTAGGTATGGACTCCTGGTAATTAAGTTTATTCTCGGATATTATTAGTCATAACAAGTAACCTCTGGTTTTGTCGAGCTCAGAAAATACTATTCCTTGTTTATTTTATATTGCTCGAAGGAAAATTTGTTTTCAAACATACCTTAAATGTAGGTATGTAATATGTATAGGGCAATGGCTCGGCTTTACTTAGACTCGATATTTTTTTTACATGTTTTTGCATCGATGTTAAACGATTACTTTTATCTTTTAACAGTCGACACAATCCTAATTTTTATACTTGAAAATCTAGAAATATGCAATTCTTTCATTCATAAATATTTCCATGAAAGTACATTATACTCGTAATTAAGGTAGGAAAAGAGATTATAAAAAAGGTTACCCGAATATGCCGCGATTTTTTTCCTTTATATAGATCTATCCTAGTAATTATTTGTAAAATAGTATAACTTATTAAAGCTATAAAACACGATAATAAATCTGTTGAAGCCCTACAGATTCATAGATTTATAAAAATACTGGAAGGTGTATGAGCAATACGCCATACCTAAGTATTACATACTAATTTAATTATTAATTGAAATCCGTATCCACCCGGATACAGTAATTAAAATGACCACCGCAGAAAAAAACGAGTAAATCTCGCAAAATAGGTGGGCATTGCTTACGTATGTGTTTCTTGCTCTGTGTTCATCTGGTGAACATCCGGCTTCGAGCAGTCCAACATTATACGTTAGATTGCCGGGAGAAAATTTTCCCTGAGTCGATCTACATTTACATGGTATGCTGTTATGCTGGTTAAGGACAAAAAAATACCAATTGACACTGAGCTGACTTGAATAGATCCACATGCGTTAAGCAATATTATAAAATCCTATGTCAATTTCAAACTCCCAATGTATATCTCAATCTATATATTTATAACAACTCATGTTCAAAGACGTCACCATAATGTCAGCCTAAGAGGATAATTATGAGGCATTACACCGCGACTATGTAGTAATATTAAATTTAGTTTCGGTGTCCAAATACTTAATACAACAATGGGATTATACATTGTGTTACAAAGTAAATATTTCATTAGGTTCATAAATATCCGCCAAAATATTATTTTAGTGTTTAATAATTCTACAAAGCAATAAAACATTTCCTGAAACCAGAATATTCGATACACGATTGTGAACACTCTTATAATAAAACGGTGTAAGAACCAATCATCTACGCCAGTGGTGACAGTTTGAATGATGACACTTCTAAGAACGTCCATTAAATATTAAATGAATTGGAAATGGGTTCATAACTTCCACCTGACGTCTCACATAAAGCGTACCTATACAGGTTAATATGTGACAGACAGCCAGAGGTCAAATGAAGACCAATAATAATGCAATATTTTATACCTAAACTAAACGTCTTTCATGTATTAAAAATATTCCTTAAATTTTTGTTTCAACACTCTTACAACACGTATCGATGTCACATTCCTTTAACGGTATGACTGGAATAAATATTTACCTATACTTGGATAAATCCTTAGGCGTGGGTGAAAATTGCAATTTGTTGCAAAACGCATTGACATTATTCTTCTGAGATGGTTCATGGTTGTATATTTTGAATATTTAAAATGAAATCAACATAATAAATTTTAATTTTAAGTCGTGGCCTTGAGGTTTAAGTGCGCGATCGAGTCAAAATGTCGGCGGTCGTAGGTTCAAACCCTAGGCAAACTTTGACTTTTCAAAATTGTATGACTATTCATAATGAATTATCACGTACTTTAACGGTAAAGGAAAACATCGGGAGGAAACTTACACGCCTAGAAGTTCTTAGGAAATTATTAATTCGCCAATCCGCAGTAACCCAGCGTGGTGGACTAAGGCCTAAACGAGAGAGTTTTGGTGTAAAGGAGGCCCGTGCCCAGCGGTGGGACGGACACAGGCTGATAAGAGAAATAGGTATTTATAAATATAACATTCGTTTGGCTTGTATTGTAGTCTAAAGACCAATGTTATTAAACATAATACCTATATTTTAACATTATGTAGAATTTATGTTACTTGGATCAGAACCAAGACCAATTACAGCATAATTATATTTATGTTCCTACCATATTGCAATAAACCAAAGTCATTGATTTGCAGGTCAATTTTTAAATGTACTTTATAATGGCTGGCCGTGAATTTTGTATACGTGATTTTATATGTACGCAGCATGCAATTTTAAATGGTGCCCGACTAAACAATTACAATTTAAGTGAACATTGTTCTGACATGCGGACAAGGATACACAGGACATGTTAGTGGAATGTACAAATTATTCTAGACGGCTTTTATAATTACAGCTCATAATTTTCCTATTCACGATGCAAGCAATGTTATAAAGAAACATCTTCGTACAAGTATTGCTGTCAGTATAGCTGAACCTTGGCCGTGTCCGTACATGAAAGATGAAAATCATAACAGTATAATACTGTAGACCAAAGATGTTATTGTTAGATCCATAAACATTAAAGAGGCTCATTCGTAAGCTGCTCCTGAATACTCACAGTAAATACATACATACATACATAAACTCACGCCTGTATTCCCCGAAGGAGTAGGCAGAGGTGCATTTCTGCACCCACATTTCGCCATGTATGTATCAGTCCCACGTAATAGGTGGCGAGCCTATTGCCGTTTTTCGGGCACATTTCCAGACTCCGTGCTGTTACCGAGAATTTCCTAATGGAAAAACCCAATAACACTTTGCCCGACCCGTGAATCGAACCCAGGACCTCTAGATCGCACGGCACATACTTGTACCGCGAGACCACGAGGCAAAATAGTAAATAATTATCATCATTATTTTGACTGGCCCGTGGCGCAGTTGACTAGATACCAGCTTGCGAAACGAAAGGCCGCGGGTTAGATCCCCGCACCGAGACAAATGTTTTTGTTATCCACAAGTATTTGTAACGGGTCTGGGTGTTTGTGAGACCGAAAAGTCTCTCGTAGTTTCTGTTTCTGATGGGGTCAGAACTATGTATATGTGACTGTTGGGTGCATTTATATTATTACTATATATCTAATATATATTATATACGCGAATGTAAGTTACGTAAGCTACGTCTTAACGCCTTATTCGTTAAGCCGTTTTTATTGATTTTTTGTACAGAAATAGATGGGTTAAGGTGGTTATAGGTGTAAATAATCCCACTTTTCTAAAATATTTATATCATTTTATGTATGAGTGTATTTTTCACTCATAATATTTAATTATTTTTGTCTACTAATTTTGATGAACGACTGAAAATACTCAAGCATCAATGAACTTTTAAAAACAAAAACACTGTTAATATATATAGTTGGATTGTGGTTTCACACAGTCCGTATTTCTTAAATGAATTAAGGCCCCATTCACAAGGCAGTCTCAGTCGTTGAATTCGCTTTCTATTACATAACTGATTTTAAATCACAAGCCGTTTTGTTTTATTTTACGTTTACAGAGGATTATATTATACCAGGTGTGAAGATTATAGAGGCTAGGGAATGTAAATTAAAATATATTTACGCAGTCACTAAATTTATTATGTAATGCAAAAACCATTATGCTGTATGTACATAATATGTATTCTGCGATATACATATGTAATGCGGGTAATGCAAATACGAATGATATTAAATTCTGCACTTTTACGCATAGTTTATGAGTATTAGCGGATCAAACGTATTTTGGTATAAGCACGGTATGTATTATACATAAGTAGAAAAGATTAAGAGCTTGATTATGCTAAAGGAAAATTACGAAGGATTTCAAGAAATAAAAAATGATTTTTTATGGAACACGTAATTATTACGATGTCAAGAAAACAAGAACAACAATTGCTTACAAAGTATTTTTGAAGGAATTATGAAGAAACAAAGTCACGATACTATAAATGGAGCTTTTATTATCTATTGGTGTCGCTTCACGAGCGGAACTACTTAATTGTTCACTTTGTAATTGGTAGAGCACGGCTTCATCATGTGCTAACTTTTACTTCGTTTTCGGTTATTTGTGGAGTCTGAGTGGTTTATATTAATTATAATTATCAAGATTGAACTTCTTTTATATCTTATTCTCTACCCAATCGGGTTCTCGTCATCATCATCAGCCCAAACGCATATACTGTTGGACATAGAGCTCCCCCAAAGACTTCCAGAGCGCTTTATGACAAGCGGCTTGCATCCAACAATTGTGTTCTCGTCAATATTGAGGAAACACGTGTAATTATCGGCTATAAAATTTGCATTATAAATAAATTAAAATAATGAATTGTTGTAATAAATTGTAAGGAAATTGAGTGAGAGAGAATACGATAGCATATTTTTGTAAGAAAAAACCACATATAGCACATCGCTTTATTCTCACATATAGTAGATCCACCTTAACTAGTGATGTGAAGGATTGTCAAAAATGTATATCCGTGGACACGGATCCGGATACAGGTATTTAGTGTCAAGATCCGCGGATACAGACGCGGATACGGATCTTTATTTTCTCACTCAATCGATGTCGGCGCGTGACCTTGAAATGTGTAATATTGATATCATAAGATAATAATATCTTATTATGTTGATTTAGTATCTTTGAGTATATTCTATTATAGTAACTTACTATATATTTTTTTAAAATATAGATGCAATTAAAGGTGTCAAATATTTGATTTTAAGAAATAAAAATACTCTGAATGGATTTTTTTTTAATTATACTACTGTTAATCACATAATTTCATAATTTAAGTTATTATGAAATATTTTATCCTGTTTGATTTTACAAAATTGATAAAAAAATCCGTAAAAGATTCGCGAGAAGTGACGGATACGGATACGGACACGGACCTTATTTCTCCCGCGGATATCCGTGGATGCGGAGCAATTACTAAAAATAGACTGATGTTTACTGCTACTCCTGCATTATCGTAAAATGAAGATTGTAAACAAGCGAAGCTGTTACTAAGCTTAAATTTTGTTTGTTTTCTAAGATAATCTGCGCAGTTTTAATACACAACGCCCTTTGCAACTTCTTTTTCTCCATCAATGCTCTGATCTTAAGACACAGTATCGTGTCTCAGGGTTCTTGCATTGCAGTTGTTTGTTGTTACTATAGTCGGATCAACAAGCCGTCATTGTTTCTACTACTTAGTTAAGGAACTAGTAATTGATGTTTATTAGCCGACACTTGATTTGGAGTCACTTGGTTTGAAAATTTTCATCGGACTGAACTGACAATCAGTGCAGTCACTTTGCCGTGTTCATTGAAAAAGATTCTTTTGAGTAATTGAAGTCAAAATCTAAAATACTAAAGACTGATGGTAGCTATTATGTTTATAGTTCCGTGTTAACTGTTTACAGTTTACGTGAGTACTTACGTGATAAGTGCACATGCACTTATATTAATTACATAATTAATACAACTATAACACTTTACAGATTAACATCTTGATTTTATCGCAAGGAAGTTGTCGTAGAGGCTAATTACTTTATAATTTATGCAATATAGCTTAATTTTGTGTAAATGAAATCTGTAATTTTATTTTAAAAAACTAAAATTTTATTTACCTATTAACCTTGTTCGAACTACTGATACTTAACTATAAAATCTTGTACGAACGAGATTTTTGATCGTTGTATTCGACTGAAACGACGCTTATCAATTATATTTAAATGCAAATAGTGATCATAGTTTATTATGTGCATAAATACCTACTTCTTTTGCCTCGGACTGTTCGGCACAAGTATGTTACGTGCGATCTAAGGGCTCCGGATTTTACGGTTTTTCTACTGGGAAATTCTCAGTAGTAGCACGAATAACTGATACGTTACCTCAATGTATTGCTTTCCATGACGGAAATAGCTTCTAATTGATTTACTTATTTATTCATAAAAGTCATTGTTCACTGCGGATAGAGACTGCGCAAAATAATTTACATAAAATGTACAAATGTCTACCTTATCATTCAAGGCAATCTTGTAAAGACCGCCATTTCTTAAAGATAAGACGAGAAATAAAGAGCAGCCAAAATAACAGCCTTGTTAAATATTAACATAATGCATACTAAACAATATATTTCGCGATGGCGCGTGATGACCTAGTGGATTGTGGATTACGCGCGCGGTCAACAGTAGCATGCTTCAAACCCAGGCTCTGATTTCCTGGAGTTACTTGTGCATTCAATGAATTAAACGGCGAAGAAATATATCGTACTTATTGGAAACTTCAGTCTTCAAGTATGCATGAATCATGCATTCAAGACCAAAAGGAATTTCTAAGGTTCGACGCCCCGTCATAGAGTAACATCATCACGTCCCACTGCTGGGCACGGACCTCCTCTACAACTGAGAAGGTTTTGGCCTAGTGTGGGTTGGCGGACTACACACCTAAGAAGTTCCTAAGAACTTTTAGGTGTGCAGGTTCACGATGTTTTCCTTCACTATAAATAAGTGATAATTCTTTGTGAATACACATATAACTTCGAAGAATCTGAGGTGTGTGCCTGGGGTTTGAACCCGCGACCGTCGAGATTCTCAACCGCGAGCCTATACCTCGAGGCCATCACGACTTACTAATCACAGAGTAACGTGGCGCACTAATCCCTGAGCTGCAGAAGTCACTTTCATACACCTAATAAAAAAAGAATCCTTGTCGCATATACCGTGTAGCATAATTTCTAATATGTTCATTATAGTATGAATAATGGAGACAACACGTGTCGCGTGACGTGAGCTCAGCCCTCGGTACACGACCACGTTGCTATTTAATTCATGACGGGGCTGTTTATAACGCGATTGTCTGCAACTGTGGATATTCTATGTATGTTTATATATTGTTCAGAATATGTCATATATACACGTGAAAAAAGTGTGTGTGCAATTATGTACACGCGTTAGAAGTTATACCACACGACTGAAGTAAAACTTATAAATACGCCCAACAGTCACATACATAGTTCTTAGTTTACACAACATATTACATTTCTAAATGCACTCATAAAATATTGGACAACTAATAAATATGTCAATTCCTTTTTATTAGTGTCACTATTCTACATTTTGAAAATTTAAATCTTTTTTTGAAAAAAAAATCGATCCGAAACATATTAAAACCTTTCTGATCCATTTGACACTTACATTTAACATAGGCAATAGGCAGCTTCAATCTGTCACTTATATTGGAGCACATAGGCAGCGTCAACATCTGAATTTTGTGTTACAGCGATGCGCGCGCATCTTAAAATTAAAAAACGCGCCTAAAGAAGTATAACTTCAAAAATCTGTTATAGTAATATAATCTGCTATTACCTACGTGAGCCTTAAATCAACTAGTGAGACGTCGCTTTGGTAATATACCTATACCTGCGCCTTTGTGGTTACTGGCATGCAAATTTAGTTATTTTTATACTATAGTTTGGATATAAATAATGATGTTTATTGTACTGATCTAAAAAATATGGGAACATTTTTACATATTTTATTATGACTGCATTTGTGTTCTTATTCAACAGAATCCGCGCAAAAACTTTAACAGGCAACGATTACGAATTCCATTCTCACAGAATAATGAATTAATAAATTCCTAGGATTAGTATATTTTTTATAAGGTTTTTAAACTGCCTCGTGGTCTCGCAGTACAAGTATGTGCCGTGCGATCTAGAGGTCCTGGGTTCGATTCCCGGGTCGGGCAGTGTTATTGGGTTTTTCCATTAGGAAATTCTCGGTAACAGCACGGAATCTGGAAATGTGCCCGAAAAACGGCAATAGGCTCGCCCCCTATTACGTGGGACTGATACATACTTGGCGAAATGTGGGTGCAGAAATGGGCCTCTACCTACCCCTTCGGGGAATAAAGGTGTTAGTTTATGTATGTATGTGTTTTTAAATAGCCGTGAATGAAGCTGAGATAGTATAACCTCCACCATGTATAAATCGCTGGTTTAGTCCAACAACTTCACGTTTCGCTAGCAATTAACAATTTGAACACAATGTAAAACCTTCTAAAGTGTGTCAGGCTAAATTGGAAGACAATCGCCTACTATAACAATTTCAAGCAATGGTAATCCTTGAATCAAACGCCGTGAAAATAATAAACAATTATTGACATTGTACGCACATTCGAGCTTTCAAAATTGCCCTACCTACTCCGAACACCTGTTGGTGAAAGTGGTCGCGGAAGGTCTGGCTTTGCTCTATCTATTACACGTCTGAATAGTGATTCCTGCCGCGTCGGGAAGCGATTCTTAGTGTGCATCATAGCAAATACAAATAGTGCCGTGACCGTTGGCAACATTGAAAGGTCATTAAAACTATTATTATCTGTTTAGCTACCATAATTTATTTTTATCAATGAACTTGTCACGCGTCATTTAACGTTACGGTACACACAATTGAACTGCACCAATACAAATCGTCGACAGTTAGATACAGGTCTCGTGCCTCGTGAACATTTTTTGTTACCAATTGCCGTGAACTGATTAAATAGAGTAAAACTAAATCATTACGCCCAAAGAAATTTGACTTTTTTAAGTGGGAAAATCCTTGTCAGATTATGATACACTTGCTTGCCTATATCTGTTGTAGTTTAATTATATAGTTCGTAACGTAGTCTTATCTGACCACTGTCACTAGACACGTATTAATTACCAAGAATCTTATCATACCTTTCGGAAGAAGTAGGTAGGTAGGTGATTACTCATAATATATTATTTTTACGAAATGATAAAATTAATTCACTAGTGGATTTTCTTTGGCGTGTACTTTAAGAAAAAGTATACTAAGTTTATTATCACTGACTACTCTGTCTGTTACTACCTCAATCACAGAATTGTTACAAAAAATAATGTAATATACCTATCTGGAATGAATAGACATGGTGCTGTGAACTATAGAGTATAAATCGTTAATTATTATTTGTTTTATCGATAGAAATAACGACTTATTAGTTCTAGTTATATGAATTAAAAACGGTGTAGTAACTACGTTGGAATAGTACTGACAACTGACACATGGATCATTTGATAATGCAATACCTACATAATGATAGTGTTCCGGTGGTCAAGTTTAATACAATGGCTTTTATGTTCACAAGCAACGTGTGTGATCACCGCACGTTGTGTTCAAAGTTATAAATATATATTTATTTAATAACACATCGAGATAGCTATTGTTAAGATGTGTTCGTGTTATCGGTTATTATTAATTATAATTAACAAACTATTTTGTTCCAGCGCCCCGACTAACTCATGGCGAAGACTTCGGCTACGATGGAAACACAGGTAACGTATTATGATATTCAAATTATAAATTAAATTAAATAGGCTCCCGTAACAATGGTGTTTAAGTTAAAATTTAGCAACGTCTGGAGCAAATTATCGTATCGCAATTTTTACGGCGGTTATTCCGTAGTTAGCTTTCTAACTATAATAGCTCCTCAGGCTGTTGCGTGCAACAGTCTCGCACACTGGTGTAGGGAGTCAAGCACATAATCCCTTTAGAGAACTTTTTTCCATGTAAAAATAAGGGTGGCGTGAGTTCCCTCAACTTAACATTTACTGTGGAACTTATGGTGAGATGAGCGTCTGCGAACGTGACACATCTCAGCATCCATGATCTAATCGAGTGAGCGCATCGCAACTGCATGGCGCCTGATGACTCTGAGGGCCTCTAAAAGCCAATTTTAGCAAACCCTCTGCCCTTGATAAAATGGCTAAATATTTCATGCACAGACTATAGGTAATCTATGTTTAACAAATATAATTTTATACTAATGCCGTCTAAGCCTATCATTTTTAACGTATATTTTTCGTGTCATTCCGGTACATTTCGCCAAACAAATGAAATATATTAATTAAGCGTTAAGTGAGTTAGTTATTCATCTAGTTTGTTTGCTCAGTAAAACAGTATTTTCAATACGCTTGGCCCTTTAACTGAGAACTGTTTGTGCTGACCTTATTTCATGCTTATTTGACGCACTGCCCTTAATAATTCTGTTTTTCTTGGCAAAAACTGTGTCACTTAACTGAGAGCTATTACATTTATGATAGCTTTAAGGTTACATTATTTAAGTAACAAAAAGGGATAATTACACAGCACGTGCCTTGAACTCAATCTATTATTAGGGAATTTCGAGTGCTGTTTTTTAAGTACAAAGATAAAGGTAAAATTAATGGCTATATCGCAGTCATTAATAGTTGTCATTGTAATGACATATACAAAGTAATATGATAAAAAGTTACACACCTAAACTACCTATTACTGAGGAACATTATGTTATCAAAATGGTATCTTATTTCTTTGAATTCTATGGCTGAACTTCTACTATAAGGGATATTACTAACAGGTAGTTTAATTTGCGATAATTAAGGGAGCGTGAAAGCATGATGTGTAGTAACTAACAGGGCTGGGCAAAATACATGCTTTGCTTTAATTGAAATACAAATTACAAAATACTGTATCGCAAGTAATTAAAATACGAAATACAAAATACATTTAAGTAAGGTATTTGAAATACAAAATACAGTATTTTAGCTATTTGTAATTGAAATACAAATACAAATTACAAAATAATGCATATTTATTTGTTTTGGAATAGTTTTTTTTTTTGAGGCGGTTTTTGTTTTGTTATTGCAGGTCCTGATGAGCATAAATTTAATGTCCAATATTATAAAAGTCTGTAAATTTCGAGGCTTTTCCATCATTGCACTCTCGCCTCGCAATCACACTCATGATCGCTAAATGAAGGCTAAATGTATTTTAATAAATGTATTTTGAAGCCTCGAGTATTTGAAATACTAATTACAAAATACTTCGGCTACACGTATTTTAAATACAAATTACAAATTACATTTTAAGAAAGTAATTAAAATACAAATACAAAATACGTATTTGTATTTCAATTACGTATTTCAATTACAAGTAATTCAAATACTGCCCAACCCTGGTAACTAAGTATTGCTATTTATAGTCATTTCGTTTTGAACTGACGTAGTTCAGTTGCTAAAATATGTAGGTAATATTAGTAGGTTAATCATTAATCAATAATAAATTGACAGGACGGTGTGAAGTGATGCTAATATAAGTACGGTATTAATATAAGTTATACACAATGGCCGCTTTATTAGCAATGACTATGTAATAATACCAGAACGAAATGTTGCCGTATATACCTAATTCAAACATTGCATATATGTTGTTAATTTAATTTTTATTCAAAATTTTAATTCATTCATAATATTCTTTAAGTTAGTAGTCAGTTAGTTAGTATAGTGGTCCATTTTAATTAATAAGCGAGTAAATTGTACTGTATTGTATTTCGATGCCTATACCTACATACATACATATACCTATAATAAAAGTTAAAGATTCAAAAATACTATTGCTCGATATGTGTATACTGTTCATTCAATATCACCATACCTTTCTATGTTACGTGTACACAAAACCACATATTTGATACAACCATAAATTATGACTATCTTTTTATAATTTCTAGGCCCTACTTATTGGAGCGAGAGGTACCGAGAGTGTGCTGGAAAGCACCAAAGCCCCATAAATATAAATATTCTGCATGTGAAGCAGGTGGTATTGCCCGACATCACTTTCATCGGCTTCGACGATTCGATTGACGATGTTCACGTCACTAACAATGGTCACACAGGTAAATATCTTAATATGTAGCGCATACGAATGTTACTACGTAATTTGGTAGGAGCACGTGCATTCACTCGCCTAAAATAAGTAGTATAGGTATATCTAATCACTTGACTTTTTTATTGTCCCACGATCGTGTAGCGTGGGATATGTACCTAAGTACCTACCTACCTTTAGATCTATTATTAAACATTCAGGAATACCTAAACAGGTTTGGAATATAATTTGACGGCGATATCATTCTATCAGCGCATGCTTAGGTAAAGTTTTTATACGACTTACAGCCAAGTCGTTAATACATCGAAACAGCATTACGAACACTCGCGCACGATCCGGAATCACGTTTGACGGGGCAATACTAATTACTCATAGATGTTATTTGGTCTAATTTGATATACAACAATTATAAATAATCAGGGCTGGGCAAAATACATGCTTTGCTTTAATTGAAATACAAATTACAAAATAGGTACTGTATCGCAAGTAATTAAAATACGAAATACAAAATACATTTAAGTAAGGTATTTGAAATACAAAATACAGTATATTAGCTATTTTTAATTGAAATACAAAATACAAAATAATGCATATTTATTTGTTTTGGAATAGTTTTTTTTTGAAGGCGGTTTTTGTTTTGTTATTGCAGGTCCTGATGAGCACAAACTTAATATATACTAAATGAAGGCTAAATGTATTTTAATAAATGTATTTTGAAGCCTCGAGTATTTGAAATACTAATTACAAAATACTTCGGCTTCACGTATTTGAAATACAAATTACAAATTACATTTTAAGAAAGTAATTAAAATACAAATACAAAATACGTATTTGTATTTCAATTACAAGTAATTCAAATACTGCCCAACCCTGTAAATAATACTTATCACATGAGGAAAAAATTATGAAATCAATCTTTGTTCCTTATGCCATGCCAATTATAATTATTGTGCTGATATCTGTATCAATAATATACATTATTTAATTCATAGTTTTAATCGAAGTAAGAAATGAGCCACACCCGCGCGTCAGAGGCGGTCCTTTAGAAGGCGACTACGTATTCAGCCAAATGCACTTTCACTGGGGAGACAACGACACCTTTGGATCTGAAGATAAGATCAACCACAGAAGGTATGCCGTTGAAACCTAATCGTCAGTGCTATATTACCCACATCCTACTACAAGCAATGAAATACAAAAACAAATTCAATTTGCGGCAACTTTTTATTAATCAACCGCAATGCATCCTTACTGCACTTAACACGCTTGAGTGTTAATGTTAAATTGCGCATGCTATACTTATCGGTCCTAATCCTTAATTGTTTATGCTGCAATACTGCGAAACGACAATTGTTTTGTAACAGTAGAAACGTAGACTTTGCACTACTTACTTTTATATAGGTACTTACATACTTTGTCCTTAAAGAGTCGCATTGCAAATCACCATGATTGACTAATAAAGGTCGATAGAAGGATTTCATTCAAACAATTAAGCAGACTCTTAAGGCTTACATAAGATTTTTTTATTTTTTTCCTTCTGGTCTGCTCCATAAAATATAAACATAAATGAGATATCCGAAAACCTGGTATTATATTTCTCGAAATAGCTGAACTAAGGGGATTCGAAAATTATACGCGCAAGTTTTAGCTCATTTATTACGTCGACTTTAGGCTACCTAACATCATACTTAAAAGCGCACGACCACCGCAGTTACCACTAAGTGAAGATCAGGTAAATGTTATTGAATTAGATGGGAAATCTTAATAAATAAATAACTATGAGTGGAGGGTTTGGAAATAAATGAATTGTGTACAGCAGTCAAAAATCATTGTAGTCAGGTAGTACCTAATTAGTTAAAAATACAACTTGTAAAAACATGCAATATTCTAAGGTCACATTGATGCATAATAGATTACAAAAACAAGAAACATATAAGTATGTCTGACATAAAAATAAAATAGGTACTCATGTAATAATTAAGCATATAAACACACTTGTTAATTTTACTTTTGTTTTACTAGTTTCCCTATGGAGCTGCACATGGTTTTCTTCAAGGAAGAATATAACTCTGCTTCCGAAGCTGTAAAGCACCAAGATGGCTTGACAGTTCTAGCATTCTTTTATGAGGTAGCTATATTGGTTATTTAAATTATTCTTAACATATGTATTATTCGAATATTAAAAATTAGATTTCCTTATTGTTCTGAATGTGAATTCTCCTTAAATAAATAAGGAATTGCATATTTTCCCGTTACAGTTGGATCGTCATTTACACCCGGCTTATGACGACATAACATCAGCATTGATCAACGTGACTGAACCTTACACGTCTGTAGTCATGAGCCACCCTTTTTCTTTCCTCAACATCCTTCCGTACGATTTAAGAAGATACTTTACGTACAGAGGCTCATTGACTACTCCTCCATGTTCTGAGGTCGTCATTTGGTTGGATTTTGAGCAACCGATAAGGTTAACTCATGAGCAGGTAGATGTTTTATTATAATTATCAGTGTAACATTTTATCAACTTTAAACTTGGTTAACAAACTAGAAATAGAAGTGAAGAAACAGTGGTAATTTGCGTTATGTGACATTATTACGCACAGATAAATTGACCATAATTTAGTGGAACCGTCCTTGATGGAACAGAATCCTATTGTATTTCTTACTGACAAACTTTTTGTGTTAATTTTTTGTCATGTTACTTGCAATAATTTTATTGAAAACATGTTCATTTATATTATAAATCGTTGACTGTGTGACGTACGATACTTTACGTACGATATTTTGTTACAGATAGAAACATTTCGAGAGTTGAAATCTGCCCACGGCAAAATAACCCACAACTTCAGACCCATACAACCCATTGGTGACCGAGTCGTATTCTATAATATAGATAATAATTATTACAACTACAATGAAATTGAAGACCCCGATGAAGATGACGCTAAAACTGGACGAAGGAAAAAGGGCAATAGCGGTGAAAATTTACTAAGTAATTTCCGTAATGTTATTATACACATTTTATTCCTACTATATTTCAGCATATAAAAATTTAAATAGGAATTTGCATAATTAAATAAATATTACTTCGAAACTGGCACTAAAATATATTACCATAGCAATTGTCGTTTTAGCATATCTGTAGGTACCTATCTATAAAATTTTAAATTATAAAACGGTCGAAAAAACTAGTTAAATAGTACACCCAATAGTTACACAAATTGCACAAGGGAACAAATTGAACTTTATTTTTTGTTGCATGGAATTTTATACCTGTTGTTTACTAATTTAAGGTCGCTGATTTCAAATCTACCCTTACTTTTTCTCTAGCAGCTTTCGTTTTTGATATACAGCTTTCAGACACATTTTTGTACTAGTCACATTTAAACTGCAAATCAATCGAGCTGTTTACTAAAAAAAACTTTTTTTTAACAATGTCCACGTCGAGATATAATTGTAAAAACGATCCCAACTGTTTTTGTAACAGCTTTGGTGAGTATACATTCAAAAATTGTAGACTATGTCGGAGTTCATAAAACAGGTGTATTTTGTTTACTTTGGATTCCCTTGGAGTACTTGTCACCCGTGACAAGTACTGGGTCTCTCATTTGGTATGTAAAACATGTGTGGAGTCTTTGAGATTATGGGGAAATAAGAAAAGACCCCATTTTAAGTATCAAACACCAATGATGTGGCGGGAAACTTGAAATCATGAAGATGATTGTTATTTTTGTTAAGATTGGCCTTCCAGGCAAGCTATGATTCCGGGAAACCTGAATGTGATTAATGAACCTCTTGTGCCCAGGGATCGCATAATACTGCCACCTTTGCATATCAAACTGGGCATCATGAAACAATTTGTTAAAGCTCTGAACAAGGATGGTGATTGTTTCAAACACATCTCTCTAAAGTTCCATAATTTGAACAAAGAGTAACTTAAAGCCGGAATTTTTGATGGTTCACAAATAAGACGGTTGATAAAGAATGAAAATTTTAGTAGTTACATGACTGATACTAAAAAAAATGCCTGGAATGAATTCGTTTGTGTTGGCCAAAATTTTCTCTGAAACAAAAAGGATGAAAGCTATGCGGAGCATATTAAACTGTTGTTGTCATACTTCCAGCAGCTTGGTTGTAATATGAGTATCAAGGTACACTTCCTCCACAGCCATTTGAACCGTTTCCCTGAAAATCTTGGTGATCTTAGTGAAGAACAAGGGGAGCGGTTCCATCAAGACATTTGAGCTATGAACGAACGTTACCAGGGTCACTGGAATGCTCTCATGATGTCGAATTATTGATGAAGCATTAAAAAGCGCTCTAGTGAACCAAGTCAATCAAGAAAATCATACAAAAGATCTTTTTTTGATAAGATGTGGTTGCTTTTCTAAAAAAATTGTTAATAAAAAAAATATTTTTCTTTAAAAACGCGTTTCATTATATCTCAAAAACGAGAGCTGATACAAACAATCTGACTTCGGATCTGAAATCAGCACCCCGAAAATGTATTATATTGGTCATAATGTTTCATGCAACAAAAATGCTGTTCCCTTGTGTTATCATTTTACACATTTCTAAACTGAAGATACCATTTGAACGGTATGGGCATTAAAAGCTAAAGAACAAACATTTTCCTCCAAGGAGGGATTGAACTCGGGATCATCAGGGATCACCGTCGATTGTGTAAACAACTATGTCAAGTAAAATGATAAAATGTTCAAAAAAAAAATCTTACTTTAATAATTTTAAAGCATTATATTACACATTAACTGTTAACATAACTATGTAAAACTAATATGTTTTACGATGTTTATCTTTGTGTTTCTCATAATGATAACTTTGATAATCTTCGTAGGAAAATTGTGATAAGTAACTGTCTTTGTTAGACATAGCAGATTTGACGTAATCATAAAAATAATTAGTTTAATAATATCTCTAATTAATCAGTAAGTATATACATTTAACTTTACAAATTGTATGTAATTATGCTATTTTAAATGAAAAAATAAAAAATGGCTTATTATAAATGTATGTGTATTTGATCAAATGGATTATATAATGACTGATACCGAAATATAGCTTTAGTATTACTTTATTGTTCTGTGATATTAAAATATTTTTATTTAAAAGATGGTTTTATTGCGATATTATTATTGTAATACTTCGAAACAGAAAAAAAACACACTTTAAAACAGTGTCAATAATCGTTTCCATAAGTAAACTTCAAGTGTACTTAAAGGTTAAATCTGCTCAGGTATTGTTAGTTCAACGACACACTTGTTCTTTACACTGAGTTCAACATTTTTTTTTCTCACTTAATCTTCATCTGTTGCTCTGTTGTCGGTCATAGTAACCATTGCACCTAAGTTATCTTCGTTGCCTTGTTTTAATCTTTCCCAAATCAATTCAGCTATGGCTTTCTGTGTTCTTCTCTCAAGTTTTTCTAGTTTCTTAGCAACATCTCTTTTCAAATCCCAGTCTGGTTTTCTTGGTGCTAAGCTTGATATATCCAGATCTTGCAAAACTACCTGTAATTACAAACAAACGTTTTGACGTAGGTAAGCACAGAATAATAAATCTTTAGAAATACTTTTTTCAAATTGGGAACTAGGAGCGAATATAAGCAACAAGATTAGTCGTAGTTTGCATCTCAGATATAATTATTTGTGAATATAATATTTATTTATTGTGTACACACATAAAACCCCAAGCAAGCACGCGAGGTTAATATACTCACATAGCGTCGATTATGTTTGAGTTCTACGTAATAAGTACCATGCTGCTACTGAGAATTTTTTGACCTGAGGCCGCCTAATCGATCGCGCCATTTTATACCACAGGACCTAATTGGCAGACAGGTAAGTGACAAAAGACAGTGAATACAGATAGGCTGCAGGCTGCATACCTGAGTCTACTCAGAAAAAAAATTGGAAGATGTTTGAAATCTGAGAATATCAAACCAGCATACACATAATAATTGTATATAGGGCTTATATTAACCGTTTGCCTGGAAGGAATACGAAGGAGGAAGAAATAGTTAACAGGAATAGTTTAACTATTTTTGAGCGCATAAAACAATATAGCACTGACTCTAGAGAATGTTGCCTTGAAAGTATAATTTGGATTTTAAATGATGTAAAGAAGTATCAACATATGAAATTGAAATACTGCCAATATTTGACATTATCGTGTAGCATAGTTAGACCAAAGTATAGTGGAACAATGCCAATGACACTGGTAGCCATGCCAGTCAACATAACTTATCAATTGGAAAGTATTTGGTATTTAAGTTAGCAGATATTGATGTTATTGGCACTTGGAATGGAATTTTGTACGTCATTCTTAGTCGTGGCGCCACTAGATGTAGCTAGTATTATCTATGATATAAATAATTTTGTATATAAATACAAAATCATATCATATGAATTAATGAGTCTTGAAATCCAAACAAAGTCTCAGCAGTCGCGGGTTCAATCCGCAGACACACGCCTCTCATATTTCGAAATTATGTGTTTACAAAGTATTGACACATAATTTAATGGTGATAACATTTGCACACTCAAAAGTCATTGTAGTGGTGGACTAAGGCCTAACCCCTCTCAGTTGTAGAGAAGGTCCCAGCAGAGGGACAGCTCAATTGGACTTATATAGATATAGCTGACCCGGCGAACTTCGTTCCGCCTATCAGACGATTCTTAATAATATTTTTTTCATCTTTTTTTTTAGCCGAAGTTACTCTAGCTCTTAGCTATCTGCCATTGAAAGTTCCGTCAAAATTGGTCCACCCGTTTCAGAGAATAGCCGGAACAAACAGACAGACAGGCAAAAATTGTAAAAAGCGTTATTTTGGTATTTGTACCGTGTATACATCCATATACATTTATTAAAAGGTGGTTATTTCAATATTACAAACAGACATTCCAATTTTATTTATTTGTATAAATGAATTAGTTGTTGTTTATATGTTTGCCTTTCATAGCTACTATACCCACAGTGGGAACTCAGAAAGGGCTTTATTTTTTCTTATTGTTAGATGAATCCTGATTTCTAAGATGGAAAAGCACTGATGCACAATTGTAGTTCATTTAATAATTCTGCCAGAAATATGTACTTCTTTGAACACATGTAAATAATCAAATCAATACTGCACTGGATTTACAATATAAAACACATTTAGGAAACATTGCTCAGAAATTTATGACAGGTGTTTTTAATTTATAGTAATATGGTAAGATTAATTATTATAATTTAGTGTGTATGTGGGATTAGCGCAGGATTCAAAATTGCATGGTGGCAGAGCCAGATCTTACAATTAGTTTCATTATAAAAGGGTACCCCAAGTCATTTAAGTCTGATTCTCTAGACTCATATTATTATATTAAACCAGAGAGTGAAAATTACAAAATATAAGATTTACAACTAAATTAGATGTGTTTAGTGGTTAGTTTTTTTTATTATAATTGGTATAGTATTTTATTTATATGTGACTGCCTTGTGGTCTCACAGCACAAGTATGTGCCATGCAATCTCATCTAGATTCAATTTCCAGGTCAGGCAAGTTGTTATTGGGTTGCTGAAAATTTCATAAGCTCACCCCCTATTACATGGGACTAATACATACCTGGTGGAATACCCCACCCCTACCCTTTCAGGAATACAGGTGTGAGATTAAGTATGTATGTATTTTGTTTATAATCTTGCTATACAAAAATAAAATAATAAATTATAATGACAAGTGTAGTACAAATTGTATCCACATACACACATACATAAACTCCCGCCTGTATTCCCTGAAGGGGTAGGCAGAGGTGCATTTCTGCACCCACATTTCGCCGGGTATGTCTATATATCAGTCCCACGTAATAGGGGATGAGCCTATTGCCTTTTTTCAGGCACATTTTCAGACTCTGTGCTGTAAGCTGTTACTGAGGATTACCTAATAGAAAAACCCAATAACACTTTGCCCGACCCGGGAATCGAACCCAGGACCTCTAGGTCGCAGAGCATATACTTGTACCGCGAGACTATGTGGCAGTCTATTCTTGTTATGAGTATTTATAATGAATACAACAGCTGCAACTATTATAGTGGTTCTTAATTTGGTAATTTATCTACAATATTAACTTGGAACATCTTCAAATATTCTCTTTATCATGGATTCAAAGGCCGACACCTTTTCTTACTACTACTATTTCTATAAACTGAACCAATATTTGTGTTTTATGATAATAATTACCTTTTCTTTACCAGCGTCTAACAAGTCTTTCACCTCTTCTTCAATTAGAGCTGGTGCGGCATCCATTAATTTAGATTCTTGTAAAGATTCATCTTGGGGCTTGTAGCTCCTAAATTTTGGTCTGAAATATTATTGGAAATTATAAGTTAAATTTTATTAAAGTTCACATTACATAAAGTATGCAAACTTATCGATTAACTTACTTCGGAAGCGGTGCGATTTCTTTTTCTGCTTCTGAAGTAGACTTCTCACTGCTTGGGTTTTTACGCTTTAGGTTTTTTAGTCTCTCTTTTCTTTTGAGTGCTTGTTCTTCTAAGCTACCAACTGATTCCATTGTGTCCATAATTACCATATTTAAGGAATAAAATTCGTTAAAAGTCTATAATATCTTTATTGTAAAGTATACAACTCGTAAACAAACATCAAAATTAAAAAGTTCAAAACAAGAACAATCGCTAGTTTGAGGTTACCTGTCAAAAATGACAGTATGTCTTTTTTAGACTGAAAAGGAGCAAGGAATCCATGAAACAAATATAAGGACCTGTGTAGGAATCCAAGAAGCTTCACGATTAAAAGTATTTTTCACAAAATATATCTTAGAAAGCGAAGATTAACAGAAATTATACATTTGTTAAAAAGAAAAATATAGTTCACTCGATATACACACGAATTTATATTTTATGTAGGTAGTAGGTACCTAAAGTAGGGGTATGGGGGGTATGATGGGGTACTTAAGGGAAATGACAAAAATACAGCATAATTACTAAGTTTATTACTTTTTTTAATTTATGGTACGTTATGTTATTTATCTAACTATGATTTGGTACAGTCTGCAAAATTAACCATTAATTGGAACATTGCAAAAAATCATCTTGCCCCATACTATGGGGTAAGATGGGGTATTAAAATTTGAGCATGATCACAAAGCTAATTATTCTTACAAAACACTCAAATTTTCTCCGCATATTCATTGTCCACGTCCAGCAAGCATTGTGAGCCCAACGTCAACAGAGCAAATAGGTATTTTGTTTTTAATCCCGATAATGTCCTCTTCAGCCAAAGCAGCACTCGTATTATATGAACACATACAATGAATAAATATTTTTTTGGAACTAAATATTTAATTCTTGTAGTGACCAGAATAAAACTAAACAAAATATAATAATACCATTGCTACTGTGGGTTTATTAAAAATTAATGACCAAACGTATCAATAATAGATATATTTAGGAAATTCAAAATATAAACAGATGTGAGCAGTGATGGCCTCGAGGTTTAGGGGCGCGGTCTAGAAATTCGGCGGTCGCAGGTTCAAACCTCGAGGCACACACCTCTGACATTTCGAAGTTATGTGTGTATTCACAATGAATTATCACTTGCTAACGGTGAAGGAAAACATCGTGATAAAACTTGCACACCTAAAAGTTCTTAGGAATTTCTTAGGTGTGTAGTCCGCCAACCCACACTAGGCCAGCGTGGTGGACTAAGGCCTAAACCCTCTTAGTTATAGAGGCAGGCAGCAGTGGGACGTATATGGTGCTGATGATGATGATGATGATTTTTTTTGTTAAATGTGGTTTCACTCATACTGACCCCAATTGCTAAGTCCATATAATACCTAACCATATGAGTTGGAAATACCTGCAGCAGCTTTCATCTGATTCTGTTTATCACCATCATCACTTGGTTCTGTTACTCAATCTTGAAGTTATAGTACACTAGCCCTTCGGAACCGTCTTAAATTATTATTTATGCCACCAGGTGGTATTTTTCATGCCTTGGAAACTACTTCAATACCTTTGTATATTATTCACTGGCACAGTTACTTTATTACATTAAAACACTGTTTTAAAAGATATGGAGTTATTATACTACCTGTGGGTGGGTCGGTGCAATAAAATAAGCTTGTGGGTCCGGTATTTTTTTTGAGGTTCTAGTTGTTGGAAAGCCAGATACATTCCTAGAAATATTAGCTTCTCCTTAGGTGGCGAACATGACGTTGGGAGTTCATCTCGTTAAAAATAAGTGTTACAGGTATACTACATAGTATGTATTTCTTAAAGCTAACGTTAATATTAAAATAATAATTATGATATAAAAAATAAAAACCATCGTATTACATTAAATTTTATTGCATAATATGTAAGCACATATTTACAAAACTTATAAAAAATTCAATTTTAAATATGTATAAGACTCAAAAACTTAAGTTTTGACCCAAAATAATTCCGAAAAGAAGCATAAGTGCTCAGACTAAGTATATTATGAAATGAAAAAAGGCTCTAACATGATAGTTTATTTATAGAATCGCAACAACTTTTTGGGACGATTAAAATAATAAACTTTAAGAGTAAATAATTTTATTAAGTCATTATCAATATGTTGAAATAAAAAAAATCTCTTCATTTATATTCAATTATATTCTGACCAGAAGAATGAAATTTCGTGACATTATTTTATAACTTTTTATTAATCCGTAAACCATACCGATACTGCAACTAAACGCGTTATATCATGAAATTTCAAAACAAAAAATTAAACTTTTCGATCTCACAAACACACGTTCCAAATAAAAGCTGATAGCGTCAGTGGGCTAAAACATTCATTATTTTTTGCGCTGACATGTATGGTCTTAAAATTTAAAACGTGCAATATTCAACTTCTGGTCAGCTTATACATAGATTTGATCTACAGCTGTAGCTTAAAATATCCTACCTATTTTACTTATGGCAGTTCGTAATCGTTATATTAAAATAAATAATACTATACTAATCTAAATTTAAAATACTTCTAACCGACCGAATACAAAATTGTGTGATTAACACGTTGTACAGTTTATAATATTGGAAATTAATCTATTTGTATTGAAGGATGTGTCTTTGGTTGCAATGCTGAGGGTCAGAAAACAACGGTGGTTTCCCGTGGATTGTTTACCAAATCATTTCTCTATTTGTATTATCTTCCATAATAAAATCTGTAGCCCTAATTTAAAATGTTTGTATATTACTTTACTTGTGGTTTGTTGATTTGTATACGTCATATGTCCGTTGTAATGAATACAAATTCTGAGAATTTAAGAGTAGAGACTAAGCAAATGGTTTTACGTGTCTTCGATTATCAAAAGTTAGCCGGTTCGTAAAAATATTGTTTAGTGGTACTCCATGATTTAAAGACAAAACTTTGGATACTATGTTAAAATCTTCAGTGTTACGTCCGTTTATACCAGTTTGCATTAATAATTGCTTGAGATCAGAATCAGAACCTAACTGGGTAGATCTGTTTTGTTGGATGAAAAATCTATTTGACTGTAGTGGGTTAAAAGTATTAAATCTATTGTAATTTTGTTGGGTATTAAATCCAAAATTACCTACGCCAGTTTCTTGCCGGAACACTCTTGTGTTTTGTTTTATTCCGTTACTTAATGGCTCATTCAATGACAATCCATGATGGAATACTTGAGCTGGCGTGGGGTGTAGAAATGACCCTATACCTTGAGGTAAGTGATTTTCTTGTAATGGAAACTGAGCGGGCTGTTGACTACGTAAATGGACAAGAAAATCGACAGCTTCTCGATTCGGCAATTGTTGATTAATAATGGGGCTTTGTTCTATAGGTATACTAGGTTGAATTGACACTTGCGGATTCTGTGGACGCAGTCCGACATTCTGATTTGTTGTTTGAAGCTGCTGTACACTTTTCTGTATTTGAAAAGTGTTTGCAGAGCTATCGACTGGAAAAGGTTGTGGTTTGTACTGATTTTGGTCAAATAAATTATGTTGGAGTCTTTGAGCTTCCTTTTGTTGTAAAAGATATTGCTGTTTTCTCAAAAGCTCTTCTTGTTGTCTTTGTTGTAATTGGAGTAAACGTAATTGTTCTTCAAGAATTCTTTGTTTTTCTTCTAGTTCCCTTTGTAATGTTAATTGTTGACTGATAAATTCGTTTTGATTCCCTTGATTTATATTGATACTTTGGAATGGAACGCTAGTGGATAAAGTATTTGTGGGTTGTGGAGTTAATAACTTTTGACTGTTTCTTTGTTGGTAAATGGGTATAACTTTTTTAGGTAGTCCATGAGCATCCTGGTGAACAGTAAACGCTGCCACTAATGGAGCTTGGTACACCTGTACATCTTTTTGGTCTACTTCTTCAATATTTTCGCCGTCATCATTATGTGTCGGTTTGGGTGTGGTTGTAGTCGTAGTGGTAGTCGTTGTCGTGGTTGTAGTAGATGGAGTAGTCTTAGTGAAAGTAGGTTTGGTGGGTTTCTTGTCGTTATCAGTATTGAGATACGCGGAACTTGGTATACTCCGAACTTGCTGTAGATTGACACTTGTATCTCTGGTGTTAAATATTTCTGCAAACGGTGAGGTTGTTGGACGTGCTCCTGTTGCCTGGTTTTCAACGTTGCCGGTAGTAGTACTTAAAATTGAAATGTTACTGTCTAATACGGTTGGTGTAACATTACTGTTGTTTGCAAAAGCTTCTTGACCATTCACAACAAAGGAATGTATTTGAATAGTTTCCTTATGGGGGGTTTCACTATCAGTAAAGTCACTGCTTCTAGGTGTTTCTGGGTCAGAATCAGTGGTTTCGTCAGTCACTTCCAATCCTGTGGTAAAGCGGTCACTCTCTTCAAGTTCGCTAAGCGCTTTAAGTAGCGCTTTTCTGATGTAAGGATCAAGACGCGCAGACGGCTTCGTTTCGATATTGTTCAATTTATTATTGTAGTCGTCTGTTGAAGTATCTTGGGCTGTACTTAGAGAAAGCACCGCGAAGACAACTATCACCGGCACCTGGAACACAAGAAAAAAATCATATTAATCATCAATACCTTGGAATTCATAAATATTTCTTGTTTATTTTCCCATAATTTAAACATATGACAGCCGATGTTTATAGAATGTACCTAACCATAGGTCTTTGTTATGAATTATGATTGTAGTCTATGAATACTTGTATGTTTACAATAATACCGTTTTAGGCTCCAATAATATGATGTGAAATGTTTTTTTTTTCATAAAGCAGTCATAAAATGCCATAATTTTGGCAATGGTACATATTAAATTCATCTTTAAAATATATCGAGACACGCCGCTATTTTTTTAATGTATATTTATGCATGAAGTTATCTAACCGACGAAATTAATATTAGGACGTAAAAAAATGAGTTTATTTGTTTTAGTGTTAAGCTAGTTTATTTTTTTATTTATTCGATTGCTGGTTTAAGTATCTTATCGTTGCTTAGGTGTATATATGAAGTGGTTGCTAGGTTGGGCGGGTCAAGTCTATATAGTAAGCTGAACAGCTTTCACGACCACAACAAGCTCATACCGAAACTACTTAAAATACAGTAAATCTTAGGGCTTTTAAATTCAATGATTATTCGGTTAATCCTATAGCCATTACGTATGTTTTTCGTGTTTCGTATTTTATTTTTTCTTGTTTTCGAATTTATTATTATTTATTCATTAATCTGATAATATTTTTATTCTATTAGAAAAGAAAAACATACAAACAATTTAATTACAGTTATACTCATGCGAAGAAGAAGAAAGTAATATTTATAACATATCTCCATTTACCCTTCAATTAGTATATCGGTTGGGTAGGTCTGCCTTTACACCTTTAGGTGTAACATTAAGTTTTTTAAGTCCTATGTAATTTAAATGTTATACTGGAAAACTCGGGATTCGAACTCGGGAATTCACGACGCAAGGCTGCACACTTAAGCCATCGAGGTAGTTTATTTTACACACAATTCTTACGAATCGTACAGTATTACTGGATAGAAGTTTCCAAAACCTATTTCGTAGTTCGTGACTTCGAAAGTAGATTTTCTGAAACAGATGACGACAATCCCAAAAATCATAATTTCATTAATAGTGATAAATTAACAGACGGAAGTTTTTCTACAATTAATAAATTATAAAAATGTAATGAATACGAATAGAATTTCCTACTTTACAGTAGTATCGGCAATCATACAACGGCTACATACATTAATCGTTCCGGCTTCTAAGTGCATGTCGCTAAATACTGACAGGTTGTTCGCACGGAAAGTATCATTACATACGTGTTCGAATTAATCGTTTTTTTGTTTTGTGTCTGAATATTTTACGATACAGGTATGTACCTAACAACAGTCGTTACATAATGAAGACTTTGATGGCACCATAAACGCATCAATATTACCAAACACGACGTGGTTAATTATTAAAATATTGCGACCGCCTCTGGGCATTTGTTGCAAAACGAATCTTCAGAAGAAGGCGACGCTTTCACCGGTCGTAAGTCATGGAGGCAGCGTTCGCAATTTGAGGAATGTCAGAATCAATAACACACAAAATACACAAACAAACACACAAAAAATAACACTATCCCGTGAACCACACCTTCACCTAGACTTCTTCTTAGTTACCCAATTTATGTATACATCCTTATGTCAAGTTTCTTAGAGTAGTTTGAGGTTAACAAAGATAGACGAATTGTTATTGATAAAATATTGTCAAATTGAAATGTGTATTATTAATACCATTATTGAATTTTTATTTCATAGTACAAAAATAGATTTATCTTATGGGAATTCACAACGAAAGGAAATTGATGGTAATGCAAAACATTAAGTAAAAAATCTTTGTGTTAGTCATAAATTATAGGAAGTGTGCAGTAATGAACAACTTAGGTAAACATTGCGAAATGAATTACGATCACAATCTACAAGCGAATCTTTTTTATTCATACATCACATCAGTTTGCAGTTATACCAATTACATGCTATCGCAAACCTTGAATATCATTATAAATGGCAATAACGTCTTATTATGTAATATCCACGAAGTTTTTCGTAAGTGATTACTTTATTCGTAGTTATAGCAAAAAGAGGCACCGTCTACGACTCAGTGAAACCAACGCATAAAAAGTTCAGTACCTTGAATATTTTTAAAATTTGTTGGAAATAAAAAGAAAAGGACCAGCAGCTATACTAGTTCCGGTGTATTTATATAATAAGTGATTAAGTGTATTTGTTAATAAGCCTACTAATCAAAAACTGATGGCTTAAACTCAAAGATTTTATTGGAAAGTTGACCAATAAATTTAGCTTAAAATAGTCACTAGTGCCAGTATGGCATATTCATCCTTATAGTATAATGCGAAAAAACATTTAGGTACTATCTATTTCTATTTCACCCTGAAACCTCTGAATTGATTAGGATAAATTATTTTATGCATTGATGGACCTTGGGAAAGATGTGTTACTACATGTTTGACATAAAATCCTTGGCGAAGCTGATCCCAGCTGGTAGCAGAAAGGTAGGTAGGTAATCTTAACAAGCATCTGTTAAAGAGTTGTCACAATAATATGATTTGTAGTTATGTCACAGTTGAAATGGATGCCAAAAATTAAATCTGATCCTAAAACCAAGCTGTTTACGTAAGAATTTTCGTCAAAAGATCAGTTTTTCATGTCGTCTGTCTGTGAGTGTAAAATTGTTACGTGTGAGCCTTGCCTGAAATTTTATAATGAGTGCTTAAGGAGCTCTCTTCTCTCAGAAAAGAGCATGTACGCTAGATATATACTAATGACATTTATTGTACTATGATCGAGAATAACTTTTAATCAATTGCTATCGAACGAAGTGTTCAATTAATTATAGACAAATTAAAGACAATTGAAGTGTTATGGCAGAAAACTATGGTAAATTGCAGTTAGTAGCACTTGCAATACATTTTAGGTATTGGTTTCTTGCGGTTGTTTCATCAAATGTCTATTGTTAGTGACAATTTTGCATATTTGAATTACTTTCTTATTTAACACGTAGTCATTGTTACATAGGTTTGTTTCATATAAATAATTAAAAGTTAAAGTGCAATGTGCCTCTAAAGGCCTGTGAATAGAATGCATTCACTTGCATCGGTGAAAACTCCAGTTCGCTTTCAATACTTGATTTTGACCTAAGATTATACGAGTATGCTCGACTGGCCATAGATCTAACGTGTACATTCAGTCACGAAAGAAACTTTTCTAAACTTTTAATATTTTCAATATATTAGAAAGAAATAGCTCATGACGTCAGAGAAAGAGGTTTAATAAGTTAAAACAAATGCAACATACATATTAAATAAGTACACTTTTAATTGCCTTTTCTACATAAACATTTTGTAGTCAGCGTAAGTGTTTGTGTTAATCATTCTCATGCATATTTATCTTGGCAATATGTTTGGAATAAGATGATATTGTTCTTCACATTTCTGGTCATAGTAAGGGTCAGTGACATCAGCATCGTAAACAAAACGAGCAACGTTACCATCAACGCATTCTTATAACCGGTCTTTGATGTCAATTGTTTAGAAGTTGTTTTTTTTTTTCGAAATAAATTCAATTAACATAACAGTTATAAACAAATCTTTGTGGGCGTCATACAAAGTTGCGCAGTAAATACACTATTATGTATGTTATGGTGTATCCGTGGGAAAATTAAACACGACCGAGTCGCTGACATAAAGAATAAATTCGAATTACCAAATAGGCCCATGATGTTATTCAAATCCGTATGGGGCAAAGTTTATAGGTATCTATTCATTCAATATTAAATAATTATATAAGGTGTCATTATCAATAAAGGCAAAATTTCGCTTTCTATGGTTAGCGAGGATCACTTTTGTTATTTCAAATGATTTCCATTTCACCGCTGATTGCTCAGGTACCGATGATTTATTATAATCATTCATTTGGTATAATTGTGTGGCTTATTGCAAAAGATTTTGATTTAAGTATAGGTACGCTTATTTGTTATATTAGCCTATCGTTGCTATCAATAAGGTCATCACGTAAATATAATTATATATTAACTTTCAATGTATCTCTATTGTTTTTTGTACGTTAGAGTTGCGCTTAGAACAAGTTTTTTGTTGAGAACAAAATTAATGACCATTTTTAAATCAATAAGTTAAAAGCTAACAATGAATTGGGAAATGATTTATATTCAATAATAATTATATCAATAATAGTTGGGAGATTATATTCAATAATATAAAAAATCTTCAATTCAATCCAATATTAGGTCGGCTATACAACTTGCTACCTAGTTAGGACGTACCTTCCAGGCAGAATGTCCAACGATCACACAGACGCATTTAAATCGCCGCATACAATGGGCGTGGGAAACTGTAATGGCACTCTACCAACAGCTAGCGCCTCTAGAAATCTAGTTCATAAACGAAACGCGATAATGTTACTTTACATAAGTTTTATGTGAGAGGTCGAGCTTTACCGATTGGCTTTATGTGGCATCACCGCTTGCAAATGGTAGAGTCCCGCAACATGGTATCTTCAGTAAACTGGGACCAATATGACGCATCATGTGTATATCACCAATTTTTTTTATATATTATGTAATATAATTTGGAATAACGCCGTTGGCAATTTTGACTTGTCAAAAATTATAATCAGGAGATGCCTGAGTGTCGTAGTTGATATACTCGTAATATTTAACAAGTGCTGTCACAACCTAATGTAGAGGTTAATATGAGTAACATAATTTAGAGTTGAGATGTGATAATTATTAATACAATTTAAACTGCCGCCTTCGGCTAAACAACTTATTGCTTTACATTGTTTTAATGACTGTCCATGGAGCTCCAAATCATATTGCACAAGTCACTGTTTTATTAACATGTGCTGATGTGTATATATTACATTGTAATGGCACGGCACCGATGATAAGCGCAGTATGGATCAGATAGAGTAACATCAAACAATGGCGATTATCTCTTACCAATCAACCAATTATATCGCCCTCTCTAATGATTATTTAGACCTCGTGTGAAGATCTCCGTATTTTACAGAAATTAAATTTACCTACTAATTTTTATAAAGGTATTGAGAATTTAAAGTCAATAATATTTTAATACTGTTTGTTGATATCAAATATTCGTAATTAATCTATAAATTGTGTTAAGTCTAGCAGAGATCAATACATTTCTTTCGATTTTAAAATATTATAATTAGCTGGTTTCAAATTATTAATAAGTAGATTTCTCTTGAATTTTTAAAGGGTTATGCTGATTATAAAACATAATTACATAATCGGCTTCGATATATTTTATAACAACTTTAATTTAAATTAGTCACGTTAGGGTTTCCATTTTTGCTCTTATTATATTTTAGGCGTGTTGATAATTTCGTTGTTTACATTTAAGTGTAAAACTAATTGGTATACCAAACTCATAGCTTACTCATATAAAATATTCTGGCGTGCAAAAACAAATGCTTTCACATCTTGACTCTTGTTCACCATACATTGCGTATTATGTCATATCATAGTGGCTAAAGTTATTACAAAAGACATCACGAACTACATATATCGTCATGGAGAAATACAAAAAGGAATTATCTACGCAGCACCATACTTGCTTAGAGGCATACGTGATGGGGCATGAAATCTTGTGCAATTGCAAACAGTTGTTAAATCTTCTACGATACTGTAGTATCCAATATGTAACGTTAAAAACGTGATATGGGCCTTAGCTCACTCAAATATTTTTTTGTACCTCGGGTATTAGATAATATTAGTCTCAATACACAACAAGTACAACACAAATACTCTTTCGATTCGTAGACCAAAACTTTTTTTGTCGCCATCACAGTCGAGCCAATCGTATAACGTATTATTTATCTTTTCAATGAAGCACTTACTGAACTATTTGAAAGAATTCGAAGCTCTATCGTTTCTTAGAAAAACTACGCGTCTAAATATTAGAGTAGCTAAAATCAATAAGTGAAAGGATATCAAAGCTTCGCCAACAAATATTATTTTTAAAACGAAAAAATACTTGCAGAATTTTTTATGTAGCTTAAACAGTTTTTTTTTCATTTAATATTGAGATATAACTTCCTCCTCGCGTCGTTTTCCTCATTGCTGAGGGTCGTGATTCCCGGTACCAACAGTAGTCTTCCTTATAATATTATGCTGCGCCACCAGGTTCTGTCTTTGACATCGTGGAGCGCAACATAAATGACATAAAAATACCTTGTTCGCAAATTACCCTCTACTTCCTAAGATCAAAAGGGAAAATCAAACAAAAACAATTTATTCAAATTAGTAAAATGTCAGACATAACTTTTACTTGATTTGATATTCATTTTTACCAAGTGTAGAAACCACAAATTTCTGAAGTTCTCGTATAAATATATCGGGTATTAGATTATAGATAGTGAATACCTGTAAAAAGAAACCCGACTCGTCTCTACCACAAACGTGATAAATGTTACGTAATAGTTTTAAACCGTTTTTTGTCGAGTCCCAAATCGTTGTATGTCAATAGAAATAGATATTTGTGTTCATTGCATAACGGATAATGTTTACTTAAAAAGGTGTTAGGCTTTTTATGCTAATGAAATTGGATATTCGACACTGAGTCTTACAGATTTACGGCGCTCTATTTGTAAAGTGAATGAAGTTGTGTTAGTAAATAAATGTTAATTCGCTGAGGAAATTATTTTTACTAACAAATTCTGACTTCCCTCTACTTATTTCTGAGAAATAGAAAATTATAATATAATAATTGTATGATGCTTGAATTATTATTATAATCAGTATACTACCTACGAAAAGTACGAATTCGTATACTTTACGCAACTTTTTTTTTATCAGGTGACCTCGTATTATTTTTCTCAGGACTTACATATGCCAACCATACAGTGCCTATAGCAAATTACGAAGTGATAAGATATGTCACAATGCGCTAATTAAGCTCGAAAATATCAACAAGTGTCGAAATTAACATAATTTTTCTCACCCTTTTGATTAAAAATGATATATAAAAATAGAATAAACATTAAGTCAATATGATACGAGTATAACACGATGAATAATAATATAGACAAGACTTTCACTCAGTAAATCTTCAATTTTTAAATAAAGATGCGAGAAATGTCTGACATGTAGACAATATTTTAGGAGTTCTGTAGTAGTTGTATGCAAGTGAGGTGCATTTAGTGAGTTCGACGGGCGCGGAGTCGTTCTCGCTTCGTGACTTGTAATGCATGCGGCGGATACACAGACACACGTTTAAGCTTTCCAACTGTGGACTCTACGTGAGTTGGTGGTTTTAGTTTTTGGCAAGTGATGCTATCAAATAGATTATAATGTTGCAAAATAAGATAAAACTCATTATTAAAAGTCTCTCGCTTTATTTTATTGTTGGTTAAGAAATAGATAACAGACAATACTTCGGAGCTAAATTTATTTATTAATTATAATCCAACGTTACGTTTGAAGCGCCACGTTTTGGAGAAATTGTTTTTTATTTACTCAAGAGTCAAATTTTATGTTCATCGTCGAAGGTTATGTAAAATGTCAACGTTCTAGAACATCTATTCAAGTTGTTTAAGATGGGACCGTTTTCACTATGAATGAGTTTTATTATTTTATCACCTAATTTAATTTAGAATGAATGAACCATACCTATTGAAATCTTAAAGGCCGCACGGTGGGTATATGCATAAACATCGTAAAAAAATTTTTTTTATTTAGTTTCTATTTTAGATTCAAAAAATTAATTTATGACATATTTTTAGTATAATAACATTTTTCATATTACATAAATGTTACCAATGGTAAAAGTTTGGTCTATTCTAGCAAATGTAATTTAAACTAACAATAGTATGAACAGTTTCTTGCATATAAACACTAGCGGAAATCAGTTTTGTTTAAATATATTTTTTAAGTTTAAGCATAATATTATAATCTAACATTGGTCTTTAGCAATACTATTACAATAAGGAGCGAGAAAATTAATTCCTTACATATTCAGAATACGCTAACTTTGATCGTAACAGTTCACTTTCCAATTATAATATTGTGTATTAATGTAATTATCAATATTATATGCGTAGAAATGACACGATTTTCTCTATCGAGATTATATAATAGGTATATGAACAGTGTCTCGAATACGGAATAAATACGGAATTTTACGGACTGGTTCTACGTAGTATAGACATCGAAACGAGGTGAATTGATTCAGAATTTTAATTTATTACGGATGTGAATGCTATTTTGTGGAGTGACTCGCGGATGTTTGCCTCCATCAAGTTGTAGGGTAATAAAACGATGCTTATTTAATTTTCTACATTATGTCACTCGCACACCTTATACGTGTCAAGTAGGTATCCCTAGTAGTATTTCCGGATGCAGTACAGTGAAATGGTAATGTGCGCATCCTTATATAAAAGCCTGTTCCTTCCACCGAATGATCATGGCAAACTTATAGACATGGAAGGAAAAAACCTATACCTAGATCCCCATTTTATACAGGTTAGAGCTTGAGATCATTTAAACGTAAATTTTAACATGAGATGCTCAATCTGTTTTAAAGAAAGATCAAGTACAAATATGTTTTGGCAAACGTCTATAGCATTCGTATAGTGGGCGGTTCTGTGCGATGGAAACTTGGAGTGAAAGTTTACGTCATCACAACGTGCAGATTTTGTGCAAATTGCCTTCCACTATTGTGCACATGTTACGGACTCGTAAGAGAAATTAATGAATACGTATGGAATCCCTCTACCGGGATATTTAGTATTTTGACAGCTATATTCCAATAATGTGATGCTTACTGCTTATTTACGATAACTTTTTAGAGAGGATTTATTGAAATAGAAATAACATACGGATGCGAAACATGGGCACTGACAAAACAACATAGAAATAAATTGCAATACTGTCAGAGAGCCATGGAACGGAGCATGACAAATATAAGAAAAGCAGAGCGTGTAAGAAATGAAGAACTGAGAGCAAAAACTAAGCTACCAGACATTTTGACCAGAATTGACCAACAAAAATGGAGATGGACTGGCCACATGATGAGATCAAGTACAGAAAAATGGAGTAAAGTAATAACTGACTGGTATCCAAGGGACAGTAAACGTAGTAAGGGGAAACAGAAAAGAAGATGGGAAGATGAGCTCAAACTAACGGCGGGCCCCAATTGGAGGAGAGTGGCTCGTGACAGAAACCAATGGAAGGAGTTAGAGGAGGCCTTTGCCAAAAGGCACTCTGAATTGAGGGATATTTTGTAAAACTCTATTATAAAAACAAACAATTCAGAATAAAAGGCAATTATTATTATTATTATTATTGAAATAGAATTTAAATAAGTATATTTCTTAGTTAAATAATATTTTGTGATAACTTTAGTGCAAATAATTAATATAGTATATTAGTTACGCTTAAAAAAAGAGGAAGACCCAGATTTGCATTATGTTTGGTTTAAATCAGAGAATTACAGTATCTATTATGGTACATTAGCTGGCCGGTAAATCACGCGTAGTTTACGTACATCGTTTGGAATACCAAAACAAATTGCATCTTCTGCAGTGACTGTAACAATGAGGTTGTGATTAAAATGCGTAAAACACAAGATTTGCTTGTGTTGCGTACTGAATGCACTCGGTGTACGCATGATGAGTGAATGAGAAGATCGTTGAAATAACTCGGAAAGCCAGCGAATACGTAATGTCATAACGAGTGCAAGTATGTCTTTCTTTAAGCAGGTAGAATTACGTTCAAGTTAACTTCCTATTTCACACATACAATACCAGCAGACACGTAATCTTATTTTTTATCTTGAAGAAGCGTGTCATCATGTCTATTGTACCACGAAAACAAAACATACTATTTGTTTAGACTCTAGCTATGACAAGTTTGTTTAAGAATACCTTGCAACCTAATGTATGTATATGATTTATACATCATCATGGAAATCATTTTTTTTAAATATATGTAGACATTTTATTACGCTTGCTTGTCACACATGTCCACTTTTTCTCATAATAAAACCTGACCTGTGGCATTGTGAAATGAAGAAACAAAAGCGCCATGAACCTTGAGCTTATTATATGCTGATAATTATTAATGAGATGTTTCTCATACTTTGTTATAATCGTATGGTTTAGTATAATAGTTGATCATAATCGTGCAGTTACCATAGCCGTGAGAATTTCGATAAAGCGATTTCGAAAAACCAGTCGGCCATGTTAACGACTTAAAGATCACTTACAACAGTTAATTAAGACAGGCCTAGTTTTATTAAATATAGAGGTTAAAAATGTTCTTTCATAAGTTCTTTTACGGATTTACTTTGTGAATTCCGTGCTTCCATTGTATTAAACTTTCAGTATAATTAGTAAAGTAAGATAAACTTTATGTAGCAAACTAAAACCGACTTTGTAAGACAGATTAAATGTATTTGCATTGTCTGTTGGAAGGATAGGAACACCTATAGACAACGCTGTAAGTACCTACTGCGCACTACAAATAAATTCACGAAATAGTTCGAATTTGAAAAGCATTTTGAGACATTTTTAACCCGGTCAATTAAATCAATTGTTACTATGGAAATTTCGTTTAAGATCAAATAATTTTAGTAAGTTACAAAGTATCATTAATTAGCATATATTGGTACGAAGCTATACTAGCTTATTTATATTAGGTACACTAAACTGTCATATTACGTTTTATTTATCTATGTAAACATTAAATAGATTAAATTTAATACTTTACTACACAACATAAAAAAACAAAGTTTTAGAGATCACATTAACGACAAAAGAATTTTGATGATGTAGTTTTTTATGCATAATATTTCACCAATCACACTCAAGGCTATATTTACGCAAAAATTACAGACCGACAAGATTAACGTGTTCGCGGTAAAATTGAGGGATAATTTAAATTTCGGCCGCAAATTAAAAACGTTATTAAAGATGGTGTCACTTCGTCCTGCTTCTTAATGTTTTGCAAGGGACATTCAACGCCTAATTGACAACATGAAAGCTTTTTATCACCGGCGATGTGTTCTAATTGCCATTAAGTATGTATGTACATTGTGTAATATTGGTTCTACAGATCAGCGTGTACTTCAATTAATCTATGAATAGACAATTAATTGTTTAAGCTCATGTTCATTAATTATTATTATACTAATCTGTAAGCTTTCAATACATTTTGTTTGTGTTTAAATTTTTTAAAGGTCGCATAATGTAACAATTAAACGTTTACACAATTAAACGACATGTAACAATTAAACGTACCGTAACATAAACGAAATGAAACATTATTATTATTTTATTTGAATAAATGTAGTGTAGTATTAGCCAACGATAATGTTCTTACTATCATATGAAACGATATAAAATGAAATTGTTCAATGAGAGAATTCATTACATAATTGTGAACAATCAAACGACCACGTGGTAATGTTAAGCAGTAAAACTTTATGAATAAAATCGTCAAATATTTCGTCATCGAGGTCAAGTATGTTGATCCTCAGAAAAAATAACTGAAGTGAAGAAAGCCACTGTTAAGGGCCACGCAATGTCATTTATCATACAATGGAGATTGATTGCTATTGTTGCATTGTGAAATATGTTGTTTATTGTTCATCAATCACGCTAGCCTTAAATCTATGGTTAATAAATAATAATATCAGTTACGCACATCTAAACGTGAGTAGAGTTATCCAAATAATAAATCAATTAAAATATGTGGTAAACTATGAAGAAAATACTTGCGTACTTCCTCTAGAATTCACATATTTGCATGAATTGTATTCCAAGAAATTTGCGAAAGAAATATATTATGAAGGCACGATGAATTTAGAAATGTTAATGGATGCTTGAATAACACCATTAAGAGTGTACGTGACCTTAAAAAATATGTGATAAGTTATTTGTGAAAATGTCATAATAAACATTGTCATAATTTATGCTAATTATGTATGAATTCACATACTTGGTAATTATGTTCCCAATTAATAATATTTTTCTACTGCGCAAGGACAAATTTAATATTCTATATCATATCATACTATTTATCTATATAAATGAATTCAGTCCTATGACTGAACTGTTTGTATGTTCAAACGCTAAGATATTAGCAAACGCAATTCTTCTTTATCATAATCATCATAATAAAATAAAAAATTGTATAAAAAAGTAAATTAGTCATAAATTATATTTTTTCTAAATTTAGCATCAGGAGATACTGGAAAATCTACAACATGTGTTTGTTAGACGATATATTAATCATGTACACGTACGCCTTCATCATCATCGGTCTATATACGTCCCACTGTTGGGCACGGGCCTCCTCTACAATTGAGAGAGTCTAGGCCTTAGTCCACCATGCTGGCCTAGTGCGGGTTGGCGGACCTAAGAAACTCCTAAGAACTTTTAGGAGTACAGGTTTCATCACGATGTTTTCCTTCACCGTTAAAGTGCGTGATAATTCTTTGTGAATACACACATAACTTCGAAAAGTCAGAGGTGTGTACCTAGGGTTTGAATCCACGACCGGCGAGATTCTCGACCGCGTGCCTAACACTCGAGGCCATCACGACACGACGCATTACATATATACTAAAACCGTTGAAATTTTGAATGAGGATTCATTTTGCGTACAATTTTATCCGACAATTAAGAACAAATTATCGTTATCAAAGTGAGAGATCGTGGGAATATTATCATATTCAAAGCAAAATTTATTTGCTTTCACTGTCTCACGGCCAGGGCTTTGAACAGAATTTTACGCTTCTCTATGTTGTTTTCCACTGGTAATTTGGAACATCATAGATCGCCTCGGTAATCAAAAAGATTTGTTCTGCATGAAGGAGTAGATCGAATCGTCCACACAATTATAGAATCCAACTAAAACTATAGCTATTAAAAACATTGAGCAATTTTGTAACTGTAAAAATGCATGGTGCGGTATTTCGGTTATATTTTTAGAGTCATGTAGTAATATTATATTGATAAATATATAGTAATATTATATTCCTGTATAAATCATGGAAATCATTTTTACCAGAGGAGATAAGAGATATGTATTAAGGAGCCCTCGTTTTGACTGTTGTGTTTTATGAACCACGTAAAAGGGGCAAAACTATTGCAATTTACAGGAAACATTTCTAAATTTCATGATCCTATCAATATTTAGCGGAAAAAGCAAGAACTCATTGCACCACCTGGGAATCGAATTAATATGAAAGTCCTTGAGAAAAGTAGCACTTTTACTGATGTATGTGATCAATAAGAATTGGACGTTTTTACAATAATCAAAAAGTGTGCTCTTTAAGGTTATTATAGCGCTATTAAACAGCTAAGCAAAATTTCTCGAGGAAATCCGGCTGCAATAAAAATCTACAAAGGGTTAGGTATGTACCTAATAACTTATAAGATTAACGTGACATTTCGGTCTATTCTACGTTCTACTCTCTATCTTTTCTACCTCTCTGTTATTTTATAACTAATACTACATAAGGTGAATATAAATAAATTGGTTTCCTTTTTGTACCTACATACTATTTTCCAGTATCACTACCAAGCTGTACAACGATTACATGCGTTCTTAAAACCGTATCAAGCTATGTATTGTACCGACGCGACGTAACATCACAGCGTAGTGATTCTAAAACTATAAAGTGCACATGACTATAATATATGGCCAAGTCCACACAATATGAAGAGAATACACTTTAGCGTTATATAATCGCTAGATGCGGTGGTGTGATTATAAATACGTTCTAAGATTTGTTTCGTAATTTTAACCCAATTAAACCGTCGAAATTGGCATAAAAGTTATAAATTTTGAATAACTACTACCATGGGAGACGTTTCACAGGTTAATTAAAAATTCATTATATTAATCAAGCAAACGTGATGACCATATGTTTCTACTAGGTAAATAGGTAGCAATTTCTTTAATAAAATAACTGATGAATGCTGCGCTAATAAATAATTTATTACATGGGGTTATTAAAAATTTGGAATACACACACACGATACGCTACTACTGAAAGTTTAAGAAGTAACAAATGTTATAGGTATGCTATAGAAATGGCTGAATGCGGTTTGGACGGTCGTTTGCGATTGTATAGTCTAGATTAGAAACTGGAAATGTCATCAAATGAATCATTTTCTCCGACAAATGTGAGCTTACAGGTTGTCGACAGTCGCTACACGTGTTCGCCGGTAACATATGAGGAATCCTTAATAGCCGTCATTCTCTTCCGACGATTGATGTAAACGAGCGCATCGCATCATCACGCATCGCTTACGTAACTAGGGGAAAGCGCATTGATAATAATTTATTGTTAAAGATATAATCAAAAGAATCTCCGTTTATATCCGGACGTTTAAATTATTTTTTATTTTATTTTTAAGTTCCGTGACGAATATATGGACGTTAACACAAAATTGTGATTAAAAGCCTATTGTATTGATGTTATTCGTAAACAATGTTGAACTCGCCTACTTTTTTAAAAATTATATGATTATATTTAGGTATAGTGTTAAATCTACTAAACCACAAAAAAACCGTACATTATCATAACTACGTTTCTTCAATAACTTTAGTGTCTATTTTGCAAATTTGTTTAAATTCAATGAATTATAAGCTTATAGGAAATAAGAATCCATATGACTTTGATTTTATTTAAGACATTGCGCATAGATAACAGACGCCTCATTTTGAGAAAAGTGTTATGAAGGACAAATTTAGAATGAAGTAGTAAAAATAAATTACTCAGTAATAGAACTAGTATGTATGATAGTAAACCATTTAATGCATTAATTAATTAACTTTAATAATGTACCCGATCTCAATTTATAAGACATAATGTTGCTAAACTTCCTAAAGTTATACAAATATCTGCAATATAATATTTAAAAATATTTTATTTGTATTTATAATGACGTTTACATTTTAATAAACGTAAAAATAAAAAAATATATATGATAAGGGGGTTAAACAATATTATGCGCCGTTACAGCTAACAAAAACTAAGTTTAAAAAAAAACAGCACTCACGAAACGCATTGTATCGGCAATCCGGGATAATTTTCCCGCACGTATTCCTTACAGCAGCGTCGAGCTCTCGTTCGGGGTTGCGCGTGCGCACGTGTGGCCGCGGAGCAGTTTCACTGTGCACTGCGGATGCGTGAAAAGTCGCCAGACATTCGTTGAGATCACAAGTCACAGCCACAACATGCCAAAACAACCGGCGATTGTGTAAAATGTCACATCCTACAACGAGGATATGACTTTGACAACAATTACAATAATCACTTACTCATAGAAACACGATTCATTCAAAAATAACGCCTAAACTCATAGTGATTGTAACTTTTTAATGAAACTTTATGACGGTTGCATTCATACAGTTCTCAAATATAATATAATATTAATTTATGCTAGTTGTTATTATTTAATGTATTTAAAAATATATTTAAAGTATATAAAGTTAACATCGATAATAAATATAAAAAACATAAAAAGCAATGTAATTCATAGATAAGTAGTGATGGCCTCAAGGTTTAGGCGCACGGTCGTGAATTTCGGCGGTCGCGGGTTCAAACCGCAGGCACACACCTATGACTTTTCGAAGATATGTGTGTATTCACAATGAATTTTCACGTATTTTAACGACGAAGGATAATATCGTGAGGAAAGGTGCACACGAGTTGTATTAGAGGCCCGTGCGCGGCAGCGGGACCTATATGGACTGATGTTGTAGATGCTTAATTGAGTTTTTGTTCATCATAATGTATACACAGAGTTTTAAACATATGAATCACCAATAATAGTTTCACTTGATTATAGAATTATAAAAAAGTAGATTCCGTGTGTATAGTTATATGAAAATGAAACATTAGACATGCTGTTTGAGTAATTGGCGCTATTATCCACATACAGCAGAAACTATTCGATAAACCTGGACGACTCCATTAATGCACGCACATGAAATGACTTTATTGTGAGCCATAAATCTTTTGTTGTATTATTCAATATCAGTTTTCAATGCGGTAAGTACATATTGTGGCCTTTAAAAATATTTCTGAAAAATTTATCAAAAACTTAAGAGATTACACCTATCAGATGAAAATTACACACACTAAAGCCGATATCCCCGAAGGGACACGTAACGTCGTAACCCGTAGGTCGTAACCTCATTATCGGACTGCATTAAACATTACTTAAATAGGTTACCAAACCCTAAATTAATTGTAAATTTTTAAATTCCCTTGAAGTACGACGAAATATTCTTATATAAATTTGACTAAAAATATTTTTTATTTAGTTTTAAAAGCTTAGTTTGCTTACATTTATTCCCGAAAATCGTGCTCAAAATAGCCTTGATAAAATTTCTCAATCTTACAAGTAAGAATGCGTAAAAATATTATTTCCCTTGTTAATATACAGCCCCGTGACGCCGTTGGCTAGACACCAACTTGCGAAACGAGAGGCCGTGGGTTCGATACCCGCACCGAGACAAATATTTGTGTGATCCACAAATATTTGTTTCGGGTCTGGGTTTTTGTGAGACCGAAAAGTCTCTCGTAGTTTCTGATACTCACGACACAGGACTTGTATCCTAGTGTATAACTATGTATTTGACTGTTGGGTGTATTTATTTATTTATTTAATATCATTATTCTGTTAAGAATAAATCGAAATTGATTTGCATAACACATCGCTAACCGTTTAAAGATATCCAATGAGTCATGAGATGCAAGTGGGTGTGTAAGTGAACTGGGATCTCTTTAGTATGTTGTGCGTAAAAGCACACGTAATACCGTGAACAACGAGTGAAGAGGCTATGTAACGTCCGTGTTTTCTCGTGCGACCTAACTAAACGCGACAAAAGACATATCGCATCAAATGAGCGTGACCAATAACAAACAAATGAGTGTAGCGAATGTCATTACAAAATTTTAATGTACGGGATACCAAATATTTTAGGAAATGTAAAGGAAACATCTGACTTGGTCATAGACACGGGTCAGATGTTGATATGGAACAAGATGTAATAAAACTATAATGTTTAAAGTTGTCATTTATGAGATGGTATATAATATAAAATAAATTCACAAAAGTACATATGTATATATGTATATTATACTTTTTTCTTCTATAAGTACTACCTACTACCATACGTAAAAAAATCTTTAAAAAATGAGATTTTACTATATATGGATAATGGGACTTATTATAAAAATATTATAAATATAAAAATAATAATAATAAACCAGAAACGAAATATACAGCTGCAGTTCATTTTCAACGAATTGTTCTGGAAGACCATTAACCGGCATTGGATACCCTAACCCATGAGTACAACGATTATACAATGGAACATTTAAAAATAAGGAAGCAATTCCATTTTTAAATACAAAAAATAATAATACAAACTTATTGTACTTCTTTAGTTCCATTGGAATAGAAGAGGTCAAAGTGCAGGGTCCGGTCCGCATGCCGCACCGCCGCGCGGCGCCAATTGCCAGAGAGCTGTTTCGCTCTTAGCGATATTCATAAACTTTCTTTTAACTGTGCACATACATTAACGGATTCCGTGACGACAACTATTGTACTTATTATGAAAGTTGAACGTGGCTTAAGTATCATATTTACGTTCATTTTAAGCAATATATTATGCATTTAAAATTTTGCGATGATGATTATTTTCCTAATTAAATAAATATGGTTCAATATATAATGTTTGGTCAAATTTAAATGGCAAAATTATATAATTCGTCTTGGTAATGATTTTTATGTTACAAAATGTCTTGGAGCTATGTATGGTGCAATTTTTACTCGAACCATTTACTATCATCGGCCTAAGCTTAAAAACTGCTGACCATAGGCCTCTCCAAAAAATCCTGAGTGTTCTATCAAAAGAGACATAACTAGCGTACACACTAACATAAACTATAGCCAACCTGTCTCACTGCCAACTGTTGCAATGCCTAGTTAGACGTCATAATTTGCAACCTTACCGAAGAAGAGGCTCTTCCCTCCTCCAATTCGAAGTTTATTTCATGAGTGGAAAATTGGTCATCACATACGCCAAAATCAGTAGGTATACGTACTAAGTAGGGCCTCTCCACTTCTTGAAACCACTTATATTCCCATCGTTTACAAAATAAAGAAGACGTGTGAGAAGTTTTGGCTAAATTTATGACAGGAGCGTATAGTATGCTATCTATTTCTAATCCGAATAAACTTTTACATCGTGTGGTGAATGGACTTTACCTATGGTAATTAATCCATACCTTGCAATGACGTAAAATGAAAAGAATAATTAAATCTTAATACGAAGCAGTGATTAATTCGTTTATTATCACTGAGTGTATTCTGTAGTAAGTATTAGAGTGTTATTTTTCGGGGTAAATAATATTTTAAAACTTATGGCCTCGAGTTTTAGGCACACACCTCTGACTTATCGAAGTTATGTGTATTCACAATGAATCATCACTAACTTTAACGATGAAGGAAAACATCGTGATGAAACCTGCACACCTAAAAGTTCTTAGGAATTTCTTAGGTGTGTAGTCCAAGTTTCGAGGCTTTAATAGGTCTGCCAGTCTGCTTTAGAGTTGCGTACGAGGCTAAGATTTATCAAGATTTATAAAAATTTAGATTAGGTTCATACACAGCAATTGAACGTATATGAATATAAGTAGGGAAGTAACATAAGTAAGTACAATTTATACGAGCATAGTACTTATTTTCTAAGTAATGATAAATATGCAATCGTTTAAAGTTACGAAACTGCGGGAGTAAATGATTAGTATGTAAATGCACTAATGTATCTATAAGTTATAAATTACTCTTAAAACATGTTGATTGACCCGATAAGATGCGATATAATGGACCTTAACGTATGAAAAGCACCTCGTTTAATGCTAGAGATTGGTCAGTTTTAATCTCATTAAGTCATTAATACTTACCTACCGCTATTAGAATTTATTTTTAGATTTGAATATTCCGATAACGTTATTCAAACATTCATATTAAATATAAGGAGTACTTAGTTCAATGTTAAAGAAATATTTTTAGAATATAATTAGTGGGTGAAATTTCTTAGTTATATACCTATGTATTTACATTAAGCAGCATTCTAATAAACTATTTTTGTGTGTTTTAAAATCATTTTATGAATGATTTTTCCATAAATTATTCTCGTTTCCTGTCCGGCCTCTAACACGAAAAGGAAAGTGATGATAAATATGCAAAAGGTTATAACTGTTGCAAAAAATTCTTGACTAAAGTTTTGTAGCGCAAAATAAATCCTAATGCTTGTTTGTTGCAAGTGCATTTGCATGATAAGGATTAAATCTGTGGATGAAATGCCTTTCGGAATAGCTAGCACAAGACAAACTTGCAGCCGCACCTTCCTGAACCGTCAGACTTTTTACTGTTTTATCGTCATTTCGTCATAACTTGAGGCTTTCTCCTGAGTTGTCATTTACATACGCATATTTCTGTTTGCATTACGGATTTCACCATGAACCGTCGGAGCCCACGCGACGCGCTGTCTGATCAGCGTTATAGATCCGTTGGTGGCATTGCGTTTATTCAACTGTTTATTGCTTTGGGTAGGTCTCCAGATCGACTTATTTATAGTAAGATTTTATATTTATAATCCATCACCTGTGCTAAAATAATCGTGCCCGTACGTACAGCGTCAAGTGCCCGTTAGAGGGAAGTACACGAATTGCGCAATAATAGTAAGTTTTTTTTTTAAAAGCATCCGTGTTTGTTTTATTAATTCATTCTTCTAAAATATAAAATCAATATTGATAGAGTCAGCGGCTCAATTGTTTCCACCAAGCTCTTTAACAAGAAGCCGGTTTAGATCCATCCACAAATATTTGTGTCAGGTCTGGGTGTTTGTGAGTCTGAAAAGTCTCTCGTAGTTTGTGATACCTACTACACAAGATTTGTATGTAAATACCATCAACAGTCTTTCTCCCGTCCACGGTCCACCGCTGGACATAGGCCTCACATATGGCACGCCACTGGGCTCGATCTTCGGCACTCCTTATCCAACCGCTTCCAGACACTTTGCGGATATCTAACTATCTTATCAATTTCCTTGTCTTAAATAATTTCGTAGAATTAAACACATTTCCCAACGTAATGCGAACCGTTATTATAAACATTCTATAATTGAGTTAGAGAAAAATGAACTACTATAAATTTCCTTGGATGTTTACCTAATAGCCTTATAAAATACAAACACGCACAGTGACATTCACGCAACGGTACAACCGTTAATAATATTTGTAGACGTTTTTCTTATTAGTACGGAACGGATATAATTGATGAGTCACGATAGACCTATTATTATACAAATATTCTAACGACATGTGAATTTTACACACTACAGGCGTGCAGGCAATACGTAATAACAATAATTTATTTTTATGCCTACTTGTAAAATTATGGAAATATTTAAATCAATTTAAAGTGGGTTAATTCATTTAAAGTTCATTTTGATACTATTTTTGATGAAGTCGTAGCTAATGTTGTATAATTTTATAAATTAGGGACATTTTTTATCAATTTGTTGCGAGAACCACTTCGTTCCTTTCGTGGAGATATTGAATGCTGTAATAGAAGAGAGACGAGCTTTCGTATCGATTTACCTTTCACAATTAACAAAATAGATAATAATATATTTAACATTCGTAATTTTCTACCGTGTTCTTTACTTACATTTTTTTTTATAAATTACAGAGTCCATTAATTCAAACTTTTTGTATTTTGAATTTGGATTTCGAATTTGAATTTGAATCAGTCAATCTCTGATTGTTGATTATTGCTGTTATTAGAAGGAGTAAATTTTACTTGGTCAGACGATCGTTTAGTAAAACACTTAATAATAATATCTGCTATGTTTGTTAAAAAAAAGTGTCAATGTGGCGTAAACTTAAACAAAACTATAAAATGTAATAATCTCATGCAATAATTAACAAGTAACAAAGATTTATTTATAATGAAATTCAAAGGCACCATTACACTTTAATCTGGAACATCATAGCTATGAAGTAAAAGCAAAAAATAAATGAGAAACATAATAATATGTAGTGTTAGAAAGTGTAAAGAGATGTAAAAAATACTTTTACTAATAAAAGAACCAAATGAATAAAATAAAAATACTTAAATAAAAAAACTGAGAACGTCATATTCAAGGTATAAGATATCAAAAAAGTCTTGTGATTGTGTACTTTTACCTATTATACTTAAAGACGTAGATATGTAAGACTCACAAAAAGTTTAAGTTAATTTTATGTTACATTGTTGACTTAATATTTTCAGTAGTATTACAACCATTAAATAAATGCTTTTTGTTTTATAGTCGGCAAATTGTACCGTCAGTATAAAAAACGTAGGTATATCACATAGTAGTACATTTACCTTATACCTGCGCTTTTATATTTTGATAAATGGTATATGACATAGTGTATGACCTATACATTTATATAAGATTAGGCCTTTTTTAAATAAAATTAAATATTTCAAGGTTGATATAATTTATTTTAACATTATAGTGCCCCTAATACGTGGGACTGATACATACCTGGCGAAATGTGGGTGCAGAAATGCACCTCTGCCTACCCCTTCGGGGAATACAGGCGTGAGTTTATGTATGTATGTATGCATTATAGTGCTAATTTTCACACAGTCTCAGAAAGTGATAAAGAAGTTATTTAATGTTTTTTTTTTAGATGAGAAATTGCAATACTACATCAGATACCAACAAGATGTTTGTTTGAATATTATCTGCAATTATCTTCGACATAACAACTAAACTTGAATCTTGATTATAGCACCGATTGCCTTGACAGTGAGTGAACATCCGAGATGTACAACCTGTGCACCGACTCCATAGCGTAGGTCAAAATCAAGTCGAGCGCATAGATGCAATCATTGTGCAAGACCACCCATCGAGGTCATTGGAATGTATTGTGTAACATCTCCAGAACAGTTCTATTAAAGTGGTCGTGATAAACTAAATAAAAAAAAGATTGGATTGGAAACAATAAAAAGATGTAATAAAAGAAGCCGCAGTAATTTATTTGGAATACATTGATCCCGTACGTTTTTACTCCATACTATCATTACTTAGCTTTATGTTGCGTATGCCATAAAACCAAAGAACATACACACTTTATGGGTAATTTAAAGTAATTTAGATTAACTTAACATGATATAATAAATTAATAAACAATAAAAACACCCATTCACAATAAATTATAACGTACTTTATCCGCGAAGGAAAACTTGGTGAGGAAACCTGTACACCTAAAAGTTCTTACAAATTTCTTAGTTGTGTAGTCGCCAACCCGCACTAGGCCAGCGTGGTGGACTCAGGCCTAAACCCTCTTAGTTGTAGAGGAGACCATTGCCCAGTAGTGGGACGTATATGGGCTGATGATGGAAATACACCCATCACATTCATAGTTGTAACCTCACACTAAGAGACTACTCGTAGTTTTGTATCGTAGTGTCTATGAGAGATTTTCGAAAACGTAGGTATATCGGTGGATGACACAAACACTTGTCTCAGTTGTTGAGCCCCCGACCTCTCGTTTCACACCCCGATCACTAACACACTGCGCTATGACCATCGTCAATTGTTAGTAAAATAGTTATTTTATTTGTTAATACATACATAAACTCACGCCTGTATTCCCTGAAGGGGTAGGCAGAGGTGCATTTCTGCACCCACATTTCGCCAAGTATGTATCAGTCCCACGTAATAGGGGGCGAGCCTATTGCCGTTTTTCCGGCACATTTCCAGACTCCGTGCTGTTACCGAGAATTTCCTAATGGAAAAACCCAATAACCCAGGACCTCTAGATCGCACGGCACATACTTGTACCGCGAGACCACGAGGCAGTTTGTGTGAAATTTGTTAATAATATAAATAAATTATAATAATCACAAGAGGAAGAACAATTACATCGAAGAGGAATAAGACAGGAATAGTGTGTGTGTTTTCCATGACAAATAAAAAGCTGAATATTAGAAGGATTTAGGTATATATTGAGGTATTTGTCTACATGACACCTTCTACTGGTATAAGTTGAATGTTGCTCTATTATGGATACTATATTTGCATTTTTTTCATAACAACATTAACTAAAGACCATTAGGTACTGGATTTACGTAATATGAATTACACTGACGTATTAAAAGCAATTTTTTTTTTCACCCAGTAGGCAAAATTACGCAGATTTGCGTAGTTATATATGTAATTATTATAAGCTATTAATACACTCTACATACTAACTAGCGGACACTCGTACCGGCACATCGCTACCTGTGCGTTCTACCTATGTTTTGATGATACTAAATATTGACATAATACTGTCTTACGTATACACACAATATGGATACAAGTACTCATTAAATTACACAATTTTTATACGTAGTTTCATACACGCAGTTCCATTCAAAAATTGTTTAATTAAATATTTACTTGGCACTATGTAGAATACATTGTAGCTACCCTAATATGTGGAGTTAAAGAGAGTTAAATTCTAAGGAACTAATGTTTTAATGAGTTTTAATTGCTTGAGAAAGTTGTCACATTTACGCATTACGTTATGTCTTCATCACTTCTGAGAAGCTCCATGATTGAGATATTTCCAGAATGATAATATGAGGGATATAATTATAACACTTGGTTACTTTGTGCTGAACATGAAATAATATTTTAATATGCATTTGGTACATTCTTATAGATTCGGTAAAGTACGCAATTAATATTTACATTATCCTCGTAATTAAAGGTACGTGCAGCGTTTACAAAAGGATAAGGAAGAGAAAAAATCGTATGTAGGTATACCAAATACGCACTTACACTGCATAGCACAACAACAAAGCTGTTGTTACACAACTGTTTTCTGTGGGATGGTGACCTATCGAATAAAGTTGTTTATTCTAGTCTTAATTAGTTAATCGTCTACACACATTCTCTAATACACTAACGATCATTTCACTGTCCTTTTCTATTGAAAAGGATCTATTGATTGAAAACGCCTCTATAAAATTCACACAGTTTTTCATTTACATTTGAAACAGCTATTGAGCGTTGGATAAAGGCTGCACGTACAACAGCTGCGCTAGATTACTCCGGGCATATCGTCCCCGTTGCTGAGGAGCGCCGTGTCCCGGACGCCCCCACAGCGACGCCCAGGTAGCATGATGTTGCTTTACACTTTCTGCAGAATTTCGACGACTCTCCTAGAAATGTATACACGGGCATTTATCAAAACTTTTCAATAAATTTCTCAATTTTTTTATTAAATTTGCGCTATATATTTGGTAAAGTATATAATTTCGGCGGTAGCGGGTTCAAACCCCAGGCTCACCTCTGACTTTTGAAGTTATATGTGTATTCTCAATGAATTATCACTTACTTTAATGGTGATGGAAAATTTTGCGTGGAAATCTGCACACCTAAAAAGTTCTTAGGAATTTCTTAGGTATGTAGTCTACCACCCGCGTTGTGGACCAAGGCCTAAATCCTCTCAGTTGTAGAGAAGGCCCGTGCCCAGTAGTGGGACGTACCTATATGGGCTGATGATGATTTGGCAAAGTCCCCAAATAGTCAAATATGTACGTTATTAGTACGTACTTATGTTCCCTTAAATAATAGCTACGTAATAATATTTCCGAAACTCGAATCGAATAATTCGAAAATTCGAAATAATCGGGAACTTTAGAATGATTGGAATTTTTCGAATAATTCTTAAATTCGAATTATTCGTTTCGAATTTCAAATCGAATATTAATATTCGATTCGAACGATATTCGCACACCCCTAACTGTTACCTCTTTTTGCACACATTTCACGCGCATTTGATGTTTAAGTTCTCTTAAGTAATCATCTTTCAGATCCTCGCGCCACCTATAAAGAAATATTTATATTATAGGATAAATCCTTGTTAAAAAATATTGCAAAATATGAATATCGTATTATGTATCAACATGTTAATAAAAAGCATTATTTCGCCCATCTGGCCACTCGTAGATTTTATCAATGTCTGTCCGGTTAAGAACGTGTAGCATGGGACTAATGAAAACCATAAATCTTCAACTGTATGATGTCACACATCACGTGTTCTTACGTATAGAAAGCCGTGATGCAACTGCGCACCATCATTCCGAACGATGAGGGACGTAACAATATTTAATAAAAATGTTTTTAGCTCATCGATATATATAGATATATGTGGATATACGAATACGAATATATCGTTATTTGTGCTACAATTAAAAAAAGAAGACCGTAAATATACATGCGTACCTACAAGTATGTACTTACATATAAACTTAGATCTAATTGCCAGTTATACAGATGCCAGTAGCAGTGGCGGTATTTCTATAAAAGCCCAAAAGCCTAGTTTGCCTTTCAAAATTCCAAATAAATTTTCACACGTTAGAATTGTTTTTTTTTTTCGCATTGAAATTTTATTGTTTAACAAAAGTCCAATTCGAAACCTTAACTAAACAAATTATATGACACAAATCAATTGTAAATACAAAGTTAAAATGTTTACCTTAAGATAACACTGTGAAATTTGCCTAGGCCTCGGGCATTATTTTATCACAAATTAGATATAATATCTTACATCAATACCTTTGTCAAATACCATTGGATTTCTAATATTTTCGTTAAAAGGTCATGTGCTGTGACCCCATGGAATTAAAAGTCCATTATTCTTTAACAGTGTCGGTATTGTTCAAAATTCTTTAATATATAAAGTAGCCAGAACTTTAAACGTAATGTAAAACGAGTTGACAGTATAACACACTTTGTCAACAACAATAGTTGTATTTAGCGGCTCACTGACCTTTGGATTAAAATTCATTTTATACGTACTGGCACTGTTGTTCTGGTGGCCGCGTTACGTCACTGGAGGGCAGAGTTCGAGCTCCGACTCTCCTTCTTCTTGCGAGTAATGGCACGAGCTCTATACCGCCTGTTACGCTTAAAATAGTTGCTTCTGGCGTAGATTTTTTTTGATTCACTTTACCATTACTACATTGGGCATCGTAATCATCAAGACACACAAGGTTCACTTTTTCGCCATTGGATAATCTTTTTATAAACTTTTTCTTTTTGGGACTGCGTATGCTCTTACGGCTTGGGCCGTAAATAGCTTTGACTTTTTCATCCATTTCTCTCCGTCTTTCACGATCACTACCATTCGAACCGTCATTGTAATTTATATGTGGTAGTTTTTCAATTACTGAAGATTTGACATTTTCCTTATTAGGAGGCATATCCCCTTGTGGATCATCGTCTCTCTTTACTTTAGGCAAAGTTAGCGAAGACTGTTTTGCACCGTTGTGATCGCTTTTCAGTTTACTAAAAATTTCATTGTTAGTCCAACCCTGTTTGACAAAAATATTAAATTATTTTTATATTTATGAAACTAAACGTTTTATAATACGCTTACCATAGACTTAGAAAAATTTAATCCAATATTGCGCGGGTGCCTCCAGATTGTTCCTCCGGGCCCAGGTTTTCCCCATGGGCTATCCATGTTAAGCTAAAAAATTAAAATAATGTGTAAATTGTTAAAAATAAAGCGTTTGCATTTAATCGGTCGGCTTTACCAATTTTTGCTCGTATTCCAAATCTTGTTCAATTTCTCCTTTGGTGGCTTTCCGCCTCTCTTCAATCATATTATCTGAAATTTGTTACGCGAATACAATAACTATATTTTCATAATACATACCTCAAGAAGTAACCGAGTAATTGATCTTTGAATAAGCTATGGTAGCATAGTATATGTACATATGCAAAAGTACTTACCTAGTGCTTTCTTGTAAAGCATCTGTTGTTTGGGAGTTTGTTTATATCGAATATCATTGTCTACACTTTTGCGTAAATTTTCTGCATAACACAACTGTGGATCTTCTCGCAGTCTCACTGGAGTCTGATGTTTTCTCCGCTTTTGTGAAAAAGCCCACTTTCTGCAAGCTTCATATGTGGAAATGCCCTAAAAAAATATTATAGCTGTAAATTTCCAACTATAATTTGCGATTGCTTGTGTTTTACCGCATCTTTTTTACAACTATTTCTATTTTCTAGGCTTATTTCCGAAGACAGCAGTGACGTTATTCAAACTACTCCGTATGACTTTTGATTGACCTACATGACGGTAAAAACTCGTTAACTTTGTCAGTTATAAGCAATTTGTATTCAGCAATTATGTTTTCATAAAATGTTTAAAGGTCACGAAATACCGCGCTGACGTGGCGATATTCAATTTTGGTACAAATATGAAAGAAAACTGTAAACATATACAAAATGAACTTTTAGTATTGCAATTATAACGTCACATTCATAAAAAAATAATTTACCAATATATCGGTAAAATTTTTAATATATTAATAGGGTCTCGCCATTTACACATTTTAATCATTTAGTACGCACGATTTGGCTCTTTTCTTGAGTTGGTTCCTTCATACCGCGTTTCATTAGATGATTACGTCCAAAAATTCAAATCATCCTACATTTTCCTAATCTGAAAACATGGTACCAGCCTATCATAAATACGCAGTAAAAGCTCGAAACATGTGTAGGTATATACACGGTGATGTATATTTACCATGAGGTAATTCATAAGATTTGTGGTATGATAAATAAATATTCACTCTCTCACTCTAACTTCATCTTCAGGATATATTCCTTTGGCTCGTATATTTGTGAAGCGAATGCCTTGCGAGTTGGGCGCGCCGCCGCCCGCCCGGCCCCATGGCTCGTACGTCGCCAGCTCCTCGCGCGCCTGCAGTTGTTACAAATGTGGGTCACCAGGTCGCGAGCTTTACGACTTTCTAAATGTCATGCCGTGTCCTTAGTTGTCATACAGTCTGTCGTTACTTCATATTATAGTAATAAATTTGATAGCTGCATTGTATTGATCTACTGTATCCCACACAACCAAACTTGTCCTCATTGCATTGGATATTAATAATGAGGTTTTATTTTGTAGCAATATGAGATTTAGTCTCTTTTCCCAATATATTATCTTTTCTTTTTATTATTTCAAATCTTATATTGAAACAAGCACGCCACATATACCTATACATGTGGCAGTTCAAACATACTATGTTGGTAGATGCTTAAAATAGTCAACAAATACAAGGTTAAAACATATAACATAACTTATTTAAATGATGTTTTAATAGTTGGTATTATTTTTCTGTATCTTTGATGTTACAGACAAAAACTTTTATTACTATTTATTTTAATTTTAATGTACAAATAAATTATTATTAAATTAATATTATTATAAAAAGTATGGTATGGAAGAATATTAATCAAACCTTTTTTTGACTCTGAAGCTTATCCCTGGCTCTCTGCTCGTGAAGTTCTCTCGCTAATCTTTCACCTTCTGCTCGAGTTTTCTCAGCTTGCAGTCGCTCGCGGACTCGGCGTCTCAACGATCCCGATGTAGGGGCGCTCAGCCTCCTACAAATGTTATTATAATATATTTGGGAATAAAGAAAGATTTCGTAAAATAATTAATATATAACAAAAATTGTATTCCTTTTTTATGCATTTGAATTATTTTTTCGGATTTAATTAGCCTCTATGTAAATAAACGTGGCATTTTCATTTTTTTTTTAATAAATAATAGTTTATTATATTAATGAAATTTGAGACAATTCAATCACTATAAAGAATTTTTAAATGTGCGTGAAATGGAACACGTATTATCATATTATACAAATTCAAATACTATAACTGGTAAACGTAGTCCAGCAAAATACCAATTACTTTAAAAGCTCACTCTTTGCTTCGGTAAAACCAAACGGTATCTTACCTACGCAATCGTTGTGAGTGCAAAGCAAACATTTAAACTACGGTTTCACTTATCCCAACAAAGAATTTCGTATCACATAACCGCAAATTAAGTAGAATTTTATTTTTAACATAAACAGGGGTATAACAGATAAAATACCGAAAACAAACATTTTCAAAGATTGTTACCCAGTGGTAATTCGCTTACAACTGGCGATTTTTCAAATGACTCGCGAAGTCGGGACTATTCAGTCTGGTATTGTACACGCATTGATGCGTGTTCCCACAGTCACTTACGATACGAAATTAAGTAAGTACGACTTCAGCGATTAAACAACAATGGAAATTACTTTTATCTGAATTAAGGTTGGTAGAGACCAAAGATAGAGTTCTGATGTGATATAAACTACATACTAACCCGCACTAGGCCAGCGTGGTGGACTAAGGCCTAAACCCTCTCAGTTGTAGAGAAGGCCCCGAAGATGATGATAAACTACCCATGTATATTGGAAACAATTAGGTACTAAATTAAACATTTTACATAATTATAACATATAAAAGTAACTATTATACGAGTAGTTACGCAATAAGAACAGGTGAGTTTTACAATGTTTATAAAGCCAGACCATGATTATGAAAGTAAAAGACAGATATTTATAAAATGCAAATGTAACGGTTCGTTTTATAAAATAAGAATGCATTGCTTGCCATTTATAATTGCAATTTGTTATTATTTTTAAAATACTTAAATTTTACTTACCAGAGTCAAAATGGCCTAAGCACGTTCACGTTCGCCCTACTTCGTCCTACAAATGTGTATGAATTTTGAAGGTGCGATACGAACATGCAAATCATCAACCATAATTAATTGCTTTGTGATGCCTTACAATGCTAAATAGCAAAGAAAGTGTCTGTGTAATGTGTCTTCGCAAGGTTTACTTAAGGTCATTGACTCTTTACTTTTTGTAAACATTTAAAAAAAGAAGGATAATTACATTTTCTTAGGTATATAAAAATCTTAATGTTTATAATATAATAAAATTATTAATCAAAATATAAAGCTAATACATGAAAGTAAAAGGGAAATTGATTTAAAAAAGTAATGTTTGAATTTTAATTGTAAATCAATCCAACGAAAATTCTATAATGTTGCAAATTTACATATGGCGATATAACGTTAAGCTCCTTCTGGGAAAACGAGAGCAAAAACACTCTATGACATTTCAGACACTATTTTTAAGTAGGATGTGTGGTAGGAAAATATAACATAACAATTAAATTTATTTCTTTTAAAATCACATATGCAGCATTGAATACATTTTATTATAAAGGTACACTTACTGAGGTTGGGCTGAAGAAATGAATATTCTAAAGAAGGAAAGTCTCGTTGTCCTTAAAAAAATAAAGATTTATTATGGAGTATGTATTTGGAACGTTGCCAAAACCGAAGACAATTGGTATTTATCATGACTACAGTCACGCTATCATTTGTAGAATCGCGATAAATTCTGATGTTACTAGTAGGTGGCTACATACTAACGTGTCTTCTGTCCGCTCACAATTGTGTTAGCAAATTTTTTACACGCCTGTATCCCCGAAGAGGTGAACAGAAAACGGAAAATACTGTCGTTTATCCGATCAGAGATTTCATGATAGCATAGCGCACACTGCCGCAGGACTAGGTACAGTCAGTCGTTTTATATAATGAATAAATATTTTTTTAAACTTTCTCTTTCTTTTGTGCTGAAATATTAGAAATCAACTATATCACCAGTCTCTTTCTAGATAACTCTTAATAATATGTTTATTTCATTGAGTTTGAATGAGTTAAATTTGAAGTAATAGAGATATACCGTTGTCAGTCGAAACACTATTTGGACCGCATCGCACTTACCATTATTTTGCTCAATTTATTGTACTTAGTACAGATATAAGCAAACTGTAAAACTAATGCCTATGTACGTAAGACTTGATGGACGACTTAATCATCATCAGCCCATATCTGTACGTCCCACTGCTGGGCTCGGGCCTCCTCTACAACTGAGAGGGTTTAGGCCTTAGTCCATCACGCTCGCCTAGTGGGGGTTGACGGACTATACGCCTAAGAAATTCCTAAGATCTTTTAGGTGTGCAGGTTTCATCAAGATGTTTTCCTTCACCGTTAAAGTACGTGATAATTCTTTGTGAATACACACATAACTTCGAAAAGTCAGAACTCAGAGGTGTGTGCCTGGGGTTTGAAACCGCGACCATCGAGATTCTCGACCGCGTGCCTAAACCTTGAGGCCATCACGACTTTTTAAGTGGCCAAAGATTTAAATGTTGAGGGATATGAAATTGTTATACTCAAAATTACTTTATTTAACTTTTTTCTGGAGATATATACTGTATGTCCTATAATACTGTACTGAAACGTGACGCGTGTGGAATAATAATGGGGGATTTTCTTGAAGTTTAGCAAGTAGACGTAACGTGTAATGTCGGCGTGACACCCGATGTGTCGGTCGGTGCCGGGCGCCGCCATCGATCGGCGCCGCCCGCCGCGCTGCATGCAGTGCACACACTACATGCTATTTTGTTGTTGTTTTTTTTGTTCGGGTACGACAATTGATGACACTGGCAAGTGCCTTGTCTCTCATTAGTTGACATGCTAATGCCGATTTGGTCGAAACTGCTTGTGTATACGGAAACTCACTTTTGGAGTTCGCTGTAAGTTTCGCCGGCTGTGTGATGTTCTTTACTTGTTTTACCAATCATCATCATCATCAGCCCATATACGTCCCACTGCTGGGCACGGGGCCTGCTCTACAACTGACAGGGTTTAAACCTTAGTCCAACACGCTGGCCTATTTCGGGTTGGCGGACTACACACCTAAAAAATAACCAATAAATTAAGGTTGTCCTACGAATAAATTAAGGCTATGAAAAATGAGAAATAAAACGATATTATGTAACTAATGTTTATATTATTCATGATTTAGCATTTTACAGAGTAATAATAATATTTACAATCGTATAAGCTACGTACATGTGTACATACATAATATAAATAAAATTCATTGACTCCCATTGTCGTTTTAATGTACAAAAACACACCTCTACCTTCGTTTAACGTATTGGCCGACATAAGGACCAAAAGCACTCGGCTTCGACAGCCAAGTTATAATTTAATTCTTGCAAAAGTATTGTCTGCCTGTCGGTGTTGTTTCGAAATTGCTATAAACGCCGAAAAACGTCAATTTTGCAATCACAAAATTGACGTTTCATGGAATTTGGAGAATTTACTTCCATCACTTTATATTGTGGATACACAATTATCATACGTATAGCCACACTAAAATTATACAGTAGTAATAAGTTTAATCGAACATAAACACATGTTGCACGTTAATAACTGTCATTTGCGGCAGAGCATCGGCGCTGGGGAATCAGCATCATCGTTTTGGTTGTTATGTCGGCTTAATCTAAATTGACTTATTAGTGACTAAAATTTTGTTAAATAAAAAGAATATCAAAAATGTTTAAAAATACTGTGCTCTTGGTGCACTTCAATCCGGTATTAACAATACCTCATTATTGTGAAACATTTCACAGAACCATAATAAAAGTTATTTACAATTCTAACCACTAAATTAGCTAATATCATTTTTATAAAACTTTCTAGATAAGTTGAACAAACCTGGCCGGACGAGTTGTGCGGTTGTGCACAACTGACAATGTAACAACACACGTCGTCGTCAGAACGCGACTGCAGTGACATCTGGCGACGCACGCGCACGCCACTTGCCGCGCGTCCACTAAAGAAATTGAGGTAATTGGTTTTGAAGATAACCACGGGTAACTTATCCAGTGACTCTCAGTATTTACACATCAAAATATAAGTATATAACAAGAAATCATTGAATTTGAAATTTTAAATAATTTTCTTTTGATCTTGTCGACATTACACGTGCAACACACCACAGGTACTCTCTAACTCTACGCTTACCTACTTAATCATTGCACGATATATAAATAACAAGAATATAATATCATATAGACGACAGGCTAATTCTAGGCACTAACTTAAAATATATACGACGACATCGCCGAACATCAAATATTGCGATCATGCATCGGAAACTAACACGTCGAGGCAACAGCGTACAGTACAGAAAGTTTAAATTGGTGCCATTAGCATTAGCCGCGTAAACTATGTACAGTCATTAGTCGTAATATCGTAATTCGTCAGACTGTTGAGCACATTATCGTACACCTATGTACAGCGGTATTTGGTAACGAGTGGTCTCGCGCACACAGGCGCGGCGTCGCAACGTCACGACCGCGGACCGCGCCATTAAGAACATTTTCACAGAAAACTATCTTAAAATAAATCAGGTCACACAAGTGAAGGACGCGTAAGGATAAGTACAAATACATAAATAAGCACACATATCGCGACCGGTGCACATGCCGCAACCGATGCACATGTCGCGACCGGTGCACATGCCGCAACCGATGCCATGTCGCGACCGGTGCACATATCGCGACCGGTGCACATGTCGCGTCTACTTGATCCGGTTGAGCACGAGGTCTGCGGTGACGGCGAGTCCCTTCTGGTAGGGCGAGTCGGCGAGGTCTGCGGCGAGTCTGGCGGCCTCCGCGCCGTGCTTGCGCGCCAGGAAGCGCGTCTGCTCGAGCCCGCGCGACTTGTGCACCAACTCGAACGCCTTCTCCACGTCGCCCGCCTCCGCGAACCGCCTCATTATCATCGGGTTCAGTTCCGGGTACTGCGCGCAATGCACTCTCATTAATATTACTCAATAACTTCAATAAAACATTACAATAATGAATGTTGTTGGTGGGAAGGTAACCTTCTTTTTTTCTCGAGGGGAAAGCTGATTATGGCTCTACTTCCCGCAATCCTGGGGGAGGGGGGCGGGCAGCGTATGTCGGGTTCACCGGCCTTCCAGCCCGGCGAGAAAGATAAAGTTTAAAGGGGAAGATAACCAGCCAATAGTATTAGATGTTCATATTTAACAAAAAAATATCAAAAATATATGCAAAGCGTATTTTATAAAAAAATATTTCATCATCAGCACATATACGTCCCACTACTGAGCACGGGCCTCCTCTACAACTGAGAGGGTTTATATATAAATATATATATATATATATATATATATATATATATATATATACGAGTACATAAATTCATATATAGGTAAAAATATTAAAATGCGATTACTTTTTCACAGGCGAAGAGGACGGGCGCGGTGGCCAGGCCGAGCTTAAGGTCGGCAGCGGTCGGTTTGCCCATGGCTTGCGCTGACGACACGAAGTCTAGAAGATCGTCCACCAGTTGGAATGCCAAGCCTAAGTTCCGCCCGTACTGAAATGCCAATTCACATGTGCTTTCATCGGCGCCACTCAGTAACGCCACCTGGGACAAAAACAACAAAAAAATACAAATATGTTGTTACAGCGTATCAAAATGCGCTAGACATGTTCATAGCTGCCTATTGCCTCTACCTATCGTCTAATTGAAACATTAGTCACAAATCAATTATCATCATCATCTCCTTGCCCTGTTCCCAATTTCATTTGGGATCGGCGCAGTATGTTTTATCCTTCCACACATCCCTATCAGCAGTCATGTCTTCATTCACCCCTTTTTCTTTCATATCTTCAGTAACGCACTCCATCCATCTTTTCTTTGGCCTTCCTCTGCTCACCCATCCATCAACTTTCATATCCATCACCTTTTTACCTACGTATGATTCATCCCTCCTCATAACATGCCCATACCACGACAGACGGTTTCCTTTTAGCTTTTCTATCACAGGAGCTACTTTCAGACTTCCTCTAACGTATTCATTCCTCACTGTCAAGCCGTGTTATACCACACATCCATCGCAACATTCGCATTTCAGCTGCATGTAGTCGTCTTTCGTCCGTCTTCTTCGTAGCCCAACACTCCAATCCATACAGTACGACAGGTCTTATTATGGACTTGTATATTCTGCCTTTCAATTTGAGGGGCATTCTGGGGTCACATATTGTGGATGAGACCTGTCGCCATTTCATCCATCCTGAGTTGATTACCTGCCTTACATCCCGGTTTATATCTCCGTCGCTTTGCAAAAGTGACTCAAGGTAGCGAAATTCGGAACAAACTGGTATCCACATTCCATCGAGTGTGACGGACACAGAACTTGAAAGACCGCCATAGTCGCAAAAATATATTGCGTTTTAGTTTTGCTGACTTTAAGGCCAACATTTCCAAGTCTATGCCGCCACACTTCCAGTTTGTTCTGCACCTCGTGGCCACTTTCTGACACCAACACGATGTCGTCAGCTAACAGCATGCACCAGGGTGCCTCTTCCTGTATACCTGCCGTTACAGCATCCATAATCAACAGGAAGAGGTAAGGGCTAAGAGCCGACCCTTGGTGCACACCAACAGCAACATCGAAACTGGCGGTAAGACCAGCTGCTGTCCAAAATTGAGTACTGCATTTACAATATATGGCCCGAATCAACTGCAGGTACTTCTCAGGCACACATTTCTTCTTAAGGGCCCACCATACAACTTCACGTGGAACCCGATCATAAGCCTTTTCGAGGTAAATGAATGACATATGCAAGTTTTTATGTACCCTTCTGTATTTTTCGCATAACTGGCGATTTGCAAAAATGGCATCCACTGTCCTACGGCCAGGCATAAAACCGAACTGGTTCCGTGAGACCTCACACTCCTCTCGCAGGCGTCGCTCAATTATTCTCTCCCATACTTTCATCGTGTGTGACATTAACTTTATTCCCCGATAATTGTTAAAATTTTGCACGTCCCCCTTGTTTTTAAAAATTGGCACCAAATAACTGTTGCACACCGTTGCAGTCACAAATCAATTATATAATTAACTAAGTGTATACCATAATCGTTAAGTGGTAAAGCCACGCTTTAATCATCAAATCTATATCTAGTCTGATATAAAATGACAACTTTCGTCTAGTAAACAATACCAATCCTGAGACATACACTTCGATGATGAATATCGTTAAGGGAGGAAATACAGAAAGCCGAATGAACAAGTTAGCTATTTGACAGAAGCAATAGAGATTATATTCATTATTCAAGATGAGCATTAAAAAAGTTTTTTTTTAATATTTAGGACGCTAAATAGAACCCGGATCGACACAGCCGATCAATTCCACAAACGCAAAATTTCAATAACATTAAAATTAGGTATTCGACGTCGTCACAAATTTATAACGCAACTCGATTTATTTTTACATGGGGATTTAATTTAACTCTATACATAATATATTTTATTCTAATAACCTTTTCAACCATATAAATGTGAAAACTTACAAAAAGACACCCTATGGCACGTATATTAGTTGGTATTATATAATGATTATCATATTTAAGTACTTATTTAACCTGCGCGCAGTGTTATGCAATGAAGTTAAGATAATGTTCACGAATAAATCTCAATGGGCCGTTACGTGACTGATTACGATGTGCATTAATTACTGCATGATTCAAGGGGAAAAACTGTAGAGCCGACAAAAGAATAGTATTCATCGCGTGGTAAAGTAGATGATCAGATCAAACGTGTGGGGAATACTTACAGTATCCATAACATTTAATAATAAGGGAAGTGCCATACATAAAATTTTATGGCGCTCTTAAATCTCCACATAACCAGAAGTCAGCATAATATTGGACTGAGGACCGATTCGATTCAATCGAAGATGAGGCCAATGTAACAGTACAACAGACGAACTATTTACAAGAAAATTGACCAATAAATTTACTAAACAAAAAAACTATTTAATTTATTAATTGTAATCTGTTCTCATCGTCCTTAGTTTAACATAATTTTTCCGTCAGACAATCTGTATTGTTATAAGCTAAACCCACGACGCAACAGACCTAAAAAATGTGAGAGCTACTTTTAAGTTAAGGCATGTACAATGAAGTAAAAAAAATATACTCACCGCTTTGACAGAGTTCGCTATGAGTGAGGCGGTTTTTCTATAAGTTTTCGTGAGGTAGTGGGCGAACCGCTCGTTTTCTGTCTCTTTGCTGCCGAGTTGCATGAACTCGCCTTGCACTAAATCTGTTACCACCTGCAATGAAAAATGAAAACGTGTAATGTCATTGTAATTCGAAAAGTTAGTGCACTTTCGCAGTGCACATGGCTAGCACAGATTAATATAAAACAGGTTTTAATAACTGCGGTCCTAACTTTACATTAGCGTAATGTGGTACAATTGCGATTAATAGTACTGTCTGACGGGGATATAAGTAGTAACTCTAAATATTTTTTCATAATCTTTTATGGTTATTACTATAACAACTATGAATAAAAATACAATATTCAAGGTCAATGCAGTTATTGTGTTTTTAACGTAATGTAAACATATAAACAAAATTGGACATTATAAAAAATACTTTCCCATAAAGAATTAAGAAAGTGTTAAAACTGATACCATTATGAAAATATACCAAACGCATTATTAAATACCATCCAAATTGTAATTTTATGAAGCGGTTTTCTCTTCTAAACTTGTATTTTTCCAACAAATAATAAAATTATTACGCATGGATTGCACAATAAACGAAGCGTATGAAACGCAATACTGTACAATTAAAAACATTCTAAATACAAATAATGAACACGGTTATTTCATACCAAGAAATCATAACGGAGGATAAACGGAGCACAGGCTACAAACGATTTTGAAAGTTTGACAATTCACCTCTTGTGTTTATGTGGCCTTGTATTAAAAGCAAAAATCATCGCAATTTGCGGTTACATTACAACAATGGATATAAATGTCGTGTCTTACACTTCTTAGAATGAATTATTCAAACAGTCCCCAGTAAGTAAATAAATTTCTGAGTATGACCTCAACTGTATTTCACACCTACACTATGAGTCGTATACAGGAAAAGTAATATCAATTTTCGCTTTACTTAAATTATCATTCGAAAATAAATTAACCAAAAACGAGAAAGAAAATCTATTGACAGATATAATTACCTAATCAAGTAATTATGGATAATTGATAATACGAACAATAATTCCGACAGGATGCGTGGTTTTAATTAATGTTCCGGGCAAATTATTTGACCCCGTTAGAATACGCATGCACGCACAAGGATTACAAATAATTATACATATATGGACGCATGTATATTTAGGTTTTGTTTAATCTTTGTATACGTTGTAAAATTTGTACGTTTGACAGAGAGAGTCTTTGAGGGAGGCCTTTGTCCAGGAGTGGACGTCATTCGGCTGATTATAATATATTGAATTTTGAAAGTGTTATATTTAAAGCGTTCTTTTAGATTAACATAATTTTATAGGTCCTTCTACACTAACATTTCCGTCTGACAACTTTTTATGTAACGTTACAGTATACGATAAAATAACTATAACACATAGAACTAGTACAACTTTTATTGTCCTAGATAATATAGATCAATTATGTATCATCGCACTTCATGTTTTATCTACATTGTATGTTGATATTACATCTATATATGGTTCACGTCATACTATTATGTGAGTTGATGTCACCGATAGAACCAATAGAAATGACATTCATAAAACGTAATCGCGCAGCAACATGGTATTCAATGAATCTCATACTATTATATTCAATAGAAGACTTCAGCCGCGATCACAATGGAGTGTTGCTTATGTGAATTCGGCGTGACGTCAAGGGGATGGCCTGTATAGTGGACATATTTGGCCTCTATTAAGTGTTACTACGCGGTATTGTTCAAATGAATAATTTAAGGAAAAAGAGATATAATGCATTAATTAGTATTTTTACGAATAACTCGACAAAATTAAATTAAAAACACGAGGATTGTTGTGATGCAATGAAAACATTGGGCTCATAAATATAGTTTATTTAATTAAGTAAAACTCATTTCTGCGTTAATTAAAAACAATGGCCAGTAGAGTTATAAAACCAAGATTTCAAATCAATGATCAGAATTGCCTATCTCAATCTTTTACAACCTTTGTTGTGTAACCATTAGGCAAGGTTCTCTCTTCGTATTTACCACTTGTGCACATACTGACGACTTAACCCCTAATCAGTGTGTTGCCATTTTTTGTCGTAGGCAAATTCCGTTAGCATACATCTTCTACATATTCCCAAGATGACATAAAAAAAATTAACAGTATAATCGTTTCATAATTTATTTTTATATTGATATCAATGACATTAAAACTCTTTGATCACTATTAATATGAGTACTAAGAGTATTTACTCTTAAAATTTCTTTTGAAGTGTGTAACGAACAGCGGTCACGTGTAGCAAAAAGCATCAGACCTTGAGGTTAGCGGTACCCCACAAGTATTTTCAACAAAACTTTAATCATAAAACTAGGATATAATTTTGTCTACGCCTCATTATCTATAATTATAAATTATTCGTAATTAAAGTTCATTTACGCTAACTTAACACGAATTTGGATAGTATTTTGAAATTCGCATTACGATTCCGTTAATTAACGTACCTAACTATTTTTATCACGTATTACTTTCGCGCATATTTTAATTAAAATTATTTTTGTATCTTCACCTTAATTTCTCTTTCACTTTGATGACTAAATTGAAAAAGAACAAAATACAATTTTTACATTAAAATTTGCGGTTATTAATGCGATTGAAGATCCTGACAACGGCGTTTTGTGGAATTTACCAGTATCGGACGCAGGTGACGTATTATTAGGAATTGTTATTCCTGAAGCAGATGGGTTTGCCCATTAATTTTCCGTGACGCGAAAATTATTTTAGTTCATCAATTAAAATTCCAATGTTATTAACCTTATTTACAATTATTAGGTGTAGACTGTGTACTGCCGTTGATTGACAATCAATAACTGACTTAATTATTTACACTGTTTCATTCTTCGTTTAAAGATTGGTTTTTAATTATTACAAATATTTATATGAGAAGTATGTGATATTACAACAGATATAATTTGATTATGTACCTGGCTAAGCACAAGTGTGACGTCGTCGCTGCGCAGGCGAGCTATCATCATCGACGCCACGGCGAGGATGAAGTCGCCGGCCATCGCCACCTGGAAATACAAAATAAATACTTCAATATAATATTACATTTATTATACTATATTGGACTAAGACCTAAACCCCCTCAATAGTAGAGGAAGCCCGTGCCCAACAGTGGGACGTATATGGGCTGATGATGATTATTTATTAACACTTTATTGTACACACGGAGATATTGAACAATACAAGGACACAGGGGGAACAATTATATCGGTCTTATCGGTCAAGGCGATCTTTAAGTGATATCCATAGGATGGACATAATATATCCACTATATTGTTATTTTTTACTTAAGGTAAGCCCGGTATCGGCTTTTAGTGAAGATAAGTAAGTTTATTCTCAACTGCAGAATACGTTAAGAAATTAAAAAGTCCGATGATGATTACAAAATTTTGAGACACGTTATTAATAATCTACGCAACGTCTGTAGCCACGGTCGAATTTCTTACATAATCGTCCTAGACATGAATAGTTTTTCGTAAACTTAGTCAATTTTTTAATCAATACATTTATTAAATATTATTATCTCATACATAATGGGACGAAACAATAAAAATGACTAAGAGACCGGCAAAATGTATGATTTGCTATTATTTTTGGTGTCAAAATCAATGCATATACATATATGTCAAGTGTATATGTATCGATGGTGGCATTTCTCCGCTTGGCAAGAATGTCGAGAAAGTTGTAATGTGGCTGCATACTAATGCCGCGTGCGTAGAGTCGCACCGGCCCTCGCTTCCGACTCGGGAACGTGTCGATGGATCAACACAATGTACTATCCCACACAGCAGGTACATTCAACACTGAGAACCTTTTTTCGAACTACATTCCATTTTATGCTCACGGTAGTAATTGTTAATTTTATTTGAAAATGCGCATTATCTTTTACGTTTTTTGGTATTCTGATCCATTGCAGCATTAATCAATTAACGGGCTAATGATGTGAACGATAAAAAAATATATCGCAGTCTTCGATCGGGTGATTGTATGAATGTGAGGATATGATGTTCGACGATGAGTAAATGCTGCTACATAACAATGTTTTCTTTACTTTTGAACATTCTGTTGCGTTGTTTTTTGCGTACACTCACAATTGGGACGACAAACTGCCTTTCAATAGCAGTGGACACTCGTTGACCTACATCCAGTGGCTGCATTTGTGCCATCGACCGCCTACTTTAATTTACATCCGATTAAAGGGGTTTCTTGATTCTACATTTATAACAAGCATAATGTTATACGATAGAACAAAATTGTAAAAACATCTCAGTATGGAATGCAGTAATATTTATTAAAATAAATAAAGAATAGTTAACTTTATACACAGATTAACATCTTCTAATGGCTTGTTATTAAATAAACTCATTGATGATCTCCGCAGATTTCTGTTTTAAAAATCAACGACGACTGGGAAATATTATTTAAAAGTATTTTGCATTATAATTATAATTTCAAATTATCTTATCAAGTGTTTCATAGCGTAAAGCAATTAAATTATTAAGCTATATATATTGCTTTTGGGCATAACTATCTGCAAATAACTACGTCAAGAGCAAATACAATAAATAGCACGTTTTCCATTCACGTTGTTAATTTGACTTTTGTGACGTGTCAGTAAACTTTGTATACATCAAGCGTAATCAAGTACTTAACTATGTGTGCTTAGTTAATCAAATTAAAAAAATGTGAAAGTGGTCAGACGATGACGCGGTGCGTAATTCTATAACATAGTAAGGTTGGAGGCATCCGGTCACGAATCCGGTTTGACATGGTGACACACGCCGTAATTTTAATTGAGTTTTCATATGCATTGACAGCCCCGTGGCGCAGTTGGCTAGACACCAGCTTGCGAAACGAGAGGCTGCGGGTTCGATCCCCGCACCGAGACAAATGTTTGTGTGATCCACAAATATTTGTTTCGGGTCTGGGTGTTTGTGAGACCGAATAGTCTCTTGTAGCTTCTGATACCCACGACACAGGACTTGTATCCTAGTGTGGGGTCAGAACTATGTATGTGACTGTTGGGTGTATTTATTTATTATTGTCCACTCCTCTTAGACGTCAATATAATACAATAACTTTCAACCATAAATTCTTCACAAACTTTTTACTTCTCGCAATGATGTGATAATGTGTATATTAATAAGTCACGGATACAGTTGTAGCATTTCTTTACGTATCGCGAAAGAGTGTTGTACTAGTAAATAACGTGAACACTTCGCGTAACGATATAGTTTACATAAATCGATGTAAAACGGGACCGCGTACGGGAGCGGCAGCCGCGTATCGTACGCGCTTCGTTGCGCAAATCAGCGTACATATTAACACACTTTCTGCCATGGCCGTCGGCTGACCGGACTAAAAACGCATCCGTTACGATCAAGTCTAGCAGTCTGCTAGACCAAAAACTAGTGACTCAATATCTGTGTACGCTATTTCTGCAGCGACGAGAACATAAAAAAATTAGGCACATAATATAGCATTCAAATTTTTCCTTTTACCTACAAATATTCGTGTCGAGTCTGAGAGTTCGAGATTGAAAGTCGTCAGCAGTTCGTCACGTCCATGACACAAGATTTGTGCCTTAGTGAAGGTCAGAACTATTTTGATGACTATTGGGTATATCTATTGATTTTTATATAATTCAAACACCAATAATTATTTCAGAATTACACGATAAAAACATTATTCGGTGATTGTTCTCCTTGGGTCCATTTTTAGAATCGCTATATATTTCCAAAAATCTATAGTAATATAATGTATGAACGAAATATGTGGGTAACTCCCATGATAAGAGTGAAAGGCTTTTACAAGAACGCGTCGAAAGTCTGCCCAACGTGAGCCACATGAATAATTTACCAGAAAAATCTCTACGATTTCACGTCGCCTTCATTCAGAATGCGTTGTGATTTCTATTCTTTAATTCATTAACACCACTACATTGTAATGTATGGTAGAGCATCGTGTGAATTATTTATGAAATTTCAGGTAGTATAACAAATACCCTGAATACTGTAAAACTTATGCATCTGCAAATTTCATGTTTACGTATACCAGACGACGCGAAAGTTTAAGCCGTAATAACAGTTCCCCTTTTTAAGAGTCAATCACCTCAACAGTAACCAATTTTCCTTATTGGAAACACAATACAAATAACAGAAGAATCGAAAAAACCTTCCGCCTCCACATAAATTAACTGCATTTATACATTACAATACCTACAAGGGCAATTACTTCGTGGCCCACATACTTATAGTTTTTAATTTTTATTACTGACACATTAAGATTCCACAACAGCGGAAAGATGGAAGCTATTATGCGAGGCGTCAGATGCCATTACTAAAGACTTTACATTGGTTGCGCCACCACTTAAGTGGGCCTTACAGACTTAGGTGTACGTCGTAGTGGCGTTTCGCAAAGCAGCCTTGACAGTGATGGTGTGGACAGATGGCGGCGCTGGTGGACGGAAGGTGAATGTGGCGGGATGTATGTCAAGCGGTCGGCCTTGACTCCCCCCTCATCCTACACGCAAGCGGGCAGTTTCAGATCACACTTCGATTCAACCACTACACAACTTTATAGCAAATCACATCGCCGCAACGTTTCGTCACGGTTCATATTACTCAATTTCGTATATAAAATGTCACAAAATATTCATAAGGTTATTACCCCTGCTCTCAGCACAATCGTCGTTGGTCGAGGATTTGCAAAGGCTATTTACGTTGGCTGGTACAACTTACAGTATTTAGGTCGTATATATAAATGATTAATTCTTGGTTAAGTCATAATACTATACGTAAGGGTAACTAAATTGATCGACAGACGTTCGAATTACAGGTGATTGAGGGTATTTCGTATCGAGTGAGTGGAAGGTCCGGTGTGGTTGCGAAACGTGTGTATCTAGTGGCGATTAGTGGCCAACGAGTGAGCCATCGTTTCAACACACCTGCCGTGTAGTGGTGGCACGTGTACCGGTAAAAATCCGGTTTTTGTAACAACACTATAGTTTGTAATCTCACATTTCTACAAAGCCTTTAACATGGCGTTAGTCTTATATCAAATAATATTTAAGTAATTAGTTATTTCTTTCCACAGAAAAACATCTTGGATCCCCGGCTGCCTTCGGAAGCGTTAACCGGCAAAAAATCCCAACCCAACCGCAGCGTGACAAAGAGAGTCTAGGACCTCGAAGGATGTAGGAACTCATCAAATTCCATTCAGTGCGTTCATTTAAAAGCTCTACTTAAGTCAGGTTTCATAAATCCATCTATTTTTTAACCTGTCCTTCCCTTTCGCCTGCAGTGGGACAGTATCTAACTTAAGTAAGTTATTAATAGGTACTTAACTTGCTCAATAAACAAATAATTATGATATGACATTTTACTGTCGTCAAGAGGCTTATTTGAAAATTTGTAGAATTAATGCTTCATATCCATTTTACAGTCATATTACGTGTTTATTAGTATTACATATTGGAAAATTATAATTTGTCTAAAAGACTTGATGTTAAGTTTATGAAAACTCTAAAATTACTGTAATAAAACTCCTTATGCACATACGAGGAAAAAAGGCATTGCATAATAAAATTTATATTACAGCTTAAAATCAGAACTTATGAATTAAAAATATCTGCTAAAAATATATCGGATATTGGCATAGCCACATCCCTAGCTCTACCATCGCAAATATAAGATACTAAAAAGATAATCGAAACGACCTTTACATACGAATACGAGGTCGTCATGTTAAAATCTGATTGTAACACATGTGTTAATGTAAAATGTATTTGATTTGCACGATATCTTTTTGAACCTTATCTCCGGCGAGGTAAAATTATGATATCAATAATGGGTGACATAATAAATTTATAAAGGTCTTCTCACCTCAACCTTCACGTCACGTCCGTTACGTATTTTTATACTTCGGGTTTTTCAAACAGTGCTATTGTCTTTGGAAATCAGGCCAGTGTATTATGATATTTTTCGTCTGTCGTTTACAGCAGGGTTAGTTACGGTAACACGAAAGTAAAAAAAATAGAAAAATAGAAAACTTTTTTGAATGACAATAGTTTTAAAAATACGTGAAATAGATTTCTTTCATTAATTTTCCGTTAGCCACTAGTCACTACTTTGCCCTATCGCCCGATTTCGGCTTGACGTTGATTTATGGGACACTTTTATAAAGCATAGGCACTGTCCGAGGTGGAATATTGCGTACACCTCGGTTACTGTTCTACCAAGTTAACAATTTTGAACAGAATAGAGACACCAAATTTGCTCAGTTCATAGAAAAAATTAAAGGAAAGAACACTAAAATGTTCAATGTTACGAAATATTCGCGCTTAAATAGACAGAATAAAAATCAAAACGTAGAGAAATAAAATGTAAACAAACTCGTGAACACTAAGATCTAATCATGTGGTCGCAAGTGGAATGGAACTACGTAGCAAGATCGCTTCCGACCCACACCCCCCCCCCCCGCAATCATCTTCCGGCTCCCCGGAAAATACTGTTACCGAGACCAGTTTTTATTTAACACTCTTTATTGAACATTCGCTTCGGTGGGTCACTCGACGAAAGTGTTGGACGAATTTTGCTTTCGACGGAGCAATCGGTCACCCCATTGCAATTATATAGAAAGTAATGTGGTTCACAAAAACATTCACTAATTCACCGAAATTTATGTCGCATTTCGCACGATTACAATATAGTACGAGTGTAAATAGAGCACAGGTACGGAGTTTGCCATACAGAAGATTTCAACGACTATTAGTTAATGCGCGCAGCAATAAACATAAACTTTGAACATATTTATAAGTTATTGAAGAAATTATTTTTTAACGTTAAAAAGAAATAACGGTAAGGATAGAATATCTACCAAAAACAAATTAATTGGATATTTTAATATTTGTTATAAATAGATAATATATTTCCTAACTTTTTTTCTTAGTCGTCTTCTTTGTATGTTTTACCTTCCTTTTACCTAATTGAAAAACAGTTAGGTATAGTTTTTGACTGCCTTGTTAATTCGGCGCATATGTAGATTACACAACCGAGCAACTCCCGGTCAGACATAAAAGGTATTTTTATTTCGTTAAGATATTCTTAGTAGCAGCAGAATTCCGAAATGCAGTTATCCGGTAAAATAAAAGAAGCCTCCCCCATTATTACGTAGGACACTAGCCCTAAAATTAAAGAATGAAAAAAAATCTAAGAATGCAGGTTTAGAAATATACCTTAGCTTTCCGCTTAAGAGACACAAGATTGTGTATCTCAATGAAAAAATGTATTTTTCTTTTTAATTATAAATATTTTGGATCGCATGATTTATTATTATTTGATTGACATAAGATGTATAACTTAAGAGGGAAAAAATCAAATTTATTAATGAATTACATAACATTCTCAAAATTGCCTAATAGTCAGTTAACCAAAAATTTATAAAGTAGACACCATTGATATTATTACGATGCCACACTGAAATCATGCCCCAAAAACTATAGCGCAACCAAATAGTGTGACAAATCTCCGTTCCATAGCAATCGAATTTAATACTTCATTACGGAAAATACACAAAAAAAACTGAGTCGAATGCGGTCAAGGCCCAACAACTAAAGAATTTTTGATATAAGGAGAAAGTTAAGCGATTTAATAGCCAAAGAAAGGCTTTGTACTGTCTCATTACATATATGAGGATCCGAAAATAATTTTCTATTAAGCCTTATCAGTAATAAAATATTTACAATTCTGACTCTATTAATTATTAAAAAAATATAAAATACCACTGTAATCTTATAAATAAAACAACATGAAACAAGACAATGGTTAAAAAAAATAATACCATCAACACGGAACGAGGAATGAATGTTTCGAGTGTGTTTAAAGCAATTGTATAAGGTAAGGTTGGTGATGACCGGTCACTGCGCACCTGAGAGCCGTGTGTGTCGGCGTTGATAGATGATGCCCCGCGCGCCGCCAAGTGAAAGCTACCATCGACCTCTCACGCGTCCTTCCGATCGAGAGACAACCGCCGAGTTAGTAATCCACAGCGTTCCGTGTTTAATGATAAATTACCGATTCAACTATGAGACTAGTTAAAACAATACCACATAAGTTTATTTAAACAATAATATATTTGGAAATATGTAAATATTTTTTCCTAAAGATATACCGGTCATTTTTAATTTCAATTTTCTTAAGAATTACTTATACGACGATCAAAACAAAATAAACAATTAATTAACCTGTCTGGTAAAAGTATACGAGTATAGGTACATTCTTGTAGATTATACTGAATGACCGCCTATAAACAGAAGATATTAAAATATCTTGTTTATTTTTAGGTAAATTATTGTAATAATTTAGTATAGCATTACTTTGTTTCCATAACTTTTATATGATTGATAATAGATGGCCAATATAAAAGCTATGCCAAAACTCAGTAAACTAATTAGTCAAATTAATATTTACAACCAAAAATATACTTGCAGACGACGTCTAGTCTAGGTAGTTGTCTAATTGGACAATAGCCTAAAAGTAATAATGATTTAGTATTTTTTAGGACCAACTGCGGTTGGTCTTTTTGCGCATAGAGACAATGCCGCACAATGGATCAGGAATTTGAGTAGGTATCTTTGCAAATTTATTTATAATTCGAATTACGTACGCTCCTCATTTAAACTCGCAATTCCATGCAGACAGAGTGAACAATAAGGTACGCGACATATTCTGAACAATGGTCTCACATATGATAAGAATCACCAATTCAACCGCTGACGTTGTCTGCGTATCTTCGATTAAACGATTCGCATACACCGCCTCTTTTATAGAGCAGGAATATTTTAATTATTTAAAGTAAGCTTCTTCTTGTGGGTCAACAACCTGACGTCGCGCTATTGATCTTAATAATACCAATATTTATATTACACAATGCTCAGTATCCTCACGTATATGTGAATTAGCACGTTTACAATTTGCAATTTATCTTTAATTCTGCCCACATAACAAGAAGAGTCAACAATTCCACATCCGTGCTGGCAATACGATCGTTAACGACATAAATTACAAACAGGCGCACCCTGTTGCCGTGGCACCATATTTACACGGATTGTATGTACACGTAGGCATGTATATGGCAGGCACAACCGGTACTAGCAAAATCAACATTTGACTATTTGAATTACATAATTCGAGTTAAGAGATCCCTAGTCAATTTATAAGTAGTAATAAACGGCTTTGCGTGTTCACGTGTTTAAATCCTTGTGTGTGTCCGTTGAATACTACTTGCGTTTGCGCAAACACCACTAGTTCTCAGAAATATTTGATTCAAACAATATGAGTGAACGTAAGCCACATAAAGTTTTAAATGCTATTAAATGTAACATTCATACAAAATGGCAGTACAAAGAGACTCGTACCATAGGTTTTATTTTTTCAGACATTATTTCTTAAATTTTAAATAACGCCCACCCCGGGCACAATAATATTAGGAAATAAGGTAATATTTTACTATACGCCAAATGATTTCTGCGGCACTTTTCAGTCAGGTTTTATTAACCTCGGAGAAGTATGGTAATTATATATTTTAAATAAAAAAAAACAAGTCATATAGGTACTAAGGACGACATAGTACCATCGTGCACATACACTATTGTCAATTCACAGAGCGTTACAAGCTGAAGATCACATCGCCGGAAGACATAATCGCAGGACAGGAGTATTTTGTTTGAAGGGCAAACATAAACGCAAACTGCCTACAAGTAGATTTAATAAGATTAACGGACATACGCTGCCTGTTGCAACAATGGTACCAACAGTAGGTACTGAAATAAAAACGGAATTGTTGAATTCTTTGTTCTAGTTTATTTCTATTCCAGTCATGTATCGCCTTTGTTTTTTAAGAGTTATACGTCCAAATTGAAGTCTCATTGCGTTAAGGAACGCTGAAAAAAGTTATACATGTGCGATATGAATTTGTACCTAGGGTATTTATTGTATGTTTTTTCGCCGCTTAACTGGGTGATTTTTACATTAAGAATACACAAGATTGACATTGATTTTTTGATCCGAATTTTATGAAATTAATAACAGGCTACTGTGAGGTTGAAAGTAAATGAGTAAGTGTTGGTCCCTTAATGTAACGAAGTTAAGGATTAAATCTTTTTATATAAAAATTAAGAAAAATAATTTTCTGTTTCTAGTATAATAAATAACCTATGAATTTTAAGTACAATTGAGTGTTTACGTACGGAAGCGGTATTTTTCTTTAACGTGGAATGAAATCGAAAGTTTCTTTTGGTTATCGACCAAACCTAATATTGTGACAATGCTTACGAAAATTGCCTTGACCAAACTAATAGCCATAATAAGTTCAACAAATATATTCCTTTAAAGACGGTAACATTACACAACGGCCGTGTTTCAAACATCACGCTAGAATATTTAGTGTTTTTTATTTTTTTATATATTTGTTAAATTGACGATTTTTTACATTTTTTATAGTAATCAAACGTCACAAGTCCGAAGATTCGAGTTAAGGGACACATGGCAAAAAATAATTCTATGCCGTGACAAGATTAAAGGGCAGTAAATGACTTAATTAGTGAAGGTAAAAGAGAACAAATAACGTTTATAATGGACTAATAAACTCAAGGAAACTCGTGAAGTATCGATCCTTTCGTTAACACGAATATAAAATCTAGTCCATACTGATATTATTAATGTGACGAAGGCCGCGGGGCACTTTCACCGAGGGTCGTTCAGCTTTCGGTCCACCAAGAGCGTGTAAGTTGCGTCTGCAGCTGACGACAACGCTCTCCAAGACTATCACGGACACTTTGTACAGTAGTCGCTTTTAGCTATGTCTCGTTCACTCGGGAGACGACGGAGAGGAACAAAAAATTATAAGCACCAATGATCGTTACGTGGTACGATACGTGGTAGCCCCATCGGGCAGCGAAGCGGTTACGTCTCGCACTACTTCCCACAGATTATATTTATTTTCATGTTTAGGGCAACAACCTGTGGCTATGTGTGTCCTCCGAGCGAAGCAAAATGGGTCAAGATACGCGGTAAATAATACCATGACATGACATCCATATACCATGACCGTGGCACATTTACAAAGTAAATTGAGGTCACGTTGACTTGGCCTTTTATGGTCTATGAAATTGAAATTGAATATAGCAAACATACAAATCTAACTTCACAAATATATATCAATATTTACACGGCAAATGGTTAAATAATGGGCACTCGCTTGAGGCCTAAACAAATATTGCTAAAGACAACAATGAAACGTCGTAGATTTTTTTTCATTTCCTATTTTAGTGAGAGGAATATCAGAATACAAATATCTTATTTCAATTAACGTAACAATAAATAACAAATTTAATTGGAATAAAGAAAGTCTGATATTTTATGATACCGCTAGCGCAATTGCGTGAAACCCATGTATCGGATGGGAGAATGAACGTTCATTGACTTCAGTAAATGAACGGACGCGATCTTAACCTAGATATTGGAAGTCAAACACCTTGCGAACAACAATGTGATTGTTGCCATATCATTGACGCACTTTTACTTTTATTGCACCTCTTATATTTTTGTACAATCAGAATACATTTCATTGAAATCTAAAATACTCTGTCATCCCATCATCTGCACTTCTATTATACCTACATGATATTAAATGATGCATACACGCTCTTCATTATTTTCGTCTGCAAAAACTAGCTACAATACAAGTCGTAATGGATCCTACAATTGCACATTGAAAAAAATCTGCTTAGCAACACTTTATCTTTAACGTCAGACAGAGTCAATTGCTCCTTATTTTACTCGTATAAGCCCATCTGTACTTTCCAGACGGCGGTGATCGAAGCGACATCGAACACATATTAATTGGAATTCGGGTTTGTCCCACTGTGGCACAGCACAGGCATTCAATACGTTTATAAAATTAAAAATTTCACTACATGTGAAATCACAAAGAAGCAATTGTAACTTCATTTTATTAAACCTTGAAATACTTGTAATAATATATATTTTTTGTAATTCTGTATTTACAAAGAAATTTTATTTCGTATTCACATTTGCCCAGATAGTACAGTTCGTCCATTTTTAAATGTTATTATTATCCATCCTAAGGTTGTCTAGAAGAAATTGAATAGAGCGATAAGACCGCCTATATTTAGTTTAGTTTCTCCATATATTTTTTGTTTATACAATAAAGTGTAAATAAATGAATATTAATTAATATAATAACTGAAACTAATATAACATCTTTAATGGCTTTTGTAATTTAAAAAGATAAATTTAACATAATTTATCTTATATTATCCGCACTAGGCCAGCGTGGTGGACTAAGGCCTAAACCCTCTCAGCTGTAGAGGAGGCCCGTGCCCAGCAGTGGGACGTATATGGGCTGATCATGAAATTAAACATAAAAAAAGCCTTGCAAAATTACTGTTCGTGTATTTTTGAAAATACTAGAATTTAATGATACGCTTAAAAACGCAAATGATACACGAACTCAGCCAGATCCAGATGAATATACATATACATACATTGCAAGACACGTTAATCGCGGAATGATATTATAATCACCCGATTGATAATGAATGTTGTATTACGATGAAGCATGGATCAAAATCTAGTATTAGTTAAGTATTCAAAGCACGACTGGAATTTCCTGATGAAGACGATATTATAGTAATCTGCATTACATACAAAACAACGACCTTGAATAGTACGTTTTATTCGCAGACGCTATGTCACGACGTCTCACCCAACAGAGGAGCGATTAACAAATAAAAAATTGGCTATGGTCTCGGGCTGACGATACATTCGACATATTTTTAAATAAGCCGGCATTTCCATGTGTCTTAGTAAGAAAATTCAATAGTTGTCGAAAATCTTCTGATAGTAAGAAAGTTTTAAACAGCTTCTTGTCAACAAATTATAGATTTACTTTAATGATATCAATTTATATTCGTAATATTTAATATTACAGGAGCATCCCAATCATTCACAAGATTGTGTTGTGGTAATGTGGTAAGTCACTATATTTGTCTGGAATATTGTAGTTCCTAGAATGATGAAAGTAGATGTACATAAATACGCAAATAAATAACACGTGTAACATATGAGATCTTAATACCTAATGTTTACAACATGGTACGCAGATCAAATGATCTAAGATGGTGATGCTTACCTTTTTGTGATTCCAGAGCACGTTGACGGAGGGTTTCCCGCGGCGGAAGTCGCTTTGGTCGATAACGTCATCGTGGATGAGCGATGCAGAGTGGATCATCTCGCTTATCATCGCCACTTGCCTCTGTGATGGCAGTAATGCACTGTATAGAAAAACACGACTGTATACACTATTTTACAATTTAATAATACAACTTTTTAAAAGAAGGGATATCCAAAAAAGGATGTTATTCTCCGAACTCTATCGGTAACGCTAAAAAAATCCCTGTTCGTCTGTTTCGGGTTACTCGCGCAGTCTACATATAGACAGACTATATTAAATAATTCTTTTTTATCAATTGATCTATCATCAGCCCATATACGTCCTACTACTGGGATTGATTTAAAAATCCATGAATTGAATTTTACGCATCAATTTATATATAAAATATTGGACGTATCGTAACATAAGTATTGAAGAAATAATTACTTTTAACGTTACGTGTACCTATAAAGGGGAACGTAAAGTTGTGTAATTTAACCCTCAGATCAACTTAAACAAGCTAACTGCACGCGCAAAGCCAACTTTACAAGTTCGTTACATGACGAGACAATAACTTCATATTTTTCGATTACATCAACCATATCAAACATTCATACAAATACGCATTCAATTGAAACGTTTTACATAACATTTTTAACATTTAATGATTTGCACATGTAAAAAAATACCGCTATAGCACTTCATTCAAAAGAAATCAAGAATTTATAAAAAAAATGCGTGATTGATTTGCCCGAACAAGGTAAAATATGTTTTTACGCTTTTACGATAAGCGACCTTTAGCTTGACAATAGATTTACCTTCTTATTTCTAGTTATAAAAATAATCTAAATAATTATTATTGTTGTTAATGTTTAAACGTGACGCAAGTATCAAAAGTTAAAAAGAGAGGTAATGGCAAATAGTATTAGCAACGCAGACGATTGCATCAATTGCTTAGAGTAAAATAGCCTTGAAGTGGCGTATGCGCAACATAATATGATTTACAAGACGGTTCTGCTATACCATTTGGCCGCTTAGTGGTCAAAAAGTTTTAAAAGTATATTGCCGTAAAATCTGTACAAGCTACAAAATTAAATAATTAATCAATATGGCATTCTGTAATTAATATAACACGTTGGTCACAAACGCAGTATATATCTAAAATAGTTAATTTACCGCGATTCTCATATTCCCTGCACGTATGGTCTTCTCTGTACGTGTGATGCGTGCATTCCCTGCACAAATGTTACACTTGCTATTCATATATTAAAATTATTTTCATTATCATCGTAGAAACGCGGTAGGGTCTTTTTAACTCGGATTTTCCTCTTCACAGGAATTTTACTCACGTACTCTTATCGTCATTTACATCGGCTATTGAAAGCAACGCTATATTTTTATTGCAACCGTCTGCATCAATTATTATTATTGCTCTACGTGATTGAACTATTTTAGCACATCTGTTTTACTAGTCACTAACAAAATGTTTAAACATAGTATTACTTTATTAGTATTTATATTTAAATATTCAATCAATACTATGACATAAGTTTTTTAACATGTTTTTTTGTATCTATTATGTAACGTTTGATAACGAAAACTGATTACAAATACGACACCACACCTTTAATAATATCTATATCATCGGTGTATGGTAAAAGATATCTAACCCTATCGTATGATAAGAATTCAATTTCTAACAAAAAAGCGACAAAAACTATCAAGATGACGTGTTCCGTAAATAGTATTTTTATATACATATTTGTGCTTCAATACAAGTAAATGAATAAACGTATTGATATTTTTAACATTTTTAATAAGGCCCAGCTTAATATGTCTGATAAAACGGAAGAAAAATTATTTGTAGAAGAGAAAATAATATGTGCAATTTTCTTGCGGCCCACTGAGTATCCGGCTAGAGCTAGAATGAACGTGGCCATTCAGTTTAACAGAATAAAACAACCACTCGTTCAAGGCCTCCGACAAGACATTGAACTATAGAATGCGCGGTCTGATGATCGAACGCAATCTGAAACTATTGGTAAATGGACAATTAAGCAACAAGTTCAATGAATTAGCTGCCGGCGAAAGGCGGCGCTGTATTGGTAAGCATAGTAGTCGGAAGAAAGATTTCCACATACGTTGTCAGATAAATATAACTTTAATTTAAAATTGTATCATACAGCTTAATACTTATGTAGTAATAAACTGGTGTTTTCTTAAAAAAACATTATCAAGGAAACAAGTTTGACTGGAGTACCGCAAACGGGCAATTCTGGGTTTACATATGCGTTTTCTAACTTTCTTCGGCATAAAACCACAATTTTTGTAAACAGCTCCATGTCAGTATTTATAGTATGTCAATACTCGTGCGTAGTTATTTACTATTTTAACATTAATACGCCGATAAATACATACAACACATACTAAACATAAATGCTGAGTAAAATAATAAACCATTTATTATTGTAAGAGTTAATTAAGATCTATTCTATCAAGAGAACACGAAAATGAAAGATCAAAATTTTTCTCACCTGTTTTCCCCGTAAACGTGGTAATTGACAGCCCTCGCCATGAGTATCGCGACCATCGGCCTGAGCGCCTTGCCTTGTCCGTCGAAGTAGTATGTGGCTATAGTGTTCAGTTCTGCTTGGTTCGTGTTCCGCTCCAACTCCTGAAGGCAAGAGGTGCTACAGTCGAGTTTGGATCTAATCTTCTAACCGATAAAGTGTCTTATTTATTGACATAATAGTACAAGGTAAAAAATTCTAGGTTACGCAAATATTTGAGATGATACACAATAACACCCACCATTGCTTTGTCATTGCACGACATTTAATATAGAACTTTTATATGTAAGTTCAGGCCCAGTAAACATGAAATAAGTTGGATTTTGTAAAGTTTAATATTATGCGTAATTAAAACCTGACACAAAGTATTACATATTTCTAATAAAAATACTTTTTTTTTCATAAAAAAAAAAGTGGGCATAAATTTTTCACACATCATATTGCGAGATATTACTTAGACGTCTAATTAATACACTGCTATTGAATTACAAAGTTACATTACACCTATAACTTACAATTCTTCCATCATAATATATGAAATGAAAAATTCTTGCTTATGCGTGTAAATAAAATTGTAGCATCGTAGCATAGCGAAGTGTATGACGCGAAAACGTATTGTTTTGTAGCTACACGCTGTAGACCTTGCTACGAGTGTTATTTAGGCTGCATGATATTTTTCTTTACAAAAAATATTCCACTTAAATCTGTGTTAATATAAAAAAGAACCCAAATCATTGAGAAACATGACTCTTACTCTCACTATATGAAAATTCTTGCAAGAAATGTGGTACATATTGCACACATTGCCTTGACATAAGGTCATTCACTAAGGAACATTCAAATATTTAATGCAACAAATTTAGTTTTAAACAAATAACATCTAATTAGAGAACTATCCTTAGAGAACCAACTCTTCTTTAAGTGTTTCTCTGAGTATCGTCACATGAATTGTATTAATCAACAGTTTTCTTAATACCAAGCGCATTCCATTGCAGTTTCGGGTGTTTTAGATTTCGAAGCATAATGACCGAATACTGACCCCGCCGTCAGTTGTAAATTGTAAACAGGCACACCTTAGGAGTTCTTGATATATTTTCCTTAGTTTACACAAAGAAATTTTTTGAACGCACGTATAAATATTTGACAACCAATAAATATGTCATTCCCCATTATTATAAACATTAAATGTTTGACAGAAAATTAGGTAGAACAGTTTACAATGGGAAATTGAAATTGTTGTTTTTACCTTATTCCTCGCAATTTTCTGAAGTTTTTCTTTCATAAGAACCTTCTCTTGACAATAGCAAACACAACAAAAAAAGAATTAACGAAATCGGCCCTGCCGTTCACGTGTGTTGCCGTGACCAAGGGAAATAGGGATTCATTTTTATATATGTACTAGCTGACCCGGCAAACGTTGTTTTGCCATATATATAAAATTCTCGTGTCGCGGTGTTTTTTGGCAAACTCCTCCGAAACGGCTCGACTGATTTTTATGAAATATTGTGTGTATATTGTAGGTAGGTCTGAGAATCGGTCAACATTTAAGGGTTTAACATTTAGGGGTATGTTTTTTTTTCTATTGACTTTATTTTCTTTATGTTTTATGATTCAGCATTGATAAATTATTATAATCATAAATTTTCACCCTTCTACGATCAACTTCTATCTTATACTGACCATTTTAATTTGTTTTTTTTTTTTTAATGTAAATAAATGATAATAGCACTGAAAAATTATAATGATACGTATAACAGTCATTGCTTTGATCGATATACAAATTAAACAAAAAAATATGGACAAAATTGTATAGAGTGAGATATACATATACATCTATATATATATATATATATATATATATATATATATATATATATATAGATGTATATGTATATCTCACTCTAGGAGGAGGACTTAGGAGGCTGTTTCGTGTTATATATATATATATATAAAATTCTTGTGTCACAGTTCGAAACAGCCTCCTAAACGGCTTGACCGATTTTGATGAAATGTTATATGTATATTCAGTAAGTCTGAGAATAGGTTATCTATTTTTTATACCCCTAGGGTGGTCCAACCCGAAAAGTTTTTATTTTTATTTTGTGGACATTTTTTGTTTTTATTTTTTTGTGATTCAGCATTGAAAAATACATATAACTCCAAATTTTCACCCTTCTACGAACAACACCTGTTTTGTAATCGCAATTTTTATATTTTTATAGCTTTTGCCCGTGACTCCGTCCGCGTAGACTTCAGGGTTGGGCGCAGAAAGATAATAAGTGAATCTATAAAGCGTCCCTCAAGTGCCCAAAATGGCACTTACTGAATTTAAAAAAAGGTCAAATCAATTCAAATGGTTGAGGCGTAAAAGTAAAACTCTGACAGTTATTTTCGTATTTTTAATAATATGTTTATCCCAATGGGAACATTACATTTTCCCGGGATAAAACATAGCCTATGTTACTTCACAGGGTGTCATTTATGGTCATACCAAAATTTTTGTTTTTGCGTGAAAGCGTAACAAACATCCCTACATTCACATTTATATAATAGTAAGGATAACCATTCCACAAAAAGGGATTGACATATTTATTGGTTGTCAAATCATAAATATTTGACAACCAATAAATATGTCAATCCCTTTTTATTACTGACATTATTCTACATTTTTAAAATCTAAAATACGCAATTATTCGAATATTCTGGATATATGTTGTCGATTCAAAACCTTTATTTAAATACGTTCTTTAATTTGAGGGGACCATTAACCATATTGACGGGATAAACATAAAATGTTTGACAGAATATTAGGTAGAACAGTTTATATGAGAAAATTAAATTGTTGTTTTTACCATATTCCTCGCAATTTTCTTAACTTTTTCTTTCATAAGAACCTTCTCCTAACAATAGCAAACACAACAAAAAAAGAATTAGCGAAATCGGTCCAGGCGTTGTTGAGTTATGCGCTTACCAACACATTTTGCGAAACACTAAACTCACAACTACTTCTATATAATCATGAATATCTATCTATACTCGTAATTGAACATCATCATCACCTCATATAGGTACGTCCCACTGCTGGGCACGGACCTCCTCTACCATTGAGAGGGTTTAGGCCTTAGTCCACCATGCTGGCCTAGTGCGGGTTAGCGGACTACACACCTAAGAAATTCCTTAGAACTTTACCGATTGCAACGCTAATATATATTTTTAAGAATGTTTTATTTTGTGATGTAATGGTTATTTTCTAAAAAAATATATACAAAAAATTACAACAAAGTAATAAACAAATAAACATCCAATAGTCACATACATAGCTCTCAACCCCCGCTAAGACACAAATCTTTTCGGTCTCACAAAAACCCAGACCTGAAATAAATATTTGTGGATCACACAAACATTTGTCTCGGTGCGGGGATCGAACCCGTCGCCTCTCGCTTAAATTGCTGGTGTCTAGTCAACCTCGCCACGGAGCTGTCATATAATTCAGGAACATCATCTAATTTTTTTACGATTTTATTTATTTATTTATTCTTTTTTGTACACCATATAATAAGAAAACAACATAGTATAACCAACTCTAAATAAGGTAGTGTCACAAATGGCGGCCTTATCGCTGTCGGCGATTTCTTCCAGGCAACCGTTAGATGGACTGGAGAGATTGGATTATACATAATTTGTATTTCACATGCACTAGGAACCTATCGATGGGTTGTCAACTGTATTTCACTCAGCCAAATAAAATTAAAAATATAAAAAAATAAATTTAATAAGAATAAACGTGGTAGGTACTATAAACCACGAGTATAGTATTGTATATGATGCATTACAAAACAGTAGATTTACCAAGGCTCTATATTAAGTGGCATTTTTTTACTTGTGATAAGGGAAGACACAGTGTGAAAATGTGCACTGATTATGTTAACCACAGTATCATTTTTAGGGTTCCGTACCCAAACGGAACCCTATAAATAAGACCGTCCCTCTGTCCGTCCGTCTGTCAGTTTGCCACCGAGCTGATCATATCTCATGAACCGTGATGATGATAGATTTATAAGACAGTTAAAATTATGACAGGTGATGTAATTCTGTTGCCGCTATAACAACAAATACTAAAAAACAATAAATAAATATTTAAGTTGTATGGGAACAACTGACATGTTTTTTTTGCCGTTTTTATAAATAATGATACGGGTCCCCTTCGTGCGCGAGTTTGACTCGCACTTGACCGGTTTAATTCTACGATTTGAAGGACTCAAGGTAAATTTCAGCCAGGCCGTTGTGTAACCACCATTAGCTCTACCTTGACTCAAGATTGTCGCAAGTGTCCTCTCGATAGCGGACAACGCAAATTTCGGCATTGCACAACTATTATCATTGTTATAGGTACATCAATTTCATTGTTCAGCCGGCAGAGCAACAACATCATCCGCTCTCAAAACAACATTGAAATGTTTTAGCGTTCTAATTAAGAAAGAAAAATCTAAAAAGTAACTGGACATCATGCAATAACTAAAATTATCCTCTTTTCTCTCATAGAAAAATATACTTTATTTCCCCAAAATTTCTTATATATATTTCTTATTGTATATATGTATTTGTTTATGTAAATATATTACATTTGTATTATGTAAGTATCTATATTTACTTAAGATATTTATATTTTGTATATTGTACGTATGTATTAGCTCTAATATCGTGTGTAGTATTTATCATAAATTAATGCACCACCGACTGTTCGACTGGAAAAGAATGCCTCAGGCATTAAGTCCACCTTTACATTATGTATGTATAAAGTATTCATAAATAAATAAAAGAATATATAAGGACAATTCGTTTACGTGTTCTAAATTTTATATTACCAACTTTAATAGTACACGGATATTTTAAATATAAACGAGATGGGCATACGTGACGTTAATATTCGTCCAGAGGGTAACAAAAGCCTATTATCTCTTATAGCCTGTAAATTATATTAGACAAAGTCATGCTGACAGTGCTGTATCTGTAAGCCTTCAACGGTATTCTATATAAGTATTGTGTAATACAGCAATGCTATATTATTTAGAGTCTGCTAATTGGTCTGAGAAACAATTCTGCAATGTCGTAGGCGTTACAAAACTTCCACAATTCTATAGACATAACTTTATCCTACTATCCTACTAATATTATAAACGCGAAAGTTTGTATGTATGGATGTCTGGATGTCTGGATGTATGGATGTCTGGATGTTTGTTGCTGTTTCACGCAAAAACTACCAAATGGATTTTAATTAAAGTTCACAATAATATAGCTTATACATTAGAATAACACATAGGCTATAATTTTTAAAGATAGTGTGTGAATTGTCCAAAATATAACGATAATTGTCAAGTAAGTCGGGAAAAATCTGCTATCTGCGAGCTATTCTGGCGTACGCTGCAAAAACTGTAGAGTTTATACGTATATTATAATGTATAAGAGAAATGTTTATCTTAATTAGTCCAACCAAAAAAATCTGCTACAACATATATCTATCTTTTATGAGTAAGCTATTATCGCCAAAACAGTAAACCATCATGAATACAATAAAAATCTATGATACAAAAATGAATCGCTGAATGTGCTAAGCGCAAATCTCGAGAACAGCTGAACCGATTTGGCTAATTATTTTTTTGTTGTGTCTGCTATTGTCAGGAGAAGGTTCTTATGAACGAAAAAATTAAGAAAATGCGAGGAATATGGTAAAAACAACAATTTCATTTTCTCATATAAACTGTTCTACCTAATTTCCTGTCAAACATTTTACGTTTATCCCGTCAATACGGTTAATGGTCCCCTCAAATTAAAGAACGTATTTAAATAAAGGTTTTGAATCGACAACATATATCCATAATATTCGAACAATTGTGTATTTTACATTTTAAAAATGTAGAATAATCAGTAATGAAAAGGGAGTGACATATTTATTGGTTGTCAAAAATATATGCGTGCGTTCAGAAATTTATTTTTAAACTCCTTGGTTGTACCTGGTTTAAAATTTACAAACGAAGGCAGGCTCGGTAATCATCACGCTTCAAAATCTAAAACACTCAAAACTATGCAATGGAATGCGCTTGGTGTTAAGAAAACTGTTGAGTTTAATGTTATTCACGTGACGATACTCAAAGGAAAACTTAAAGAGGAATTGGTTCTTGAGAATTCATCAATTAGATTGATCTAAGGATTTCATTGATCCCCACGGATATACCCTTTGAGTTTAGCATATATTGTCAATGCGAAAGTAAAACTGCTGTGTTATACTTTCACGCCTAAAACGTTTGATTGATTTGGATTATTTTTTGTATGGATAAAAACGGGAACATAAAAAGGAACATAGGCTACTTTTTTTTAATTCATTAAGTGCCATTTTGGGCACTTGGGAGACGATTAATAGATTCACTTATTATCTTTCTGCACCCAATCCTGAAGTCTACGCGGACGGAGTCGCGGGCAAAAGCTAGTATACAATAATTATCAGTTTCCGATGTGACGAGTTCTATTTACACTAGAATTATGATACATGCGACCTTTTATGATCTCTGTTTTCCCCAAATAAAACTATGTACTAAAAATCTTACATTATAACTCGTTATGAAGTATTAATAAAAGCGGTTATCACTTGTATAAGTAAAAAATATATTTGATATAATTATGATAACCTATTTAACACGTATAGTAAACGAACTATTCGTTGTTCAATGACTATAGTCAAATAAAAACTGCATATTGTACTGTATGATATAACGAACACGCCTAGGTATTTTATCACTGGCGGTATATCTTTACATTTGCCGTCCACACCTCGCTTATGCTTTTGAGAGTGAAAACTGGTGAGATTTGCAACATCCGTCTAAATGCAGCTGATGTTGCAAAAATACGAGAAGGCATGTGTCACAAGGAAGTGAGTGAGTAGAAATATGCAACTAGCTTCTGTAGCAGCCGTGTATGGGCCTAGTTTAAACAACTTTTCCAAACAGAAAGCAGACCAGCAAGTATAAGACTGCCACCGACATCATAAATATATTGATTACACTACAGATTTTAAAATTTTGTGGCAATGTCATTTATAAAATACTGCCTCAATGATAATTTGAAAGTGCAAGTGCAAGTTAGAAAACGAAAATTGACCAAAAGTAATAAAGACACAAATATATAAAAATGATTAAAAACTATTCCAAAGTTTATATATTTTCAAAGAGCAAATTATATTCGTTCAGTATACGAGTATATTCGCTGGCTCGTCTAAGCGTTACAAGTAATTTAAGTGTTTTATATACATACAGATGCATGTACTTTACCTTTGTTATAAATATACTGATGTAATACGGAGACAAAACAAACAAACACAGTGGAATAGACGTGTAAGTCTATATACTATTTAATTCCTTTAACTTTGATTGTGTATTGTTTTAAAAAAGACAGTCAGGCCTCGTTTTGTTTATGCGGCAAAGATTCACCAGGCTATGTCGGTTCCTACTGACCATGTAGGTTAATGGCTAAATGGTATCGCGATGTGCGAATTGCACAACTTGCTACGACCAACGTTCAAACACGTTATGACTTTGACACAATTGTTGATCAATGGTACACGCCGCTGACCTACGGTTCACGTAATTTTTTTACAAGAATGTGAATGCGTGTATTATATTTATTGATTGGCAATTTGATTAACATATATTTTATTGAGTATCATAACAAAAACGACCTGCATCGTTCAAGTGTAATTATAATTTATTGTCAGTCACTGTTGATACTACACAAGTAATCAAATCAACGTTCCGCTTATTTATAAGTTTATAAAATATTTGTGCGTTACTGATGCTACGTGGACATATGCTACGCACATAATGGCTATCATCGAGCCAAGGTCAGGATAAAACTTCCAGTACTCATTATTATTCAGCAGTTAACTGAAATAAATGTCACATACTTCACTGCTTTAACATTAATATTATACAATGATGGATTAAATTATTAAAAAATAATATAAAATAGTAGTTAACTCAAGCAACTCAACTGTCACATGCATAACGTAATTACGAACGATTCGTATTACCATATTAACAAGGAGCACATTACAGATACCTACTCGTACATATTTCAAATCAGTTAGTACAAGACACTGAATTACAAAATACGCACTGCTTACTCTAGAAATGAATGCCGAACAATTCTCAATGATTGCAAGCAGAAGTAAATATTAAACAGTTCATTTGGTTGTCACGACGCGACTAGTTAACGTATTGTAGTCATATTTGCTAGGATGTGGGTCACAAAAGGTTAACAACAACAATGTGATCCTTACCGATCTTATGTCCTCATATATTCCATTTAAATCGTCTTCTAGCAAACGGTATGGGTCAACGATTTGTGTTCCGTAATCCGGCAGTGAGCCGGTACTTGTGCTTTGGAGACTGGAGGCGAGCCGCCGCCCCATGCCGGCGCTGGCAGCGGCGCCCCCGGTGCCGCACGTCGGCCCACATGTCGTTAATCTCTGCAACAAACAACACACCACATTCACTAACTTGTTTTAAAGTTACACGATAAACTACACTGCAACCAGCGTTGACTACAACGATATTAAACAGGCTTGATAGGGGCGATACAAGTGACTAAAAGATCAATATAAAAATAAACATCAGTAGATTAATACACTCCTATCCTTCGATGCTCCATTTGCAAATGATTGGAACGTTATGTACGTTCCGTTGCCGTATGCCTCGAGCAAGCGACTTGCAAGTTTGGCATTTCTATGGTATAAATTGGTATTGAACATTAACGCGGTCAGTATGGTGTCACTTGAGATGCTATGACCACTACACGTCCAGTTGAATCAACGACCATTGCAGGGAAGGGTGCGGCAGGTGTCCTTAACTATGTATCGGCTACAGCGGCGGCAGTGACCGCGATACGCTGTTTCGTAATTCCGTTTATGCAACTGCAAGCGAGTGCAGTCTCTGGCTCGCCCGATGGGCTTCGACTGGCCAGTTGCAAAACTACGATATGTACCAAATGTGAGCGGTGCATATGTCCACGTACCACACCATTATACATTAAAAATAATTCACTTAATGACAAGACGAAATTATTGACCTTGCTTGTAAACACTGGTTACGTTTGCACAAGCCAATTGGATTTATTTGTCTATATCATACGGCTTATAAAAAAATAACATTTATGTTTATGAGTAGAGAATGATATCTAAAGTAACCTTTTTTCCATGACAATAAATATATTGTAAGTCCAAAACATTTCTAGTAATATATACTCGGTATGTAGATTTGAAAAAGTTCACCTAAAAGAAAGTGACCAAGAGAAGATATTTAACTAAACCACAATTTTTTTGTCGTCATTACCAGGGTTGGGCAGTATTTGAATTACTTGTAATTAAAATACGTTATTGAAATACAAGTATGTATTTGGTATATGTATTTCAAATACTTGAGGCCTTCAAAATACATTTTAACATTAAAATACATTTAACCTTGATTAAGTGAGTGTGAGTGCGAGGCGCGAGTGCAATGATAGTAAAGCAGCTATTAGAGTTGGCAACAAAGCACCTGTTATACATACTGTACTCTAGCACTTTATGTCAAAATTGGCCAACAAAACGGAAAAAAATGTAGGTACATCAAATTGTCAATGCCAAGCAGATAAAGAAGATGATGATTTAATTGTTTTTGAGAACAGATATATTGATCAACCACAGACATTTAACATAGAGTTACAGTTGGTCAGCTTCCTAAAAAAAGAACTCTTGAGCGCTATCCAAATATAAAAAATGTGTTAATACAATCTAACACAAGTTTGTGCTCATCGGCTCATGAGAGTAGAGAGATTGTTTTCTTTAGCAGGTTTTATTTACTCTCTAACAAGAGGCTGTTTGTCTGACTACATTTAAAAATCTAGTGTTCATGAAAGGAAATTCTGGTTTTACTTATAATTTAATCTTGTTTTCCTCTACTTTTCAGCCCGTGCTGGTCTATATTACTTATTTTGTAATTTGTATTTCGTAATAAATACCACCCTTAAAGATATTTTGTATTTCGTATTTTAATTACTTGCGATACAGTATTTTTTATTTGTATTTCAATTAAAGTAAAGCATGTATTTTGCCCGGGTCATTACAGGTCATAATTATAACTGCAGTTAGATATAAGTAATTATTATATAAATTACAATCACAAGTCATAAATCTATCGGTTATAATAATTGAAGGATGCGTGGTTAAATTTGCTCACTAACCTTTACCGCTTTCATTTTCAACAAACATGAAAAGCGAAACAATTTAACTGACCGTAACGAATTGCTCATTTTATGGTGCTAATTCATCAAAACCATATTTATCACACGTCCATATTTCCAATGTCAAACAACGTATTAGGTTAATGAGTCGAGGAAATAACTTAATTTCGGTCCTATAAGCGGAGTTAGGAACGCATAATATGTGCTGGCTGGAATAACAGTGAAACAGGAGAATAGTACCCTTTCTCGGGTACCAACATTCTATCTAGACGACATTATAATTATGAAAAAATGCTGCAGAAAACTTAAAAATTAAAATATAATCCTCTCACTCTTTTATCCCCGACGCATTTTAAGTCCAACATAATAAAGGCTGAGCTTACTGCTATTTGGGAGCATTTACAGAATCCATGTCGCTGCTGACAATTTCCGATACAGAAATATGAAGTATTATATTGTTTGTAATAGATAGCGTTATAAAAAATTTAAATTTTGGTTATCATTCATTCGATATCATTTAAAAATTTATTCACGAATTTGGAACAGAATTCGTAGTACACGTTTAAATATGATTGCGTTTATTTCTGCTCACGAACTCGTAAAAGGTTAATACAGTACGACTTTTGACCACGGTGAATAATAAATCGCTTCCATCTGATTGCCTGCGCGTCACAAGTGATACCGTACATTTTCTTACACACCGATTAATTTAAAGTATCTTTCTTAATATACCATAAGACAATTTGATTTATTGTTTTCCAAAAATGTTTGTAAATTTGTCTTGTTTTTAACTTTATTGTTCCGTATATAATCGTCATAAAGTCACAACGGTACCTTCATATTTAACGGCTTTACTACAACTGTAATTCTCCACATTATTGACCTTTCCTTGTTCAATGATGACTTGGTTCTTTGTTAAATTGCGATAAAATGACACCTAAGATGACCTTTAACTCGACAGGAAGGGCGATCGAAATGTCGTCTTTCCTCAATAAATATTAACTTCAATAGCAATTTACTCATTTCCTACTTGACCTCGATGAGACGATGCACTCTTGACCTTTAACGGTTATTTTCTTCATGTATGTTCTGTCTGAATAAATGGATAATATTTATCGTTTAGGAAATGGAACTATGGTATTTTCTCAAAGCACTTAAAGTTATTAATATCACTTACTCAACAGCTATTCCCCGATTAAACTGAGAAGTGTTGGAAAATCATCTGAAAAAATATATTTATGGAAATTTCTAGTATCAATTTTCAAGTTTTCTGATTTTTAAGGCCATAATATGATAGTTTTAAGAATAAGGCGTGCAGATGATACAAAATTTCAGCGGTCATCGTTCAACTCCAAGGTGTGACAGTGAAATATGCATGTATTCCTAATTAATTAACCATTCACTTCAGCGGTACAGATCGTGAGGAAATGGACTCACGTAATCCCTTTCAGTTATAGAGGAGGCTCGAGAATAGCTACGGGAAGTTTATTAGCTGAATTTTAAAATCAATTATTGACATAACTACGAAATAAAAAGATGAAAACTCATATAGAATAACCAACCGCCGAACCACGTGTATTTTTTGCTCAAAAACCTTACCATTTTCTTTAATTAAAAATAGCCTTAATTCCTCCTTATAACATCATCATCAAAACCGGACCGGCCGTCCAATTCTTTGTCTTTGAAAGTTTTGTCTGTTCAATTATTACCATACTCTGTTATTATAAACTTAATTATTACTATAATCATTGTAAGTGTTTCTACTTCTTTACAAGTATAAGCGAAAATAAGAGATGGTAATACCAATGCCCCGGATTAAAACACACAGTAAAAGGCTATTTCCAATTAACCGTCGTTAATCGACTACCAATACGAAACGTTATGAAACGATCCTCTGGTGACATTTATGAGAAAATTTAAGCAACCCCTGTTACATATAAAGAACTTGAAACAACGGTCACGCACAGTACGCACCCGAATATATGTGTTTAAAATAATAATACAAAAACAAATTCGTGATCGATGTAAATGATGAAGAACATTGGCGCACGTAAAATTGCATGTGCCGGCAGGCGGCAAGCGTACATAACAATTAAACTACGATAGAAAGTGAGTGTTTGGAACGCTCTTGCGTATCAACCTGTGTTCGTACTTCTTTATATAGAAATGAGCTGCAATTGACACGTACTTCGCCATGACATATGGCCGACGTGGCTGTGTTAAATCAGATAAGCCTACATTTTAATTACACTATTTAAAATCAATAACATAATTAATATCAAACGAATATTGAAAAACAAATTGCAAGAGTGAAATTACTTAATGTTCTACTAAATTTTAATATCGTTTGTTAAACTTTCACGCTTAAATCATTAAACCAATATTCATGAATAAGAGGTATTGACTCTTAAGAGCGTATTTCTTTTTTATAATATTGATTCTCACATTGAAAAGGGCAGAGCGGCAGATTGATGCTAGTTAAAAATGAAAACAAAAACGGTTCCAACAATTTTATATAATTTGGTCATACCTTTCGTTTCATTAAAGTTCTAGTTTTTGTGCACATCCAACAACATAAATCAAGCCTGCAAAAGGTTTGTACCGTGCGCAATCGTTGGAGCTTGTGACGTAAACACCACCTTTAGGCAGACACCCTTTAAGTTGCGGAATTTGCAAGCGCAAAATATGTTTGCCATTCGTAAGACACAAACATGTGGTGATAGCATACAATGCACCACTTTTTAAATACCTTATATAGGAAAATTTATATACAAAATTTTGACGTACGCCGTCCGTACATCCAACACGGCTACATTTATTAAAGACGTTGTAAAAAAAAACTAGGTCATATGAAAACCATAATAATTAACCCTCAGCAGTACATTAACTGATATACACGCTGGTACCGATTTCGGTCGGTAACGAATATAAAACCACAAGAATATTTGGACTTTAACAATCCTAAGTATCAAACAAAATGCAACATCAATGCTTGACGTTGGTTTTCTACGATGGTGCCATACTGTTTGAAGAGAACAATACATACTGCAATAATTATTTTAACTCGGGCCTAGTACTACCGCTTCATTAAAAATCAGTATTCCTGTATAAAAAAATTATATTTATCAAATTACTCGACCGTAGTTATAACATTACAATATAATGTGTATTAAAATATTGTTATGAAATTATACTATAAAATACAATGATAGCACTTCAAAATCAATCAATTAGAAGTTTATTGTTCACAGAGCGGAATCTTCCTAAAAGTTACGTTAATGTAACAAACAATTTAAAATAACTTTTACACCTACGGAGACGGACGTCTTTGTACGCCACAACATCATGCTGTTAGGAAGCTCTGTAATTGTGTAAACAGCTAGAGATGTGATTTATATTATTAACATAAAATATTTTCATTTAAAGTATAGAAAAATATTAAATGATTTAGCCGGCAACTCCACACTAAACGACAGACATGGTTACTGAAGAAAAGATTTCAACGCGCTCGATATTTCTCGAATGTTTAAGTACCTACAGAATAAATCGAACTAAGACGATCCTAATTTGTATATCTAGATCGATTTACTAAATAAAGTAAATTTAGTAATCTATGTACATTTCAAGGAAACATTGACCTAATTGGCCTATTCGTGCGATCGATGCCGAGATAGAAATTTAATTGAATATTTCTTAAATAATAATCGAAATTGTATAAGGCAGCGATAGGCAATAAGCCGTAAAGCAGTGTCTTTAAATAGAAATAGCATTTTCTATGTATCAAACTATTTTATAAGCTTTCGTGTGCACCACAATTCCAGAGTACATTTAGCAGTGTAGCGTGATTAAATGAGTAATCTACAAACTTTCACGTCAATATTATAAGATTAGTATTCTATCCAGATATTAGATAATTAATGTAACTTATACTCTAAGAACATTTATTATTTATTAACTTTTTTAATTTCTGACTGCCTCGTGGTCTCGCGGTACAAGTATGTGCCGTGCGATCTAGAGGTCCTGGGTTAGATTCCCGGGTCGGGCAGTGTTATTGGGTTTTTCCATTAGGAAATTCTCAGTAACAGCACGGAGTCTGGAAATGTGCCCGAAAAACGGCAATAGGCTCGCCCTCTATTACGTGGGACTGATACATACCTGGCGAAATGTGGGTGCAGAAATGCACCTCTGCCTACCCCTTCAGGCAATACAGGCGTGAGTTTATGTATGTATGTATTTCTGTAATAAAAGGAGCCTAATCGGGAGGAAAGTCTAGACTATAGAAGATCAAAATGAAACAATTAATAATTTACTTTAATTTTATTTAAAATACTTTATTATTAATTTTTTGGAATTCCTTACAGTAGTAAAATCCTAGGAAACTATATGTAAGAATTTAAATTCGATTGTACTGACTTTGAAACGAAAAGGTCGCTGTAAAGTAGGTTAGTATTAATATAGTTTATAGTATGCATGCAATATCAATTAAAACATTCTAAATTTACATTTTTCATATTGTCTACTAATTCTATGGCTATTGATAGGTGGACAGTCAAAAAGGGTCAATGTTACGCCGCGTCGTATAATATGTTTTGATGTAAAACAAAATTGCTTTCAGACATGCGATGGTGTTGCACGGTCTTCCTACAAACTCTGCACCATTACAATATTTTGTCTGGGAAGTCTACAATGGCGGAGAACCAGAATGATATTTACTATTTATCTCATCATATATAAAATAATTGCTTCTCTATCCTCCAGACTCCAAAAGCAAAAATATTGAACGTGATAATTACGCAAAAGTAGAGTGAAAGCCTAAAAGGAAAATATTGAACATGACCTCTGTGCTCTTTTACGTTCTCGTTAAAAACAAATTATTGTCTATAAAATTTTATTTCTTCGACTACCAGGCAACCGCAACTTATAGTACCTAAACTGCAGCGCTGTTTTACTCAGCTGCGCTAAGAAACCGTTCACTGCACAGACAGAGGTACGCAATCTTGTTGCCGTCAACATTGTTATTTTTACCAATATGTAGACTGCTGCGAAGTTTAAATGTAAAATGTGATTTTTTTATTGAGTCATTAATTAAAGAGCAAATCAAATGTCAATATTCAAAAAATAATCATAAACTTCATCTGATTCTAAATCTTAAGCCATTCAGTCAATTTTACGGTAATATAGAAAGCAAACAAAAATAAAATAAAAACTTGCCTACTATCGATAACGCAAGTAGCTAACCAAAAGTTGATTGTGTCTGTCGTAGAGGAGGGGTTTAATGATTGTTGATGCAATTACAAAGCCTCTAGTCCGTGGCGCGAGGTATGTGGGTCGAAGACGGGCCCCACCTTACTAGGTTATGAATCAAGGACGATACGCTTGTAATGATTGTTTGAACAGTTTTAATATTTGTCAAATAAATATTAAGAAGACTTAAAATATACTGCTTAAATACCATGTAAGTACTAAGTGGTCGAGAATTGGGCATATGTAATATCTAATTATTAAGTCTACGCGAAACCAGATGGATTCGACTGTGATGAGGAAATTATCTAGAATATATACTAAAATATGTACTTAAGAAAAAGTAAAACAATATACGGCGAAACAGTTGAATAAAAATCTTTACTTTGTGACGAAGATAAAAGAATTTAGGATTTTAAAAATACTTTGGTTTTTAAGATTTATTAATCCACACGTAATCTGTTGTGATTCAATAATAAGACTAGCGGATATTTAGTTTTAAAATTATCTAATTATAATATGTAAAAAAACAGATATCTCGCGAAAAATTAAAATTTGTTGGGGGAAATTTTGTTAATGTCAATAGTAGGTTTGGTTTTTCAATTCCGTTCCTTTAGAACTTTTTGGTTTTGACATTGTAGATGGCACCAAACACATATAATAAGTATTTCACATGATTTAATAATTTTATACGATTACCAGCCCGTAAAGTCGATACAAAGTATTGTATAACAAACTTTTCGTATCACTAATCCAATTATCGTAGAGTGACGTAGCGCAGGATCTAACACCTCAACAGTAATAGATTCTATCCACTATAGCATATCTGTGTACCATAATAAGTTTACTGAAACCATTGATCTAAATACACATCTCGCGTTTTGGTTCTTACTTTTCAGAATGTTTTTATTTCACGTGCATTCACAATAAAAACCTATGTTTTTACTTACATCACAACAGAATAAAATCAAGGCTATATCTTGTGAAGTACAAAGGCTATCCCAATTATAAAAGTTCAGAATCACTAAACACTAAGTGTCCATTTGTGCCAGTCAACCTTTCTTAGAGGTATTTGTTAGCCATGATCCCACAACACACACGATCTCATCTAGATACAACAGATTTGTAATCAGGCACCAGGTATCACCACTCAGTTGTATAGTATTCCATTATATAAAAGAATTTAATAATATGTACACCCTTCCTAAAAAAAAGTACACTGGAAAATGCTCGCAATTTTTTTAATGAATCGACGAAGAAATGTCAATACAAAAGACAATATGTAAAAGAAGGTTAAGGGTGCCTCAGGCCTGAACTTTTTGTAAAAATTACGTTAATACGGAAGACGGATGTTGGTCATCATGTTGACCAGTACTTAATTAAAATTAAATTTGCGAACAATTATTTTTTCCAGCCATCAAGGTGCAATGAAGAGCTCTGCGCTGGCACAATGATCTCTTGCTTAACCTTGCGGCACTCCAAAGAATAGTTGTAAATGCATATAAATTATGATTACGCACTATTAATTATAATTGCTTGCACTTACAGACCGTAATCAAAGGCTTTGCAAGGACGTGCAAGCTTTAATTATAGCTTCAAATAACACGACATACGAATAATCGAGCAAAATTACTACTTAATAGTATTGAAAAGTCCCTATCTTGAAATAAATGCAAATTTTGTCGTTATTCATTTACAGAGAATGCACTAGCAAATCTGCGTAACTGAAGTGTTTTTTAACTATCTTTCACCAGTTAAACGCAAGGTGATCCGGAAGCAGCATTTTAGCTTAGTATGCCGTCTTGATAACACCATGTTTATATCTTCAGTCTCTAAATATAGTCCTAGATCAAAATTTGTAAAAATATGAGTACATCCGAAGATATGGAGATAAAACAATGAAGTAATGAAGATGTTTCGTGAAACAAAATATAACTTAAATGTAAAAAAGAATCATTCAAATAAAACAAATTAATGTAAAGATATATTAAACATGTCAATTCAAACAGCATCAGTAGTTAGTCTACTCGGCAGACGTATAAAAAAATTATTTATAGTGTCCCATATAACCGCACAGAACTTCGGATAAATGATTACAAAAATCTTATCATATAACGTTGTCACGTACTTAAACTACGGCAATTAATATTGCCTCCACAGACGTTGATGAGTTCATTGTTTGCAAGTGCCAACCAAATTGCGCTTGCTCAATACTCCTGCAGCAGCAGCATTAAGTTATTGCAAGGACATCGGACATTATAGACACAAGCATTTACAATTTAAATTATAGGTATAATGTATATTTATGGACTATTCTTACATGTATAACGTGAATATTAAAAGTAATTTCGACAATATTTTATAAAACCTATGAACCCAAATGGCCATCACCTAGCATATAGTATTAAAAAAATATTTGTCAGCTATCCGCCCAAGGTCGAAATCTTTTGGATGACCAAACTTTGGTTCCAATACCATCGCACTCTCTTTCTCTTAACGTTTGCGCAATCGACATTAAGATTATAGTAGAAATGGCTGCTGTGAATAATTTGATGACTTATTGCGAAATTATTTTGGAAATGATGTATTTCTCAGAAATTAATTTACAATCATTATTTTATCATTAAGTGAGTAACATCTTTAGGACTTTTATTTGGGGAATACGATTACCAGCACTTGAAGCTACTAAGATATTGCTTTACAGTTTTCTACGCCCTTTTGTATTATCGTCACGTAATTTAGGATTCAACAAAATGTTGTAAGCCGAAAATAACATATGCCACATAGAATGCGTTGCCGCAAACTCTTATACAATGATGTCGACTGAACAAATAGTTGTGTGTTCCGCATTTCTACTGAGGTTCATTTACGCAGGACGTTACATGCGGCATGAATCAATCAGCTAATGCTGCCAAACAATTAGTCAACCAATTCAAAGAAAAACATGGTCAATAATTATGTCAATGATTTAGGCAGATTTAATTACATTAGTCAAATAAATGGAACAAAATAATAATATATTGGCATCAAACGCTGTCACCGCGGTACAAAGAGGGTCAACGTTCGACAATCTGTCTAGAATGAAATAAGAAAGGCTATGGCTCCTTCAACAGGTTACTTACCCAGTTTTCGCGTTATTAAAAATTCAACGAATCGTCACACAACTTTCACTAACATTGAGCTCGTGCTGCAAGTTCTAACAAACTGACATCAAAGAAATTACGCTAAAACACCGAAACAAACGTACCCAAAAACTACAACTGCTTATACTTGTACGATAGTGGTTCTCAGGTCAAATAAGTCTATTAATGTTACTGTGCAAATATTGAATTTATGCTATTTCAAATGAAGGAGCAAATGAAATATTAATGCGAAAAATAATTGTTGCTTAGAAAGTTTTGTGCAAGCCGTCGAGATTGGACATTGCATGCTCGCACGCTGCGCGAGAAAGCACGACGATGGCGCGCGAACTACTTAGGGTTGCCGTGTGTTGTCAGATGGGTGGAGCATATTAACTTCACCGCGATAATTTGTCGCAATCCATAACACTTGGCAAAAAATTGGATTAAATTTCAAAATTTAAATGATTTTGTCGACTATAACAATTATAATTAGACAAACATTTCTTAAGTATCAGTCAATAAATAAGGAAAAAAACAATACCTTATTATTACTTTAATGAAGGACTTGTATGTAGATTTAAATACAGTATAATATAAAAATTGTAAACAGGAGTGATAAAACCGATAAATCAAATATCTGTCTACTAAGCGGCAACCCTAGTGAATCTCGACTCAGTGTAGAAGCTTAAATCTGAAATCGAGGACATCAATACGGGATGTGAAAACAGGCACTAGTTTACTGTCTAAGAGAGCAAAGCAACCGCAATACTTAAATATTACCCTAAAGCAGTATTGTTCATTTAAAACACGAATGAACATAAGACAGTGACACCAAATATAAAACTACAATGTTATATTATGTGCAACATAAAAGATTAATACATAACTTTATGGTTCTTGGTTTTTATGTCGAAAGTAAAAGTTCGAAACACTATTTCTGACGGTGAAAATCATTCAAACAAACCAAACAAACCCGCGTCGCTTGCGGTGCGACCCACTGTCCACCAAGATTTCACTTTTTAAATCTCCAATGAATGAAACGACTTCACACACCTCGATAACATAACACGATGTAAAAATGCATTAAAGGATTTAAATGGTCGCATCTTATTTATAAAAATCTAATTTGAAAGATCAGCTGACATTAAGAGGTTAGTTTATGTCACGCTATTATGTAAAGAGGATCAAAATATTTTCTTTAATAAATGAAACGATAACCCAAAGATTAAATTACCACTGTTTCTTTTGTATGAGACTTAAATTATAAAAAAGCAGTAGGAACAGTAAGTATATTACTTTCTTAAATTCTGACCTGATATGTCTTCCCAAATATCCTTAAAGGAGACGGTCCAGGTGGTTTGAGTTTCACAAATACAGTTTGCTTTCGAACTTTATGTCCGAACTGACACAACAACTTATCTTGAACACGAGCACAGAGCCTACTTGAACTTAAACACGCCATTGTAACAACTGCAGCGAAACGCTCGAGAACATGAACTACATAACGCATACAGCACACAATCGTTCGCCTTTTCCTCCCCACTTTTTAAGACAGCTGATTGTCAAACGCCATATTTAATTTGTGTTGCTAACCTTAAAAAACAATGGCTGAAAAGTGTCAAATAGCTCAGAGCAGGTACCTACGTTCTTCTCGTTATTGAGCTTTATTGCGAAGTCTTTTTTTTCTGAGTTGACAAAGTGAGAACTTCGGTCCTAATAGAGCAGACTTACGGGGCATCAAATTGCGAAATACTCCCACCGCTTATCAATTGATACACTCGTGCCAGTTTGAGATGCTTTCGTTTCGGCCGGGTTGGTTATGAAGATGAGCTGTAGTTGTTACTTTCAAGAGGCTCGATTATCAGGCAGTCAGTCAATTAAAGTATATTCAATTGTAGTGAAATCAAATGCTCACTAGCAGCACTCAATCTGGATATGTATAAATCGGAAATTTATGCCTAAACTATTTTTGGTCAGTGCTAACTTCAAACGTTCAAACAGGCCATGCTTTTATTTAAATAATATGGTTAAATTAGTTTTCTGGCATTTTAATTAACACATAAACTCACGTCAGTATCCCCGAGGAGGCCGTGATTGGCCGAGCCGATTTCTGGACCCACGTTTCGCCAATGGTCATTTGATGGATTTAATCCCTGTTCGTAATAAACTTATAATAACAGGTGGCGTAACCATAATTTTTTGTTACGAACAAACTGGCAATAAAAAAAGTTGACTCTCCATGGATCATTGTTACGAAGAATTGGCTTTGACCTAAAAATATGTTTTAATGACGTACCTACTTAAATTACCTAGGTATTTGGCTCAAGCCTGTTTACTTTAAACTACTTAATTATATAAAGAGGCTGAATGGGCAAGACCCTTTGCCTTCCCAAAAAAAATCTCCATGGATCAGAATGTTTATCTATGGGTTGTAAAATTTAGGATGATAATTTTGACAGTGCACACTAAGGATGACGCCAGTGTTATAATCGTAAATGAACGTATTCGATTACACAGGTCTGCAAAAAAAATGTTGTCTGGATGTTTACAACTGATTTCCATGTAATTAGGTGTTCTGAAAACTAAAAAAATACTCAAATAATTCCAGAACCTCAGGTTATTTTGCAAAACGCAAAATTTTGGTTCATTCCCACTAGTTCTACTAAACAGTTCTACCGTAGAACTAGTGGGAATTTTATTTCCCACTAGTTCTACTTTTAAATGTACTACCGAATAGTGGAACTAGTGGGAACATTTTTTCTCAGTAGTCCTACTACATTTTATATTAGAAAAAAAATGCTAAATACTATTTTTTACACAATATTTAATAAACAAAACAATAATAAAAATTATATATAACATTTATTTTAGTCTTCATTAATTAAACTAAAACAAATTGGTAAAATTAAAATCTGTGAAAATTTCTGTTTTATTGTAATATTATTTTCTCGATATACAAACACTTAATCACTACCTATAACAACAAAATCAACATCGTAGTAAATCAAGATCGTTTAAAATATAAATCTTGTTGCTCGAATCATCGATAACCAGATCCTTTCCTAGCATTGCGAAGAGACGTTGCATCTCTATGTATCCTTTATCGCATTTACCATGGGGAGTACTCTGATGAACTTTTCGGGTTAATGCCTGCTGCTGAATTTCACTACCGCACCACACGCCAGAAATTGAAGTTCCATCCCTACCATCTGAATGAATGGCGTTCCTCAACAGTGCGGCTTAAACGGTGTTTCCTTCCTCGCACAACATCTTTGTGGAATCAAATTTCCTCAGCGGTATTTCCGAATGAATATGACTTAGGGACCTTCAAGAAAAGAGCCTACATTTTCCTTAAAGGCCGGCAACACACCGATGATTCCTCTGGTATTGTGGGTGTCCATGGGCGGTGTTGACCACTTAACTTACTCACACTTTTTTATCTTAACTTTTCCAGGAAATGCCCAACACTGATATCGCCGGATGTTAATTGCATCTAGGCATTTGTAATAAAATCATCTGCATCAATATATTGAATTTTGCGTCTTTTTAATTGTGAAGTCGAAGGAAAAATTTGTTGCTTATGACTACGTAATAATGATAGTAATGAATCATATAAAATGTGCAATACTCGTAACAAATTTCCTTCGTTTTTGTTTATTTTATTATTTATTTTGTGGTGCCATCCTTCTACACTATTGTTTGTGCGGTGACGCTCACCGTATATACATCACATTTTAATGATGGTGTTCAAAATAATTTTGATAGGTTTTCCACACATTATTATTATTATTACCCAACAGACTGTATTATGGACGTTGCATTTTTCTATCTACCCTCATAAAATTTAATTATTATTACTTACATGGCCATTGTTTTTTTATTCATTTATTAATAAGAAGTTTTATTTTCACTCATTATTATAATTTTACCAATTTGTTTTAGTTTAATTAATGAAGACTAAAATAATGTATATAATTTTTATTATTGTTTTGTTTATTAAATATTGTGTAAAAAATAGTATTTAGCATTTTTTTTTTCTAATATAAAATGTAGTAGGACTACTGAGAAAAAATGTTCCCACTAGTTCCACTATTCGGTAGTACATTTAAAAGTAGAACTAGTGGGAAATAAAATTCCCACTAGTTCTACGGTAGAACTGTTTAGTAGAACTAGTGGGAATGAACCAAAATTTTACTATAAAAAGGGATTTTTGGGCTAACTTGAACTCATAAATATTTAAGTACAATTTTATTTTCATTATTGTTTTTAAATGTATACAAACCATAAATATCATAAGTTTATAAATAAAGAGAGCCCTGTGTGAACTAAATTAACAAACATAAACATATTGTAACTTAAACGTGCGCGCTCTGGTGATGTAAAAAGTGGCGCGATACAATTACGTCTTAACTCGTTATTGTTTTATAGATCTTGGTTAAGTATAGTGCAATGTCGTCTGTGCGGAAGTGGGTGGATTCGTCTGACAGTTTCTGTTATATGTGTGGCGAATATATGAATATATATTATAATGTATCGAAGCAAAGTTGAAAGAAGGTGTTTTCATTGGACCAGATATTAAACGGTTTATGGCTGATCCACAATTCATCACAACCATGACGGATCCTCAGAGAGCAGGGTGGATTGCCTTCAAAGAGGTCATAGAGAATTTTTTGGACAATAACAAAGACCCTAACAACAAACAAATCGTCAAAAGAATGTTAAAAGCATTTTAAGCTTTAGGTTGCCTAATGAGTTTAAAAGTTCATTTTCTTCATTCCCATCTCGACTACATTCCAGAAAATTTAGGAGATGTGAGTGAAGAGCAAGGTGTACGATTTCATTAAGATATCAAGGAGATGGAAAAAAGATACCAGGGAAGATGGAGCATCTCATTGATGGCAGACTACGGTTGCACGCTTCAGAGAGACCTTCCAGATGCTTCCTACAAACGAAAATGTACCAAAAGGAGTCTCACTGGGAAAAAGAAATGTGTTAAGTGTTTACTAATGAATGTATTTTAGATTTTTAAAAAAATACGTTTTGTTACGCAATTATAAATTGTTAAAAAAATATCTGTATTTTATCTTCTATTTTCAGATGATAACTTGTTTAATATAGATAGCTATACTGTCAGAAAACGTGATGTTCTACGAGCAAATGAAAGTCATTTTCGGATTCAGCACATCCAAAAACATAAGTATCACGCAAAAAAAAAACAAAACACCTCTCAACTTTTTATTTTTTGCAGACCTGTGTTATCGATTACTATTCTTATACAGGGTTACTGGTTAAGTCAGTACTGTACAGAAACTGTACAGAAGCGTATACAAGGCACTAATGGTGTCAGATCTGATAACTAATTAGAAAATGGCTGACTGACTGAAGAATGGCTGGCAATAGTGTTGCCACAATCTTAGAGTCTATATATACAATTTATTATACATTACAAATCTACGTATAATAGTTTTGTTACAAAATTAAATAGAAATTGATAATACCTATAATAATAGTCGTCGTCATCAGCCCATATATGTACGTCCCACTGCTGGGCACGGGCCTCCTCTACCATTGAGAGGGTTACCTCCTATAAATTAATGATGAATCATTTCCATATATGAATTTTTAATACTCTACACCACGTGCAATTATCATTGGTTAACAATTTAAAAAAATGTGAACATAGATATATTAATTATATAATTTTTTTTACAAATAAATGTGATAGAAAATTGTAAATACTCTTATACATTTACAATAAATAATATAATTTAACCTAAATGTCGATCGATTAATTTTATTTCAAATCGATTTTCGATAGTCTGTAGTTGTTCGTTATGAGTAGACATCACTAAGGGGGCGGTACCCATCCATAAAGGTATTATATTATTGGAAATACATTTTACTGGTAAAAAATACAAAACTTCATGTGCGTAAAAAGGTAGGGTAACTAAAATAAAAAAAATAAAAATAAGAGCTACCGCCCAGTCTCGAGTTTTCGAGCATTTATCTAGGTAAGGTAACTGAAATTCTAAAAAAACTCGAATCTCGACTTTTCGACCATTTATGTAGGTAACAACAATTCTAAAAAAAACAAGAGCTAAATTACACAATGGTTATGTATAATGCGATCAAATTTGGTATAATTGCAGATACTAAACCGTATAGCTGCGATTTATTTGCTGGCAGCCCTGGTAACGTGTCAAAATTATCATACTATAATCCATATTTAACAAAGCGTAGTCTATGGATTCTTACAAGTTTTTAATCTTTGATGACAGCCAATTTTAGGTTAAGTTAGTTCTGTATCTATAATCCAATTTAAGTACTACTACTTAGTTTTAATAAGTTGATAGCAGAGTGTTATCCCGTGTAATTCCGTGTTACAAAACCACCAAAAAAACAATATGTTTCCTCGTTTATCACAGATTATAAGAGTTCTAAAAAATGTTGAAAGAAATTTCTTCCAAAGCATGCTAAACAATAATCCACCTAAAGGTAACACAATGTGAAACATACTATTTGAGATATTAGAATAAGAAAAGATAACTTTATGAAATAAACATTCGTTAAATGGTTTTATTTCAGAATTAGCGTTGGCATATGTTCATCAGAGTGATCGCGCACTACCATCGAATAAATTTAGTATTAAAGATTTAATTGGAGATGGACTTTTATTAGCTGTACCAAAATTTAGAAGAACTATTGAAAAAAGGCTAAAACGAAAATTTGGGTCACCTGAATATGTATGGAAAATGCTTGTTCCAAAGACAAACATTAAGGTTTGTCATGAGTGTGGTCACCATCATGAACAAGGGCGCCTATGTGGTAAATAGGAATTTAAATCATAATTGTGTAATAAATATTATTTGTTTCTTTATATTTAAAATATTATATTCCATAAACCATTTTCTTGCATTGCAGAAAACTGCTACAAAAAAGTGCAAGAAGAAACAAAAGAAATACAAAACAAGATTCAAGAGAAACTTGGCAACAAACCCATTGAACAAGATGTTATTGTACTCTATGAAGGAGAAAGTGTACCAGACCAAGTATGTTACTTCATTCCATTACATCACACATCATCAGCCCATATACATTCCACTTTTAGGCCCGGCCTCCTCTAGTGGACCTTAGTCCACCACGTTAAATGATGTGATAATTTATTATGAGTACACACATAACTTTGAAAAGCCAGAGGATGTGTGCCTAGAGTTTGAACCTGCAACACCAATTCTTGACCGCATGCATAAACCTCTAGGCCATCACTACTTTTTTCTTCACTTCATTTTATTATTCAAAGATCAAAATCATGAAACATGCTGCTATTTGATCATGAAGTATCTTTAAAAACTGCTTTCTAGAATACCTTTTTTTTATTGTTACCATATTACAATACTTTTATTTTAAAAAATAATTTTCAACAAGTATTATTTTTAATTGTGTCATTTAACATTTTGATACAAATTAAATTAAATCTGTAAATTATAAGATATTATAGTCAATTTCAAATGTATTTTTTATTGCTTGCAGCCCAAAGAGTTCTGGAAAGGCAAAAGAATTGTAGAGATGAAAAAAGAAAGACCACAATGGTTTAGTAAAAATCTTCTTCAAAAGTCTACACAGCAGCCTTCTAAATCTACAGATGTAAAGCCTACTGATTTAGCTTAAACAGCTTGTACATGGAATCTAGAAAGTAGAATAATTTTTCCTGTTAACTAGATATTAAAAATAAAAAAAACAATATTTTATTTTTTTATTCCTTGTCTTCTTTCTGTTATGTATGAGATCACAAGGGATAATCATAATATTAAAATGCTTCATAGTTGAATCCAAATTAATATTTGCATACCCTACCATTAACACATTTTAAATACAGCAAAAAATCCTTTCATTTTCAATTTTACTTATGGAAGAAAAATAGAATACATTTATATAATTGTAGCATGGAATTTACAAATGGGCTAAGTGCCAAAAAAAGCAAAATTTAGATTTTACCTTTCATAGGAGCTATGTTGTACAGACAATCCATTTCAAAGGTGCAAAGGGCCAACAAAAATCAAATTCTAATTTTGGGAATGCTTCAAAGATGTTGTGGGTCTAAGTGCCAAACATTTTTTCTTTACAAATGGGTTGTGCGTGTATCCAATCGTAGTATTTTCTACAGTGTGATAAAGGTTATGAAGAATTATGTACCTCAGGACATAAAAAAAGTAATTTTTGGTGCAAAAAATACAACACAATTTTCCCAATTAATTGATATTACAAGTGACTGTTTTTTTTTACCTCTAAGCTGCTGCAGATGACATAATTGTGATTAAAACACTGAATATCTCAACAGCATCTTGGTTGTTACTTGTTAGTAAGGGAAGATAAGCCAGGTGTAGTGCTCATGAAAGAAAATTTTGCAGACTTGGAGCCATGGAAAGAAATAAATGTATTTAAAAGAGGGAAATCTATTTCAGACAAAATGTGGAGTTACATAGACTTGTAGCTAAAAATAATATAAGTAGAGAAAAGAAGGTCTTAGAAAGTATGATCAAATACTTGCCAGAAAATTGACAAGAATTCTACAGGAATTCCGTGTAATAATTAATTATTTCAAAATATTGGCTCTTAGCTCCAATAATAATATAATTAATATGGCACTTAGCCCCAATAATAACATAATTAGTACTATGCACTTAGCCCCAATAATAGTATAATCAGTATTGTACTTAGCCCATATGTAAAGAAAATATATTGTATTTTACCCCTTTTCTTTATTGGCTAAAATAATAATGATTTGTCTTCAGAAATAACTTACAACTAATGTTATTAAATGGTACATGTCTGAACAGTACCTGTTTGATATATATTATCATATTGTTAAGCCAAATAAAACATTGATTGAAAAACTTATTACATTTTTATTATTTTGGCACATAGCCCATTTGTAAATTCCATGCTACAATAATTATCATTAGTCCATTAGCATCCCACAGCTGGGCATGGGCCTCTACAACTGAGAGGGTTCAGTCCAGGCTGTAGTCCACTATGCTGGACTTATGAGGGAGACTACACTCCAAAAAAATTACTAAGAACTTTTAGGTGTGCAGGTTTCCTCACAATGTTTTCCTTCACCATTTAAGTAATAATTCATTGGGAATACGTAACCTACCTAACCTAACTTTGAAAAGTCAGAGGTGTGTGACTAGAGGGTTTGAACCTGCAACCACCCAGATTCTTGACCATACTACACCTCGAGGCTATCACTACTTTTATAATTGGTACTTTAATTCAATTATGAAAATATTAAATTCTATTTTAATTTTTATAATAGGTACCATAAATTAAAAATGTAAATAGGTTATAAATGTACTTATAATAAAATATTTACAAAATCACATCACATTTTCAAAGGAATTGGGTCTGTTCTCAAAGTTGTCAATAACAGAATCTGGCTCAGTTTCTCCAATGAAGTGGTTTTCAACATGTGACTGAAATTCATTAAATTCAACATCATTCAAGAATGTTTCTCCACACATGGGACATATTTTGTCGCAATGATCTGCTATGGCTTCTTTTTCATCCATTACACTCTTCTTACATGCAGATGAATTGAGTTCACTAAAATTGTTATTGTAATTGCTTGAATCTACTGGAGTTGCCCAGTTTGCAAGACTATCGCTTGTCTCAATTTCTTTGTGTTCAGATGTTGTAACTTTTGCACTATTGGCAAGACACGTTGGACATTTGTAACCATCTGTAAGTTAACAAAACAAGAAATCTTAAAATAGTTACTATGAGTAACCTACACAATTAGGATTTAAAGTTAAACAAAAACATACAAATTTTATCATGAAGGTACATACATATATAAACTCACGCCTGTACTCACTGAATGAGTAGGCAGAGGTGCATTTCTGCACCCACATTTCGCCAGGTATGTATCATCATCAGCCCAAATACGTCCTACTGCTGGGCACGGGCCTCCTCTACAACTGAGAGGGTTTAGGCCTTAGTCCACCACGCTGGCCTAGTGCGGGTTGGCGGACTACACACCTAAGAAATTTCTAAGAACTTTTAGGTGTGCAGGTTTTATCACGATGTTTTCCTTCACCGTTAAAGCAAGTGATAATTCATTGTGAATACACACATAACTTCGAAAAGTCAGAAGTGTGTGCCTGGGGTATGAACCTGCGACCGCCGAAATTCTCGACTGCGTGCCTAAACCCCGAGGCCATCACTGCTGTATTATTTAATTAATTGAATTGTTAGTGTAACCTTTTTGTTGTTTTTGCCTTGAAATAGTTTACATTCATGTTGGGATTTTAGTATTATATAGGTAACATGGTTAATCAGTCTCTATATAATTATTACATGAAAATTATCATAATATGAAATAGGAATGTTATAACATTTAAATTTATAACTATCTTACCTCTCAATATTGTCTCAAACCGAGTCAACAATAATTTTAAATCTTTTTCCTGCTGTGCCAGTTCTTGCTTGAGGTTTTGTAATTTTTCTGTTTGGCACAATATTTCTTTTAATGAATCTGTTGCTGGATCTTCAATGTATGTAAAACCAACAGAATCTATATTTAACACATCATCATCTTCTTGTAACTGTGCCATTTGCTCATATTGTTCTACCAATTGTGATTTCTCTTGAACATAACTATTAATTAATTTAAGTGAAATTTCTTCTAAGCTCATATCAGAATATTTTTCTTGATAATTGGCATTACCTTTAGGTGTACTGTGAATGTATGTATTAGTTCGGACAAGAGGTTGCTTTGCATATTCTTTATTAGGCTTGTCTGATTTGTTCAAATTAGATATCTTAATCCATAAATTTTTATTTTCACATGATACCATGAAGACATGATGCATAAGTTGAGACTTTTGTTTGTTGAGTTCTGCAATTTTTTGCATTAGAGAATTTCGTTCATCTTCTTGCAAAGGAATGTAATTAGAACTATCAGATGTCTTTGACACATTGAGCCGGAGTCGCATATTGTCATTCTCTAATAAGTTAATTCTTCGTTGCAATAATAAACATCGATCTCTCATTGCATGCAGGGCTAGTTCATGAACGCTAACATTATTGTAATCACCTTTAAGAGTTGATTGGAAGGTAGAATCATTATTAAAACTCACAATAGATGACTCCATGAGGTTTGAAATGCGAATTTGGAATCCTTGGATTTGATTATAAGCTGTACAATAGATTTGTCAAAACTGCAAAATTATGTTCAGATCATAGTTCTTATAAATAACAATGCCACTTATTAGCAGATAAACAAAGCAATCATGGAGGAAGAGAAACCAATTTTTAGTTTTTACTTTTTAGTTTTAGTCTAGTCTAGTAGTTACTTAGTTAGTATTAGTATTTACTATTTAGTAGTTAGTAGTTACCAACTGATCAATCAATTTTTTTTCTTTGTTCCGCAAGGAACTGGCTAAGGTCAAAGACCATGCTGCCAAGTCTTCAGTAATTTAATTTCATGTATAATGAATGATGATGATGATGAATGATGAAAAAGGGCGTGAAATTCCCAAACTGGAGGCGCGCCCCCCGTCCCTCCCACATACAACCCTTAATCCCTTCATTACAATAGTGAGCAGAGAATCAAAGCACCACTCGTCGATATTGCACACAGCGCATCCGATTCACCCCTCGCCTCCTCCCTCCCCGTCCTATCGCATCGGTGGGACCGTCCCACCTGGATCAGGAGGCTCCTCCATCCTCTCGCCAACAATCACCAGAAAAGACAAGACTCACTCACTAATTGTTTTTATAACACAGACAGCCCCGTGGCGCAGTTGCCTAGACACCAGCTTGCGAAACGAGAGGCCGCGGGTTCGATCCCCGCACCGAGACAAATGTTTGTGTCATCCACAAATATTTGTTTCGGGTCTGGGTGTTTGTGAGACCAAAAAGTTTCTCGTAGTTTCTGATACCCACGACACAAGACTCGTATCTTAATGTGGGGTCAGAACTATGTATGTGACTGTTGGGTGTATTTATTTATTATTTATATAATCGAACAAACATCAATAGTGGTCGGACAAACGTTAATTGATCAAAATTAATTAATCGGAGCAATAAAAATAAAGATATCTAGTAATTGGGGCCAACTTAAGGGTGAGCATTTGTTTAATTAATTATAAATAAATAAAAGACGAACAAACAGTTTTTACATATCAACATTAACGAACAAACGACGAACAAACGATTGAAAGTAAAAAAAAATTCAAAAATAAAAAAAGTGGGGCCAAATTTAGAGAGCCCTTGCTTACTAGATAAAAAATAATTAATAAATAAGAATTTTAATTGTTTTTATAATCGAACAAACGTCAATAATGGTCGAACAAACGTTAATTGATCGCAATTAGTTAATTTGAAAGATAAAATTAAAGATATCTAGTAGTGGAGATCAACTTAAGGGTGAGCATTTGTTAAATTAATTATAAACAAATAAAAGACGAACAAACAATTGTTACAATCGAACATTCACAAACAAACGATTGAAAGTAAAAAAAAATCAAAAATAAAAAAAAGTGGGGTCAACTTTCTTGAGCTTCCATAATGTTGGTAGTTCTACTGTCTATAGTCTATGTCAAATGTCAATCTCTTTCAGGGATGCCATTGACACGGCAATTTCCGTGTTATACGGCAATTGGGGTCAGTTGGAAAAAAAACACGGTACACGGCAGAACATTCATTGCCGTGTCATAAAACATGGCTATCAGATGATAAGAATTTAATGCATTATGAAAAAAAAATGAAACATGGCAATTTCTCAATTTTTTCTATAAAACACGGCGATTCGACATCTAAAACACGGAAATCAATTTTTATTTTATGGCAACCCTGATCTCTTTGCTTACTGCTTGGTTTGGTATTAATTTATTTGCATTGAGGAATGTGTGGACTTGGGCTTGGCTAATGGCTATTGAGTAAAACAGAGCAGAATCTGTTTATATTATCATATATATTTTAAAAATAAAGTGAACGTTAAATAAACCAAGAACATAGTGCACTTTAGTTGTATAGGATTTTGAAATGCTTTGCTGTCAATTTGATTACTTACACGCATAAATTATAATATGTGATTTATATGAGTGCTATTACAAATGTAAACAGTGAATCAAATAATAGAGGTGGTGTAAAATACGAGTTTTGGCAACGTAAGTATAATCTAGTAATTTTACTTATCCAATAATTGGCGTCAATGTCAGGTTTTATATCTTTGTTTAGATTAAGGCTTTACATTTATAAATAAGTAATATAACATAGATTTTTATATTCTATGTTGAATTCATTGTCACCATTAGTATCGGATTATTTGTTAGAATTTATTGTTTACTCAAGTCCTAGTTTGTTTCGTAGCCTTGATAGTGTCAAATATTTCCATTCCTACTATGACACACTACTCTTAAGTAATTATACAACTATCTGTCTAAGAATCTTACACAGCGCATAAATATTTATTAATCATGACTCTACAAACATTTCAATTACAATTATACTTACATTTGAAATGTGTATGATTTATATTTAATAGTGAGTATCTCAGTCTAATAGTCATAATAAAGCAATCAATACATTTCTTATAGCATTTTTTTTATGTTATTAAAAAGTGATTAGGTAGTTTCTTGGGGCAAGTTCAAGTATAAATATGGTATTAGCCAAAAGACATAAAATAAGAGACATAGGTCCTCCAAGGATATCTAATGTAATATGCAAGAAGCAGCCTTCATCTACCAAAATACAGCCCTACATGTTCCTTGTTGTTCATGACTTGGACCTCTGTCCAGGTCAAGGTGTAATATTGTCAAAGTTGTTAAATTTCATTACAGTTAAAAGTCATCATAGTATTTCAGGTGTGAAGACCACCAATTGTAGTTATTTTATCTCAATTTTGTTAGTCTATTTTTTGTTGTATTCAGTTGTATGGCGTACAATAAAGATTATTAAATAAATAAACATTTATTGTTTACAGCATAACACTTCTAAGAAAATATTAATTGTATGAATATTAACATTCTTACCAATGTCTTAGTTCTTAGCTTTGGCATGTAATAGGATGATTGGGGGCAATTCATCTGCCTGAAGTAAATTGTAAAGGTGTATGTTTTAATGCATGTAAAATTTTTGCTAACATAGCTTTAATTAAAACATCCGTGCTTGTGCGCTGACATGCTAGTAGTAGTGAGCTTTTTCATTCACCATATATTATGTGAAAAGCGTCAATGTAGTACTTTGACTCATATACAGTTACTAAATTCAGAGTTAGTATTCCCATCTTAAATATTATGCTAGTTGAATGTAACTGGGTACTCTATTAAATCAGCCTTGAGATACAGACTATTAGCTATGTATATTTACAATTTTTAATGTATGTTATGGACTCAAACAACTGCCACTTAATCAACCAATAATTTTATCTGTACTAACATCAGATAATATCCCCAAATAATAAGCTTGTCTTTGTTGGACTTAAATAATAAAAATAATATTAAATATAATTAAATTATTTTCAAACCGTAAGAACACAATGTGCCTTGGTACAATTGATATTATAGCAATATTTATGACTAATAGGCTCTTGTGATACGCAAACATATTTGTAGTTTGAAGAATATTATTTTTTATGTTTTATCTACAGTTCATAATGATTCATACAGCTTTATGTATGTTCATGCATCTCACATTTTTTTATGCACTTCCTTAATGGAAATAGGTACTGTAAACACGTATTATGAAACCCAAAACATTTAAATAAATATTTTCAACAAAAACTTTCTATTTTCAGCATTTTTGACACTAAATTTGTTCACTTAATGTAGGTTTTTTGTTATTAAATACATTTGTAAATAAAATATAAAATAAAGCAATAGGTTCATGTCTACGATCATAAATATATTCTATGAATGAATTAGACAACAATACATTATTTGCCTGGCGTTGGATAACATACAGTGTAAACTCTATATAACAAAACTGAAGGGACTGTGCATTTTATGGCGTTATAGAGAGTTGAAGTCGTGATAGTCTGGAGGCATAGCCACGCGGTCGTAGAATGTCGATGGTCGCGGGTTCAAACCCAAGGCACACACCTCTGACTTTTCAAAGTTATGTGTGTATTTGCAAAGAATTATCACGTACTTTAACGGTGAAGGAAAACATCGCGATGAAACCTGCACACCTAAAAGTTCTTCGGAATTTCTTAGGTGTGTAGTCCGCCAATCCGCATTAGGCCAGCGTGGTGGACTAAGGCCTAAACCTTCTCAGTTATAGAGGAGGCCCGTGGCCAAAAGTGGGATGTATATGGGCTGATGATGATACAGAGTTGTCGTTAAATGGAGAGAAAAAAAACATTGAATAAAATATTAAAGGCAAGTTAAACCAATCAAAGACAAGTGATTTCGACCCTTTAGTGAGTTTATCGTTAAATCGAGTGACGTTACATGGAGTTTACACTGTATTTCCTATAAGAATGGATGGGTATAATTGATCATGCTGATGTTTCGGACTAAGTTATGGGTGGTATTATAAATCTCATAGAGGAAGAAGACTGCATAGCAAGGTTGTTTGTCATGAAGTCACACATAATAAACGATAAAAATGTTATGTTTCTTAATATGATAAATATCTTCCCCAACGCCACCCTATGCAGTCTTGGTTAAAATTTATATATATATTTTGTGAAACACCCCTTTTAAAAAATGTGTCTACTTATAACTATGCATTGTTTTGTCTTGTCATGTCTACTTATGACGTTTGATAAAACGAGACATAATATTATAGTTATCACAAAAGTATGTTTACAAACAAGACCCAAGACAATGAAGAATTACTATCTAGACAGGTCGCTTTTTACATAACATAAAGACATAGCACATTTAAATTTATATACCTAATACATTCCGTCAAACATTTGTTGAAGTTATTTTGATTGTTTTTACAATTAATAGAGTAAATAAAATTAAAATGTACGACAACAACAAATTTTAAAGAAACTGACAATTTTATTTACATACACGTAAGTTTTATACGGTGTCCAAAAAAAACGAATTTAATGATAAAGTTAAATAGGTAGAAGAAAGTTAGGAGTGAGTCAATATCACTTAATCAATTTAAAACAATTGAATTCAGGATGAAAGTCGTCGCACGGTCGCACCAGTAGGCAACACCACGTATCTAATGGCCCACTACTCCGACCCCGTTCATAAATACACATAAAATATGCAATGGGCGCAAGTTAAAGGCGGAGGCATTAATGAGATTCACTTAACAATGTTAAATACTCACCAAATGCATATATAGGTATAAAAGGATAACTCGAAACGCATTGAAATTTTGAAACAAACACCAAAAAATTTAAACTTGCTTGAAATTTTCCTCGTATAAATAGCGCCACAGTAATAAATTTGATAATTATTTATGTAATAGATTCTTTTTGGATGAGATAAAAAATATATATATAACTACTACAGGGTCGAGAGATGACTTGATAAAGATCAAATGAGATCGTTATTGGCAAAACATCCAATACCCTTTTTTTTTTGTTCTCGAGGGGAAAGCTGGTTATGGCTCTACTTCCCACCAGCCCCGGGGGAGGGGGAGGGGGGAAGCGTATGTCGGGGTCACCGGTCTTCCAGCCCGGCGCGCGGCGACGTCATGTCCGCGCAGATGTTAGTGCCGGGCTGGGTCCCTAACAATAATCCCTAAACCGGCATACCGACCAAAACCCCCCGGGCCATCTCCGCGCCGAGTGGGGCGACCACGGTATGTGGGCGAGAAGCGTCCACCGTAATGCCGCAGCCGCAAAACATCGAATACCCTGCATGGACTTTATCATCGTCCTCATTCATAAGTAGATTCTCACGACGATTAATCTATTTTATGAAAGTTGTGATAAATAGCGTATTAATTAAATTATAAGCGGCATACATTTGCGAATGTTTTCTACTCACTGGCCGTTGCTTACGGTACGCCGCTCCACTTTCACTGTTTGCACCACATGCCTAAATATACCATACCCACACGCTGTGTGACCTGTTTAATCTACTTGACGGCTTCAATTGTTTAAGTCTGCAGTGCTGATTCGTGTTTTGACAATATTCACCGCGACTGCAAAATGAGGCGATAGTGTTTACGTAGGAAGCAAAAAATATTGACCTCCTTTACGCTACTTGCATTCCGATACTGTTTAGTGAACGATTATTAATTTGTGTTTTCATTTATTAATAGTTAATACTATTTGAAATTTGCCTCGTGATGAGTTTTATCAGTTATACTCAGTGGCGGTACTTCCATAGAAGCCCAAAAGCGTTACACGTTATTTTGTAATGTCTAATTTATAACTGTTTATTGTGGGGTGAAGATATTCTCATTTATATGTCAAATTGTTTTTGTTAAATAAAGATTTAAAGCTTAAAAATTATTATTCGAAATTTTGAAAGGCAAACTGGGCTTTTGGGCCTCTATGGACGTACCGCCACTGGTTATACTAAGTTATCAGTGTTTTGTTTCGGAAATAAGGCCAGTTTATTCCGATTGAGGACTTGACAATATCTATCCTGAACCGACTGAATTGAACAATAACTTGTGACTGGGTGTTTTTTTAGAAAATATCGTATTTTGCATCGTATTTCGTATCATTTTTTTTTAAAGTTATAACGGGGTTTGTAATAAAACTTTAGTTATGTTTTAAACGTACCTATAAAAATGTTGACGTTCGGTCTGTGGCAATAACCTTAGCATGAGTAATCTGATGTTTTATATCTCTGGTTTCCTTTCAATGGTCACTGTCAATTGTTTACGCAATGTACGGGTGTCGCGCCGTAAATCTTTATTATTTTTCCTTCCACTTTTGATTAAACGTAGTTACTTGTGTGTATTTTGTGTAAATACATATAATATATATATATATATATATATATATATATATATATATATATACATAATGTTTTAATATAATAATATCTGTAAAGGATCCAACACACTACTGGATGCCTCTAAAATTAATAAAACAGACCTTTACCTAACATGTTTGTTATATCTCACACAATTTTTGCGTGATATAAACCGTGATATATGTAGATGTCCTTATGATGCCTTTGTTCACTTTTAAGTCAGCCGTAAATATAATTTGAATATACTCGTTATTTGCTTTGAGATCGAGTAAAAAAGCATTTTTAGGTTAGTACCAGGCGGTCGTTTTCTTTATGTATTTTATTGAATGGTAATTAGCATATTAGGTATACACTATAGTATATACATACATTGTTTATGTTGCAATCCTTGACGCATTTTGTCGCATGATGTCGTCGCTCCTGTTCCACGTATGTGTTAGTCATCGTGAGATAAATCGACCCAGTAGGTACTGTTGTTGTACATATTTGCGAGTCCCGTATTTATTTTATGTACTGGCTATGACCATAAGTTGAATAGTTTAGTTCGTATATCCTTACTGTTGAGTTATAAAAAATGTCTTGTTGTTATTTGAAACACAAGATATTGTTGAAAATATGTGTGAATAAGAAGTGATATCGCCTCATCATATTATGGCTCACACATGACCCTAATGCTTCATTGAAAGTTTGTTTAGAAAAGATCGCGGTTTTCTGTGAAACTATCTTTTGCCACTGTTCACTGTTTATATATGTTCGTTTATCTTTATTTTGTAGTCAATGAAGTAGTATTGATAAATAACCAATCATTTCTTGCCAGAGTACACTCAATTAAAACCTTTATTAAATAAAACAAGAAAGTTGTGCAAAACCTCACTAGGTTTTATTAGGTATATATTATTTTAGGTAATGTATTCGCAAATTCGTGTTTTCGTAAAATGTCGATGTTTGTGTGATCCATAAATATTTGTTTCGGGTCTGGGTGTATGTGAGACCGAAAAGTCTCTCGTAGTTTTTGATACCCACGACACAAGACTTGTATCTTAGTGGGGGATCAGAACTATGTAGGTGACTGTTGGGTGTATTTATTTATTATTTATTACTTATATCCTACGTTCTTTAAACTTATTCACACCAATGCAATGTGTCGAAAATAAAGATGCGTTAATTAAAGTATAAGTATGTTATTCTATATAATTGCATATAGTCACGTACATTTGACGCGGTAGTCCTCCAAGGATGATAAGCACGATAGTCATTGAGATAAAAACGCCGCTTAATGAGCTCATCATCTGAACTTTGGAAGAGCAAAAACGCATTATGCAATTATTAATAACAGCCATCATTTGTCTCTAAACATAGTTTCAGATAATGAAATAATAATCTAAAGTTAATAAAAGACGTAGTTACAGAAAATGAATTGAATTAAGATTAGTTCATCATGTTTGCCTTTTAATGGAGTTTAATTTCGTTACGTATGATTGAAACATTATTACTCTGTCATATTAGCAGCCCAGCTCTGCCTCTGTGTGTATTTCTCTCTTAAAAAATGTTTGGTAATAAGTACATAATATGCATATTGTTTCGAAAACTAAAAGATAAAAAACACTTTATTGTACACCATTTAAACAAACAAACAATTACACAAAAACAACTTAAATATAGTGGACAATCGGCGGTCTTATCGCTTAAAGCGATCTCTTCCAGACAACCAGGCATGATGGAATATACCGAGTGATTAGCGAGTTGTGGGGGTGTTTAAATGATATTTATTTTTATTATATTTTTATACATATATGAACACAGTATATACACACATACACTTATATACACAACACATACATATACTAGTACTTAAATAATAATTAAATATATACATACATATACAGTATAAACATAATACATAAGCCTATAAAGATAAATAATATATATACTACAATAACAAAGATTACTTGACGGTAGAGAGGTAGTAGGACTTCAATTTATTTTTAAAAATATTTATTGATGGCGCTTGTCGAATTGTTAACGGCAGTGCATTCCACAGGCGTATAGCCTGCACTGTGAAGGAGCCGTCAAAAAAAGCAGTGCCATGAACAGGAGATTGCCATGAAAATAATTAATATTTACCTACTTATCACATTTTTTTTATTGCTACATGCTTAAATTGTCATAAGCTCATTATTATTTGTCTAACTATATACGTAAATATAAGAAACTAGCTTATGCCCGCGACTCCGCGTAGACTACAGGGTTAGGTTCAGAAAGAACGGCTGCGGCATTACGGTGGGCGCTTCTCGCTCACGTACCGTGGTCGCCTCACTCGGCGCAGAGATGGCCACCGGGGGGTTTTGGTCGGTATGCCGGTTTAGGGATATTTGTTAGGGACCCAGCCCGACACTAACATCTGCGCGGACATGACGTCGCCGCGCGCCGGTCTGGAAGACCGGTGACCCCGACATACGCATATGTTTTATTATTTTACTCCCTTGTTTGTAATTTTTTTTACAAACTTTGAATGTCATATTTATTTATATATAATCAAAAAATAAGTTTCAAACTTCTAGCTTTAAAAATGACAATACTTCCATACAACTTTCATCCCCCCTTTCAACCCCTTAAAACCCCTTTTCCGCAATAAAAAGTAGCCTATGTCCTTTCTCAGGCTCTAAACTATCTGTGTACCAAATTCATTTAAATCGGTTCAGTAGTTTTAGCAGGAAAGCGAGACAGATAGACACACAGAGTTACTTTCGCATTTATAATATTAGTAAGGATGTATATATATTTTAATTAATTATTTGTAATTAATGGTTTTCAGATTTATGGCGCAAACATATCACTGCACGTCTTGAATGGACAATCAAAACCTTATTCGCATAGATTGTGACGTTATTGCTCGTAACAATAGATTTGTTATGGAGATACTCCATTGATTTGCTTGAGCCGAACTCGAGATGTGGATAAAGGCTTTTGTGGTGTTGTTGCTGGTGGGAGCAGCTTGTGCGCTTTTGGAAGGACCTAATGTTTGCACCAGACAAGAACCGTGAGTGTTGTCTATTTGTACGATAAACTAAAATACAATACCACTAACATTTATATTATTGTTTCTAGCTAAAAGCAATATTAACTGTAAGACCATGTTATAATGCAATCTCAATTTAATAATATTACAATGATTCACACTCATATTGACGTAAATATTGCTTATGTTCGATGACACTACACAAGTTGTAATTACATTAATTAATTAAACAATTAAATAAAATTTCCCTCTGCATAATATGCAATTTATTATCAGTAGTGTCATTTATTTTATATACGCGCTCGGTGTTAGGTATTCGCCTCATTAGCCTAGATTAAATTTACATGGTCTGAGTCCTTATAGTTGCACCAAAGTTGTCTTTGACGAATGTAACGGCTTGTCTGTTCCCCTGAAATTAGCAAAACGGAGGTCACAGCTCACCAGTTGAGACATCGTGGCCGCTAGCCTCTTTTCCTATGCAGTATATGGAAAACACTATACATTTAAGTTCCAAGGATTGTAAATAATTTTGTGTTAATATTTAAATTTTACTATTATGTATTATTATTTTTATGATATAGGTACGGGTGTCATGTTGGACTGGAGTAAAGTGTAGAAAAATATTTAAATGGTTTTATATTTAAAGAGGGCTCTTTCGGCCATTTTAACGCGCCGAAGTAGAACAAAAAGTGAAATTTCCATAAAACCTTACGGTGTGTAGAAGTAATTTTTTGCGTTTTTCCAATAAGCACGGAAAAACGTTCTGATACTGTGCCATGTGTCTAATGCAAGTAAACTGAGGCGTTCTGGGATATCTCATACCCCTAACTAACAATACCGGTAGGTATTGTCAATGTAGCGGCGGCAATTGTTGTCTGAGGAAAACACAACACGTTCCGCTGATATAACAATGAACTGGTGACTCAAACTCTGTGCTAACTATTTTCACGCAAGTAGGCATTAGTAGGTAATGTCATCGAATGGACAATAATTAATTTAATCGTGTCGTATTCATATCGAAGGTCCAACATAGGTATTATCAGCCACATAGGCTTAATTAAACACGGATGTGGAATAGTTAATATAATCATAGATATTTTTTTTCTTTAACGCGTTTAAGTTGATTGACACACGTGGATTATAAGAAAAATGTGAAATATTGTTTTATTATGTGTATATGCGGAATCACGAAATCAGTATCTAGAATAGCGCGCTGTTTCGCATTCGGTATCAATTTATACAAATGGTCGTACATTAGCTTTCCTCGGGAATTGCGTTCGGGCAATGTGCTAATATTATCCCCGTCTTTTGGCAGCTGCATGTAAACGTTAGCAACAAACTACAACAATTACCTCTAAATGTTTCCAACAACACATTTGCTTCTTAAAATATTCAAATACTTTGGACAGGATTAAAAAGGTAATTCGCGCTTGTGTTATAAGTCCGAACTTTTTTATTTCCATCATGATGCTTTATTGATATGATTACAATTGTACTTTGTCAACATACACTCCCGTTGTTTATTTATTTGTGAATGCTCTGTGGGGTGACTGAATGCTGTTGTCACTCGTTCGGTCAGTAAACTTTATCGACATTTTCTGACCCGCATCCCGTTTACTTATTGGTTTAGTATTATTATTCATGAACATTATTGGACACCGCATTATTTTTAGGTAAATAAACAAAAGAAAACTGTAGCATGTTCGGTGAATTCTGTTTTATTAAAGTGGATCATAGTACATTATAAGATATCTTAAATCAAAAGAATAATCTATGTGTAGTTATATTATCATACTGTGGTTTGGTTGTACATACATGTTAAATTATAAAATAATATTAATTATTACGTCTATCTTCTGGGATTGCCCCTCATGCGTAGGTACATCACATCACATCAATAAAATATGTTAGTTATGCACGTTTCCTTACGTCGATTTTGTACACCGTTAAAGCATGTTATAATTCATTTTAAATACACACAAACCCGTCATCTGAATTAGCGGTTTGACTCCCAGCTGTCGAATAGCCGGTACGGCTATTTTGGGCACTTGTAAAGGAATTGTATCACAAACCAACCATCTGTTCATTACATTGAGTTTATCATTAAAAGTATGCTCATAATGTTGGTATGAATCACTAATCTTATTTCATCATTTGTCCATATGGAACGTCATTCCTTTCTTACTTTATTTCATAATAGGGATCTGTGTTTCTAATTTGCGGTATCACAAACATATATTTCTTTTATGTTCTCTATTCCAGGTATATAACAACAATACGGATAACGGAACGACAGCCGTATCAAGAGACGGAATATTCCTGGTGCCTGAGTGTTCCGCCGCGATGTACCAAATACAAGATAAAGTTTAAAGAAGTGTTTAAAACCCAAACGCTGGTGAAACACCGGCCTGTGGAGGAATGTTGCGAGGGGTACGCGCCGGACGCGCGCGGCGAGCAGTGCGTGCCCGTGTGCGTGGACGCGTGCGTGCACGGCAAGTGCGTCGCGCCCAACACGTGCTCGTGCGCGCACGGCTACGGGGGGCCCGCCTGCGACATATGTCAGTGCCCTTCATTAACATTCATTAATGTCTACGCCACATAGTACATACCACGCGTTATTATCATGCTTCACTAAGGCCAAGTGTTGAGTTAACAATTCAATTGACACGTTTATTCGTTTGCTTGTCGACACTATTCGTATCGCTTGTAATTTAATTCTGTTTCATGATGCTACAAATGTACGTATTTCTTTAATATAATCTTGGAATCGTGTTAATAGTCATTACGAATTATGTTTGATGTCGTATACGGTATTGGTGTGTAGATCCAGTAGGAACATAGATATTGCAATTCCAGCGTGTCCTGACGGCAAGTGGGGTCGAAACTGTCAGCACGAGTGCCGGTGCCTGAACGGCGGCACGTGCGAGCCGCTGAGCGGCGCGTGCGCATGCGCGGCGGGGTGGCGCGGCGACGCGTGCGAGAAGGCGTGCGCGGCGCCGCACTACGGCGACAACTGCGACGAGACGTGTCGCTGCCGCAACAACGCCACCTGCCACGCCGCCACTGGAGCGTGCGCCTGCCCGGCCGGCTTCACGGGACCGCTGTCAGTACCACTGCACATGCTACACACCTCCACAGTCCACACATATTATGTACATTCATACTTTGAAGGAAAGACACTTAGCCCAGTCTTTCTGTATTAGATTACTTCCAACATTTTCGTAAACATTTCTTAGAACTTCTTATAATGTTCCAAATTACATAAAACACAATTTCTGGCAAAAAAATTAATGCAAAATAACATAGTCTTATCAATAACACATTGTAATACAATTAATTTATATAGAGTGAATATAAATATTTTATTGGTTTAACATTTTTTCAAATATTCCTAGATGCGAGGAGCTGTGTCCAGATCCGCAAACTGCATGCCCGCAGTCCTGTCCGTGTCAAAATGGCGGCAAATGTCACACTTTGACGGGCGAGTGCAAATGTCCACCCGGATGGACTGGACAAGTTTGTGCCAATAAGTAAGATTTTTTTATATAATATAGCGTTGATTTATTTAAATGTAGTCATCATAACCTCCGAAAATACTATATATTGATTTAAAAAATCACAAGTTTATTCATTAATATAAATCATGATACTACCCGTTCATTTAGGCCTTACAATGAAAAAACATGGCGAGGAATCCTACACACTTAAAAATTCTTAAAATTGTCTTAGGTGTGTAGTCCGCCAAACCTCACCAGGCCAGCATGGTGGCCTAAGCCCTCTTAGTTGTAGAAGGGGCCCGTATCCAGCAGTGAGATGTATATGGACTAATAAAATCTGATTAGTTATATGTATTTCACTTATTATTATTACAATATGCCATTGTTTTAGGTGTCCGTCGGGTAAATGGGGTGAAAATTGCGAGAACACATGCAAATGTGCTAATGGAGCCGGCTGCCATCACGTTACAGGGCGTTGCCAGTGTGAAGCTGGATTCATTGGAGAAAAGGTAGTTTTTTGTTTTAGATGTATGCGATTTCAAAAAATCTAGCCTCACAAATTTTCAAGGTAATAATCACTGGGATGAGGATTATGTCACGTTAAACCGTAACTGGCTTTTTATTCTTTTGCCACTAAAACCAAATGTCACAATATCCACGTGACTCCAGTAAGTAGGTACATGAGTAGGTAAGTTTCAATTAAAATGTCCTTTGTTTATTGTATTGGATTTTCTAACCATACTGTCGCATTTTGCGGTTATATTATCATTCCATATAGTAAAATATAATTATTCTCGTACATATTCATTTGAATCAACTGTTTCATTTCCTCAATTGTGTTGGGATTTTTTGCCTTAAACTTTAGCTCAAAGGTTTAAACCATTTGGGGTCATTTAATCTCGCCTATTATCCTTAGTAATGCTTTTTTAACTAGGTATTTCAATGAATTTATCGTGCTTTGGTTAGTGTTAGGGATATTTTCATTTCGTCGATTGTCGATAATATAAAGAAGGAGTTGAAAAACAACGAGTTGTCCATTTCCCTCCACAGCAAAGTGGAAGACAAAATATTGAACTATGAGGTTTCACCCTCACATAAAAAAGACAATCACAATTAATGAATTTAGATAATTAGCTTTCCCCGCGGTTAAAAAAGGATATTTTGATTTGTATTTGATACTAAAAATACTTATAAATAATGCCCCTTTGTTTGGTCTAGCTCTTTGTTAGCTTGGCTTAAACCGACTCTAATGCGATGCATAGTGGTTTCGGTTAATAACATATGATGTAAATTTATGAGTGCTTGGACATCTGTCCGGTGGGCACGTACGGCGTGGACTGTTCGAGGAAGTGTGCGTGTGAGAACGGCGGGTCGTGCTCCCCGCGCGACGGCGCGTGCGCGTGCAAGCCGGGGTGGGGCGGGCCGCGCTGCGCCGCGCGCGCCTGTGCGCCGCACCGCTGGGGGCCCGCCTGCCAACACGACTGCGAGTGCAACCCCGCCACCACCGAAGTGTGAGTGCCTTCACTGTGTCTCAGATAATCCTTTAAAATATTTTTATTATACTACATAATATGTGAAAAAAATCATTCACGTATGGGGTGTTCGTTTTCGAGTTAATAGGATTTGGTCGTACTAATAATATAGAATTATGAAATATTTAGCCTACTGGTGATGATTGACAGACAACAGTAGATACACACAATTACAAATTTTAGTAAGTCCGAATTATAAATTAATTATAAAACGTTAAAAATATTTGTTAAATATTGTGCCTTTTTACATGTTGAATACACGCATAAACTAACATAATCGAGGGTTGTATTTTAAGCTCTTGGCATTTGGCCAAAATCGGAACTAACACCGGCATCTTGTAAAGTGTCATTTTTGACAAAGGATCGACTCGAGCCAGTTATTTATTATCTTATTTATATTTATTATTACGCTATTAAATATATTAACCAAATAATTCCTGAGGTTAAATTGAATTACAGAATATGGTGACAGAATATAAACAGTTTCCTAAACCAAAGGAGATTTTTTTGTCATGTAGGTAGGTACCCTTATTGCACATCCACGCCCTCCTGTCAATGTCGTCCAAGTGGCCAATGGTTGTGGTAGCTCTGTTCACTGTGTTGTGTGTGTGCAGCTGCGACCCGTGGACGGGCGCGTGCTCGTGCCAGGCGGGGTGGGGCGGCGACGCGTGCGCGCGCCCGTGCCCGCTGCTCACCTACGGCAAGGGCTGCCACTCCACCTGCCGCTGCGAGAACGACGGACACTGCTCGCCGATCAACGGTACATACACACATGCACACATACACACTACACACATACTCATCACATACTACTCTTGCTTCAAAAATATCTTATGTAATAGGTTTGATGTGACCGCCCCTACGAACTATGTTGCCTTCATCTTTTTGCGATTTTAGTATCGTTGACTTGTTCCAAGTGACTAAATCCACTCAACATTCAACTCTTAATTGTCATACAAAATGAAAACAAATTGTAATCGAGGAATAATAAAAAGGTGAACTTGCAAAATGTATGGTGTAGGTTCGTGTCTGTGCGCGCCCGGGTACCGCGGGCTGCGCTGCGAGGAGCCGTGTCCGTTCCCGCTGTACGGAGACAACTGCGCCGACACCTGCGACTGCCACAACAACGCCAGCTGCTCGCACGAGACCGGGGACTGCATCTGCAAACCTGGGTATATATATTTTTTACTAAACTGTAAATATTATTTATGTTGCCTACAAAATACCTCAAGAAAAACGCTTTCTTTTCGCAAATTGTTAACGTTGTACTTAGGTATTTATTGGTGTTTACAGATTTTTTGGATTGAAATGTGATCGGCCGTGTGATGGTAAAACATTCGGCTCCTCCTGCAGGCAACAATGTAACTGTGAGAACGATGCGCCATGTAATCCCGTTACAGGTGATTTAATTTTATATTTTAAATATCTATCTAACATAAATGAGCATTGGAATTACTTATTAAAAACAAGCATCTAAGGTAATATACGGAACTAATGCAATTAAAGAGAATGGCGTTAGTAAAATTGTTTCCAAATGTTACATAATTCGTATATTTACCTCCAGTGGCGTAGCTAGGTAACCAAGGGCCCTGGGGCAAATAAAAAAATGGGGCCCCACTGCTATCCTTACTGGTTAGGTTTTTATTAAGTAAAAATATTAAATATACCAATACTTTAAAAATGCTAAGCTACTTTATCATCAGCTCTTTTTCGTGCACTGCAAGCAGGTAATAAAAATATTAAACAGTAATAACATAAATTACAATTAATACTTAGTGTAGATATTGGGCAATAAAACGTAATAGAAAAGATTCAAGAGTTTATTATATAAAGGTCGGACCTAACAACTGACTAAATAACAATTATATTTACAATCTTTTCCTAGCTTTAGCTTTCGCAAAAGAATCAATGACTTCGGTTTAATTCAGGCTTGATGCGGTTTTGTTTTCAATTGCTATTAGCGATATATGTCGGAGTCGAGTTTGGCCCATACTATTTCTTAAATATTTTTTTATTATTTTTAATTTGCTAACTGACCTTTCAGCTGCTGCAGAAGTGACAGGAATTGTAAAGAATAATGACATTGCTGTAAATACTTTCGTTCGGTTGCATTCTAGTACTGTACTCCATATTTGCTTATTATTTCCTTAATTGGTGAATAGTTCATGCTTGATTTAATTGAGATAAAACTAGGTGGCAAATATTAATAAATTGAAGTGAAAAGTTATGGCCTATTATATCTGAATATTTTCTTTGGAATTCGCCACACTTTTGTAATAAAGTTGCTTCATCAACACGTAATAAAAATATTGGTGTCAGAAAATCGAATATTTGACAGACTGCACTCATACCAGTAAAATGTGTATTTAACTGAGCTATTAATGTGTTTAGTACATTATTGAAAATCTCAATTTATACAAGATACAAGTTACAAGTAAGTAAGTAAGATACATGTCTTGTGTACGAGAGACTTTTCGGTCTTACAAACACCAGAATTTCTATAAATTTTCTCTTTGCTTTGGTCTCTGCTAAATCTTTACTTGCCTCGCCCAAATTGACGTCGCATTTTTGTAAAGTTTTGGATGCATCAATGATGTCATTCAATACACTGTGTATGAATTCGCAAAGCACCACGAACTCGAAATTTGGCATTATTGTTTTAATACTCTCTGCTTCACTATACTCATCGTTATTAGGACTCTTTAGAATTATTTCTAATAATGTTTAAATAATATAAAAAAACGAAGTTTTATTGCAGATATCGTTGTCGTTATCGTTGCAGACCCACAGAAATAATTTAGGGGAATTCCCTAGGTAAAACTTTCGAATTTCTCTCAACTGAGTTGTCATGATTAAAGTCGGGTTGCGACCTGTCATATTTATTTTGAAAGTGGCCCGATCCCACCACACACCCGCCACTGTAACTCCTGTGAGCTGTGCCCCAGGATCAGGGATGCCAGTGACACGGCAATTGCCGTGTTATACGGTAATTGGGGTCAGTTGGCAAAAAAAAAACACGGTACACGACAGAACATTCATTGCCGTGTCATAAAACACGGCAATCAGAGTAAAAGAAAACACTAATGAAAAATCGAATGCAACAGCTAAAATAATTATTACAAAATAATAACATCTTCGATAAATAGCACATTATTTGCGAAACAATACATTCAGTTTCAAGGAAATTGCACAAAATTTAAACCAACAAAAGAAAATTTAATGACAGATAGATAGAGTGCAAAACAGAAAGAAAAGAGGAAGAAAAAGAAATAACTAGCGATAATAAAAAAAATCCGACAAATAAATCAGCTAGATATTATAATTTTTGTTTAATTTTTGTCGTTAAGTAGGTAGTATACATTTTGATAAGAATTTAATGCATTTTGAAAAATATAATATGAAACACGGCAATTTCTCAAAATTTTCTACAAAACACGACAATTCGACATCCAATACACGGCAATCAATTTTTATTTTATGGTAACAGGGTCAACAGCGACACGCACAGAATTGACGCTGAGAAAGACAAATAAAGGAGGAATTAGAAAACAAAGAGTTGTCTACTTCCCTCCACAGCAAAGCGGGTGATAAAACATTGAACTATGAGGTATCACCCTCACACAAAAAAGAAAGACAATTACAATTAGGCAAATTAGACGCAATTAACGCACCACGGATAAATAACTATATGAGATTTATTGAATAAATTGGACTTAAGGTTGTGATTGAAGATTGGAAGTGGGTGAAATTTTCAAAAGTTCAGTTCGATCGAGATTTTCTGGTAAGGGTTCGAGGGCCCCCTGAGCTTGAGGGCCCCGGGGCACTGCCCCGCCTAGCCCCTAGGTAGCTACGCCACTGTTTACCTCACTTTCTCTAAAAAAAATATGTAAGTAAATAATACAAAAAGGTTATTTTTTTACCCTTTTTTATCGAGGGGAAAGCTTTCTATGGCTGTGTTTGCCGTCAGCCCTGCGGGAGGGGGTGACACTAACTGTCCTGACTGTGTGTGTGTGCGGCAGGCGCGTGCGTGTGCGGCGCGGGGTACGTGGGCGCGCGCTGCGAGCGGCGCTGCGACGCGGGCCGGTACGGCGCGGACTGCGCGCTCGCCTGCAACTGCGACTCCAACGCGCTGGGCTGCCACCACGTCACCGGCGAGTGCATCTGCCGGCCCTCCTGGAGAGGTCAGTGTACACTGTACATACTCACTAGTACCTATGTTACGTCATCACGATAACGGCACATCTCGGAATATTTCAACTGCTAAAGAATTTAAAAAATAACTTAATATTATATCTCAACAATCAAAAGACTAATGCGTATCCGAAAGTTTTTTTTTTAATTTCTGTGATAGAACTTGCATAAATATTGGAAAATTCCCACCTTATAGACAATTTTTCTAAAATGTGTTGTATTTCTCGAGTCCAACTACTTCTTGAGTACAAAATTTGAAAACAATATTATTCTGCATGTTTTTGATTAAAATCTTTTGCCTATTTTACTTCATTTATATTTAAATAATAAGTTTACAAAAACTACAAATGTAGAATATTTTTAGTACATTATAAATTTTTCGATAAATAGAAATAGAAATGATAATGAAATTAAATATTAGAATAAAAATTAGATCGACACAAGGTGTTATCATAATCGCGGTGAATAGCCAATCGACATTGGCGCTACGCCTGCATAAAACATGGGCGTTTATACCTCCCTTTTAACCTGTCTTATTCAAACACAATTATTAATATTGTATATTTTAAAATGTCCTATCGATTACTCCGGAGATTAATTTTATAAGCAAATAAAAAGTTTATAATACTACTGTGAGTTCTAGTTTATAATAAATAGTAAATATAATGTGATGAGACCTAAATATTGGGTTTGTATATTTTTATATTTATTGATGAACATTAATGTAAACTTTTCTATTAATTTATATTTTTGAGACTTTTTTGCATTGGAATATGCGAGAAATGTCTTTTTTCGTGAATACATGTCCATTTGCTATCATGGCGGTTCACTTACACACCACTAGTAAATTATTTTCTGTGTAATGTTCATTTAGTTGTCATTGCTCTGTAAGCTAAAATAAAATTATAATATATCAGGTCTTTCCAGGAAACGTAAGTAATAACATTATATGCTACATTATTATGTTGTATATTGTCAACTGTGCAACATTATGGACCAGGTATATAATACCCATGTGCGAAAATGCTTCAAAATATTTTATGACTGCCACACTCAGCAATGGAACTTTTAATGAAGTTTTTTGTTTTAGTAGCTCACACACTTTTAATATTTAAAGGGAACTAAAATTACTTACATAAAATTAGGGCTGCACTTAAATCAAGTTCTTGGGAGCTACATAGATTAACTTTATTGTTAGATGTTTAATTAGTTTTGGGCTTTTAATTAATATCGGCTAATACTAATAAGCTAAACACTTAAATGAAGAACGCAAGTGATTATCATCAAAATTTTATGCAGTTGTCATTCTTAATACATATTGGGTGCCATACCTAGTTGAAGTACTTTTATGACCGGATACATGCCAAGATGTCAATGTTCACCAAATTTATGGTTAAAAAAGTTGCAACTTCAGTATTAAGTTCTTGAATTCTTTCAATGAATTATTCGGTCACATATTTGTGTGCTACATAATAGTTAAATATTGGCTCTATTATTGGCTAGAAATTGCCGTTACATACTTTTTATAATAGCTATTACACTAGTTTAAAATTCAAATGAATCATTTCGGGGGTATATGCACTAATCTGAGGTCATAGTGACCTAGTAGTGGTTTTAAATAATTGATGGTATAAGAACTTTTAACAAGAAAAGAAAACAGAGTTTAAAATAGTACATGTTTTTACTCTGTTCAATGAATACCAATACATTGTCACATTCCTATAAACTGAAGGGTTTGAAATTATAACTAAACCAAAAGCTACATTAAACATATTATATTGAATTTATAGTGTTTTCATGTCATTAAAGTAGGTGTAATTTTACTTTTTATTTGTTATTACATGTATGGTAGATAATTTCATATGAGTGAGCGTGGGCATGGTTTTGTATCTATGTAGTTTTGTGCATGATATTTAAAATGAATGGTTGATTTATTATTAAAAAAACGGCAGCAGTTTTTAATATAATGAATATAAACATTGTAGGAGTTGGTTAGTAATTATTTTTTATTAATCCAATAATATCGGCGTATCCAGGCTAGTGCTCAAAAATCAAACCACATCACGTTCAGCTTGAGAAGGGGAAACTGCCCACCTGTCAAATTTGGCAATGGTGTAATGCCGGCTAGTGAGCATGTAAAATACCTGGGCTTTAACCTAGACAGAAGGCTTACCTGGGCCTATCACATCAAGAAGAAACGAGATGAAATAAATCATAAGTTCCGAAGCTTGTACTGGCTTATGGGTAGAAATTCCGTCTTGTCAGTTGATAACAAATTACTGATTTACAACGCCGTGCTAAAGCCAATCTGGACCTACGGGATTGTACTGTGGGGCTGTGCATCCAACGTGTTCAAAATAACATTTTGCGTACCATCACAAATGCCCCGTGGTTCTCCAGAAATGACGAGATCCACGAATACCTTAATGTCCCGACAGTAAAGTCAGAAATCGAGAAATTCAAAGCAAAACATGCTGAGCGGCTTGCGTCTCATCCAAATGTCCTAGCCAATGACCTTTTAAAACCTTCTCTTACGGCAAAAAGGCTAAAAAGGAAGGATGTGCTCTGAAAAGGCAGACAAGACACTGGTCTTTTCGCCTAACAACCATAGTCGATCAACAAATCTGCTTATAGTCTTGCGACTGCTGCAGACAGGGGAAAAAAAAAAAAAAAAATTAATCCAATAAGTTGTTTTATAATGTTGTATAATTTAAAATTTAAAAAGATGCAACGTTTTTTCGTTAACATAATGAAACATGTGTATCGATAAAATAGAAATACAATTATGTACGTAGCTTGCAGAAAATAGTGAATTTTTTCAGCAAATTCTGAAGTGTGTTAGGTTCGCTAGCATTTGGTCAGTGCAGTCGAACATAGGGCTATCTTCTACTATGGAGGTGGTCCAGCAGTACGGTGTAAGAGAGGAGGGCGCGGAGTGCAGAGTGTGCGTGTGCGCAGGCGTGCGGTGCGAGAGCCAGTGTCCGGCGGGGCGGTTCGGCGCGCGCTGCGAGCGGCGCTGTCCGTGCGCGCACAACGCGTCGTGCGACGCCAGCAGCGGCGCGTGCCAGTGCGCGCCCGGCTGGAGCGGCGCCGCCTGCGAGCAGCCGTGCCCGCCCGGCACGTACGGACTCGACTGCCAACAGACCTGCCCGCCCTCGCCAGACGGTACACAACCCGACAAACATCGCCTCATCATTTAGAGTTGACAATTTTCTCACAAAAACGATCTTTTCATCGATTTTAACCTCAATTCATCGATTCGCTATCTATCGTTTTACAGGATCGATCCCTTCAAAATAGATATTTCAATCTAATTTCAATTTTAAAAATATAGTGTGCTTTTAAACACACTGGACAGTATTTATACTGTCCACAAGACATTTTACTGTCGACATAAACCGAAAGTTCTTATACATTTGATCGAAAATGTTCATTGTGTCGTATAGACTAAAAATCTATATATTTGTTCCAAAAGTAATTGTTCGGTGCATCGATAGCAGATTTCTTACTCCAGTATCATTTCAATCGCATTCATCAAATACTACCAATGTCATTTCATTTGCGTTAATGCTAGCGATACGCTGCAAAATACATTATTTGTGTCATGATTCTTATTGCATCCTAACATATTATTATCAGTCCACTTTAAGTTTATCAAACGTGCAATGTGCATGAATTTTTTTCTTAATAATGCATGTTTTTGGCACTGATAATCACTTGTGTATTTGTCAAATGAGTGGAGCATTTCTTATTACTTTAGTAAAGTGTGTGACAAAATAGCTTTTGTTTGTAAATACATATATATGTATATACCAACATTGTTTATATGTATATAATAAAATAATGTGTTGAATTAAAGTTATTGTTTATCAGGCAACACAACCTGCGATCCGGTGACTGGCAAATATTCGTGTCCCGAAGGCTATACTGGTGCGACTTGCGAGTACCCATGCCCCTTAGGAACTTATGGACTCAACTGTAAAAATAAATGTAATTGCAAGAATGGCGCTGATTGTCATCATGTTACCGGTAAGTGCATGTACATACAGCATTATAATAATTTTTAATTCTAATAAACGTAATAATTGTGAAGAAACTTGATATTCTTCTATTACAGTGTTTATTAAAATTAATGTAGTGGGTCTATTATATATTGATATGTTATACGACATGGATGTATTAAACTGCATATCATTACATAATAGTCAGTGGAGCTACTTATCGAATTTAAGGGAAACAATATTGATATTTATTACAAAATTCTCGAGTCGATATTATTGATATTTTATAACGAATATCGACGTGATGTTATTTCGTTTCGGAACAAAATGTAGTAAATTGTTTTTTATTAAGCGTTAGGTGGCTTTTCACTGCTTCCTGAGTGACTCTCATAATTTTTATGTTATAAATGTAGTGTGCAAAAAATACATAGGGACTGTTACTATTGCTTTTGAAATAAAAAAATAAAAAAACTTGTGTGCAATTCACACGTGGTATACCTAAGTGAAAAAAATTTCAAGTTCAAAAATTTTGGCTTCAAGTAAAAAATAAATTTTATGGCTGCGTTCTTTACAATAGTATATATATAGTGGTCAAGTATATTAACGGTAAAACCTTTACTAAAATGTGTCTGTCTCTTTTTACTGTCGTTTTTTCGTTTCATCGACTTTCAAATCACTACGATGCTGAAAAAGTTTTTACTACATAAAAAAATGTATGTGTCGATGGATGTGCGGGGCGTGAGTGATGTGTAGCGGTGGGCGATTATGAGATATACTAATGGAATCATTCGATTATGAAGATATCTCGAGATATCTCGATTATGAGAATTAGTAATTACTAATTAGTAACTAATAATTTGAATTCAAATTAGTAATTACTAATTTTAGTAATCGTATAGTATCTCGATTATAAATATTACTAATTAGTAATTACTAATGAAATCATTCGATTATGAACATGTCTCGAGATATTTCCAATTACTAATTTGCATTCGCGAGGTATAAAATGCCAAAAAAAAAACAAGAACCCCCAGTTTTGGACTAATATTTAAGTAAAAAACAAGAGCCGCTCTGGAGCCTGGAGTTGAGGTATTAAATTTCTAAAAAAAAAAAAAATACAGTACCCACTTCAGTCCCGACGAGATTAGTAGTTCAAATTAGTAACGTCATTCGATTATGAAAACAAATTAGTTACTAATTTCATAATCGATTATCAAAATTAGTATTAGTAGTATCATTCGATTATCAAAATCATTCATAATCGCCCACCTCTAGTGATGTGTGTTGACTGTTGATGTTGGTCGCGGCAGGCGCGTGCCAGTGCCTGCCGGGGTGGCGCGGCGCGGGGTGCGAGGCGGCGTGCGGCGCGGGGTGGTGGGGCGCGGCGTGCTCGCAGCCGTGTCGCTGCGCGCAGCGCGCCGCGTGCCGGCCCAGCGACGGCTACTGTCTGTGCCCGCCCGGCTACACCGGACACTACTGCACGCAGTGTACGTACTCCATTCTGTCTCAGTGTTTACAGCTCTTCCACGCGTATGAATCCGCCCTAACCGAGAATCGACCTCCATATTTGGACCATATAAGTATACGTAGGCACTAAAGGGGGGTGGGGTATATTGACTTTGCTTATTTTTATAACTTAGGCGATTTCTGGATGGTGATTATGTAAGTAATATTTTTCTTTGCCGGTTTTTTTTCCAAAAATGCCCACTGCATACTTCTATCTAGAACTTCAGTATTATTATCAAAAAATTGTGACATAGGTAAATCTGCTACATACCTGTTGCTAATATTATACATAATTGGACAAGAATCACCCCTTCTGTGTAAGGGTTGTAAGATTTATATGTACTATACTGTATATACTATAAATAGTAGAATTATTTTGTCACCAGTTTGTCCCGAGGGCTACTACGGCGCCCACTGCATGGAGGCTTGCAACTGTTCGTCGGTAGGCAACTGGGTGTGCGATCCAATCCAGGGGTGCATGTGTCAACGCAACTACATCGGCGAAAACTGCGACCTGCGAGCCAGCGACGCAGTCGTCATCGGAGAAGCTAACGGTAAACACGCAACAGTATAACGTACAGCGATTTTACTACATATTGATTTTATTTTCTTTTAGATCACTAAAACCAAAATGTATTGTCTCGCTGTGTTAATTCTCTTTGTCATTACGTCAGACAAAGCGGATCATTAAATACTTACTCAGTCATAAAAAGAGTTTGAAAAAAAAAAAAGGTAATTTCAGTTACATGATAATAAAATGATAAATGATATCACTGCAGATATTTTTTCCATCGAATTTAGATCATCAAAATCATAACTAACAAAGTATCTTTTATCTCCTGTGGATTTAACTTTTTCTCCAATATTTACTCATAAATGCTGTGACAACAATGTGATGGTACCTACATAGATATATGTGTTTGCAGGCGGGTCCCACAGCGGCCTGATCGCGTTGATGGTGATCCTGGCGCTGGTGTGTCTGTCGGGCGTCGTGCTGGTGCTGCTGTACTACCGCAGCCGAGTGCGCCACCTCAAGCGGGAGATCGCGCACGTGCACTACGTCGCCGACCCGCACTCGCAGCCAGGTGCACACTGCCTCCCTTCCACCGATCATTTCTTATTTATTAACTACACCGTTAATTATTAATATTTATATACAGGGTGTATTCAGACCATGATCGGAAACTAATGCAGGTAATAGCTAAGGTGAATACAAACCGCCCTGGTGTTAAAGAAAATCCCGACAAAAAAAAAATTGAAATTTTCGTAACAACCATAGGTAATAAAATGTATGTGGTTATTAGGATCCGATCACTGTCTGAATTCATGTATATGTTAATTATATGATATTAATCATTTACATGAGATACAAGTCGAGTGTCGTGGGTATCAAAAACTACGAGAGACTTTTCAGTTTCCCATAGATATTGAGGATCACACAAACGTTTGTGCGGGGATCGAGCCCGCAGCAATTTTACAATCTGGTGTCTAGCCAACCGTGCGACAGCGACTGTCAAACTGTCAACTTATGCCTTTCAAGCAAAACCTGTACTCGCATAGGAGAAAGCAAGCAAAATCAATGTAGAGATAGATGTTTAATATCAACGGTGCAAGGTATCGATACTTCTGTAACTGTCACCGATGTTAGATTCAGAAAAGCTACAAAAATGTTTAGCAATTAAACCGCTTCAGTACCATTATCGATAAAATATATATGACAGTAGGTAGCAGTTGGCGGTTCACCGCATACAGCCATGTGCCGTGTTATTCATACTTTGACAAATGGTCTAGTGGTACAGCAACATGTAATATTTATTGTAAACACATTGAACCTCAAAATTTTATAATGATAATTTACAAATTGTTTTATTGTGGCATTAACAGAGCAACAACACTTCGACAACCCCGTGTACTCTTTCCAAAGTTCGACGCGTAGTGACGACTCTGCCACATTGCTAAACAACGCGACGCCGTTCGTCAACAATCTCGGCTCGGGAACCAAACTCAGTAACACTGCTATGGAAAAATTGAGAATGCAGTCTTCTAGCTCCAATGACAGTAAGTATTGATCAGGTCACATTCTCCAGTTTGTAAATTCGAGTACTATGTGGCACAAAAATTTAAACAAATATATAACTATCCTACTATAAATATTCTTTAATTCTTTTTAACTTTAACTTCATGCAAATTAATTTTAAGGTTCTGATTATTACGGTCTAAGTAGGTATGTAAAAAATCTTTCTATTGATTCTGATTAACTTAAAAGTTATAGGTTACCGGCTATCTCCTAGGTCATTATTATGTCCTATTCTATGTGTATTAACATAGGTATCAAGATATCAAGTACTTTTTGTACATAATATTTATTTTTTATCCACAGCTTATGATCCATTGAATTCATTGAAGAATAAGGATGCTGATGCAAATAATCCCAATTTATATCAATATGTTGACGACAACAAGTTGGATCACGTTTATGACGAAATCAAACATAAAGAGGGCTATGGTAATTATATTATCTCTTATTTTAATTAATTCACTATGTATATATTCACTATGTTGATTATTGTATTTTTTAATTAATATTTCCACCGTGACGTCGGAGTTTATTAATTTTTATTAAAAATATCCGTGGTGGAAGTAGTGATGGCTTTAAGGATTAGACACGCGGTCGAGTATTTTAGCGGTCGCGGGTTCAAACCCCAGGCGCAAACCTCTGACTTTTCGGAGTTATTTGTGTATTCACAATTAATTATCACGTATTTTGACGTTGAAGGAAAACATCGTGAGGAAACCTGGACACCTGAAAGTTCTTAGGTGTGTAGTCCACCAACTTGCACTAGGTCAGCGTGGTGGACTAAGGCCTAAAACCCTCTCAGTTGTGGAGGAGGCCTGTGCCCAGCAGTGGGACGTATATGGGTTGACGAAAACGATAATGATGATGGTCGGGAAGAAAAGTTCAAGAACCAAATATGCATACTACATATACCGTTGTAAACCATACATTGTCGTTTGCAGAAATGGAATACGATCACCTGAACTACACGCCGCCGGCCAACAAGTGGAAGCCGCACTACCACCGCATGGCCAACGGCTTCAGCACGCCCAACGCGCACGCGTCCGCGTCGCGTGACGTCACCGACTCACCGCTGGCGCCACACGCGCCACACGCGCCGCCCATCCCCCCGCTGCCCAAGGTGTGCGCTCCCCCGCACCCCCCGCCGGCCGACGCCCCGCTGCTGCCACCGCCACACAACGAGCCGCCGCAGCCGCCCGCCAGGACCGACACGCTCACCGACACGGTGCCGAGCACGGGGCCCGACACAGTGCCTGACACACTCACCAACAACAACACAACACCAGATAACATATAAATTTTATTTAAAAATCACTTTACTAAGACTCAGAAACGTGTTCACTCTTCGTATATGTGCTTTAAGGATGGCATCTACCTGTGCAGCGGAAAATCTCGTTATTTTTATGGAATTTTTAATATTTAATAGAAAAGTATTTTGAATCAATTCATTAAGATAATATTGTCGTCGGTGTGCTAGACGCTGACTCTCTAGATTTTATTACTATTCAGTGGTTAAACTTTATTCTTTTTAAAGCGTTTATTTTTTAATCTCGGCATTTTAATACATTTTTATTTTCCTGTTTTTATGTTCTGACTGTGTCTGTAAATCAATGATTACTTTGCTTTAAGAACGAGATCTTGGCATTTATATTATTATACATTTGCTGACTAATATTTTTTTTGTTAACATCGCTTTGTAAGTTTCTTATAAAATATGTTATGTGAATGAGGCGATGCAAGTGATGCCATATTATTATAATTAATAATGGTTGTAAAAATGTAAAATAGTATTCAAGTTATATGATGCCACATAGAAGGAACATTTACATATCAGAAATTAGTATTCATTAAATATTTATGTAAGTTATAATATTTTTTGACAGTAGCTACCTATATTATATTTAGCGTATTGTTACAAGAAATAAATTATCCGGGAAAATTGAGTAAGAATTAGGGCAGCATGTTTTGTACATAACTTTTACCACTTAAATGAACTCTAGAGAACTCGTTGAGTAGGTCAAAATGTCTACGAATAAAAAGTTAAGTGATGTAACCCACCAAAATCAGATCTCTTTTCATATGCCTGCTAATACATGGAATAGCACACTCTTGCGTATATTTGGTTATATAGATTATTGTATTCTATTCAAAAACGTATTAAGCAATTTACCTTTTATATATTTTCGTGTAAGTGTTTGAATCTAGTTAGTGGCAATATACACAGCCATGTAATTAAAAATTACATTATAAATCAATTGTGGAAGAACTTGCTACATTCCACTTATGTATATGTTTATTTTATCTGGAGGTTTATCATTTATATTTACTTGTTAAATTATTTACATTTTATTTTGGAAATCGTTGATGTGACTTATTACATTTTATTTTTAGATAATAATATATAGATAAGCAATGCCGACAAATGAAATTTTGACAAAAATGTACAGTAAATAATAAAAATATCAATGCTATTTTAGTTAATATTACAAAGAGTGGCATGAAACGCGCAGTATTGGAAAAGTTGCTCAAAAGTGCCAAATAATACAAAAAAACTATTGTAATTATTATTAATTTGTTCGATCTGACTCACAACTAATCAGAATCGCATAGATTATTGAAGCAACGGTGACAAGAGACATCAATATGGGTAATAAGGAAGTTACTCTCGTAATGAATTATAGTACAGTAATAGATCATGTTTGTATTTAACATTGTCAGTATGTATTCTAAGATCATAAATTACCGGACAATAATTTTTTAACTGTTTACATTTAGTATTGTATAAGTTGTAACTAATAAAAATGATATTAGTAATATGCGTATACATGTGGATGATATTGGATAATCGTTAAACCTTTCAATTATTTGGTACTTTACAAAGTGTTATGTGAAGTTAAGAGAAATATTTGTGATATATTTTAATATAAGTGGTCTAATAAATCAGATTTACTCATTCAACATTATAATTTTTTTTTTTACCGAGATACCTCTATACGTCGTTTTCTCTTTTAATATACAGACGTGATACATGCCATTTTGATTGTTTTTAGTAAGCTTAGAGTGAGCGATACGAATGTTACATTCGGTTGATTGAATGGCTGGAATTTTTGTTGTATGTCGTATTCAACTGTCAACGAATAGCAAACATTTCGAGTCAGTGCAAGTAATGGATTCCGTCATAATAAAAGCCGTAGGATGTTTACTTATCAATTTCTAAAATATTATACCGTGTTTCGAACATCATCATCATCAGCCCATATACGTCCTCCTCTTACCATTGAGAGGGTTTAGGCCTTAGTCCACCACGCTGACCTAGTGCGGGTTGGCTGACTACACACCTAAGAAATTCCTAAGAACTTTTAGGTGTGCAGGTTTCAAAGTTTCGAACATCGCTAGTCATTAATACCGTCTCTTCAATATGACCACACCTATTTAAAACACGCTGTATAATTATTACGTGTTACGGTGCGCGGTGTTAGCTCAGCACACGTCGGCGTTCGCTCTTTAAACATTGAGACAAGTGGTTAATATTGTTATCCATACAAATCTTACCTGACAAAACATATTTAGTAGTATGTTGAACGGCAACCACTTACAGAAGTCTTGATTACCTGAATTATGTTTACTTTAAAATGTTGTTGAAATAAAGGAGTAAAATGTGTGGCATGATTACATTTGTGATATTTGAATTATTATTAAATACACCGGTACGTATATTTTTTTCAGTAATTTAATTATTTAAAGTCATGATAGCCAGATTAGGCGCGTCGTCGAAAAAAATCCTCTGCAACCAGAGGTTCAAAAATTCAGATACACATTTTTAACTTTAGTTATGTGAGGACCTACTTATATATTTAAAAATTCCAAAAGTAATTTCTTACATACGTAGTCCGGCAATCGGCACTAGGCCAACCTATGCCTATTCAGACGTAGGAGGTCCGTGCCCAGCTGTGCCCTTGTATGCGTTCACATATCGCATTCCATAATATAAAGGCTCAACTCAAAATTTTAGTTATTTTAGTTGCAAGAAAAGAATCTCAACACCGGAGGAGAAAACGAACTACTATAAAGGAATTAACTAAGTTATCGACATAGCCTAAAGGATTAGCGAGCTGAAGTGGCAGTAGGCAGGTCACATCTATAGCAGAACAGACAACCGTTGAAAGAAACGTGTTCTAGAATAGAGACCGCATCTTGGCAAACTTAGTGGAGTGTAGACGCACTTTGGCTTGGTGGGGTGACGATATCCGCAAAGTGGCTGGCAGCGTTTGGATGAGGAAGGCTGAAGATCGAGCCCAGTGATGTAATAAAGGAGAGGTCTATGTCCAGCAGTAGACGTGAGAAATAAAAATAAAGATGATTGTGATGACGTTAAAGGAATTATGACACTTACGTCCTTCCCACGTGCCTTCCATCCGCTACTTTTAACTATTTTGTTTATTATGTTTTACCTGAAAACTACTGTTTTTAGGGTATCTTTATATTATTGAAGGTATGTAAGCAATCTATCCAATGGGCTTATTAATTTTTTAATTTTTTTTTTAGATGTCAGCATCGTATTTCGAGGAATTTCAAGACAAAGTATATAACGTACATAATAGCATTGGAAAATTGATGCCTGAAGTTGTGTTGGAAGTCAGACAAACAGTCAGAAAAACTCTATAGACTGCACCGTGGACCAAATGGAAAATATATTAGATCCTTATAAATATCAACAATATAATAAAAAATGTGCTCAATCAAGTACAAATCAAAAGGTGGATTTATTACGTAGCGATAAGCAATTTATACCTAAAAATACAGATAAACAACAAAAGGTAGAAGTGCTTTTAAGTAAATATGAATTAACAACGGCCAAAGTTGACAACTTTATGTTTGAAGTCCCTAATGAACGCAAAATTCAAAACAAAACGGAATCTACTAAAAATGTGTTTTCTAAAGAATTTAATGCAAATATCATTAGTTATTTTCAAAAGAGTAAAAATGATACCATTTTCAGAGATGTGAATAAAGAATTCCCAAAAATAGACAGGATAAAAATCCCGATTGTTTTAAATTTACCAGAATATAGTTTACAACAATATGAAAGTAATAGTTCAGAAAAGAAATCAATTGTAAAACAAAGAAATAATTTCTCATTAAAGAGAAACAACTCTATAACTAATTTTACAATTCATGACCTAGATTTAAAACTAAAACTCGATAATTTACGACAAAATACTTCGATTTATGCAGAAACTGTAGATAAACATTTCAATAAAATTATTAATTCGTCAACCGTTTCTACTTTAATAATTACAACAGCGCAAAATAGTCCGGTTAATCACAACATTTATAAAGTCACAACTCAGAAACCTCATGAAACATTAAAATCTAAAACACTTGAAAATGACGCAAAGCGCAATGTCAACTCTTCAAAATCGACTATCTTGCCAGCAATGGAGAGTAATTTACGCCATTTTAATGGACAATTCAACAAAAACATTTCTAATTTACAAGTTACAGAGAGGAATATTTCAAAAATTTCTAATAAAAGTAAATCTACATCCTCAATTGCTTCTTATTTAAAAGGTATTCCTTTTACTACTGAAAACAGTAAGTTGGTACACAGAAAGTATGTATATGACGAAATGAAGTCTATAACAGACAATTCGGAATTATCTAAGAAAGACCAAGAAGTTGTACGTTCGATTACTCCAAAATTGATATTAAACAACAAAACACAAGTGACGACAGAAAAACCAGCAACTGTTACTACGGATGCTTCTGACTATGTTCACTACGATGGCTATAATCCCATATCGAGCATTGAATTCCAGCAACATCCATCGAATAACGATAATGATATGGACGATATTCAAGAACTCATAAAAGCCAGTAAAAGATCTAAAATTATCATGAACAAAATGCTTAAGAATGAAAATAAAGCTAAGAGTGTTTTCGATAACCCAGATCTGCTGAATTTCGGGAAATAATACAATGCACTAAATGTTCATCAACGCAATATAAAGAAAGTTGAATACAAGTCCTGTATGTCTCACATGTCTCACGGCATCACAGTTCATGACTTTTCATCAGTGACGTGGTAAACGTTGATGTCCACGGGCCGGTTGCCTGCCTATTTATAAGCGATCATTTTATATCATCATTTTATAGGTACCAATCATTTTATAAGCGATGGGAGGTACTGAGAAAGAAGAAGCCGTCCTCCATGTAAATGTTACATAATATTTGCTCGCGTATAGTTTTATATGTTTTTACTTTAAGTTACTTTAGACTTCAATAAATTATTGTTTCTTGGTGATAATTAAGTATTGACAAATTTTTGTTTTAGAAAGATAATATTGTTAAAACTACTCAGATATACGGAAAAAAGAGGTAATAAAATTATTTATGCTATGTATAACGATTTTATTAACAATATAAATAGATAATTACAAACTTATATTTCTACAAATTGAGCTGCGCTACTCTACTGCGAGCAGTCCAATGTGCTTTCTTTTATTTTAATATATACTCATTAAGTTATTTCGTTTTCATGTTATCTAATGTTATCTCTACGCACCGACACATTCTCTAATCCTGTCGAACTCTTATTGACACCGGCATTACTACATCTTATCATCTTTATATATATAATACATGTTATTTTCCTCAACACAGAAAGCGTTTATGAATTTGCGTTTATGAATTATTCATTTTTACTTGTGTACAAACATATTTTTTAATTGCTACCTTTTTATTTGTTTTATTAAAACGATCAACTTCAATTCCTGCCCAAAATAGACACGTTTGATACGTTTGACAATATAATCAATTCCGTGTCTCGATATATACTTAAAAAATCATTTTACTTGTTCATAGGTATCATTATTTACATTGTGTATTTTTTGACACATACAGGTCCCAAACAAACTGGTTTTAAATTAAAAAAATACCCAAGTATAATAATTGAAGTGCAATGAATACAGTGGTGCAAAAAAGTTGAATACCCATTTGTATAATTGAGCAATCGTCACTTAAATTAAATTATTATGTTGTACTTATTATCTTAAGGGTATCCTTACACTGGGCTTGTAAAATGTCATTATGAAAGTACACCAATACAAACTTGTTGTCTCCTAAAAATTTGCTTTTACGTTTACCTATACCAACCACCGCTGTAACAGAATATGTAATATTCTGATGCGTTTCAAAGTCTCTATACTTCTTATAAATTATAAAATCGATTATGTTAATAATTATGACATGTTCTATTCTACGACAAGTACAGTAAGTAGTAAAGAGTAGAAGTGATTACTTAAGCGATAGTCGCAATACATTACAAGACAGACTTACAACTAAGAATGTACTTCTATTTACTTTAACATTACTTATCTTTTCGATGTCTACTCAAGCACTACAATAGTAAAAGCATGAAAAAAATCATGCATGTTGTAAAACCTTTATAGGAATATGCAAGATGTTTATTGAACATTATGAAGGTTTACAGCCTCCAGAGGGAATCTAATAAATTAATTCAAGTCGTCTACCAAAGTATTTTATTAATGTTGAACACAGACGATAGCAATTTGGTTGTGTTTCGTTTCTCTGTTACGTCTAATTCTAAATACCTACTTTATATATTTGTACAGTTGAGTATTCGTTGACAATATCATAACGTCAATAACAAATTAACGTGTACAGTACGCGGCATACAGAAGATGATTGTTGAATTAACTTTTTGGCATGATTAGAGATGATAATCATGGCTGAATTTTTGTAAACGATAAATTAAATAATGATCATAATTGCGAGGATGAAAGCAATGATACATAATTGAAAGATATGAAATTACTTAATATTAAGTCTAGATATATTAAGAAAGATTAACAGGTGTCGTGGAATAGAACACGTTTGGGCGGGACGGGTGTGCGTTGGGTGTGAACGACACAATGGTAATATATAAGCGACTGTAATTTGTTTCCAAAGCCAATAAAGCCGCTGAAATAGCATTTACTGAAGTAAGATACTACGAACACAGCTATTTCAGTCTTCTCCTATTTGTGTTAAAATTGTCATACTAGTTTAAATTAATTCGACTAAAAATTTTGATCGTATCATACATTTGTAAATAATAATTTACACATTTAAATAAATTTTTATATTTTAAAACATAACTTACACTTTAAAATGTGTATAAAATGTCTATTTATATTATTTGTAAGCTTCAATTCAACAGGACGCACCTAGCACGTCAAAATCACCCGCAGTTATTTAATGTTATTTACAAACAAATTACAGCCTGTATACCATCGTTGATTTGTTATTCTCCATATCTAATGGCACAATATTAATTAAACATTATACACGTATATATGACATCCTTACGAAATTTTAATGAAATTGTTATATTAGATAATAATACCGAAGTTTATTAAGTGTAAGAATTTCAAATGTTTTTTCAACCCATATTTAGTAAGGTGGGATATATTTATAATGTTTATAATCGAAGTATGGACATCTCTGTTCGTAAATAATAAAAAAGTTAAATGTTTACCGGTGGAATGTCATATTGTCATGTTGTTTTTAATATTGTGTTCTTACGCCGGCGGTGGACACCGCACAAGAGACGACGTGGCATATTGGTTAAAATGTTTGTCAATTGGCACTCTATCGTCGTATAACGTTGGCGCTTGTAGTATGATCCCAGCTGTCCCCACTAACACTGCTAGCGTGAAGATCCAAAGGAACAATCTGTCCAGCACCATCGCCACATACTTCCAATCTTCTTTTACCTGTAAGAAATAATAAATAGTTTATTCTATTTCTGAGAAAAAAGCAAGGTTATAATTATATAAAAAACATCGAGGTCAACATGCCTTAGTAGAATCTTCCAACATCCTGGTGTGTTCAGCGATGAAGCGCACGCAGAAGCAAGTCTTGTGCACCTCCGGCGGGCAGGCGGAGTGGCTGAAGCCGGGCGGCGGGTCGGGCACGGGGCTCAGCGTCTCCTCCTCCGTGCCGCTGGTGACGCCGCCTAGCGCTGCGCCGCCCTCACTCGACCCGTGCACCAGGCAGCTGCCGCCGAAACGATTGCTGTCGATGCTATAGAGATATAATTCACTTTACATTATGTTATCAACATTATTTATGAATATTTTACGCTAGCAGGATTTCATTCGGTTTATCGGTTCTACCATAGTGGCAAAAATTCAGCTTATGTAATCATAATATCGTACATATTATGCCATGACCAGTGTGGCGGACTAAGGCCTAAACCCTCTCAGTTGTAGAGGAGAACCGTGCCCCGTAGCGGGACGTTTATGGGCTAATGATTATACACTGGAAAACAGCATGTCTGTTGCATGAGATTTTTACATGAATCTGAATAGTTTTTCCACGCTGATTTCAAAAATATATGCCATTTTTATGTAGCAGCTCTAGTTTTGGAGTTGTGAAGTGACAGGGTTTTTCATTGAAAATGAACATAGTTTAAGTTAAGTTAAGAAATTTATTAAATATATTTATTCTGGATAAAATTTCCTTTTTTTGGATTTTCTAGAGTGAGATGTATTATGAGTACAATTTTGAATGCTCCAACAATAATCAGCCATCATATGTTCATTCCAGTACCCCTGATACCTCTCCTCAATAGTGTGAATATCCTGGTGAAAGCGCTCTCCTTGTTCTTCGCTTAGGTCACCGAGATTTTCAGGAAAATAGCCTAGATGGCTGTGAAGGTAGTGAAGCTTAATACTCATGTTGCAACCAAGCCGCTGGAAGTGTATCAGCAACTGTTCAACGTGCTGAATGTAGCCGTCAGACTTCCTATTGCCCAAAAAAATGCTCACTACCCAAACAAACTCTTCGCATGCACATTTCTAGACAGCTGTCAAATGGTTGATGAAATTTTTATCATCTATCAACTCCCTGATTTGTGGGCCATCGAAAATACCACCTTTGATTTTCTCACTACTCAATTTTGGAAACACTTTTACAATGTGTTTGAAACATTCGCCGCCTTTGTTAAGAGATTTTACGAACTGTTTTATCAACCCCAGTTTTATATGCAAAGGAGGCAATATAATTCGGTCTCTGGATACTAGTGGAGTATTAATTACATTTTGCTTACCGGGAATCAAAGCCTCCCTAGAAGGCCAGTCTCTTTTTGTCCAGTGCTCAGCTTTAGCTCGGCTGTCCCATAAGCATAGGAAACAGGGATATTTTGTGTAGCCACTTTGTTGGCCCAGGAGAAAATTTACCATTTTCAAATTAACACATATAACCCAGTTATGTTCCTTGTACTTGATTTTGTCGAGAACTAAAGATATTGTAGGATATTCTTCTTTAACCTTTGTAGAATGAGCAATAGGTAAGGAACCAAGTTTGTTACCATTATGTAAAAGTACACATTTCAAACTTCATTTTGACGAATCAATGAACAACCGCCACTGATTTGGATTATACTCTTTTAATCCCATTGCAGTCATTAGGCCCGGAATATCAGTACAAAACACAAAATTATCTTTTTGAGTAAAGAAAGGAAGTAAATCCTTTTCCCTGTCATGGTAGTACGATATCCTTGTTCCTCCGGTCAACAAATTTCTTTCTTTCAATGGGGAAGCTAAAATTTCTGATGCCGTCTTAGACAGTCCAAGGTCTCTGATCAAGTCATTTAGATCATCTTGATTTAGTGGTCGGGGACTACTGTAGCATTCAAAATCGCTGTCGCTACCACTGTCGTCGTTTTTAATTTGTCCGCTGCACTGGTCTGGATTTTCCGAAGATGTACATGGCTCCTGTGGTGTTGATGTGTCACTAATACTCAACACTGGTCTTATGGCAGATTTTAAGTTTGGATATATCCACTTAGAGCAATTTTTATGGTTTATTCCTATGATTTTCGTTATACAGAAATAACAGTCGTCATGATAGTTGGATGGTTCACGCCAAATCATAGGAGCTTTGTATTTAAAAGTGGGTCTTTTTTTGTTTGCCCACAGTCACAAATATTCAACACAACTTTTACATACCAAACTTGGTATCCAAGGTTTAGCGTTTGACGGCAACGGAAACCCAAAGTAGTCGAAGTATCCCTTTTTCACAAAGTCCGACACATTTAATCGAAATTTTGGGAACATATATTCTCCACAAATAACACAAAAACAATCAGGATTATTTAAACACGTCCTTCTTGAGGAAGACATAATGAAATTTATAAAGGAATTAGTTAAGTTACACTGCTATTGATAGAAACTATCGACTACTTATGTAAATTTAAGACGGTACCTATATCTCACTAACTAGAGCTGCTACAAAAAAATCTGAGGGTAGATTTGAAATCAGCGCACCCAAATTAGTAAACAACAGTAGAAAAACTTCATGCAACAAAAAAGGTTTGATTTTGTTTTTCTGTGTTATGATAATGATAAATCATATATTCTCACCCCGAATTAAGGTAGGTAGTGTGAGTCAAGTCTTCCTTGCTGGGCGTCCTGGTGAGTGGTCGCGGCGGCGGCGCGGCGGGCGGCGGCCACGCGCCGGGCGCGCAGCAGTCGTCGTCGGCCGCCGCCAGCCGGTACGGATACAGTGGCCGAGCAGCGCCACCGCAACGGACTACTACACCGCACGCAGTGTAACGCGACCTTTCAGTAAATCCACGCTTATATTCATGTTTCGACAACTTTAAATCTTACCGTTATGGGGAGACGTATTGGTCAATGCAATTTATTTTAATTGTTATTTTTTTTTTTTTCTTTTACTTCCTTCTTTACACTTTATTCTACCCTCTTTATTTTTCCTCTTGTATTATCCATCCTAAGGTTGCCTGTAAGAAATTGCCTAGAGCGATAAGGCCGCCTTTTGTTTTTTTTTTTATATAGATAAGTTTCTTTATAATTGTTGTACAAGGAAGTGTAAATAAATAAATAAATAAATGCTACTACTGAGAATTTCCTAATGAAAAACCCACGAACACTTTTTCCGACCTAGGAATCGAGCCCAGAACCTCTATAAAGCACGGCACACACTTGTGCCGCGAGACCATGAGACTGAGAAGTAATATAATATACAAATACTTATTTTTGTTTATTATTAGAGTAGACATATTATATGCATGTCATAAATGCGATTCGTGGGCACAGGTGTGGCATTGTAGTAAAATATTGATACAAATCGATTGTCGCTATAAGTACCTATTGTTGTTATTTCTATTAAATAAGCAAAATTACGGTGATGGTCAATTTATTTAATTCGACAGCCCCGTGGCGCAGTTGGCTAGATACCAGCTTGCGAAACGAGAGGCCGCGGGTTCGATCCCCGCACCGAGACAAATGTTTGTGCGATCCACAAGTATTTGTTTCGGGTCTGGGTGTTTGTGAGACCTAAAGGTCTCTCGTAGTTTCTGATACCCACGACACAAGACTCGTATCTTAATGTGGGGTCAGAACTATGTATGTGACTGTTGGGTGTATTTATTTATTTATTTTATTGAATTCACTGACTACTATTGAATAGCAACGAGCAATCATTAAAGTTCCTTCGTCCACAAAAGTTATTCTCGCCAAATTGGGCTCCGCATCCGTTTAATATACACCAGCGATTTACGTAATATTCGGTAAGTTGGCAACCACATCAGACCAGTGCCGACCTATTATACCACTTACCTACGTAATAGACATCCATTCCCTAAGTGAATTACAATACCGAGCGGTTAACCGCACGAATCTTCCGTGGCACAGTTTATTGATGGCGATGCTAAATAAGTGCTGTTTTATATAGCCACTTTAATTTGATATTGAAAAGTTTGTGTATGATCGAGGATAGATAACGTCGAAGCGTGAGTGTTCGGAAATGTTATTGAATGATAGGGGAGTTTTATGACATTTAATGGCCCACTCAATGTGATAGATCACCATTGCCTATATGTACCTACGTATACGCCATATTGTTGCATGTTGGGTACAACAGCCCCTTAATGCTTGAACTTAAGCATAGCATTGTAGCTTACGAAAATTTACCTTATTGCATTTATTTTTTAATATCTGCAAAAGCCATAGTAAAACGCAGTAAATGCTAAAAATCAAATGTAGCGCTCACCATACCGTAACTAAACTCATGAATTTGTCGACTACTTATATTTTTAGAGTAAAAATGAAATGTCTGCATTGTTAAAATGATTAAAATAGGTATATTAAGCCACTACAGAAATGTTGTTTATTATCTTTACATTTAGACGACTCCCATCGTTTCAGTATAAGCGCATTAACGAGACATCAGTTTTATTAAAGATATTAAAATTTAAAGTTTTTTTGTAGCATAACAAAAGTTAATAAATACAACCAAGGAAACAGCAAATTGGATAAGGCGTAGCACAAACGCCTTAAGGGGAGGAAGAAATAAAAAAATGTTGGCGAGGTAATTAATGTGGGTTGTGGTAACATCTTCCTATTAGGTTACCTGCTTATACGTTAATCAGATTTAGGCCAGAAAAAGGAGGAACTAATTTTTTATGTTTTTAATTATCACATATTCACGAATGTTGCATTTCAAAAACCTTTTTTTACACTGGGCACTGAAGTACAAAATGTATGGTGCTATTCAAATATAGGATTTAAAGCGTTGCTGTCCTCTAAATAATAAATCTGGCACTTATCCAGCGGGACAATGTATGTGCAGGTCTGATATTATAACCACAGGCAAATCGTTATATAAAAGGCTATTTGAAAAGTTTTCTACACTGCGATGGCAGCGCTGTCTAAAAGCGGGTCGTCCTAATCACATATTATTATGCACAGTTTGAGGTTTAACTCGTTAATACAGCCATTCAACATTTCTCGCAGAAAGTGTAGGCTGCTTTTAACTCTTAGGTATAGTTTTTAATTATGAACATTTTCAGATTCCGCGATGCTACAAAGAATTTCCTTACGGACAAAGTAAATAATAAGTATTTATTGCGAGAATTGACTGATAACCCCGTTATCCCAAGTGGAACACTTATACCGTAATTATACATTTAATTATAAATTTTATAATTAATTATCACACACATATCAGGGAAATGGGTTATGTTTATGTGTGGTTGGCTTAATAATGATTGACCACAGTGTTAATTGTTAATTTTCTGTGCAAATACATTTATTTATAAACAGAAGCCAGAATGTTATTATTCTGAGTATCCTCACTTTTATTATAAATACTTGTTGAATATTTTAATACAGGCTTTATCACATTCACGTCCCATAATCACTTGCTTCGCATGATCGAAATCGGTGCTGTGCAACCTAAGGGTGGCACAGGGCAGTAACATAATTACGCGGTGCAATACGGAAGTGCGGCCGGAAGCAATCTGCGTAAGTGATTGATTAAATGGCGGGCAGTTAAATGGACTAGAGCAAGGCGCGCCACTGCACAGCCATGTCGATTTAGTGAAGATGTAACGGAGATAACGCTTTGGTTCTATACTACCTATATTATAAAGGTTTACGTATGTATTAAAAAATATATTATAATTGTACTACATATCAATTTTCAATTTATTTTTTTACTTTGGCAAGGAAAAGTAACCGCATCCCCGGAATTTGTTGTATATTTTAATTGTAAAAGAACCCTACATCACCGTGCTTCAATTTTATCCCAAGTTCATCTTGTAGATTAACGTTTAGGACTGCCTTTGCTAGTACGTATCTCATGGTCTACAGTGTAACATTTCGATCCCAATTTATCAGTTTTGTGCCTCACATATGGTCATAATCACATTTTATAACCTCTACTAATGACAATACCTATAATAATTTAGCGATTTCATTTTACATACGCTAGACTACTAGATGACCCACACTGAAATGATATCCAGCATCAAATATCGGCGACTCTTCATTTAGTTTTACTCGCATCAAAATCAATCCGAGGTTAGAAAGTGTCAATATGTTTACCTATATCATAACAATAGCAGAGCTATAAACGGCATAAAGTATAAACCACGTTTGACCTGAATCAGTTTTATCCAAGTTGCTGCTAGCACTGTTTGTACGGTGTTAATGTATATTTACTCACCTCGTTGTGTCGAACTTATACTGCGGCCGTTTCATAAATAGTAGTCGCGGCAGGATGTGTATAAAAACTCTTTTCACCCACGGCGCCATCCGGTGCGTCTGCGGCGAACGGAAGTGGACATTCAGCACCACTACCGTCACACATATACTGCACAAAAGAAAAACAATCACTACAACATTGTGGAAACGCTTTATAAAAACATCGGCTCATGTTAATGGCGTGAGAAAATGAATTATGAAAAAGAATGAGAACCTCACCGAAAAATTCTACATTCAAAGCGCTCTCGGAGATTTTTGCTTGTTATGTTAAATACAGATTCAAACTTCATTGTCTCGTTATTTAGGAAGGACAACCTTTTCTGATTATATTTTGACAAAAATTCGTTCGTTCCGTGACATACAATTTAGAGGTTCTGTAGTAATAAAAATCATAAGGTTATTGACGATGTGGTAAAATGAGGGCTCATTTTATACAACCCTATTTTTATCCCCTGGAGTCTAATATTTTTGTCGATGAACCCCTGGCTTCAACGCTTAATGTAATTTGTTGAGGACGCCATTAATTTATTCGTTAAGGTGGAATATTTACGGACAAGAAAAAAAATCTGAATGTGCAAGGTGTTTGTTCCAGTGCAATTAACATTTAAAATTATTACATGAATGACCACAAATGAACACCTGTGTATAAAACTTTCTACTATATTTGCTACCGTAAAGCAACAACTTTTCCGATGAATGAACCTCATTTTGGCAACATTATTTAACTAACCAAAGAAAATAAATAAACATGAAAGCTATATTACAGCAGTATAATAATAAATAGACATTCCAACTTTCTGTTAACAACAGTTCGTTGACTTACTCAATAACTGAGAAACACAAACAAGCGAATCTAAATTTATTTGATTAAAAATATTGTTGAGTTTATCTTTGTTGTTTGCTATTTACATAAGCCGTCGGTTATACTAAACAAATTCGAACTATTGAGAGGTTTACAAGCAATTCTCAAGTTTGTTTTATCACTTGGCTAATAGATTTATGTACATGATTCGGAATACAGTGAACTGAGGTTAATATTTAATCAACATTTATTGTTGTAATTATGTTATGAGATTTTCGCGAATTGACAAAATTTATTGCTATTCGTTAATGCAAAAAGAGTGTCAATTTGCGAAAAATGAAATCAATATATAAATTTTTGCCAGCAAGTTTGAAACCTTGATGATTTTGGAACACGTCAAAGTTTCATGCGTTTATACTTAAGTAATTGCTCACTATATAGAAGTTAAAATAGCTCACTATTCAATTTCTCACTAATCTATTGAAATATATAAGCAACGCTTGACTCATTTCTGGAAAATTAGATACATGTGTTTTATAAATTTCGACTTTAAATATCCCGTCCATTACAATATCCATTATATAAGCGAATATATTTCCAAAGGTGATCCCTACCGGTCTATCAGTTCACTAATTGACAACAGGTTTCGTATTACATATCATATCATCGTAATTCGTATTATCCATAGAACCATTGCACCGTCGAGCGATTTTATACGATTGAAGTAACTGATAACGTGATTGTATCACATCAAGATCTCTCGGATTCAAAACCACGTCACTTCACCGTAGTACTACTACAGTTTTCAGTATTAATTACAGACTCGTTTCAAAGACCTTAAAATGACATAGGTACATGGGGCCAATATGAGAGCTTTACACTCTAAGCCATCTGAATGCGAATGTAATGAATTCGATTAATAAAATCAATTATAAAGAAAAAGGCTAAATCAAATTGGTAATCCTTTCGAAGAATATTTACTAAAGTACACTTTTAATACCATGAAAACGTGTCTTGAGGTATAGAAGATGAAACATGTCATAATTAAATTTAATTAATACAGTAATATTCACTTGACACCCAAACCGCAGTGGTTCATATGTCGTCATTCCTCGACACTTACCGCTTTGTATCACTATATCATGTTGCAATGATGTGGTTAAGCTTTGTTTCGACAGACGGGAACCTTCTAGGAAACATTAATTCGTATTTGCTAATAGTAGGTATATCATTGCCTGTTTTCCATTTTTATTTAATGTAAATTACAGCAGTATTCTTTAATCATCTGCCATTTTTGCACTGAAAATCTAACGTAGAGTTAAAAAACATCCGCATAACTTGCACTGGTTTTTTACTAAAATGAATTGAAGGATGCCAAAAACGCTCTTTTTTGGGTACGAGTATAATACATTTATATCTAATTTGATATACATCTAACTTACACAAATTCGCTAGGTCTATAGGTTAAATCAAAACCAATATAACCATAAGCTTAAGACGGCGTAGCATGATACCTATATTATTAAAAATACATGATATCAAATATGTATTATATATTTTTACTTGATAAAAATCTACAACCTGTTAAGAGATAATTTATCCGTTTCGAATAACCGCTACTGATAAAATGTTAAATACAGTAGTGCGCCACGTAGCACTGGCACAAACCGCAGCATGTGTTTTGGTTAATATGTACATATATATATTGTATAACCCCTTGGTATTTAATTGTTACTCGGAACTGCAATATTAAAAATATCCAGGAAGTGTTCATTTTATATTTACCAAAGGGCTACGTAACTCATGTTTTGCCAACTGTTTCAAACCTAACGTTATGGGCGGTGAGAATATTGTCGTTTTACAGATATACTCAAGAATCCGTTCAGCGGCTGAGAATTTTCTAGTGGAATATCGAAATAACATTTCGATCGGCACTAGAATTAAACCTAAAATCCTGACAATTTGGAAAGTCTCATTGGTCTTGTTGATAAATTTTGGGCTATTGAGTTGGAAACAGCTGGCGGAACGAGGTAAGAGGCGTATATAAAACAAACAATCGGGTACACTGTGAGGGTATACATGCATGATAGTATAAAGAATTGCTATAAAATGGCTACGTACCTGATAGATACAAGAATCATAGCGAATATGAGGTATTTTCCCAGCAGGGGCACAACCAGTGATGTAGGGGGGATAATCTCCACCACTAATAGGAAGAACACGTGAAGGCTAATCAGTATTGATATGGACAGGGTTACCTGTTGACAAAAAAATCTTTAAAGCTTTCAGTTTCTTGCATCTTAGATGAAGAATAAATGTTGAAAATCAAATTTCGTAAATTTGGCCCACCATAAATCTTTGTAGCCTCTGTCTCGATTATAATGAAGAAAACATATATTTGAATTAAGTTTCCAAAAGTACGTTCTAACTCATCATGTTGGAAAACTGTTTAGTACCTATTGTTTAATTTTTTTGGTGGAAATTAAAAAAAATGCCACACGGAATGGCTTGTAAAAGATTGCCTCCCCTCATAATTTTACCCAACAATATAAGCTTCACACAACCAGCACTTCATACGAGTATACTGCTTAAGATTGTAGGATATGACATCTTGAAAAAAGTTGAATAAGAAGCTATACGTTTTCTTTGTTAAGTTCTTTTTAACGGTGGGTTTCATATTTATTTTAAACATTTGGTTTGATTTATTATTGATAGAGAGTATATGAGACGCCCATCAATCAGCCAGAAAGTATGAATAAAATATGTTTTTATTTGTATTAATTCTAATTTTTTTAAAGTAAATTGCAGAGTTTCAAAAAACAATTAAAATATTAACATTTCTCATGTTTTCACTGTTTTGATAAACGCCAACATATATTATCTGAAGATAAAGTTAAACGATATATTTCATAAAGTATCTAGGAGATTTATTTCCAAATCTTACCTTTTCACCGCTGTCTGAAGGTAAGTAAAAAGTGAGAACTGTAAGAAAGGATATTCCCATGCAGGGGATAATGATGTTCACTGTATAAAATAAGGTTTTCCGCCGCATTGTTATGTTGAACGTGATGTCCAAGTACGGCTCGTCGCAACATGTGTAGAATTTTTCATTCCTGGGCAAAAATTAATAAATCAATTTACCTCTTTTGTTCCAGTTGATACAAAAATTCAGAAATGTTTAAAAGGACGATGAAAATCTCCAATTTTGGTGTAACTATTGGGGTTGAATAGATAAGAATTATATAAAAGACGAGCTTCAATAGACGGTCTTATCGATAAAAGCGATCTCTTCGAGACGGCCTTTTGTGAGGTAAAGTAAGTAGTACTTGAGGGTGAATACTGTTAAGTTACTATTATATTTATTATGAAACGCACTTCAATAATTAATTTTACCTAACCATGAATAAAATGCGACATTTCAAAGTATTCGTAGGGAGTGCGCTGGCATTTTTCAATTATACCTAATAATTATGATAACTATTTTTCTAAAACATATTTTCTTCTTAAGAATCGTACATACTAGCACATTATATACTTGAAATCATATAATTATATAAACTTTTATATATTTATATAAATTTCTCTTTGTGCTCTTCGGTTTTTTTGTTTACAGAAATTAAATTATGGTAAAACACCGACTGAATACTTTTTATAAAGTACTCGTAGGAATTGTACTACATAGATGCAATTTAGTTGAGTGGCTCGTGCGGTGTGCTATTTAAGGGTATGAAAATGAGTTTTATATCGTTTCAAGGGAAATCATCGTGAGTGTGCGGGACATGACGTGTAGTTACCGATGCCGTCATTACCTACACATACTCGTATTTACATCACGCAGTAGCTTTTGGAGAAAGTGCCACATATTAGGTTTAAAACAAACGTATCTGCATGTTTTAGTGATAAATTCGGGTATAAAACAAATAAATGAAAGTATAGGCACGTACTTCGACTTTAGTCATGTACCTCCCCGTATCTCCTGTATTTTTTTCATCAATAAAATGTGATCGTAGAAAGTCTATCTTCTTTGTATAATATGAATTGATGTTGAAATAGGTTGAAAGGTTATACATATATTCTACGTGCTTATACATAAAATTAAAATACTGGCTACGTTGTGTTTAAGTTCGCCGTATTTTTTTTCGGTTAGAGTTGTTAAAATAAAAAAGAACCCTTATTTATAAATGGCAGCCGTATTTTATCAATATGAACGACGCATTCACGTCTATAAAATATAGCGTAATAGTCAGTTTGAGACTACAATATTTCTTCTGTTCCATTTCAAGCGACAGACGACTGAGGCGAATTCGATAATTTATTCAAGCCCTTGAAATCGAAAATGGACTTTATTTCTGTAAGTGTAAGAGTTATTACGCTGTAATGGTCGGTAACAGCATCATTCAAGATGTAAGGGATATGACCGGAGGCTGTGGTAAGTGGATTTTCCTGGGTTACTTTAAACTAGCGACGCCAGAACGTATTTATGGCTTGATACCTTTGTGCCGTCAGAATAACAAGATTTTTGGTTTAATCCCAATATTAGTACGCGCTGAAATTAAACCTTTTCAGCTGTCATGTCAGCTTTAAAGTTTAGTGAGTTTATCTCTTCCTTAATTAAAAGTAGCGTTTTATTAAATAGACATCTTAATTATGAATAGGTTCGTTAATACAATGAAAGTAAATTGAACAATAGGAAGGGGCAGCAGTTATGATAATAATTAGAATTTGCATGAAACAAAACAGAACGTCGCCGGCGACCGTTAACTTCTATTCCAAATTCGTTTCCATTATCTTCCTGCAAAAGTTTTTATCAGCTCGACTATCTTTATCTATTATGATTCCGCTGACTACCAAAAACTTATTTTGATAATATCAGAAGCGTTGATTTCATTCAGAAAATAAAAGTGTTTTAGTTTTAGTGTAGGTGTTTGATGTAAGTCATTGAAGCCCTCTCAACACAAACAATGAAATAACGACTTGCCAAGTCATTCCTTTATTTTTGGTTTACCTCAGTACGGCTTATTTAGGTATAGAGCGCTCTATGAATATTATTTAAATTTTACGGAATATAACGCTAAAAATACAGATCCATTAATAACAGCATTTTTTTTTTATAATTTTTGTCGTGTCTTTTAACGCCCAGACGGGTGCATTATATCCAAATGGCTTACGTCTAGGAGATTATGAAGCGGCCATAAATGCTTTGAAATTGTGAGTCCCGGCTAATGACACGTTAAGAGAAGCTGTGCGGATGTGGAGAAAAAGTATTTTGAAGGTAAATTGAAAGATTTTTGGTGGTAAACTGTCGCCATGTCAGTACCTGACTGCAGGGACCTCGAGTATGTCCCACTCGACGGACATGTAGAATTCGGAGAGGTCCACCCCCACCGACACCACGTTACTGCCTGCCTGCTCGTCCATGTGCCTCAGATCCACCTGCATACACACTTTATCACGTAACGATACTATTCATATTAATCTGGTATTTCTTATATTCATTTTCTATCAATAGTTTAAAAAATATTAAAAAGTGTAAAATTGACGATTCAAAAGAACTTGTAGAAATCTATTTGAATAAAGATAATTTGACTTTGACTTTTGACTTTGACTTATTAATATTCTTTCTTTACTGTAAATTACCATTTTATTTAAATTCAAAGTATTTAAGAACATATGGATTTATATTTAATGTGATTTCTAGGATTAAAAATTTAAAAGATTAACATTTCTAATATTTAAATAAATTCTAATAATTTGAAATTGTATTTGGCTAGATATAATATTTCATGGTTGAGGTGTCTAAGATACATACATACCTCGTATGTAACGTTATGTAAAAAAGCAACAACATCAATTACACATAATACAAATATTAATTCATATAGTTTAGTTATTTTTTTAATCTACTTAGTCTACAGTTAACGTGGAGCGAAAACACAATACTTTTGTTGGCTATCGAGCAATTACTTCATTCTAAAACGAAAATATGTAGCTAGTTTTCGCTTTACGCAACTTGAAGTTTTTAATATCACACAGACATTATAATAGTATTAACTAATACAGTTATATGTTTAATTATCACTTTTAATAGTTGTGTTTAATTTAGATACATGCACTTTGTCACACAATGTGTAAATATTTGGTCTAAATGGTATTAATAAACAACAAGTTTTGCTATAACAGACCGTGTGAGTAATGCATATAGGGGAGAGTCTTACAGTACCGGCCGGCATCCAGTACCGGCCAGTGGCAATTTCTACTATCCTACAATAGATGGTGCCGAGATGATCATAGCAAAAGCATGATGCGCTCTTATAAGAACTATGACCCGCGCGGCGTTTATTTGTCGCGACGTGTTTACCGTCAGTGCAAAGAATCGTCTTGCGCGCAATAGACATACGCTACGAAGTTAAAGTTTTGTGGGTGAAATTTGAAGTTTCGAAAAGTATTTTAAAACAAGTCAATACAGGTATGTATATGCTACTTATATGACTATTTAAAAATGTGCTTGCAATCAACTTTTGTTCGTAAAATTATTTTTCGCAATCAAAAATAATATTTATTCCGTGTCCTACAGTACCGGCCACAACGTTGTCCTCCAGTACCGGCCATTCTTTAAGTTACTTTTTTAAAGGGTTTATTTTGCTTACAGGTACATAATAATGCCAAAAGAGAAAAATGATGATGAGACAAAGTAAAAAGGGCACCTGGGATCCTGAACTGTTGATACTGACACTCTAACTGCCCCTCTTTAGCAATCTCACTCTCACACTGAAACAGGACACAAACAGAACAAATCGACCGAGGACTTTAAGGTTGCACTTACAAAACTCTCATCGGTTCCTGGTGCTTCGAAAAGAAGAGCTACAGAACGATGCCGTAAAGCTGAAAGAAGTGAAATTATAACGAGTTCTCTATACAAAAAACCCCTAGAAGAAAAAAAAAACGATAAAAAATTGCTGAATCAGCTAAGCGGGAAAAAAAAAATTCTATTGGAAAAAGCTCTCACGTAAAAAGGTAAAAATTTACTGTCAAAAATCAGCAAAGAATAAAGAGAAAACATGGTCCGTTCTAACAGACCGGTTAAAGAAGAGACAATTCGTCCTTTGTGCCTTGACTCTCATGAAGAGGATTGGATTCAGTGTGGATATTGCAAAGCTTGGGTCCACGAGGCTTGTGCAAATGTATCGGAGTTATTAACTCAATATATTTGCAATTATTTTGTGGTATAAATATTAATACAATTAGTGGCCGGTACTGGAGGACAATTTTTGAATGTTTGATTTTTCCTTGTGTTCAAATTGCAATAAAAAATTGATTATTTCTAAACATATTGATGGTTTATTATTTTTATTGACTGTATAAATAGTTCCTTTACATATATCAGGCAGCATTGAGCATGTAAACTAAGGTGTTTTAATTTATTTATGGATAAACCTTAAGGTGACGGTACTGGAGGACTCTCCCCTAACACTAAATTGGAGCTTTCATCTACTACTCCTGTAAACGTCCTGACGACCTTCAATGTAGATATCGCTAACAACAATACCACAAAGTGTGCCAAGTGGGATGTATCATGTACCTGTGTACAGACGGAGATCAATACACATTAACGACAAATCGACACATTTATCCTCAGTCACAAAATACAACAATATTCGAAATCATGCGAAGAAATAACAACGCTTCAACACAGTTAACACCGAATAACGAATGAACGTGGAGCTTTCGACAGAGTAAACAGGGTGAAGGCGGCCTCCGCATCAAGATGTTTTGACACAAGCGTATCGATTGGGCGCCGCGGCTCGCGCTCTTGTCACTGCCGAGATGGCACATTTAAATGTCAACGATTAATCAAAATGTGGTGCGGAGGGCGAAAGCACCGGCCCCGCCGCGCCTGTGTGTGTCGCGCGGACGCAGCGTCTCTCCGGCTACGAGTACGTACTCGCGCCTCGCGCCACCACGCAACTGTCGAACGATCGCGATCGCGCACACGGCTCGTGTTGGCACGGGGCGCAAGCTACTCTCAAGTGTAGTAACATGCATGCAATCGGCGCCTCGTTAACCAATCCGCGATTACAATCCCGGATTCGATGACGACGCGTCACCGCTACTTGTAACAATTAGCTTCCAATATTGTGCATGTAGGTACATGAATTCCGTGTTAAATATTGAGTGGATTCGTTGTTTTTCTTTTTAATGACACAGGTTGATATCATGCAATGAATTGCCAACGACACCCTTGCAGCTAGTGGAAGTCGCTAAGGGAAAGGTATAAAATATGCAACATGATGACTATTTATGCTCGAAAGTGTATTGAGCAGCAGGTGTGAACTTCACATTGATTGATTCCACGTGCTGTGCTTAACCTGTACGCGTGTAAGGTATCGTGTGAAGCTGTGTAAGAGCTGCGACCGCGTATTGCGGCGAGCGGCCGCCGTGATCGGGAATGCAAGAGGTTCGGAGACAAGCCGGGCCATGCAGTGAGTCAAGTGTACATCGACGGAACGGGGGCATGCAGCAAGCGATTGTGTGCAGTGTGGCCGACGAGTGTCTGTGTGTGGGGCGCGAGCGGAGCCAGCGGAGGGAACGAGTGAAGGAGGGCCGTGAGCTCGGTATGACACCCCTCCACGCCGTCGCGTCGCGAGCGTATCGTAATTATACATTTTAATATTAATCGAAAAGTCAGAGTATAGCGCGGAAAGGCCCATACGGAGCAGGATGTGTTGGAGGGGACGGACAGAGTAATTTTTTGCATCCCATATCACCTGGCAGTTTAATTTTATACCTTTCCGTGTCGAGCGAGGAAGGCCGAACGAGCTAAGTGGAACCGGCCGAGGATAATCTGGAGCATTGGTGGCCACGCACGTCGACATACCGCTACTCCACATACTTTAAACATCACCATCGCAATAAAAAGTATTGTCGCAACATGTCACAGCTTGGGAAGGAGTCGCGGGCGGGGAGCGGGCGCCGCGGGGCGTCGAGCGCGCGCTCTCGCCGGTGCGCTCTGCGCTAGCGTCGTCGTACAGTCAATATGTAAAAGTGAGTTAAACATACCACATGGACAGAAATGTAATAATAATTACACGACGAATTACTTTCGAGCCAACAAGCTATTGCATGGACATCAACCGGGACGGCGGGCCCTACGGCTACGGCCCGCGCGCACGGCACCAAGCAGCGTACAGCGGGGCGTCACCTTGAAGCCGTCATACGTCCAGCTGCCTAACTTAAGCACACAGGTTTGCACGTCGTAAGGAAAGAACTCGACGTCGATCGAGCACGAAGACTTATAGACGGCGGGCGGCTGCCACACCACCATGCCATTGTAGTAGACGGTGGCCTTGGTCATCAACGTCACCTCGTAGTTGCCGTCAGCGCTGCGGACAAACAGAGCGGTCAGCGAGAGCGGTGAGGGAACCTCGCACAATTACCTTGAATCCGTCGTATGTCCAGCTACCGAACTTAAGAACGCATGTTTGCTCGTCGAAAGGAAAATATTCCACGTCTATTTCGCAGGAAGACTTGTAAATCGCGGGTGGCTTCCATTCCACAAGCCCCTGGTGATAGATGGTCGCCTTGGTCGCCAACGTTACTTCGAAGTTGCCGTCGGCACTGCAATGTTAACGCACGTTTACAAGCCGGCACGCGGCCCCTAGGTTACACTTCGTCACCAGCTGTACACTAGTACGTCAAGTGTGCGTTAAAGTTGTGTTCTGATCATGTTTATCGTGTTGGAATTGTGTATCTTCTCAGTGTACCTTCTTTTGGCTAAAATTGACTATTAGCAGCGTTTCCTTTTTTCTTGTACGTATAATGTTCACAGTGCGACATTATTGATTTTCATCACTTCGTGCTACATTTTGGGCTAGGCAGAACTGTTTTAAACTCTTTTATTTTCACATTTTGTTTCGCGAAATTTTACTATAAACTGAGATAGAAATAACATTTTATGCGTTCGGTCATAATTTGTTTTATTATACATTCAAAAATTACCTACATCAATATAATCTCTTGTTTTATATATGTATATATTTTCGATAACATACGTACGGATTACCTTTAGTCGTCTCCAGGAGCCAATAGTCACACCGGCAATTTAGTTTGAATAAAGCAGTGCAAACATTGAAGGCAACTAAACACAGTTAAAATTAGCAATACCTAACAATAAATCAAAATACTATTCATTTAGCTACAACATATTAGCTATAGATACGACACGTAAGGTACATGCATTTAGATTGTATTTATTTTAAAATTTTATTGAAATGTTTTTACATTGTTAGCATTTTTATTTCATACGATAGGTGTTATAATTAAAAAAGTGGTAGGAAGCATGTATGAATTGATGATTCTAAATAAAATACCATTAACTTTACATAATCCAACACAAAAGGAAACCCTTTGAGTCGGTTTTAGGACTAAAGGTAAAAAGGTGCGCATTAGTTGCCGCTGTTGGTCGGGGACGGGGAACGGAAATGAGCTAAGATTGCTATCCCGGCCATTTATCAAAGTCCGACACTTCTACGCGTTAGGTCACTATGGAATGAATGCTGGCAATACAAAAATATGTTTCTATTGGATGAATATGTAAATAGACATTAGATTTTATATAAAATTGATGATGATATTTCTATCTTTTATGTGCAGGATATGGAAGACAGCTCTACGAGAAAAGGCAAATAACTGCTCATCAGGCAATAACTGTAAAAGCCACCGTAGATTTGTTTGTTGTACCTTCTTTGAAATGGTAACTAACAGTAGGTACAATACATACGCAAACTATGCTTACACCTACATACAACTAAAAAAAAACGCGTGTTTAAACTCACTGCAATTCTTTTTTAAGTTAAACAACTACACAGAATATAAATAAATAATCGCCTATAAAATTAATATTACTTTCAAGTTGTAAACTACATAATGTATTCCTTATATTTATTAAAATAATGAAATTATAGCGATTATAAAAATCAAAAACACATGCAAAGTGTCAAAGTTGTCTGAAGTTTTATGAGTGTACATTGGACTGGAAGAAGGAAAGAGTGGTGCTTCTTCCTATCGCGCTACAATATAATGGGTAGGGTATAATGACAACGACGATATCCGATCTCGGCCGACTACGTGCCTGGAATAGTAAAGCTGAGTTACAAAGGAATACCAATAAGAGACATTAATAATTCTTTTTAACAGCTTATTGTGTTAAGGTAGCGAATTGGGTAATCTGCTACGTATTTAGTATTTTCAAGACAAAATTGTCCTATTGAGCGTTGCTACGTTATATTGACATCCAATGCTGGTTTGGTTTTCTTTCTCGTAATTATGTTAATGACTGACAATTTCGTGGTGATAGCATTTAATGTGTGTAATTTTAGTGTCCGTAACAGATAATAAAGTGAATATGAAATCTATACAAATAAATAAAATTGGAGTGTCTGTTTGTAATATTGAAATAACCGCTTTTTAATAAATGCATATGGTACATATACCAAAATAACATTCATACATACATACATAAACTCACGCCTGTATTCCCCGAAGGGGTAGGCAGAGGTGCATTACTGCACCCACGTTTCGCCAGGTATGTATCAGTCCCACGTAATAGGGCGCGAGCCTATTGCCGTTTTTCGGGCACATTTCCAGACTCCGTGCTGTTACTGAGAATTTCCTAATGGAAAAACCCAATAACACTTTGCCCGACCTGGGAATCGAACCCAGGACCTCTAGATCGCACTGCACATACTTGTACCGCGAGACCACGAGGCAGTCATATACCAAAATAACGTTTTTTCCATTTTTTGTCCGTCTGTTTGTTTCGGCTAATCTCTGAAACGGGTGGACCAATTTTAACAGGACTTTCACTGGCAGATAGCTGATGTAATAAGGAGTAATCACATTCACATTTAGCCTAAGTTACTCCTTATTACATCAGCTATCTGCCAGTGAAAGTCCTGTTAAAATTGGTCCACCCGTTTCAGAGATTAGCCGGAACAAACAGACAGACAGACAAAAATTTTAAAAAACGTATTTTGGAATAATATGTATGGTGTATACATCCATATGCATTTATTAAAAAGCGGTTATTTCAATATTACAAACAGACACTCCAATAATACATTAAAGAATCGGCTGTTAGGCGGAACGAAGTTCGCCGGGTCAGCTAGTAATTAATATAATGGGAACATATTATGATTTAAATTAATTATTCATTCGACCACCTACGTAAAACCATTTCATGCGAAAGTTTAACAATACTAATATTTGATGAATAGTTATAAAGTATTTATTTTAGTGTTTACTAATTATTTTTTAAGTTGATAAAATGACTGATTGCTAAACTACTATCCTTGTTTATGATATTATTTACTCATCAATATCTTGTGGATTTTATTTCTTAATTGAAATATTATACTACTGGAATGCTTATCCAGTAGAGTAAGCATACAAGAAAATACGACAAAATTTCCATTTACAAAATACCTACTAAATTGACTCTACCATAGTAACGAATTGAAAAATCTTTAAACTGTCTCCTTTTATGTATAAATTTATGGCTAAAAAAATCTATAAAGCTGAGCTAGGTACGTCAGTTTAATCTCGATACGGAAACTGAGTTATAAAATAAAACGTAGGAGGTGCGCGTCATACTAGTGCCTACTTGAAATACTTGCTTTCAGCTTTTTTTGGCCCATTTTGTTTCGCCTCATCATTCTCATCTTCATCTCCTCATTTTCTATTTATAAAATATAATGAGAAAATTTGATATTGAGTTACGCATGTTCTCTATATATAAATTTATCAGTCCTTTAAAAAAAGTAAAACAAAAGCGTTTTCGTTTCGCTAATCTATTTCGTCCCGCAGCCTAATCGAACACATAAATTGAAAAGGACTGTTTAAACGATATGAACCGTAAACCAGTAGTCTTTAGTTTTTTTTTCTTAAAGGATTATTATCATAATACAGCAGTGTGACACATTTTTACATTAAATTTAAATCTATACAAATAAATAAAATTGGAGTGTCTGTCTGTAATATTGAAATAACCTCTTTTTAATAAATGCATATGGATGTATACGTACACGGTACATATACCAACATAACGTTTTTTACAATTTTTGTCTGTCTGTTTATTCCGGCAAATCTCTGAAACGGGTGGGCCAATTTTAACGGGACCTTCACTGGCAGATAGCTGATGTAATAAGGAGTAACTTAGGCTATAATAAAATAATTAAAGAATCGGCTGTTTGGCGGAACGAAGTTCGCCGGGTCAGCTAGTTTAATATAAATTGAAATCGGCACTGTATTTCCCGTACAGAAGCTGGTGCAAACACGACGGTCGCGAATGTGATGTGATTCAGCAAAATGTGATTTGCAAAATGCAATTATACTGTGGCAACTATGATCCGTCGCTCCACCTACACATACTAAACAAATTATTTTATGGCTTTCAGTGCAATTTGTTGTCGGAACACAAATCTGTTGATGGGTTGAAAGTATTTCAATCATTTAAATTTAAGCACTTTATGAAATATATTTGAATAGGCAATGCTCTAATCATGAGTAATATGTGATAGAAGTGTGTTCTATACCTAAATATAAATTTATATATATTCCTCTTATTATTGCTACTTTTTGTAATAAATTTTGTATTTTTTTTTGTCCGTAGTAATTTAGTGAACAAAAGTTATTGTTTTCGTTACTAAGTTGTACCTATTTTTTTACATAACACTTTGCAGAGTGTCTGTTGAATGCCTATTAGAGTATTCCTGCCGAGTCAGTTTATGCGAATTGTATTATTCGAGAATAGTCGATAATGTGAGAGTGTAAGTGTAATAACTCAAATTAAATAACATAAAATGTTTGTATATATATATATATATATATATATATATATATATATTCTGATTAGATATTCTGATTCTTAATTAAATTTTGTGTTTTTAACGCGGATGAAGCAGCGCATTAATTGTACATTTATTATTTATAACCTATAAACGTCCAAACAACATTTAAAATCCTACTACCTACGTAATTAATGTTTCATACAACCGTTGAACTGTAAATTACTAATATAACTAGTATACAGTTTATCGTAGCGAATTCAACTTTGAAAACATTTCAAAGTTTTCCCATTGGACCAAAGTAGTACAACGGAAAAGTAACAATTTTACGCTTTCCCAAATCATCCGTGAAACTAACTTGGTGTTGTTTGAAGTTTTGACGTCTGCTCGTGCAAAAAATAACACGTTGCGTTAAAAGCTCACGCACTCACAAACCTGTCACCATGGAGTTATTTATGAAATTAATATTGCGCCACGCTCGCCTCATGATATTATTTATTTTCAATTAAAGTAATTAGTCCGGATCGCTGCTTCATCCGCAAATTTATTTTAATTTTTAATTTATTTTGGCGCGTTATCTAATGGGGAGTGGTTTAAGAGGCTCACTTATTGTAGAGCACGATGTCGGGTCTCCAGATGTGGTCGGAGGGCACATGCAGCATGTGGACCCCGCCGTACTCGCGCGGCTCCCAGCGCAGCTTGTAGTCGTACCACGACTGCTCCACCCACAGGTTCGTTGTCATTATCTGATTCTTGAGATTCTGCAAAAAGTAGTTATCTTACTAATAATATATATGAAAATTAAGGGATTTTATTTAAATTTTATTATTTGACACTCCATTAAATTCGACACAAAATTAAATTCGACTGCCTCGTGGTCTCGCGGCTCAAGTCTGTGCCTTGCGATCTGGAGGTCCCGAATCCCGGGTCGGGTAAAGCAGAGAGTTCTCAGTAGCAGAACGGAATCTGGAAATGTGGTCGAGGAACGGCAATAGGCTCTTCCCTATTAAGTGGGGCTGATACATACCTACCTGGCGAAATGTGGCTGCAGAAATGTACCTCTGCCTACGTTATGTACGTTATTATAATTAAGCTTTGTTTATAAATTTTGGGTTTGCTGTTGTTACGGTACCAACGCTCATGTTTTACAAAGGTATAAATTTTACTGATCTAGTCAAATAAAAAAAAAATTTCTGAATAATCTTCAGGTTTATGATTCATTAATTACTACTACTGCTTCGGAGCTCCTTATAAAGAAGGAACGCCTACAATAAATTCAGCGCGCGTCGTTGTCTGCACTCCTAAGATTTGTGTGTGCTGTATACTTGTCCACTGAATGTGAAAGCTCCCTCATGGACTCTTAAGCCACAATGCTTTAACAGTCGCCAGTAGTAATAAACGTACTTGGTCTGCTTCACTGCAGGTGGAAAGGCAACCGCGTTGAGTTTGCTGAATTACTACGCAATCACACCTCACAATACGAATTTAAATGTTGTTCTGTGGAGTTTCACGGTATTTATCATAAAATTATAACCCTATAGTCGTCGGGCAATTTTTAATTTTGAATTCCGATCTCATTGTAGGTAAACAGTACATTTTTATGGGATAAAAGGTAGAATATATTATTTTCCAAGGTTCCATGTATGTCGATACCAAATATCATTAATATTAGTCTATTCATTCCAAATCATACAAGAGCACAAATATTTTCCTTTACAGTATTAGTATAAATTGTTTGATCAGGTAAGTCAGATAGAGCCCGTTTCATTTCTATATTCAGTCCAAATAAAAGCGATATTCAGTCCTTCTCACAATCTCTGTTTATCCAGACTGTCTCGAGGTTAAACTGCCTCCTTGATCTCGTAACTAAACTTTCGTGTGTATTCGAGAGGTTTAAGCTTCGATTCCCGGACGACTACAGGTTACTGGGTTTTCCCGTTAGGACATTTAAGTAACAACTCTAAGTCTGGAAATGTTCATCTTTATCTAGATACTGGCAAGAGAATACCTACCTATGTATATTAGCAACCGGGGTTGCAAAAAACACCAACAATCTAGGGTTAATATAAATATGTCTAATTCGAGATAATAATTTGATCAGTCACATTTTATTAACTCAGTAGCAATTCGTTGAAAGTAACAAATGGAATATTATGTTGTTCCCATTTTCCAATAATGCATAGCCGCTTTAATTTTAATATTTATCACACTCTATCAATACATTGTTACTTTTACTTTTGTCAATGTCCTTAAAGTAAAACATAATTAGTCGAATCGATCTTTTAGGCGTGTAAGCATACTTATTTTTTCAAATCATTCCAGGTATCAAATTATAAGTTAACCATTTGACAGCCCCGTGGCGCAGTTGGCTAGACACCAGCTTGCGAAACGAGAGGCCGCGGGTTCGATCCCCGCACCGAGAAAATGTTTGTGTGATCCACAAATATTTGTTTCGGGTCTGGGTGTGTGTGAAACCAAAAAGGCTCTCGTAGTTTCTGATATCCACGACACAGGACTTGTATCCTAGTGTGGGGTCAGAACTATGTATGTGACTGTTGGGTGTATTTATTTATCACATGTATAAGTTACTCATGGATATATTTAAAAAAATTAGAGAACTGAATACCGTATAACCGAATAACCGTTATAATATTAACCCAAATTATGGGTTAAGCGTGGGAACTATAACAACCGCATATATAAAATACTCGGCAGCATTTAACCTTTCTCCAGCAAACAAAACAATAAAGCCGCAGAATTTAAGCGCAACCTCCATTGTCCTACCCTGCTAGTTACAGTAACATTTTGCATATTGTTCTCTTCGTATTTTCATTTCATTTATTTTAATTATATGATAAACTGTATTCGCTTTTCAAATGTCAATGAAATAAATAAATTGAGTGTTATTAAAAATGTGAATGCACCGTTTTATAATCCCATGAGTATTTTTTGAAGTTACGTCGATTCGGCGTTGAAGCTACTTAATAATTCATTTTAAAAATCTTTTACAAAATGGTGAACTATGTCAGATCAGATTTATACATCACTTAGATAGTAGGCTAGCGAGAGACAGCTTCCATTATAATAATTGAGATAAAAGCGTCTTTACCGCAATCTCACCACTTCTTGCCTAGCGTTTACACCCTGTCAGTGATTTTGAAAACTTATTTGTGAAACTTTTTATGGTATTGCCGTTCATAGTGCTTTGTTTTTAAACATTGTTTTTGTTTTAACTAGCCTATCTGCTGTTCAGTTTGCTTAGTAAAAGAAGGAGTTTCTTTTCGCTACCTATTATTATGTTGAACACTTCGCTATGGTTGACTTAAGTATTCTTTGTTAAACGGGTTTGTTCAGTGCTTACCGTGCCGCAAAAAATTCTGTTGAAATTATTTAAAGAAATAATAAGAGATGCCATCGCTTTAAGCCTTAAACTTGTTAAAATGTTTACATTGTTGAGTTGCTTTGTTTTTAACAAATTATAGAAACCTTTGCACGGAAAATTAACCAACTTGCAATTTAAATCATATTTAATAAATACAACTTTTAGTTTTACCTTATTACAGGCAGATCACATAAATACAAATTAACCAGCACATAAACGTTTATACTAATGTATTTATGTGAGCAAATGTATATTTTAATGAATTATAATATGTGTAAGTAGTATGTTAATGGCAGTCGAAGCTATTAGTGGTGCTTATGGGTGTGTTGTTCTCTCTCGTAGAATCTCGGAGGGTGAATATTTTATTCTCTGCGGGGCGTTATCACCGTCTGTGTTTTCCCAAAGGATATTAGATTTCTCTTACGACTACCGAGACCTTTAGTACGCACTGAGTGAAGACAACTTTAGCTGCCTTTTATCCATTTCATTATTGAAATATTCGTATAATGCTTGACTGGTTATTGGATGGTGTCGAAGTTACTACAGTAACAAGAAATAAAATTAACGCACATTTTTATTACATAGGCATCTGCTGTGTATAGGCCAATGTAGTGAAGGATTTCTAGAAAGGGACTTCTGACTACTATTGTAGCATTATTTAAAATCTCAATGAATAGGGCAGAAAAAAATACCGAGGAGAGTACCTACTCATGAAAATAAGCATAAAGCTACTATGACGTAGGCATTCCCTAAGGAAGGATTTTGAGATGCAAGCTATATAAGATTAATAACTTTTCAGTTTAAAATACACGAATTTCTTCAATCAAAGGCTACAACTTAGTATTTTCTTTCTAAACCGAACCCTGTAGTCTACGCGGACGGAGTCGCGAGCAAAAGCTAGTTCCTATATATAATTCTATCTTGCTAACAGATAAAAACCATGATCAGCTTGTCTACGAAGCTTAATAATTAGAAGGGTCAATCTTGACCAGTCTCGGCATTTATGTAAGAACCTTAGGACGCTCCAGTGCGACAATTAGGGCATATCTCCTACATAATGCAGTCTGTTGCGGCTTAAGTGGGGCTTACGCCAAACGATAGATCCTACGAAGACGATGAATTTACACACAATCTCTCATCAGAAGCTTTATTATCGATCGCACTCGCTTGCCGCATTTCAAATTAGCTTCAGGTTACTATTACGATAAACTATTATTAGTGTACTAATAAAGTTGGTAGTTACCAGTAACGTGGATAGTTCACGAATTATAATATTACGTACCTACCTATTAGTCTGAGTATAATGTTAGAGCTTGTTATCTATGCTATGTTTCGATGTTTACGGGTGGAAGTTGAATTTGTTATGCTAGGTTGTACAGCTTCGAAACAAACTAACAAACTCCTTTACATCAATCAATTTTAAATAGTATTTCTTATTTTCTTCATTTAAGCGATGGAGGAAACGTAACTCCAATAATGATCTTCAATCATGAAAGAATCATAATCAGCTCTTTTGCAGAAAAAAAAATTTGGATACGAAAAATAAAAATACCTGTATTGTTCTTTACGTAATTGCGTGTAGGTACAACGGGAAAATGTAATTAGCACCTCATTTGCCAGGGATATAATTTTCATTAAGCAAAGGCGCAAAAACCTCACCCCAAAGCCCACCTACATTTTATTTCATTCAATGTTTATTTTAAAAAGCTCAACAACGGGCGCACATTACATTATTATGGAAACGTATCGGTCAACCTTCTTTGGATACAAAGAGGCATGTAACACGGGTGCAGTATATGAGATTCAAATATGTTCTACTCGTAATACGTGTATACTATAAATCGCCTACACTTTTTTTTCAATTTCTTCATAATTCGCAATTTAATACGTTTAATCCATAAAGAAACCATTAATATAAAGAAATGGAAATAGATTCGAAATATTCATTTTTATCGTAGCATCAGGTCTTTGTGGACTGCAAAAAGAAGATTTTTTTCCGATTCTGCTATAGCTGCCCTGAAAAACCACTGACCGAAGTGAGGTTGTTTTCTCACTGTTGTATTTTAGTTTCATAAAAAATTGCTCTAAATTATGAAAAGTAAAATAATGTACATTGTATGCTGAATATCATTCTATTCTATTCTATAATAACCTGGCTACTTTGAATAAAAATAATATATTTTAATAAATAAATACCAACAACCAAAACAATCATAAGGGCGAATAAAAACCAGCATAGAAAATGCTTTGTTTTTCAAAGTCGGCAATGGCATATAAACCAAAGGCTTTCTGTCAATCTAATTAATTCATTCTACGCTCAAATTTATAAGAGCCTTACTTTAAACGCGGACTTGTTTTTCGTTTATGATTATAAATTATATGATTACAAAAAACAGAGCTGTTACTATAAATAAAATTAGTCTGTCCTAAATTTAAACTTTAAATCTAAGACTAATAACCTCTAAAAACCTCTTCTTTCTGGTACAGACACATTGGCAATTGTTCTTGGCTTGCGATGAACACGTCATATGCACTCTCTTAAACGACTCTTAAAAGAAATATTTACGAAAATGGTTATAGATTCTGAAATATTTTCGCAATTATAATACCTTTTCTACTTTTTGATACAAGAGTAAAAATCTTGTATATGATCTTTTTGTGAAATTACCCGGCTATATTTTTATTCTTTGAGTTAAAGTAAGCTGGGGCGTAAAGCGATTACCCGGGTACGTGACGAGACGTCTATAACCGGCACGCGCGCCTATTGTAGCTTTTGTTGGCTTTTGTTAGGTAAACCCCTTTGACCGCTACCTGGGAACGGTTCGCATAATATCCCTCGGGATTAGAACTGCAGTATCGTTTGTATCCTGTTAATTAATAACTTCTTTTTTATTATTTTATTCATGACTACGGTCCGCCCTTTGTAACCCGGTGTTCACGTTTGTTTAATTTTTTTATGTCATTGTCTCGCGTTTAATAAGCAACAAAAAGGAACGCGTTTTTGATTAATCATTTGACATGTACCTAGGTAATATTTGACTGTAAAAAAATATTTAAGCGAGCAATTTTATATATTTGTCAACTGTTAAGTGCTTATAACTATTAATAATTTATAGAAATCGATTAAATGTAAGACTTTAAGATGCATAAAAGTGAAAAAAGTTACAAATATATAATTATTGTTGTTAGGCGTGAGGTTGTTAATGTATGAAATTGTTGTATTATATTTATTAATCAACTTAGATAAATTGTGCAGGCCTTGATCAAGCATGGAATAGTGCCGTCTAAACCTACATTTAGTTGAGAATTTTTATTATTACCTACACTGTAAGACAACTGGAAATTTCTTAAAAACCTACCAATTCTCCTTCCATATTTTTTTTTGGGTAAGTGATTTTGAGGTTCGCCGCCATCAACCAACACTTAATCTACTAGTATCTCGTAATTAGTCTAGCTTTTAAAAGATGGCTTAAGGCTTTATGGAATGAGAGGACATAGACAATTTTTGGACTTCTGCCAATCTCATATACATGAACCAACGAATGAAACATTGCTGCTGCTGTCGTTTCATTTCGGTACAAAATATGTCGATGTTTAGATGTCCCATAGCGAAAAGAGCCATAAACTTCTCAGTTGCAAATGGTCGACCCACTATTTCACACGGATCCTGCTATAATAAGTTTAGGAGACTTCGTTGATGCTACTCACTTACATCACTTTCCTATGACGAGATAAGCGTTCGTCACTCCGCAATTAATATATTGGTACAAATATTTCTGAGAGCGTTTCGAGAAGTGTTTTAGATATAAACTGCTGTAGCTTACAACTACAATATACATGTATATACAACGTAAATAAAATTAAAACACTACACATCTTGAAGAAAGGAAGTTGCCTATATTCTCTGTCGTACTAACTTTTGAAATGAGATCGCTATCGCTCACTATTGGGTAGCTTTTTATTCCGACGACGGAATAATTTTTATTTGATTTGGCTAGGCAAGTGATTTCAAAGAAATTGATTATTGAATTTACAACTAATACGCAATCATCTCAGAAATAGCTCTTAGTTGTAGAACAAATAAATCTCGGTCCAATCCAAGTTCCTACTAAATACAACCGTCCACATGTTACATACTACAGCTTAGATATCTGCAGGACGGTATAGTGGTCTAAATATAGAGTGTTGTAATGAAATTCTTGTAATTAACATACTATGCAATATCATTAAATACAATTTATATTACCCTGTAGGTACCTCAACTGTCTTAGGCATGAAGTTTTACTTCTAAGAAATAAATATGGTGCTACATTATTGTAACAGGATGTGTAAACTAGTTTCTCTAATGAAATGAAAACAAATGAAAGTTTTTTGAATGTACATAATATGATGTTGTGAAGACTGTAATTGTAAAAGTATCTGCTGCAAAAAAAACTTGTTTATATAAGACTATCCTTAATACAGTCTTATTGCAACACTACTTACTCCCCTGAAAGGAGTTTGTGAAGAATGTATTCGATAGCCAAAATCTCATTAAACCAACCATCTGCACTGCAAAATGTAAGGCGTGGAAAAATTTACAACCAAGTCAAATGCGTTCGGGAAATCGGTTCGACTAGCGCGTTCCACAACTGCATCACAATGAATACTCTAAAGAACCGATCAACTACATCTCTCCCCTTTTTAATAATAGATCCAAGCTTTGTATTGCACGCTTCGCAACTATGTAGTAATTCCAAAGTCAGCACGAATGGAAAAGATTTTGATTCATCTAGCATGTAACATTAATCTTTGAACTAGTTCGTCAGTCTCTTAGATAGTGTCTTACTTTTGTAATGTTGAAATTTTCTGATAAAGCATGAAGAAGCAATTAGGCACATCTGTATAAAATGACAATCCTCAAGAGGTACTCATGCCTCTCGTTAGTCAAAGTTGTTTTAGTTAGGACTATGCTTTTATATGGCGTCTTACAAAAGGAAAACTTGGTAGTAGTAGTACGTTCACTGCTATAAGCCAGTGAATGCAATCGACTGCCTGGCTGTCCGCTACATCAGCTATTTTAGGCTTCGCATTTTAACAATGCCTTCCATTCTAGTTATTTTTTGAAAAGTCTGCAGCTTATATAGGTATATATGTCTTAACATTTTATGGTTTGATAAATCAATTTCATCTTAAGATATATTTTAAATCTTCTTATAAGATATCTGTATTCACGTATGTAGCATAATATGTAGTAGCCATGATTATGATGAGGGCCGGTTCCCAGCAGTGGTACTTACTTTAAAAATTACCAATATCAAAGATAAAAAATAATATAATTCGGAATATTCTTGAAATTAAAAAGTACATTCATTAGGAACTTTTGTCCAAATGTTATTAAACATAGCAATATAAAACATAAATTCCATTACATAAATAGGTACGAATAAATTATGATAATTACATTAATTACGTGTTTACACAAAATTAAGATTCAGTTATTTTCTGATGTTTTTTAAAAAAACTGGGTTTTAATATATTTTAATGGTGGTTAATATAGGCCTTTGATTCGTGTTTTTTTTTCAACATAAATAACGTTATTTTTGTTTCACGACACCCGTCTGTTCGAAATTCATTATAATTATTTATGTATATGTATCAAAGAAGACATCTATTTCATCCGTAACGTGTCTACAGGATCGTTATATATTTTATGCTTGAGAAGGACGGTATAAATAGTCATATAGTGCTATTCCATTCACCTTATTATCATTATAGGTATATGAGAATTGTCGTTGATTTATGTGTACACGAAGGCAGCGCAATACTGTGAAGCGGCGAGACCGGTCTATACAAATAGAGGTTTTGAAAGTATCTATATTTTCACGGTTACTACAATTCTGAAAACATAAGAGTGCTACAAAACTGGGTCGCGTGCCTGAGGCGTTGATGCAATTCACGTCTATTTAAATTCCAAATGCGGTGCGCAAGTGCAAGCAAGGTATGCACCCACACTGCACCCTGGCCATTCCTCGATGTAGGTCACTCTGGGCTGATGGATATCACCGGCCCGCGTCCGAACTCGGCGCAGCAGCGGCAGTGCTCGTGGCCTGTATGAGTATGTAACGAAGTGAACTTACAACATCGATGAGCTGGCTGAGTTTGAGTTTGATGCAAACTCGGAGGACGTCAGTTGTGTTGACGACCGGGCGCACTAATTTGTTGTAGTTAGAGAGGAGGTCGTCGTAGAGACGCTTGGCGTCGGGGTTGCCGGCGGTGGCGGCGCGGAGCAGGCAGCAGGCCGCCAGCCACCATACGAGCGCGGCCATCAGCTCGCGGGCTCGGCCATCGTTACGTAAACGCTCGTGGAGACGAGGGCGGGCGGCCCGGGCGCGGCGCGGCGCTGACTGCCGCCCTGCGCGCCCCTAAACACCCCCCCGGCGAACCCCCGGTGACCCCCCGGCGAACCCCCGCACACGCCTCCACCGCCGACAGCCAAAGAATCATAGCCCGACATGCGACTCTTTTGTGTTGCTGCTCTATGATAGCTTTAATTAACACGAAACACGTAACGAATGTGCACCCATTTGTGTGTGCCACTGAACTCAATTAATTAATGCTATTATGAAATTGTCATCAATGAGTCCTTTAATGAGTAATGAAATACAAAAAAGTTAGATTGTTTGCATTTTGCATATTTCTATTTCTTTTAACTATAAACTTTGCTAAATATATTTTACGAGTACAAACGTAGTTAGTTCTGAGTAGTAATTTATTTCCTCAATTATGATACCTAAATAAATTAACCTCGCCATCGTCGGATGCACTGATCCCATGAATATTGTGTGAACATAGCCTAAAAGAAAATACGCTTTACAAATCAGGGAGTACCTACCTAGTATTTAAATGTAATTTTAATGGGGCCGCGGCGGCGCTCGACGGGTGGAAATATCGCGGCGGCTCGGCGCGGCGCAGGCGAAGGCTTCGCTGAGATGTCTGATCTGTGCCCTCGCTCTGCTCGTACTCTCTCTATAAATAAGTATACGAGTCGATAGCGCATCGCATTCCTCTGCCCGGTGTTTGTTGACGCTTACAACGCAAACCTTTTATCTATGATACTACGATACGCGGACGGACATCGCTTTTCGGATATATTAGATTTATATTTCATAAACGGATAAAATGTGTCTTGCAATTTAAACAAACGAGTATTTTTCTTTTTTGATGCGTTAAAAGCAACCGATCCTTATATATGTTATTAAAGCACAAATGAGCGTTTTTGTTTGTTACGCTTTTGCAAATAACAGAATTGATTATGATAAATTTTGGTACAGAGATAGTTCTAACCCTGAACATTTCCGCAATTTAATGTTAAATGAATTCGTAAAAGGTGCCCGAAGAGCACAGGGTAGATTACAACGCAGCATGATAAACGGGTAATTCACTAGCATAAATTACAAGTAAGCGTGCCTCGACCAGCAATGGATACACTTACAAACATCAAATTATTTCATGAAATAAACTCGCCTTTAAATGCACATCAGAGAGTTTCAGAACGCCGATAGTTGAATATATTTTCTACAGTGATGTATATAATATGGTTTTTAATGGAAAAAAATATAGAATAATAATTTCAATAGTAAATAACTCATGCATTTAAAAGTAGGTACATAGTTATGTTTTTGATATTACATTATGATTTGAGAAGGATAAAAAACTTCAAATGCTCGGATAGACTTAAGACACAACCCAACTAAACATAAATCAAAATTACACGAGAAAGGTCTTAGATTCATGACCGCACGCTCGGAACACACAGAAACGTTTCTTATTTACAGGATATGGGAGTCCTAGATCCAATAAGTACACGCTGTTTACAGTCAGACCTCGTAAAGAACGCTGCACGAGCTCTTTTACTTTTCGGTATAAAAATGACTCGTACATAAAAACACATTTATCGGTCAAACACTTAGGCTGAGGTCCGATTGGTCGTCAGGTCGTCACAAAGTGCCTTTTAGATAAACCCGCCCACTTTATCCAATTTTGTGTCTTGTAAAATACATGACTTTTCACTTTCGTTATCGTTGATGTTGAGAAAAAATCGGCAAGTATTACGCCAAAATGTCTGGCTCAGTTAATGTAACTTATGATTCTACGCTTAAACTTTTATTAATATTTTTTTATAATAGGACGATTGTTAGCAATTTTTGCAATCGCGAATCCGATTCCTATTTTGAAATTACTGCAGTAAATTTACGTCTAAGTCACGCTGTACGTGGAATATAACAGTTATCTTAGTAAATCAATAGCTATTTAAGTATTCATCATGTTTTTATGAAGATTTTTCTTTTTGTGCAATAAAGAATATGTAATTTGTTTAGTCAAGTAATGGAGCACTGTATTTAACATTTTCAAGGTGTATTAATTCTTATAGTATAAGTAGTATACATAGGTACATCTGCGATATCCGGAGTTGATTCCCAATTCATAAATCCTTACTAATATTATAAATGCGATTGTAACTCTGTCTGTCTGTCTGTCTGTCTGTCTGTCTGTCTGTCTCGCTTTCCTGTTAAAACTACTGAACCGATTTAAATGAAATTTGGTACACAGATAGGTTGGAGCCTGGGAAAAAACATAGGATACTTTTTATCCCGGAAAATGTAGTATTCCCGTGGGAATGGGAATAAGTAGCTCTGTCAATATTCTGCTTTTACGCCTAAACCATTTGACCGATATGAATGAATTCTTTTACAGACATAAATGTGATCCTATAAAGTAACATAAAATACATTTGATCCCGGGAATATGTAGGGTTCCCGGGGGATGAGCATATAATGTAATGCGAAAGTAACTGCCTGTGTTATGCTTTCTCGCCTAAGTCATTTGACTGATTTCGATGATTTTTAGTATGGGAGTAGATGGAACTCACCAAAGCAACATAGGATACTTTTTATCCCGGAAAATGTAGTATTCCCGTGGGAATGGGTATAAGTAGCTCTGTCAATATTCTGCTTTTACGCCTAAACCGTTTGACCGACGTGAATGAATTTTGGTATGGATATAAATGGAACCCTATGAAGTAACATAGACTATATTTTATCCCGGAAGTATGTAGGGTTCCCGTGGGATGCGCATATATTGTAATGCGAATGTAACGCTGCCTGTGTTATACTTTCTGGCCTAAACCATTGGACTGATTTAGATGATTTTTAATATGGGGCTAGATAGGACCCACCGACGCAACATAGGATATTTTTTATCCCGGAAAATGTAGTATTCCCGTGGGAATGGGCTTTCACGCCTATACTATTCACCCGATTTATATGATTTTTGGTTTGAATACAAATGGGGCACTATAAAGTAACATAAGCTACATTTTATCCCGGGAATATGTAGGGTTCCCGTGGGATAAGCATATATTGTAATGCGAATGTAACGCTGCCTGTGTTATACTTTCTGGCCTAAACCATTTGACTGATTTAGATGATTTTTAGTATGAGACTAGATAGGACCCACCGACGCAACGTAGAATATTATTTATCCCGGAAAATGTAGTATTCCCGTGAGAATGGGCTATCACGCCTATACTATTCGCCCGATTTATATGATTTTTGGTTTGAATACAAATGGGACACTATGAAGTAACATAAGCTACATTTTATCCCGGGAATATGTAGGGTTCCCGTGGGATGAGCATATATTGTAATGCGAAAGTAACACTGCCTGTGTTATGCTTTCACGCCTAAACCATTTGTCCGATTTGAATGAATTTTGGTATGGACATAAATGAGACCTTTAAGGGACATAGGCTATTTTTTTAAATAATTCAATAAGTGCCATATCGGGCACTTAGAAGACGATAGGTGGCATTAGACCATTTAAGATTCTAAGGATTCATTAAGTTACGTTGAATATAGTTAAGTGCGGTTAAGTGTCATAAGGTGATCTTAAGTTTACTTAGGTGACGTTAAACGCACTTAGGTTACTTACTTGCCATTATTAGATTGGTATTGGTACTGGGTGGTTTTAAGTTCTCTTATGTGATATGTGATTTTGAAGAGTTTACCCATAAGTAACTTTAAGGAAGATTATGTGCGGTTATGTACAATTAAGTGACGATAAGTTTTATTGGTGTATGTTAAGTGACGTTAGGTGCTATTAGTGGATGGTGAGTGACGTCAGGTGCCATTATCGGATGAATCAGATTCCATTAGTCGAATCCATAAGGCTACAAGTGCCGTTATTGGATATCACGCGACGACAGGTGCCATAATTGGCACTTATGGCAATTTTAGAAGAATTTTAGTGGAACTTAAGGAATAGAAGAGCTATTTTTCCGTTTTATGAATTTAGGTGCCATTTTTGGAACTGAAATTGCGAAAGGCACCATTATTTGAAGTCAGTATCCTGGATGACTTGAATTCACGTTAAATGCCATTTAGCACTGTGGAGTAGTGGTGACTGGTACCGGTACAGTAAAATGTTATCATGTGCATTTTTATGGGGCTCGGTGTCATTATGCGATGTTAAGTGCCATTATACGCACCTAGATGACATTAGATACATTTTCGCGATAAATTTATGAGACGATCTGAGGTTATGAAAAATGTCATAATGTCACTTGAGACGATTCTCAAAAATAGAAATGACCTCCGGTGGTGAACTACTGCAACAATTAGTGTAATTTTTGATTTATAGATTCACTTAGTTAGTTTCTGCACCCAACCCTGAAGTCTACGCAGACGGAGTCGCGGGCAAAAGCTAGTGTATATATAAATTAGTACATAAGCTGTGAAGAGACATTTTCCATCCTTGTATTATATGTACACGAATAGGATTTTGGTACTAGCATTACTAGTGATTTTGTTATTTATTAATATCTATAAAAAAAATATCTAGGCAAATGCCAATTTTGAAAAGCGTTGGTCACCACGGGGATATAAATTATACAACGTTAAGCAAAAGCCCAAAGAAAATTGCTGGCTTTACTTAATTTAAATTAAAGCTTAGTGGGTATAGCGGTCTTTCTCGCTGAATATCTTTACGCAAATTATTCAATTCACCTCGGGGCACCAATTTTTTTCCAGATAATGGTATGTTGAAAACTTGTATTCGGCCTTGTAATTGGCAACAAGAGTATTATGAAAAAATTATAAAGAAATATTTAAATTCTTTAAAAAATCTTTAGAAATTATTATAATTCCTTTAAAAATGTTTTTTCACAACTGAAAGGTTATGATTTACTTTTTATTTACTATGTTATGCATGTTGTTTGAAGTACTTGGTATCTACTGATATTGTTATATAAAAACAATTTTAGTAAAAGACTAAAATACGATAAATGGTAAAACTAATGTCGCTCATTAGATATCGAAAAACAAGTCATCCAGGCAATATTTACGATATTAAATACATTTATTATAAATACGTATATTTATTTTAATTAAGAAACAATATTAATCAAATAATTTTCGTATAGCTACTAGGTAAGTAGCCATAACTGGAAATCTTTAGGTTAATGTAAGTAAATTATTCAATGTTGTTGATGAAAAGGCTTATTTCTCGGTCTATTTATCCTTGAAGGGCTTATTTAGACAGTATTAAATATGCACAAATCTGTACCTCTGGGGTGTGCTAACAGCTACATTGTTTCAACTGAAAATGAAGATTTATACAAATGCTGTAATAACTTGGATAATAATGGGGTTCATCAGACTGGCAACCCAACAATTAAGATAACAGACTGCCATTCCTCTCGAACCAACAACCCTCCGACGATCGTAAACTTCTTTTAAACTTGGCCGTCTAAAGTGATGTCTGCAAGATATTTTTAGGTCGTGAACCTCGTAACTATGAGCATCATATGGCGGATCTCTAGTCTGGATAATATACATTGTCTTATATATATATACAGAATTATAGTGATGTTGTTCTTTTTTAATTTGCTTTATTAATTTATTTAAGTTGTAGTTATAAAACTTTCGATAATTATTTATTTTTCTGGCCTAGTGCGGGTAGGCGGACTACACACCTAAGTAATTCTTGAGAGACGTCATTTCATCACGATGTTTTCCTTTGCCGTAAAGTTCTTCGAAAAGTCAGAGGTGTGTGCCTGGGGTTTGAACATGCTACCGTCAAGATTCTCGACCGCGTGCACAAACCTCGAGGCTATCACGACTTGTACTAAGTGTTTAATGTCCAAAAATATTATACTTTTCATTAAAAAAAACTGTGAAATATACGGTTTAAGTAAAGTTTGCAAACAACTAGAATGAATATCCCGTTTATCTCCAGGGGGTTCCCTTCACAAGATAACGATCTTTACAAAGCCGAAAAAATATTATTCTTGTTTGCACAAAGCGACCTCAATCCGCCGAGCGGAATGACTGGAATGACGCGGCATTCGAACGATGAACCGCTCGTTTTTCACTCCTCTCACGGATTTCTACTAAACACAAAATGTATTTTGTTAAATTAGCGCCGTCGCGTCGGTTCGCAATTCAAATGATTTATTTTTTGTGATTTACTTACTAAATTTATTTATTATGCTCTAGTAATGTACAAAAAATTTATATCTATTCATGGACCTATATAATTTAAGTTTTGATACAGCTTTTAATAAAAAAATAGGAGGCATTTTTATTTCTTATTTTGTACTTCCATTCTCACTGAGCTCATTGATACCGCAGTCCTAACTGACTACGGCGTAACTCTAAAAGTACAAACTAATTTGCTTCTCCAAATATATATTTTATAGTTCTTAGCTTAATGTATTAAAAATGAAAAAAAAAATATTTAAAAAAAATATTAGTAGACAAATATCGATACACCGAGCGCAATCGCGCAGGACGAACCTCGAGGGCACTTCACGCGGTTTTGTCAAATCAAGGACCATGTCCCCCTTTGGTGTTGCCTAAGATCCTGGCCTTGTCGACCCTTCACCACTCAATACGAAATATTCAGCTAATATGATATTATCAATGTATTTAAAGATACACTTTGTTTGACTGCCTCGTGATCTCGAGGCACAAGTACCTATGTATGTGGTCTAGATGTTGTCTATATGATCTAGTCGGATAGTGTTATTGGGTTTTTCCATTAGGAAATTCTCAATAGCGTCACGGAGTCTGGAAATGTACCTGAAAATTGGCTCGCCCCCAATTTCGCGGGACTGATACATACCTGGCGAAATGCACCATGCATGGGAATACAGGCGTTCGGCTGTGTATGTATTTATGTACTATGCTTGACCAAGAAATCGAGCCAGACATCTCTATATCGCATGGCATACACTTGTAATAAAAAACCAACGAGTCGGTCTGAATCAAACATTAAAAATTACAAATTAATGTTTAAGGTACCAAGTAACAATGTCGCAATTTATTTCTGGATACACAAAACCTCTTTATTATGCCTAAAAAAAAACAATCATCATCATCATATTCCCATATAGATTGCACTGCTGGACATGGGCCTCCTCTACAACTGAAAGGGGCATTTTTTAAAATTCAGAAATAAAACCAATACATAGTAATTATGTTCTGATTCCGATTTTTTATTGAGGAACTGACAGACTCGAGACTTTCTTCTTCTGTCCAGACCAGTCTCATAAGTAATAACATAAGAATGTTATAAAAAAATAAGTTTCCTCATGATTATACGAATCAAAACAATAGTCTTGTTACTGCGAAGCTTCATATAATACAATAGCTTCAACTATAAACTTAATAAAATAGGCAATAGTATCGTCCCGAACGAGTTCCCATCATTCAAAGTATTCTACAGAGTTCTTTGTGGAAGTATTCACCCTATGCAAACAACTTATATAAAAATTCTTGTGCTTTCATCTTTTGTAATGCAAGTTATCTATGGAAATAGGTCCTCGCGTAAACGCATTCTTGGAATAAAATAGGATTCATGGGTTATATTATACACGTTTATGCAAACAAATAAAAATAAATAACCACAAAATATTAACAGGCATAACACATAAAGACTTAATTGTCCTATTGACAAATGTATAGAAAACAATTTAGAGTTTAAAAATTACTTACTTGAAACTCGCGTGGAATTTTGTGTAGTTAAAGTTATTCTGATAAAGTCATAATATTCAACCGTTATATCCAGTTCTCAAATCAGCAATCCTTTGTTATGCAGCAGCCGAAATCAATGCAACCGCAGTATAATAAGCGTCATTCGTCCACTTCCACCAAACTACTTCCAAATTCTCAATGAAAAGAACATTACACTTTTATTGGGATACATAAAAGCTTTACTTTTGAGCAAATAAATCAAATGCTCTCTTTATTGCTATCTCGGATTATGTATACCGTTGTTAACTCTTTTTCGTTGTTGTTTTGTTATTGTGCTATGACTTTTATGTTTCGTTTTGATTTTTTTATACTTCTGATATTGTTTATTTACTCTTATCATAATTGTACGATAGAAATATAATTTACAGATGAATCTAATGTACTATTTTCATTATATTATTATTTAATTAATAATTATAAATAACGATAACATAAACTTAGGTACTATACGTACAGTAATATAAATTAATATATATTAACAAAAGGGGGTAAGTAAACGACACGCCTCACTCGTGTACGTAATATGTGGTCGGAGTTTTTAAATATTTACACATACACGAGCTTGAATGTAAAGGTAATTGTGCGCAGGGGTGAAATTTCTGTTTAATGTTCACGATGTTATTGTCTTTTATATTTCAATTTAGATAAAACACATTTTTGGAAATCAACTTTTCTTTTCAGGCATGATAAAGTGACCTTTCTAGCACCTGGTGTTAAGTGCAGCTAGGTCCAAATAAATTGCCGACTACCGAGACTAATGAAAGCAAGTAGGTATCTGACACCAATCATTTATACTGGCCAATTTCTTATGAAATATATATAACCTCGTAATTATTGTATCAACATCATAAAGTTGATAAAAAAAAAAACTTAACACAGTACTGAAAAACATACTGGCTTATACAATTATCTTCGAAACGCTAAGCAGGAGTTGAAGATTAAGGAAAGAAAAAGGGGATCAGGAGGAATGAATAGTTGGTTCATTAAAGACTTCCCTTTCTGAAAGGTAATAGGTGCCAGTAAAACTATTGCATCGTGATAGTACTTTTCCTCATGCTATCTTAATTTGACTTAAAAGACGCTTTTTTTGTCTTTGCTTTGAATTTCTCCATGAATTACATCCAAAAATCTTCAAATTTATTAAATTTATCTACACTTGCAAATGTACAATATGGTTTAATGTTTAAAGCTTCATAAAGTTAATTTAAATGTAAATAACCACTGCTTTGTACGGAAGGGGACTCGCTGAATATTTAAATTGATAATTTCTTTTTACATTTATTTACCATGTTATAGCTAAGTGTATAATATCGCGTCGATTTCATTGTTTTGGTGGCTTTGAATATAAAATGCTTTTATCTTAATCTTATCTGTCACCCACACCATAGCTCTTTCACGACGGAAATATTTTTAAATGTCATCGTTCATCCATTAATCAATTATTATAGAACGTAATCTACGTTATAATATGTTTGGCCTCATCTTCAATATGAATTAGTGATATTTTTGTGACGCCACTAGCAATAGCAATTTTATAAAAATAAGTAGGTACCCTGTCTCCTTTCCACATCAAAAATCATTCAAATCAGTGTAGCTGTTTAGGTGTATAAACGTAACAGAAGGACAGACAGACAGTTACTTTAGCATTTATAATAGTAGGCGTACTTTTAAGAATTTATGAATACTATATAGGTAGGTAACCATAAGAAATTTGGAAACTTTATCTTCGCATGTTCGTCTTAATCAGCCGAAAGATTTCTAACGACGCACTTTTTAGGAGCCGAATATTAAATGAGATTTAACGTAAAAAGTAATGCTTAGGCACGCACGCCGCAAGTTCCGACGACTTTATCACCTTTTAACATGTGTTTTACGAGGGACATGGCGGGTCTGAAAAACGGGAAACCTTTACGTACCGTATGTATGTAATGTTATTTATGTAATTTGTAAAACATTAATATTTATCTAATATTGTTTTCCTTCACCGTTAAAGCAAGTATTCATTGTGATACACACATAACTTCGAAAAGTCAGAGGTGTGTGCCTGGGGTTTGAACCTGCGACCGTCGAAATTCTCGACCGCGCGCCTAAACCTCGAGGCCATCACTGCTTCACGTCATCATGATAAAACCTGCACACCTAAAAAGTTCTTAGTAATTTCGTGTGTAGTCTGCCAACCCGCACTTGGCCAGCGTGATGGACTAAGGCCTAAACCCTCTCAGTTGTAGAGGAGGCCCGTGCCCAGCAGTGGGACGTGTTTGGGCTGATGATGATAATATTGCTTTATGAAAAAAGGTTTTTTGCATATGGCAATCCTATTTTATTTTATTTTTTTACGAGAGGAAAGCTCTTTAAGCTCCCCTGTTTGGTACCTCGGGGAGGCCTAAAGGGGTATGTCGGGGTCTCTGGCCTTCCAACTCGGCGCGCGGAACAATTGTCCGCTTTAGCTGAGTTGGGTCCCTAACCCAAAATCCTACGCCAGCATACCGACTAAAACCTCTCGGTGACCATCTCGCGCATTTAGGGCGGTTTTGCGGCATCTCAGGGCAAGAAGCGCCCTAAATGGTCCGCGTCCGCCCAGCGCACCTTCCATTTGTGGACTCCTCCAAATTGGGAGGGCTTCAGATGCCCTCCACTTACGCTTTTTTGGACGTTCACCTCTTGTATGTAGTGTTTGTTGTCACCGTAAATACTAATTGTATTAGTTTTCGATTACGGTCTGTTTATATTCTGTATAACTCAGTCAATATTAGTCGTTCAATGCCGTGAATCTATATATACCTGAGGTTAATTATTCCAACAGTATGCATTGCTGTTGCATAGGTCATGTGGGTCAAGTGTGCGCATTTAAACTTTGGCGCTTCAAAACTTATTTGTAGCATGAAACAAAACTGTGTTCATTAGTAAGACTGTTTATTTGTTATCAAACTAGACTCAATAATAGTATATTCAAAAGCTTATATTTTAAGAAATTATAGAAAAGAAAGACCGTTTCATACGCGCATACTTACCCCAGTATAGGGGGGTATGTGTACGCAGCACTGTGGATACGTGTACGCAACAACAATAAAAGAAATATTGAGTTATATATTTTAGAACAAAAATATTTTAAATTAATAAAATTTTAATCCCTATACATACATCACATGTATCACAAATAAAAATGCCCTGTTTGAAGCTGGTGCAATGTTCGTGCCACCAGACTCCACAAAGCCTATATTCAATCCAGTCTTCAATTGGTGGATCAGAATACTTTTCGCCACATAAGAGACAGTAACACTCATTTTCGTCATTTTTTTAACATTCTTTTTTTCTATCAGTCTCAGATGATTTTATAGTTGTTTTCTTAATATTTAGTCGTTCTTTTAAATCTCGTATTTTCTTTTTAGCTAATTTCTCTGCTTCCTCTTTTTTCTTAATTTCTAACTTAGCTTTAAACGGACTATCAGTAGCAATTATTTAATTTTTTGCCATTTTTTCGTCGATTTTATGATGTTGCTTTCGGCAGAGCTTGTATAGACGACAATGCAATGGTACGAATGTTTTGCTAGTTGAAGCTACACATGTTGGTGAAAATGCAGTGGAGGCTGAACTGGTCACAGATGTTTTTGTCGCTGAACAGGATTTGGAGATTTTTAAGATATTTTCTTGTGTTTGCATGTCAGAATTGGATGATATCAATGTACACTCATTAGTCAACAGCAGATATGGTTCAGGTTGAGGTTTGGAATGATGTGGTAACTGTAAAGCTATGCAAAGAGGAGTCTTGCTCTGATAAAGAAATATTTTGTAATACCGAACGTGAAGTGGTTCCTGACAAAAACAATGAATTATCAAATATCTTAAAGACTAAAAATTGTGCGCCGGTACTTAAAAAAGGTAACCCTGAACTTTAAGCACCAGCAACTTTCCATTTGTACAGGTTGAGTTTAGGTAACAGTATATAAAATAATTATACTAAAAATGAAAAACAATATCAAAGAAAATTAAGTTTGCAAACAATGAAAAGATATAAAAATCTAATAACAAAGTAATTTCTAAATTTAAATCTAATTAAATATAAAAGTGTGTGAATGTATGTATGTGTGTGTAAATGGGATTGCCGAGAAACTAATAATACGGTCATCTTTTTAAAATTTGCCTTTCCTTTTTCCTACTTTGGAAGGCTACTAGGCCATTTATGGGGTATGGTCACTTATCTTTGGGTGGCCTGCTTGCCCACAGACAAAACCTAGTTGCGCAAGACCAAAAATACAATATAGGTACTGAATCAACAGAAAAAGAAACAAAGAATAAAAATGGCAAGCGAATAAATCAACAAACCATCAACCCTTTTATATAAACTTTCATGAAAAATGTCCATTCAGTTACCGTTAACCAAACGAAGCATTAATTACTGAATGTCGCCCCAAAAAGCAATTTTATCAGTGAGAGACAGCTAACCGCATAATAACTCTACCTACTATACACAATAGTAGTTTTTTAAATAAATTGACACAAAGTGCTTCGCATAAATATTAAAACAAACATAAGAAGACATTTTTGTACAGACGTAATCGACGTACATTTTTTTTTTTGATAAATCCGACGAAATAAAAACTAACTGTAAAAAAAAAAGAAGGAAAACATGATTTTGTAGGAGAATAAGAATATGAGAAATAAGGTACCTGGGTCGAATATGGTCTATTTAAACATAATATCCATTTTTATTTCAGTTTATTCATATATTTTTTTAACCACAAATTCATATAGTAAATATGGCCATATTTACCCCCTCTTTTGGAAATATAGCCACATTATACTTTTTAAAAATCTTGTGTAATACTATTTTTCGTTCAATATATTATTTTTACCTTTGTTGCAAAGATAAATAGCCACTTTTTATGAATAAATACTGAAACTTGTTTGTTTTAGCTTTATTGATATTAAAAATGGATAACAAACCATAAGGTGGCCATATCCGACCCAGATACTATAGTTATTTATAAAACCATTATGCACTATGTATTTCCCAATAGTTATACTAGTATAGGTACGAAGCGAATAATATACACAATAGCATATTATAACGTATCTAACTTCGAAAACTGTATGTTGCACTACCAAGAAATAATATATTACCTTGCGTCTCTAGAAACAAATTTGCAAAAATATCTTTAACAGAATAAATATCATTCTTTCTGAATACGCAGAAAACATGTTGTTTGTTTTTCTTCACTTGCGTCTAGTTACAAAGTGGAGGCACAACCAACATTTATCAAATACGCTCATATTATATTTTCCGACGAATCGTCCATATTTTCAAATACAAATCGTAGGATCTACACGTCCAAAAACTAAACATTATCTTACATTTTATGGTGTAAAGTATGCGGCGAGCGAAATAATTTCCGAGACGGATTCCTGGGTAGGTCGTAGTGTTTTTGGGCTTTTCCATGAGAAAAGCTTCAGTAGCAGGACAAGAAGTAGAAGAGTTCTTAAAAATCATCCTATAAATTACCGCATGCTCGCGACCAAAGTTTTCATAATTAAATTATAATCTAATATAATCACATATAAATCCCGCTGCTGGGCACGGGCCTCCTTTACTCCTGAGATATGTAGGTTACGCCTTGGTTCACCATCCTAGCCTAGTGCGGTTTGACAGACAGCACACCGAAGAAATTCCTAAAAACTAATGATGTGCAGGTTTTCTCACGATACTTGCCAGCGGCATTAAAGCCTTTGATGATCCGCCTACACCTGGAGGACTTCGCGACTTACAGAATTACTTAAAACAAAATCTTTCTCCAAAATCAATATTCTGTGAAGCTATTTGTTTGTAATTTACTACAGAAATATTATAACTTAGTTAAGTGAAGCAGTACTGTCGCTACCAAAAATTATACCATAGAATAGAATTCACTTTGCGTGTTGCCCTACACGTATGTATGCACAACCGACAAAGTAGTAATAGGGTCAAGTGGAAACCAATAGAGGGGATTAATCTTCCATAATTGGCGATTATACTACTAATTCGGGACATTAGTGATGCGCGTAACATGATCGTCATCTCCCACAGAACGTCCACTGCTGAATGCTAACATTACACATATATATTTTATTTATGAATTGTGGCCCAACAACATGTAACGTCTAGAAAATATTGAGTTATTTTATACCGACCGATATAGTATAATGTATTTGTAGAGGAGGCTCGTGCCCAGCAGTGGGACGTATATGGGCTGATGATGATGATGATATACAATAATAAATTTATTACCATAAACAAGCCGAAATTACATATTTGCAGCAGTTAAGACTGTTGTACTAGACTTATACTATTAAATAAGTATAAAACTCAGAAGAGAAAATAGATAGTACCTAATGGAATCAAATAAGCCGGGAGGAAGTAGAATGGAATAGTTACGACTGGATGGAAATGGAGCTGGGTCACGAGTAAAGTAAATATTTTTAAAATACTGCGACCGAACTAAGATCTGAGATATTAAAATATTAAATTAAACTAAAAGGTTACTTTAGTGAACAAAATGCCTGAATAATGCGCATTGAATATGTTGCTCTCAAAACCCGTTATGAGAAGAAAGCAATAATTTTATAGGGCATAAGCTGTTGTAAGAGCATCAGACATAAATCAAGTTACGTGACCAGGCTGAATATTCTGTTTATGTTTTAGTTCCATACTAAAGCTTAGATTGTTTCGCATTTCGTGTTTCGCATTTTTCAAAGTATCAATAGTACTTTGGTTCTAGTGTTACCTTAAAAAGGAATAATATTGAAATGTCTTATAAATATTCAAAATATACTCAATATAATAAATATCAGTAATGAGATACTTTAAAAATTCGCAAAATAATATGCTCACATCCTAATTAACAGATGAATTATCATGGTCAAAATATAAGTACAAAGCAACGCACTAAGTAGGTACCTACAAAAGGAAACGAATCATTTTAAAAAAAACATTGTTTGGCTTTAAATTTAATGCAACTAAAATATACTTCTCGAAATTTTTAACCTGTACCTATTTCATATACATACCTAGACTTCATTATTAAACAATTTGTTTCTTCTTTTATTCTTAAAAGCAAGGCATAGCTCCTTTAATCATTCTAATATGTTACCCTATTAACCTCCGATTCTATTCAGATTTAGCTGAAAGCCACTTTAATCCACTTAAGCATAAATTCGAAGCGGTCCTTTGAGAATTGCCGCTAAAAAGTGTCTTGAAGATACCGACGGCGGCACAAAAATACCTGATTGCTCCATGTAAAACACGAAAAGATTTCATACGAAACACACGTCAGGTGGTCTCAAACACAAAAATGAAAATAGTATTATTTTTGGGGTTTTCTTTAGTGATGTTTTCAAGTATTATAGAGGCTAGTGATGGCATGAAAGAAATTTCGAGGAATTACTTGAACAATAATTTCAAAAAAAGTGCTATACGAAATATATCTAAAAATGAAATAACAGGTATTTCATTTTACTATTTTGAAAAAGAACGAAGCAAAAGATCGCCTAATGCTGGAGATCCAGCATTTGAATACCGGATAAAGGTTTCCGAAGAATCTGAAAATGTCAGTTCTGGTAACATTTCTCTTATGAATGAACATGAATTACTTATCGCTGATTTCAAGCGACACTGGCCGGTGTGGAGATGGCGGATGTATGGCCTTTTCTACGACGACTATTTGGATTTAATCAATGAACATTGGTTACGATTTCCACCACCGAATGAAAACTTGCAAAAGATTTTGGGCGGCATCTACATACTATTCACGACGGCGGGCTGTTGGGGCAACATCGTCGTTTTGTTCATGTATTTTAGGTGAGCATTTCAGTTTATAATATAAAATATAATATACATATGTATATGTTAAAAATACTTTAAAGTTATACGATTTTAATATTAAAATTATATTAAATAGAATGTCAGAAATATTTTTCAGAATTGAATATGAATTGTGTGAATAATTTATATCAGTATTGGCAATTGCCTTACCGGCAATATTCTACTTATTTTAAAAGTAGGAGGTTGTTACATTCACTCAAACTAATTCTTGTTTATAATTAAGACACTCACTAAAGGTGTGCAATTAAGGCACATCCCAAAAGCTACGTAATTCGTGCGCCTGTTAACTTTGGTAATAACTTACTTAATTAGTATCGCTCTTATATAGTAAAGTGCAGATTGGACGCAAACCCCAAAAGTTTCATTACTTTTGCGTCTACCAACTTCTGTAATATCTTACTACCTTCTAAATTAATTTTGTTTCTCATGGTAAGAGCAGAGATATCTCTTCATTTTATATCCTAAAAATAACACCTTCATAAAGTTGACTTTTTCAAGCTACTTTTACAGAAATATCCATATCGAAATTCCTTATTGGGCCATTTAGACGATGGTGGAGCTCAATCATTGTAATCATATATACAGGATAATAATAGTATTATCATCCATTACCCCTTGTAAGCCGGTATCAAAATATACTGCATTATGCATTATACATATGCATTAGAATGAATACAGAAACCAATTTTCCGGTTGTTGTTTGTCAAGCGTACATTACTAAAATGAAAGAATAGCAACCTTGCACGGATATTGTGTACCAGTGAAAGCTTCCTATGATTTGGTTGATTTCTTATTATTTTTGTACAAATTGTACATAATTTTATTTCATATAACAATCGCCAAATGTAAGGTCATATACTTATTATACGTTACAAACTTAATAATGGATAGTTATTTACCTAATATAAAATTTCAACATCATCAGCCTATTATACGTCCCATTGCTGGGCACGGGACTCCTCTACAACTGAGAGGGTTTAGGCCTTAGTCCACCACGCTGGCCTAGTGCGGGTTGGCGGAAAACACACTTGAGAAATTCCTAAGCACTTTTAGGTGTGTAGAATATAAAATTTATTACAATACAAACAGTATATAGAATTTTATAATTTTAATCGTGTAACGTAGGTACCTACCTATTATTTTATTACTACCCTGTTTAACAGTGAGAATGATAATTGGAAAATACTATATTAATTTTTAAAGTGTAAATCATTTTGCGGTAAAAGTTTTTATTATAAAACATTCCAGTCATTCCATTTCACATATTGTTCTTGAATTTTTTTATATATTTTGAAGATCAAATACAGATATTTTGAAGGAAACGCGTTTCATGTAGATGTTATCGCGCCGCAAGGACTAGTTGTGTTCCCTTGTGATTCACTCGAGTTCGCGTAACATTTAGTTACGGAAAGCGTCGTGAACGGTTGTGTCCTATTAATAACATAGTATGCATCTTCGTCAAAAATAATCATGTACGTTGGCATAGAAGTTCTTTTATTTTTATTATACGCGATGGCACAGTGTTTCAATTTAGATAATTTACGTCAGCAAAGAAATGACAACAACAGTTCAATTGTGAAATATAATGAAATGTGTGAATCTAGTGTTTTGGTGTACTTTAAACATAAAAAGTGTGACGGTGAATTTCAATGGAGGCGTTGGAAATTAAAACAGTGGAAAAGACGCCGCCGAATGGCTGATACGGTTTTACAAATATTTAATAATACCGAAGAGTTACGGGAGATTAGGACCCCCATAGATGACTTTGCCTCTCAGCATTTAAAACATAACTATACCCAGAAGATGGAAAATCCTTTGATTAGTAAATTTAAAAAACAGTGGCCGGTAGATTTATGGCGCCAGTATGGCTTGTTCACAGATGATTACTTGTACCTAATCAATACACATTGGTTGCAATTTTCACCACCTCATCCGTTCTTACAATACTTTTTAGGACTCTTGTACATCGTGTTGGTTAGCATTGGATGTTTCGGAAACGCCTTCGTGATGTTCATGTACTTTAGGTTAGTTCAAGACGACTTCATCCTATGTATTGAAAAGCACATTGCACCTTAAATGACAGTACGTAAAGTATATAATTAGTTATTTCATTTATTTATACATTTGATAAATATTTGTCAATCACATCAAATATTTCATTCCACGATTATTAACGTCTATCGGATCTATCGTATTTGTTTCTAACAAATACAAAATAAAAGATATAGCAATAAATCCATAATATAGTAGTATCATTTGTTATTTTGTATATTTCAAATGTCCACTAGTAAATAAGTTCAGAAAATTTTCTTACTAAAATTACCTAATATTAAAATAATCTTTAGAATATATTTGTGTCCAATTACTACAAACTAAAACAATCATTTTGTCTGTGACAAAAATGTTTTATTAAAACATATTAGATTAATGTAAAATATTTTTCCTCCGGGTTAAGAACCGAAAGGATAGTTACAAATTGCTCTGCCCGATACTGTAAGCTGGTTTCATAACACAAAAATGTTCGACGAAAAGTTTTCTTACTTGTTACTTATATTTTGCGGTTGTTGAGCAAAGTTTGATAGCAAGGCTACGCGCATGAACACATTATGTACAAACACATGTACATATATATGAATGTCTACAGCGATTTCTTTTATATTTACACTTCATTGACTTTCCATAAATCTTATTTTGTGCTCGTGGTTTGTCCGCAGTGTTATAGGAGAAGGTGATAATGTGGCCCCCCACTTTGTTTTTGAGGATTTATTTCTAAAGTAATGGAATTAAAAATATGGAAAATGTTTTATTGGGTTTCGTATTTATTTGTGTGTACATATCTTACTATGAAACAAAAGAAACTCGCTAAATAAAATCAAAATTATCATTTATTCTTAATTAATCAAATTTGGCATCTCGAGATCAACTGATGGTAATGTGGCCCCCGGGGGGAGATCACATTAAATGTATTGGAATCAATATAATATTTATCAATAAAATGCCTGAACCATTCAGTGAACGAATTGGATCTAATCCAACCAGATGGATGAACTTTGCCAATTGTTCCAGGAGGTCCACTTTTTAACAAAATATCCGTAAAGTTTTTCCTTGGAAAAATCATCGTAGGCGGCTCAAATATACCAGATGCACTCTTGCATGCACGTCTTTGGTTTCTGCATCGAAGATAGAGGTAACACAGTTTGTCTAGGCATTTGAAACCGCAAAATAAAAATATGTGAATGATAAGCAAGTCATGCTTGTTATGTGCCCCCGGGGCCATGATACAACCAGTGTCAGGGGGCCAAATTAAAAAAATTGAAAATATTTTGATAAACAACCTAAAACAATTGAAAAAATGTAAAAAAAATAATATTTACGTTATCTATCCCGTAGAAGACAGTGTCACGAACACAATATTCAAAACAATAGCAAAAGCTATCCATTTTTTTATAAATTATGGAACTAAACTCACAGTCGAAAAATAAGTTTGTCGGGTACAAGTTTCGACTTGTTCAAATGACGAACGAACGTAACCGCCCCAAGCAGATTTGTAGGGTAATAAATCAATAGTATACTGAAATGGTCCCGTTGCACCAAAATAATATAAGACGGCGTTATGCGAACTAACTATTATTCAAGGGGGCCAATATACCTGCGGGGGTCACATTACCACCTTCTCCTCTACTGAATAGATATAACGTAGCTATATACCTATATGTCTCAAAGATCATGGTTTCTTAAGACGTATTTATCTAATTATAAAAATGTATTATTGTTGCAAATTAAAATGTATTGTTGTTGGAACAATTGAACAATATTAAAATCGTAAAACAGATGAACAAGGCAAGGTAGTTTGTAGAGGTCGGTCACATCAAACCTATTACAGCTAGATAGGAGTTGAAACGATAATATTGTTGAAGTGAGAGTACTATAAGTAGTGATGGCCTCGGGGTATAGGAGCACGGTCAAGAATCTCGGCGGTCGCGGGTTCAAGCTCCAGGCACACACACACCTTTGACTTTTCGAAGTTATGTGTGTATTCACAATGAATTATTACGTATTTTACGGTGAAGGAAAACATCGTGATGAAACCTGCACAGTGCACACCTAAAAGTTCTTAGGAATTTCTTAGATGAGTAGTCTGCCAACCCGCACCAGGACAGCGCGGTGGAACCCCCTGAAGGCCTTAACCCTCTCAGTTGTAAAGGAGACCTGTGCCTAGCAGTGGGACGTAAATGGGCTAATGATGATGATTATTGTTACATACTGATAACTGTCCAATTTTTGTTCCTAACTGAAGAATATCAAGGTAGCCAAATCCTCATTCCGCTAAATCGTTTAAAGGACCGTGCGTAATACTTAATGCACAGATATATTACACGGGTCAACATGAAATTTGACTTTGATTGCAAAGCATTAAATTTCGGTAGTTTAGGTCGTAATAAGACGGAAAAAAAATATATGGCATGAAAAACTTTGCTTTTGTGCTTAGAAGACTGATTGAACGAAATTTTTAAAAATCTCGGATTTTAATTTTTGATTGAAAATAAAACTATTGAAATAAAAATGTTTATTATTTTTATTAAGTTTTACTATCAAATTAGCTTACAGAAAAGTGGAAAATAACTTAAAAGTGCACACTTTTACTTTTTCTTTTATGTTCATAGCTACTTTCTCTCAATAAACCCCAAATATAGTCGCCCATCATGTTTTCATTGTATTGGCCTTGATAGCGTTGTTCAAAATTCATGATGTCCTGATGGAAACGTTCTCCTTGCTCTTCGGAATAGGCTCCCATATTGTTTTTAAATTTATCCAAATGAGCATGCAGCATATGTACTTTTAATGACATCCTGCAGCCCATGGCCTTAAAATTTGTAAGCATATCCTCAACCAACTTTTCGTAGTTTTCAGCTTTATTATTTCCTAAAAATCCAGAAACTACTGCTTTAAAACTGTTCCAACTTGCTTTTTGAGTACGATTCAGCAACGTTGGAAATTTTTCATCGGCGAAAATCTGTCTTATTTGCGGACCAACAAAAACCCCAGCTTTAACCTTTGCTTCCGATAACTTCGGAAAATTACAATAACTACAAGCAACATGTGGAGCCCATGGCTTATCTTGATTCCGTACAGGACAGTCAAAATATGCTTCATAGGCTTCACAGAGAACGTGAGATGTCTTTAGTTCATATTTCACGTCTCGAACTTTAATAAATTGACCACATATAAAACAAAATGCATCAGCATCGTATTTGCACTTTCGTGACGACATTTTAAGTTATTCTGAGCTTGTAAATAACACCTGATGGTTGTTTATCACTCGGGTGCCATCTAACGGCACAGTGTAAACGTTAATACCCTACTCTCACCGCGCGGTCTTTTTAAAAATATTAAAATCAATTAAAATTTATGATAAAATTGAAAAATGAGTATTATTATTATAACTATCACAAAAGCAAACTTTATACCGAAAAAAGGTATTTTCTTTTCGTTTTTGTGCATAACTAACTGGAAAATAATAGTATAACCTTTAGGACAAAGAACGAATTTTTTTTTGTAGAGTCGTGTTATAGATACCTATATATATACAAAAATCACAAATTCCGAAGGTTGTTGTTTAGAAATACATATAATTAAATAATAATTATAAAGCGGCGTACCTCAAAATATAAATAGTAGCAACAGGAAATGAAAATGTTTAATGTTTTAAATATTGTTGACATATTTGACTGATTCCATCTTTCTATAAACCATTAGCGTTCCCCTCTCTGCCTACCATGAAGGGTGAATTGAAACTTCGTGCGAAGTATAAAGTTAGCGAACTGCCTGCAAACTAAGAGCAGATATTATCAATCTATAGGAAGAGTGTCTTTAACTAAACAGAGTTCGTACACACACAAATTATTCTATAAATATTCACATGTTCAAAAAAACAGTAATGGAAATTATTTTTATAATCTATTCTTTTGTGTAAAAAATAATAAAAAACATACATAAACGTACATAATTAATAAAGAATATAACATATCCTAACCATTTTGAGTCATCTCCTTTTTACATAAAAATTAATTTGTGAATAAAGTTTTAGGATAACTACAATAAACAATTTTATTGACCTATTTAACAATATATCTTCGACAGTTAAAAAATAATAACTGGCAAATATTTTTATAATCTATTCTTTAAAGTCAAAAATATATAAAAACATGCAAAAGCTATAAAAAAACTCATTAAAATTTTTGAGTCGCCTTCCTTTTTTCCTACCTACTTACTCACTAGTACTACTTTTTGAATAAAATTGTAGACTAACAACAATTTTATTGACCTAATTAACAACGAACGTTCGGCTTCGGCTATTTTCGGTAGCTACGTGACATCTAAGAATATCTTATTAGCAATATATGTACGTTTACTCATCCGTTTCCGCATGTCCAATCAAAATATTTGATAATTATCAAAGAAAATATATTAATACTAACTTTTGCTCGCGACTCCGTCCACGTAGACTACAAGGTTGGGTTCAGAAAGAAAATAAGTTGTAGCCTTTGATTGAAGAAATTCGTATATTTTAAACTGAAAAGTTACTAATCTTATATAGCCTGCTTCTCAAAATCCTTTCTTAGGGGATGCCTACGTCATAGTAGCTTTATGCATACAAAGTCTGAGCCCGATCGGTTTAAAATTGACAAAGTTTCATACAAACTTTCATCCCCTATTTTATCCCCTTGGGGGTAGAATCCTTTCTTGGCGGATGCCTACGTCATAACATCTACCTGCTGCATGCCAAATTTCAGCCCGATTCGTCCAGTGGTTTGGGCTGTGCGTTGATAGATCACTATGTCAGTCACCTTTGAGTTATACCTATACACATATATTTAGATTAATATTATGTTTGTTACTCGCCTTAGCTTGCTAAAAAGGAAAACGTGTGCTGATTTACGGAGCTATAGATTCATCGGCACTTTTATATCGCACCAGCCACCAACTAATAAGTTTGCGAATTATACCTAGAGCGTAACGAAGACGATGTCAGACGGTTTACTCGAACTGTATTGACAGTTTAAGTATTGACTTTTGATGTCAAATTTGGGTCTAAAGCTGTTGCGCTTACAATTATCAAAAAAAGTCCGTTTTAAGCCAATACCTTGACAACTTCAACTATTAAAATTATGAAATAAACAAACAGGTGAGTTAGGGGAACAGAGGGTAATGGGAGCCAGAGGGTAATGGGAGCGGTGCAACTAGAGCCAAAACTACAACTCATATTCACTCGGTTGCCACTTGGGCCCCTTCGGCACGCTGCGATCGTGTCTCCTTGTGGCGCTAGACTCGCCAGTGCCACGTATTGTGTGACCACGAACGTTTTTCGATTTTTTGGTCCGCGCTTATAAAAAATAAGTACTTTGATCGGCCAGGTATGTGTGAAGATATGCGTTTGTTAAAATCCAACCTGTGCTATTTTATAGCTAATCTTATCAATTTTGAGTATCTGTGCGTATAATATCGTTACAAGCTAGATTCAGTATATCATTTTATTTAATTTCAAAATGGTACTGGTAGTCGGGTAATCAGAGCTTATAAGGCTCTGATGCCAAAATACCAAGGAAAAGGGAACTTGGTTGCTTGCTTGTTTTTTTTACGTTTATATTAAAAGTCATAATACGAATAAGTGAGATTTTAGACTGACAAAAAATTTTGAGGCTGATCTAATAATTAAGTAGCTCCCATTACACATATGGGAATTTATAGGCTCTCATTACCCGCAAAGTCGGGTAATGAGAGCGATTCTGTTTTTTTCTTTAAAGCTTATCTGTGGCTAAATGTCTAATAATGTATCTTTAATACTGTGATTAAATGATAGTCAAATAAGTAAGGATTTAGTTTGTAATAAAAAGTTCCTAAAGTATCCATAAATTTTACTTTTATTAACCTTTTTCCTTAGTAGGCTCCAATTCCCCCCATCTCCCCTAATACGGTTACTGCGTTTTCCGTAGATCTGTTGCTTCTAAAGGGGAATCAGAATAATAATTATTTGCTAAGAAATTTCGAGTCTGTAAATCCGTATTAACAACTTATTCAAGAATTTTGGCGACATTTGGCAGCAGATATATGGAACGATAGTTATTAGACTTGTCTGTTTCGGCACCCTTTATAGATTGGAATAAGAAATTGAAAAGAATAACGATTGTCTGTGTCGCCTCATTTCAGAAGGCCTGCTCTCTCTTTCGCCAAATCGGCTAAAAGACTTGGTGAAATTAATTTCCTTTAATATTTTATTGGCTAAAGTATTAGCGATGTTGATAAAGATTTATATAAAAGTCAATACATTTTTACGGCGAATAGTAAATAATGAGAATCTCTGTAAAAGTATTCTATGGTTTAATATTTCTGTGTGTTATATTATTTATTATCTGCCATAGTTTATTTGGGTTTTATAGGATTTGCTTCAAATAAAGTTTTTTTAACTTCCAAAACTGAAATAGAAATTACGATACGTAGCGTAGGTACCTACTTATTTTTTTAATTAGGCTGACATCTGGATATGTAGTTTCGTAGCGACCATGCGAGCACCGAATAAAGCCTACAGTCATCCATGCTTTCAGAACTCTTTAGTGCTAGTGATTTAAGCAATTTTTTTGTGTTTAGTTATAATATTTTTTAATATTTCAATAAAAGTATCGGGTTATGCTTAGATCTTGTATGCTTTGCAGAACTGTCAACATTAGCTAGTTTATCTGAAATAGAATGGTAATTAAGTGTAAGTGTTTGTCTTGGTAGTCTTTAATTGATTATAACTAAGGTGGAAGTGCCGGGAATAACAATATCTTGGTCTGCTATGACAATTAATTATATTATTATATGTATTAATAAATACACTAGAAATTGACCTTTCAAAAAACGTGATCCAAACATATATTTGTACGAGTCGACCTCTCCACCACAAATACGAATCCTATTACTGAAAAAAAAAATGGTACTTAGTTGGCGCATTTTTATCTTCACTTGCATTAATACTAATGTTTATGTTAATATCACTCGCGATAACAAGTCTTCAAGTATAAACGGTTTATGAAATCATTCAAAGAGTGCAGAAATAGGTTAATCTTATAGGACGGCGATCTATAAATGCCTATCAGCAGTCATACATATGAGGGATAGGTATATAGAAATCCTCTCACACGTATTTAGCTGCGTGAAAGACAATTGTGCAGGCCGCCATAAAATTGTGACTTGTGAGACATTTTCGCCTCTTGCAAGTGCTCTGTGAAAACAATGTCCATTTACAATGGTAAATGCTACTTTGTCATGTCCGTATATAAAAAAAATATATGAAAGCAAACATAATTTTTGTTTAAGTTTTTAAACTTTTATAACAATGCTTTGCCCAACCATTAATATTGTGTTATAAACGCCAAAAAAATTCAACATTTTTTGAGCATTCCACTTCGTTAATGTTTTGATAAAAATAACTTTTTCTTTCTGTCTAACAATCTATACATTCCAATGCATTTTTGATATTGTTAGTTACGAGAGAGTCTAACGTTTCCATGTAAATGACATTCACCTCTCTTTAACGTTAGTATTATCACTTAAGTGCTTAAAATATTATTAAAGTTACTTATTAGTATTCGCAGTGGTATTTTAAACATTTGAGACGAACGAAGTTGGAATTAGAATGGAAATGAACATTCCTTCAAGAAAAAGAACGAAGAAAGATAACTTACAGATGAAAAGTAGGTAATTGTTTTTGCGCTCTTGCGGATAAAATCAATATTCATAATAAGGGTTCTAGCAACCTTCGGGAGAGAGTTCTGAAAAAATATGTAGGTTAGCTATCTCGATCCTTACATTTTCTTTTATTAATGTATGTTTTTCAGAAAACGCATAAGTAGGTACTAGTATACAAAATACATTTTTTTATTATTATGTAAAACACGCAAAATACTAAGTGTTCGTACAAATAATGTGTTTGTGAATAAAGAGTGATGCAAGAATAATTACACAACTAAGGATACTTTTTTTAATTTAATAAATCATTGAAAACTCTCAATGGCGTCATATCCTTTTTACTACAGAATTAATACAAGAAGCAATAATTATTTTTGCCCATAGATCATCGTCCAAATTAAACAAATCATATTTAGATTATGTTCCTAATGACCCTAGGACCGTACGTATTAATAATTATTTATTTCAGATGCCGGACGCTACGAACGCCTGGAAACATTCTGGTCGCTAATTTAGCCCTGAGCGATTTCATGATGCTTGCAAAAACGCCTATATTCATTTTTAACTCGTTCAACCTTGGTCCAGCCCTCGGAAAATCTGGTAATTTTCTATATTCTATCATATCGAAGTACCACTACATATATATAATAAATTCAATGCTATACCAATAGAGAATAATGAAGTTAGATATAGGAAACTACACGCACTATCGTATTTCAGACTACAAAAACTTAATCGAGTTTCACATCTTATGTGCAATGGTATTTGTACGTCTTACGAGAGAGTTATACAGAAGTTCTATCGACAAACTGCAGTCACACATATATTTATTTTATTATAGGATACGTAGCATCTTACTTTGTTAGCTAAATAAAACACAACGTATTCAACAAAACGTGCACAATATAGAAATATTCTGTTTCAGGTTGTGTGGTCTACGGATTCATCGGTGGACTTACGGGTACTACATCTATCGCGACACTTTCAGCAATCGCAATGGACCGTTACTGGGCTGTTGTTCGACCTTTAGAACCTCTTCGAGCTCTAACGGCTATAAGGGCACGACTTTTGGCCGTTTTTTCATGGCTGTACGCGGGTATTTTCGCCATAATTCCCGCTTTAGACATAGGCTGTGGGCACTACGTTCCAGAAGGCTTTTTAACAAGCTGCAGTTTCGATTACCTCACGGAAGAATTACCACCTCGCTACTTTATATTTGTATTTTTTTGTGCAGCTTGGTTACTACCATTTTGCACCATATCATTTTGTTATATACGTATATTCCGCGTCGTTGTAAGTAATAGAAATATTACTACACAAAACCAAGAACAGAGGCTCTCGTCAAAACATGTTAAAGAACGCACAAAACGTAAAGCAGAAATCAAGCTAGCATTTTTAGTAATGGCAGTTATAGCTTTATTCTTTATATCTTGGACTCCATATGCTGTCATCGCGTTGTTGGGAATTTTTGGTAAAAAAGATCTAATAAAACCAATAACATCAATGATTCCTGCGTTATTTTGTAAAACCGCTGCATGTATAAACCCATTTATATACATTGTAACACATCCGACATTTCGTAAGGAATTCAAAAAGTTACTATTCAGAGATAAATCTAAACGTATGAGAGGTACTTTCAAGACCTTAGGGTACACGGCGGAGGTGAATAAAATACACAGACCCAGTAAAGATTTAAGCGACACTGACGTTGAGATAATTGAAATGAAAGACATACCATACAAAGACCCAATGGTTGACGTAACTGAAACGAAATTAATAACTATTTCTGCTCGAGTTACAAAACGTGAAGATTCACAAAAGAGTATCAGTATGAAAAGCTTTGAGGAAAGCATCGTTACACCTCCCTCGTGGTACTGCAAACCTCAATTTGTAAAAAAGAAAAGTTTCCGCCGAGGTTCACCTCGTGGCGTAGTTACACTAGATGACGACCCAATTGTGTAGCAATATAGGTACCTATTTATGTACATACAAAAAATCTAGACCGAAAACTTAAGACTTACGAGACCGTTAGTTAAAAAGTAAACAAATAAATAATATGAAACCACATTTTTTGTATTATTTTTAGAATAATGTGTGTGAAATGTGCTTGTCATTATAAGGTTATTTAAGTATGTATGCTAAACAAAAAAATATTTTAACATTATTTTGTTTAGTTAGTCTATTATTTTTCAATTATAATATACTTACTTACCTACTAGCCTTTGCCCGTGATTCTGTCCGCGTAGACAACAGGGTTGGTTTCAGAAAGAAAATAAGTTGTAATCTATTTTACCCTACAGAGTCCCATTTATGTCCCTAAAAATCGTTCACATCGGTCAAATGATTTAGGCGTGAAAGCGTAACAGACATATAGTTATTTTCGCATTTACTTATAACATACTAGTTTTTGGCCGCGACTTCGTCCGCGTAGACTTCAGGGTTGTGTGCAGAAAGATAAGTGAATCTATAAATCGTCTCCCAAGTGCCAAAAATGGCACTTACTGAATTTTAAAAAAAATGTCCTTTTTCAAGATCCCGTTTTTTTCCATACAAAAATCATCCAAATCGGTCTAATGGTTTAGGCGTGAAAGCATAACACAGCAGTGTTACTTTCGCATTTACAATATATGCTCCTCCGATGGGAATCTTACATATTTCCGAAGTAAAATGTAGTCTATATTACGTCATATGGGACCCCCATTTACGCCCATGTCAAAATCCGTTCAAATTGGTCAAATATCACTTAGCTATCTTTCTTATACTTTTTCGGAGAACGCTATGCACACCTTAAGTGTCATTTATATCAGACATAGTACCTAAGCAGTTGTCATTAATTATAATTGTATTAATATATGTGATGTGGTTGTGCTATATAAATAAATATCCCACGGGAATATGACATTATTCCGGTATAAAATAGGTATACTTAGTCTATGCTACTTCGGTGGGTCCCACCTATCTCCATACCAAAAATCATTCAAATCTTTTTCCAATCTTTGTCCAATCTTTTCCCTCCGTGTTTTTTTTATTTTATAAAAAGTATCCTATGTTACTTCTAATACCTTCAAGAATAATGTGTACAAAGTTTCAGGACCGGTTGAGTAGTTTTTGCGTAAAAGCGTAATAAACATCCCTACATTCACATTTATAATATTAGTAAGGATAGCAAACCCAGCCACGCGTTGCTGAGGTTGTTTTTTCTCAATCCAGTCAACTAACTACCTTATACCGCCATCTGTTAGAATATATTTACGTGCCTTCAATTTCCATTGCAGAGAATATTTTTTTTCTAATAATAGGTAGGTATAACACGGACAACATGACTGTCTCATTATTGTTTTAATAGACATTAAAATTATTAGTTATCTTTACAAGATCCCCTCATTACCTGCCTTAGTTACTTTTTATTCTGCTGGGCGGCGGTATTATTCTATTGGGGGTGCAACTGCGCCCCGTAGAATTCCGAGACGGCCGAGACATTTTCGTCTCGGAGACGCATCGTCCATCGGGCGTCTGCGGCATCATTGTGGGTGCCTCTCACTCACACACCGTGGTCGCCCCATTCGGCGCGAAGATGGCCATCGGGGGTTTTGGTCGGTATGCCGGCATAGGAAAAAAAAAAGGGCGGCGTTATAATTACTTTTGGTTATAGGTACAGTAATTACGTTAAATAAGAGTAAGTACTGTAATGAATTAGCAGAGTATGTCAGTCTCTTAAACCTACTTAGTCAACAAATATTATGGGGAAGTGGGGCAGATTGATACACAAAAATTGAAAGTCGAATAATTCGTGAATAAACCAAATATTTTAATCAATTTTCAAAACATTATTTAGCTTAGTATATAAATTTTATAAAATCAAAGAAAAAAGTAATTTAGGATGTGAAATAAAGCGAATAATTCATGTTTTGTGAAAAATGACTTTTGTATCATTCTGCCCCACCAGTGGGGCACTTAGATACACGATGTGGGGTACTTTAATACAGAATGTAAATCATATGAATTTTAGTTAAATTATACACAAATTCTTAGTAATTGTAATTTATGAAGAGGTCGTAATCAGTTTATAAAGTAGTTATTAATTATTCTAATCTTAGATAGTAATTTAAGCCTACAAAGAAAAACAAAATAATCATAAAAACCATGTTGATGTCTGTTTTATCCAAATTTAATATACGATCAGGTGTTCACTTATATCGCACCATTCATCATTATCATCATCATCAACAGCCCAAATACGTCCCACTGCTGGGCACGGGCCTCCTCTACAACAGAGAGGGTTTAGGCCTTAGCCCACCACGCTCGCCTAGTGCAGGTTGGCGGACTACACACCTAAGAAATTCCTAAGAACTTTTTAGGTGTGCAGGTTTTATCACGATGTTTTCCTTCACCGTTAAAACAAGTGATAATTCATTGTGAATACACACATAACTTCGAAAAGTTAGAGGTGTGTGCCTGGGGTTTGAACCTACGACCGCCGAAATTCTCGACCGCGCGCCTATACCTTGAGGCCATCACTGCTTGCATCGTACCAGTACACACTCAAAATTATCAGAAAAACTCAATATATATTCAAAAAAGGTTTCGTAAATACCTACTTGAGTAAAGTTGTACTTCGATCCATACAAATTAGAAGATGACGTTGAATTATCCCCAACTTTTAATTAAGATAAGCATAAGTTCCATACTTGTCAGTTGCTTTCCGTATAGACATCGCCTCGTTACATCAAACACGGTGCACTTGATGTTCTCCACATCTACATTTTCTCTTTCAGTCAGTATGATATGTATATACGTGCACTCCATTTTCTGATGACAAAAAAATAATACCTAGAAGCAATTATAATAATTTTTAATATTTTTATGAACTGAGACACCTTGATATAGTTGCGGGACACCGTAATATAATTACGGGCCACCTTGATACGTATCATTGTGCCCCGCACTTTGCTGTATCTATCTGCCCCAAACGTTTTTTTTTTCAAAATGCAAATTATATAAATAAAACTAACATATTTATGGAGAAATTGCACTTAACTCTTATTACTTAATAGTTTAAATTACCTTTGGTATATATAAATCTTATCTAGATGGTGTACAAAATCTTAGAAACACTTTTACATTTTACATATTTTTTTACTCGTCACCACACGAAACTCATTACGACCTGTCCAACAACACCGGTTGACTGTCTGAGCATGGCATCACAATGGATGGTTTCTAACGTTTATAGGAACGATTTAAAAATAGCGCCACTCCAATACATTTAATAGATTATGAAATAATATGTGTGTATCTATGTGCCCCTTGTATCATTCTGCCCCACTTCCCCCTAAATCAAAAATTACACGCTAAAACGTAGATATGCCCATAGTATTAGTCAAAGCTTTATATATTTAATCTTCCTTTTTTTTAATACTGGCACGGCAAAGTGACCCCATTGCACCTGATGGTAAGCGTAATGGGGTCCAGAAAAAGTGCCGACCAGCGAGAGATGATCTCCCGTTGGTCAACACAATCATGCCGGCCGAATACCTCTTCACCTTGCCAAAGTCAAGAATTAAACAAGAACAAAAACGTCAAGTCAACTCAGTGTTCCCAACTTGGGGGATTTCCCCCTAAATTTGGAGGGAAAAAATATGGAGTGGGATTTCTTTTAGGGGCTTTATATTTTTAGGGATTTATCTATTCCCTAAAATGCTAAGTTTATTAAATGTCAACATGTATGATTTTAAAAAGGCAGAACCAGAAGAAAATGAAATTGTATTTGACGTGTTAAATAATTTATATATAAAGACTATTAAACAATATTACAGAATAATATTTATTGTTAATAAATTATTTTTTACAAAATTATTTTTAGATAATTAGAAAAATATAACAGACAAAAAATTACGACACGAGTGAGATTCGAACCTACGAACTTGGCTTTACGCGCCGCGCTCGCAACCAAATTTTTCTAATTTGTAATGCTAATTTATTAAATAGGTAACTACCTAGCTAATAAATTAGAATTAAAATGCCTAACACGAATGTGTGGTATAAAAAACTATTAGGTTTTTTTTTTAGGTTTCCAAAAATTTGTGGCGATTTTGGGGGCTTTCCACTTTACATTTAGGGATATATATTTTTGGGAGTTGGTAACACTGAGTCAACTGTCAGTTGTCACTTTATCAAATCTACAATGTTATTGAATATAAATAACCTATCCACAAGAATTTTTAAATTAGTATTGAAAGAAAAGTATGGTTTTGTACGGCAATATACCATCAATCACCCATATAAACTTCTGTTTTTTGGTTCTGATAATATTTCATTTACAAGTTTCCAAAAAGTCAATCAATTCAGGTACTAAGTACACATTAAAAATCTATTTTGTTTCCTATCTTTTGTAATAATTTGTAAATTTATTTTTCGTAATTAAGTACCTAATGTTAACAAGTCTTCTAACTCAACAGGAAAACCGAAAACTACATAGATCGGCTGGACCTCGTAATAACCGATACCAAATCAAAAAATAGAACCCAAATAGAAAAATATGCACAAGAAGAGAATATAAAGACATTATTATGGCCATTAGATAATTTAGAAGCCGCTAAATATGATCTTGGACTTATTGTAGCTTTTGGTCACTTGATTAAAGCTAATCTCTTAAATAAATTTCCTTTGTAAGTGTACATATTTTTAGAAAGAACTAACTTAGGGTTCCTTACAACAGTAATAATATTTCAGCAATGTTAAAATTGATATTTTTTTGTTAAGTCTGTGTGAGTATTTCTAAAATTGCAAGACATTAATTGTCTAATACAATTAAAATTTAAAAATAGGATATTTTTCAGAAACATGCAATTATTTCCCGATTTTTAATATTTTAATGACATAACAATTTTATTGTAGAGGCATGATAAATGTTCATCCCAGTTTGCTACCACGGTGGCGAGGTGCTGCCCCTATAATCCACACATTACTGAATGGTGATGATGTCACAGGTGTAACACTTATGAAAATAAAAGCAGATATATTTGATGTGGGTGAGTTTTATCAAGATTGTTTGTTTGCAAGGGTTATTAAAACCTCTAATGACTTTGAAGTTTACCCAAATTTTGAAAAAAAAAAACTTTTTTTCTGTAAAATTATCACATATAATTTTCCATTTATAACAACTTTAGCTACCACTAAAAATGTCACAGCTATATCTAAATATTCTAAGCAATCAATTTCTAATCAATATATTGTAAAGATAGTATAATTCTTATTATGATTATTTTTATATAATAAAGTAGTTAACATGAATTCTGTGGATACTTTTTATATGTAAACAGCAAACAAATAAATAAGTAGGTTTCAAAGAACATTATATGAAAATTAGCCAGGTAAGAATAACAGCTAATCAAGAATTCATTTGTAATTCCAGGTGAAATAATTAGTCAATGTAAAGTACCTATATCACAAGATATAAAACTCCCAGAGTTGACAGAACAATTATCAAACATTGGAGCAGAAATGCTTGTGGATTGCTTAAGAACTTTGCCTAAAAGCCTTAAATGTGCTTATCCACAATCCAATGAGACAGTTACTTATGGTAAGCGGTATTTGTTATACTGATATTCTTCACAAAACATATTATAAATCTTTCAATAGACCCACTGACTTTTAAGACTGCATGCTCATTCTAGGAAGTATTTAATTCTCTTATTTATTCTCTGTCCCTCAGTAAGATCTGATCCTAAATCAGATAAGGTGTAGGTATGAAATTTCAATCTATATGAACTTACACAGACTAAAGGCAAATGTGTATCAACATTTTAAAGATTATGTTTTCCCTTTTGTTGCTCCTTCTTCAATATAAGAATATTACGCCTGACATAACATGCCCCTAATATATACACACACACCCACATCAGTGGCAGTACTTCCATAGAAGCCCAGTTAAATTGTGTAATGTCTAGTTTATTATGGGGTCAGGATGTTTTTATTTATAAGTCAAATTGCTTTTGTTAATTAAAAATTTAAAGCTTTAAGATTATTATTCGGAATTTTAAAAGGCAAGCTGCAAGCTTTTGAGCTACTATGGAAGTTCCGCCACTGACTTACACCCCTACACCGGTATCCATAAAATTGTAGGCAGTGGTGCGTTTTTGCATTCAAACTTTGCCAGTTGTGGTTAAAGTGACGTGCTATTTGTGCCAACACCCACAGCTGTTCGATCTAGTAATCCTGTGTTCAATTCCTAGGTGATAGATAAAATCATCATTAGGTAAAATGTGACACACATAAGATCCTTACTAAAATGTCATTGTAACCATTCTATACTTCTGTATCCACAGAGTTTAATTAACTTCGGTAACCATATTCCGCCAGTAGTTTTATATCCCCTGTAATAGAAATCTAGCTCAGTTCATCTACTGTCTGGTAGCAGGATGGTGTTAGAACCCTACCTCTGTATTCTGTGACTGAAAATCCTATGTCGATGTTGTATTCGCGGATTGATTTGAAACGCCGGTAATTTTAACACACTAAAATAATTTGTGTCATCAATTAGTCTGGAAAGACAGTTACAGAAATCTAATATTTACTATATATGGGTTACTTATAGGCGACACATTTCTCCCATAAGTACCTCTACCTGAAATAAACGGACGGACATGCCCTCATGAAAACCCTTTACGAGATAGGCGCAGCCCGCAAATCCAGCGCTTTTCCTGGATCACCCTTAACGTAAACACACAACTAAGCAATCAAGTAACGAGAGATCAGAGCCTGTCGCCATCACATGTAGTGTGGTCATCCGTGTTAGTATAAAAATACTTTTGCAAACGTATCTCTAGCCAAAAGCTAAAGTAAATGGGGGACATTAGCTAACATTAAAAATAAATGTTAGAATTTATGTTAGAATCAATATTTAGAAAGTAGATCAGGGTATTTTAATATGAGATAGCGATTTAGACCAATGTTTAATAGTGTAGTAGGTATACGAAATTTTAATAGGGTCTCTGGTAACATCTACATTCCTCTTCGCAGCCTCCACTCGACTATAACGTGGCCCCTCTTCAAGTACAGTTGTCCTTGTTATGCAGACTTTTCAAAACTTGTCGATTCAATTTTTTTTTAATATTCATAATATATCCTTATTGGAAGCATCTAATGATATCAAGTGATAGAGATAAGTAAAAAAGACTTCTGTACCTTGGGGTTTTTGGTATCCCTTGCGTGAAATTTGGTAAAACCTCTTTAACCTCCAGTAATATTATTTCATTTTATCTTCCATGACTATTTCTAATTTCAGCAGTCTCTTGGGACGCTCGCGTTTTTAAATGATTTTATGGCACCATAATTGTAGCTTATTATAGTTTTATGTTCAATAATTGCGACTATTTTTTACTGAAGACTCCTTCAATTTGTTTCAGCAAAGAAAATCAACAAGACTATAAGTGATGTACGGTGGCATGAAATGACGGCACGTGATGTATATAATTTGTATAGAGCAATATACAGTTTATATCCACTTTCAACGAAATTCAGAGACAAACATTTGAAACTTTTCGATGCTTTCATACATAATCCAGATGAAATGGATGCAAGTAAGCCAATCGGATCTCTAGAATACTGCGATAAAACGGATGCAATAAGAGTTTTATGTAAAGATAAAAAGTACATTTACTTTCGATCTCTTCGAATCGTAGGTAAGAGACAAATAACCGCCCTAGATTTTTACAATGGTTATATTAAAAATATGCCGACGAAAGAAAGACAGAGTCTAGTCGTTAGAAATTAGGGAAATAAAATAATTTTAACAATAATATGTTATTTTATTAGTTTCCGTATTCATATAAAAAGAACGAGACATAACAATTTAATGTAACCTTGTACCGATGCATGATATTACATATATAACAAAAATAATAAGTACTGAAACAAATTTGGTTTATGATATAATAAATAAATAAATATTATACATATCCAGTTTTCACTAAAATCATCCCAATGTGTTATAATAATCATAAATAAAGTAACATATTTACATAAATAACAATATATGAGACAACAATAACAATATTCAATTAGTGTCTGTGAACTTCATTGTATTTATAATAGGTACCTACATATGTATTTCTCTTCATGCAATTTAAATGTAGTTGACAGTTATTCGTAAAATCCTAACTTAAATAACGGCAAATAGGGAATAGACTAAGCACACATTTAATATACAAGTAAGTAAAGAACAGCACGGTGGGTACTCTATACTAAAATTACTCTAGAAACTTGCATCAATTATAAAACATATTTTTAACAGTAATGGTTTCTGCGTATGTTTTAAATTGTAGATCAAATTATGGATCCGATCATCATCTCCATTAATACCGATCAAGTATTGTTGCTAATTCTAAATATTAATCTATCTACAAAAACTTCAATCTACATTCCATATTATGTTGATATTTTACTTCTAGGCGACTTTTACCCTGCAAACAAAAATACAGTTTTAAATATTTAAATATATTTTTTGCATGCATTGAATCATATCTTTTTGCCCTTTTATATTTCATTTATCAAAATATATACCACTTGGGTGTATAACGAATAAGAAACAAGTATAAAAAGTAATACTCACCAGGGTTAATCACAAATCTATTCTAGGTAGGACTGAACAAACAAATTGATTACAATGTTAAAATTTATTATTCAAATCTGAAATCAATAAAATGAATTATGACAATGTAAGGTCAGTGACCTTATAATTTAGGTCAGTATCAGGCGTCTCTTAAAAAACATCTCCTCAGAATTTGGATACCTATCAACACAGTCCATGATTACGAGCATAAACACTACCATATTAATTTTTAAAATAACAAGACAAAATTGTAGAAACAAAACTATATTTATGGTACTTTTCATGATACGGCACTGTGTACAGTGATTGCAAGAAAAACAGAAGCCTTAAATCTTACCTCATTAATTATTTAGCATATACAGCAATGTGATTTTCTAACTATTCGTAGCCTGCAAAAAATAAATATTCTATATCTTTGTGAGCACACGTTTGTGACAAGGCTTCTGTTTCCTCTAATACTCGTAAATCGGTTCACTTGCATGGTTAGGTATGCGGCGACAAAAATGCACGTGTTGGTGATTTTTCAAATCACAACTATTAATAACTAAAATGATATGAACTATGTACAGGACTAATGATAAAGTTACAGTTGAATTGCGTGTTCAAGCTACCGTCATAGATTAAGTACTATTTTACTATTTTATTTGCTAGATTTTTCATATTTGTCGTTATAAAAACTAACTTTTAATACAAAAAGTATAAGAAATTCTATCTCTTAATTGACTATAAAGACTAGACCGGGACGCAGTTTTGACAAATGTCTAGTCTAAGTAAAATTTTAACACTTACGTCTAATTTTTTATTTTTTATTGCAAAGAAACTTCATCAAGCCAATTTTAAATTTCAAAATAACATTACATAGAACAGTCATAACAGTAATTATTTTTATCAACATTAAATGTCAGTTTTACAACAAAACAACAATCGATTTGCGACTGTAACATATGGTTGAATGATTGTACAAATAATATCAAATGATTCGTGCAATCATGAAGTTAAAAGCGGCTCCAATTAGAGACACAGTTTACGATAGAATAAAAAAACTTTATACACGTACAAACCCTACAAACTGAATTGGAGTTTACCCAAATACTTCAAGGGCCCCTAATTCTAAATACGTTTTATAAAACTATATGTATGCTACTTTATTTGCATATAACAATAATAAAAGGGGGAAGGGGAAACTAACAAGTTAATTGAAAACAAAACCACTAACTTCCATCTTCTCACGAGCATTTAAGAATAATAAAAGAGTAATGCAGTCTTCGTTTTGGCGGATTCCGTTAATATTACTGTGTGTCTAATTAGATATTTCGAATCGATGAATGATAAATGCATTTGGTGCAATATTGTCGAAGCACGTCACTCAGGTCACAGAGAACATTTGGGCGTCGGCTGTTTCCTAAAATATTAGTAAAAAAAAATTACTACCCGCAAGATGAGTTATGATAAATGATCAAATAATAGCATGTATACGGAAAATAATTACAAAGACAGCCGTTCCCAGGTATCGCTGACTTTATTCATAGTAAAGTAATTAAAACAGCTGAACAAACAAAATAATACTCATGCACACAGAAGGCAGACAAGCAAGCGTATTAGTAGCAACAGAAGTGACGATCATTTTATTTTAATAAATGCTAATATTCTTTGGAGCAAATCTGAAAAATTCAACCAATCACATTACATAAAGTTAACGGGAATATTCATTAAGAATAGAATAATAATACAAGTACGAGTGTTTCTAAAATAATAATTTATTTGGTAAACGCTACGTTTGCAGTTAGTCATTTGGATACATCACATTTTATACTACAGGGCAACGTGCAAAAGAAATACGTAGACAGATAAAGAAACAAATAAAGATAAATGATATATTACATGATTCTCGATACATGAGACATTAATCAATAAAGAATTTCGTATTTAGCACCTACATTGGACTTCACAACATCAATAAACGTTATCTCAACAAGCTACCACTCGAATATGTTCATTTATTCCGAAGCTACTAGGCTAAACATGATAACAGATCCGCGTTGACGAAATTTGTTAGCTTATTTGACAGATAATACATCAGAAACGATATTATATCGTTCATTGAATATTACCAACATAATATTAGAACAACATGTGTCAGTTAGTTTTATACAACAATATATAAACTACATGCTCGGCATTAATAATGAATTGTATGACTGCAATGTGTAGATATGTTTTCGCTTGCTAGTACGAGAATATATCATTTAACCGGCGTCAGATACGTTGTCGCTAGGAGCATTTACTTCCAGTTTATCAACTAATTTCTGATTGCGTGAGCAGATCAGAGATTTAATTAACGCGTCAGCACCACCACGCCTTTGATTTCGTATGAGGCCATTTAAAAACGTCTACCTGATATTTTTGTAAATTAATTTTATAACAATGAACGTTGAGAGAAGGTATCCAATAGAAAATAAATGCAGTCATAGAAATCATTAAAATAACATTACGTATAATAAATCTTTTTATATGTAAGTACTAGCACCCTGTAAAATAAACATACATATACAATACAATGTTATGTACATAATAAGTTAATCGGCTCTAAACTATACAGTTATGTATATAGGCTGTAACTATGTAGTCTAGTCTAGAAGCTACTCAGATAAGGAAGCGGATGCAAGGAATGGCTCTTACATGTGCTCGGGATGACTGCGGATGCAATCTATGAAGTCGCTCGGCTTCAACTCGCCGCGACAGATGCGGAACACGGCCGTGAACAACGGGAACCTGCGCCAGGAATAAATAACGTTATGGCTCATAGCAGTAGTGATGGCCTTGAGGTTTAGGCGCGCGGTCGGCAATCTCGGCGGTCGCGGGTTCAAACCCCAGGAACAAACCTCTCACTTCGAAGTTATGTGTGTGTGGAAAATATCGTGAGGAAATCTGCACACCTAAAAATTCTTAGGAATCTCTTAGGCGTGTAGTCCGCCAACCCGCACTAGGCCAGCGTGGTGGACTTAAAGCCTTAACCCTCTCGGTTGTAGAGGGGACCCGCGCCAGCAGTGAGATAATATGGGCTGATGATGATGATGATGATGGGTCATTTAAGGTCGTAATAGCCTCTAGGTTCAGTCCGCCAATTTGCACTAGGCCAGTGTGGTGGACTAAGGAAAAACGTATTTAGGTTGACATAAATAGGTCAATGGGTAATTTATGTAAGTACAGTAGTCTTATCGAAATTAAAGAAATGTTAATGCGGTATAAATTAGAGTTATTTAAAATGAAACGAATGTCAATGTGGCAATCTGCTAATTTGCAACAGCGAAGCATAAAATGGCGATATCATTGAATTAATGTTTCCACTGACCTACGTCGCGTGGATATCGGCCAAGAGATTATTTTAGTCCAACCTACAGTTATCTGACGTAGAATTACAATTGTTCACATAATCAACATATCAACTGTTCGGATGCAATTCTGTGATAGTCTCTCAAGCGATATATATTTTTGGCGTATGATGCGTTTGATCAGGTGGTTGTCGAGTACAATTTAAAGTATCCATGTAGGATGATGCCAGAGGTGAGCACATGACTACAAACACTTAAAAAAATATTTCAGTAATTAAATTACGTGGTAATTGTTTAAACCACCGAATTTATAAACAGTTGGCCTTTCGCCAGCTTTTGTTATAATTAGATTTAATAATCGAAATATAATAATTGACTTACTTATTTTCCATATTTTTGTTAGCCAGCATGTGGTTGACTTCCTCAGCAGTGATAGGACCTTGCAGTTTCTGTCCATTTAGCATCTCGTCTTCAAGCTCTTTGATGGAGCGGCCAGTTTTAACAAACGCTTCTGCTACTCGCCTATTCCTGCCACCTGTAAAAGTACATTTAACATTTTTTTACAGGAACACTATTCAGCTAACAACGCTTAATCTTTAAAGGCTTAAAGTTTTAAGACACTTTAGCCAAGTCAAAGTTACGTGCAGATTTGACATTTGAGTAAACACTATTTTTAATAAGTGCCCACATCAATATTTTTTTTCTAAAGATTTTCTATTTCATATTTGGATATATTTTACGTTACAAATTGTTGTAACTTACAATATAAAACGTTATTATAAATAAATAGTATAATATTTAACTAATATAAATACTTAACAAAAAGCAGAACACTGTATTGCATCGCATGTACCTTGGGTGTGCATGTGTGAAACGAACTGACATAGATATGAAGCAAAGAAATCAGAACATCTATCTTATACAGAAAACTGCCAGTCAGAACACGACAATGCCCAAGGCTAAAGCTATACTCATATTACAAGGAAAATATTTTTCCATACGGGAACGCCTATTTCAGACCATCACGACTGCATACTATCGTGATATCTCTAACAAAAACAATGCATAATGATATGACTATAAGCCAGCTATGTTTGTAATCAATAAACATCACATGATTCAAAGAAATGTGTCACACAAAGGCGCTAGGTTAATCTTCGGAAAACGCATTCCCGTGCACAACTTCAGATAGGTCCACTTCACTGTTACTTCTGTACCCATAAACTCTATAGAGTGGTAATCTAATCCTATGTCTGACTATACGGGGTCTTACTGCTGGTAAAGTCTGTACTGCCTAATAGTAGGGCAGTGCTCTATAATCCGACAAATTCAATAGTCCGACACTGCCTGCAAAACATTTGTCGGAGAAGCAAAAACTTAACATAGGGACCCAAATGCTAGGACCCAAGCATGCTTTGTTGTTTTATTTCTTCTATTGTCATTGATCGATTCATAGAAGTACACTTCTGCGTGTAGTAATACGACTAATAAAATGAAAAGATTACACTTTCCCATCAATCTTGATTAACGCCAGCAATAGTTTTATATTCTGGAGAACGCTTAGTGTTCAAATAATCTTTAGCTTATATCTAGAATGCGCAGTAATTAGAAATGAGGGATTGTTGTTATATAATATTTAATAAAGTAATAGAGTTCACTGCGATATAATCTTGGGTGGCTCAGTCAGTTCTACTATACGAGTATTACTAGTTCCGTCTTCCCTGATCCCCGAATAGTCACCTTTGCAAATATTGGCACAGGGCCATAACTTTAGTGGACTGAGAGATCGTTCGTCATTCTTACAATTCATATTTGGGCACGTTCCATATATTAAGTAACACTCGTAAATAACGGAACACATTATGTAACGTCACCATTATATAATAGAAGGTTTTCCTAACTATATAAATATAAAATTGATCAATAGAAGCTTAACAAAATTTACATTTAATAGAATAACATTTGAGCAGTGCATCTTTCTTTAGCAGTAATGGTCTCGAGGTTTAGGCGCGCAGTCGAGAATTTCGGCGGTCGCAAGTTCAAACGCCAGACACACACCTCTGACTTTTCGAAGTTATATGTGTATTCACAATGAATTATCACTTGCTTTAACGGTGAACGAAAACATCGTAATAAAACCTGCACACCTAAAAAGTTCTTAGGAATTTCTTAGGGGTGTAGTCCGCCAACCCACACTAGGCCAGCGTGGTGGACTAAGGCCTAAACCTAAGTTGTAGAGGAGGCCCGTACCCAGCAGTGGGACGTATTTGGGCTGATGATGATGATGAGTATATCTTTTGACTTGGAAACAATGTGATGCTAGTGCTCATGGGTTGGGTGCAGTGTTGGCACAGCGCACTCGGGACAACCACGAACAGGTCGTGGCGTACGCGTCAAGGCTGCTTACACCGGCCGAAAAACATTATAGCCAAATCCATAAAGAGGCACTAGCCATTATTTTTGCTATTGATAAATTTCACCAATATTTATATGGCCGTAGATTTACGCTTCGCACAGATCATAAACCTTTAGTCAGCATTTTTAACCCCAATTCCAGTATTCCATGCACAGCAGCTAGCAGGTTACAAAGATGGGCAATTAAGTTGTCGGCATATGATTTCAATATTGAGTACGTGAAAACAGACCAAAATACTGCTGACATTCTCTCTCGCTTGATAAAAGCTCATAAAGAGGAATCGGTTAATGAGGACGATTTGCCAGAACAGACATATTTACATTTTGCAACAGACGCTCTGCTGTTAGACTATAAAATTTTAAAAAAAGAAACCTCTTCCGATCCGGTATTAAGTCGCATATTGAGCTTTATTCAAGACGGGTGGCCTACTGAAGTAGACGTTAAAGAATATAAACCGTATTTTAATCGCAAAAACGAGCTGTATGTCGAGCTAGGATGTATACTGTGGGGCCACAAGTTGGTAATACCCTTTACATGTCGAAATAGGGTCCTTAAAGAATTACATGATTCACATATGGGGTTAGTAAAGACGAAGGCTTTGGCTAGAAGTTACGTTTGGTGGCCGGGCATCGATGAAGCTATTGAAACGGAGTGTCGCTCATGTACAATATGTGCAGCAACAGCTGATGCTCCGCCACAGCAAATGCCGCATTCCTGGCCGTGGCCTAGCCGACCCTGGACAAGGTTACATATTGATTTCTTAGGACCTATAGCAGGTTTAACTTATTTGATCATAGTTGATTCTTGTTCTAAATGGGTTGAAGCTATTCATATGAAAAATACAACGTCACAAGCAGTGATAGCGGTATTACGGGATATTTGGTCTAGGTTCGGTATCCCCAGACAGTTAGTGAGCGATAACGGAACTTCTTTCAGTAGCGAGGAATTTAAAACGTTCTTAAAAAGAAACGGTATCGAACAAATATTTAGTGCACCTTATCACCCAGCTTCGAATGGAGCTGCAGAAAATGCTGTCAAAGTATGTAAACGAGTTATAAAAAAAGCATTGAAACAAAATATTAATGTAAACGTAGCGCTATGTAGATTTCTTCTAGCATATAGAAATACAGAACATTATACAACTGGGGAAAGTTCAGCCAAAATACTACAGGGCAGAAATTTACGAATGAGATTAGACGCGTTGAAACCGGACCGAACGGCACGGGTACAAAACCGACAGGCACGTAGTGAGGAAGCATCTGGAGGTGCACATCGTCAGCTGACACCTGGGAAGAAAATTTGGTTTAGGGATTATCGGGGATCTAATAAATGGGCCGCAGGACAGGTTGTTAGGCAGCTAGGGAGTACAGACTACTCAGTGAAATCTGATCTTGGAACAGAGGTACACCGTCATGTTGATCAGTTGAGGCGGAGATACGAGTTGCCGGATAAACCTGCAGTTTCGCATGATAACACGCATAAGCAATCTCGTAGTTCACTCATTTTCCCTCCTAAAAGTGACGACAGCGCCAATGAGACCGGTCAACTGCAGGTCTCACCAAAGACCTCAGCCCAAATCGATTTATGTAATAATAGTGGAGAATCTTTAGAACAATCATGCATCTTAAGAGACGACGCAAGTGCAGCGCCAGTACCGGTGCCCCAGGCACCTGACATACAAATAAATAAGGAGGTACTCGTTTCAGAACGAAGATACCCTTTAAGAACCAGAAAACCGGTTCAGAGATATGGTATAGAGTTTTGAATTAGTTTATATTATTATGTGGTATGCGTTCTATATTTTAGTTAAGTATCTTTAATGTGTTCTTAAGTTTTACTTGCAATTTTCTAAAATGTACTTTAAGTTATAAGTCATTAAAATAGTTATGTTATAAGGAAAGGAAAATAATATATTATATATACAGAATTTGTAAATTTAGATTATGTTTAATTTAAGGGTGGAGGTGTTACATTTAAGTATGACATTGTCGGTAGGTCAGTTGAGAAATAAACGCTGTACTAGAAGCACGCCTTTTATTTATCAGAAACCAAACTAATAGATATATTTGTAAAAACCCTAGCAGTGTTGCCATATACGAGTAATATAGCCGTATTGGGTCAATAGTGTGGGCACGGCAGGAAGGTTATCGTAGGGGAACATTCGATATAAATAACAGTTAAGCTGTAGTTATGTATTGAACGTCGGTACTCGACGCCGCACATACATATCTTATCAGAAACATGAAATTGCTGAAATATAAGTAGGTACTTACACATATTTTGACAACACGCAGCGTGATGTATCCAATTATGCTTGTATGGCTTAGTTTCGCGCGTAATAATTACGTAAGTATAACTTCGCTAACCCAACTTTACTTAAAATTATAAATTACAAAACAATAAATAATACGTACTGCTTGCAAATTGGTAAACAATACTTTCTACATACAATATTCGGAAATATGTTTAAAAATATATATAAGTGCCTTGAAACCTATAGATGAACACGAATTTACGTAACTACACAACTTTAAAAGAATATTAATAGACTATACCAGGGCTTCCCAAACTGTGCGTCGCGACGCCCTGGGGCGTCGCGGCGTTGTCCCAGGGGCGTCGCGTGTCGATGCGACCGAGTAAACTGATAGAGGAAGAAGAACAACTAATAGCTTCAATACGACACGGACAAACTTTTTGAATTTTGGAGATCAGTTTCTCATGAATATCGTGCCATCAGTATTGCTGCATTAAAGGTTCAATTTTCATTTGCGACTTCGTACTTATGCGAAACGGACTCTCCTGCAGTTGCAGTAATTAAGAACAAGTACAGGTCAAACATAAGCTTAAAAAACAAAACTTGTAAAAGAAATTAGTTGCGAGACTTGTTTTTTTTTACAAGTTTTGTTTTTTATGGGATCTCATTTCTTTTTGTAGATAGTCCTACTTTTTTCCTTTTCAGTACCTTCTACTTCTTGAGTACCTACTAACAACGAATTTTCCCAACAAAAGCCCACTCTCTGTCTAATGAGTTTTGCTTACTTTTGTAGACTACCGTCTTCCTCTTCAATATACGAGACAAGAGCGGTCGCGTCGTGTTCTTTATTTTAAAATATTTTTTTTTTGCGTTAGTTAGAAATATTTAGGGCCGCACACGTCAAACGTCGGTTAAAGTTAATCCTTTTGTAAAATTGTTATCTCTCTTTCACTATAAATTGATACTGTTAATGTACCTAACAGAAAATTACAACATCAAGTTTAACAGAGGTATAACTTGAACTAATTTACGGCACCAACTGCCGCACTCAGTTTTTTTTTGAAATGAATAAATTACTTGGTGAACCTACCCTATAAAAATAACTTACTTCATCGGAAACAGTTTGGATTTACTAAGGGGAGATCAACAATAGATGCAGGTGTCGAACTTTTAAAAACTGTATTTAAGGCATGGGAGGATTCTCAGGATGCTATTGGCATTTTCTGTGACTTATCCAAAGCCTTTGACTATACTATACTATTTTTGTTTTGCAGAAAAGAGCCATCCGGGCCATTTATAACCTAGGTCCCAGGGCTTCACTTAGAGATAAATTTAAGGAAATAAATATTCTTACCGTCACTAGTTAGTTCATATACGAAAACCTTGTATATGTTCAAAAGAATCTTGATAGATTTAATAAACTTTATAATTTACACAATAAAAATACTAGGAACAAATGTAATCTCGTTCAACACGTAACTCGTCTCCGGAAAATTAATAACTCTTTTATGGGGCAATGTGTACGCTTCTATAACAAACTCCCAAAGGGTATTAGGGAGCTTCCCTTGAAAAAGTTTAAAGAATCAATTAAAGATAAACTATATAAAAAGCTTACTATAAAATTTCAGATTATATTGGAGACAATAAGCCCTGGGAGTAAGTAAATTGATCAGAAGTTTCGTTGCTACAATTTGTATCGTTATGACATACATAAGATAAAATGTATATAATGACATTTAAAAAATGTAATTATAATAATTATATTTATTATTTTTAAAAAAATGACATTTCTTGTTGCTGAGGGAGTTTCTTGCCGTTTCTTCTCCACAGCGATAACACGTTTCGAAGCGGCAATAGTTTAAAAAAATAGTTTAATATTGACAATTCAAAAGAACTTGTAAAAGTCTATTTGAATAAAGATGATTTTGACTTTGACTATATGAAGGTTTCCTCACGATGTTTTCCTTCACCGTTAAAGTACGTTGCTAATACACACGTAACTTTGAAAAGTCAGATGAGTGTGCCTAGGGTTTGAACCCTCGACCGCACGCGTAAGCCTCAATACCATCACTACTTATCTATCTACACCTATTATTCCATTATCTTATACACATACAGGTACACTGATTCATTCACTCCAAATGTAACTTTGTAATCCTATATATTTATATGGGATTACAAAGTTATTTATGCAGTTTGTGTATCTAGAAAACTAGACCGAATTGCAAGATATTTAAATTTTTCCTTAAGTTATACACTAAAAACTAATTGTGTTCCAAATTTAAAGCTTCTATGTCGGCTAAAAGTGCCTTAGAGTTTTGATGATCGGTCAGTGAGTGACAAAACTGCGAAGTTTGACTAGTTATAATTCTTAAACTACTGGTTCAAATTGAATGAAATAAAAAATAATAAAATATACAGAGTTTATACTATGTTTGCTTGGTGACTAAAATTTCAGGTTTCTAGGTTTATCCACAACGAAGTTATAGGGTGTCGAAAATGGCCTGAGTTGCTTCGAGAAAAGTATAGTAACAGCCGTGCCACTTTTTTGCTCGACTTGGCGGGGGCACTGCCGTGCCCCCAGATAAAAAGAAATCAGAGTGGCAATTCCAAACTGCAGCCCCGGTTTAAAAACCTATGCTCGGAAAATTGCTTATGTTTTGATTTCGTTCTTATTTTCTAATAAAAATATAAATGTTCAAATAGTGTTTTTCTGATAACCTGTTACTACGCTAATACTAGAATTGATAAGTATTTTTTGGGGCTGCTCAACCCAGCCTCAAAAAATTGCAAAGTCCCAAGGGCGTCGCAGTAAGAAAAAGTATGGGAAGCCCTGGACTATACATTTTTAAAAATGGTGTACCTACATAAATAATCCAATTTATTTTCAGTAAATACGCAAGCAACACAAAAACTGATATTAATTTATTTATTTCTTATACATGATATAAACTACGACTTAGGGGCCTTCAAGAAGAGAGCCTATATTTTCCTCAAAGGCCGGCAACACACCGATGATTCCTCTGGTATTATGGGTGTTCATGGGCGGTGTTGACCACTTAACATCAGGTGGCTCACTTGCTCGTTTGCCTCCTTTTTCCAAAAAAAAAAAAAAAAAAAAAAAAAAAAAAAACTAGCTTTTATACAATTTTGATACCATATTTATAATCTAAATGTAATTTTATTTTAAACATGCTGATAAAATGCTTTTATGCTGAAGTAAACTAAAGTCAACCTTTTCGCGCTTAATTATTGTAGCGAACATGACAGGTAAATACTAAATACGTTATGAGTAATTGATTCTTAATAGGTAATTAGCCGCAACAGAGGTGATTATAAACCGTAAAAGATAAGTTTTGCAGACCGTGGCTTTTGAAATATTTTGTTGCAAAACCCAAAGGTATAATCTTGTTATGTAACATGTCAATGCAGTACAATACATTACTATTGTCAAACATAAAGCCGTATTCTGCTAAGCAATCCGCAATAGAGTATTTCTTATTTGCACGTTATATTGATTTTTCACAAGCCACGTTTCTACTTAAATTGTGTTGTGTGTGTGATCTGTAAACATTTAGCTAGCTACCTATATATTGGCGTGAGATTAAGTCCTCTTGAACTAATACCCTACAACAATAAATAAACAAATGTGTCACTATTTTCATACCATTGTGACTTGTGCGATATAAAGAAACAAGCCAAAGTTCGATGAATGAACTTCGGACATTCGGCGGAAATCATAAGGTTATTTACTATACTTGAGTCATATTACAAACACGTCGGCAATTAAAACCATTATTAACAGTAGGCAGGCAATAGACGAACAAACAATGACACGGCGCTTTAGATACAGTTCTTTTTCTATTGATTAAGTACCGGTATCATTAGCTTAATCTAGACTATTTCCATGACGCAGTATATTTTTATAAATGCAAATATCTTCACTTTTAAAAACCTAATTTGATGTTAAAAGTAATGGCTATGGTTGTATACAATTAAATACCTATCTCAGCACCTACATCCGATTAGAAATTTTGAAGGTCACAACTTACGCGATACAAATAACAATGTAAAAAAAACTACGATAAGTACAGAGCGGACGTCTTGCTTTTATTTGAAATTGTGGTAATAATCTGAATAAAAAATTGGGTTGTTAAAAATGTTTCCTGGTAATATTTAAAAAAAAAATACAATTCATTATGCCAGATTGCAATATATAATTCCAATAAATAAATTATATTTTACTAAATAACGTTAAAGACCATTTGTCATTAGGTCAATAGGTAGGTACTACTAAAATTTGAAACAAAAGACGTCCTAATATTTGTAAGACCCTATTTGGATATTGGGAAAATTAACTAATTATCTATTAATTAACTGCCTCGTGGTCTCGCGGTACAAGTATGTGCCGTGCGATCTAGAGGTCCTGGGTTCGATTCCCGGGTCGGGCAAAGTGTTATTGGGTTTTTCCATTAGGAAATTCCCAATAGCAGCACGGAGTCTGGAAATGTGCCCGAAAAAACGGCAATAGGCTCGCCCCCTATTACGTGGGACTTATACATACCTGGCGATATGTGGGTGTAGATATGCACCTCTGCCTACCCCATCAGGGAATACAGGCGTGAGTTTATGTATGTATGTAATTAACCCATTCCGCCCCACTGTCCTATTTTTAGAACACTATATTCAACAGTTTTTTTAGTTTTTAGGGCACTTATTTTTATTGTCTCTGATGAAATGAAAGACTAGCTACACACCAGCTTTAGAAACAAAAGGCCAAGGGTTTGATCCCCTTCGTTCATTCATGGTTCAAAGAGACAAATTTTGTATGATCCACAAATATTTGTTTAGGGTCTGAGTGTTTGTGAGACCGAAAAGTATCTTCTAGTCTCTGATACCCACGACAATTTTTTATCTTAGTGTAGGGTCAGAACTATGTGGATATATATAATAATACGATTGTAATACTTATATTATACTCTTAGGTCCATAAAATAGAAAAAAAAAAGGTCCATAAAGATACCCATAGAAAACATACTTTGGACAAGACTCAACTATGTTGGTTTTATCACGAGCTGTTCTCTTCACTACCTCGATATAATTAATTATGAGTGCATGCGAGAATTCGAAAAATGACATCTGTTTGTATTGGCATCCAACCAGAAACGTCTAACCCATACAATGCCAATCCATAAGAACCTCAATGAACTTTACTACGAAACTCTTAGCAAGGCAAAATAGTTTCTTAATACTATAACTAAATCTAAATCTAATCGCCGCAAAAAGTTTTTATTTCCCACTAATTAAAAATATATGTCTGCAGATATAAATGCATACAAATCGTCAATAATAAAACTGGCCACGTATTTGACAAGATATTCGTTTAAAAACAGGGAAACGTTCAACAACGGAAGGCGAGTTGAACTTAATTCTATTATGAATAAAATCTTTGCCAATTAAGAGAGTGGAACCTGATGTGAATATTATTTCAACATAAGATACTTGCTATCTAATCATTGATACGAAGTCTGAGCTTTATTTATCATTATGTAATAACACAGAGAAAGTTAATATTTACCGCTAATATTTAATGTATTTCTCATTACTAGACGCTTTGATTGTAGACATCAACATAAGTAAGCAAAATAATAAAAAATGTAATGTGAGATATCGTAATGATTCTTTTAACAGCATAGTATCTATTAACAATCTATAGGTACTTTAAGAACGTATTAAATTTTAATTTTATGGTGAACGTACTCTTAATGTAACAGTTTTTACTTAGCAAATGGCGAAATTGATAGCATTAAATAAAATTGTTCTCAATAAAATCGTTTATTCCCTGTTCATCCTACTATGTTAAGATTTCATATGAATATTGTGAAGTTTTTCTTCGGCGTGTCGCCCTTCGTACCGAATAATGGTGGGGTAAATTTATTATATCCATATTATAAATATGTATTTGGAAAGTAACTCACCGTAACAGGTTGTGATAAGATCGGCCACACCACAGGACTCGAAGAACGTGCTCAATTTGCTGCCAGGATAGAAGACGTCAACGAATTTGATCATCTCCATGAGACCCAATCGAATCACGGCCGCTTTGGTGTTGTCTCCAAAACCGAGACCATCAACAAATCCAGCTCCCACCGCTACGATGTTCTGTTTACAAAAAACGGTTCCTTAAATGGCGTTTTGACTGCCTCGTTGGTTTCAGAATTCATTCTCATGTAGGGCAAAGCGTTATTTGGTTGAGGAAATTCTCAGTAGCAGTACAGAGTATGGACGTGTGTCGAAACACAGAAATAGTCTCGCCTCTTCTGAGTAGGTAAAAACGCTGCTGAAAGACAAACTTTTCCACGGCTAAACGCTACAACCAATTTTGATGGATTTGAATATATGCGTAGATAAGAGCATGGAGTTTTTTTCGCCAATAGACCACGTTGTATAATAATCGCGGTAGACAAACAGACTAGTTTGCAATATAAGATTGAATTAACTGGTTTCCAGCAGTATAAGCATATAGCCCCAGGATATTCATAGTTAACTCAAAAAACCATTTTGTATCATTTAGTTGTAACAACCCATAGGTAGTTGAGCCCGACAGTCGATTATTTAAACGAACGTTGTCTTCAGTTACGAGACCGTTAGGAAGTTTCCACACAAGTGCCTTATCTACGCGGGTTTTATGGTAATAAGTACTTAGCGTAATTTTATTAAAAGATTATTTATATAACGTTAGATAATACGATTACGATTTATAAAGAATGGTCTAAACTCGAAAACATCATTATGTGTACAGGTACTATGTCATATATGGGAATTTTGACTTGAAAAATATTTCAAGAAACACAAAGTTTACCTTAAGAGCTCCACAAATTTCGACCGCATCCTCGTCATCGACAACGACAACTCTGAAATATTCAGTTTGAATAATGTCTCGCATCATAGGGGCTAACGTCACGTCTCGACATCCGATAGTAGTTTCGCAGAATTTCTCTTCAGCCACCTAAATAAATAAATATATACACCCAACAGTCACATACATAGTTCTAATCCGACACTAAGATACAAGTCTTGTGTCGTGGGTATCAGAAACTACGAGAGACTTTTCGGTCTCACATACACCCAGACCCGAAACAACTATTTGTGGATCACACAAACATTTGTCTCGGTGCGGCTGTCAAATATATTTTTAGTTTTATTATGTCTTCCATAGAGTTAAATGGCATTTTTAATATTTTATGAACCAAATATGGCTTTGCAATCGGCAAACAATTTAATAATGTAACAAGAAAGGTATTGATCACCGAACAGTTTACTGTTGCAAGTACATTATTTGTTTATTGTTTTGTTTAAGCCGTGTGATATGATAGCTTCCAGAAATACTTTAACTATCAAAATTCTTTAATCAACTGTAATAATGGACTTGGCTTTCTAACCAGCACTATTTGAATATTGAATGTCCTCCAAATTATCAAAACAGACAAATTAACAAGTCAGTATGAATATAAAACACATTTTACTTGTATTTTATGTAATCATTTGCAATTATTCGTGTTATGTACAAAATGTTATGAACATTATCTCACCTCGGAAGCAATATTGGCGCCCATGAGCACAGCACAAGGGATCTTCAAACACCTAGTTATAATGTGGGATATTAGGTCAATGCCGCCACCTTCTGCTATGTCAAAGCCCTGCCAAATAACTCACATTCATACATATTTAGCTTTTAGTGACCTGTAAGAGGAGTGAAACTTCAAGGTAGACCAGTTTACATTTTAAGGTCACTGTGGTAAACTGTTGCGATCGCAGGTGAATTGAATGGCAAAAGTTTAGTAAATAAACACATTCTCTGCATGTTCATATAAATATTTTATACATAAAATATTAAAATATAAATTTATATTAACTCAGTTTCATATAAATGATTAAATGTACACATAACTTGACAAGAATAATATTTGATTTCAGTTTCATGTTTAACCAAAATATTTTAGGTCATGAAAAATAACATTTGTTTGTTGTAAATGGATTGAAAAATACCTTTATCAAAGATAATGCAGCAGCTGTTGGTTTAATCTTCCCAAGAAGGGTAGAACAAATAGTTCTCACAAACTGATGGGGCACAACAAAGATAAGAAGATCTGCATCTTTTGCTGCTTCAACTACATCAGGTACAGCCACCTACAAAACACATAAGATACATTACAAAAAATAAAATACAATAATCTATAAACAAATGTGTCCTTTCTGTTTTTTACTTTTAATTTTTAGGTCTTGTGTGTTATTATAAGAGTCTGTTGCAATTAATAAATACTCAATAAAAAATAATTAAACATATAATATGTAGTAAGAGTAATTTTTTATAAAGACAAAATTTTGCATCTCATAACACAAAAAAATAATTAATTATCTTATAATTAAAAATAAATTTCACAGTAAGGGAATATTAATTAATATTTATTTGATTTTACAAAATAAATTTGCAACATGAATTCTTCTTTACCCATTAAACTGTTGCTTTTGCCAAAACATGGTGATCATGACAAGGTCAATATGCCCAGCATAATGCTGGGCTGAAAATATATATACCTAACTATTTGATGTTTACTGCACAACTTGCAGTACAATCGCTTAGAGCTGGATGCAAATCACATGTAGTATATTATTGATTACACTGTACACATGATCAATTTGAACCAATAAATAAGAGTACAAGTGATTGGCCAACACTATAACAATAGTTGTACCATAAATATAATTAATCTCTATGACTATGAGAAAATAGGGCAATAAATAATGCAGCACAGTAAATTATTAGAATGCAAATAATTATTAATTTTTTTTATTTTACTATAACATTTGGTGCAACCAAACCCCATGATCGCATATTCAACTAAGAGACACTGGAATAACATGTATGAGAATAATGAACAAACAAACAAACTAGCTCAATATCTATTTAGAAGTGACAAGAGTTATTCGTAAACCAGTAAGTCATGTTTTGTTTAAGATACTCTGTACAAAAATCCATACTGTATTTATTTAAAATAATATGACTTTTTAATATTAGTAAGTGTTAGAGAAAATGAGTATTTTAAGGAGTATTATGTTTTAAAACATCATGAACATCAATGTTTACACATCATACTGTTTTTAAATATTTATTTTTCAAGATGAATTAATTTGGTATACATATAGAATCACTATTATTATTGAATAATTATGATTATATTTTGAACCTTATTGCAACAGTTAAAAATTCATCAGTTCTGCATACATTACATAACAAGCAGAGGCCTAGAAGAGTGAGATTGGCAGTGAACTCTCATAAGGAAGTGTTACAAAAATAGAATGTACACGTGCAAAACATGTGTAGTGGTAGTGATACTGTACAGTAATTTCAATGTCACTATTACTAATGTACTATGTGATGGCATTTTTACATATTAGTGTCTGTAGCTTTACTGAAATTAAATTTTCTCTCAATTTAAAATATATTTCATTATTAATATCTAAAGATATAGACAACTATTAATAAAATTTGAACAAGAAAATTATCATTAGTTTAATATTTGGAAAAAAAATTACAATAAAATAATAAGTGCTTACCACATTAGGGGGCAATTTATGACCTGGAAGATATTTCACATTTTCATGGGTTTCATTAATGATTTCTGTTAATTTTTTTCCTTCAATCATTTCTTCATAAACCCACATAGTAACCCTATCTTCAAAATTCGGTAGTCGTGCGGCATTTCGACCTACAATTTTCGCAATAGCAGAACCCCTAAAAATTTAATAAAAGATTACCAATGCAACATACTCCATAATAGACTAAAACCAATTAAATACATAAAATACATTTTAAAAATATTGAATTTGTATTTCGTATTTGGAAAAACATCGAATCTCAGTTATGTCATCATTCCTTTAATGTATATAATATAGTTGCCTATTTAGATATTCAGTTCTGTACAAAACTATTTTATACGTTATATTTAATATACAATTAACAATTATCTCACCAATTTCCTGATCCAACAATACAAACTCTATTCTTTATTTGTTTCTCAGCCATTATTTACAACACTGCTTTTTTCTATTTATTAACCAAAACCACAAGACACAACAGCTGCAGATTCACAAACGCGAGTTGTCTTGTGAAGTTGTGACTAAATTATTGCGCCGCGCTGTGCTACTTACTAAATTACTATACTCTTTGGCTACTACTGAAGTACTGACTGACCGACCACGAACAAAGGCAGTGCCAGTGACTGACGTTATCAACTTATCACAAACTCTTTTTTTCTTTTTTTTTTTGTTTGTTCCGCAAGGAACCGGCTAAGGTCGAAGACCATGCTGCCAAGTCTTCAGTGATTTAATTTCATTAGTGTAAATTATGAATGATAATGATGATGAATGATGAAAGAAAAAGGGCGGGAAATTCCCAAACTGAAAGGCGCGCTCCCCGTCCCTCCCACATACAACCCTTAATCCCTTCACTACAATAATGAACAAAGAATCAAGCACCACTCATCGATATTGCACACAGCGTATCCAATTCACCCCTCACCTCCCCCTTACCTGTCCCACCGCATCGGTGGGACGGTCCCACCTGGATCAGGAGGCTCCCCCATCCTCTCGCCAACAATCACCAGAAAAGACTCACCAGATACTGCGAGACAGGGAATAAAAAAGGGAAAACTAAATCAAACACACCACACACAACACCGACAAGCAACACTTAATCCCCTGTTCACCATTATCAAGAAAAAAAATAAAAATTATATGTAAGAAAAACAAATCGAGTCCAACTCGGTTGGGCAGCGTTCGGGAAACTACGCGACGTCTTCTCGTCCAAAATACCTCAGTGTCTGAAGACGAAAGTCTTCGATAGTTGTGTGTTACCAGTGATGACATACGGCACTGAGACATGGCCTCTCACTATGGGCCTCATTAGACGGCTCAGAGTCACTCAACGAGCTATGGAGAGGGCTATGCTCGGGGTTTCCCTACGAGATCGAATCAGAAATGAGGAGATCCGTAGGAGAACTAAAGTAACCGACATAGCCCAGCGGATTAGCAAGTTGAAGTGGCAATGGGCCGGGCACATAGCGCGGAGAACTGATGGCCGATGGGGCCAAAAAGTTAAATAGTTAATTTTTTTCCCTTAATATGTTATAAATGAGAAAATAACTATATGTTTGTTACGCTTTCACGCCTTAATCATTTGACCGATGTGAACGATTTTTGGCATGTACATAAATGGGACTCTGTGGAATAAAATAGACTACACTTATTTTCTTTCTGAACCCAACCCTGTAGTCTATAATATAATATAAATTTAGTTGAATGTAAAAAAGATCGAGCCCAGTGGCGTGCCATATGAGAGGCCTTTGTCCAACAGTGGATGTGAGAAAGGCTGTTGCCTGTTGATAGGTACCTAATAATTTCAAATTAGGTGAATTTATATTTTTTTTCATTGAATTACGTAAAGTTGTTTTTATGCACCAGTAATAAAAACTAGTTAGGTAATGGTTAATTATTTAAAAATGTGATAAGTTAATTTTGCAAAGACTGTACCAAATCATAGTTAGATAAATAACATAACCTACCATAAATTAATAAAAGTAATAAACATAGTAATTACGCTGCATTTTTGTTATTTCCCTTAAGTACCCCATCATGCCCCTCCTTCCTCTACCTATATTATAGAAGATAATATCTGAGAACGTATATTTTTTTGAACAGCGTGGATATTTTCGGCTCACTGAAATTACCCCCCCTTTTTTTGAATTTTTTTTACTCTCAAGCGTTTGTTCGTCGTTTGTTCGTGAATATTCGATTGTAACATTTGTTTGTTCGTCTTTTATTTGTTTATAATTAATTTAACAAATCCTCACCCTTAAGTTGGCCCCCACTTCTTAATTTTGATTAATTAACGTTTGTTCGACCATTATTGACGTTTGTTCGATTATAAAAACAATTAAATTCTTATTTATTAATATTTTTTATCTAGTAAGCAAGGCCTCACTAAATTTGGCCCCCCTTTTTTTGAATTTTGATTTTTTTTTACATTCAATCGTTTGTTCGTGAATGTTCGATTGTAACATTTGTTTGTTCGTCTTTTATTTGTTTATAATTAATTTAACAAATCCTCACCCTTAAGTTGGCCCCCACTTCTAGATATCTTTAATTTTATCTTTCAAATTAACTAATTTTGATCAATTAACGTTTGTTCGACCATTATTGACGTTTGTTCGATTATAAAAACAATTAAATTCTTATTTATTAATATTTTTTATCTAGTAAGCAAGGCCTCACTAAATTTGGCCCCCCTTTTTTTGAATTTTGTTTTTTTTTTACATTCAATCGTTTGTTCGTGAATGTTCGATTGTAACATTTGTTTGTCTTTTGTTTGTTTATAATTAATTTAACAAATCCTCACCCTTAAGTTGGCCCCCACTTCTAGATATCTTTAATTTTATCTTTCAAATTAACTAATTTTGATCAATTAACGTTTGTTCGACCATTATTGACGTTTGTTCGATTATAAAAACAATTAAATTCTTATTTATTAATATTTTTTATCTAGTAAGCAAGGCCTCACTAAATTTGGCCCCCCTTTTTTGAATTTTGATTTTTTTTACATTCAATCGTTTGTTCGTGAATGTTCGATTGTAACATTTGTTTGTCTTTTATTTGTTTATAATTAATTTAACAAATCCTCACCCTTAAGTTGGCCCCCACTTCTAGATATCTTTAATTTTATCTTTCAAATTAACTAATTTTGATCAATTAACGTTTGTTCGACCATTATTGACGTTTGTTCGATTATAAAAACAATTAAATTCTTATTTATTAATATTTTTTGTCTAGTAAGCAAGGCCTCACTAAATTTGGCCCCCCTTTTTTTGAATTTTGATTTTTTTTTACATTCAATCGTTTGTTCGTGAATGTTCGATTGTAACATTTGTTTGTTTGTCTTTTATTTGTTTATAATTATTTTAACAAATCCTCACCCTTAAGTTGGCCCCCACTTCTAGATTTATCTTTAATTTTATCTTTCAAATTAACTAATTTTGATCAATTAACGTTTGTTCGACCATTATTGACGTTTGTTCGATTATAAAAACAATTAAATTCTTATTTATTAATATTTTTTATCTAGTAAGCAAGGCCTCACTAAATTTGGCCCCCCTTTTTTTTATTTTGAATTTTTTTACTTTCAATCGTTTGTTCGTGAATGTTCGATTGTAACATTTGTTTGTTCGTCTTTTATTTGTTTATAATTAATTTAACAAATCCTCACCCTTAAGTTGGCCCCCACTTCTAGATATCTTTAATTTTATCTTTCAAATTAACTAATTTTGATCAATTAACGTTTGTTCGACCATTATAGACGTTTGTTCGATTATAAAAACAATTAAATTCTTATTTATTAATTATTTTTTATTAGTAAGTAAGCCATCACATCACGCCTACATTGCGCATGCGCCGATATTGTCAGTCAGCTTGGAATTGCCGTATTTACTATCGTTTTGTTAACGAGTGTGTTCAGTGAGCCGTAATTATTGACGTTTAATTTATGCACATAGCGCATATTTTTTTTTTTTAATAAATTTATTTCTAAATGATAATATTTTTTTATTTAGATCTTTAGTATCGGTTGGCGCGTGTAGCCGACCACACGTATTTCAATCGTCTATCACTGTTCAATATTCACGTACATCACGTACACTATTTAAACTGTCTATATTAATTATATCACACTTACTTTGTCCTGTACCATAAATATTTACACGATTTTTACACTTACTCAGTCCTGTACACTCTATTTATGCGATTAGCTATTTACAAACTCGCTCCGTCTCCGTACATTCATACAAAAACTCACGCCTGTATTCCCCGAAGGGGTAGGCAAAGGTGCATTTCTGCACCCACATTGCGCCAAGTATGTATCAGTCCCACGTAATAGGAGCGAGCCTATTGCCGTTTTTGGGCACATTTCCAGACTCCGTGCTGTTACCGAGAATTTCTTAATGGAAAACCTAATAGCACTTTGCCCGATCCGGGAAAGATAAAATTAAAGATATCTAGAAGTGGGGGCCAACTTAAGGGTGAGGATTTGTTAAATTAATTATAAACAAATAAAAGACGAACAAACAAATGTTAAAGTCAAAGTCAAAGTCAAAATATCTTTATTCAAATAGACTTTTACAAGTTCTTTTGAATCGTCAATTTTACACATCTTAATTTTTTAAACTATTGCAATCGATTCGATTACAATCGATTATTCACGAACAAACGACGAACAAACGATTGAGAGTAAAAAAAAATCAAAATTCAAAAAAAGGGGGGCTAACTTCAGTAAGCCGATATTTTCTTTGCTTGAGAAAATAAAAATGAGATGAAGTTTTTTTTCTCTGTGGTACTACCTACGGTAAAATTAAAAGTATACCAAATAAAGTTGGCCTATCTCTTTCTCGCTCTAAGACTACCACCAGAAGATTTAAATGCAGTTTTGGCAAAGTGTGATAGAGAAAGGAAATGACGTGGTTATGACTTGACATATTTCCTATTTGATCGCAATCGTATTCAAGGCGTGGAATGTTCTGGAATATGCGCGAGTATCGACTAGAAGAATAATCTTTTTGTGAAACGTCATTCAGTATAGTCCCGTGTGCGCAGAATTTGGTTGTCTGTGTGATCCACATTTCGTATTTTAATATTTCGTGGCGAACCTAAACTCAGTGCTTCTAGAAGGATTTCATTTTGTGGCGTTTACATTTATTCTAAGTTAACAAGGTAATTGTGATAGCATTTATCAGAATTCCTTTTCGGATCTTAGAAACGTGTCTTTCTTAAGAATCTATGCACGTTTCTGTTTGCGCAGTAATATTATAAAAAAAACGCCATTTTCGTCATCGTGTTTAGTGACAAAAAATCGATTTTGTCATTAGTCTCAATTCATACTTATGTGCTAATGTGATTTCATAGACTATTGATATTCCCTTTTACCAGTGTTTTTAAATGGATTCATTACATGTGTTAGATCTCCATTTTGTCTTAATGTTAATAATGCCTAATTATTTATTGAATTGTTTTCCAACTCCTCCTTTATTTTGTCTTTCTGATTAACTTCGTTGCGCGATTATGACAAATTTAGGTCCCCTTAGATCCGCTGAGCTTCATTGCTCAGCGTCAATACTGTGCGTGCCGCTGTTGATCCTGGAGCACAGGAGTTACAGTGGCGGGTGTGTGGTGGGATAGGTATTAATTATTTATTGAATCAATATACCTAGTTGAACTAATGCCAGATCAATCTTATTTATATTAATCATCATCTATAACCTAAAATACTAGAAATTTCTATATGTATCACTACTGATATTAACATATCCGATGATATAATGGAATAATTTTTTTCATAGGTACAGAAAATGGTGAAAGAAACAACGTTTTACGACATCTTGGGGGTGAAGCCTAATTGTACCACGGATGAACTAAAGAAAGCGTACAGAAAATTAGCTCTTAAGTACCATCCGGATAAAAATCCAAATGAAGGCGAAAAATTTAAACAAATATCACAGGCGTATGAGGTGCTTTCCAATCCTGACAAAAGGCGCATCTATGACCAAGGTATGACTGATATTGATTTTATCTGTATATGAATTGAATTAAGCTTGAGGAATAATTTACCAAGCTATATTCTGAGTAATTAGAAACTTTTGAATTATCATTGCTTATTGTTTTAAAGAATGAAATAAATTTTTATAAGTTATTAAATTAGTATTAAATAATGTTTCCTATTAGGCGGCGAACAAGCACTCAAGGAAGGTGGAGCTGGGGGTAGTGGTTTCTCGTCGCCTATGGATCTGTTTGACATGTTCTTTGGAGGAGGATTCAGCGGTGGTCGCTCTCGGGGAAAAGAACGGAAGGGCAAAGATGTCATCCATCAGTTGTCGGTGACATTAGAAGAGCTTTATAGGGGTGCCGTACGTAAACTTGCCCTCCAGAAGAATGTCATTTGTGAAAAATGTGAAGGTCGTGGCGGCAAAAAGGTATGGAAATAATTCAATTAACACTAAAAATCTATTTTTTGTATGACTCTGGGCATAAGTGCACCGCATACGATTAAGGAGTAATATGTTCAGTTCCTGAGTTGAGCTTTAGGAAATTCTAAATAGCAGCAATGATTTTGGAACACCTGGTTTAAGGCTTGCCCTCTTATTTGTGGAAAAAGGCTGTGTGCAATGCACCTTTAATTTTACAATCTCTAGAAACAGGCAAGAGTGTTTGAATGTATAAAATAATTAGCTGTTTTGTGGCATTAATTATTTACAATCATTGAATTGTGACTAAATCTTTATATTTTGTAATTTTATGTACATAGGGTGCTGTACAGACTTGTCCTACATGTCGTGGAACTGGTATGCAAGTACACATCCATCAATTTGTACCTGGAGTAATTCAACAAACCCAAACTGTATGCAGTGATTGTCGTGGACAGCGAGAGATCATTGACCCTAAGGACCGCTGTAAAGTGTGCCAAGTAAGTCATACTCTTAGATTACTACATCCTTTTTTCCTTTTTGTGCCTGTCTGTCTTTTTCATGTGTGTAATAATGAATAGTTTTGCATAAAAATGGAAATAAGCTTGCCCCCTTATTATGTGTACCTTAAAAGACAATTGGCAAATATGGGCATACATGTTTTAGTGTGTCATAAGAATGTAACAAAAAGTATTCATTTAAAATGAGTTTAATAGTAGAGATAGCAACATTATTGAAAAATGTGAGGAACCTAGTTTGCCCGAATAAATGGTAGGTACAGGAAATAAACTAACAGTAATAAATAGTGCAAATATTTGTTGGTAATCTCAAATGTCAAGACAGGAATGTACTTGTATTGTATTCCAGTTTCATAACTTTTTTGATTTCCCACAAATGTACTATTTGAAAAAAATTAAATGTTACAGGGGCGTAAAACAGTGCGTGATCGCAAGATTCTTGAAGTGCATGTAGACAAAGGAATGACTGATGGGCAGAAGATTGTATTCAGCGGTGAGGGTGACCAGGAACCAGAGCTTGAACCTGGTGACCTTGTTATTGTTTTAGATGAAAAAGAACATGAGGTAAGCCTTATTAATAAAAATAAAACAATATTTAATATATTTTAAAACATAAGTAATATATTGTATTTTTTCTTTAAGGTGTTTAAAAGATCTGGAAATGATTTAATAATTCGCTTAAACATTGAACTTGTGGAAGCCTTGTGTGGCTTCCAGAAAGTAATCAGAACTCTTGATGACCGAGATATTGTTATAACTGTAATGCCTGGGGAAGTTACAAAACATGGTGAAGTGAAATGTGTGCTGAATGAAGGTAATTTTATTTATTACATATAATTAAATCCATTATTTTTTTTGGTGTAATAATGAGTACTTTCTTTACTGCTATAGCAACTAAAATTTTTTAAAATTAATAATGTGATTGGTATGCAATGGTAACATGGGTGGAAAATGTATCTATGGTTATGTTTTCATGTGTATAGTGTCCATTCAAGTATTACGTACGCAGATTTATTACAATTATTTACCCCCCATCCCCCTTGTCACTAAGCAAAGCTCTTACCCCCTCCCCCCATGCTTACGTAAACATTTTAAAATTAATGTATTGTTTTTTTAATCATTATAATTATATGTCATGTCATCTAAAATAAGCAAAGCAAAGACCACCCGCCTCCCCATAGTGCTTACGTAATACATGAACGGCCCCATATTGTAATATTTTAATTTATTATTAAAATACATTTGAAGCACACTTGCTTTGCACATATAACTATGTTGCTTAGTACAAAACATATGAATGGCTGGACAGATGGACACATCAAATTTTGATTCATCATCATCAGCATGGGCTGGCATATATATGTCCAACTGCTGGGCACAGGCCCCCTCTACAACTTAGAGGGTTTAGGTCTCAGTCCACAACGCTGGCCCAGTACGGGTTGGCAGATTACACACCTAAGACATTCCTAAGAACTTTTAGGTGTGCAGTTTTCATCACAATGTTTTCCTTCATCATTAAAGTATGTGATAATTCATTGTGAATACACACATAACTTTGAAAAGTCAGATCAGTCAGGTTTATCTATTGTCTTGTCTTGATAAATAGTTATGACAAATATCAAAGCATAGATAATTTACAAAACACAAGTTTATTATTTTTACAGGTATGCCAATGTACAAAAATCCATTTGAAAAAGGTCAACTTATAATTCAATTCTTAGTCAATTTCCCCAATCGCATTCCACCTGAAGTTATTCCTGCTTTGGAGAACTGCTTGCCACCCCGACCAAGAGTAAGTATCATAGTTTGGTTTTAATCTCTCTAAGAAGTATCTTAAAATAAGCTAATTTTAATAAATACTTGAGAAATATGAATTATATTTTATAAACTTGTTTGCTTTTAAGATTGAAATTCCTGAATTGGCTGAGGAGTGTCAATTAATGGATCTAGATCCAGAACAACAATCTCGACGACGGCGCACTCACCATGGCCACGCCTATGAAGAAGATGACGAACATCCTGGAATGAACACTGTCCAATGTGCTACTGGTTAAAAGTTTTAGCTTACACATTAAAACTATCAATGGACCTTATCCATTCTATAATCACAGTAGCTTTCAAAATATAGTACATAATAATTCTTGACATAAATCTGTATACAGGTTGTTTGGTAAAAGACCGTACATACTGAAGGACACGTTAGTCAATGGCTTCAAGTAACCATTAAAAATATAATGCAAGAGTAATATAAATATACGGCACAGTAAACGATACGAAATTATTGTAGCACAAATGCAGAAAATATGGACACCCTACATACATCGAGACTTGAATAAAAAATAATAACTAGGTACCTACCTCTTAGTGTATGCAGCGTCCACAATGGTAGAATATGTAGTATTTATTTACACCGATTCACTTACATTTACTAAGTATTTACATTTACACTATTTACATAAAATTAAACGTATTTTAATAATTGTTCAAAATGATCGCCTCCTCGCGCAACGCAGAGTTCGGCGCGTTTTCGCATATTGTTTTTCACCCGGCACAACACAAACGTATCACTTCGAACCTTATCAAAGGCGGCTAATATTCTAGCCTTTAGTTCATCCCGGTTGGAGTATTCTGTAGCGTACACAAGCCGTTTCACTTCACCCCACAAGTAAAATCTAACGGTGTAAGGTCGGCGAGCGCGCCGGCCACGGCACGGGCCCACCGCGACCGATCCAGTTATTGCCGAAGTGACAATTTAAAAACTCGTACACTGTCATTAGCTCGGGCATATGCACGAACCATTTCCCAGTATTCTTCGTTTGAAAACGACATTGCACTTGACACAAAACACACTAACAGTTAAAAGAGGTTTCCGCAAATAATCAAATATTGCATCACGGGCGACTCGCGACCTTTGACTGGCGCCCGCGCGTGCCGCGTGCTCGGCCGGCGAGGCGACGCACGGGCATGAAAGGGCGAGTGCGGGGAGGGGTGCGGGAACAGAGCGCTGTTTGTAAACAGCTGATCGCCGATGACCGCACTTACGCAATACTTAGAATTTTTTTGGATAAATTATGTAAAAAATAAGGTACCAATTTTTTTACAAATTCGGGGTCAGAATTGAGTGCCTTATATTTGACTTCAGTATGTACGGTCTTTTACCTAACACATTGTATACCAGAGGTAGATATCCCTAATGGACTTAAATTCGCTTTTTAATTTTCTGAACCAATTTTTTTAAACGGCAAATATAGTAAAAATAGATTTGGGATGCTTCATCTCCATTATACATAAAAAATAGTTACACTGTTGAAAGGAACAGTAGTTGTAATGAATAATATATTTAGTTTATTAAAGTAAAATGTTTCTGGAAGTAGTGTGTATAGTAGACAATTGTTTGATGACAGACTTTGTTTAAAATTGTGGTGGTTTAAATATTTGCTATTATTTTAAATAATATTAATGTGGAATTAATATTGTATAATATTGTTCTGAAGACAGCAGGTCCATTGATGGATATCCTCATATTTATTTTATTAAAATGATAAATCAATACTGTGATTTTGGTTATGTATATCTTTTGGTAATATAATTTATGTGAGCCATATGATAATTTTAGTGACACCATTTAATATTATATCTTAACGGTCAGGCTTGAATTGGATTAGATACTGTGTATACAGTAAAGCAATATATTTTTTAATTACTCACAACATTCGTATTTGCATCCTTGCTATAGACATTATGTCTTTTATGTCAACATTTTTTTTTGTAGGTTCCTATATTATATTTATCCTCTTACCTCGTTTATAAAAAGCTATTATTAAATCCACCTATCTGTGATTGCGTTTGGTGAATGGTTTGGCTACATTGCATCCAGCGCGTTATTGGCTTTGTTTCCATATAGTATAATTAATAGAATAAAACCTTTTGTCTCAAATTTTGTTTTTTATTTAAAAAAAAGGATCTCAGTATGTAATCGATTTTTGCTTTGTTACCAGAGGTTTCAAGGTTGTTGCAGTTATAAATTGTTTGCATTCTACATCGATATCAATTTAATCCTAATTGAAGTTTTTATATTATTTTGAGAAACTGCCAGCAACTCCGTTATGTGAATTTTCGTTTAGATTCTGGACCCGATCTCTTCGGTTGCGACAAAAAAAAAATTTAAATACCATACACAAGCTTGCTTCCCCGAAAAGGCAGAGAGGTACATTTCTGCACCTATTTTTCGCATATTGTTTTAGTTCCACGTAGTAGGGTGCAAGTCCATTGCTGTTTTCCGGCACATTTATTTATTTCTTGAGACTTATAAAAAAAACATTTTAGTCTAAATTTGTAACGCCTTTGTCGAGTTGATTTTTTTACAACGCTCCTCAATTTAGCGTCTTCCTTCTCTCCTGCGATTTCGGGACAGAATGTATTTGTATTGGCTCACTAGTCGCATATATTACTCAAGTCCACTCGACTTAGTTGCGTCGACACAAGATCTCTTCAACGAATGGAAAGTTGTTTATTTAAAGATCTATGCCTTAGGGCGTCGCGTCGCGACGAACATTTGAAAAAGCCTCGTTAGATTGAATTTTCTGAAAATAGAAATTTTGGAGAGGAGAGGGAGATAGTCAATATTCATTTATTTTCTTAAATACATAACTTGAAAACTTTATTTTTAATTCTTAAAAAATATATATTTCGTCAAATTGTATAGTAGGTACAAATACTTTTTATTTTTTCATAGAATAGTTTGCCACAATATTCAAATGCGTATTACACGTATGTGTTTGGGTTGGGGCCATAACAATGCAATGCATATAGAGGACGTGATGACTGCGGCGAGGTTTAGGCGTGCGGTCGCAGCAAAGTCTCTGCGGTGGCGGGTTCAAACCCTAGGCACTAGTGATTTTTTAAAGATATATGTGTTTTAACAATGAATAAAAAAAACATCGTGAAAAAACCAGCACACCTTAAAGTTCTTAGGTGTGTAGTCTGCCAACCAACACTGGGCCAACATGATGGAAACCTTCTCAGTTGTAGATGAGGCCCATACCCAGCATCATCATTGCCTTGCCCTGCTCCCAATTTCATTTGGGGTCGGCGCAGTATGTTTTATCCTTTCAAACATCCCTATCAGCAGTCATGTCTTCATTCACCCCTTTTTCTTTCATATCTTCAGTCACGCACTCCATCCATCTTTTCTTTGGCCTTCCTCTGCTCGCCCATCCATCAACTTTCATATACATAAATTGACACCGTTGTTGTTGATATGTACATTCCACTGCACTGCTGGGCCCATACCCAGCAGTGCAGTGGTATGTACATATCAACAACAATGGTGTCAATTTATGTATGTATTAGATAGCTAAAGCAACAGTGTTTCCTCAAAGCAGTATAAATAAAAACACTCAACCGTCAATCATTGTCTTTAATTAATGAACTGTTAGGCCAGATATACATATAGCATTATGAAAAGAATATGATTTGGTACCCAAAAATATTACTATGAAATTAAAAATATAACTATTGTATACAACATATTTATTATCTTTGTCACAGTTTTGAAGTGCAAGTGCTATAAGGTGAACCCCTAAGATTAACAAAAAATGCTGATTAGACAATTTTGCTAAACTCTTGCAGGGTTATTACAAAATATATTCAAACTTATGACTCATACATAGCTATTATGATAATTTAAGTTTCAAAATAAGTGAACCTATGTATGCTTTGTAACAATGCTGATGTTGTTTATAAACAGCCAAAGTATATGCAAAAAAACACACGGTGGTTTCCAATTTATATGGTGGAATTCAAATAATGTTATAACTAGTTAATAAGGTGTTATGATTGTAGAACATGGTTTTAACATTAATAGTTCTTATAATATTTCAATCTATACAAAAAGGCACATCCCTTGTTATTTCCTAGTGCCATATAACCACTATTAGGAGAAAAATTGACAGTCTCTACTTGGTAATAGTTTTGTGTGTGAATTGGAAAATTGGCAAATACATGGTATGAAGGGATATGTACCAGTTTTACAGCATTGGGATAGAATGAAGAACTTGCTGCAAGTATCTCAGATGATGCATTAAATCTGAGATTAGTCACTTTGGTTGTAAGGTTTGAGATTGTTTTCAGTGGTAATGGTTCCAAACTATTTAAATTTGATGTTTGATATACATTAACAATACCCTCTCCACTGCCAGTAACTAGTAATTTACCACATGGGCTAGTTTTTATACATGAAGCTGTTACACATCCACTATCATAAAACTTTTTCATTGTTCTGTATGTAGATAGATCCCAGATACTTATTTCTCCTTGTTCTCCATAAGTATATAAAAGTTTGCAATCATAACTGAATGTTACTGAAGTGACATTTGAATTATGTTTTAATATCCTCAATAATTCTTTAGATGCTACACATATTAAATATACTTCATCTAGACAATCGGATGTAGCTAAATATTTACCATCAGAAGACAATTCAAATATTTCTGGTCTTCTTGATGTGTGTGGTAACTGCACCAATCTGGGTTCAGCCTTGACAAGATTGTAAATACAATAATTGTGATTTGTTTTAGAGGCTATAAAAGCTTCTGAACCATCTGGTGAAAAATGGGCAGAAGATATCTTCCACTTCTTTAATTTAAAACTGTGAAGTTTACTATTTGTATCACCACCAATAGAAAATAATGAAACAATACCAGACTGGCCAGCTACTAATGACACACTCATAGTAGGATGAAATTCTATACATGTGATTGTGGGTCCTTCATTTTTTGTTTGCTCGTTAATTCTAGGAAATCTTTTAATTTCCAAAAAATCTTTAGGCAGGAGTTCAGACTTCCTTTTATGTAGATGTCCAACTGTTCTTAAAATTTCATCATCAGCATCATCATCTTTTTTAACTTTCTTGTTTAATTTTGCCCAGTTAGGAGTGCCCACAAGAGTGGAATATTTTTGTTGTAGTTTTTCTTTATAAAGTGCTTTACTATTAACATTTGGTATAATATTAGCTCCAAAATTTTCATCATCTTCATCGATCCAAGCTGGCTTTTGATCTATTTCATCTGATTTAACAGTGTCTTTTGAGCCTGATATTAGTTTTTGAGTGAAATCCTCGCTTTTACTGAATAGGAGATGCGACAACCTGAAGGACAAATAAACATTATGCTTTATTAAAAACTAACCACAGTACAAAATATATTGACATATTGTAAATTAATTTTAATTTTGCGCATTAAAATTACTTTACAGTTGAGAATAGGACCTATACATATTATTTTTATTATTACTGAATTCTACAAACATATGTTAATTAGGGGGCTGGGGCTTACCTAGACTCATTTTCGTCTAATTTAGACAGTTTTCGTTTCATGTTTATTTTTTATTCGTAACAAAGGTGTACGCCACTTACAAGAAGAATAACACATTAGTCCTAAAATACACAAATGTAAGATTTAGGTTATATTTAGGGATGGGCGTTTTTTCAACGAAGTACGAACTAGTTGAATCAACCGTTGACGATGAAGTAACGATAAACGAACGAATGGTTGATGGGTTGTGAAAAAACTAGTTGAATTTGTAAACCGCCAAATTCAAAAGTCCGGTACGGTCTTACGGACTGACAATGCGACGACGACATCTTAACTTACTTGGTTAATATGTTCATTTGTATTGCAACATCTAGCAACATTCTATACTGCCGTAAGGGACGCGCTGGACAGAAACCGGTGGAAGCAGATCATCCGCTCCGGATGTCACCCTAATGCTGACCACGATTCTCAGATATGAGGGACCGACCAGAGAGAGAGAGCAAATTTTGTGATGAGATGTAAATGATGGTGATAGAACCTTGTGTTCTATGAGGTAAAAGGATGCATATAGAAAAGTAGTGAATCTGAATGCGTAAAAGAGTAGAGAAATCGACTAACTGAACGCAGCCAAGCAACTCATTAATCATTCATTATCGTAGTCGTAGTCACAAAATAAAAGCCCGTTTTGACATTTGTCTTTACCACGTAACTAGTGATGTAACAATACGACTCGGTACTCGATACTCACGATAAATCAATTAAATTTTGCATGAGTATTGGATCGATTTGAATATGAATTGTAAAGTGCATTGGATTAAAGTTCGGATTAGAGAATTTAACATAAACTTTGATATCGTAGGTTTTTGAAATGATACAATGTTACGAGAGGTCAATTTTCTTTAATTTAATATACGAGTACCTATTTGTTACAATAACATTCACTCAATTTTAGTGGTATTTGGTGTAAGTATTGAAATGAGCACTCACTTCCAGGAACTAACTATCGTATATTTATAAATTAACACTAAATACAGACAGAGTAAATACGATGCAAAGTGTATTCATATCGACTAACTACGATCTGACGAAAAACCGGGAGATTGGGTTGCTAAATCGGTATATCGGGAGACCATTTCCAAAATCAGTAGATCTCCTGATAAATCGAGAACTTTTGCATCACTGTATCAATCACACACTCATCGAACCACACTTGGTCAGAGACAAGTCATTCTATAGAAATCAATATTGCCAATATTTACGGCTATGAGCTCCAGGCTGGTGAAATTCAGTAAAAACCTAATTGGTCTAAACACTAGTACCTACTTAAATAATTAAAACCAGCAAAGTTCAAGTCGGCCTTCTTGATCGATTTATTTTTTCCTTAACCGATTATTAATAGTCTGTGGACAATATGAAAAAATTGGTATGCACAGCACTAAGCCGAGTGGGTGCGCGGTACCCATCAATGAAAAGTGTAATTACCTTCAGAACATTTCGATTAGTAAAAAATAGAGAACTTCATGGGCGTGAACTGTCAAAACGGGCTTTTTATTTTGTGAAAACAGTAGTCTCATATTGGTTCATGCTTCATTGTTGTTGTTTCAATTAAAATGTTTGACGGGAACTTTTATTTCGCCTTTCTATATTTCCGTTCCGTTTCATTCATAACACTAAACATTAGAAAAACCAAATACATTACATTTCATAAAACACGAGCTTCAAGTCCACTTTTCCCCAACAAACTTACTGACTGCAATTCCATCGAAGACACCAACTTTATTAAATATCTAGGGGTTATATTAGATGAAAATCTTTCTTTCAAAAAACATGTATCCACTTTGTCTGCCAAAATTAGAAAGTTTATATTTCTAATGAAATCTCTGCGCAACTCTGCTACGAAACCGACTTTGCTTCTAGTTTACAAAGCTATATGCCAATCAAATCTCTCCTACTGTATATCGGCCTGGGGTGGGGTTGTCGCATCTACCCTTCTTGAACTGGAAAGAGCTACACGTGCTGTAATAAAAGTAATATTACGCAAACCTTTTAGATATCATACAACGGACTTATATAAAGACGCAAATGTTTTAACTGTACGCCAATTATATATCTTAAAAGTAGATAGATAACTCTTTATTGACACCCACATTTATACAGTAATTTACATAGATTTTAAAAATAAAAATAAAAGTGGAAAAATAGGCGGTCTTATCGCTGAGAGCGATCTCTTCCAGACAACCTTTGGATGGAATGTAAGAAGGCAAAGTATGTTTAGGGGTATACATAAGTATATAAAGAAAATAATAAAAAATAATAATGAAATATAAATAAAATAATAATAAAACAGCAAGATAATAATAAGATACTATATGTTTATAAATATACATATATACATGTACACACACACACACATACACACACCCACACCCACGCACACACGCAGAGGGAGAGGCATACATAATGTACTAGTACATAAAGTATTTATTAATTAGTATTCGACCAATAATAATCCTTAACTTTTTGCTTGAAATTGTAAGGTGATGGAGCTTTTCTGATAGACACCGGCAGCGCGTTCCACAGGCGAACAGCTTGGACAGTGAAGGAGCAGTCATAAAACTTACTACCATGCACTGGAGTCTTAAGTGTCAAATTTTCCGATGACCTTAACGAGAGTGAGCGGGAAGTGTTAAGAAAAATGAAACGTTCTTTTAAATAGTGCGGAGAAGTTGGAAGGAACAAGATATTGTAAAGTAGACAGAGAATATGAGTATTCCGGCGAAGTTTTATGGGAAGCCACTTGAGCTTGAGGCGAAATTCTGAGACATGGTCATATTTACGTAACCCAAATATGAACCGAATGCAAAGATTTTGTAAGCGCTCAAGTTTCTCAAGCTGAACTTGTGTGAGGTCAAGATAACAAGAATCAGCGTAGTCAAGTATAGGGAGAAGCAAAGATTGTGCCAGCGCAATCTTGGTGGCAGTAGGCAAGAAATTACGAAGCCTCCTTAGAGAGGCAGCCGAGGCATATATTTTTTTACTAACAGTCGCGATTTGAGGTCCCCAAGTAAGGCATTGATCAAAAATTACACCCAGATTAGTTACAGATTCACTGTATGGTACAGTGATCTCGTTAAACACTACTTTTGGAAGTCCAGACCAATCAATTTTAGAAATAAGTCGTGGACTACCCACAATGGTTACTTGTGTTTTAGCAGGATTCACTTTCAAACCAAAGCGACAACTCCACTCTGATATACGAGTCAGATCTGAATTTATTTCAAGAACAGCTTTGTCTAGTAATTCAAGCGGAGCCTGATAGTAAATCTGGACATCATCTGCATAAAGGTGGTAGGAAGAAGAAAGATTATGAGAAATAGAATTTATAAATAAAACGAAGAGTAACGGAGATAAAACACCACCTTGTGGAACGCCGACACTCGTGTGACACCACGAAGAAAAATTATCGTCGAGACGAACTCTCTGTCGGCGTCCATATAAATAGCTACGAAACCAATCGATTACCGATGGAGATATGTTAATAGAGCCGAGCAAGGCACAAAGTATATCAAAGTCGACAGTATTGAAGGCGTTACTAAAGTCAAGTAGTGTCAGCACAGTCACCTGCCCATTTTCCATGCCGAGACGTATATCGTCAGTAATTTTAAGTAGGGCAGTGACCGTACTGTGACCAGGGCGAAAACCAGATTGGAAAGGATTAAAAATATTATGTTTAGACAAAAATACACTTAACTGAGAGTGGACGAGACGCTCAAATACTTTGGAAAGGAAAGGGAGAATGGATATAGGACGGAATTCGGAGAAATTTTGTGGATTGGTCTTTTTAGGGAGAGGTATTATTTGAGCGTCTTTCCAAATTGAAGGAAAAATGCTATTTTGGACAGAGAAATTAAAAATATGGCATATAGGTAAAAGGACAAAATTCAAAATAGGGACCAACATATTTCGACTTACGCAGTCAATACCAATCGAATTTGAAGTAACAGAGAGTATACTTTTTTTAACATCACAAGCGGTAAATCGATTCAAGACGAAAGGAGCGTAATTAGGAATTGGTAATGAGTGGAGATAATTAATGGATTGTTTTTTAGTAAGTAACCACACTGATTCATTACGCATCCTTAACTCGGAACACTAGTCAACCCTGGTTTCACAACGCATTTATAAAATCCCAATTCAAACAATAATCTCAAGCTTCGCTAGACGTTTACCTATCTTCATGCATACTTTTGTTTATAACAAAATATGTCGAAAAATTAATATCAAGCTGCTGTGTCCTACAAAAGTAAAAATGTGATGGAAAAATGGCTAAAAACCTAAAATTTGCTGTAAGCGAATCAGAAGATATATTTAAAGGCTTTGCTTGATAATAAACGCACACACTCACACACATACACACACACACTCACACACGCGCGCGGTTGCACCCACATAAATGTATATGTATGTATATACTTATATAAAAATATTATTAGATATACACAAATACATATATTTATTACGGATTAATTTAGTCATCTACTGAATATTATTTAGCCACGAAAAGATCTCTTGTTTATTTTTTGTTTTAAGAATTATTATTGTTTTTGTCAAAAAAAGTAAGGCGAACTAACTGTCTACGCTGTATTTTTATAAATGTTTCAAATAATAAGTGTTAAGGAATATAGTTAGATATAGTTTTTAAGAAGTTCAAAGAGTTAATAAGTGCTTAAAAATATTGTAAGTTATAGTTTTTAAGAGATATTATTGCTTTTGTTTAATTATTTTTTTTAAGTCGAACCAACGGTCACCGCTGTATTTTTTGTAATGATTTGATCATCATCATCATCAGCCTTTACCTACCTAGCCTACCAGGGTTTAGGCCTTAAGAAATTCCTAAGAATTTTTTTAGGTGTGCAGGTTTCATCACGATGTTTTCCTTCACCGTTAAAGCAAGTGATAATTCATTATGAATACACACATAACTCCGAAAAGTCAGACGTGATTCACGACTGCGCGTCTAAACCTCGAGGCCATCACTGCTTCTTGTAATGATTTAAATAATTGTTATTGGTTTCTGCAATACAGGCCTAGAGCCTAGTGTAGAAACCGCCAGTAAATGACTTACATCAAATGTTCTATATTTATTCCTTTATGTTGAAACATATTGTAAAACATTTTTTATAGCAAATAAATCTATTATTATTACCTATTAATAAAAATTTATCACATATTATTATAATAGCAGTTATTATTATTAACTAATTGAAGCATAGATGGCGTGATTAACCCAGACGAAATTTTACTATTATTATTTTTAGAATTCATTTGCTTACATTTTTCAACTAGTTAACGAATTCAACTAGTTTTTTAACTAGTTAACCAACGCAAAAAAATGGTTACGTTTCGTTGACGCAAAAAACGTCAACGACCCATCCCTACTTATATAATTTTTTATAGGTTAATACTTAATACTAATGCTCTGTGTTACATTCAATGAAAAAAAAACTATTATTTATCATGTGCATTTATCTTTTGAGGCTTCTGATATTTTATGTTTTTTTTCTCATATATAACAGCATTATTATATTAAACAGTTTTGAAGCACATACCTACACGAGTGTATTATTTGTGTTATTTTATAAATTAAAATATATATATATATATATAGGTAATCTTTAAGCTTTCATTAAAATATTTCTGTATCAACGCTTAATTATTAGATAATAGAAGAAATTTGTATATAAAATTAAAATCATTGTTAATTGCCGAGAATGTCATCTCGAGTATATTTAGGATACTCTGCTAAAAGATGGCGCTATTGATGTGTATTGTAGTATATTGGTTGAAGAGTTTCATAAATTACGAAAAATAGACTCAGGTGTCGCTAGTTGTGTTGTCTGTCTCTTTTTTTCACATAGCATTAGAGGAAAATGGAAGGTAATTTTATTGTATGTGTATATGTACAATCTTGCGTGGACATGTGTATTGTACGAATTCTTTCCTTTCATTCGTTATTTGCAGTGTTTCACTTTGTAAGCATCGCTTTCATTGCGATATATTTGTTTTTATGATAAAGTAAGTGATTGTGGTTTATAAAGAAATCTTAATTGTTGAGAGTAGTGATCCCATTTTGCTCCTTATAGTTGTGATAAAAGTGTATACATGATGATAAAGCGGACACATCTCGCTATGTGACCTTTTTACATATTGTGGATTCTGTAGTGTACAATATGGGATTTCGTTAAAGATTATAAAAGTGTAAACCACAGCTCCCAGTTTTTTCTCGAGGTGATAATTGTTTTACAATGGGGTTGAAAAGGGCTCCGCCATAAAATTATCAACAGGGTCATTTGTCGATCGTAAACCTTTAAAACTACAATTCATGATTTCGGTACAAAAAAACGTAAGTGTTGACGATGCTGAAGTGGCCCCGGAACGAGAGGTGGCCGACAAGCGATGACCGGAGGGCCGGAAGCGATGCAGAGAGAAGTTCCAGCTGGTCCGTCGGAGGATCACGTCGCGGCACGCTCAGCTAATGAGCGGCAGAGTGACGCGGCGTGTGATGTGTGTGCGCGATGTCGGGCAAGCCCGCGAGTGTGGGCGCGTCGCGAGCGGGAGTGGCGGGTGTGGCGGGCTCGTCGCGCGTGCTGGTGTACGTGGCCGAGCCGCGCCAGCTAGAGGCCGGCGCCGCGGGACCCGAGCCGTCGCCCGCGCGCCACCCGCCGCTCGACGCGTTCTACTTGCCCGAAAACCTGCAGCCTCATCTCGGACTACATAGAGGACCCTCTTACAGGCCACCATTGGACAGGTCTGACCATCGAAATCATCCAAATGCTATATTCTATAAGCCTTTGAATGACACTGAAGGCAAATTGGGTGTATATGGGGCTGCAGATGGTGTACAGAGAGCAGATCTTTGTCCTAGCTCCCAACAGTGTGTCAAGGAGACCTGTATAAAAATTGATAATAGCAGAAACATAAATCTTGGTGGTGCTGTTGTAAAACGTGATTGTGCAGAGCAATTGGGTATAGATTATTGTGGTGTAGAAACATTTAATAGCCGACTACCTGTAGAAAATTTAGATGCAGCTACATATTCAAGATGGATTGTACCTGGAAACTCGGATAGTACTATGCATCCTGTGCAACAGGTAGAAATTCGGCATGGTCAAAATGAATTCAGTGAAAGTGTGACAGTACACAGTGGTGACATAGTGAATTGCAGTGACAGAGAATTATCTGTAGGGAAGGGCTTTGTGAACTACCAATTTTTGGAACAAAGTGTGTCACACCAGTCCATAGTGAATCAAAGTATAAGTATTCTAAATCAGCAAGTTGGTGTTAATCGTGGAATTATTAGTGAAGGTGATGGTGGCAATGCTCCACAACTGGTTAGAACTGTAGATGGTATGGTCCTGGCAGTGCTGCCAGCCCCAGAATCTCAGCCCAATGATTCAGCAGACACTAGCTCCAAACCTGTGCAATCTGAGACTACACAGACTGTGACAGTGCCCTTGGGCTGGAGAAGGATTGTGAATGGTGTGTCCGTTCTCTATATCAGGTAATTACATTTCTATAATTAAATATTGCTTATCAAAGGTAAGAAAAACATCCTTTGGTAAGAAAAAGCTAGATTTTATATTTATAAATAAACATTAAACAAGTATCTAGTTTGAGATAAAAAAAAAATTGTATGAGGGGATCACCCAAATATAAATTTAAATTTTTAAGCGGTGAGGCTTAATTGATTTTAGGACATTTATACTATGAGTAGTATTGATTGTTATTATTCAGTAGGTACACAATAAAAAGATACTAATATCTTTGAGAAATGTAATGGTAACTATATTTTGCAATAAAATCTTGTTGATTATTTTCCTATGTATCATGATGACATCTATTTTAAGTTTGATAATAATAATATAGGTATCATTTTCAAATAATCTATATATCATCATCTCTTGCTGGTCGGCACTTTTTCTGGACTCCATTACACTTACCATCAGGTGCAATGGGGTCACTTTGCCGTGACAGTATAAAAAAAAATACAATTGTCAGTTTTAAAAATTGTTGCTTCCTCTAGCAATCACAATCTCAGCACAGCTGTGAATAATAGAAAAGAAAATAACGGATGAGATATAGATGCAGGAGATTGTCTTTAGTCATGTTTGTAACAAAAACTTTTCATTACAGGGTCAATCAAATTTATTATTCTTATATTGTTATAATTAGCCACTACAATAATGTGGGGCTATGCCATAGTGCATGACACTGGCCTGGTGCAGGTATTTTGAGTTCACTTGAGTAAGAATTTCTAAGTATGACTTTTTAGTTCTAAGGTTATCCCATTATGATCTTTTTCAAATACTTAAAAATAGCAGGTTACTGTGTCTTTGCCTGATTGATTGGTTATTTCCTATTCTGTATCCCTGGCAAGGTGAATATCACATTTTATGCCAATATGTTAAGTAGTGAATCTTAAGTAAATAAGGAAATCCAATTCAAAATTATAGTTTACTATTTTATAGGTTCAGTTTTAAAAAAAGTCATACAAATTGGTTTAGCTGTTTTGGCATGAAAGTATATATCCCATAAAAAACAAAACTTGTAAAAAACCCCAAGTCTCGCAACTCAGTTCTTCTGCCGTAAAAAGTTGTGAGATCCATATGATACCAAGTCGATGAATTTATTCAGTCCCCGTTTAAGGGACCTTCTGTCTTAAGTTATTATGCACTTAGCTTACCAGACACCATATTATAATGTTCACATCAATATTTCATTATCGTTAGAACCGTGCCGAACCGAAACGAAAATTCGTAAAATTAGGATCTACGATCGTCGATGTCGTAAACAAACATAACATAGCCTCTCCGATATTCAATACCTTGTTTTAGTGAAATAATGGGTAATAAAATGACTGTTTTATTTGTCACAGTCATACTATGGGTATGAAGCCAGCTATGATATACGAGAGCAAAACACATTATATATGAATGGTATTAGCATAATGTGTAACAAATGGATTTAATTGAACTGAAAAGTCTTTTAAAATCATGTATGACTTATTACTCTGAAAAAAAAAACACGGTGAAATCGTTATGGACGCCTTGTGGGTGGCTTTATACTTTATGGAGTAAGAATTCATCATAGTAGTATGTATAACATAATTTATTTTTCCTCTTGTAAGATAAGCGTACCTTTAGATGTCCAATTTAGTATGGTGATAGCTGTGATGTGTTCATTCATGTTCAATTCTATAGGCATGTTTTAATTTCGAAGTTTTTAAATAACTTTTACAATATAATCATCCGACAAAGACTCATCGAAAACTCAAATCAAACTACAGAGAGAGGCCTGATATAATGTATAGTGCATAGTATACTTTGTTTACATGTCATTCATCCATCATTCATCATCAGACCATATACGTTCCACTGCTGGGCACGGGCCTCCTCTACCATTGAGAGGGTTTAGGCCTTAGTCCACCACGCTGGCCTAGTGCGGGTTGGCGGACTACACACCTAAGAAATTCCTAAGAAGGTTTCATCACATGATTTACATGTGTTATTAAATAAATATTAATTGACTTGTAGTGGAATAAAATATGCACTGAGACGTTTTAGCTTACCAGACAACATCATCATATCATATCATCAATCAATCGGACCATATCAATATTATTATTTTTTATACATACACATAAACTCACGCCTGTATTCCCCGAAGGGGTAGGCAGAGGTGCATTTCTGCACACACATTTCGCCAAGTATGTATCAGTCCCACGTAATAGGGGGCGAGCCTATTGCCGTTTATCGGGCGCATTTCCAGACTCCGTGCTGCTACTGAGAATTTCCTAATGGAAAAACCCAATAACACTTTGCCCGACCCGGGAATCGAACCCAGGACCTCTAGATCGCACGGCACATACTTGTACCGCGGGACCACGAGGCAGTTATTTATTTTTAATTTTTAATTATTTTTTATGTTTTAAATAAAATAGTTTGACTTGGCAATCGCACTAAAAGTGAGATACATCGTGTTTTCATGCGATGATAGTATTTAAATTTTGTAACGCATACAGTTACTATTAGATTTCATGAAATAAGATAGATATGCAGTTCGTAACTTAAATAAACAATCATCCTCAAATTATGTTGTATTTAACTTAGCGAAGCAATAATAGTTATAGTATAAATTTGTTTTAACAATATAATTGCTTAACGATACATAGTATTGCGGTAATTAAAACCTTGGCGACGGACATAAGAGCAAACGAGCGGCGCAGATCGTGTGTTAAGCTAAATCAATCGGGTACAAGTGGACAAACCAGTCCGGCAGCTGTGCGCTCCTCAGATATGGTATAAGTGACGAAAGATACTGTGAAACCACTGAGCTTACTTTCTACGAATATATATTGATTTATAGTTCAAATCAAGTTAATAAATTAAATTTAAAATATTAAAAAAAGGAAGACAAACGTCTGTTACTTCAACATTTACTTCTATCGTACATATTAATGTGTACTTTGTGTTAGGAAGTTATTTGGTAAAGTCGATATCCGCCACCATATTTTAATGTTACTATAAATTTTAATATTATCTTATTGAAAGGAAAATGTAAATAGTTAAGTAATACATAATAAAATAATAATTTTCCTCATTTATTCACAATTAATTACTTTAGTGATATAATCTTTACTAGACCTGTGAATGGGATATATGTATAATGAATAAATATATAAAAATACAATTTATACAATAGAAATTAAGTTATGGAAGACATGTATACACAGGCGGTTATTATTGCTTGGGGGTAATATATTTTGATAATTATTGGGGCCACGGCGACAAGACAAGACTTTTTCATCAATAAAATAAAAATAAGACTTTTTTCTTGATATAATAAAAAGTATTATTTATAATGTTTAACTTTTTATAATTGGTTGGGTAGTCGGAATGCAGGTATAAACTAGAAAATATGTAACTATGCATGTTTAAGTGTCAATGTGATGCAAGATTGTAAGAAGGCCAGCTGATTCGACAGTCCGTGTTTTTTTTTAACAATCTACAATAGGTTAAAATATACAATAGACTTTTGAAATAAAAGATAGATTTATGATCGGCACTTTCGTCAAAAAAGAATATTTTTTGGAAAGTCGTTTAGTGAATACACGGATTTCTCTTGCTTTCTTTGTAAAGGTTGCACAATGCTGGCTTGGTCCGCCTTCTATGAGCATATGAAAGATCTCGATTGTTTCGAACATATTTAATGGGCGTAACCCAGGACTTGATTTCATTAACAAATTGTTCTACCTTTCCTTTACCTACTTGAACAATGAATGGTACCAGTTACCACTCATAGCGCGTTCGTAGTAGTCAAATATTGAAAACAATTTTGTTTTATGTTATGGAGTATTTTGTACCTAATTAACTATATATTAAAAGACATTTTTAATATAAAGTTATCAAAATTTTAATATTTAATAAATAAATAAATAAAAAGAAACAAATAAAAGGATATATGAACTCTACCTGCGATCGCTAAGAGTCAGTTAAACTTTTACAATGTTGAGATTTACGATTGTATTCAGAACCGAATGGCTATTGTGAAATACAATATATTACGTGAAAAATAAAAGGATTCCAAATGTATTTTTTCAGTATCCACATTTTAGAGACCTTTAATGTACTTATATTGTAATGTATATAATATAATGTATTTTTGTAGTCGTGCTTTGCAAGTATTTTTTTCTAATAGAGCGTGGACAAATTGTCATACTCACTTGAAAAAATATACATATATATAATATAGGTACGATGAGAATAACTATTAGGTACGCTCTAACAAAGTCATGTGTAACAGTTTTTTATATTTATAGGCTAAAGATAAAATAAGAAATACAATTTTGTTTTTGGCAAATAAATATGTTACTATCATGTTACTTACTGGCCTAAACCCTCTCAGTTGTAGAGGAGGCCCGTGCCCAGCAGTGGGACGTATATGGGCTGATGATGATGATGATGATGATATCATTTTACTACCATTGATGGTACATGGTAGCATAGAATAATTGTCGTTTTCAATATATCTTTTATACGGAAGTGGGTTGATTTCGCGGCACATAAAACATAACACATTTGTGCAAGATTTGTATGAATTCTTTGTAATATCATTAAGTTTAATTTAATTTATAATTAGTAAGTTGAAATTTTTATCATTAGTTTCATTCAGTTTTGGAGATTTAATAACTTTATTGGCTTGCAGTGTTATTTGTGTTTATATTACATCGTCTAATGTTTTGACGATAATTCTAAACACAATAATGACAATGGCGCCGAAAGGTAAGATCATACAATGTTGACCTCCGCTTCGACGCGGAAATAATACGAATTACGTAAGCCAAGTCGAACATTTTTTATTGCTCTATTAAATGAGGCACGCCGCCGAAGCTGGGTGGAGAACGTCTCAGCAACAAATAAATGAATTAAATGTTTGCTATATGGCTATGGCCATAAGTGGCTTTGTATAAATCTTACGTGAGAAAAGTAATGCCTAATTTAAAGAGCTGAATGTACGTAAATGATAGTCTTCACTATTAGCAGTAGTAATGATCATTGATTGTAAGTCCATGTGTCTGTTGATGTGTTACAAGTTTATTTTTAGACTGATCTGCAGGAAAACAAGTCCGAGTACTAAGTGAGTCCTCGTTCAGTTGAGAGTTTGTTTTTGTGTGCGTGTGGAGTCTTCATTAATCTTGTAGCACATTGTAACAAAGACTGATAAATAAACAGTGATGTCGAGTAGCGTAGAAACCGGCGCAAGAGTATTCCGGATGCGCTAGCCGTCTGCTCACATGGGCTCCAGACGGACGAAGCAAAACGAAACGTGCGTTCTTAATCGTTCCCACAGAAATGTAACTGAGGGGACCAACTGAAGGTTGCAATGCGAATCTAACAAAAACATTTTAAAATATTCGTATAAAAACTAGGCGAAGTTACACGTACTGCAACATTCAAGTGAATTATTTATTTGTTTTTCGATGCGATGTTTCGTTTCGCTTGGCATGTGGCAGGTGTTACATGTAGACTTGTATAGGTGAACTTACTGGACAACATTTTATGCACCTCTTTAGTGATATGACAGCAAAATGCTATCTTTTTAAGATATCAATACAAGTTGTTTATGCAGGTTGAGAGTAAATTGTTTTATGGTATTAAACTGGTCTGGTAAGAGTAACATTTTTATTATATATTTAATCTTAATTTTGCTCTTAGGGAGTAAATATTCATAATTTTAAATGATAGCAATGATTTTTAAATATTCAGAATTAATCAATTAATTAAAATAATTAGTGACACGTCTGACACGTTAAAAGAAAAATTGGAGAATTGTAAAAAGAGAAAAAGAAGAAAATAGTTAATTAGGAATACGAAAAATATAACCTCCACATGACGGTGAAGTTTGGCATAATATAATTCAAGGTATAGTTTAAATCTGGAAAAGTTGATTAATTAATCAGTCATTATAATGATAGTTTCAATGTTATCTGTAGAATGTTCGCAAATCGTCGAAGGTTACACGTAGTTCGCGTGCTAGTGCCACACAGCCTCGGCCGTTCACCTGTTTCTAATTCCAAGCAACACTATGCACTAGCTCTATTAAAGGAGAAAACCAGATTCTCATAATTACATATATGTACATATCTTGTGAATTTGATATTATTATAATGTTCTTAATCTGAGCAATTAAATATGACGTTTATTTTGCGCTGCGTTATAAATAAAAATTTTCACCATATTAACAGCATACTTTTTAAATCCTGTAAAGATAGTTCGTGGTCTTTAATTTCTCGGTAATGTTCCGTAAGTAGTCTTTTCTTCATGAAGCTTACGAAATTACATATAGGTATTCCTCTAGATCTATTGTAGAGGATTGTTTATATAAAATTATAATTAGTACCGTAATGTTTACATTTGAATAGATAGCGGAACTTCTTTACTATGTACCGGGTTGAGAGTGTCCTTTATTGAGCGACCCCGACCCATATCAACCATGCTCCCCTCACATGAATAAATAAAAGCTCAATTTGTGGCTCACGCGTTTAACCGACAACGTCGATGTTAAAACTTTTAATATATTGACCTTCACAATTTATATCCTTCGATCAGTTGCTGAAATATTTCAAAGTCCTTAATGGCTAGTTGCATGCACGATAAACTTTTATGTAACATTCAAATTTGAACGCAATGATAAAATTGATTGAAGTTAGCACATGTACATTTAAAGAAAAAATATATTGCTAGGGATTGGGATAAATTCTATAATACATTATTGTGGATTAAAAACGTGTCGGTTTCTTATTTCACAACTGCCATATTATTATATATAGCAGCAGCTATATTTTAATGTGTATTACATCAGTGTTTTACGGTACTTCTAACAATAAGTAAATACTTTTTGTTTCGGTTCATTTTTTAACAAACTGCAATTTTAGTTACTGTTACACGAAAAAAGTGTGTGTGTGTACTTATGTACACGCTTTAGAAGTTATACCACACGACTGAAGTAAAACTTATTTATTATATTATTATATTTATAGAAGTTGCAAGAAATAGCTAATTTATTATGCTCGTATATGATACTAGTTTATAATCGTCAGGAAATAACTACGCAGCATATTTAAATATTAGAAACTTTAAATATACATGACGTAGAATTGAGATTGATATACTCTTTGTATACTCTACTTAAATGAGATGCGTTGTCAAAACTTTCTTGTGTCAGTATTGAAAAAAACATGAACGTAATCATGTTACCTAAACAATGTTTGGTTTGCTCTGTTTCATCACCTATATCTATGATCTTCGGGATAGTGACTGAAAACATTGTTTAATAGTGAACATATTTATATATGTAAGTGCATAAGGTCTTAAAATGATAATATTTGTGTTAACTACTGAGGGACTATACCAACGTACCATTTGTTGTTATATATTTTGGTTTGCTAATATAAAAAGAAGGTTCAGTTTAAGTTTTGATTTACTTATGGAGGTAGAATTGTTAAATTTATTTATAACTAACCTAAGACTTCGCCAACTTTACTAATTACAATAATGGTAAAATTAAAACAAACTAATTCAAATGTGGTTTGTAAAATAAGCGAGCTGCGTGATATTGTACAACTTCCAGTGAGTCATTTAGGGAAACCCTTTCGTGACTCGAGTTGTTATCGTTCGCCAGGGATCGACATTGGCCATTTGATAACGACGATTTTGTCGTTAAAATCGTGAAAACGTTGTGTGACCTATAATTTTGGAGTTAAATGCAAAAGTATGTATTTAATTAAATGTTCGTCTTCTTTCAACTTCCTCTTGACCCATTTCCAAGACTGTCTAAAGCGCTATAATTCCCATTGCAAACTTCACCTTCAATCACTAAATAATTTGTATGATACATCATGTCGTCAACATAATTTATGCACATCATCATGCTGCACAGGCACAGGCATGCACATATGCAGATGGGGCACAGGTTTTATTTCAACGTGACGAAAGCTCTTAAATTTCTTCGTCCGGTACGTCCAGAGAAGCTGAAATGGCAGGGGTCTCTGGTGTTCTAGCTCAGTGCCTTATTGTAGTTTAGGTCTCAATAGCATGTTTGATAAATGATCATATTGTATACCGCTAGGTATTTTTTGTCCATTAATTTTGTGCTTGGTAAATAAGTGTCAGCTTGTTTTTGATTTGATATTTGATCATAAAAGTCTACGAACATTCCTTATAGAAATAAATGTAGGAAGGATTAGATTTGTAATTATATAATAAACAAATTAATTGAATATTTACATTTACTCAAACAACATATATACAAGTGTTTTATAATATGATAAATATCACATTTCCGTAGTTTTTACAAATATTTAAAAAAATATACCTGTAATTTGAAGTTGTATATTTTTTGGTGTAGATTAGTTTTATATCTTTACAAGCTTTTGCCCGCGACTCCGTCCGCGTGGACTTCAGGGTTGGGTGCAGAAAGAAAATAAGTAAATCTATAAATAAATTTTCTCTATTTGTTGTCAACGGAAGTCATTAACGTCTCCGAAAGTCTTCTTAAATGACATTTCGACGCTTTTCGTCAACTCAAATCGCCTCACCAATTCATCGCAAAGATGTATCTTAACGTCATCTAGGTACGCTTAGTGGCACTTAACATCCCATACTGACACCAAGCGCCATCTAAATGCACATGATAACATTTTACTGTTTGTACTAAATGTGTCCCTTTTTAAGGTCTCATTTTTGTGCATACCAAATACCAATAATCACCCAAATCGGTCAAATAGTTTAGGCGTGAAATCATAACACAGGCAGTGTTACTTTCACATTACAATATATACTCATCCCACGGGAACCCTACAAATTATCGGGATAAAATATAGTCTATGTTACTTCATAGGGTCCCATTTATGTCCATACCAAAATTCATATAAATCGGACGAATAGTTTAGGCTTGAAAGCCTATTCCCACGGGAATACTACATTTTCCGGGATAAAAAGTATCCTTTGTTACTTCGGTGGTACCATCTAACCTCATATTAAAAATCATCTAAATCAATCAAATGGTTTAGGCCTGAAAGCATAACACAGGCAGTGTTACTTTCGCATTACAATATATGCTCATCCCACGGGAACCCTACATATTCCCGGGATAAAATGTAGCTTATGTTACTTCATAGTGTCCTATTTATATTCAAACCAAAAATCATATATATCGTGCGAATAGTTTAGGCGTGAAAGCCCATTCCCACGGGAATACTACATTTTCCGGGATAAAAAGTATCCTATGTCACTTCGGTGGGTTCCATCTAACTCCATACCAAAAATCATCGAAATCGGTTTAGTAGTTTTTGAGTTCATTCGTAACAAACTTACAAAAATACAAACCTTTCCTCTTTATTATAATATATAGTATTATAATAGTATAGATGAACAAATAGCTTTGTATCAGCTTGCTTTTTAAGGTAGTAGTCTGGTAACTTATGCCTATTTTCATGACTTCTTTGGAGGGTGGTTTTTTATAGGAAAATAAAAATGAATTATCTTGAATATTTAGTGTTTTTATTTACATATTAAAAATATAAAAAAAAAATATTTGAAAAAATTTAATAGTTTACTATTAATAAACTATTTTTTTTTATTTATTTTTTTATAGTTTATTACTATTAGTCCGCCAACCCGCACTAGGCCAGCGTGGTGGACTAAGGCCTAAAACCCTTTCAGTTGTAGAGGAGGCCCGTGCCCAGCAGTGGGACGTATTTGGGCTGATGATGATTATTACTACCTACTTATTATTATTGTCACTCGAAGTTGGAACCTCAAAAAAAATGCACGTGGGTGGCCCGGGTGATTTTGGCTCTTGATGTTATCTGAAATCAAATATTCTTGATTATTCTTAATCTATAGACATGTCATTCTGGTCGGAACTACTGAAGTTAAATTTCAAGGGTAAATAACAAAATGGCGAACTTTGAAAAAAAAAGTCCTTTTATTTTAGCAAAGAAAGGGTTGTAAAATAAAATGTTAGGGGTGAAAAAAATTGTCGTTAGTACCGACGAGAACTATAAGTGTGTAGAACAGCCTGTTAAAATTTGAAAGTAATCGGTTCAGTAGAAAAAAAGTTAGGACCCGGGCCGACCAGAAAAACAATGTTTTGAGAAAAACGCGTTTAAAGTTCAACAACAAATTTTCATAAGTAAACTTATTTTATTTATTTAACTTCAACATATACGGTTAATACCATTTACACATATCGAAGAACTCTAAAACATCTATATACATAATACAATACTCAAATTACAATATACAAATTAAAATAAAATATATCGCATAAAAACAAACAAAACATAACTATAAAACAAAAAACAAACATAAAATCGTAAATAAAACTACTTACGTCAATCGTCTATGCCCGGAGCGTATATGCCTTCATCCTCTTCATAGTCATCATTCTCCGCACCTTTGTATTTGCAATATATAATAGAATAACAGAGTCAACCCAGGTCCCAGGTATAAAAAATGCGCGCAAACAATAGAAGGGTCCAAGCGGTTGCAGCTGCCGGTCAACCTTAAAGGTTGGACTCTGAGGCGCTCTAGGAAACTCGTTATAACTCCCGAAATATTTCGAATTCCTGTCTGAAATTTTCACAGTATATTCTCAAGACATTATACTTTCAAATTAAGCAAAAAAAAAAAATCGATTTTTTGAACCCAAGTTACCAGACTACTACCTTAATGACAGTAAATATTATTTTAAAAAGGAGTTTGAAATATTTGTTTTTGTGTTAAAATTTAGGCGTATAAAAGTCATGATTTTTCTCAATTTCTGTATCTTAAATAATGTCCATTAACTTCTTATTTACATCTTAAAGTGATAGAATCTAAGTGTGAAATAGGTTAATGATTCCTTAAATTATTTTTATTAACAAACAAAGGAAAAATATAAGAAATTATTATAGTGGTGCGTCGTGAATACAGCGGTTCAATAATTTATTAGCACTGAATTACTTAATTATTAAGGGGGTGGGGTAAGGTATTAAAATGATTATTTTTTAATGTTTTTAATTGAATGTATAATATCTCAAGAATATTGTGTCAAAATTTTAAGTCGATTGAACCAAAATTGACAAAGTTATGAGTATTTCTTTACCTGTCGGATTCTTTTACCTAACTGACTCCATACGGATAAGCCGAGCAGAGCAGGAAGCTGAAAAACATACTATGGAAGGCAGGATTCATCGTAGACAGGAGCAAAAAAGTGCTTTAGACATATTTGAGGATAGCAACATCCATTATGGCCCCGGCATTGACGATTGTGTGAGGCAGTGTGAGGTAAGTCGAAAAAATTCGCTTATTAACATTTTATACCAGATTTTTTAGTGTTCAAAACTTTAAAGCGTTTTCCTCACAACTCACGTTTTCAAAGTCGGTGCCCCTCATAACTTGAAAACTATAGCACCGATCCCTTTGAAATTTTGAACACTAATTCTGTACATAATTTACGAGGTTACGCTGGAGAGTTTTTTTTTCAAATTTGTCTATAATTTTTATTTTACAATAACAAATTAGGCGATTTTTTTCGTAAAAATCGCATTTTCCCCTTCTAAGTGTTCCGAAAAAGTGAAAAATTGAAATTTCGAAAATCCCTCCCAGCGTATGGAGGTATGGAGAATGGAGGTATGGAGAAGACTATTATCTAATGAATGCTTTTTTTTTCATTTCAGATGATCCGGCACCAAGTTATGAGGGGCACCGCAATTATACTTTTTTTAGAGACACGTTCGAATAAGTGCTGCCATTGCCGTATTTTTCAATATTTCTTCTTGTAAATTTTATCTAATATTCTTTTAATGTTATATTTTAATGTACCATTATTTTTAATAAAAAGATTTTAACTGTGTCGTCACAAAAAAATCCCAAAAACATGCCTTTTTTCGTACGAATTAACCTTACCCCCCCTTATAAGAATTTTATGCCTGATATCCAAAACATCCCTCATAAACAATTAAAATGCAAGATTTCTCTTCATTTTCATAATTGCAGATATTATATAATAGTATGTATTACTTTAATCTTGCTTGCAGAGCAAAAATGAAGATTAGTTATCCTTAAAATACTCATGCTAAATAATTTCTCAATAGAACAAAATGTCGTGTTATGTGTAGCACCACACGTTGGCCATATGCCAGAATATTTCACCCACTGTTGTGCCGTGGCCCGACGACCACAAAGGAAATGGGATCAATCACCGTATTACTGGTCAATAGTTTATGTGCCACAGACACGACTGGTAATTGTTTTCATCTCATTTGATATCTTTTCTAACCATAAATATTGTTACTTCTAGAATAAAACAATACGGTTCGATCAATTGCCTTGTACATAATTATGTCTTAGGATTTATGGCATTGATAACTTCTAAGGATTAGGTATATATTAGTTTTATATGAACGTTATGATGTCAATAATTTTATGTTTGTATGAAAAATTAGCGGAGGTGCATTATCATAAAACATGATATTAGATGCAGAAGACACGATATATATTATCTACATATGTATATGAATATGATGTACACCAAGAATTAGCGTACTTGCGATAGATAAAAAAAATAGTTTTATCCTAAACTCCGTTTAAAGGTTTCCAGGAAAACAATTGTTTAATAGAAAGAGCTAACGGTTAGATTATATAACATCTAACCGTCCAAGTCCAAGACAGGAAAAGATCGGCCATGGAACGATGTGTTGGAAACTTTATCATAAGATTTTACGACGACCTGGCTATGTACGAGTACTTAAAGTATGTAGGAAACTTTAACTTTCATGAAGGTAGCGCGGGGGACCAGGAATTAAATAGAAAATTGTAGAGGATTTATTGAATGTGAATATGCTTTTTGATGAATTATCACGTACTTTTACGGTTAAGGAAAACATCGTGAGGAAACCTGCACACCATTATGTTCATAGGAATTTCTTAGGTGAGTAGTCCGCCAATCCGCACTAGGCCAGCGTGGTGGACTAAGGCCTAAACCCTCTCAATTGTAGAGAAGGCCCGTCCCCAGCAGTGGGACGTTTGTATATGGGCTGATGATGATGATGATGATGATGATATTTGTGTCCTACGAGTCACTTGGTATGCCTTACCAACGACATAAGAAGTTTATCTTAATATGGTATCATTATGTTTGTATTGACTAAATTTACATATATTTTGTTTCTTCAAAATGAAGCTCTCAGTGTCTTATAAGTGAGAAATATGATTAGTAGTTTAATGTATGTGGTTTGTGATATTAATGTTTTTTGTTATGCAAAAGTCCAACGAAATAGCTAGTCGGGTCGGTCATAATTTTAATTAAACTGCAGGTACTATACCTTTTGTTAACCCTCACTAGGCCAGCGTGGTGGAATAAGGCCTAAACCCTCTCAGCTGTAGAGGAGGCCCGTGCCTAGCAGTGGGACGTATATGGGCTGATGATGATGAATATGCATATTGACGGTGTATAGAAATTGATATTTACTAAGGTCTTAGAAATATAGTCATATTTTCACAAATTACACATATACATTTTTGAAGGCATTTTAAATTTATCTAAATAGGTGTTAGTGACGTCTAGCCGGCGTTACCATAATCAGGGAAATGGTTTATGTGTGTATATATTTATTATATAACTTTAAAGATATCTATTTATCATCGAAGAGGATAAATTCAAAGTAGTAGCTGTTCGTATGATTACTCACTACTAAGTATTTCTCAAGGCTACGAACGACAGACTGTAGGCATAAGTCAGCCTTGTGTGGTTGGTGATCGTTTTCGACGAATTTAATCTGACGCAAACGCTTTAATTCTGATTGATATTGTGTTTTCCTGCTACAAATAATTGAAATTCTTTTGTTACCAAATGAACAATTTTTAAAACGTGTATGTATATTTACTACTATTTGTATAGATATGCAAATCCTTTGAATATTGAAACGATCTTAACCCCATTTACGTAAAATAACATGCAATGTTATCTTATCTTATATCTTTAAATGAGCAATTCTTGTATATGAATCGGAATCTCGGAATCGGCTCCAACGATTTTCATAAAATTTAGTATATAGGGGGTTTCGGGGGCGATAAATCGATCTAGCTAAGAATCATTTTTAGAAAATGTCATTTGGAAGAAAAATAACAAAAAGGAGGCGTTTGAGTAGTCTCATATGACTCTTCCTGACATCTATTGGCGAATAATAATACTATTTTTTGTGAGCAACTAATTGCTTTAACGACACAACAGCAGATGGCGTTGTTAAGTAACATTATTCATATTTCATCATTTTATTAGTAATTCGTACTTAAATATAATTCCCAAAAACACAATTAAAAAAAAATAAAAAATTCCGAGCAAAGCTCGGTCATCCAGGTACTATTATTTAATGAGACTATTATTCCGTCCAAACTTGAAAAAGGTCTCCAAATTAAATAATGAAAAAAAAAAACAAATATTGAACGACGGATAATATAGTAAATTTGAATATTGGGTAGCCACCACAAGGTGTGAAAGGGCTTGCGTGTGAGGTAATTATTAGGCAGCTGACTATGTATGTATGTGCGCACAGCGGTACGCACTCCCCCAAACTTACACGCGATTCTATAAAGGCAATTTCCCTATGCACCACCCGACCGCGATTACCCTGTGCAGTGGTCAAAGCCGCACTCTGGGCATGAATAAAAAGCGGGTAAACAAAAATATTTTTTGCGGTCGCGGTTTACCTTTACTGAGTGTACCAGACCGTGAACAATCGCCGCGAATTATCATGTGGAGCATTTATGAAAGAGGCTGTTTGTAAAGCGAATCGAGGTGTAATAATGCAGCCAAAGTATGTTATGCTGTCATCGTAAAAGGATTGTGTTCTTTGCAAATTGTTCTTAATGGTTCTTTTACATTTGTTTGGATTTAGACTTTGTGAAAAGTAAATGTTATACGCTCAAGAGTATATAATAATATTTAACATTAATAACATTGGTAAATATAAATTAAAACTTTTAAAAATGAACCATATTGCGTTCGTAAATGTAAGGCTTGTGTCATGGAATATTAAGTACCTACCTATATTTCTAAAATCGTTGATGCAATTTTAGCTTTTTTTGTACAAGCATTTTTTTTTGCTTAATTTATTATTACTAACTCTAGTTTGTAAGTAATAGTCAAGAATTAAAATAATGTTAAATATGGTAAAACAAAGTAAAAATAAAAACAAAATGTGTCATCATATTGGTATAATTTTTCCCGAAGGAATATTTTCTCTAAATGACAGACATTTACCGGTGGAAAATATCGCATCTGCTTAGAGCCGTTTATTTATTATCCCAAAAAAAAACTTTTTTTATATACTAGCACATGACGTATAGAATAGTGGGGTCTAAATAGATGGTGCCTGGTAAGAAAAGACTATAGTCATCCTTTACCAGTCTTTACTTCACTTCGTAATCAATATGTAAATAATTATTTTCTAAGATTTTTAAAAAAATCTTGAAAGAAAGAAAGAGATTGAAGTAGAATGTCTTTTATTCGATGTTTCACATGATACAAATTACTATTTATTATTTTTGTACTTTCTAGTTTGCCTCCAAAATATATTTTTACTCGCATTTCTTCAAAATATATAATATAATTTGTTTTTGCCACATTTTTCAATACTGCTCCGCTCCTTTTGACCATAGCGTAATGGACCTTCTACTTAAAATGGACTATTTGAACCAAGTAGTTCCTGAGATTAGGCATGCAAACAAACAATTTCATCAGCTTTATATATTATTATAATATAAGTGAATGATATAAATGTCTGTGTCACTAAGTTGTGATTACAAAATTTTTATGCTACAAAATCTTAAAATTTAGCACTAAATTGTTTTCCAGGTCTGTTAGTGCAACGTTACCTACCCAGCGATATATATTGTATAGGTACATATTTTAGGTGAAAACCATCACGTGTCCATGCGGCTGTTCTATGTATTTTTTCTGTATAATTTCTTAACCGATTAGCCTAGCGCTGTTCGCTGGCACTAAATGTCAATGACATAAAAATTTGTAATTTTTTAATTATAGCCTCTCTATAAATTTTAAGTAGTTTATATTTTATCAATATATTGAAAAAATTGTGAGTGGCACATCGAAAAAATATATATTAACACTAAATAAACCAGCATATGTAACTGTCGAATGCGCGACGAAACAGCTAGTTATGAGATTAACTCACCCAGCTAGATTCGCATGCTTGCTTCACTAGGAGCGGTTGCTTGCTTTTCAACGAATGCACTTTCAATCGTTTGCACGAGTCAGTGCATCGCTCCCCTCGGTAGTCAATGAATACTACTCCAATTGAAATCGATTTCATAATTTCAACCACCCATAGTATGTTTTAATTTCAACACTAGTTGTAGAATTCAAACTAGTATATAATTTAATAAAAAAACATGAATTTAATTAAATACAATAATGTATATGTACTTTTATACATATAAAAGAAATTTCTCTTTATAACAATAGTGTACTAAGCTGAAGGACGAAGCTACTTTAAATGCATAAAAAGATACTGTTGTCTGTCATTTAACTCCTTATGTCTTTTGTTTTAGTCCAAGCGGCACTGCATTAAGTACTATATCACAGCTTCGGGAATATCTGCAGACAGCTGGCACTTGTAAATGTGGACTACCTTGCCCGTTGAGACCGGAGACTGCCTTCAGCTTTGATCCAAAGGTAAAATAACTCATAATTATTATTCGTTTATAACAAATCTCATGGCAATCTTAAACACCGGATAGTATATGTACCTGATAACATGTTCGGAAAGTACACTATTTTTAAGAATGGAGAAAAAAGGGCCTTTCCCGGGTAACGCTGCCTTATATAGCCCACTGCCGCCATCTTGTTTCGTTCGTTCAGTACCGGCAAAATCCCAATACGGCCTCTCTTGACACTGCGTCGTCCTCGATCGCAAATGTTCTGCTGGGTCTAGGTACCGACGGAGCGCCTTGACTTTCTTCATGGGATTCGTCTTCTGACACAGCAGACTGACCTCCAGCCAGGTCCGTATTGGCAGCATCCGCGTGCCCACTATTTTGTTCTAGCACGTCTAATCTTGCTAAGATTACGTCTAATGAACGTTGCAATTTTCGATCAAATTTAAAACGTTCACTACGCGTACTACACCTATCTCGTGAATCATGTACTTCCCGAGAGCGCGATCTAGTTCGCGAAAGATGCCTGTCCCTAGCAACAAATTTACTCTGATTATGACGACGGCTAGTTCGACCACGCGAAACAGAGCGTTGTGACTTATCCGAAATTTTTACTGTAAACCGCGCGGTACGTACTCGACCTAACGAATCTCAAAAATGGACGGTCCAAACAGTCAGGCTGTATGTGGGTCGCAGATCCCACTTCTGATTTTAGGAATGGAGAAAAAAAGGGCTTTCCCGTGTAACGCTGCCTTATATAGCCCACTGCCGCCATCTTGTTTCGTTCGTTCGGAAACTCCCAAATCCCTATAATATAATATATGTAGCCTTACAAAAATATTCAATGTCGATGATGATTGCTTAACTGTGAAGAAGAACGAGAATTTATTGAAATCATGGCATCTTACAACAAGTTCCGATGAAATAATTACCTCTGCTTATATATAATACTAGCTTTTGCCCGCGACTCCGTCCGCATAGACTTCAGGGTTGGGTGCAGAAAGATAATAAGTAAATCTATTAAACGTCTCCCAAGTGCCCAAATTACACTTAATGAATTAAAAAAAAAGGAACCTATGTCCCTTTTTATGTTTCCGTTTTTATCCATAACAAAAATCATTCAAAGAACTCAAATATTTTAGGCGTGAAAGTATAACACAGTAGTGTTACTTTCGCATTGACAATATATGCTAAAATCAAAGAGTATATCCGTTGGGATCAGTGAAATCATTATTTAGATTACGAAGCGTGATGACTACCGAGCCTGCATTCGTTTGTAAATTTTAAACCAGATACAACCAAGGAGTTTAAAAATAAATTTCTGAACGCTCGCATACATTTTTGACAACTAATAAATATGTCACTCATTTTTCATTACTGATTATTCTGCATTTTTAAAATGAAAAATACGCAATTGTTCGAATATTGTGGATATATGTTGTCGATTCAAAACCTTTATATAAATACGTTCTTTAATTTGAGGGGACCATTAACCGTATTGACGGGATAAACATAAAATGTTTGACAGGAAATTAGGTAGAACAGTTTATATGAGAAAATGAAATTGTTGTTTTTACCATATTCCTCGTAATTTTAAAGATAGTTATATGCTGTCGCGGACTTTTTTGTAGGATTTATTAAGATAAACATTTCTCTTATACATTATATACGTGTAAACTCTACAGTTTTTGCAGCGTACGCAAGAATAGCTCGCAGATGCAGTTTTTCCCGACTTACTTGACAATTATCGTTATATTTTGGACAATTCACACACTATCTTAAAAATATATAGCCTATGTGTTATTCTGATGTATAAGCTATATTATTGTAAACTTTCATTGAAATCCATTCGGTAGTTTTTGCGTGAAAGAGCAACAAACATCCAGACATCCATACATACAAACTTTCGCGTTTATAATATTAGTAAGATTAGTAAGATACATATAGCGCTTTAAAATTATTCGTGTGTCATTTTTCAATTTCTAGTTAACTTAATCAGTATTTTTTATAACCCCGTTTCAGTGGCGGTACTTCCATAGAAGCCCTATAGCCTAGCGTTGCGTTACAAAATTTCTAATAATAATCTTAAACATTATTAGATTATTATTCTTTAAATCTAAAAATAAAATAAAATGAGAATATCGGAATTATTCGGATATATCTCGGAGACAATAGTTTTTCTTGCATTGAAAACGATTTAATCTAAGCCGGTTGCACAATGGTGTCTTGACTTTTTTTATAGTGTTATTTGGTCAAGAACTTATGATAATGTATTATCATTTTAAATTATAAAATAAATTAAAATCTCACTGATTTATTTATGGTTGAACGTGATTGTTGTTAAATAAATTTATGTAATCAAGTTTTTCGGGTTCTAATTGGTCAAACATTAACGTTTCTTAGTTATTTGTTATTAACAAATTATTGTGCACTCAAATGACGATAGAAAAAATCTAAAAAATGATACACCCTCGCTTGATAATTCACTCCAAAGAAATAACTTAAGTTTATGAAATCCATCTACATTCTACATACTTACATAATGTGTATATGCATTGGATGAAATGAAGCCTTAAAGAGCAAGATCATCTTCAGAACATTCAGTAGTCTGTGCAAAGCAGTATATGGGCTGACATATTTTGCTAAATAATACAAATAAAAAAAAAAACCACTTTCGTTTGAATTTAGCATTCAAGTTTTACTCTAAGTTACGTTCATAGTATAATTTTATGCATGAATCTAAATTATCAAGTGAAGGGTGACTGCGCAGAAGGCGAGTTGTGATTAAATTAGGGCAATTATTGTGTCAATATCACCTTGATATTGTACCAGTGATAAAATACGAGCAATAACCCCTCCGCCTAGTTATATTTATTTGCTTTGTTCAACGTGCAACGTAAATGCTTGTTTTTAAGGTTTTTTACAGAAAATACATTATGCATTTATAAATAATAAATATTGTATATACTAGTGAGCAAGCAGTGATGGCCCCCAGGTATAGGCGCGCGGTCGAGAATTTCGGCAGTCGCAGGTTCAAACCCCAGGCACACACCTCTGACTTTTTGAAGTTATGTGTGTATTCACAATGAATTATCACTTGCTTTAACGGTGAAGGAAAACATCGTGATAAAACCTGCACACCTAAAAAGTTCTTAGGAATTTCTTAGTTGTGTAGTCCGCAAACCCGCACTAGGCCAGCGTGGTGGACTAAGGCCTAAACCCTCTCAGTTGTAGAGGAGGCTCGTGCCCAGCAGTGGGACGTATTTGGGCTGATTATGTATATACTAATGTTACAAAGGTTTGTATTTTTGTACGTTTGTAACAAGTAAACTCAAAAACTACAACAATCCCGAGAAAAGGTAGAGTTCTCGTGGAATGTGCACGGGATTCAAAATTGCGCTCCGGCAGAGCTGGGCCCCACTGCTAGTTAAAAATACGAGCGGAAATGTAATAAAAACGTTTTAATTGAAAAAAATAATATTTGTACAATGCAATACCTTACACGAGTTTAAATTTACTATTGCGGGACTGCGTCTGTGTCAAATTTAGTTCCAGTGTAATGTGGTATCAATTATAATAATATATAGACATTAGTTTTTTCTAGGACGCATTTTAGTATTAGTTTGCGAAAGTCACGCTTAATTCCATTTAACTCTTTTAAGTTATTATTTTGATTATCAAGCTTCTATATTTGTGTTACAACTTACAAAAGTTTTAATGAGCTCTTGTTTCGCTATAGAAAAAAAAACGGAGTTATTCTCATTACTCATCGTTATTGAACACGAAAAAGCTATTTTTATTGTATTCCAGGGAATACACTATTTATTACCTGCATATTGTAGATAATGAGAGGGTTATTATGCAGGATCGACTGACTGCCACAAAAGATTTATGTTTGTTTTATTTGTATTGCTATACAGTTGATCCGTTGTATTTATCTTCTTTCATTTTGTGTTAAGCGATTTCGTTGTTTATTTGACAGTCTCGTGGCGCAGTTAGTTAACCACCAGCTTTAAAAACGAAATGGCGCCGATACGGTGCCCGCCTGAGACAAATCTTTGTGTGGTCTGTAAATATTTGGTTTGGGTCTGGCTTTGAACTAAAAATTCTCGTAGTTTCTGATACCCACGACACAAGATTTGTATCTTAGTGTGGGGCAAAACTATATATCGTCGCTTAAAATTAAATAATTAAATTTCTTTATAAAAATATATGTAATATGATCGCGATACATATATTTTTATAAAAAAACTAGCTTTTGCCCGCGACTCCGTCCGCGTAGAGTACAGGGTTGGGTTCGGAAAGAAAATAAGTTGTAGTCTATTTTACTCCACAGAGTCCCATTTATGTCCATATCAAGATCGTTTACATCGGTCAAATGATTTAGGCGTGAAAGCATAACAGACATAATTACATAGTTACAGTCGTCTACACGTCGTTTCATTATTCTAGCTTCAAAAATGGCGAATTTCCACACAAACTTTCACCCCTATTTTTATTTTACCCCCTTAAAGGTACATTTTTTTACAAACATTTAATGTCATATTTATTTATATCTAATCAACAGCCTAAAATATAAGTTTCAAGCTTCTAGCTTTAAAAATGACAATACTTCCATTCAACCCCATACAATACTTTCATCCCCCCTTTCAACCCCTTAAAACCCCTTTTCCGGGATAAAAAGTAGCCTATGTCTAAACTATCTGTGTACCAAATTTCATTTAAATCGGTTCAGTAGTTTTAGCAGGAAAGCAAGACAGACAGACAGAGTTACTTTCGCATTTATAATATTAGTAAGGATATATCGTCGCTTAAGTTATAACACCGCGGAAGTCAAAAATGACAACTTTTTAGGAGAGCGAAAACACTGTGCCTTTTTATATATCGCGATCATAGGACATATATTTCTTTACAAAAATATATGTAATATGATCGCGATACATATATTATTATAAAAAAAATATATGTCCTATGATCGCGATATATAAAAAGGCACAGTGTTTTCGCTCTCCTAAAAAGTTGTCATTTTTGACTTCCGCGGTGTTAGAACTTAAGCGACGATATTATGTAACTGTTGGATGTGTTAATTATATATTATTATTTCCACCTTAATTATTATGAATTAAAAATATTATATTAAAAAATATTAACATACCATCTTCATTAAACGATCTATATTCTATTTATGAAGGCATATTGAGCATAGTAATAGGTGTTTTGTTTATAAATGTCAAATACAAAAAGAATTTCAAAATTTATCCGAGATTAATTCGCAGGAATGATGGAACCTATATAATTAATCCATGGTACTGGTAATTTGTATACAATTATTTCGGTTATAATGAAGAGCTTTTATTTTTGTAGATTCCTTTGACTACTCCACGTATAATAATATGCGTATATAAATTAAGCCGTTCAGTCTTGAGGGCTTAATAGTATAAAATTTAAATAAATTTTAGAACTTATTATGTTATAGTCTCATGATAAAAGTAACGCGAAGAGGCTATTTAAATATGTCTGTCGTTTGTGCAAATCATCCAATAAAGGTGAGCGAGCTCTTGCAGTTGTGCGACGGACAAGTTAATTCTGTCAAAGCTCGCTGCGACCTCCGCTTCGCCTCTGTGTGCATTTGAAATGTACAAATTGCACCGCTGCGCGTAGGGGAGGGGGGAGGTCGGTGCACTCGCCTTCTGTACCCACACTCAGCCAGTCTCATCGATTCCTCTTTGTTTGGAACATTCGTCTTGAGATGCACTTCGCAAAAACTCAGATAGAGTGGCTTTATTGCAATTGCAATTGCTGATGATATGATTTTTTAAATAATAATTGAGAAAATTAAAATATCTGAAGTTAATTTTATGTAAGGTTTATATGGTCAAAGTTCGTATGACATGTACTACATTATCATTCGCGCTTGTTCCACCAAATAAGATTAAAGTAAATTCGTGGGAACCGTAACTTTTATTAAGAAACATATTATTGCATAAACACCTGTAGGGTTTCTTTTTATTTTCTTTAGGGTTAGTTTTAACCGTATAGTCGTAAAATATTTTTTTTTTGCTTTCATTAAATTAGTAAAAAGCATATTTTCGTAACCACTTCATTTCATTTATTAAAAAAGAGATAAGTAAATTAGAAGGAGACAGCATGATAAGAATTGTTGGTTTTGTGTCTTACACGACACTCGGGGTACTTGTCTTTAGTTTTATGTAAGACAGCCACATCACTCCAAAAGAGTCAGTCGTCTCATACTGTAGTATAAGCTAATTGTAATGCAGCTCTTAAAAATAAAATAGATATAATTTTTCTCTGTAATACTTATACTTAGTGGCAAATTCGAGTTAGTGTTGTGTAGTTCCCTTCATCCTTACACATATCGGGACGTTATCATCATCATCAACAGCCTTTTTCACGTCCACTGCTGGACATAGGCCTCTCACATGGCACGCCACTGGGCTCGATCTTCGGCTCTCCTCATCCAACCGCTGTCAGCCACCTTGCGGGTATCGTCACCCCACCTAGCCAGAGGGTGTCCTACACTACGTTTGCCGAGCCGTGGTCTCCACTCCAGAACACGTTTCCCCCAACGGTTATCCGTTCTGCGACAGATGTGACCTGCCCACTGCCACTTCAGCTCGCTAATCTTTTGGGCTATGTCGATAACTTTGGTTCTCTGTCGGATAACATCATTTCTGATCATATCCTTTAGGGAGACTCCTAACATAGCCCTCTCCATAGCTCGCTGAGCGACCTTGAATTGGTGGATTAGTCGCACTGTCAGTGTCTACGTCTCGGCTCCGTATGTCATGGCAGGAAGGACGCACTCGTTAAAGACTTTTGTCTTTAGGCTTTGTGGTGTTAGACCACAAGCCCATGGTAAAAATTAACCTGTGAAATGAACCACCGTGAATTACGCTTAGAAGGCTGTTACTATATCATAAAATAACTCTGAGCGCTATGCCGTCATTTCTGAGCGGTACAAGTGAGTACGAGAGTAAATGGAATTTCTCTGCTACAGGGGAGGAATTACGACTACTTATTAATGTACGGCTTTTATTATAACTTATAGATAATTAAAAATAAATGTCAAAAAACCTAGTGCCGTACTAAAGTGGTGGTACCGGAAGTTAGTGCAAATTTTGAATTCGCCGGTAATTTTAGGAGCAATATAGGTCATTTATTACTGTACGGCATTTGTGTAATTATTTTTGTATACCTACATATACAGATACTTTACCCATGAACGCCGTACAAATTTTCCAGTGCAAGGGTCGAAAGCCAAGGGACGCAACTCTTATTTCTGATTATATATAAATGATGATGAAATGAAACAACATAAAATTAAATGATCTTCAGAGTACTTCATGAGTAGATAATATTTTCTAGCATGCCGTACATTTTTTGTGTGTATGGGGTAAATTACTTCCCTCCGAAAAGAGTAACTTGGTGACTTTTTTTCTGTACGGCAATAACATAGGTTTTTAGCTCTTTGGAAAATCTTCGATAAAAAATAAATGCCGTACAATTTTGATAGTCCGCTATATGGGTGACAAAAAGACTCGGCGAAGTTTTTTAAACGCTGCCTAACCCAGCTGTATTCTTCTTTGGGTCTCCTTCTCGAAGTTGCTCCTACCTACTTGTATTATTGTACCGAGGTAAATGTACTCGTGAACATTAATTTTTACAGAATACTATCATACCTGTTTAGAATGTTTGTTATACGGTTAAAACGTTGTATTTACATTAGGTGTTATTCCGTGTTATCAAAATTTGTATCGAAAAAGTCGAATGTTCATCATAACATGTGTTAAAAAAAAAATAAAAAAAAATATATGCACAAACCATGGCACATAGAATTCATAACATTAAATCGATAAATATTGCGCATATTAAACGTGCACCTATAAGTTTGCGAAATAAGGTGTTTAAAATTAAACTGATCTCTTTTATGAAGTGGTCATAAACAAGTTTTTAGTACTTCAAGGTCTTTGAGCGTTTTCCATATTAATATACATGTTTAGTTTGGACAAACGTGTCAATAGACGTTAAAATCTGTGGTTTGTATAAAGAACATACTTTTTTTTTGTATCACAATTGTTTGTCGTGTCCTACTTAAAAACGTTTCTTTAAACTTCATCAACTAAAAGATGTGTTTGTCTCTCTTCAGCAATACCATACACAGGAAACTTAGCTGAACAAAATAAAATATTTTTAGCTTTTATAATTAAATATATTGCTGAATCGTATTTTTTAAAAAAGCAAGTGTCTAAATGTTTTGGCCTCTTATTAGACCATGTGTCAAAAATTCTTTTTTTTTGTGTTCAAGTACAATATTTATAAATAAGGTGAATAGAAATAAGATCATTGGCTTTCAAGTTAATAAAACAGTTATCAATAGAGTGAGGGTGTTTAGTTGTGACAGCAATATAATACCTAAGTGCAATGTCGTTCCGATCCTCGTGAATTAGGAAGTAAACATCGATCTCCCTGTACTCGGGAATCATATTATCTCACCTACACTTTCAGCTGTAGCTAAGACGTTAAATATATCATTATTTAGCTATTTACGACCAACATGATTCTAGACATAATTTTATATTGAATTATTTGCGAAAGCATTTTAATGCTGTAAGTCTACACCGTAACTTTTTTAAATCTTGTCCGCAGTAGATTAAAAAATATCAAATGACGATTTAACTTGATTTTTGTGAGTAAATGTGAAGTATCACATTTCTTTATTATCATAAATATGATTTTTTTTTTTCATAATATAGCTTGTTCCTCAGCCTCACTATCCAAGAAACTTATTGTATTTGCTGTTATTTCATCTTTCTCGGAGAACAAAGGAACACGTCTTTTCCGCGTGGCAACCGCTTCAAGTGACATTTAAACGATCGATGGAGGTCGTGATCCCGTGTTCAATGTTGTTCTTTACTGATTTCAATCATAACTTTCATGTTATTAATACGATGTCACTGGTTACTGTGTTACCCATTATGACCATTATGAATTTGTACATTGATTTATTCCTAAATAAGAAAATGCAATTTCGCATTCGGAATTCAACCTAAATACATATGTACATATATTCAAACGCATGCACGAGACATTGTTTGTAATTCTTCGTCCACAATTTTGTTAAATGCTGAGTCTGGTTTCTAAACGCTGTTAACTTTCTCAAAGCGCGAGGTGAAAGTGGCGATCGCACAGGGCAGTACGTAACATTCCGGGTTGATACCAAACGACCGACTTGTAATTTACACTAACTTAATACTTCGGTAACGTCAATTTATATTTGATTTCTTCTTGTTTGTCTTATTGTAATAAGAATATCATTTAACGACCATCGCTTTCTAAAATTTTGTCCCAGATAACAGAAATTATTAGAAATAATCAGTTATTTCCTATATATAGAAATACATTTATTCAATTAAACTATGTATGCCTAGTCTCAAATTATGTGTGTTTAGAAATGTAGAACACTTGTAATATATAAATAAAATTTGTAGCCTTTGTTATAACGCAGGTATTATTGTTATTTAAGATGCTTTCTCATTTGAACTGGCACACATTAGTGTTATAACATTCGTGCAGTGGCTTTCTGTTACGGCATCGCTCGTCAGTTAACGCGCGGGTTGATCACCGCATGCATGCAACATACAGCATACGGCACAATAAAATACATTTGAACGTCAGCCGTAGCCGACACGCTTCGCCACCCCGATGAGAGATACGTCGAGTTAGCCACCGTGTGCCGGCTTTATCTACCTAGAGTTTTGTTTATATTAAATTACATGACTGCTTGGAGGGTTATACATATACAAACATACATACATAAACTCACGCCTGTATTCCCCGAAGGGGTAGGCAGAGGTGCATTTCTGCACCCACATTTCGCCAGGTATGTATCAGTTCCACGTAATAGGTGACGAGCCTATTGCCGTTTTTCGGGCACATTTCCAGACTCCGTGCTGTTACTGAGAATTTCCTAATGGAAAAACCCAATAACACTTTCCCCGACCCGGGAATCGAACCCAGGATCTCTAGATCGCACGGCACATACTTGTATCGCGAGACCACGAGGTCATACATAGGTATAACCAGCATTAAAGTACATTTCAAATATTATAGATGGAACGTTACTTGTGTTTGTAGTTCATTCTTTTTTCTTCTTAATATGAAACACAGAACACGGATAAATAACAACTGTTTATACTATGTTAGTAATTTAAATGTGCAAAAACTGTAGATTAATTTAACATACGTGTTACATGTTTAATTTATTTTGGAAACAGCTATTTATATAAAAAAAAACTTCTAGATATAGCTTTTAAAACAAATAAAACTGTCTAATAAAATGCAACTTGGCCTCTTAATCACACGCCGCAGACTAAATATATCCTCAACGAATATAGTAAGAACATTTGTTAAATTTTATTTATGAAAGCAGCTAGATAATTTTTATTTGTTATTCCAACTGGACTATTTATTATACCAAATTGTTATGACTTATAAGTAGCAGGTAGAATTGTTACAAACTTTCCCCTCAGGTTTGGATAGGCGGTCAAGGCCTTGAATTTTCTTAACAGCTGACAGAGACGTGACTATTGCCGTAAATATCGCATGGACTGTGTTCTGTAAGAAAATTAATTAACAAAATTAAAATATACAATATAGACTACAAGCCCATGGTAAAAATTAACCTGTGAAATGAACCACCGTGAATTACGCTTAGAAGGCTGTTACTATATCATAAAATAACTCTGAGCGCTATGCCGTCATTTCTGAGCGGTACAAGTAAGTACGAGAGTAAATGGAATTTCTCTGCTACAGGGGAGGAATTACGACTACTTATTAATGTACGGCTTATATTATTCTTTATATAAAAATAAGTCGGGTTTTCCTCCCTGACGCTATAACTCCAGAACGCGCAAACCGATTTCCACGGTTTTGCATTCGTTAGAAAGGTCTCGAGCTCCGTGAGGTTTATAGGAAAGAAAATTCAGGAAAATTTTCAACAGAAAAGCGGGAAAATCTTTTTTCACAGACTGCGCCATTTTTCTCATATAAACTGTTCTACCTAATATCCTGTCAGACATTTTAGGTTTATCCCATCAATACGGTTAATGGTCCCCTCAAATTAAAGTACGTATTTAAATAAAGGTTAGGAATCGACAACATATATCCACAATATTCGAATAATTGCGTATTTTGGATTTTAAACATGTAGAATAGTGTCAGTAATAAAAAGGGATTGACATATTTATTGGTTGTCAAATATTTATGCGTGCGTTCAGAAATTTATTTTTAAACTCCTTGGTTTACAATTTACAAACGAAGGCGGGCTCGGTAGTTATCACGCTTTGAAATCTAAAACACTCAACTATGCAATGGAATGCACTTGGTGTTAAGAAAATTGTTGAGTAATGTTATTCACGTGACGATACTCAAAAGACAACTTAGAGATGAATAATAATTGGTGCTTGAGAATTCATCAATTAGATTGATCTAAGGATTTCTAAAACTACTTAACCGATTATCATTAAAATTTGTACACATAGTCTTCGAGGTATTAGAAAGGAGATAGGATAGGTACTTATTAAAAAAAAAACGGAGGGTTAATAATTGGACAATTATTGAAAAAAGATTTGAATGGCTTTTGGTATGCAGATAAGTAGGACCCACCGATGTACATTGGATACTTTTTTTCCCGGAAAATTTAGTGTTCCCGTGGGAATGGTTATCCTTACTATTATATAAATGTGAATGTAATGTAATGTTTGTTACGCTTTCACGCAGTAACATTTTTTTTGGTATGAACATAAATAAGACCCTGTGAAGTAACATAGGCTATGTTTCATCCCGGGAAAATGTAATGTTACAATGGGATAAACATATTATAAATACGAAAATAACTTTCAAAGTTTTACTTTTACGCCTAAACCATTTGATCGATTTGGGTGATTTGATGTGATGGATAAAAACGGGACCTTAAAAAAGGACATAGGCACCGTTTTTTAAATTCAGTAAGTGCCATTTTGGGCACTTGAGGAACGATTTATAGATTCACTTATTATTTATCTTTCTGCACCCAACCCTGTAGTCTACGCGGACGGGGTCGCGGGCAAAAGCTATAAAAATAAAAAAATTGCGATTACAAAACAGGTGTTGTTCGTAGAAGGGTGAAAATTTGGGGTTGTATGTATTTTTAAATGCTGAATCATAAAAAAATAAAAACTTAAAAATGTCCACAAAATAAAAAAATAACTTTTGGGTTGGACCCCCCTTAACACCTAAGGGTATAAAAAATAGATAACAACCTATTCTCAGACTTACTGAATATACATATAAAATTTTACTCTATACAGATTATATTTTTTTGTTTAAAAATTAGAATGGCCAGTAAAAAAATAGAGGTTCATCATAGAAGGGTGAAAATTTAAGATTATAATAATTTATCAATGCTGAATCATAAAACATAAAAACGTTAGGTCAATAGAAAAAAAAATAATCATACCCCTAAATGTTAAACCCTAAATGTTGGCCGATTCTCAGACCTACCTACGATTAACACATACATACATACATTAACTCACGCCTGTATTCCCCGAAGGGGTAGGCAGAGGTGCATTTCTGCACCCACATTTCGCCAGGTATGTATTAGTCCCACGTAATAGGGGGCGAGCCTATTGCATGATATACACATAATATTTCATAAAAATCAGTCGGGCCGTTTCGGAGGAGTTTGCAAAAAAACACCGCGACACGAGAATTTTATATGTATGGCAAAACAACGTTTGCCGGGTCAGCTAGTAACTTATAGATGATTAAAAATAAATGTCGAAAAACCTAGTGCCGTACTAAAGTGGTGGTACCGGAAGTTAGTGCAAATTTTTAATTCGCCGGTAATTTTAGGAGCAATATAGGTCATTTATTACTGTACGGCATTTGTGTAATTCTTTTTGTATACATATACAGATACTTTACCCATGAACGCCGTACAAATTTTCCAGTGCAGGGGTCGAAAGCCAAGGGACGCAACTCTTATTTCTGATTATATATAAATGATGATTAAATGAAACAACATAAAATTAAATGATCTTCAGAGTACTTCATGAGTAGATAATATTTTTTAGCATGCCGTACATTTTTTGTGGGACACATAGGTGTATGGGGTAAATTACTTCCCTCCAAAAAGAGTAACTTGGTGACTTTTTTCTGTACGGCAATAACATAGGTTTTTAGCTCTTTAGAAAATCTTCGATAAAAAATAAATGCCGTACAATTTTGATAGTCCGCTATTCTATAAAATGGAAGATTAATCCACCGCCTCAGACCGCTGTCTGTAATAGAAGAAAAAGGGTATAACCAACAGTGCTACAAACAATTGACAAATTTATCCGTAATAAGAAAATTTGAAGAAAATTGGTTTATTTCACGTAATGTTCCATTTAAATTGTACGGCATTATAATTTTTTATTATTATTTAATATTAAAAACAAAATTTATCAAATGCCGTATAGTTATTAATGACCTCAAGGGACATCTCAAATGTTATCGAAGTTTTGATCAGCTGTAAAGAATAATCTGACGTAAAATGTACGGCATATGGTTTTTTTGTTTATTTATATTTGTTACAAGTAAAATAACAATAACCTTTGAAAATATTACTTCCCAAATTACTACAGGAACATTTGAAAAATCTTATAAATCTCGGAAATTTCCTTTTTTTTAAATCCTAATATTTTTATTTGTTACCATTTATAATGAACGGCTATAAGGTACAACGGTAATATTTAATAACATTATATTTAAAAAAAAGGTTGCCGTACATAAATTTATGATCTTACAGCAGTAATAACTCGGTAAATCCTGAAATGTAGATACTTATTTATTTATATAAATATGAACTATAATTTTTAGACGGCATAATTACCAAACGTTATTGTCCGTATAAAATAACATTTTGAACAAGATGCCGTACATTTTACAATGACCTTATATCATATGGTGTAGGGAAAGGTTTGCGTCCCTTGGTTTTCGACCCCTGTACTGGAAAATTTGTACGGCGTTCATGGGTAAAGTATCTGTATATGTATACAAAAAGAATTACACAAATGCCGTACAGTAATAAATGACCTATATTGCTCCTAAAATTACCGGCGAATTAAAAATTTGCACTAACTTCCGGTACCACCACTTTAGTACGGCACTAGGTTTTTCGACATTTATTTTTAATCATCTATAAGTTATAATAAAAGCCGTACATTAATAAGTAGTCGTAATTCCTCCCCTGTAGCAGAGAAATTCCATTTACTCTCGTACTCACTTGTACCGCTCAGAAATGACGGCATAGCGCTCAGAGTTATTTTATGATATAGTAACAGCCTTCTAAGCGTAATTCACGGTGGTTCATTTCACAGGTTAATTTTTACCATAGGCTTGTAGTCTAATAGTCCTTTCCGTCCTAATTATAAATGCAAATGTGAGTTAGTTTTTATTTTATTTTTCTATTTGTTTGTAATACTTTGCACCTAAATCATCAACATACATATTATCATCGAGTATCATAGGGTACTTAGATATTAAAATAATATATGCATTTAGAAAATTTGAAAAGGAATCTCGGGAAATATGTTACAATGACATTTCGTTAATTATATATTATTACTCAGCAGAATCGTCGTCATGGGAATATTATCAATTGTGTGAATGTTACATTTAGGTAATTCTTTGTTTACTTTGTAATGATTAGTACATTAACAGGTATTTAAAGATCATCGATAGGACCTTGCAAAACATAGCGACCTTTTTTGTACAATTGCGACGGGCGTAGCGGGGCCCGACTGCCAGTACTGTATAAACTGATTCAGAAAGTACAATGACACGTGAGATTCTAAAAGCATTCTATTCATGATTAATACTAAGAATAGTTGTGCCCGCGGTTTTATATGCGTTTCACTGTTAACCTCCACATCACTCTCTTAGAGGGTGAATTTGCAAAAATCCCTTGTTAGTGAATAAATTACTAAGAATTCCTTCCTTAAGTGACATGTTGATCCCTTGTGCTAAATTGCACGCTCCTAGACACAAAGGCCTCGGCTGTCCGTTATCTTAATGTCAGTCAGCAGTGTTTTTTTTTACAATCGTTGGCACTCCTCCAATTATTGGCAGTTTAGACTTTAAACCATAGATTATTCGAGTTCGGCATGCCTAAAAAACTATAATTATTACTTTTTTCTGTTAGAAATTGACAAAACGGTTCCAATAACCGATATGGCGATTTAGAAATAACAGCTGACATTTTGTGTTAGTGATTTGGAGCAGTTATTTAAGTTTTTTCTTAAGGTGAGAGCTTTATAAATCATTGTATATCCCAGCTATTCGGCTTATTGATACTTTCAATTTACGTTTATATGTTAAATTACACGTCAAGGCAGTAAGCAAGAAATATTTCTTTAATATTTTTATCCCATTTAATTTATGTCATGAGCCAACATCTGGAATAATAAATTCATAAAAATCCTTTTATTGGCATTAGTGCCGATAATATATTTTTACGAATAAAATCAACAACCGAGTTTATCATCTATTTGTAAAGGTTTATAGTTATATTATTGTTTGCCAATCGAATATTGTTTCTTTAATAGAAATTTCCAAATGTTGCCCCACAGTGCCAATAGCAAAAGCTTATTATTGGCAGTAGTGCCAATAATAGAATACGGAGTGCCAATAATATATTTTTGTTTATTTGGAGTACGAAAGGAAACTAAAAAAAAACAAGTCAAAAAATTATGAAAATAAAGTAGAATTGAAACAAGAACAAATTGATAAAGAGAAAATGGAAATTGCTAGACAGTTATACAGAGAATCTTTCCAAACAAGCTCTGAATTTTAGCAGTAATAAAATAAAAAAATAAAATGTGATTCTAAGAATAAAATAATTGAAAAGTGCTAAACAAACTAAATAAAGAGAATACTCAAAGTAGTTTTGAAAGATATTTTATATTCTGAGAAAGCATTGTGCAATACGGATAAAGACGAGAAATCTGATGATGATGGCCACATTAAAGCTAACAAAAAGTTTAGCATAACTGAATTTCAGAAAATGTTAAGCAATGATTATGATTAGTCAAATGTTACTTTTTTATTAGTTCCAGTAAGACTGCGAACTACATAAAATACAAAGACAAGTAATGGAGATAATATTCATAGAAACAAATTCAGACTGATTAAGATGTTGTAGGTAGGAGGTATTGAAGTAAAAAGATCTCAAAGATAACCATTTAAGTATTAATACAATGAGACTTCGAAAATAAATAGCTAGAATAAGAAACCTTGTTATGTTATGTTTATTTTGTTTTTATACCTACTCACTTATAAAATAAGACCTTGTAAAACAGTATTTTAATTGTGTATACCCACATACATATATTCTACTTACAACTATGTGCCAATAATATTAGACGAGTAAGTGCCAATATTAAGAATTTCTATGCCAATAATAGGATTTTCTGTAGTCTTTCTGATTTATGTTTAAAATATTTATTTAATACTATTCAATGACATAAAATTGTTTATAAAAAGAAAGTGATTATGTGAATATGATTTTATGATAATATAATTTCAGAACACACGAAGCTCACTCCTAAAGTGCCAATAATTGGTTGGTTTACCTTATATATTGTATTATAGATATAATTTTAGTGCTGAGGTATCTATATTAATTACAACAATCTCAATTAGTTTACTGTAGCGGCATGTTCAATTTTTTCAAACGAACTTGTCTATTTTTTACTATTTAACTATAAATAGTGCTTTTCAACTCTTATAACATGAAGTGAATAATTCAGTTGCAATAGGCATGTATTAATTAGAGCGAAGTCATTAGTTGACACGACATGTTCCGTATGGGACGTGTCTGTCGCACCGACGAAGCCGCATCCATCATGTTGATTGGTTTCACATCGAAATGACCCGCTGCATTGTATTGCATCAGCTTATCTATCTGTCCAGACGGACATCCCATTAAGGTGGGTTTGCTATTAACTCTCGCTAGGACAAAGACTGTATTATTGTTGTCAGATATGGTGGTCTGTGTACTTCCCTGCACAGTGGAAATTGCGGCATTGTAGAGATTAAAGCGAATCTATTTTGTTAGTTTTGAATTTTTATCTGTTTGTATGGCGGACCTTTTTACTGCGTGACTTAAACTCGCTTCTTTATGCAGAAGATATGTGTGTGTGTGTGTGTGTTCACAGTACATTATTACGTAAATTAACTGTGAAGGAAAACATGTAAACGTCCTAAAATGTTTTTAAGATTTTATTAACCCGCTCTGCGCCACCTCAGTGAACTACTGCCTAACACCTTTCAATTGTGAAGGAGGCCCGTGTCATGTAAATAAGTATAATTACAACGACCCGTCCATGCAATGTTTGCATAAACCATAAGTCATTACTTGACGTTTAATTGTAAAATGTAATTGCACTTTAACTAGTACAAGGACAGAAGCGACCTTCTGTTCGCCGGATGAAGGCATTGTACACAGTCATATCTATAATTTTTATTAAGCAATAGTACCGGTTTTCATATTTGCATTACCTATAAGATTGAATTTGTTCTCGGATAAACTTTCATTTCGTATTGTGGCTACACAGATGGAAATAAGTCCTAAAGGCTCTCATGTAATGCGGGGAAAGGACTGCTGTTTATACATTTGTAGGTACAAACAAGGTTTGGCTAGGTAGCCATCTAAAATTAGCAAATCTAATTTTCAAATACTGGAACGGTGAGTCCGACATACCTCCGAGCCTCATGCTCGGGGACGATCCGCAAAGGGATTTCCTCGTGTAACAAAAAAAAAAAAAAAGTAGCCAAAATATTATTTTTCGCTTTCCCGTGTTTGATTGTTACACTTTCGCAAACTTCGATAAAACATTAACTTAATATAACTTTTTAATCAATATGTACATATATGTAAACTAGTACTTATTATTTTCAAATGTAAAAAGATACTATAAAACATGCAATAACAATATACAGATTCCGATGAAAAATAAGGTTGTTTCGTACGTGATACAGTTCTTGTTAAATGGGTCTCAAAAATACCAGAGATTCTTCTAATGCGGAACATACTCTTGTGAATCGCACAACTCATTTATCTCGTTGGAAGATCGAATATATTATTTCCCGTTTTACAGTCCAGTTCCAGCCAGCCCGAGTACCTATACTACTAGAGGCTGCCCGAATTTAATGTAACTATTTAAGTAACGTTAAGTAATGTTTAAGTGATAATTGAGTTTTCCAAATTATTTTTCTTGCTTCGTTTATATCGTAATTGGACTTACTTTAAATGTGGTTTATATATTTTTCACAAATTAAAATCGTAAACTTTATGCAGTGCAAGAGGAGTTAGCCGCGAGTAGTTGTAATGTGCCCATTAGCAACGTTCTTACCGACGCACCACTTACTTAGACGTCGGGAACGGCAATTTCCTCGTTTTGCACAAACACAGTGTACAAGTTTTGTACAGCTGTGTCAGCGGGGAACGTTCGAGCAATTTGCGTGTGCAGCCGTGCACAGTGGGCGTCCGCTAGTAATGAATGGCGGACGCGTTTGCAGATCAAGCACAACACTATCGCGGGCAAACGGTGCTCAAAGCACACACGTCGCTAAATTCGCATTATGCATATTTTGAGCACAATTCATGCATGTTCATGTTTGCAGGAGAGTACTTGGCAAATATTTTTTAGAAATACTTTTGGGATCATAATGAAATGAGAAATCATAATGAAATAGTAGATTTCCGGAAGGATGTTTATGTTTTTTATGTAAAATATTTTTGAAGGCATTTATGTAAAAATTATAAAACTAGCTGAAATATTTCCCGCACCGAGGCAAATGTTTATGTGATCCGTGTGTTTTTTGCATCCATGGGTATAGTTAGTATGTAATAAATAGTAAATTCGCTATTTTTTTTTACGAAAATCATCATTAATTAAGTTATATCTGCATTTTTTTTAACTAAATAATAATAATAAATACACCCAACAGTCACATACATAGTTCTGACCCCATACTAGGATACAAGTCCTGTGTCGTGGGTATCAGAAACTACGAGAGACTTTTCGGTCTCACAAACACCCAGACCCGAAACAAATATTTGTGGATCACACAAACATTTGTCTCGGTGCGGGGATCGAACCCGCAGCCTCTCGTTTCGTAAGCTAGTGTCTAGCCTATGACTAATTGTAATTACGAATGTCTATGACTAATTAGTAATTACGAACATAACAAACCTTTTTTAGTCTGTCGCTTACCCAATTTCATTATTTTTTTAATCTAAGCATAGTACATAGGTACATGCATTTACATACATAACCTCACGCCTCCTCCTAAGGAGTAGGCAGAGGTCCATTTCAACACCCATATTTCGCCAAGTATGAATCAGTCCCACGTTATGGGGGCGACGAGCCTATTGCCGTATTTCGGACACATTTCCAAAATCCGTGCTGCTATTAAGAATTCCCTAAGTGAAATAAACAACAACACTGGCCGATTCGGAAATCGAACCTGAGACCTTTTGCACATATGAGCGCATGGTTTGCTGCATAAATGATTAATATAATGCGGACAATGTTGAGCAAAAATTAAAGTACCTAAACCTCTCAAGGTTGTTGGGACGCTAATATGGTGGACAAATGGCGGACGATTAAAAATTCATAAACGAAAATCAACAAAACGTATTATTATTATTATAAAAACCTAATTCCTGATTGTTTTTCTTTCTTTTATATTTAAATTTTGTATTTCAATTGCTGTGGTCTGAATAAACAAAATATTTAGAAGTGATTCTTGTAAATTTTTGAAATAACACGGATTTGTTTTTGGGAACTTCATTTCTCATGTTTATGGCTCAAAACCACGAAAGTGGCGAATTTCAAGTTTGCAATTTGAGTATAAAATGTTAAAAGCAATAGCCAAATAAAGAAGTATAAATGATTGGTGGGTTATTTTAACATATTTAAAAGGGGCGGGCACAGATTTCACAATTTTTCAAATTACATCGATTTTAACCCTTTCCTACCTGACGGTACTAATTTGTACCAGGTGATTCCCCGTACAATATTTCGACTATACGAGCGCACATTGTATATTGAACCATGACAATCCTTTCAAGTACTATTACGCTAGCCAATCATAGTGGTTTATTTCAATTTTACTGATATACCGCCATCAAACTACTCATTCAAGTTTTGACCTGCATCGGATTTCACAACAACAGATTACCTATTTTTTTGGAAAATATTTAGAAATAGAAAAACCGTGGTAAGTGTTCTTGTTTTATATTTTTATGATATATTGTAGTTTTAACTATACAATTAATATTATTTTAGATCATTTTTTTTATTACCCCTAAAATAACGATAAAAATGTATGAGGACTTATAAGTACCGTCAGTGACTTTCGTTGATTTTTTGGTAGTATGATCGAATATGTAATAACATTTTTTTTATCCTATTTTACAGTTTTTTATAATGAATATTGCAAAAAATACAGCTTTGATCGAAGCGCTACTTATTGAAGAGCTTCCAGAATGTGACGTAACTTCAGATGTGGAATTGTCCGACCAAGAAAACGTCTGTGACATACAAATACCCTCAACTTCAGCTAGAAATTTTGATTAAAAAAATTGAGGCGGCATTAGAAGAATATCTGAGCCAAATTGAATCTGATACGGTACATGAAACAGAAGAGGAAAATGAAATACCAAGTGCAGAATTAGATCAAGAGGTACATATTTAGTTTCAGATACCTTACTGACTCAGGAAACAGTAACGTCAAGACATGCACCGTTCACCTTTGCTTTATTAGAAAAATTAAAGACAGAAGGAACTCATGCATGTGGAACTATAAGGGATAACCGTAAGAGCATTCCCAATAATCTGGAAGCTGACTCTAAACTGAAGCGTGGCCAATATGATTACAGGTTTTCTAATTTGGATATTGCATATTATAAATGGAAAGACAACAAAATTATACATTTGGCATCTAATTTTAATCAAAGTGATGAAGCTACAGTATCGCGCAAAGAAAAAAATGGGCCTAAATCTACATTTACCTGCCCAAGGGCCATAAAAGATTATAAGTCTTATATCAGGGGTGTTGATACAGCAGACAGATTGAAAGCACTGTACTGCGTGAATAGGAAGTCCCCAAAATGGTGGCACAACCTGATCTGGGGTGTTCTCTACATTACATTTGTAAATGCTTACATTATTCATGGACTCCTATTTGAAAAGGCTTCAAAAGATCCATAGCTCAAGGGTTAATGTCAATGAATGAGATAAAAGATATCAAGAAGAAAAGATTATCAAGAGACAATGTACCTAGCCCTAGAACATCAAACAAACGCTATTCAACGCTAAAAGATGTTCGCCTAGGAAACCGCGGCGTACATTGGCCCACGTTTGTACCAAATAGAGGGAGGTGTGAAGTATGCAGCATGAAGAAAGTGCTGTCAAAACCTCGCTCAAAATGTTCCCCTTGCAATATATTTTTGTGCATAAATGAGAAAAAGAATTGTTTTGCTGAATATCGTGAGGCTAATATATAATTACTTTTGTATTTTTATTATTAATTCATTCAAATAAACATGACAAAAAAATACTTATGTTGCTTTTTTATAAGTAATTTTGTAACCAAAAGTTCCTGACGGTACCTGTAAGTCCAGGTTTTAGAAATGGTACCTAGATATTTTATAAAAATCTAAAAAAAATATTAGTTTTCTTTACTGCTTATTATCCATATACAATCATAAAAACTTTATTTTTCCTTATTATTGGTATCTTGGGTAGGAAAGGGTTAAGGTAACTCGACAGCAAAAATCGTAATTTCGGGAACGTAACTAAATATTTATTTTTTAATATAATGTTTATAGAAAACAATAAAATATATTTTTTTATAATAGCATTCTACTATATTTTTTAAATGCAAATGGAAATTTGGTAAATAGACATGGATATTTATAAAAATCATCAAATTGGATATTAAAAAGTAGCTAAGATTTAAATTTCAAGCACAAAGTTCAAAATATACCAAAATATAGATGATTTAAAACGTAAAATTAAATATTACTATAATAATAACTTTATTATGTTTGTATAATATGCATATTTACATGTTCAATAATATTTGAAATTAGTATAATAAAGGCAAATAAAGTATAAATAATAGAGTTCCCGGAATGACTATATATCAACATTAGACTTAAAATAGTAATGCTCGCGATTCTTTTTAACTTTCGGTGACGGTTTATCTCTATAATTTGTTGAAATATCACATAAGACACATCTTTTGGGCCTAGCTGAAATATCTTTGCAGTATTGCGTACTGATCTCAGGAAACTGAGTTTGACTTCTCCGTCGTCTTCAACACAAACAAAACACAAGTCAGACTGATAGCCAGGTATCTGTAGAACACGTTTATTTTTTGTGTGGGCGTTTTAACTATTAAAAATGTTTCAGGGCCAATTAAATTGGGATGAATATTTTGTTTGATATTCGTGTCATAAGTTATAAAGTTGGTATTAATATACTATTAGGAGTCATCTGCACATTGCCCTTCTTGTTTTCCGTCTTTTTCTTTCTGCTTATTTTTTTATTCAATGCCTCAATCTTACGTCTCATTTCTGTTATTATATATTTTTGTTTTTTTATTGTTCTGTATCTTTTGCCCGGTATTTTTTCACACCTTTTCTTCCGCGCTGTCTTTTCACCAAGTTTTGAGGAGAACCCACTAGCTCCGTATCTGAAGACGGAGGAGTATTACTGATATGTTCTAACACCTTTTTAAAGTATTTGTTTAGTTTCATCTTTTTCTCATCTTCGTTTGATTTAATTTTTACTGAAAACAAAAGAAATCTTTGAATTTTAACAAAAAATATGTTATTATTGGTGAATTAAGTCACATCAGAAACCACTACGGCAATCCAGGAACGCGTCATCATGTCCGGGAACGTTCCCTTAATGACTGTTCCCGAAATGAGGTTTTTGAAATTTCGCGCCTACAATTCCGATGGTCGCCATCTTAGACACATTATTTCAAAGTTATTGTGAAGTAAACAATGATAGTTTTACCGAATACTCATTAACTAACTGTTATTTCAGTATAATTAACTATTCCACCCATTCCCGGGATGACGTATAATTAAGGTACGGTAAAATATACATGAACATAACATTACTTACCACTACCGTTGTTATTTATTTACGCAGAAAACCAATAACGCCCGCCTCACAACAGTATTGCTCACTACTAAAACACAATAACGCCGCAAGTCGAGTTCAAGATTAAAAATTTTCACAAACACACTGACAAACTTTTGACAAATGCCGTGTTTAAAATTAATTAATTTAGGCTTAGAATAATAATTGTTTAGAAAACAAACAAACTCTAATGAACATTGAGAATATAAGAAGTATGATTTTACTATTTGTTAACGCAAGTTGAAGTTTGAAGTTTTTGTTTTGGACGCGTTCCCGAACTGACTTTTTACACATATTTCTTGTTAAATGAAATAAAATTACTTATTTTTAAAATCATAAATTTTAGGTATAGATACATCTAATTGATCTCGATAGTATTGAATTCTTATTTACTGTTATTCATTCGTATATTTTATTTTACGACCATCCAAACCGAATTCGCCACCTTCGTGGTTTTGAGCCTTATGTACTAGATGCAAATATTTTCCCCGTTAGATCCACACGACAAGTGTGATCATAGCGTACGATCAAGTAGGTCCGAGTTCCAGTCCCAGATTAAAAGTTAAAGTTTTAGTAGCAGCACGAAGTCTGGAAATGGATTGCTGTCTCTCCTACGCCGCTCTCCTACCCTTCGGGGTACAGGCGTGAATGACTGTTTATTATATACGACATTTATGCCACTTGCGTCGCAAAAATTTGGTAACATAATAACCATTTTTTTTAATCATACAGCATATTAATGAGAGTATAATCTAAAGTGTTTTATTATAGCTCCGTAAATAATAATGATATAATAATGAATAATATTCTCATTACTTTTTTTAATTTGAGAGCGCAACGTTTTGAATTCCCTTTTTATTATTTCGGAATTGAAGAATTATTATATTATTTCAGGTGGTTAGTAAACCGTATCAAGCGGTTTCTGGAGCTGAGTTGACGAAATTGTGCAATCATAAACGGAAACTACTGGCGACGCTGCAGGCGCGCTCTCAGTCACCCGCTACCCCACCGCCGCAGAACATTGAACAGAAAAAAGGTAATGTGATTGTTAAAATTAAAAACATTTATCACTACGTGTTTCGGTGTTACAAAATGTATAATCAAACATTTTTCGCGATAGTTTTATAGTCTCATTTCATATTTGGCCAAATTTTATTACGGCCACTCAGAGAAAGCGGTTCTATAAGATAATGTTAAAACAAACGATGGAACATTATTAGGGAGTTTAAATTACGATTTTAAAAAATGTGCTTTATGTGTTGTTCTAATACTATAAATGTGAAAGTAGAGATGTTTGTTACGCTTTCACGCAAAACTACTCAACCGATCGTGATAAAACTTTGTACATATATTTTTGGAGGTATTAGACGTAACATAGGATACTTTTTATTAAAAAAAAATTACCTAGATATAATTGCATGTTTTAATTATTCAATATACTATTATAATTCAATATTATTAATATTAAATAAGATGGCGAAAATATCAATTTTTCAAACAAATTAAAAGCAGACTTAATAAGTATTTTTAATTTATTTTAGTAGCAACATATAAAATATACACAATTTAATGAAAAAAAAAACAGCGCCCACACCGAGAGCATAAAGCAAGTAGATGAATTTTATATACTTCCGTTTAAATGGCATTAAAATTTGCCTAATATTGGGATTACCTTTTTTTGCCTATCGGCCCTTTCGTTTTAAATATATAGGTATTTTTTGTAATACATTTTCTGAAGTTTTCTGAATTCAGTGAAATATGTTTTTAAATAAATGTTACTTTTACTCGGGTTAGTTGATTAAATAACTCAGTGTTAATACTCCATCACTATTTCTATGCAACTGACACGCTTTAGGATTGCATTATCTGAACGCCTAGAAGATAGTAAATTTATCATATCAACCAAAGAACTTTTTTGCAGCAAACTTAACAAAATTATTGTAAGTTTAGCACTAATGGAATAAAAGATTGGGTAAATATGCTTAAATTATTATAATAAATATCATTAAAGCATGTGAATACGCACAACAAAAGATAAACATATCCGTTGTTTTTTTTAGAAAGAATCAGTCATCAGACTTTTAATCTTCTTAAGCTTTTAAAATATTTATAGGACCGGTTTAGCATTTAACTAATATATTTTGATTTTAGTAATACAGTACAATAGAGTTTATTGAACTCAGATTTTGCGCTAGTCTCCTGAATGATCGCGCTTAGTCGCCCTCATCCAACACAAGACGCAGGTCTGTCTGATCAAACACAGCTGGCGGCTATTAAAACGTTTGATCGGGCCCGAAACGAGGTTCATCGCTAAACACGACAATGACTGACTGACACTGAATTAGGTCAGGCTCGGCTTGAATACATATTACCGTTAAGAGACTTATTTTGCAAACACAAGATATAAGTGAAATATAAAGTCACATATGTATTGAATTGTTTACCATACTTGCGAGTACACTAAAATACACTTAACAATATTGATTAGTTATAGCATTAGTTATTTAACATAACTAATAAAAAAAAACGAAGTTATTATTTTTACACCATCAGGAAACGTTGTGAAGTTTTTACTTTATGAATAAACTTCTATGATATTATTCATAGTGTAAAACACAAAACCACCAACAGTAGGTCTCGTTTTACAATACATTCCAATGGGCAAATTTACAGACTGTAAACTCTGTGCTTGGTCCTCCTTCATCCAATTAACACGAGTGTGAATCGAACGGGATTAGTCCGGAAACCAGCGTCCCGTGCATTACCGGTTTGTCTTTGATACACATTCAACCAAACGTAATTTATCATGCACATTCAGGGACGGATTGATTCTACCTAGTTTGTAAATGGCACATTTAATTGGACTGATTTAGTTTAATTTGCATTTAAATTTACTACGTTGGTTATTATTTTTGTTACTAACCCTCTGTACACTAGTAGGTGTGATATATTTATTTACGCTTTATACATAACATATGTAAAGGTGGACTTAATGCCTGAGGCATTCTCTACCAGTCAAACCTTAGGTGGTGCAGAGATGAAAAGCGTAGGTGCGTAAAATGATTTATGATATACTACACAAGACATTAAACAAAATACATACATACATACGATATATAAAACATAAATATCTTAAGTAAATATATAGGTACTAATGTATTACAGATATACATATTACATACATAAATAAATACATTTATAATTTATATAAACAAACTATTGTTCTGAAGCATCTGCCATTCTGGATGTCAACAACTTCCGTACTTTCAACTTGAACGACTCGTACACGTCCTGATTTCCAAGGGAAGTGCATTCCAGAGGAGTATAGACTGCACAGGAAAAGAAGAATGAATGAATTCGGAGGTGTGAGATGGGCAAAGAAGAAGAAGGTTATTGGAAGATCGTAGATTTCTCTCGTGGTTGGCATGTAAAAATTGAAAATAGGGGGTAATGTAGGAAGGGGCATTAGGAGAAGTTAGGAAATAATATAGTGTAGTGAGCGCGCGAAGATTTCGACGCTGACGAATGGGCAACCATTTGAGTTGAGAACGGAAGGAAGACACATGGTCATACTTGCGGAGATTGTATATGAATCGAATGCAGTTATTAAGAAGTCGGTCAAGTTTATTGAGCTGGTCTGCATTCAGGTCAAAATAGCACACATCACCATAGTCGATAATAGGGACTATCAAAGTTTGTACAAGCATAGCCTTAGTCCGCGACGGTAGAAAGTTTTTGAGACGGTAAAGAGCTCGAAGTATACCTGTGACTTTTTGGCTAACATAAGCCACTTGAGCTTGCCAGGTCAGGTTGGAGTCAATATGAAGTCCAAGGTTCTTCACAGTGGAACAAAGCGCGATAACGGTGCCATTGTAAACAATTGGTGGGACAACTACATTATTTAAATTTCTCATTTGTCGTTGGCTGCCTACAATGATGGCCTGGCATTTGTTAGGATTCACAATCACGCCAAAACTCTCTGACTATCTTTGAATATGCTCCAAATCTTTGTTCACCTTAGCTATTGCATCGGATATTGACTCCACCCTGGCTTGAGCACATAATATATTGTGTATTGTCTCATTATCAATTTTTAAAAGTATACAGTGGCGTAAAAGTGGTTGTACGTAGCTGTTTCTCGTAACAAAGAGGGTAGAGCGGTGTCTTTGTTGTTAAGTGGCAGTAGGAGGGTGTGAGGTGCAGGGGTGCATTTAGTGCGGCATGAATAGCGGGTAACTGCACTTCGTCAGTCGTCCGTCCGGGAGTAACAACCTGCAGTGCACCCTACCCCCCTCGCATTCCTCGCTACTTTATCTCGACTTGTGTGTTCCAAATCACATTTCGTTTTAAAAGGCACTATTCATATGAACTTCTTAACAAAATAATCTCTCCAGATTATATGAATGTATTTAAAGATTCAGCAAGTCATGTTTATTTAATTTGCTATTATTGGAATATAATTATAATTTCATATATGTTAAAATCAGTTAGAATAAAAGCGAGCTTGAATTGATATGTACGTATTAGTAGTATAGTAAATGAGATGAGATACAAATGTAATTCTCTTAAACAAAGCATGTTACTAGAAATGGATAGGTCTCCAATCGACGGACCGCTGAATTGCGTAATTACCGTAAAGGAAGTCTCCCGTTGAGTGTAAACAAAAACGCTGGCGAGTCGATCAGTGGCGGGAACAAAGGCGGGTGTAATTTGAAACAATCGGCGGTGGTGCAGAGCGGCCGGTGGCGTGGGCGCGCGCCTCGCCGACTATATTGATCTGACGAGCCGCGGCCACCCTGCGCCTCGCGCCCGGCGCCCGCCACCCGGCGCCTCGGAGACCACCCGAGCCCACCCGAGCCTCCCTTCCCCCACTCGCGCACAACCCGTATTTTAATTGCAAATCTGCCAGATAATGTGCAAATAGATAACGGCATTATACTCGGCTCGCTAACTAATTTCGGAGGGCTATCAAAATAAAGCCAACATTCTTTTGATTATTCATAAACCCGATTTTATTTTGTACAGTACAGTATAGCAAAAACCGTCTTTGGAAAAAGACTTCTCGAACACTTCTGGAGATTATTCGTAATTATTTATGTATGTTATTCATGTTGGAATGTTGCATACTTTAAGTGAGTTTTTACTGTAACAATACATATCAAACAGTATTTTTTACTACCTTTTTGTATTTTATGGTTTTCTATGTTTAGATTGGAAAATAAAAATATGATAATTAAATAAAAAATACTATTTTACCAGTTAAAAATCACAAGAAGGAAATTTGCTGTGTTTGAAGGTGATAAAAATACTTTATTTATAATATTATTTTACAGACCAAAATGCGACTGGAGGATAATATATCGCACATCTAGATCTAAAGGGAGTCAACTCAAAAGTCGACAAATTTGAGTTATGCACATCATCAAATTCTCGAACCGAAAGCCTATTTAAACAGATTTAAAAATATGTTTATTGCTCTTTACTAGATGGCGCTAAGTGCTCCTTTTGTTGAAGAGCCCCGCAAACCTACCACAACAACAAGGACATTGCTAATTATAATACGAATTACGCACTCAATCCATCTTTTCTTTGGCTTTCCTCTGCTTGTCCATCCTTCAACATTCATGCTCATTAACTTTTTACCTAAATATGCCATATTAATAATAAACCTTTACTTTTGGTCACAGATCAATCTAACACATGAATCTTTATAAATAAAAAAAATCTATTGTATTTAAAATTTCTGGTTACTCTTCATAAGAGAGCTAACTAAACACTTGATTCACCGACACGGATTTAACTCAAAATATCAAAATAATTATACATTCATTTTTGAGCGATAGCGAAATAACTCTGAAAATTCAAGTTTAAACTAAATTATTTAGAAAAGCACTAGGTTCCTATATTATACTTTTTCTAGTTTTTTTATTATATTGCATAGTCTAAATTTACTTAGGTTAAGATGCCGCTCAAGCAAATAAAAGTACTATATTTTTCACTCTATTCAATTTGTTAGGTCGTCTAGAGATCAACCCAAAGTCATCGGGTCGGTTTCACCGCACCTCACGTACATCGGTCAAACATTGCGTATTTTATTAGCTCTATTCTACGTTTAAGACATTAAAATATCCATGCTTAGGTAATAAAATAATTTCAGCATTGTTTATTGCTTCGTTTTGTGTGTGATGTATTCAGATATTCTCAAATGTAATATGAATGAGGAAAAGCAAAGAAAAAGTTAACGTGGTATGTAAAAATGCATACACCAAACAGACATATAAATTTAGTCGAATGTCAATCTGGACGATCTTATGATATTTATGTATTCATTACCATATTTTTTTTAACGAATAAATGAACTGCTTTGATTCGGAAATCGTAATCTTTGTATTATTGTTGTAAACTGTTTCTTGTTCGAGAAGAGCTGCACCAGAGTTTCTTGCCCGTTCCTCTCCGGTGATGACTGCCTTTCGAACTGGGTGGTATATTTTGAAATTATTTAATCTAAGTGGTATACGAGTATTTTAATTTATTTTTATTTCTGCCATTTTTGATTATTTTCAATTCGCTAACATTGTTAAATGTTTTTTTTAACTGCCCGTAAGAAAAATTGAAAGAGGACACTTCTCGAACCCTTTTCCTCGTCGATCTATATTCTACTTAACGTAGCTGATATACAAATTCAGTGGCAGTCATTGGCAGTGGATTCAGCAGTTCATTTTTCTTTTGCTGGCGGGAATTTTACTGGAAAATAGGCTAAGGTATGAGAAGGTTCCCATTTCTCGAATTATCGCCAATATATGTTGTTTGACCAAGCTAGAAGGAAGACCAATTAAACGAACCCAAACTCGATGGGGTTGCGTCCTTGAATTACGGAGTTCTTATGGCCACTTTCCAGCTCCATCATCAAGCCCTGGTTACCATCTAGTATCAAAGTACTCGTCAAGACGAAATAAACGAACCCAAACTCGATGGGATTGCGTCGTTTAATTACAGAGTTCCTAAAGCCACCTTCCTGGTCCATCATTAGACCCTGGTTACCATCTAGTATCAAAGTACTCGTCAAGACGAATCAAACGAGCCCAAACTCGATGGGGTTGGTCGTTAATTACGAAGTTCCTATGGCCACCTTCCAGATCCATCATCAGATCAGCTCTATATCATAATAAGTATTTTTATTTTATCACTTTCAAATTAATATATTATTCTACATACATACATACATAAACTCACGCCTGTATTCCCCGAAGAGGTAGGCAGAGGTGCATTTCTGCACCCACATTTCGCCAGGTATGTATCAATCCCACGTAATAGGGGGCGAGCCTATTGCCGTTTTTCGGGCACAATTCCAGACTCCGTGCTGCTACTGAGAATTTCCTAATGGAAAAACCCAATAACACTTTGCCCGACCCGGGAATCGAACCCAGGACCTCTAGATCGCTCGGCACATACTTGTACCGTATTCTTTACGTCACTATACTGAACTTTGATAAAAAATAGTATGTATATTTCTGTCTCTTTCTTTTTGTATTTGTGTCTCTTACCTGTCGTTTTTTCCTTTGTATCCGGTTCGAAATCACAAAGATACTAACGAAGTTTCACTTCAAAAAAATCATTCAAATCGGTCCAGCTGTTTAGGAGGAGTTCAGGAACAACACACGTACAGAAGAATTATATATACATATAAAGATTAACGTTAAACATCAAGAACATTTTCGGACGAACATTATTTATCTTTATCACTCATGTGCATATTATAAGAACACGTATAATTATAATTGCAGTTACTGAAGTGGTGACACATAAGAAAAAAATGAAGAAACGGGCCAGCTACGCAACTAATGTCAGTGTTTCACAGTTAATGGTGCAAAGAGAACGTACTCTTGGTGAGATAAAGGTGTGTGCTTATCTTTATGGAAAGTATTCGTTTTTCAAGCTGCTTTTTACTAATCGGAACTAAAACAACCATCTTTCATTTCAGCACCAAGACACGGAGCCTAGTCGCGAGGTATCATCTGCAATAACGATGCAACGAGGTAACAATACTCAACAATCTTGTATATCGAGTTTTACTCCCGCACAACAAAGTAACGTCTGTCAAGACGGCGATATTCGACAAGATACACATGTCCATAGAAGCTCTCACTACCTAACTGTGAACAGCGGCTGGATATCTCAACATCAGGAGAATGCTGACAACAGCCAGAAAGTCATTCAAACTAGTGCTGTTTCCACAAGTTCATCTTTAAATGTAGGATTGCCAGTTCTAGGTACAAATGGACAAATCATAGGTGTGAACACTGGTCTCAATAAGCATGCACAGAGCTATAAAAACATTTCAAATGTGTCTCAGAACAACGTGGAACAAGAACAAAGGGATGAAAAAAAAGACGCGTTGCCTAATTCTCAATCTTTAAAACTCAAAGAAAAAGAGTCACAAATATTTTGCGGGTTAAATCAACCGCTAACGCCTGAAGTAATGCAAAAAATTAACGAACAGCAACAAATATTCATACAACAGAATCAGAAGCAAATTGAAATGGCTATGAAAGGTTTTAAGTCACAGACTACAGATAATGTGGCACATAATAAACAAAACCAAAGTCAATACATGCCGCAAGGCCAACTGGTTATACAAAATGGTGCTGTAGTTAAAACAAATCCGGCTAAAACACCTCCCTGGCAAGTCAAAAGAGCTGATGCTAGCTTTTCTAATCCAATTACGAGCCCGGGTCCAAAGTTACAAAAACCAGATATTACAGACTATGAAGAAGTTAATACAAACATATCAGAGGATTCTTCCAGTTCATACAGTTCCTTCTCAAGTAATGAACAAGCAGTTAGTCAAGCTATGTGTGCACGTGTACCACCTTTACCTCAACATTACACCATGATGGGGCAACAATGGCCAACTACAGATTCAAGCAAAAAAAAGACTAAGGTTAATAAAGGAGGTAAAAAGAAAAATAGTTCTTCTGAAAGCAAGATTGTTACTTACGGAAGTAATGGAATGCGCCTTTTACAAGAACAGAAAAGGATGCCATGTGATGATCTATCAAGCAATAGTGTTCCATCTTTTATGGAAGACCCCAATGGGTATTTGGCACAGCAAACTGTGTTATTAAATAACACAATTTCTAAACAAGTCGGTATTACTTCGTCTTACGATAATAATCAGTATGACAATACGAGTAGTAACAATTGTTTTGTCTCGCAAAATCAAGCAGACAAAACAAAACTAGTTGTTAAACCCAATGATATGTCAAACATGTACAGAAATAATGTTTCAAATCCATCCCTTTCACCCACTAGTATACCAGATAGCAGCATGTTACCCGACAATGTAATGCCGCAGTGTTGTAAAGGCGTATCGATGAAGAACAATAGTCCTGAGTACACTGACTGTCAAACGAGGTTGAAGTACATGAAACATAATATGTATAAAATGGAAACAGATGGCAACTCTTGTATTTCTAGTCCTAAACATAGTTATGAAGATAATCCTGTAACATCAACATTTATTGAACGCAGTCCTACGTTAAACGAGAACTGCGGCCCTATACAAGCTGGAACTGTTAGTACTAGCAATGTATCACTCTCAGAAACCTTGCAGCCCCCAGAACCATCGCCTACATTGTCAAATAGTTCAAGAAGCACAGATACGCCACATAGCAGCGGAAGCAATAATTCTCAAATTCAGCCTAATTGTACATATCCAATGCAGAGTCCAGCTTACTCAAATTCTGGTTCATGCCGAGATCATTTCAACAGTAATCCTTCTACGCCAGGAAGCAGTCAAGTTTATGCTTACAATTCACCTGGACCACCAACCAGTCAGTCAATTACTGGGACTCAAATGATGCATTTCATATCAAACCATAACGTTAATAAAAATCTTATGGAAGTAGATAACATATCAACAATGGTGGGAGTGAAATCTACTGTAAAATCACCTCAAGATTTATATAGGCTGGAATCTCGGCGAAGAATAGAAAATACGATGCCGGGTTACTGCCCGCCACCACACCTAGGCGGAGGTCCTGCTCATTCGTTAATACAAACATGTTATGTACAAACATTCGTTACTACCATGGCCAGTGGTTTTTCCGTGACAAGAGACACTGTGACATCAGTTCTAGCTGGTAAAGCAAATACAGCAACTACGTCAATAAACGCCTCCCAGGCAAATTTCATAAGGCCGCCACCACCTCCGAGCGTCAATTTAGCAACTTCTTACGCAATCCCAAACAATCAACCAGATCCCTTTATAAATTCCGTGAATTTGCCAACCAGTTATCCTTTACACATTGCGGGTACAACGGCACAGAGTATGATTACTAAGTCTCCTCTTGAAATGGTGCAAAATGTTATTGGAAGTATACCTTCTAAATCAGAAGCGTCAATCACTCAAACACCTGCGTTATCTCACTTAAGAAAATCCTCATCGAATACACCAGGTCAAATCCTTATATCCTCCACGGGTCAAATAATTGTATCAAACAACCAAATGCCGCCACCGCCTCCTAAGACTACAAATACTACATCAGCAATTCAAAGTTCGGGAGCCGTGACCAATGTTAGTGCATCTGTGACTCAAGTCATCCCAACAGTAGGCACAGTACAACCGATGATTAATCAACCAACAGTAGTAGTAAATGCCCTGCAGGCGCCATTCGTGCTTCAGCCTCCAATGGTAGCGGTAGATGGCCAAGTCGTACAACAAAGCTCTATGTTACCACAAATCATGACAGGGGGTATCGTATCAGGACAATCACCAAACGAAAATTCTAGGCAGCTTGATGTAAAAAATCACCACAGTTTTGTACAAGGTGTGGCGATGTTGTCACCAGAAAGCTTAAAAAAGAGAAGTAAAAAGAAGAAAAGTCAACCTGCCAATATAACGAACGTTTTACAAATAACTGCACCACAGCCAAATCCAAATAATATAATGATGCATCATACTTCTCCTCAACCAAACTCTAGTCCACAATTTTCACCACGTAATTTCCAATTATCTCCTAATAATAACATATCGCCTACGCCTATGTTACAAGCGTTAACTATATTACCTGGAAAATCTGGTACTCCGGCCCATATAGTCATGAACGGACAGGGAAACACCAACAATTATGGATCCCAGCAAATAATTGCAAACACTTCTCCATCGCAACAGATCAACTTGCTTCAGCCAGTCAACCTATTGAACAATCCTAGCGGTGTGATGCCGAATTTTCCAGCTTTTCAACAATTCATAGTGCCGAATCTAGGCGGAATGGTGATGACGGCGGACGGCACGGCCATCATTCAAGACAATTCATCCGGAATGCCGATGCAGTTGCAGTTGCAAGCCGTCAACGGACAGAACGTGCTCACGCCTGTGCAGAATTCGGGCGTATTCGCCACTAGCGCCAACGGCGGGGTCGTCATTCGAGCTCAAAATCAACAGGGCAAAATAATACAATCTCAACACAGCCCGGGAGCTCAGTTCCTTTCTCCCAACGGCCAAGTCGTCATGAACGGATCCAGTTTCAACGGGCAGCTGAGTCCCTTGCTCGCCAACCTCAGTCCGACCGGCGTCACGTTCAACGCGGCGCAGGTGCGGCCCGGCGGCGTGCAGGCGCAGGAGTACATCCACGCCAACCAGGCCGGCCAGGCGCTCATGTTGCCGCTCTCTCCCAAGCGCGTGTCGCTCGCGTCCGCGCCGCCCGCGCCCTCCGCCCGAGGGAACCCTACGTTCGTGCACCAGAACACCACCATCGTGCAGCAGCAGACCACGCTCGTCGCCAACTCGCAGGGCGCGCCGCCCGTGGCGCTGGCGCCCGCGCCGCACATGCGCTCGTTCACGGACGCCTTCATCGGCAAGACCAAAGCTCGGAACTTCGCCGAGACGGCGGCAGAGAAGGTCCGCGTCGAGGAGATAGTGGAGCGCAAGGCGGTGATCGCGCGCGCGCGGCTCGCCGACAGCGACGCCAACGACGGGCCCGAGGCGCGCCACTCCGTGTCCACGCAGACCTTGCTCAACCAGGCGGCGGGTGCGGGCGCGGGGGGCGCGGGGGGCACAGGTGGCGCGGGGGGTGCGGGCGGCGCGGGGGGCAGTCCCCCGGACACCACCACGCACAGTCCGCTGGGCGCGCTGGAGCCGGCGCCGAGTCCGCGCCTGTGTGCCACGCGTTGCCTGTCCACGCAGGCTAACTATGCCGATACCACCACGGAGTCACCGGAACCCGCAGACGCTAACTCTTCGGTAAGTTTTATGTTTACGATACTAGATTTGTATTTGGTTAAATACTTATTGTACATAAACCGACTTATCTCATTTTTCTTTTATTTTGCGAATGATTGGACAAAGTGACTGGAACTACGAGTATAGTTCGGGAAACCAAATGTTTGAGTATTTAAATGGTAATACCACAATTATTCGTTTTCAAGTTATTTACGTCGACGATGACTGACTGAATTCGCAAATAAATTCTTTATTAGAATCTCCTTCATTTACCTCCATTAGATCTTTTATCTAGTAGAGAGATAAATATCTCTAATTACTCAGTGATTTTGATACTGAAAGGATTTCGAAAATCGTATTTTAAAAGCATTTTTGACGAAATATTATTTTCACCGATTATATTTGTACGGTCTAGCACGTACATTTTTCATATTCAGCATTTTACGCGACACCGATGCGTTTTGGGGCAGTGCGTCATACAAACATAAAGCGGTCGGTCGCGCGTACTCATTCTATCAAATTCTAATCTATCATTCTATCATTTATCTATCATTTCTATCAAATAAAATTATATTTAAAAGTCTATCATTTCTATCAACCAAAGTTTGTACGGGTTCCGTCTCAGCCCGAACAATATTACTAGTCCAGTGTCGATAATTTAAAAAAAAAACAAAAAATATAGTAGAATGAAAAGTATTGGAAAAGGAAGAGAATATAACAAAAATTAAAGGAAAAATAAATTACGGACGATCTGAGGTCGGGAAAGGGTGAAAGGGAGGTTCACGAAATTTGGAGAACAATTTTAACTTTTCATGTACCTACCAAACACAATGTAATTTATTTGATTTGAAATATTTATTTTTTCACCTTATTTTGAACTAATATCGTAAAAACCACCCTCATTTTGAATCGAAAAATCTTGCGCCAAAATTAGCGCTTTTTTATAAATGTCGGTGGTAGGTAATTTTTGTTCGTTAAAATCTCTACTATCTGATGGTGTAAAAAAATATACATGACTATTGTAAAATTTTCCAGTAAATGCAAAGAAACGAATGAAATTTTTAGGTTACGTTATGTTAAACATACTATTTATGAATATTATGACTGGTTTAACGGATTCAACATATATTTTCACCTTATCTCGAGTCATTTGGCATCTTTCAGCACGTCAAAAATGTACAAGAATTTATTTGAACCAAACCCAGACCGATACTTACGTTTATATCTCAACAATCATCATCAGCCCATATAATAACGTCCCACTGCTGGGCACGCCCCCCCCCCCCCCCCTTACAACTGAGAGGGTTTAGGCCTTAGTCCTTCATTTTAGGTGTGCAAAACCTGCACTGCGTCTAAACCTCGAGGCCATCACTGCTTTTCTTTACTTATAATCTCAACTATAATAGATAAAAATGTATGTTATAGGCGATGGTCCAATGCGTGTCCAGCAGCGAGCAGGATATGGCCGAGTCGCGCGAGCACGCTTGGTCAACGCCGCGAAATGAATTCAATACTGACGGCGATACGCACAGTAAGTCTATATTATCACAAATAAATAAAATAAAAACATAAATTATTTGAATATTTGTGTGAATTCATTCACTTTAACTAATTAGGTAGATAGTTACATTACTTTTGTTAGAATTATTTAACAGTAAAATACTCGTGTACACACCATATACATAAATTTTGACATTCACAAAATCTTCTCATAAATTTTATCTGTGCTAAATGAACTTGTTCTTTTTGCGCGAGATTTTCTTAAAATTGGATAATAAATCTTCGCCAACTGTATTTATATATAGATATTGCATATCACTGGTATGATATAAGTTAGTAATAGAAACTGTGTATCGTAATCATGCTCTTGATTTTGTATTATTTCCAGGTATGATTTCAAATATAACTCTAATGCGGTCGAATCGACCTCACAACACCGTCGAGTCTACCGAATTACATTATAGCCACAATATGAGTACTTCTTCCATGAACAACCAACATATAATGCCTATGACCTCCAATAATTATTACGACAGAACACACTCATATAAGAGAAAAAATGAATTTGGAGATAACTCCGTGTATAGATCGGACAAAATAATGAGGAATAATAGCTACAATGCGGTGCATGGTCAAATGAAAGACCCAGACTATGATACGTTAGGCATAAGTAGCCATGATAAGTCTCACACAAGGCATTTCCCGTCTGGATCTGGTTCAGACATGTCACCTATGCCAAAATTATTCGACCGACATTTAGGGTCCGGTGACGGTAAGTACATTTTTAAGGTTTCTGTTATAATAATTATAACTTATGCTTCCAACTCTTTGCAACCTATAAAATGAATCTATCGGGAATTCTATTCCTCAGTATAATTGTGCATTGCGTATCGATCATGTGATGACTTAAGTATAACTTTTAACAAGTTGTGATTAATGCTTATGGCTATTAAATTTGAATTGACAAAAGCCTTTCTTTACCAGTGCTCTAGATACATTAATTTTCATGTTATTAAAATATCTTTGTCATTTAAAAAAAATATTTACTGTCTTTATAATCACCAGCTACATTTTCTTTTCTGTTTTTAGATATAAATATATGCATATCAAAAACTTTAGAAAATTATGCTAAATTTATTTACTACTGTAAATACAGTATTGTGCGATTATTTCCGCTTTTCTTTTGGAGTGTCTTGTGATGTTATATCACATGGATTTATTGACAAAATCACGATACTAATATTTTAAAAGAATTCATTTCACGCTTTGGTCACAGCTAACAAAATTCAAAATTTTACATTGTTGTGTCTTGTATTGGTTTTGGATTGCTTTTTTACCATCGGATGTCCTAAATTAAACAAAATACCATGTAAATATATACTTATCACTGATTACGTCATAATGATGTGTGTTGTGGTATATTTCAGCTTCTACATAATGCAATACTATTGGTCATTGGTTTTCTTTTGGTTGGGTTAATACAAGATACAGCTGTTACTAAGGGTGTACTGGAAACTAATCAGAATAAAACAGAGATGTTTAGCGTTGAAACGTTCTCACCAGGCTTTCTGTCGCTTTCCATTGCACCACATTTGAAGTAACAAAATTGGCTCACAAATTGGGATTCCATTACTAACGCATCATTGTTAAGCCATCATCATTTCATCTGTTCACCACTGTAAGTAAGCACATTTCACTTACTTCGATAATTATTTAAACTCTTAAATTATATGTACTGTAACTGTATGACAAAAGTTATAGGCCGAGTAACAAACATAATATAATGTTAAATTTTAATGTTAAAAATATTACTCACTATTTACAGTTCTTTTTCATTTCGAATATTTCAAATGCAATACGTGCTCAAAATTTGATAAAAATCTTTGAACTCGTAACGGTGACGGTGGAGGACGGTGGAGGTATTTTATTTTTGCAATGCAAAACGAACGGAGGCTCAGTGAGGTATAACGTCAATAGATACTAAAAGCGAAGACGAAGCGGAGGAAAAACACGAGACCGCGCAGGAGGGCGCGGCCGACAGAGGCTCGCAGGATTTCCAAGTGGGGGACCTGGTGTGGGGGCCCGTGAAGGGGTACGCGTCGTGGCCCGGCAAGCTGCAGCGGCGCTGCGCCGACGGGCGCTGGAGCGTGCGCTGGTTCGGTGCGGACGAGCGCGGGGCGCGTGGGGCGGCGCGGGGGGCGGCGCTCGTGCCGCGCGCGCGCCTGCTGTCGCTGTGCGACGGGCTCGAGGCGCACCACGCCGCGCGCACCAAGCACCGCAAGTGAGTCACTAACACGCCGCCCCGCACCATCTATTAACCCAACCCAAAGAACTCGCGTGACCAATTGCTACATCTGTGTGAGCTGAAATTGCCCGTACGGTCGTTATCTCGATTTATAATAGGGTGTTTTTCGTTTTATTGAAACAGGAGTAGAAAATTAAACAGCCTCCTCGAGAACGCGATACAGGAAGCGATGGCCGAACTCGACAAGAAAAGTGAAAATATCATCAATAAACCGGACGGAGGAGACGTTCGGGAGGAGGTGACCGACGACACCTTTGCGATGGAGACGCCAAAAAGAGGGAAACGGAATAAAGATAAACAGCAAAAGAAAACGATCGCAAAAGTTTTGCCCAATTCAAATAAACCATCAGATGCTCGATTGCGCAGTTCCCGATGACATCTTATTTGCTGTTAATACTCGTATACGCGACAAATTGTCAGAAACTTAGATATGAATGTCTTAGATTCACCATTAAATTTTATATTAAATGGATGATGCTAAAATATTAGGATGAAAGGTTTGCAAATGTACATAAGAATTAGTACACTGTATCTGTATGTGGGTACCAAGGGTAACCATATAGATTAAAAAGTATGCCATTATACACAACGTTTCTAAATATATTTCTAATAAGAAAATATTGGCACAATATGTGCGGAACATCATCACATAATCAAATTACTATCATCTCAATACGACATAAACATAAAAATGTAGCTATATTAAATTTAAATTAATTCTAGTTAGAACAATTACTTTG